>JAINEB010000020.1:10005000-11360000 GCA_022840565.1 Eubasilissa regina | reverse complement strand
GAGTGATTTGTGCCATTAATCAAGTTATAAACTTCATTTTATAGAAAAAAATACAATAATATTATAGAATAGGAAATATTATATTACAAGTCAATACCATTATCGTTCATAAAATTTGCTATTATATAGATTAAATGTGGCGAGTTAAGGGAAAGAAGATGACACAAGTTAACTGGGAGTTGAAAATTACTATTGACGAGACAGGCAAAAAACACATGGTCAAGGATTTCCTCCTCGGCACCATAATCACACATTGAGGAATCGATTGAGTTCAATCTGATTAAATATGAGGCTATCTGATAATGTCTAATTCTCATTCTAGAGATATTTGATATTGTTCTTTTGGAGAACCGGGGGTGCGGGGAATAGATCTTTGAATTATTTTAAGCCAATAATTACCCTTATGATTATTTGGATCTATCAATTGTGCAGTCCAAATAGAATTCGTACTTTTTTTAACATATTAAGTCAGTCGAACCATATCGGGATACCGAATATCGGGATATCGAATTGATGAGGGAAAACTACGAAAAGAGTGGCCTCCTTGGCCAGTTTGTCAGCGCATTCATTTCCATGAATTCCTTTATGTGGAGGAATCCGAACGAATGACACCTGTTTATTATTGCTGTCCAAATTAAATAGACATCTTCTGATGGAATAGATTATCTCATTGTCTAGCCAATCTTTTATTTTAGCAGAGAGGGATTCAAGAGCTGCTTGCGAATCGAAGAATATAACAACATTATCGACGTTCCGGAGTACGTAGATGTCCAAGGCCTCTTTAAGTAGTATACGCCAGTAGCGATCAACGAATGCGTCTTATAAAAATTACTCTTGCTTGTAATATCAAAATAATAAAAATTAATTTCTTCATAGGCAAGTCTTAGTAGGTAGATAAACATAGAAATTGACGCTCAATTTAAATTCGCATAAAGCTATTCAAGGTGATTATTAGGTGAAGCTAATGGCCTCTATTAAATATCTACCTATCTATCATTCGTAGTCTTTGAAACTGTAAACTATATTGGGAAGTGTAAAATTATATTTTCAAAAATGTCCAGTGCAGCTCGTACTCTTGTCAGTACCCATGTCCCATAATGAAGTGCCGGATGGGTAGGCGTTTTGTACACTAAAAAATTGGCATTTCTGGACTTATACGTTAAAATTTAGGGTATCTATTCCATGAATTTGATAAAAGCGTGATGAAATATGATAATTAACATGAATTTATGATTACTTTAAGGTAGAAATATAAACATTAATTATGTTAATATAGCATGTTTGTCAAATGTGCATCTGGACGTTTTGCAATACGCCGACAAAGATCCTCGGTATACATTTTTTATTTGATCTCTTCAACTAATAAGCAATCTTTTATATTAACGTCTTGTCTTCTATTGTTTTCAAAGTACAGTCACGACAATAGAATATTAATAATATTTTTATTTAGCGCAGTGATTTAAAAGTACGTCATTATGTTCATTTCGGAACGTGTTACTTCACTGTTATAATTTTCGTGCTCTTTGCAATTGGATCTGTCTGGGAGGATGGTAATTCGCAATTAAACCGAAAAGGGGCAATCTCGTCTACTAATGAAGTCCAATTAAAATGATTTAGATGGTGTGTTTGCAGCCATAACAAGTTGAATATTTTTTCATGTGACGTTAATGTATAGAACATTATGTTTTATTATGTCTAATAACCATTTAAGTCATGTAATAAAAATAATAATAACGATATTCATTAAAAATATATTAACGATATCTGCAAATATTATAATTCAGCTGCGTTAAATAACTCAAAAAGTAAAGATAATTAAGCAATTTTTTAAGAATTTCAACTAGTCCAGATTTTTGTGTTATTGAATACAAGACTGTTAATCTGGTGTATCCTGGGTTCCGTTACCGTTACCGTTAATAAAATGTATAATAATACACGACGTCCGATTGGACAGTGAGATTCGAGTGTGCACCCAAACTAATAACCATAGATACCTACAACTATTTCATAGTGAAAAGTTTAAATGGATTATTGGCGTGTGTTTGGGAAATATAAACCCAGTCGTAACTAAATTTTAACAAAAAACGAGATACGCCTTTTTGAAAGATACACGACGATATGTGAGCGCCGCGTAACAATAGATTGTAGTGTCATGGGAATGGGTGGACTAAAAATTACTTTAAATATGAATTAAATATATTAATTAGAAAGATATACGCATATAAAATCAATTTTATCGAAAAATATTGTTGTTGCGCCACTAGGATTCGATCCTGGATCTCTTTCCTAACCGGGGAAGGTGCATTATCCAACTATGCTACAGCGACAATATTTTAAGCGATAAATTTTCTAACCTGTATGTTAACCTTGATATTAATACATTTAATCGTTCCGAATTATAGGTTGGAAAATTTGTCGCTAAAAATATAATGCATCTCCCCCGGTTTGAAAATAGATCCAGGTTCGAATCCCGGTGGCGCAACAACAATATTTTTCGATAAAATTGATTTCATATGTGTATCTTTCTAATTGGTACATTTAATTAGTATTGAAAAGATAGTCAATGTCTAACCTCAAAGTTAACGCTATAAAAACAGAAATATATTAATACTTCTAAAATTAGCAATATTAACTTTGTGGTTAAAATTCATATTTTTTATTTATTATCTTTGTTTTATTAACCACTTGAATTGAGTAATTTAACTACGAGTCGTATTCTAAAATTTTTTCCTAAAAATTATTCGACTCAATTTGTATTGAACAGCAATTTGAGTTAGGTACTAAATTTATTTTTTAAGTAATTGTTTTTTTTTAAATTTAAAAATTTTTTAAAAATGGATTCTGATGAAGAAACAATGATATATATTTTTGGTTAGTTATGACATCCTGAAGAAGAAAATGGTATTTTTCGAAACCGGTAGATGTATTTAAACTCAATTCAGTGGTTAATAAAACGAAGATAATAAATAAAAAATAGAAATTTATTAATTTGTTTTGTAGACTCATAAACACTTATATTTTTCTATGTTTTAATAAAGTAATGAATTAAATGGGATTAGTTTAGAGTATACGCACGAAAGCCGTCCATCAAATGTCTCCCGTGACAGGAGGTGCGGCGCACGTCTCGGTGGGAGTTTATCTGCAACATTACAAACAGTTTTTGACTACACACGTGTCGAGCGGATGGACACACGTGGAGAGGTTCAGTGTTGATTGGCCGTACCTGTTCCGTGTACAGATGGACGTCTCACGTATTTGCGAAGGTTGTATGCTAATGTGACATTTTATTTACCAATCAGCGGTGGATGCGAACAGAAATATCATCGTCGTGTACAATAATTATGAAAGGATTTAAATTAATGATGGTGTCATATTTTTTCTAAAAGTCAATTCGTCACAATGATGAAATAAAAATATAATTTATTTGACATTCCATTTTGAAATCAAATCTTTTTCTTCGTGTGTTTTATTGAAGGTTGGCGACAATAGTGACCAAGTTGCAGTAAGCTGATTTATCTTGTGTAAGATCTTCGGTATTTTAGACATTGAGCCACTTTCTGAGGTTACACAGCTAAGATAACTAAGCCTACTTTCTACCTAAGCCTCTGCTGCCGTTTATCTTCCCTTGCATAATAAGCTGTAAGAGATTACATATTATTAAGGAGAACACATCCTTATTATGCCAGAGCGACTGTACTTTTGACGACGAACCCATGTGTTACACTTCTTCAAATTAATACATCTATAGTTCCATTATTTGAAAGGCATGTATACGTTCATACGGAATCTCAAATGCCTTTGAGTAAACCGATAGCAGACGTCAGAATTAACAATTCATTTTTATTAAATTTTGGACTTATTATTAATATTTTTAAGGAGAACACTTTGGAAAGAGATCCAGGTTTGAATCCGGGTAGCGCAACAACAATATTTTGAGATAAAATTGATTTTATATGTATATCTTTGTAATTAATACATTTAATTAGTCTTTAAAATAACATATTTCTCATTGCAGAGAATATGTTTGAAGTGCGCCGATTTTATTTGTTTCATAGTAATTAATTTTCTTGACTAAATGCTTTTTCATTGGTAATGTGGTTAAACCGGAAAATCTTTGGCTAAATATTTAGAAAGTCGATAGCTACAGCTACATATCAAATGCCTCCGGCCTTAAAGCCCGTGTCAATGATGGAAACACGATGAGAAAATTTCAGAGATTTAGGTGAGTTTTTAGGCACATTTCAATACCGTGTAAACGTGTCAAGATAAACTCAGAATTGGTAAAAATATACAAAATCTCAAACCAGTTCAATCTGACAGTGAGATTCGACACGTGCACTCAAACGTAACTTAAAACTATTGTAGATTCCTACAATTATTTATTCTAAAATGTTAGACCTAAATCTTTATACATTAACATTAATGTAGAGAATTAAAATACAAACGCTTATTCCGTTTGAACTGCTACTGGGAAATTATTATTAAATTATTTAAAATCACCCAACTGACAAACGACATATTTACTTTTAGATTTAACGTACGACGAGCGTGACGCGAGACGCGAGGCAGCGAAAATTTGAGACATGGTGTATACACGGGGACAACTAAAGTTGATCAAATAAAGTAAAATCCAAATCTCGGAGATTGTCTCAAGTGAAAAATCTCTCAAAAATTTTATTCGTGTATACGGCATTTTATAATGGTGTCTTTTTTTAACGTCAAGACCTCGAATCCATGCGCACGCAGCACGGGTATGACGTAGCATTTTATTGCCCTCCAATGGGTGCTCATTATGTACGTATGTCTCGGTTTGGTAGGTACTAATTATTATTTTTAGAGTATTTTCTCTCTTCTAAGTCTTTCAAATAATATTTAGGTACATACCGGTGTATTATGTATTTGAGAATCATGATATTTTAAATATTATTTTCTTAATTATTTTTTAAAAGTTGAACGCCAAAGACTAGTTATTATATGTTTTTACATACATTTAAATTGGCGGTAGATAAATTGTCCAATTTTATTGGTACTAACTACCTATTATTACATTCAAAATGCAAGTTGTGAATTGTATATTAGGATAAATATGTAGTGTTCAAAGAGTATCCGGAAAAATTAAACAAATAGGTAACAAGTCTTATCAGCTACTATTATTTTTTATACTATTTGATATTAGTTTCGTTACATAAGTCGATGGAAGCTTAGAGAACGATCATCGAATAACAAATGATAGCTAACTTTTGAAAAACTTTTAACAAAATCCTTAACTTTTGAAAAAATTAATTAATTATTAAAATAAAACACAACGTTGTTTACTTCACTCTACACTTTAATTAAAAATTTTAACGTTTTTGACGCTCACCGCATCATATTCAGTAATAAACTATTGGTTAAACTAGAAGATAGACTATCGACTACATTGCGGGGGGGAAAGAGGCGTTATGATAGCGGTGTTGGGGAGAAGGGGGTTTCGGTGAAAAGTTAAAGTGGTTGTGGGCGGGGCTAATATAGGAGAGGAGATGTGATAGGGGGTGTTTGTATGTTAAGCACATTTTTATTGTTAATATTACTATAATAAATAACTTATAAATAATAATAAACTTAACGTGTGTGTAATACAAAATTTAGTTTATAGCAAAATGAAAATAGTATTGGTCTGATGACAGGACTGATCTATTGTTGTAATAGCTCCATAATGCTAATAGTGGAACCTCTGTATTCGTCATTATGACGAATATAGAACCTGACAAATATAGAAACAGTTTTTCCCATAAGAAATAACTTATATTTAATTAATTTTTTCCCAGCCCAAAAATGACACATAAATAATTTTTAATTTTATTTATTTAAACCCTATCCCGAATCATTATGAGAGTTGTTTAATCTCGTTTCGATTCGTACAATTATATATTTTTTTATTTTCATTATTCGTTATTTTTCGTCAATATTAACATTATCATCATAATATCAATGTAGGTTGGCTCCGGTATGATCGTACCAAAGCCATACCTGTACAATTTAACGTAATACTCGCTATCACATTAAATTCAGAAAGTAGCCAGAAAGAATGTATAGAAATCATACACCCCTAAAAGGGGAGGGTAGACGTCATATTTATGTGTTGCTGTCGCAGAACTCGGTCACAGTCCCGCAGAAATTCACCCTGTCCAGGTCGCAAGAGGTGTGAGGGAGAGCCAGTAGAATACTCCGTTAGGTCTCTCTAGCCACTGCTCTTTCCGGCATCGTCTATCCCAGCAATCCCCAGCGAGAGACCCACATCCTAATAAATTCCGAAAATGTCCGAGACTCCTTTAATTTCTTAATAGGTCACGTACACATAAGTTAATAAACTTTACCTTTATTGTGCCGCGGAGATATGGTGAGACAGTGAAAGAAGATGAAACTTACTATTATATTGTTGATAGAATCGGTGTTAACTTTGTAGAGTTTCATAATGATCATCAAAATGGATGGATATTAATGAAACGCAGTTATAACTGTACTTAAGTTTATTTACAATACTCGTAGTACCTAAACCTGCCGATGAGATTTACTTTTGCTCTCGAAATTCGAGTAGTGTAAAAAAGTTCAAGTAAAGTTATAACAATGTTTTATTAAAATCTATCCATTTTGATGAAAGTTACTATTGTTTAGAAGGAGAGTCGTCATCAGTTAAAACATTAGATAACTCTAATTCTGGTGGCGGTTATTGTATTGTTGTCTATGATTCAGTAGCACATTTAACAAAGAACTTGTTCGATCTTGTCTGTTTTTTAAAACCTTCCTGAAGTAAAAATGTTGTCAATCATATTATCATTGAACGCATTTATGTTATGGTTGACTATGGAAATATTTGGGTGCTAATTTTCGACCATATTTATCATTTTGGCTCAGTGAGATGACTGACAAGTGACGAATATAGAAAATATTAACAGATATAAAAAATATTAATAAACATTTATTTGTTAAATATCTAATCAGACGAATACAGAGGTTCCGCTTCCCATTCTTTTCAAAAGTTATGAAAGCCCATCTCACTAGAGAAATTCTGTGTCGAGACGGGCATAGTTTACAAGCAATTGTTCAATTAATTAAAATTACAAGTAGATAGAATTATATTTATTACCATATAAAAGGTGTATATGAAGAACAATTTTAAAATGGACTTGATTTTTGGATCACTTTGTAGCAATAATTAATATAGGTATGAATCAATATGTTTGGGTGAGTGCACCGATGCTGGCTCTACCCATATTACGAATCCAAGTTTTAATATATAGTTTCATGTTCTTGTGACAATTCAATTGATCTTTTAGCATTCTATTAAACAGTTTAGGTCCAAAATATTTGTAGTTCCTTTGACCAAATGTAGTATGTGCTCTTTGGGTTTGTAGGTTATTTGTATTTGTCCGTGTGGAAATTATGTTTTGTGTTGTTTTAAAATGTGTAGGTTTGTATTTATATATGTATTTGAGAGTAGTATTAGCGTATATTTGTTTAATATCAAAGACATTGAATTTATCAAAAATTTCGTCAGTGCTCGTAGTGATTGGGGATTTGAGGATAACTTTTATATAATTTTTTGAGCTGCTATTATTGGATTAATTGCAGACATAGTCGCTCCACCCCAAGCAATTATACCATGTTCTATGAATGATTGACAGATAGCGTAGTACGCCATTTTAAGAAGTTTTATATTAAGGAAATTTCTAATGTTTCTAAAAAATGTATTGTTTTTTTAATTTTATTTGTAATGAGTTGTGTATGATGATTCCATTTGAGATAAGGATCAAATATAATTCCTAAGTATTTAATTTGGTCAGTACGTTCTATAACTTTGCATTGATACGTATCGTCGTCTGAGTTGGAACAATTGTGAACTTTTATTTTGTAAGCATATGAGGGTTGCCCATTTTCTTTTATGCTCGAAGTTAGGTATTTGGTTTATAAAAGAACGTACTGACAGAGCGCATCATCTTCCTGCTTAAGTTACAAGAAATCATTCAGTCCTATTAACGTTTAAGGCAGGTAATTCACCGAATAAGATGAATGCTGCTGTGACACACTCAATGCTCACTTGACTCATCCACTTGGTCACAATCATTGGCAGAGATAGAGCATTGAACAGTACGCGTCATTTTTCCACACGTGTCGATATTTCCAATTTTAAACGCCATTTACTCACAGAAAAGGTGGATGCTATTTAAATACGAATATCTACGTCACTAAACACGCACAATAAGAATTAAATGAATTTATTTTGACAGAATTTTCTTTAATAATTAATAAATAAGCGAATACAGCATTGGACGCAGCCAGCCGCACCCTCGTGAAAGCGATGTGAATTTTCTTTGATTTTGAAACTGCAAGTCGTGACATTTTTTCCTGTTACGACGTTGAATCAGATCAGTTAAGTTAATTTTTTATAGTTTAATACATCATTACACAACTTTCGTCATTCAACCGGGAACCATTGCCCGGGAGATTGAAATGTAAACAGATTATACATTAAATCGTTTTAACATCGTAGTGATTCTCTGGTTTTTCTTTTTCAAAGTATCAAAAGATGTGGGACAAAGACGTTGAGTGAATAACTTACCTTTAAAATCAGTTCTTCTATGATGGAGAGTTACAAATAATTCCAGTGCCTGGCTGTCCACCATTATTAACGTGCGTCTATAATATATAATTGATTCAATAGAATCGTTTTTTCATTCTGAAGGTCTATGATTTGATCCCGTTCTGAGGGTCTATAATTCTACCCCGAAGAACTGGGAATTAGGAGCATGTGGAATCTATTGAGCTTACTTTAAATTATATTTACGCACAATATTTTAATATATTATATTATATTTCCTTATATACATATATATACTTCTTATGACCACCACAACTTCTATTAATTGATCGCGAAGCAAATGTGTTCAAGCAATAAACACTATTGAAAAATCTTTTACAAAATTTGACTTTGAATTTTTTTGAGCAATAAAGAAAAGAACTCTGACATTATCATTCTAATTTAGGTAAGTATCTAGATACTAGATACAGACTTATTTTAAACCTTTACTTTACTGAGTAGCTTGTTGGTGCAGTGGTTACGACACTGGCCTAGTGATCTAGTGGTCGGGGGTTCGCGCATCGTTCCAAGACACCAGCGAGTTAGTCCTATTTTTAAAGTACAAGCATTTAACTAAGTTTGAAAATAGTGAGAATATTGATGTATAAAATATATTTATGAAACTTTTTATGAAGAAGTCACTTTAAAACGTACAAAAAACATAAAATCCCAGTAATTTAAGTTCAATTGTTCAAAATATCCAAGCACAAAGTTATAGCTACTGACACATGTAAGTTTATTTATTTATAAATAAATTAACTATTCATTTGAGTTTTAATATAAAATATTATACTACATGTTGAACCTACTATTAAAATTGTATTCTTAATAGATATTAAGTAAAATGTCGGACAAAAGGAATTATAGGTAATAAAAACAGTAATTACAGGGTAAAAAATAAATACATGGTAAAAATAATAATACAAGGTTGAATAAAAAATGTTGACATTGTATATTAGAGGCATTTACGAATAAGAACTACCAAGATAAAATATCTACATACATACGATAGAAACTCGCTCTACTATATGAGTACGACTCAGCCGACGTTCTATCGATTAAGTAGATACCTGTTGTATATTTGGAATGACAGGGTCCGCTTATAAAATATCCGATTTCAGCTGTTATTCTATAAGTTAACAGAAAGAGAAATCACCAAATAAAACATAAATTTAAACGAAACACACATAACTACTTGATATATTTTAAAACCATTGTATCGTGTATTAGGTAGGTATGTACTCACTTAAGGTGCTCGACTCTAGAAAGTAGTCAGTGAAAGTGTCAAAAGTGAATAGCACCGATGCACCCGTGTAAGTATACTATAAAGAGGTTGGCGCATGTATTGTAGAATACGTACTCTTCGGAGAGAATCGTTAACTTTTCAGTAGAAGCAATTCAAAGAATGTTTATAAAGTGTATTGCTCGAAATTCAAACTGTCAAATTGAATTATTTGACAATAGTGGCCAATAGAATTAATCAAAGGTGACGATGACATAAATATACGTGAATTTCAAGATCACAGTACAAATAAAAAGATGAGTAGACTACATATGAAAATAAAAACATTTGTTTTTTAGTCCTACTCGTTTAGAATTCCGCGAAACGCTTTTCGCTTTATGAGGGCATTATCAATCTAACTATTTTAATTGTATTTATTTGAAATCTATTGAAAACTTTGTCGTTTTTTTTTCTTTGTTATAGGCATACCAGATATATGGATCAAAATGCAGAAAGCAGCCGAGGTAGCAACATAAAATATCACTAGTGTTCGAACATAATTATTAACTAGAAATTGTAATGCTATCCTCTTTCGTATATTACCTTTCATTAAAATATCATTAGTGTTTGAACAGAATTGTTTCTTAGAATCGTGCAAAAATATAAAAACCGAAAATTATTTTAAGTACTTAAAATTATATAGCTGCCCCCTTTCAATAGAATTCGTATAAATACAAGTTGTTATAACTAAACTGCAAGTATAACTAAAAAATAAGTGTTTTTATTTTCATTTGTGTGATTATAGAATTCTACAAACTTACCTCCGAAACATTAAATGTATAGATTAGGTTAGTTTAAAAGGATTTTGATCAATCGTTTATAAATTATTTATTGTTTAGTCTCGAAAAATTATTGTGTTTCGAAAAATTATTTATTCTTCTTCGTTGTGCTCTTGGCAGAGCAGTCATGGTCGCTATGATGATGATGACACCACAGTTAAAACTATCCGGGGCCGTCTGCTCCGATCTACAGCATTCCTGACGGTTTACCGAAGTGTGCCACTGATTGTAGACTTCACCAGATGCGTCCTACTCGACGATTTTCCACAAGAACGGGTTCCCTCGACTTCTGCCTTATACTGTCAGTTTCTCTAAAGCATCCGTACGTTTTGTGACATATCCGAAGTATTTACGTGAATTATATTATATATGAAGTACGCGTTGGTCATTTCACACAGAAATTGTGTTTAATAGTATTTGTATTTATTTTATACGATTGTTCAATCTACCATTGGATGTTAAAGAAGATATACAACGTTGTGGCATTCATAAAGTAGATCTGCACAAAACCGATATACAGTGTTGTTGCAGGATGGCTCATTTATTTCTTGTAAGATCGAGCATTGCATCTCTGATACGCCTATCTTGCATTCTTGTTGTCTCTGTGTCCCATATCTATATCTTAGACGCATATATAATGATCGAAAAAAGTGAAAGATTTACCTATTAGTGAAAAAAGAATAATGGTGAATATAGATCAGTTTCTATCATAGTCGATATATAGAAAGGGTTGCTGAGATAGTTTAAGCATGTGTAGTGTTTAAGTGAGGAAAGGATGATAAATAAAATATGCGAGGCTGTATATTATAGATACAGAGATCGTTCACGAAATGCCTGGTATGATCAGATAAACCAAATATTGGACAACGGCTGTAATGGAAGCTTCAATAATTGACGAGCGTGCGTGAGAAGAAGTAAACGAGGTAAACGTGTGCCAGTAGAACGGCACGTTCTGTTTTCTCTGACCACCCTTGCAAGGAAAGTTTGTTAATGGTAGGTATCAAGCTAATCGAGCAACGTCAAAGTGAAAAATACGGATTATCTCGAATTGCTCTTGATTCAGTTGGAGTACCCAAAATTTCCGAACAAAAGTAGATAGAATCTAGATAACTGCTGATTACCAAGAATTGTTTTGTTATATTAAAATAATTTGCATTTAATCGACATATATTTTTTCT
Source organism: Eubasilissa regina (assembly GCA_022840565.1). Classification (NCBI taxonomy): domain Eukaryota; kingdom Metazoa; phylum Arthropoda; class Insecta; order Trichoptera; family Phryganeidae; genus Eubasilissa; species Eubasilissa regina. The sequence continues at coordinate 11,348,144 of JAINEB010000020.1, read as the reverse complement.
AGATTTTTTTAAAGTAAAACATTATTCGTTTCGAGAGCGACCCGTTGTACAGAGCTAGTTTAATTTACGCCCAAAGCGCTCCCAACCCGGTATTGGGGTGAGGCGTATCCGCGGGCCGCAGTGATATTGAATTTCGCAAAGTAGCTTATGTTGTAATTAAAAAACGACATCGACGCTCTATCTCAGCGTTCAAGCTAACGATCTGTATGAATAAAGTGTACAGATCGCAGGGAAAGGTTCTTCGATACGAATTTGTAATTAAATCTAAAGTGACTTGCGCATAGTTCAGTGATGACGAAACTTTTTGTTAATCTTTGAATCTATATTTGTCGAATAATAAATGATAATAGATGTAATTGGTTTTACGCCTTGAGCGTTGATTTCCGAATCTTCTAGTTTTACAAATCAATACCAGCTTATTTTAAATATTTTTTTATAATATTTTTTCTTGTTTAGTTCGTAAAGGTTTTTCAAACTTTTCAAATGATCGACTTCTTCCAACCATCATTTTCGTAAAACAAAAGGCACAATATAATATTTCAATAAGCATATATCTAATATGTATTGCAAAGGATTTCTGGGTAAAATATGCCACGAATCTCTGTTGGAAATGTGTGTAACAATGTATTGGAGAATGGCGGATGGGGGTGTTATACAGTACATAAAAGAGCGCCACTTGTTCTAGAAATATTAAAAGAAATCAAAACAAAATTCAGTAATCTGTATACGAGGCGGAACCAGAAAAACAAATTTTATGCAGGGGTAGCATGATAAATGTGTCGCGTTTTTTTTATGTACAACTTTTGTATAACAATTTTATGGATATTGTATAACACAAAAATACTTTTTTAACAATTTTTTTCAAAATCTATAAATATTCACAATCGTTGTACGAATGTATATTGTTTGAATTATACGTGTGTAGGTACGTGAAAGGGAAAATAATAATAAAAAAAAAATCGCACCTAAAATAGGTTAGATAAAACTTAATTTGTTTTGCCTTTTCTACAACAAGTCTCTCAAAATATTAAAATACTTTACTCGTTTATAGTATGATAACATTTCTTTTCAATTTCTTTATTAACCTTTTAAATGCTATGAGTGCGTTAACACGCCAAACTTTATATATTACGCCAAGCGTGTTAGCACAGACTTTTGGACCTTGCAAAATTGCAGGGACTAAAGTCATAATATTAAGTCATTTTGCCATCTGTGGACGACAGGTCTCAGCTTTGGATAGATAAGTCAAGACCCTTAAAACCTAGTTTTACCCAATGCGGTGTCTTCTATTTCAAATAAAGTTGGCAGTTAAAAGGTTAAATAATATCCATCAATACGCGTAAATCAGGCTTTATGCATTGAACGATAAAATACATAATATTAAAGTAAAATAGGGTGTCCAGACGATTATATAATATAATTACTTTATTCGATTCGAATTGTGCATTATAATTCGTTCATAATAACCATTAAAATGTTCGAAACGTCCAGACGAAGGATATGAAATTTTTTTCAATTTGATATTTATCTTGATCACTATATCGCGGGTGATTAGCAGTGGCGTGCAGTAGGTATAGATTTAGATTATGCTGTTACCAATGACAGTATACAATCATATATAATATATGTACTTTCGTTTAACCAACGTCTTAAGACAACATAAATCCGTCGTTTATACGACCCTGCCATGTATTTATTTGTAATTTTAGAGTACTATTAATAGTGTTTTTAAATGTTAAGTTTTAACGTAAAATAATACCTTCTTACCCATACAAAAAATGAATGTACGTTTTTAAGAACACTTTCTATGACTGAACATGATTAATTTATTGTTTGAAAAATTTTCATGTAATTACTAAAGGAAATAATTATTTCTATTAAAGGTTAACGTAGGAAATAGTTCTGCTAATTGCCAATCTAAATTCATGCACCAAATTTAAAGAACAATCATGAAATCAACATGTTAAAAACAGTAAGATAGTAAAAATCGCGAATAAGTAAAAGATGATGTAGATACTTACTGTAGTTGTAACCCTTTCTAATGTTATTCTGTTAAAAAACAGCATAGGTAACGACTCCATACAAAACGGATTAACCGAAAGGAATTTTCAATTCAGTAAATAGCTATTTATATGACTTGAGTAATTCACTAGCTTAAAGACGAACTGAGTAATGTAAATAGCACGATGCGGCGAATAAAAAAAGAGCGCCATGAGTACAGCGGTGAATTTTTAGAACTAAGCAATTAAAGTTTCTACTGGTACACAGATGGCACTAATTGAAAAATAATGTTTTCGTTAATGTTAATCCAATTTTCTAATTTATATTTGTTTCCCAGAATTTTTAGTTATGCACAGCTTTTTTTCTTGTATGCACAGCACGCCTCTGGTGATTAGGTTAGGTTAAAAAACTTTTACAAGAAGTTATAGATTTAATGTACTCTCAAAAATAATTTTTAGACTACGCGATCAGGGGTTCTCGACCGCTGAGATAGTTGTAATAACAGACCGCATGTCTCTCTCGATGTGCCGCGCGATATGTGACCATTGGCACCTCTCCACTCCTTTGGGAAGCTCTTCCGAGAACTCGGCTGCGGTGCGGCCAATATTATGTGGGATGACAGGGCCGGCGCAGGCGCCTATGCTTGAGTGGCGCCAGTACATCACAGTGACACGATTCCAACATTTAATAACTAATTGGCCAGGGAGGATATCATTCTTGGCTCTTCTTAATACTGTTCATGTAATATATCTTCTCTTGCAATTTATTATTCTCGAAGCATTCAATTGGTCCGTCCTGCAATATCTAGTCTATCGGTATCTGATACCTTTAACATTCCTCTCATATATTTTCTTTATCATCCTCTCCACACTTAGACGTTATACATGCCTGAACTGTATCTAATTATGTTGCATATTTCGCGTGCGCTATCAAATCCTATTTTAATATCGTCTAATTTTTGTATTTGGCGGAGCAAGATTAGGAGAAAAGGGTGGATGTGGAATAATCTTTAAATCTATCACTTGAGTATCAGGTTTTGTTAGCGGCATGCGTACGGTTATCATGCTGTAAAATCACTTGATACCCTGTTCCGGTCGTTTTTTTTTAAAATTGCGGCCTTAAGGTGATGGAGTTATTGGTAATGAAACTCAACAGCGACGGATGATACATCTCTCGAAAGTAATTCATAGTGGTATTAGTTTTTAAAAAAAATTTGTTTTAAATATAGATGCGTGCATGGAATACATGTCACATAAATATTCTTACTATTTAAAAATTAAGCTAAACGCTTGTACTATGAAAATAGAACTAACTGCTGGTCTCCCGGAACGAGAAGCGAACCCCCGACCAGCGTCTTAACCGCTAGACAACAAGCTACTCAACTATTGTACATTAGTAGAAGTAATCAATTCATGCTTTTGGTTTAATTCAAACAAATGATATTTTGCCAGAAATGTTTGTTTTATTGTACTCCTTTTTTAAACTAATACTAAACATAAACTTTCTATAAATTAGAAAATTCAAGACATATTTAATAAACCAATAAAATTATATTGATATTGCTATGGCAGACAAAGCTGCAAACTTATGCATCGATTCAATAGTAATATACCTATATTTATTTATGATTTCACGTTGACTGATATATTAATGACTGATCTATCATGTATATGCATCGGTAAATGAGTTCAATTAATAAATAAATACAAATGAAATGTATCAATTGTGATGCTAAGTATCAAAATGTGACATCTCCATTTTTAGACAAAATGTAATTTATTAAGGAGAACATATTCTTATTGTGAAGTTGTAATTATTCAGAATATAGGTCTGTGACGTTATAAATACTAAATCAATGTATTAATTATAAATATATACATATAAAATCAATTTTGTCGAAAAATATTGTAATTTGATTTTAAACATTTAGATGGCGCTAGTGGGTAATAAATGTGCGCTTTAATTTTAACGGAAATATTAATGCTATAAAGTTTGGAGCTGTGAATCCGATCCTGGTGGTGGATGCAAGCACTTTTCGCAGAATTACAATTCTGATGATGGGATTACGAAATAGGGTCGTAGTGCGGTTTTAGTTTTGACCGACTTCTGCCGAGAATAATGGATCACCGAGTTCTTAACTGGCGATTAAGCTAAGCCTGCCCATACACACACACACGAGAGTGATGAATCTGAACAAAAAATTCGGCATTACTCACGCGTGAACCAGATGATTTTATGCTAATTTGCGCGCCTGTCTTCTTGGCAAAAATATACAAACGAGAAATACTATTTTGAATATTTTGATACAAGGTCAATATTGTTCGATGCGGTCATCATCATATTGTGATCATGACGAATATCTGCCACGCACTCGAACGCTTTCCCACGTGAATGGACCGGCAAGAGATTCGCCACGCTCCACGCAAAAAGCTTGGCAGATCTTCATGTCTTGCACAGTGACTGGTGATCAGTGATTGTGACTGTGTTTGTGATTGGTGTACCTACAATTGTAAGTGTAACGACGATTGGTAAGTGAGATGTAACAATTGAAGATCTAGATTTTGTTCGCTGAATTACGAAAATCTACACTTACCAATCGAACACCGATATAACAATCACAGTTACAATGATGTGCCGTATGGAATATTCTATTGAAAGTGTGTTGTGTTTTACTAGTGTTTGCAAAAAGCTTGGCAAATCTTCATGTCTTGCACGGTGACTGGTGATCAGTGATTGTGACTGTGCTTGTGATTGGTGTACCTACAATTGTAAGTGTAACGACGATTGGTAAGTGAGATGTAACAATTGAAAATCTAGATTTTGTTCGCTGAATTACGAAAATCTACATTTACCAATCGAACACCGATATAACAATCACAGTTACAATGATGTGCCGTATGGAATATTCTATTGAAAGTGTGTTGTGTTTTACTAGTGTTTGCAAAAAGCTTGGCAAATCTTCATGTCTTGCACGGTGACTGGTGATCAGTGATTGTGACTGTGCTTGTGATTGGTGTACCTACAATTGTAAGTGTAACGACGATTGGTAAGTGAGATGTAACAATTGAAGATCTAGATTTTGTTCGCTGAATTACGAAAATCTACACTTACCAATCGAACACCGATATAACAATCACAGTTACAATGATGTGCCGTATGGAATATTCTATTGAAAGTGTGTTGTGTTTTACTAGTGTTTGCAAAAAGCTTGGCAAATCTTCATGTCTTGCACAGTGACTGGTGATCAGTGATTGTGACTGTGCTTGTGACTGGTGTACCTATAATTGTAAGTATAATGACGATTGGTAAGTGAGATGTAACAATCGAAGATTTAGATTTTGCTCGCTGAATTACGAAAAATTACATTTACCAATCATCGTTATAATCGAACACCAATATAACAATCACAGTTACAATGATGAGACGTGTGCAATATTTCTATTGACAGTGCTAAAACTAGCGATTTACTAGTGTTAAATAAAACCTGTCTTAGAACGATGTTTAAGTGACCAATTTAAAAAAATTGAAACGTTAAAAAAATTGTTTGACGTTTTAACTGACTTTAATTTCTAAATAAAAATACTAAAATCAAGAAGTTTTTAAATAAAAATATTTTATTAATTTCTTGTTTTTTACATTTAAGAACTGTTGAAATTTAAAAAAAATCATGTTTAGCTTTGTCTACGTACAAAAGAAATATTTGAGAATTTTATCCATTACTAATCAATACCTTCAGGCCCTAAATCATCTAACAAAAAAAAGTCTAGCCACTCGAAATTCTATAACCTTTTAATTTTTTGTGTTAATTATGTAATTTGGAATCAATTTAATTAATCGAAATAATCGTATAATTATGATTTTTTTTGAATTGCTTATATCTATGACATGACTGAAATTGGGCACATATTCCTTGAACATTTTCGACTCGTAATTTAGTCAGGCTTCCACCCATAAAATATTGTGGACTAGGTCTATTACACCCTGTATAAGAAGAAGATGGATTACTAACACGATCAGGTAATAAGCTGAGAGCATGATCACGTTTTTAAGCGGTTTTCCTCGTAAGACTATTGAGAGGAATTCTTTCTGAAAGAAAGCGTACTCGACGCGAACAGACAAACTTGAGTCAGATGTTGCTGAGGTTGTATGACAGGTCGGTATCCTTTTAGTTTAATTTATACCTGTACCCCCTGTCGGTATAAATGAATCAGTAAATTATAAAGATATGTATGTGCGAAAATGTGTCACGAACCGATATAGACTGAATTTACTATAGAATCTCATAATATGATTAAATTCAAATATACATTTGTAATAATAAAATTTAAAAAAAAAGCTTTGTTATGAGTAATTGGTATATTTCTACTTTTTCTCACAATTATATTATATAAATCAATTATCATATTAGAAATATGTAGAGTTATTAAAGAAACTTGAAAAAGTTTTTTTTAAACACAGATTAGCGTGTATTTTTGACTCGAAGTTCATGTAAAGAATAGAAATTCGTTGTCTATTATATTTTGTAAATTACATAATGTCAAAAAAAAAAAGATAGCGATCCAGCATTGCCAGTAAAAAATTGAAATTAAAATTTCAAAATCTCTCTGTCTAAGCATGAGACTTGCTTAGACTCTCTTGCAGGAAGAAATAAGTATTTCAATTATATGAGTCTAAAGAATTTAATGTTTCGTGTTCTATAATATTGTCAATTAAAGTACAAGACAGACCGCGCGAGCAAGTTTCACACTTTCCGTAGAGAGAGTAGACATTTTAAAGAGATTTTCGACTCGAGATAATTTCTGAGATTCAGATTTTGTTTTGGCAGACAACTCTCAGCTTTCGTATACCCCGTGTATACACTATATCTCAGAGACGCATCGTCTCGTGCCTCATTTCACTCTTGTCGTATGTCAAACATGAAATGTCATTGTCGTCCGTCAGTTGGATGATTTTGAATCGCTCCAGCAGTAGTTATAATGAATATATAATGAAAATATTTGTAATTTAACGCCTCACGTCTGACTATTGTGGCAGTTCTAGGATAAATGTATGTAATCTCACTGTTGGATCGAAAGTCGTGTACACCGGTTTGAGTTTTTGTCTACCAATCTTTCATCTCCAGATCAAAATTCCAAAACGTAAACGAACAATTTGTTCGCGTCTTCGAAATTGTTCGAAATTTGCCAACGAACGGTGTCAGCAGTTAGTATTCGTACAGAAGATTTTCTGCGGTTTAATTTTCCTCGCTCTAATCAGTTCCCACAAGTGTGATGAAATGTGGTTTTTACATTTCCTGTGTGCAAGTCCTATCGTGCTGCTTACTCCTCATATTCCGCCTAATAAGGAACTATATTGAGATAGTTCGAGATACGAAAATATATATTTAGTAGATTGACTTGCGCAATTTAGCTTAATATTAGTTGATAACAATAATATATAATACAAATTAAATGTATTAATTGTAATTGTAAAATATTGTTGCTACTGAAATTCGACTCTGGATCTCTTCCAATCCGGAGAACGTGCGTTAACCGATTATGCTATACCAACATAGTGGATAGACGACAAATTTTCGAACTTGTATTTTACACTTTTCAAATTAATACATCTATCGTTCCATTGTTTGAAAGCCATCTTCTTATAATTTTGTAAGTAGGTACCTATATTAATAATATAATACATAAGAAAATAAATTTTAATTTAATATATAAGTATTTTTATGTGAATGGAGATTGTGTATACTCAAATTATTAGCTTTGGACTTGATTTTATTTAAAAGTGTTGGTCCGAAGCTGCGACTTTTATAAGATACAGTTATGACTACCACTGCTTTAATAATGTATTAATGTTATAAACTGGAATTCGGAAACATCTTTAGATATCTGCCCAGAAAATTAAAATATTTGTTTCTTTTAATATATGGAAATCATTATAGTACCTAGGTACTAAGTATCACTTATTGAAGAATGTTTGATAAAAACAGAATGCAGGGAACAAAGTGAACGCCGCTTTGAATGTAATTATAGCTAATGGGAACTTGTCAACCGAGGCAAGACTAGCTGTTCACAATGGAGTTCTGGTACCGACACTGATGTATGGAAGTGATGCCAGAAGAGGAACGAAAGTAGACTGAATGCAGTGGAAATGAGCTCACTTATGCGTACACGTGGCAGATCCATTTATGACAGAGTAAAGAATAAGAGAAATAAAGAAAGAATGATGGTCTTAGTAAAATTAAGAAACGATCGATTGTATGAATGTGGATGAGGCGAGAATTGCGTGTCAGGACAGAAGAGTGTGGCGCTCTATACTCTCTGCCTACCCCCGCGGGGAAACGGCGTGATGGTAAGTAAGAAAGTAGATTTACTATTTTATTTTTCTTTATTTTAAAATTATGTGATCATACGACATAATATATGCATTTATAATACATTATATAATAAAAATGTTTGTATGTCTCTAATACCGTCATTGGCATCATTCTCAGTCAGATTGCATAAGCCTCTATTTTTACACTGTTATAAAATGCTTATAAATTTAACTTAAATCTATTTTATTTTCACGAATTCTGTGTGAACTTAAATTCAAATTAGTTAAGTGTTTATTTATTAATATAGTAGCATCTGCATACAAATAGTGTAAAATATATCCCTCAGCACGGTAACAGTCCAGTGAGGCTATTATGAATACATTTTTGTATAATAATGTAATGTTAAATATGAATTAAATATATAAATTGGAAAGATATACATATAAAATCAATTTTATCGAAAAATATTGTTGTTGCGCTACAATAAGAATGTCATCTCCTAATAATAAAGTTGTATCAATGTGACCGAAATTTAATAAAAATGAATTGATAATTTTGGCGTCTGCTATCAGATCACTCAAAGGTATTTGAGGATCCGTAAAAATAAGGTAGATAGCTCTTTCAAATAATGGAACGATTAAATGTATTCATATCAAAAAGGTAACATAGGTTCGAAAATTTGTCGCTAAAAATATTGTCACTGTAGCATAGTTATCCCGGTGGCGAAACAACAATATTTTTCGATAAAATTGATTTTATTTGTGATATCTTTCTAATTAATATATTTAGTTCATATTTAAAATATCACAGACCGTCTGTTATGAATAATTACAACTTCACAATAAGAATCCTCCTAATAATAATGTATTGGTTTATCAATTCCACAGACAACAGTCGTGTTCATCCCGCCGGCAAAGTCTAACATCAGTGATGGGTGACAGTAGATTATACTAATCTATCTTACCAGGAATTTATTATTGACAGAATATTCAGATACTAAGAAATCCTGTGATCTACCGCAACCGCCTCGAGACAAACGTTCAACAGTCTCACAACCTGCAGTGAGCAATTTATCATTCCATTTTTTCCTCAATTAGACTTGCAAGTTAATACTTAATTTGTGCTCTCAATAAAAGAGAAAAGGGATGAAATCTTACTAATTACATAAAACATTCTATGATCATACAAAATTTAATAGATTCGTCTAATGGAGTATCTAGATTCCCTCATATAACATCTTTTTTATATGAATTACATTGGCTCCGGTTCTCTGTAAGAGTTGAATTTAAATTGTGCTGGTTGATGTACAAGGCGACATATAACAAGGCGCCTCTGTATCTTCAAGAGCGTTGTATACCAGACAATTTGAATGGTAGACGTCAAACTCCCAGGACAGCCTCCCGAAGGAAGGGTTGTAGAACCGACCGATTGAACTTTTTGCCCTCCGTCATTAGAAACAATTCATCAGAGGCTTTATTTAAGTAGATACTAAAAACGCACCTTTTCAAAAAATCATTTTTATTAGTTAAAATAACATTTTTAATTTTTAAAACAAAGGTACTGTATGACTTTAAAGAGTTGATGTGTTGACTCTTGAGATGAAAGTTTTTACCAAATTGCGCTATACAAATTATTCAATATTACCGCGATCCGCTAAACGCAAACAATATTTGACTGCTAGGATATAAAGTCACTTTTGTCAAAAGTGTATTTACAACAATTTAACATTCACCCATCAATACAATCATTCTAACGCAAAATAAATTATAAATTTTATAGTAAAACCACCCACATGATTTTGTAGTAAAGTCCTGAGAATCTGCACGTGTTCATAAGAGCTAAATTACAATATCTATTGCGTTGTTTGTTGAAGTAAGGCATGTTATAATAAATATATATTAAAAATATGAATTTGCTACTATGCTACAGCAACAATATTTTTAGCGACGAATTTTCGAACCTACATGTTACCTTTTTGATATTAATACATTTAATCGTTCCATTATTTAAAAGAGCCATCTACTTTATTTTTACAGAATCTCAAATAACTTTGAGTGATCTGAGAGCATACGCCAGATAATGCACCTTCCCCGGTTAGGAAAGATATCCAGGTTTGAATCCCGGTGGCGCAACAACAATATTTTTCGATAAAATTTATTTTATATGTATATCTTTCTAATTAATATATTTAATTCATATTTAAAATATCACAGACCTATGTTCTGAATAATTACAACTTCACAATAAGAATGTGTTATCCTAATAAATATATATCGTTGGAATTTCAAACTAACAAGAGGACATAATTTTTTTTATCTGGTAAGTACCTTAAAAAACGCCACTTTTAGGTGTAGATCCGATATAAGAGTTAATAGGCACTACAAAGTAATAAATAAACTAGAGCTGACATTTCGAGGTGACTTAGTAAAAAAAGCATAATTTTATTAGTTATAAAATAGCCTTGCGCAAAAATTTTGGAAAGATTGTACAATAAATAGACTCTCGATTATACAGGGTCACAATGACCCGGTTGCGGATTAATCAAGGTAGTTAAAAATTTTAGCGATATTATTCAAAATGTAAAAATAATTTTTATTCGACTTCATTATGCTGGTATAAGAAAATTAATGTAATGAAATTGATAATATTATATATGACAGAATGACTGAAAATCCCGGTCGATGATGTGTTCGTAAGATATCATTTGGGTACGCCTAGATTCGGTGTTTACTTTTGATGCAAGTGGGCACATTAAGTTAAATCGTTCAATTATTTTGTAGAATTCATCCGAATTTTTATTCGATTAATTTTTTCACTTAGGATAATCGAAAGTCTAGTACACACGTGTCTTCATTTACATATATGGACGTGCTTGTTGGTCTAGTGAAATGTTAGTTAGAGGTGTTAAAGTGGCTAGGACACTTGTCTAGTGATCTGGCAATCGTGGGTTCGAACCACATACTAGGAGGCCAGCAAGTTAGACTTGGTTTCATAGTGGAAGCGTTTAGCTAAGTTTTAATATAGTATGAATATTTCTTTTCGGTGCAGATAAATCAGCGTTTATTTTTATATCAACATTCTTTTTATAGCTTGCATCAATATAAAAATCCTTAGTACAAATATTATATTATTAAGGAAAACACATTCTTATTGTGAAGTTGTAATTATTCAGAACATAAGTCTGTGATATTTTAAATACTAAATTAATGTATTAATTATAAATATATACATATGAAATCAATTTTGTCGAAAAATATTGTTTTTGCGTCACCGGGATTCGAACCTGGATCTCTATTTCCAATCCGGGGAAGTGCACTACCTTTGTGCTATAACGCCAGTATTTTTCTTGACAAATTTTTGAACCTATTTGTTACATTTTTCAAATTAATACACCTGTCGTTCCATTATTTGAAAGCCATCTACATTATTTTTACAGAATCTCAAATACCTTTGAGTAAACCGACTGCAGACGCCAGAATTATCAATTCATTTTTATTAAATTTTGGACACATTGATACAACATATATTATTAAGGAAAACACATTCTTATTGTGAAGTTGTAATTACTTCCCCGGATTGGAAATAGAGATCCAGGTTCGAATCCCGGTGACGCAAAAACAATATTTTTCGACAAAATTGAATTTATATGTATATATTCATAATTAATACATTAATTTAGTATTTACAAATATTATAATACATTTCATTTACATGTAAGCCTGTTGGCCGCCTCCTACCTCGCTAGGTACATATGAAGTACCTGTTCTGAGGTAGGTAACTATAAGGTTCCATAAGTTAGAATATAAGTTGGAAGTAAGGTAGCAGATTAAATTAAATGGTAAAAAATAGAAAATAAGTAAATTTTTGATACAGACTGAAGATATGTAAGAAGTAAAAGAAAATAAACTAGCATTAAGAATGATATAAGATGAGTAGCTTTGATCATTTAAGGAACTCTACCAGCTGACTTCTTCCAATTTATTGATGTGACAAGAATTCCACGAACGTATCTATGTAGTTTATTTTAATTTTCGCAATGAAACTTTGTAAAGTTGTAATAATAATCATGTTACATCACAAAGGTATTTATATTGTTTTAAAATAAAATAAAATATGGATTTAAATGCGCTATTCTCTGTGTGATCTTAAAATTCATAACGCTCTCAAACCCTTGTATATTAATGTTACAATGTAAACACGTTTCACTCGCACTGCGGGCAAACAATGCACGGCATCTCTATTTAATTTATTGCACTGTGATAGACGCCGATGCATATCAAAAGGCTGACATTTCAACATGGTGATAAGACTTCTAGCTTCTAGTGCACTGTGTCGCAATAATTGTGATAATATCATGCTGAGATTTGCATATCAAAAATACCCGCGTGATCCGAGTACACGAATCGTAATAAATTGGTCCTGACAGCATTTTGCTATCGATAAGAATACCGATAGTGAATGCGGGCGATGAATGAGCTGAGGATTACTATAAATAGTTGGACCGTCATCACAGCTGATGACATAACCTCGGTAGTAATCCGATGACGTTAGTGCACAAATCGTCATCAAAACAAACGGGTACGCCTCCCTGATCCACACATAGGTACGATTCTGGAACTTCTGTTCTTTTCACAGTGTTTCTTCATCTTTCCTCGGGGAGTGACGTCATCTTAATCTAAGATTTTTCTTAATCTCTTATACAAAGATTCAACTAAGCATACGCAGCAATTTTTAATATTTTTTATTTGTTCTAGCTCTTCGTAATTAGAAAATTATAACTAAATCGAAATGTAATATCAGAATCAATTTTGCAAATATAAGATTAAGAGTTGCCTGAATAACATTATTACTTCAATTTAATTACTTTTTTTATTTTTCAAATTTTCGATAGATATAATAAATAAAGAATATATACAGGGTGTAACAGACCTAGTCCACAATATTTTATGTGTGGATACCAGACTAAATTATGAGTCGTAAATATTCAAGGAATATGTGTTTAATCTCAACCATGTCATAAATATAAGCATTTCAAAAAAAATCATAATTTTGCGTTTATTTCAATTAATTGAAATATTTTATTGATTCTAGGTTATATATAAAAGGTTATCGAATTTCGAGCGGCTAGAGTATTTTTTGTTACATAATATAGATTAATAATATATACATTTTGCAAACAATATATTTATTTCGAAGTACGTAAACATGTTAACATGATTTTGTAAAAACTTCAAAGAACAATATTTTCAATAATAAACTGGTCAAAATAAGAAAATATGTAACAATTGAAAAATATTGATTTTTCAGGCTTATTCTAGTATAATGTGTTAAAACATTTAACATATAAAAATATTGCTTTAAATAATTTCAAAAAATTCTCATTGTTACATATGCTGTTTTAGGGAAAATAAATATCAAATTTAGTCCATAGATGGCGATAGTGTAGTGGTATTCGAAATAATTCCACATATTAACATATATAAAACTTTCAAAAATTTGATAAGATATGGAGGTTGATTGGGTGGAATGGTGAACGTTACATTGTGTAAAGTAATCATTTAAGTCAGCCGAAGACAGGTCGTAAGCCCTGTAATTACACATACTTCCATATTTTTCAATTAATAAAATATAACTTCGTCTTTATGAGATATCTATTATTTGTTTAATAATATTTTACGTAACGGCGTAGCATTTGCACGTATTGCTTGAACATTTTCTACTCAGAGTCTACCGGCCGTAAAAAGGCCCCAGATTCAAGGTCAGTTTTTTTTTGTAATGTGATATATTTAATTTATTCAAATTATTTGTTTTTCACAAAAATCGTATGATGTCACCTTGTTTGTTCTTTAACGTGATAACTAATAACACTGCTTTGTTTATGGATGTTTGCCTCAGGTATCTTGTTAGGTTAGGTTAGGTTAGTCCAGTTATGACAAATTACTTACATTAATTTTATTTCATTAGGTGTGTACGATCTCCTAATTTTATAATAAAGGTTCTTTTAATAGGGACGCTCAAAATTTGTTAAGTTATAGCAGCCATGTTGTTAAAGTGACATCTGTCAAATTTATTGTCAATTATTAAGTAGTATACGGCAAATCACCACGGAAGGTTGAACAATGCGTGCAAATCATCAAATTTTGAGGGCAATTTGACAATCGATTTGAGGGCACGGTTATCTGGCGCGACGGTGACGTGAACTGGCCGCAGAGATCGTGCGATTTAACGCCTTTAGACTTCTTCCTTTGAAGCTATCTTAAATCGCAAGTCTTTACAAATAAGCCGCAAACAATTGACCCCCTCAAAGTCAACATAACAAACGCCATCCAGCAAATTTAGCCAGATTTATGCGATAAAGTCATAGAAAATTGGACCTCCCAAATATGCCACCGAGCAAAGTTGCAGCGGATATTCGAACAACGTTATATTCCACACTTAATGCCATAAAATATACTTTCAAATGAAAGAAAAATTGAGTGAATATCTCACGTACAACCTGTTTAACTTACATTTTAAAAATGAGCGTCCTCGTTGAAAGCCCTATAGATACTTTGAAGAATTTAATTTCTTGTTATTGATTTACTAATGAATAATAAAATAAAATAATAATTAAGCTTATGCATCTGGTGTCTTCAATATAACGTTCAATCCTGACAATCGCCTTGAAGATAATTATCAAATTCTGCATATCCATGGTGATCATCTCGGATTCGCCAGTTTCTATTTGAAAAGCGAAATATTGACCATACTTTAGATATTTAATGGTTGTTTTTGAGTTATCAATTATCAACTAATTGTGTAAAAATAATATATGCAGACATTATTTTCAACCTCACTATAATAGTATCAATTTTCAATGTATGTTCGCTGTGTCGAACACCAGTCTCCGAATTTCTTTCCAGCTGTTACGATTGTTGGCTGTCTGCATAAGAAATAGATATATAGATAGAAAGTAAGTAAAGTTGATATATTTTTGAATTTTAACTATTAAATTTAAAAATTACTGCATAATTTTTGTGTCTTCCTCATTTTCTTTTTACATGATACAATTTTTTCTATGAAGGAGGAATAGATCCGTGCGAACAAGTGTTCTGCATTTAGTATGTCGTATTCCGTGACGAGAGCAATTTTTTAAAATGTTAGTGTATATCTACAATTCAGTATAATGCAGTTAATAAATAATTAGGTAGACAGTTTGTTATTTGTGTTTGCTCTTGTGACTATGTACAATCCAGAGTTTTTTCCATCAATTCCATATCCCGATGTATGACAGACTTAATATGGTAAAAAAACGTACGAATTCTATCTGGACTGCACAATAAATGGATCCAAACAGTCACAAGGGTAATCAATCGGCTTAAAATAATCCAAAGATCTATTCCCCGCACCCCTTGGTTCTCCAACAGGAAAGTTTCCAAAAGAACAATATCAAATATCTCTAGAATAAGAATTGGGCATTCCCAGGTAATCTCACATTTGTTCAGATTGAACTTGATAGACTCCCCAATGTGTGAGTGTGGTGCCGAGGAGGAAATCCTTGACCATGTCTTTTTTGCCTGTCCATTGCGGATCATAGGTTTATTTTACAGTAATCTTGTCAATGGTAATTTCAACTCCCGGTTAACTTGTGTCATCTTCTTTCCCTTAACTCGCCACATTTAATCTATATAATAGCAAATTTCTTGAACGACAATGGTATTGACTTGTAATGTAATATTCCTTATTCTATAATATTGTTGTACTTCTTTCTATGAAATAAAGTTTTAACTTGATTAATGGCACAAATCACTCTTGAAGGGTGGATTGCCTGTTTAAAAGAAGAAGAAGAAGACTATGCACAAGATAAACAAGTAACTATGTAAATAAAGAAGTGTGTCTGTTTTTATTTGTTTTTTATACAAATCTATAGTTTTATTCCGAGCTTGATTAAATTTTGCACAATTGACCTTTAAAACAAGAGGGAGGTCACTGTCTACATAAGATTTCGAAAAAATACCCCATCTCCCTTTCCCACCCCTTAAAGGAGAATTTTGATCCTTTTTGATGAAATTTTGCACACTTGACGTTCAAAATAAGAGGAAAATTACTGTCAACATCTGATTTCGAAAAGAAAGTACTCCCATCATTCTAAATGAAGCATCTTTACTAGGCGTAAAGTCCGGGCAACACCGGGTACTTCAGATACTACTAAATAAAGTAGACACCGTCCAACACAAAATCAGGAAAAATTTAAATTTTATATAATTACTAGGGATTAGGGCGTCTCAAGATGTTACGATCTTCTTGAAAATAATTGCTTTGTATATATAAAAAATATATATAAAAAAAAGTACTCCCATCATTCTAAATGAAGCATCTTTACTAGGCGTGAAGTCCGGGCAACGCCGGGTACTTCAGATACTACTATATAAAGTAGACACCGTCCAACACAAAATCAGGAAAAATTTAAATTTTATATAATTACTAGGGATTAGGGCGTCTCGAGATGTTACGATCTTCTTGAAAATAATTGCATATATGTAACAATGAGAATTTTTTGAAATTATTTAAAGCAATACTTTTATGTGTAAAATGTTTTCATCACACTATACTAGAATAAGCCTGAAAAATCAATATTTTTCAATTGTTATATATTTTCTTATTTGGACCAGTTTATTATTGAAAATATTATTGTTTGAAGTTTTTACAAAATCATGTTAACATGTCTACGTACTTCGAAATAAATATATTGTTTACGAAATGTATATATTATTAATCTATATCTTTGCATCAGACCCTAAATTATGTAACAAAAAATAGTCTAGCCGCTCGAAATTCGATAACCTTTTATATTTAACATAGAATCAATAAAATATTTCAATTATTTGAAATAATCGCTAAATTATGATTTTTTTTTGAAATGCTTATATTTATGACATGGTTGAGATTAAACACATATTCCTTGAATATTTACGACTCATAATTTAGTCTGGTATCCACACATAAAATATTGTGGACTAGGTCTGTTACACCCTGTATATATTCTTTATTTATTATATCTATCGAAAATTTGAAAAATTAAAAAAGTAATTAAATTGAAGTAATAATATTATTCAGGCAACTCTTAATCTTATATTATATTTGCAAAATTGATTCTGATATTACATTTCGATTTAGTTATAATTTTCTAATTACGAAGAGGTATATATAGGTAAATATACAAATCAATTATGTATATAGAAGATGTTGATTTGTATTTATATATATATATATATATATATATATATATGTATATATGTTCGTATAGTGAAGTCCTGAGACAGCCTAATATATATATTCGCTTCACGATACATACAGAAAATATGAAATAAAATTAATCAAATAAAAATACATTTTATAACTGATTTCATATTTGATATTTCACATTTCGCTTTGATAATTATTGATTAATTAAGATTTACTTTTCACATTCTGTAAAAATTGACATACTCGCACGTCTCTCAGACGTCTTTTATGTGGGCTTTCCGTTATTCAAACATTCACCTGATTTATATTTTTTGCTCCCGTCATTTTAATGAACACGGTAATGTTTACAAATTCAGAACCAAAAGGATACATGTCAATTTAATTAGTATTTCGGAGAAAATTAACGAATTAACGCTTGCTTCATCGCGATGTAATGAATCAGTTTCCTTACAAATTTGCCTACAAAAAAATCATCAAAAGCGGACTATTATTTATATTTGATACGTTTATAGGTGCGACAAGCGGCCGGTGTCTAAAATTATGGCCGACAACTCTTAAAATAATACTCGTATAATTAAAGTTGGAGGATACAATCTAATAAATAGTATCGATCGGTAAACATCTTGTGACGTGAAAGAACGTCACAGGTACGTTCTCGCGAATGAAGTCACGCTATGACTAAAGTATGTGAAGTATTTTTTGCCTACATTTACATTGCGGAACTAAAAGTAAATAATATAATTCTATTGATATAATTTTGGCAACACGATTATTGATATTAATGAATTTGATTAGCGCAACCTTTTTATCCTATTTCAGAATATGAGTCATAAAAATTTATAATATTTTTAATAAAATCGTAATGATACATTTTAGAGACTCGTTTTGAATATTTTAAGAATGCCAAACCTATTTTTGTACAAATATATTATTACATATGTATGCGTTAATTACTTATTTAATTTAAATATTATAAAGTAGTATTGAATTCTAAACAAAGACATTTTCGATAGTCCAATCTATTATTGGATCTAAATTGACATTTAAAAATTAAATATATGAAAGATGTCACGGAGGCTATACATCATTATCTTAATATGTACCTACGTGTAATAAGATATTTTAACATGGTAACACAAGTAGTTGAACATTTATAAAAAAGTATTCTGACAACATTAAAGTTAAAAATATGGAGCTCAATTGTTGTTATTTTTTATACTGGCCTTATTTTTTCCGGAATAAGACGCAATAGTCATACGACAAGATAGGCAAGCTATTGGGTAAAATTGGAAATGTTGCAATATATTTACACAGACTTCATGGAAGCCAAGCTCGTCGTGGATGATTTGATGGGAAGAACTATAGGTGATGTTCAAAGAAGATCTAGAAGCTACCTCACTGATGGTAACTTGCCTATACGCTAGAATTGTCTCCCGAGTTTGCTGAATCTTATCGTCCATGGTGGAGGTTGACGGGCTTTTAAAATTTTTGATCAACAAAAAAACATTTTTACGAGATAAAGCGCTGTCCATGTATTGCGATTAAAGTCTACGGTGAATTTCAGCCCCTATCACACACTCCAGAAAAATCGGTTCTGCTCGTTGTTTCTCTTTGGTGCAAACTGCTACCAGAGCGGACATGCTTACACTGTAAATAACGCGATTGGGTCAAATTTTGCACACGTTCGTATCAACTCTAAGCACGCATGCGCAGAAGGCTGTATGATAGCCTTATGGCGAAAGTGTAGATAATTTTTGGCTCGTCTTCGTAGCTGTACTTCGTTAATACGAGTATGTCGAATTGGGGACTAGAACATCGTTGCAAAATGAAAATTACTGTTAAGCGAAGCATGGAATTTTTTTATTATCATCATCGGTTGTCCCTCATGTCCGAGGAAGAATATCCATCACGTTTATGGGTCCCCATTCAAGTCGGAAGTCTAATTCTGGATCCACAAGTTCTAGGGCATCTTGAGCATGGGAAGACAGCGGTCCACCGACAAATGGTCCCTCGGACAATTGATCCTCCAAAGTTTCTTCAAATATTTCTATTCTTAAATATCAGCATCCTTAAAGGTTATACATATATTATATTATATTTAAATAGGGTGGGAGAAAATTTATAAAAATATTGACCTCGTACAAAATTACATATAATTTCACGTAATTAAGAATGTTTTCATATTTTCAAATCGTAAAGAAAAATATAAATTTGAAACTAATTATATTTTTTAAACTAACATATTTTCATACTCGTTTGTAATATGAGTAAAAATAGTAATGATTGTATGTAACTTTGTACAAAAGCAGTATTTTTATAAATTTGCTCCTACCCTATTTAAATATAATATATTTATGATCATCACTAAATGTAGTATTATACATTTATGGCAGAGGGATCAATTGACATGGACCAATCTTCAGGGAACCGAAGACAGCAGCTGCGGACTGACTTTCGTGCTCTGTTTGCTCTTATATTGTCAGTGCTCATCAGGGCTGATATGATGATGGACCCTGCAGTGTGATCCGAATCATCGTCTAGAAAGGTCAAATGTACGTGGCAGATTAACCCGTATAACTGTACACACAAGATTGGCGAAAAATATTTGTTCTTTTTACTGTTAATGGATAAAATTGTTCAGTACTTTACATTTATATTTCTATATATAATACATAAACTTCTCCTTCTACTTCGTATTGGGGGCCAATTTTTGTAGTTACTGGATTGCCAAAGAATCTTATTAGAGCGTAATCCATTTATTATAAATAATTTTGAAACAAAAATCTCATTTAAAAAAATTTGTTGCTCATAAAATGAGTAGGAAATCACATTGTTCAAAATATAGCACTAAAGATGATTGCGAAAAGAATTTTTAATTTTAATTTTAGTGCTGGCACGGCCCCATAGAATAAATACCATTGAAATGAGATAGTCTATAATAGATTAGACAGTTATGATTTTAAACAAATAATATATATCTCGTTGAGATGCTTACAGGGCTTACGACCTGAAAATAAATAAATAATAATAATTAGATTCTCATTGTGACGTATATGCTGTTTCAGGAAAATAAATATCAAATTTAGTCTATAGATGGCGATAGTGTAGTGGTACTCGAAGCGTTTCCACATATTAACATATATGACATTCCAAAAATTTGATAGATATGGAGATTGATAAATGGGTGAGAATGGTGAACGTTATACTTGTATAAAGTGATCACTTAAGCCAGCCGAAGACAGGTCGTAAGCCCTATAATTATCATGTTACATAATAAAAAAATAGCTTCGTCTCTATGAGATATCCATTATTTGTTTAATAACAGTTCCTTTGTAGATGAAAGTCCAGTAATTGTGTGTTCTCGGACTTATTCAAATATCGCTAGTTATGATTTTAATGCGATGTATGATTATTCAGAACTAATCAGATCTAAATAATCAAATGTCACAATAAAAGACGTGCTAACAAGTTATTTCATCTCACTCACTCCTTATTTAAACGAGCGAGACCAGGACATGATAATAATACCGTCGAGCGCCGTCTGAAAATGCAATGCATGACTCGTTTCTAGATTTGTTTCACACGCCTTCATGCAATCTGCATAGCGAATGAAATTGATGAAACTCAGTATGCAGGGTCGGCCCCATAAATTGTCTCCCGGCCGAGACAGAATGCCCCTGCGCCGAGCGCACGACTTGTGCAACGAATAATAATTAGCTTAATACATTTTTTTTTTTGGTACAAATCCTGCAAAATTTTCAAAGTAATGTATTTTATTTAAAGTCGTTCATTTTACTATACTGTATTTTTTTTGTCAAATTTTTACATATCTCTGAGAAGAATTTTTAATTTTCTTTAAAAAAAATACCCTTAAAAATTAATATTTTTCATAATCTTAACACCAAAAAATCACGTTACGTGCAAACTCCGTGTTTTTTTAAAAATTATACGTTGTTGTGACTATTCGTACATTTTTTAGCTAAAGTATGAAAGCCCAAGTTTTTTAAGTGTTCTTCAAAACGAGTTCGTCATTATTCATCGTATTAAATTAATTTAATTGTACATTATAAACTAGGATTAAGGATAATGTATTACTTTATAATTAATACAAATTAAATGTATTAATTAGAAAGCTATACATATAAAATCAGTTTTATCGAAAAATATTATTGTTGCTACCGGGATTCAAACCTGGATCTCTTCCAATCCGGGAAACGTGCATTAACCGATTATGCTAAACCAACACAGTGATTGACGACAAATGTTCGAACTTATATGTTACACTTTTCAAATAAGTACATCTATCGTTTCATTATTTGAAAGCCATCTTTCTAATTAATACATTTAATTTGTATTAAAAATATCACAGACCGTCTGTTCTGAATAACTACAACTTATTGATAATAATTTTGATTTATCATTGGTATTATTTTGTTACATTTTCATCCATTGTCGTTTATTATCATAAAAATCCATTTTTAAAATACTAACATCTTTTTAAAAATAAATTTATACTTGACCGTGAATTGAATAAATAAAAACAAATTTACCATGATTGTCGTTGAAAAATTATACAAAATTTGAAGAATAATGTTAAAAATGCTTTTTTTTAATATATTTCATTCTCCGACCTGGCCCTGGCCGAATGCAGTACTCGCCGGATGCTCGAAGTGTTCATCAAACGCGAGAATTAACAATGAGTCAAGAAATACATTCACAAAATTGATAACTTCAACGCGTGATTAATGCAATTAATTGTTTGAAATATTTGTCATACGTATTTTCGTGCCCTTACGGACACTATGGAGAAATGTATTTGTTACTGAAAGGGATCGTTGCAAGTGGCTGTTTTAAGAAGCAGTGAAAAATAAATTATAATTTACTTGACTTAGCAATAAGTATACTAGCAGAAAAGCACTTATACTTGCTGCTAGGTACTGTTGGTGGCTATTATGGCCAGGGCGCTGCCAGGGCTTCCATAGAATGTATATTTCAATAAGAAATCTCTTATTGTATTGCTTTAAGAACAGCGCGACTTTATTTTATAGCTTTAGATGATAGATTCTATGGAAGCCTTGGCGGTGTAGTGGTCACCACGGGTCGCGTAGTGGCCATAATAACCACCCATAGCAGCAAAACCAATCGGCTATAGCCGCGGGTGCAGCGGGCCGAACGGCGTTCCGCCGAAAATATGAAGAGATTAGGGATAAGAATTTCTGAGATGCGGTGGATATTGGAGGTTTGAGGTCCTCGATCCATCCGCATCATGGATCCATCTCCTGGTTGGAGGCAGGAGGAGAATCTCGGGTGGTTGCTGTGCAGACCGGCGCGGGAGAAATGGATCTTGTAACAATCTGGACGTCACTCGATGGCGAGAGAAAATTCTGGCACGGTTGCCACATCACTCATTCAATATTCAAGTAACCCCTCAACCTTGTAATAACCGTAGGATTAGTGTCAAATTAAAAAAAAACTAGTGTCCTCGCCTGGAAGAAAGAACGATGACAAGTGAAGAAGATAAAAAAACTCAAATCGTGCAAATATGTCGTCGGGTATTTGTTGTGATCGTAAATAAATTGTATTATGTGTTTCATGTGTAAACCAAGTGTTTCATTTATTTAAGACCATTACCATCCATCCGAGAAAGCCACACTGACACATTACACTAGAGACACCCACAGAGTGCACCTAGCCGGTGGCGTGGTGCGCTGGCGTTCGATCCACCGGGGTTAGTGCATTACGTAATAATATATTTCCACTAAAATACATATTGTTAAACAAATATAAATGTTAAAAACATTAATTTGTGTCGCGTAGCATTTGATAGTGCGACCATAGGTAAGACAGATGCTCAATATATTTGCCAGTCGTAAAAAATCGTACGATTTCGCTAATGAATGTTTTTTCTTACTGGTAATAAAGACAATGTATAGTTCATTTCATTTTTATTATTGGCAATGACACTTACATGTAAGTACGGATGAACTGTATTATAATGTATGACACAATATTTAATAATATAAAAAGTAATTAGAAAAATCAAAAGTATAGTAAATTTCATTGATTAAACGTGTTTTCAAAACTGTATTGATGAGAAATCTATTGACATATCAGACAAAATTTTTAATTACATTTAGCTTTGTGTGATTTGTATTGTTTTTACAATACATTATGGTTCATGTTCATTACGTGCAAAACAGAACAATGCTGAGTTTATTTTAAAATAGTATCTATTGAAAATGAATACTTATACAGCCATTTTCTATATACGTCTTACCCAGTGTAGCCATGGTAAAATTATATCGTCAAAAAATAAAAAAATATGTGGCGGGTAATTAACAGATAGATAGGTACCTAACCGGTTGTATCAATCGGCCTTTATTCACAAGTCCTCTTAGTCAAGCTTACTTGTGCGAGTGTTGTTTATTTTGTTATATGTCAATAATGATTTCAGAATTATAAAATATTTATTTTTTACTCGAGCGGTTGTGTTCAGTGTATTAGGAATTATTATAAAAGTCCGTTGTTGCCAGGGATTTAGGGAGGTTGTGGAGAGAGGGTTGCCTATGTTTAGCACAGGCTATAAGGAGTTACGATATGTGTAACATTTGCCCCAGGCGTGATGAGGAACAGGGGGGATAGAGTTGAGATAATTCAGAAGTCTACGAGTGCATTTAAGCTAAATGTGGAACGAATATATTCAACATAATATATATTTATTTATGTTTATTACGTGAAGAAGAGTGAAGAAAAGATGATCGGTGGGAGAAGGTGTAAAATTTTTTTTAGATTGTTCAAAGGGTGTAAGACTGCGCAGAGAACAGATAGAGATATTTAATTTTATATAAGAGCATATAATTGATTAAAGATTAACATTTCTGGCATCATATTAGTGTGTATTGTAACATTGTAATTAATATGTTATCTGTAACAATGTACATAATTTTTCCAGTGTGAATTATTTTACAAATGTCGTGTGACTTTGTATAAATTAATTTCGATAGTATCCTATCAGCGTAACAATGTCTCTTGATTCATATCCTTGATTCGTCAGTCCTGGTGTAAATTATGTCAGCAAAATGTTTCGTGAACGTGTACAGTATCCAATGCAATAAAATCAGATCATTCCGTCGTATAATATTTGGTTACGAAAAGGTTATTCAGCGCGCATATTTCATCCCGTGGGTCTTTGAAGGTGCGTTAATAAAACCTTTCTCTTTAAAAAGGAAAAATCTTGCTATTAAATGAATTTTTCTGCTGCATTAGACCATAGTCGCTTTGTCACATACTTATCATCCTATTTTTCATTAAATTGGCAAAGGTTATTTGTAGAAATGTCTACAGGTTTGTCGGATATTTTACTATTCCATGGATTTTTTAATGTCGTCTTCCTATTGTTATCTAGCTAAATTATTTAAAAAAGAACCAACGTAGAATGGTAGTCAGCATTTGGTTGATTTTGAGTTTATGATATTGAAATATTGGTTCATTTCAGAAATGAAAGTTGATGCATCTGGTGTTGTTCTATCATAATATATGTTCTAACGTATGGTCTGTATCCACAGATGAGATGATACACACTCGACAGAGATTTTACTTGCGTGATATTTTTTAAAGATAATAATAACTTGGCGGCAGTCAATGCATTACTGTTAAACTTCAACAGGTTAAAACCATAGATAACAAATAATAATAAAAAGATGCTTTTAAAATTAGCAATATTAACTTTGTGGTTAAAATTCATGACACCCTGAAGAAGAAAATGGTATTTTTCGAAACCGGTAGATGTATTTAAACTCAATTCAGTGATTAATAAAACAAAGATAATAAATAAAAAAAATAGAAAAATGATGTCTTTTGGGTATAGTGGAGGGGGTAATAGGTAGGTAACGGAAAGGAACCCTTCTATATTTCGCGTTCACATGCGCATGAGACGGTGATCGGCGATCTATACGTCATAAGGATCGAACGAATAGTTTATATTCAATTGAAGTAGTTTTTAGTTTTAATCATTTTCATCTATTCTCCACTTGAATAGACATGAACTGTAAAAAATATCATCTAAACAAGTACTACACGTATTTTGATTCTGTTTTTTTATTCCGTTGGTAGCATCGCTTCAGACGACACACTTTTTTTTGTTTCTCCGCGACCTCCATTGATTTTTATATTACGCGCTTACTTATTTTGTGTATGTTTAATTTTTTTATTATTTTATATGGTTTACGTCTAAAGAAATACATAAACTGTTAGATACAATTATATTTTTATATGTTAATCGAATGTCCTTTCAAACAGCCAATAGTAATTCATTATTACTAAAGAATTTTATGTACTTGCTTCAGTTATATAATGATTTTTATCACGTTTTTATTGATACTTACGATACATTATAACATAACTAGCGGTTGAAATATGAGAATTTATGGAAATTAATATGCTGATAAACTGGCCAAGGAGGCCAGAGTTTTCCCTTGTCAATTCCATATCCAGATGTATGACAGACTTAATATGGTAAAAAAACCTACAAATTCTATCTGGACTGCACAATGGATGGATCCAAATAGTCATAAGGGTAATCGGTTTAAAATAATTCAAAGATCTATTCCCCGCACCCACTGGTTCTCCAAAAGGAAAGTCTCCAAAAGAACGACATCAAATATCTCTAGAATGAGAATTGGGCATTACCAGGTAACCTCATATTTGTTCAGATTGAACTGAATATATTCCCCGATGTGGCCATATCTTTTTTTCCAGACTTAATCAATATAAAAGTAAATTTTTTGAACGACAATATAATATTATTATTCTACTTTTTTCTATAAAATAAAGTTATAACTTGATTAATGGCACAAATCACTCTCGGAAGGTGGATAGCCTATTTAAAAGAAGAAGAAGAAAAATAAGAACTAGCGGTCGATTGTCGGAGTTGCCCGAGATTCAGACTTAGTTATAATTAAAGACTCGTCCTAATTTTTTTTAGGTAATTACAGATTTAAAAAAAAAAATACCAAGATACATAATAATCAATTGATAAAGAAATATTCTACATATTTAGGGGAATTAACTTCGATATGAAAGCGCTAACTGTGGTTTGACGTCAGCGTGCTCCAATTTAGATTCCTTTATATACATACGAAGATGTGCACAGAAACAAAGATTACCTTAATTTGATTTTTAATGAATTTTTATCAGTTGTGCGATGCGGTTTGTTCGGGAAAAACTTTTTCGACCATGATACCAAATTAGTCAGATCCGTCTGAGGTATGAGGTTTCCCAGACACTTCCTCTGATCCGACCACCCGGGGTTTTAACGAGGCTCGTAATCCCTCAACCAGTAACACATTTTTTATTATTCGGACACCGAATGAGATAAGAGTAATGATTGGATTTGTAATTAGTTCCGTCAAACATTACCATTACATGTAGATTTTTTAAAATAGGCGTCATCCAATAAAATAGCAATTAGGTAGATACCAAAACACCGTGAAAAATTCCAAAAGAGAAACATACATAAACATTATATCTTGTGGCGTAGCTACCGCCTAGCCAGTAAATTAACAATCGCTACAACCCATTCTAAATGCGGCAGCACGGATATTATATGAAGTTTTCAAATTCTCCCATATAACATCTTTTTTACATGGGCTATATTAGGTTCGATTCCCTGAAAGAGTATAGTTTAAATAATGCTGGTCGATGTACAAGGCGACAAATAACATGGTGAGCTTTTTATCCCAGACAATTTGAATGGTAGACGTCAAACTCTCGAAAAGGTTGTAGAACCGACCAACCGTTACCAGAAATCTAAATTTAGTGAACGGGCGTTTGAGGTGGCAGCCCCAAAAGCGTGGAACTCTTTGCCCTCCGTCATAACAAACAGTGCATCAGAGACTTTATTTAAAAAAAAACTAAAAACGCACCTTTTCAAAAAATCATTCCCAAAAGTCAAAATAACAATTTTAAAAACAAAGATAAAGTAGGACTATAAACAGTTGATGTATAAAGCGCCCTTGAGGTGAAAGTTTTTACGAAAATGGCGCTATACAAATTATCTAATATTATTAAAACAAATACAGGTCTAAAAAATATTCGGGTAAATCGGTACCATCAAATTTGGACGTCCAATCAGAAAGTCCGTTCTAGGACAACTGTAGTCGTAAAATATATATTAATACAAATTATATGAATCAACTAGAAAGATATCTATCGAAAAAACATTTAGTTGCTATCGGGATTCGAACCTGGAACTCTTAGTTGGTTGTTTATAATTTTTTGAATATTTTTACATGCTTTATTTATCTCCAACGATTACAAATTATTTAATTTATGACGAACACCGTTTACATGCAAATAGATAATCCCAAATTTTTTTCAAAACCATGACCATTTTCTATCAAATGATTAGAAATTCTGAAAACTCACTATTATTCAAACATCTCAAACGTTTCTTTATCAAATTTAACCACAAGAAGTCTCCCATTCTAAAATATTTTCCTAAAAATTATTCTAGTAATTTTGTATCATCAAGTAAGTTAGGTATCAAATTTATTTTTTAAAGAATTATTATTTTTTTAAAAATAGATCCCGTTAAAAAAACAATAACATGTATTTTCGATTAGTTATTGACATCCTGAAGAAGTAAATGATATTTTTCGAAACTGGTAGATGTATTTTAATTCATTAAGTGGTTAATAAAACGAAGTAAAAAAAATAAAATGATATCATATAATGCACCATACAATCAGCCACGTAATATTTATTATTATTACAATATAAATAGTGCATAGATTTGTTTAATATTTAATTATTTTATAGATAGGGAATGAAATAATATTAATCGGTATTATTAGTATATTATCGGCACACAATACATTCTTAAAGTGACATGACCAAAAAATCAACTTATAGTAGAATAAATTTCGAGATGAATTTTATCATCATAAATATATATTTAATAATCATCATTATAATAAATAAATGAAATAAGAATAAATAAATAAAATCGAATAATGTATTCATTTTGGTTTGAGAACATGATTTTTTTTATCATATATATTATGTTTATTATTGAAACGACTGATGTAAAATACAAGCTAACTTTATAATTTCTGTTTAGAGGGAAGTAAGTGAAGGTGCTCCTTTATAATAGCTAATATTCACCGTGCGCGTTCTAATCTTCAATACCTTTGACATTTTCTGTTTAATTAAACGCGATGTGGGTGTTATTAGCTGCGCCTTAATAAGTATCTAAATAAACATAAGTATTGGCGTGAATGTCATTTTATCACAATAGAGCCGATATTGATCTATGGCCAATAACAGTATTTGTTCTGTTTAATTAAATAACTATAATTACTTTGGTGTGACCAATAGTTGTTTTATGGGATAAAAGAATCGGAATATTATTAAATATTAGAAAATTAATATGTTTTCGTTTAAAAGTATAATTATTGTCTTTTCTGTGTATAGAATTTCTTAACCTTTTAAATGTCACGAGCGAATTAACACACTGAACTTTTCGTGTCACGCCAAACCACAAGTATGCTATAATGATTGCATTACATTTTCAATATTGCAGACAGAATAAAACGTAATGTTCAATGTCATATATTTAAAATCACTCTGCTGACTGTGGATAATAATAATTCTTAGCTTTTAAAAGACAACACCTAAGACATTAAGACAACACCCTTAAAATCTTGCCCTACTTTATGTGGTATACTTCATTTCTAATTTGGATGGCAATTCAAAGTTATCGTAGACAACATGAAAAATAAAGTGAAAATATATATAATAAAAAAAAGTAGATATAAATGAAGCCAAAATACATATATGTTGCTGCCAAGATTGGTAGCTCGGTGCCATTTTGACTTAGAATATGAATTATCGCGAATACCAGTTTTTTATAGCAAAAGTTATCATACAAATAATACAAAAGAGTCGCTTTTGATCATACTAATATAATGTGAATTGTGTATATTCGAATATGTATTATTAGAAACAGTGGCGTCGTAACTAGGCCAATCCAGTTAATGCGGTGCATCGTGGTGGACGTTAGTTAAGGGCCCAAAAAGATCCTTGTCCTACATTACTTTTGGAATGTATATATTTTTTTAGTTTAGTTTAGTTATTATTATTAAAAACTGCGAAATATCTGATATTCTTATTTCTTATATATATATATACAATAATTAATATGCATAGGGACTTTTTTTCTTTTTGCATTGGGACCCAATTATCCTAGTTACGCCACTGATTTATAAATACTTGTATACATATTTTTACGTTTACATAAAACATGTGCATAGCTGAAAATTATTAATAATAGTGGATATTTATACATTCACAATGAACTATATTTAAAGCTTTCTTCAAACAACTTTACCGATACAGCACGCCTCGAAGTAATTCGCCGGCGGCGGTCGGTGTCCTTTGCTGCGGAATGTTGAATTACTGTGATTACTGGCAATTGTTCTATGTTTCATCAGTATGTAAACATTACTGTAAATTAAATCAAATCCCCTTCAATCTGCGTAATTGCAATCTGGAGCCGACACCGATCGCTCGCAAGGCGATTGTGGATATTAATTTTGTAATTTTTTACTCTTTCGAAAACGTTGATGACATAGACGTGGAATGTTTCAATAAATAATTTATACCTCTGGAATTTTCTAGAACTTAATTTATTTTAAGTTTTTACAGCGCTTGTTTGGTGTATTCCGTAGACGACGGCGATGCATTTTTTGAGAGAACAGCTTAATGTTGATATTTTACGACATTTGTATCATAGCTCATGGAAACTATCCAAGATCACATTGACAATTTATGAAGCGATGAATGATTGAAAGATGCCCACGTTGGATCTGGCAAATGAAGAGGCACCACGAGAATAAGCTTGATCTGAAGTGGGAGTAATTACTTGTGCAGTAAAAGACTGAGGTGAATGGATAAGTCTCGTGTCAGAGAGTGAAGAGATTAATGAATGAGAAAAGCGTTAGTAAGAGTATTTAAGTTTTTTATCTACCTTTGTCCATTTCTGGGTGTCAGTGACATTTTAGTGGCTGCTTCTTACCCATTCTTCCCAGTCTTCTGCTGCGTGCAAGGCTACGTACAGTGATTATCCTGTTATTTAATATATCATGATATGGCAGATTGTCCCCTCGCCCTTTTCCATACTCTTTACCTCGTCACGCTATACGACCCAAGTACTTAAGTGTTCATCTCTGAACACGGTGGACAGTCTGTCTTTATTCTTGAGTTCCTGCTAGTGATGAGCTAAACCGTTACTGTGACTGTGATTGTGAAATTTGTGTTCGATTGTAAGGATGATAAGTAACTGATTATTTGTGATTTGGTGAGCAATCACTGATATGCTGAAAATTGAACCTCTAACAGTAAAATATCATCGTTATAATATAAATACTAAACGCACAATCGCAGTCAAAATAACGTTTAGCTTATCACTAGTTTCTGGAGGATGAAAAAGTTTGTACAGGCACATACGTCGCTAAAAATCATATTGAAAACACCGTCCATCATCACTAGTGAGATGGACAGGGAACACATGAAATATTGAACGTATTGAAGTTTTAAATAAATAATACATTTATTAGCACTTACTACACGGTACAAGTCATCGAAAATATTGATTTTTAATATATTCTATACCAGCGAAACTTTGATTTCTACTTATATTTTAAAATTTCAGCGTCACCGGCGTAATTGAGCCCTACCTTCATTATAGTCATTTAGGTCGGTTTCAAGGCGGTAAAATATTAATTATTTAGTTTTAATTAAATGTAAATACTTTATCTGCCTTAGAGATACAAAACGGTGCGAAAAACAGATCATTTGTTGAAAATTCTCGAAGAAGCTAATTGTGCCGTGATAATGAGATAAGCGTCTCAAAGTTTGTTAAAATAGGAAGACTTTAAGAGCTGAGATGTAAAGATGATGATGACCTTGAACAACAATCACTAAAGTCATCGCTGAATACAAAGCAAATGGGGCGCAGGGGATTGGGATGACCAAATGTGAGATGAAGTGATAATGTCATCAAGCACATATTTGTCATAGAAATCTAGTACTGGAGAGAAACAGTACGTAAGAGTCTAATGGAGGAAAATTCTTGAAAAGACCAAGACTCACCAGGGGCTGTAGAACCAGTAATGTGATGATAATTTAATAAATTATAATACAATTACATTTTTAGAAATTGGAAAAGAAACGGTGACACAAAAATTGCGCACAATGGGAAATATACGATCAACAGTTTGCCTATATCAATGGCGTAGATATGTAAGTATGGCATATAAATGCGATGGAATTCAGTATCAAAAGTGAGCATTATTGATTATTTGAACATGTTTCAAAATTATAAATAGTATTATATCTATGTACAATTTATTATACATATTTTACCATATTGATGACGATTCTTCATTGCACAAAAGTGGTTTTATTTTTAGTTTACGTTGCTTAGTAATACGCCTATTTTTTTTAAGCCCGTGGCATAAAATGATGTATTGTAAACAAATTGACGCTTGAAGCGGTCATTTATCAACATTTTTCTAATTGAATTTATTATTAATTTAAGTTTTAGAAAATATGTATTCGTAATAAATTATGAAAGAATCTGCATGTGTGTCTGTCTACCTGTGGAGAAAAAGAGCTGGACTGTAGAATTTTTTAAATATTCTGGAAGGTTTCTGATAGTATTAAGGTGATGTAACCTAATATGCACTATTGAGATAATTGAATTCTACGCATTATATGTCAAATATAATAATATAAATAGTTCGATTGGGATAATACAACATAATAAATAGTACGATTGAGATATATGCATCATATATAAATGCATCTTGTATCAAGAAGTAAAATGAGATTTATTTGCTACGAATCTGTGTGCAAAGACGATATATCAATATAGATGTAATACAAGGTAAGAAAACCAGCTATTCAAATCTGGTCAATAAACATTTTAATAACATTACCCAATTACATAACACATTATTAAAATAAATGAAAACGTATTTGTTTAGAAATACTACGTACTTTAAATTGACGTATATACCAGTTTAAACTATACATATTTTCGATTCCTTATAATTATACAAAATACTTTGTTTAAACCACTATTTATTAATTATTCTACATGTTTCGATACCTATGGTATCTTCGTCAGGATACGTGTATACTGAAATTAAAAATACAAGCATAGATAAAAACAAAACAATGAAATGGTGAATAAGTGAGAACTAATATGAAAACGAATTTAAAATGTGACTATTTGCAAAGAGGATCAGGTTATTTATAATATAAAGCTTGCTATTAAAACTTTTTCTTATTTTTAAAATTTCAAATTTATTTAACTGTAAACCCCTAGAATTTGTATGTATTATTTCTAAATCATTATTGATTTCAAAGGAATGGTTTGTTTTCAAAAGGGGATTGGAAAATTTTGAATAGTTATTTTACTATTTAGTTTATTTTATTTATTTAGATGCCTAAATAACCCATATTAAATTTAATAGATCTTACTTATTCACCATTTTATAGTTTTGCTTTAATCTATTCTTGTATTTTTAATTTCAGTATACTTTGTTTCCTGAAGAAGATACCATAGGTATCGAAGCATGTAGAATAATTAATAAATAGTGGTTTAAACATAGTATTTTGTACAAATATTAATATTAAATGAGGCTACGAAATCATTTTGCAAATATTGAAGAATTATTTTATCCTATTTAAAAAAAAAACATATTACACCATAACATGTTATTAATAATCTGTAATTCATAGAATTACTATAATATTATAATATTAATTATTAAAATAATAAAAAAAATACGATATCGATTTATTTGCATTTTGTAATTATTATTATTAGTATTATCGTGATATGTTACATATTTATATCACTTTGAAATAAAATTCCATGTCAGTTAAATTATTTTTTTAAATTCTGGACCACGTAATAAAAAATAGTATAAAACCCGTGAAAAACAAATTGTAGAAACAGATTGAATGTCTAGGATTTATGCGACCATATCTTTTAATTTTATTGTAGAAGCTTAGTGTGAAATCATACATAATTATCAAGGAGAACACATTCTTATTGTGAAGTTGTAATTATTCAGAACAGACGGTCTGTGACGTTTTAAATACTAATTAAATGTATTAATTAGAAAGATGTACATATAAAATCAATTTTATCGAAAAATATTGTTGTTGCGCTATCGGGATTCGAACCTGGATCTCTATTCCAATCCGGGGAAAATACATTACCAACTATGCTATAGCTAAAGTAATTTTGACGACAAATTTTCGAACCTATATTACAACTTCACAATAAGAATGTGTTTCATTAATAATATATTAGCTGTATCAATGTGTCCAAAATTTAATAAAAACGAATTGTTAATTCTGGCGTTTGCCATCTGTTTACTCAAAGGTATTTGAGATTGATATTTACAGTAATCTCGTCCGTGGTAATTTTCAACTCCCGGTTAACTTGTGTCACCTTCTTTCTCTTAACTCGCCACATTTAATCTATATAATAGCAAATTTTTTGAACGACAATGGTATCGACTTGTAATGTAATATTTCTTGTTCTATAATATTATTATACTTTTTTCTATAAAATGAAATTTTAACTTGATTAATGGCACAAATCATTCTTGAAGGGTGGATTACTTATTTTTAAAAAAAAGAAGAGGTAGAGGTAATTTATTTTAGTTATCTTATAAGAATTATGTTAGAATAACGCGGCTCTATACATAAAGTGTCGCGCCTAGTTAATTAATTAGAGGGTTTTTTATCAGAATTTTTTACCCTTCCAATTCACGTATTAATATAAAACACATAATTTTTATTACAATAAGGTAGTTAGTAAAAGTGTCAAAGCGATCAGCGCTGATGTACTTGTAGGTAGTAGTAGATGATATGTTGTATTTTTATAAGTTAGAATCTTACTTAGTATTTGATTTGTGGCCAAAGTGAAAAGGGTTAGTTTTTATTTTTAATTGTGAAGTATTCCCAAAGAACTAATTTAAATGAAAAATAGCGCATTGACATATCAGTGTTGTTTACGTTACATTCTGTAGTAATGGGGACATAATTAAGTTTCCGTCACTATTGTATTCGGAACAGGTGACAACTGTTGAAACCAGTTGTTTACTGCTAGAAGCAAATAAGACACATTGTGTAGGTATATGTATATATTAAATATAACAGCTTTGTAAAATATTATATATGCATTATAATTCTGTAATTTTTTGCTTTCAAACGCTTATGCCTCAAGGGATAAGGGGCAGCGATGGAGCGGCATTCGTTTAACGTATAATCAATTATCAAGGCATGAAATCACTTCCAGCAGTAGGCAATAAAATATAATGTAGGTGTAATATATGAACTGCACGTTCGGAATTATTATTACAGGTATAAAAAAATACGAAGCATTATTTTTTAATTCCAAATTCCATATTCCGCAAGTGATCGGTGATAATACGACTCTATTTTTAAAAAGTGATGCTAAATGATGATACTCTATACATATTATATAAAAAATACAATATAAAACTGCTCATTTATGAAGACTCCAGAATATGAGTTCCAAATTTGTTATAAACATAAATGGTTGACGTGTCGAAGTGATAATAAGTTTCTGGTTCTTATTTTAACCAAATATTTTTTCTGTATGTCTTTCTAAATGATTAATTTAATTTGTTTTAAAATATCACAAAACTATGTTTCGAAATTGTGACTTCACAATAAAAATGTGTTTTCATTTAAAAAAATACAAAATAAATACATTTTAAACTCATTTAATAGACTGCTCTTTGCCTATTTTAACATTAACCCAATTAGAAAATTAGGTGTTGTTAATTTTTAGAATATATTTAGCTAAAATTATTTAATTTAATTTAAAGTTATTTTAATAGCGTTAGAAAATCAAATAAATTTTATTGTTAAATATTCCAAGATTAATTTAAAACAATCATTTAAATATGTAAACGATTAATTAAAAAAAAAATATTAAGTCAGTACAATATTCATATTATATTATTATACACACTTTATACTACGTATTGTGTGTAATTCCGTTTATAATATTTTATTTATTCATACTATTTATGTGATGTAAAAATATTATTACTATTTGTCAAAAAAATAGAAATGCGTACACAGAATACATGTCACATCAAAATTCTTACTATTTTCAAATTAAGGTTTTGCAATGAAAATATAACTAATTTGATGACCTTTTGGAACGAGGCTCGTCTACTTGATTTTTTCCATTATTAGCTCTAACTGCAAATTTTCTTGAAGTCAGTTGAAGGTCTACTTCCACCATGGCTCGAAGTTGCTCATCATCAACTTTGATGGGACGTCTAGCGCGGGGCTCATCTTCAATCTTCAATCTTACCAAACCACATACGACTCGATGGATATAAATGAAACAATGTTATTACTCTACTTGAGTTTATTAGCACTGCTCGAGTTTCGAGAGAAACAGTAACTCCCGTCGACAGGTGAAGTATTAAACTTATTAGTATTCACCTGCCGATGAGAGTTAGTGTTTCTCTCGAAACTCGAGCAGTGCTAATAAACTCAAGTAGAGTAATAACATTATTTCATTTATATCCATCCATTATGATGAAACTCTACAAAGTTAACGCCAATTCTATTAATAATATACACATACGACTCGTTCGAGCTTTTAAGACACTTTCACCATACACTGAGCAAATATTCTTAGTCGTTTCCTGTATTAAATTTATACGGATTCGCAAATGAATTTTTTCTCGGCCATTGGAATATTTTTGGGGTTGTTACACGATTGAAATTGAAAGAAAACTGACTAAAGCAGGTAAAAAGTATGTCTTTTAAAAACAATGATAAAAAATAGGTTTCAAGACGAAAGACAACCATATATGTTATCTCTAAATAAGTATAAACAAACAACTTTGAATCAACCAAATGGCAACCGTTAAAATTTTTTGATGTAAATTGAATTAAATAGAAATTATTATTTATACTTAACAAAATTATTCTAAATTCATCTTTATCGGATTCATACGACTCGGAAGTCCATGATCGCAGTCACTGTAGAGAATCCTTCAATTGTATCTTCTGTTATAATCCAGTCTGCTGTCTCGCCTATATAGCACCAGTCTGTTATGACATTATTTTACTATGTTAGAAAATTTATCTACTCTTTTGCCTCGTTATTTTAACCTTTTTCTTTATTTATTAATATTAAAAATATAATTAAATTTCAATAATCAGTGGATATATATATTTTAACATTTGTTTCTTCTCTATGAGAGTAAGACTCGTGTATAGAGAAGGAGTATATACAAGTTAATATATGTTTCAGTTAGTCTGTGTACATATTTTTCTACTTCAGTTAAAAATTTATGATAGTCAGTAATTTTTCTAATTGTGATGGGAAGATTGTTAAAAAATTTGATACCTCGATAAATATATCGATTTTGAGTTGCGGTATATGTTAGTTTTGGGATATAAATTTGATCTCTATATCTTGTAGATCGGAATTCGCTTCTAAAATTTAATTGATTTTTAATTTTGAAAATTTGAATTATTGAATTTTTTTTGTGTATCTATTTCAGGAAATCTAGAATGTCATAAGATTCCAAAAGTTATTTTACATCCTTCATTTTCATCCAGCTAAGTTATCATGTACTGGACCGCGAATACGACAATAATTAAGTTTAAAAATATATTTTGTATTTTTTAAATATTTAATATAAAGTGAGAACCGTTCGATTCAGTATATACCTAACAGTAATAATGCATTTGTGCACGTAGCCCATCATATTATAATAAATAACGACTTCTTCATGGCGACCATATTATCAAACCGCAATAAATATTAATGTCATCTCCAATATGAATATATATTTATATAATATTGGCATTGATATAAAATAAAACTGTATTTTTTTGTAAATAAAATATTCAATATTTTGTAACTGTTTTACTTTTGTAATAATATTTTCAAACTCATTATAAAACAAGTAAATATTTTAATAAGCAAAATAATAACACGAGTTAATTTGTAAAATTAGTTCCGACACTAATTAGAAAAAATTAACATAAATGAATATATTTTAGATTCCATAAATAAAATTATAATACAACATGAGAAAATAATTAGTAACATTGTTAAACAAGAAAATTAGGATTTGATTGATTTGTTTTATTTTTATATAGCTAGATTAGATGGAGAACGCTTGTTCGCGCACTTTCCTTCATCTGTGAATTATTCTTTGTAATTTTACTGCATAAATTAATAAATACATATATAATTTACTACATTTATAATTTAATTCATTTTAAAATACAGTAGATTCTCAATTATCCAGGGTGGTAGCGAAAAATAGACCGCATAAAAAATTTACAAATAAAAAATTAATTAAATTTATATTTCATTTTTTATTCACTTACCATTACGACGTTTCCCCGCAGGGATAGGTAGAGAGGATAGAGTGCCACATTCTTTTGTCCTGATATACAATTCTCGTCTCGTCTACATTCATATATCTTCTCATGAAAGTTCACCGATTGTTGAGGCTTTGAACAGAACCATCATCCGTTATCTGGATCGTGCCAAGTCTTCCGCGGACGTCCTCTATTTCTGGTGCCATCAACATTTGCGTCATATATCTTTTTAACCATTCTCTCCTCATTCATCCGTTCCATATTACCAAACCACCTAAATGATCCTTTCTTAATCTTACTTACTATACTAACATAAGCTTTACATTTTTTTACTTATTTCTTCATTCTTTACTCTGTCATAAATATATTTGCCACATATAAGCCTAAATGATCTCATTTCCATTGCATTCTGTTTACTTTTGTTCTTCTTCTGTCAGCTCCAGGCCTAACTTCCATACATGAGTGTCGGTACCAAGACTTCATTGTGCACCGTTAGATATAATTCTATTCAAAGCGCCGTTCACTTTATTCCCTGCAGTCACCCTCCTTTCGATATCATTCTCAGCCTTTCCCTTTCTATCAAACATACTTCCCGAATTCACAAAATCATCTACATGCTCTAAATATTCATTACCTACAAGTATTTTGTACGGTATCTTGCTTTCCTTCTTCTCGAATACCATAACTTTCAACTTGTTAACATTCACAATAATTCCCTTGCATACATCGTACATTCTACTCGCTAGCCTCTGTAGTTCTTATTCATTATCCGCCATTAGTAATGCATCATCGGCGTACAATAAACAGCATACAATCAAATCGCCCTATTTTGCTCCTACATTCATATATTCCAGTTCTTTAATACAATTATCCATATACAAGTTAAACAGCCACGGAGACGATACACAACATATATTTAATTTCTATTATATTATTATAATAGTAGTGTTTAAATCTGTTCTAGAATATGTCGCTTTTTTTAACTGTATCTTCTTCCATATTATTAATTAAATATCATAAACACGTTTTAATAATTCAGTCCAGAAATGTTACAAAAGGTAGTTTGACGTCTTATCTTTAAAAAACTATTATTATTAACAGAATGACATTTAAAAAAAAAAAGCTTAAAATAAGTATTAAATAAAATAAGCTTCCTACGTAATGTTTGTACCGGAAATATTATCGTTTTCCAATTGTTATTTTCAAAATCAGACTAATTCAAATTCTCCTATGAGTGACACGTAAACGTACAATGAAAGAACCTTCAACGTTAACAATAAAATTCAATTTTCAATTCTTTATTTAAATTAATGACTTTTAAAATTTAAGTGCTGTTCAATATAAAATATATATATATATATATATAAAAATATAAATAAAGGTGAGTAAAATTTCCGGAAAACTATTCTTTACGTGATTTTTTGTATGTAGAAACATTATATTTCCTCAAATATTAATACGGCAAAACACATTAGCCACACCTTTATGTGTCGAAAATATCCAGTCGCTTTTGGCGATCGTCGGCCAGCCGACGGAAATGTTTGAATTTCGAGTGATACAATGTTAAACGTGTTTTGTGTCGTGTTTTTCGTGATTTATTAATTGATGTCTGATCACTCTGATTAAATGAGTTAGGTTTGTTATCATAGGATTGCTTACGAAATTAATTGTCTCCATTACGGCCAGTGAATTGATCTACGATCAGGGATGTGCCAGAGCGTCGGACGAGGTGTGGCACACTCCACCGGGGCGGCAGACTAACCGGATATTATCGTTACATGGCAATCTTTTTAAAACCTTTCATGTCGTAAGTTTTGCGTAAAATTTGGAGATTAATACTGTCACGAATCGAACTTTCGACAATACAGGGATTGATACTTATTGTATAATTAGTGGTTCATGTCTGGTATTGTCCAGGATTTATGGTGGTGGTTAAGTCTTTATTTTTCGCAAGCCCCAAAGAGTAAGGATGTATGATAAATTTGGTCCAGGTAAAGGAAGGGAAGTGTGTCTGCATCAGTGGAGTGAGGCGACTATTTTCCTCTAGGTTCTATAGTACAACTGAGAAAAATTGGTCATTTTTGCAAATTTGGATGGCATTCAATATAATAGACATTTACAAAGTGATCGAAAGAGAATTTTTTGCAAAATTAATATTAGATAGTAGTATTTAGCAGTGTAAAATGGGTTATTTCCTACAAAAAAAGGAACTAGGCACCTATTTACATTTTCAGTTTTTCGACCAGAGGTCGTATTATCTTATATTATCAAATCAATTTCGCTATTGAAATGTATTTTTAAATATATATAACAATTAACGTGAGTAATGTTTTAAATTCGGTAATATATATAATTCATTTTGTTGATCTCAGATATGATTGTTTAGTATGATACTGGAAACACGTGTTGCGTTTACCGAGGGTGGTGAGACGCACGATTGTCTCCATTCTGCAGGAGCTGAACATCAAAGACAGACTTTCAACTTTTAACCTAACCTAACCCTAAGACAAATCTTTAAATTTTTTGGGCATCTTGTGAGAAGAGAAGATTGTTTAGAGAGAGAAATCACGCCGAAAGACTGAGAGGAAGAGCAAAAATCCCCACACGTCGGACCGATCAAGTGAAAATAGAAACTTCTTTAGCGACAGCCCTAATATTTGCAGCATGCTGAGAACAGTGGAAGAGCACAGTCAAGAAAGTGGAGAGTTTATAAAGATCACGAATATCCATTATGAGGGACTAACGTAGATAAGAATACTCAGTAGCATGCACTAGTCATGGATTTAGGTTATGCTGCTAATATCGATGCTGTAAAAACGATGGATATTGTCACTAGATGTTGCGTTCATCTGAAAGAAACGCACTCTTAGAGAAGTACATTTTTGTAAAGATATATCAGTGTGAATTTATTTCCGTTGGAAGACATATATTCAACTCCGCTTCAAACGCACACTTGCGGCGTTTTTCAACACGTCTGTTCAAGCGGTGACCTTTAGTTCACGTACTTTTGGGACAGTTTTTATTTTATTTAG
The DNA here is from genome assembly GCA_022840565.1 of Eubasilissa regina. NCBI lineage: Eukaryota > Metazoa > Arthropoda > Insecta > Trichoptera > Phryganeidae > Eubasilissa > Eubasilissa regina. Next base: position 11,307,104 of record JAINEB010000020.1, on the reverse strand, counting down.
ATTTATCATTTCTAAATAATTCCGCTAGATGGTGCTAGTTAACGTATTAACATGAGAACTTTAATTTATTTACGCGTGGACCCACATATTTCATACATAATATATCAAATAATTATTGAATTTAGAATTATTTCGCAGAAATCGTAGTTAATTTTGATTACATATAATGCACGCCCCTGAGTATACTATATGCATAGTCTATGTGCTTAGTTTCCAGAGTTATGTGCGGATAAACTATTTTTAGTCTAGAATTTTATTTACATTGGGATGGCAGTTGCTGATTTGTTTGTATATTTCATTTGAAAAATCTACAGTGATTGTTTAACATAAAACATAGCCCGGCTCGTGATTTAAAAAATAAATATTACAATCATAGTAATCTTACGTACTTATTTGATATTACGGTAAAACACTCGTCTAGCGACCAAGTGGTAAGAGATTCATTCCTCTTCTCGGTAGATCTCCAAAATAGTAATATTTTTCATAGATTAGCATGGTATAAAATATAATAAGAATGTTGACGTACTCCGTGTATTAATATCATGTTACAGAATGTTTATAAAGTATGGCCGTGTACTTTTTTAACGAGTCAGTGCACCCTGGAATCGCACCGCATATTTGTCGCTTAATTTATTGATCGAGATCGGATAGGTCCGATCACAATATTTTCATATGATAATATTGACGGGCTGGGCGGTACATTCATATGCCTACTTGGCGCACCCCTGCGCGCTCAGTAATATTATTTTACGATGTCTTCAAACCCAGCACTTCTCAAACCGAGGAACCCTGAAGCTTCGAAAGTGAGGTGCAAAATATTTATCTTCAATAAATGTTCAAATTAATAAATGATGTCACTAATAACTAGAAAAAATATTTGAGAGCCTTGAATATTTTTATTCAGATTTGGTGAGCCGTAGTATGAAAAAGTTTAAGAAACACTGTTCTAAACCAAGATGTATCTGTCTATGCATAAGCGTATTTGAGTCTGAGTCATTTCTAATTTTTGTAGACTTGTTTTTTTTTTTAATGTTGCCGTTGATTTAAAACTTAAGATTAATTATTAGGAATGGAATTAACTGGAAACATTGTTATTGTTAACATATTTCTAACATGTTACAAATTTTAAAGTTGGTACGTTGAAAATACATATTTTATATATCGCTACGCTTGTACAGGCGCTTTGTAAATATTTTAAAAGATTTTTTGTTTCTCATGATTTAAGACAATGGTTGGCTTGTGCGTTAACTTGGTGCAAGTACTGAACAGTTTACAATTTGAATTATCTTACGCTTATAAAAAAACAAAAAAAAATCTTTCGGTATCGGCTGCAAGAATAAGATGGATTTTGTCTGTATGCGAAAGCGTATTTTTTACATTTTCCCAAGTTTTAAAGTTTTTAAACAGCCACTGTTTCGAATTCGTAAACCGCGACCATTGTTATTGACACATTTCCGCGTCCAAATTCCCAACCATACATTTTCTCATGCTCGTCTTTTCAGTGTGAAATGTGACCTTGACGCTAGCAGACGTCAACTAGACCGATGTTTGTTCGATCTCGACATCGCGAAAGCATTCGCGATGTGGACCTTTCACTTCTAAAGCACCAGCTTTCTATTATTTGTGATCCTGTGATTTGTATGCACAGTGATATTGTTTGTTTGTACCGTGGGTGAACTTGTGACATCGCCGTATTCAATTGGGATCGGAGATCGGCTCATCCGCGTGCCATTTTTGTGATCTCGGCGATGATTACGGAGGCGTCATATACAAGGTAAGGCGAATAACCGTTCCGAATCCCGGTTCCTCGAAATGCACTGGTCCTTCGACTAGAACCCCTATCCCCTCATCATGTATCACGTTTCCCTACTTCCCTCCTTTATCCTGCGGTGATTCCGATTTACGACTGGAATTGTCGTATTCCATTCCGCGGGACGTACGACCCAGAGATTGTACAATTCAGCCATTATTTTGAAACAAAATGATAAATCAGGTTGGTTAACGTACTTAGCCAAGATGTAAACATTTTTAACGGAGGGTGGTTTCGATCGAAGAAAGTGCATTGATGTTTTCCGAAAGTTGTGTCAGAAGACCCTCTGTAATACGTAGTATTTCCGTAGAAATTTACCCAATTAATATCAAAATCTCTCCTACTGAAGTGATAATTTAAAATCCATGACGTAACAAAGCTTGATAAAATTTGTGCATAAGGACATTGAATCACATTATGGAGTTTTATCGCCTCTACAATCTGCATGCACCCTGCATATATCTGGATGCAAAACGGGGCTCTAATAAACCTAAAAAACACGCCTGTTACCGACCCCCAACAGACAACAATAATATGCGCCGCAGCCGCCTAGAGAGCCGGCCCTAGCACGTCACTTCTCTTGCAACCGTCTCCCTGATTAGTTCACTAACAAATAGATTTCTGACTGCTTAGCTTGTGTCCGTAACCGTGCTTTAAGCATCAATAAGTATCGTGTACTGTAAGAAGTTATTTATTGATCATCCCGCTATGGCCACACACGCACACACCCGTACGCACACTCCGCGTTATAATTCAAACATGTGAGCGCCTGGTGTAATTTATTTGGGTGGGCAATCGGACGCTCACACATGTCTACCGCACATTTCATAATCTATATTATCTTCCATAAACATTACAAATCTCCTCACCAAAATGTCGACAATCATAACTAGCACATAAATCCGGCTAGAACAAAAATAAGACAATGAGCTAATCATATCAGCGGATAACTGAGTATGTACATATATAATGTTGTTGTTGCCCGATGACAGATGAAAAAAGTGTCAAACATACTACGACGAGCACGAACGCAACAAACACAGATAAAATACAAAATTCTATACATATATAATACCTATTTTTAATATATAAAAAAAGAATACTAATAATCTCTTTTGATTGGAGCACCAAATGCAAGCGAGCTATATCTTTATTACTGGAATTGCAATGGAAAGTGTTCTAGGAAACTGATCGCTGGTGACTTTTATTTACAATATAGATTTAATTGAACACGTGTCAGGCATTCGTACACAGTCGACATCAGTGACACGTGTATTTGAATCATAAATATGAGAAAAATTTCCTACATTTGAATTAATTTTTTTTTATTAGGATGCTTTTAAAACTTAATATTGAATTGTTTATTCAAAGATCCACACTTCATATTTTTTACGCAGATAAAACGGATCCCACCTTAATTCAAAGTGAGTCCATTATTTGAATGTATATTATAAGAAAATACAATATGAACTAGATGAGCTCTAATCGTTAAAACACTCGCCTAGTGATCTAGTAGTCGGAGTTCGAGCCTCGTTCCAGGAGGCCATCAAGTTAGTCTTATTTTCACAGCACTAGCGTTTAAATCATTTTGTAAATAGTAAGAATATTATTCTGTCGTGTATTCCGTACGCGTATCGCAATTATTTTATTTTAAAATTAGTTCAGAAGACTTCGCACATTTCATTTCACGTTAAGTTCTCTTAAACTTTTGATTAAAACTCTCACAAATGCGGTGCAAATAATATTATTTTTTATAAAGAGTAAACATTTTTAACACAAATTAAATGAATCAACTAGAAAGACGTACAGAAAAAATCTGTTTAATGAAAAAAAATTCGATAGTTACATTTTTTCTAATGGCTTTCAAATAGTGGAACAACAGATGTATCAATTTGAAAATGCAACATATAAGTTCGAAAATTTGACATCACTTACCGTGTTGGTGTAGCATAATCGGTTAATGAATTTCCCCGGATAGGAAGAGATCCAAGTTCGAATTCCAGTAGCAACAACAATATATTTTCGATTGATTGATTTTATATGTACATCTTTTGAATTTAATTTAATTTGTATTAAAAATATCACAGACCTGTGTTCTGTAAAATTGTATCTTCACAATAAAAATGTGTTCCTACTAAAAAAAATATTTCTAATGTATTCATTTAATTTGTTATTAAGAGAACACATTCTTATTGTGAAGTTGTAATTATTCAGATCATAGGTCTGTGATATTTTTAATAGTGGAACGATAGATGTATTAATTTGAAAAAGTGTAACATATAGGTTCGAAAATTTGTCGTCAAAAATAATGTCGCTGTAGCATAGTTGGATAATGCACCTTCCCCGGTTCGGAAAGAGATCCAGGATCGAATCCCGGTAGCAACAACAATATTTTTCGATAAAATTAATTTTATATGTATTTCTTTATAATGAATACATTTAATTAGTATTTATTCATTTAATTTGTATTAAAATACGTTCTAATAAAATACTACAGAAATACGTTCTAAAAATGCAACATCACAATAAAAATGTGTTCTTCTTAATAATAAATATTTTTAAACACATTTAAATACATAAGTCAATTTCTTAAAAAAATAGGGATATGTATTTTTACAATTTTTTACACTAAGTTAAGCGCTTGTGCTATGAAATATAATAATAACATGATGATTTTCCGAGAAAAGAGTCAAATTCTTAGCTAGATTTGTATATTTAGAACGTTTGAGAAGGAAATCCTGTAATATCAACGATTAATTAATATGTTTAATATACAAGTTATAAAAATATTAAAATTGTTAAATATGTCAAATACGTCAAACCGGATTTAATGTATCTAAGTAATTATTATTTATTTAATTATCGACCGACGCCAGTACTCTGCATCGCAAATTAATTAGTTTTCTTAAGTCTTGGGATGCAACGCGACCGCCATTTTATTCAGTTTATATTAAAATAAAGTATGTATATCTATTTATACAGTTTCATCCGTGTGCCGTTATAGTACTTATATAAGTTGACCACATATTTGCATAAATACGTATGTAGGTCAGCGTTTTAATTTGCCTTGCCTCAAATTTATATCGAATGCAGAGTGTGAGCTAATTATGTTTCTGCATTTTTGATAGCGAGCATTTAGTCTCTCATATCTGTCGTGGGCTTCCTGTAACAACGCACTAAGTCAAATAAACAAAACGATTTTCATAAAATCGAAATATTGCTATATTTGACAACTAAATCATTTTTTAAATACGTGATGACATTTATAATATTTACACTCGGTCCTCCGCCATTATTATTGTATCCCTAAAACGGACCTTATACACTTATTCGAATTGATTATGATAATCATAAGTTATGCATTATTAGCCTTTATACATACACTGATTAAACAGTTTATCTATTTTTTTAGGGAAGTCAGAGAAGTACTCGATACATCATTCAGAAGAATTATATACTTTGCACTCTTAACTACGCGATTATCCCCCAAAAGCCCAAAAGCCCAAAAAATGTTTTTGAGAGTTATTCATGAGAAGTCCCTCCGCTATCCTTCAAATGAACTATGTTACGTATATATATCACGTTATGTATACTTTGTATACTAAAAAACTTTTACCAACATAAACAATATCACCAACAAATAACATACCCTCATTTAACAAGGACAAAGGCCAACTGTCACTATCTCATGCCAAAATTAAACAAAACTTTTGCACAAAGACTACATTTGTTTCTAGCACCATACAACAGTCTAAATGTAAAAGTGAAAAGCTGCAACCATAGTCTTACATATTTTTCACGAAATGTGAGTTCTGGCTCTACGAAATGAGGAGAAATTACGCCCAAGAACTTTTAAAGGTCCAAACTTGAGATTAAAATTGCTATAACAGTACCTATATATTGAATTATCTAATTGCATCTTGTTTTACTATTTATATGTTATCTAATTACATCTTGTTCTACTCTTTATATATATATATATATATATATATATATACAAGAGATACTACAGGATATATATGAATATATTATAATGAAAAATACATTAAAATAATATTTTAGTACATTTAAACATATTATTTAATTAATTACTGACGACGGTAGCTGCGAGCCAGAAATTAAATGACACATAAGTATGGTGAAATGTTTTAAGTTCAGATTTTACAAAATATGAAAAGATCGCAATATTTCCAAGGCAACGAAGGTCAGGCTTGTACAGGCACTGGTGAATTCTATATTTTTATATGGTGTAGAATCACGAATGTCTCCATTCTGCAGGAACTGAACATCAATACCAGACTCTCAACCATTATTGCCTGAGACGAATCCTTCAATTTTTGGGCACCTTGAGAGAAGGGAAGATAGCTTGGAGATGCTTGTTGTGGTGGGCCACGTCGAAGGACGAAGAGGAAGATCCGCCAAACGTTGGACCGACCAAGTGGGTAAAGTAACAAGCACTTCTCTGGTGATAGTCTTAAAGTTTGCAGGATGCAGAGAAAAATGGAGAAGCATAGTTCATGGGAAAGAGTTTGAGGGTTGATCAGTTTGATCTGAATTGGTAATATGAAAATGTAGAACGGGTTCCCTGCAGAGCATCAGACCCTTCCTTAGTGGTTTGACTGGATTTAGATACCACCCGTCCAGAAATGCAGACCTAATTAGTAATGAGACAAATGTTGTTTTATATAAGAAATTTATTCGAGTATGGGTGACACGTTGAAGCTCCTTAGGTGGGTAGTAAGGCCGGCCTGCGTGGGTGAAATCTCTAAATCTTAGCCTACGCGCCTACTTCTCACTCTCCATATCTCGTGTTTTGCAACTTCGTTAGTCTGCCCGTGTAAGTGTGGCTTAATCCATTTTGTATCTCGTCCACTGTCCCTCTTTTGGCAGTATTTTTCGATGAATGGATCCCTGAATGTCTGCCTTGAACTACTGCACCTTAATTTTCCATTAATTTTTCATCTATGTGTAAAACTATGCTTTATGGATTTATGTCAGATGATTTTTATGAATAAAGGCAGCACTTAAGAGAAGCTGGAGGGTCTAAAACTAAACATTTTACGAAAATTGCTAATAACCACATTGAATTTCTTCTTTTTTCATTTTGCATAAACTTGAATATGTCATTGAATTGAAGTCGCGTATTTTTATTAGCTTTGATGATTGAGACTGACAAGGAAGCCCTAACTTCTAAACTGGTCTCGGGAAAAGGTGGGTCCCCCCCTTTTCACCTGTCCTTTATTAGGGTGAGAGTTCATGGAGATCACGACCCTCAGTCACAAGGGACCGACGTGGATGATGAACTCACCAACACATACAAACACAGTTTTTAGTTTTACTACACGTTTTTCGCCTCTTTTGGGTGAATTTCGATTATAGTTTTCTAACATAAACTTGCACAAGGGATAGATCTTGCCCTACGATAGAGTGTGGACTGGGCGTAGATAGGAGGAAGGGGACATGGCCAACTATCCAAAATACTCTTATAAAAAAATCTGACTGCGTGCTTTTTCGCCGTGAGCCCCCAATATTTAGTTAGTTGCAAGCGGAACACAATATGTAAACATCATATTTCAGAGCAACCGCGTCACAACACGAGGGCGTTGTGTTTGCAAAATACGCGTGCGCTCGATATATTTCATGAGAGGTGTTTTAAGAAAAGGCAAAACAGATTGATATCTTGAAAATACTTTGATTTTCAAAATAGTGAGGTATTATATATTCGTTAGGTTGGAATCTGAGAATGTCTAATAAAATTATGCCATTTTCATTATGGAAAGATTTGATTTTTTACAGACATTTTTGATAGGCTATTTTTATCGTTGGTTACGATGTTTTCTTTAATTATGTACCTATATACTTAAAATTGTTGATATATCAAACTATTGATAAAGCGTAAGTGTGTGTGAGATGAAACCTTTCTCTCGCATCTCTGAGATTTAGTGGTTATGGTCAGTGTGCATCAGTTGCTCATTCTGTTCTGTGTACAAAATACAATAGATTCTGTGCCTACTATTCTTTAGAGGGAGATTTTCATCAGAGAGACAAAATATACGCTCAAAATGCTCTATAAAATATAACGACAAAATGATAAAATGAAAAAATAACGTGTACAAGAAAATACGTAAAATAGAAATTATCTTTTAATTAGTTCTGCAAAAACTGTTGAAAAAAGTTAATATAACACTTTGAGTTTTGTAGAAATAAATGATTCTTGTCTGAAAAACTCTGAGGGATTGCATTAAAAACCTTGACTGAGAAAGTGATAAAAATTAGAGATTTTTCTTTCACCAATACATTTTTAATAATTATAACAATGATCATAACCACAATCTTTTGGAGTTTTGTATTTTAATGAAAAAAAAAAAATTAACGCAAGGGGTAAGTCCGACATAAAAATGTTCAACATAAGCTTTGAACTGTTCTCAACCTTCATTTATGCTTTTGAAACTTTGATAGGACAGCAGATAGCACTTTATAAAATTGGACACTTATTCCAAATTTGGGGTGAGAACATCTAGTTGTATTATTTCTGACAAATTGTTAAAACAATGAAAATGTTTTAAATACTAATTAAATTAGTATTTAAAACATCACAGACCGTCTGTTCTGAATAATTACAACTTCACAATAAGAATGTGTTCTCCTTAATAATGAAAATGTCTTTACTGATCTACTCAATGACAATATTAATTAGTTATTTTGGGCCTTAATGATGGCTAAAACGTGCCGAGTTCCAAAATTTTAAAGTAAAATTGCTTAGATGTAGGAAGTGCGACATATCACAGTGATTGTTTTTGAAATTGGTTAATTATATTTAATAAATAATGGGACTGTCTACGCATCACTAATTGAGAATGTTTTCATACATATGGGGTTTTATACTAACCACTGAGTAGATACACTTATGGGGTTGGAAATATAGATCCAGGTTCGAATCCTAGTGACGCAAAAACAATATTTTTCGACAAAATTGATTTTATATGTATATATTTATAATTAATACATTAATTTAGTATTTAAAATATCACAGACCTATGTTCTGAATAATTACAACTTCACAATAGAATGTGTTTTCCTTAATAATATATGTTGTATCAATGTGTCCAAAATTTAATAAAAATGAATTGATAATTCTGGCGTCTGCAGTCGGTTTACTCAAAGGTATTTGAGATTCTGTAAAAGTAATGTAGATGGCTTTCAAATAATGGAACGACAGGTGTATTAATTTGAAAAATGTAACATATAGGTTCGAAAATTTGTCATGAAAAATACTGGCTTTATAACACAATTGGTAGTGTACTTCCCCGGATTGGAAATAGAGATCCAGGTTCGAATCCCGGTGACGCAAAAACAATATTTTTCGACAAAATTGATTTTATATATATATATTCATAATTAATACATTAATTTAGTATTTAAATATATCTGGTATTATAATTCGTAATCATAAATAATAATTTTTTAATAGATTGCAGCACTAAATTTTTCTTTTAAGGAGAACAGAACGTTCGAGTCCGGGGTGGCAATAAAAATATTTTTTCGATAAAATGATTTTATTTTTATATAATTCTAATTGATACATTTAATTTGTATTAAAAATGTGTTCTTGACTTGTTTATTTATTTTTATTGTTTTGTTATATTTCTTTAAAATATTTGTAATATTTGTAATAACGACTAAACTAGCAAAGGTCTTAATAAAGATGAAAAAATATCGATGATCACAGCAGCATCTTTATTAAATGGTTTAATTTAACTTTTCTAGAGTTATACAATAGAAAAAGTGTAGTGTAAGAACATGCTGTAAAATAAAAACTACCATTACAATACGTACTCAAATAAATACCTTTTATTTGTATATGGGCGAATAGCTTTCTTTTAATGATTCGTGCTGAGCGTAGCACTGATGTGTTGGAAAATTAATTATAACCGGAGACACTTCTGGTCAATTAAAGATAAAATATTTTCATGAGTTAACCCACCATTGACTTCTGAATCGATAAAACAGCGCTCGACCGAGTAAGCATTCAATATTGAGCGCCTTCAACATGTTATCAACTTCGTAATACGTTATTAATCATTAAAGAAATAACAGCGGGTTATGCTGCCAAATAATATCATAGAAAATTGTTATTATTTGCGACATCTTAAACATCAAAGGAATAATTTTAATTTTTCAAATGTTTGTTATTTCTGTGTATGGCGATTCTAGGAATTGCAGGAAATAATAATTTAAACTATTTATTTACTTAATGTAAGACGGTCAAATAAATATTATAAGTTGACGTGAAATATTTCTTATTTAATTTTCTTTATTGCTTTGTCGGTTAGACCGTTGCGTTTGCTGGGATCAAAGATTTTCACTAAATAAATTTGGAATATTTATACTTGATATGATTTTTATCATGATGGGGATTCGGTAAAAGTACCAGTGGATGACATTTTATTTTATTTTTAAAATTCCTAATTAAAATAAATAATAAATCAATTTATAATTTGGAATCAATAAAATATTTCATTTAATTGAAATAATCGCTTAAATACGATTTTTTAAAAATACTTGTATTTCTGACTTGGTTGAGATTAGGTACATGTTCCTTGAACATTTTCAACTCGTAATTTAGCCAGGTATTCACGCATAAAATATTGTGGACTTAGTCTGTTACACCCTGTACATATCCAATTAATTATTATAAAAAAAAACTGAGATCATGTTTACATAAATAATAATTGAACAAACGTAAACACTACCGTAATCTGTCACATTGCGTCGCATTTAACAGTGCGACCATAGATAAGAATAAAAAATGCGATGCGAGATGACAGATGCTCAATATTCTTACCAGTCGTAAAAAATCGTATGATTTCACTGTTGTATGTTTTTTCATACTCATAATAAAGTCAATGTACACTTCATTTCAAATAGAATGTATTATATATTTATGTAATATTATTGAATATACAAAAGAGAAAACATTTAAATAATTTTAACCTAGAGATATTAAAAACACGTTCGACATATTCGCTATTTTGGCAAATATGTCAAATTTATGTACAGATCCAAGTCCAATAACATATCCAATAGCGATTGCTAAAAGTCATTAATGAAAGATGAGGAAGTGCGATATAATTAAGAATGAAAGAGAATTGGTGGTAATCAATGTTCTTTCTTAAGTGTGGAGATGTGTACGCGTACACAAAAAAATAAAACGCGCACAAAATTTTTAACAAGACTTCTTCTTCATGTGCCGCCTTCTATCGATGATTGGCGAGCATGGAAGATCACCAATATTTTGGATATTGAACCACTTTCTGAGGTTACACAGCCATGATAATCTATTTCTGTCTAAGCCTCAGCTGCCTTCTATCTTCCCCTGTATAATGCGTTATAAAAGATAATATTTTCATTGCTGAGAATATAAACAAAGTACGCAGTTCTCTCGACTTATTTATGCGTCTTAATAAAATCTTAATGGCCAACATTCCAACATAATCATTATACAGTGCCTACACTAATAATTCACTAGTTCTACAATACTACCACAACATTTTTATTATTATTATATTTTAACACTATTTTTATTTCTGTAGAATATTTATTTAAATAACACCACAACAGCACGAAAAAAACAAGCTACTTTAACACAGACTTCGGTCTAGTAAAGTATCCAGGTCGACGCTGTATATATCAGAGGAGTCTACTCCATTCCACACAATAAACTACGAGAATTTAATTGTATTTTATGTTTGTCATGTAATATGATAATATATTCACGTCAGTTACAACAAAAATATGTATGTCAATAAATTCTAAATAAATATACTATTTAAGAAATTAATCTAGTACCTAACTTAAATTGTTACAATGATGAAAGATGTGAAAAATAACTTAATGATATAATATTATTATATTAAAAAATTTACGATGCCCCTTTTCTAGGACAATTTATTAATACAATGATGTACAATATTAAACATATAGTAAAAATATATATAAACGTATTAAACTGTAAATTTTGAGCAAGTCTTTATTTTCGAAGACCTGCAACCAAATTTCCCACTCCAATACAATCCAACAAGACACCACGATCGATATAGAGCATTCGGTATATCGGCACATACGAATAAATATATAAATAAAATAAAATAAAAATACTTATACAGTTTTTTAAGAACCATAATTAATTGTAGATATGCCACAATACTGGAAGACGTTTACTTATCGGCAAATATCTACTTATTGCCATCGTATTGATACGTATATAATAAAAAAACGAGTTTATTACCTACTTGAAAGGTTTCCACTTAGCGGTAGTACTTGGCATAAATAAAGAACTTATTATTTAGCGCTGATGTACTCACTGTACTGATCCAGTATATATTAATTATTAATTATAAGATATTAAATATGAATATTCATTGAAGACACCATATCAACTACGATGTGAGATTTTCCAATATGCTGATTTTTTTTAGTCGATACATAATTATAATATTTATATAAATGAAATTGCAAATGAAGACACTTGAAGTTTGATAAAATAATATAGTGCGTAATATATATCAATGTCTTAAAATGGAACAAAGCAAGCTTTTGTGGACAACGCTGACGCAACACAAAGACTTCTAAAATATTGATCAAAAGCTTTCAACAATGACAATAGTTTTACATATGTATCGTTAAATGAACTGCTCAATTTGATTCTTCTTCCGGTCGATAGCGACTGGAGTACTTGATGCGTTATTATCACCAGTGCCCGTCGTACTGATTTAGAAAAATTAATTGACGTTCTTTTTCTTCACCAAACTGAACAATAACTATGTAAAAAAAAAATTTCGTGACAAAAATATTCTCTCAATAAATAAAAATATTATAAATATAAAAACGTAACTTTAAATTTTACTTAGAAAGTGCGTTTCCAGCAGATACTTTATTTTAATATTATTGACTGAAAAAATAACATTTTAACAGTAACAAAATATATCTTTACAAATTCATTTTAATAATTTTTAAGAGAAAAAATAATAATTTATGAAATATAAATGCAATAAGGGAAAACATTCTAATTGTGAAATTGTAATTATTCTGAACATAGGTCTTTTATATTTTAAATACCAATTACATGTATTAATTAGAAAGATATACATATAAAATCAATTTTAACGAATAATATTGCTGTTTCTACCTGAACCATTCCAAGGGATATGCATTAATCGACTATGCTACAGTACACCGTACTTTGACGAAGCTATTATTTTTATATGAGAAGTATGAAAGTCTCGGGCATTACTGGCTTTAGTGATCACTTTACATAATGTAACGTTCACCTATTTACCCACGCTACCACATCTATCAAATTTTGGAAGTTGTATATATTCAATCAAGATGGAAGTTCCATCTTGATTGAATATATACACATCGAATGATGACAATCCCTCATGGGATAGAACCCAGTAATTATTCCCAGTTCCATAGATTTGGAGATGCTCAATATATTGTAAATTTTATTTTATCGGACTACCCAAAGGTATTTGAGATTCCGTAAAAATGAAGTAGATGGCTTTCAAATAAAGGAACGATAGATGTATTAATTTGAAAAGTGTAACAAATTGGTTCGAAAATTTGTCGTCAAAGTACTGTGTGTAGCACAGTCGGTTAATGCACGTTCCCCGGCTTAGAAAGAGATCCAAGTTCGAATCCCGGTAGCAACAATAATATTTTTCGATAAAATTGATTTTATATGTGCATCTTTCCAATTAGTACATTTAATTATAATTTTAAATTCTAGTGTAGCTCCTTTGTGTAGCGCAGGACCATTATTATAAAAATAGAATGGGCTTATAGATCAAACGACGTAAGGTAACGAGGTTAAAAGTATAAATATTTATTATTATAAACCGAGTCTTTTTCAGTATCTCGCAGAATAAATTCAATACTTCAAATACAAACACTCTAGTCGGTCGATTGTCTCATTTGCGATCGACTTTCTGATATAGTTTTTAAAAATATTTCCTAGCTGTCATATTATATTAATAATTGTAGGTGTTCCCAACTCAGCAAGGGGCTGACATTTGTTTGATTAATTAAAATAAATAAATATATTATTGTTATTTTTTAAAATAAATATCAACAAGAAGTTTGTAAATCGTTTCGAGTTTGTTGGTTAGTCAGGTAACTCGTGAATTACTTCATTCCGCTGTTCAGTATAATGCTTGTATACACTTTGCATGGATTGCTCTGTATTTGAGGGCAACAATTAAATATTTTTTATGTATAAGTATCTTTCTAATTGATTAATTTAATTTGTATTAAAATACCACAGAACTATATTCTAAAAATACAATTTCACAACAAAAAGTATGTTAATATAATATTTCCAAATTTAATTAATTTAATTAATTAATTTAATTGTGCCGTATTCTATTGGGTTTTATTAAAACGTATTTGAGATATTCCGTGATACAAAGTGGATTGATTTTAAAAATGGAATAATAGATATATCAATTTGAAATATTAGATAATATAGGTTCAAAATTTGTCGATACTATATGAATTTTACTATCTTATTAATGTGTTGATTTCATGATAGTTCTTTAAATTTGGTGCATGGATTAGTTTTTGATTTGGAAAAAACAAAAAGCAATTAACAGAACTATTTCATACGTTAAGCTCTAATAAAAATAATTATTTTGTGTAGTTATTACGTGAATGATTTTCAGACAATAAAAGAATCATGTTCAGCCATAAAAAGTGTTCTTAAAAACGTCAATGTATTTTTTATATTAATTTTTATATGGGTAAGAAGGTATTATTTTACGTTAAAACATAAACTTTAAAACCACTATTAATAGTACTCTAAAATTACAAATAAATACATGGTGGGGCTGTATAAATGACGGATTTATTTTGTCTATGGACGTTGGTTAAACGAAAGTACATATATTGTATTACATATATTATATATAATTGTATATTATCATTGGTAAAATCATAACCTAAATCTATACCTACTACGCGCCACTGGCATTATCATAGTTACGCCACTGATTATGGGCCTCTTGTAGGCCTTGTGAGGCTGTCTACCTATGCGTTCATTTATTTTATATTTATTATATCTTATAATAAAGATGTTCCAAGCGCCCAAGGTCAGTGAACGGCGCAAATGTTAATTAAATTCGCAAAAAAATCAGTTTGCTTTGTCCAATGAATCTGACATGGGAGCACAAATTTCCAGAACAATTTTTGGAAAAGGGCGAAATCTTTCTTTTGAGTTAGTACTGTTCTTCGTGATGCAGGGTGCTCACCACGGCATTCAAGTGCATGATCGATATTAATTAACAGCCAGCGTCTGGAAAATTGTTCCTTCGTCGTTCTCCAAGGTTTAGGGAGTATTTGCAAAGTGGCCAGCGGTCGGAAGAAATACTTTAACGAAATCTTTTCTTATCCATGAACTATTTTTCTTAGAATACCTATCCGGTTCTACCTATCAAGTTCTACCCAGCAAGTTTTACACAAAGTTTATAAGAAACATTGCAACTAACGGTCGCTTCCAACAGGAAAACGTAGATGTCTAAGTAACACGGTAACTAAAATTGTAGTCGGAATCTGATGATATTATTTATTTATTTAATTCTTAACATAGTGCATACATAAGCACTCCTATATTTGCTCTAATGTAAACAAGATTACAGTATTTTCTTTTACTAAAACTTATCTTTTACATATCTGGTCAGTTTCACTTTAAATCTATTCAATTTCTCCTCCATTCTTATGTTTTATGGCATTTTATTAAAAATCTTCATTGCACTATACAAAATCGATTTCTGAGATTTAGCTTTCTTCCTGAATAGTAGTCTCAGTATTATCCTTTCCTCTTATACGATGCTCGTACTCATGTTGATTCGCATCAACGTTTCGTATAAATTTCGCCGTTATTTTCTTATTGAGAATTTTATAAATTATTACCATTATATTTAAATAAATTTTCTAAGGAACTGAAAAATAATACACTTTGCATCAGAGACAACAGCCTTGATCCTGCAATGGGATCTGAAACGTCGACTAGAGAGGTTATATATTAAAAATATGTTTATTATTTTCTTTAAAAAGTTATTCATAAATATTGCTGTAGGAGGGCACAAAGTACCTCTAAGGTCCACAGAAAGCATGAAAACATTCACACATAAGTTCACAGATTATATCTCTTGAGACTTATGGCTACCGCAAATGTATTAGCAGTAATTTATCACATTTTCTAGCGGAAAAACTATGTGTGGAAATCATGGAGGGATTCATTTAAAAATAATATACCTCTCATTCGTGACAAAATGACAACAGCGGTAAATCTGTAGAAATTTGTTCGTGAGGCATATTATTATATTATAAAAATGTGTACACTTGACAAAAATAAACAAAACATTCGTTGTCCACATAAATCTTTAGTAATGACGATGACGAAGAGAGCGATGGCTCCCGATATATTTTATCGAAATAGCGATCACAATTTTCGAACCGACATATGAAAGGCGCGCCGGGAATGCGGAGAAATATCCTAATGGCGATCTTGTATTTTATTTATGTTTGCTTACGTAACTTTGTAATATTTGTGGGAGAACAACTTAAATGTGAATGGGAATTCATTTCTAGTTTGTGTCCCAGATTAATTCATTGCGACATTCACTAATTATTTACTTTTAAATAATCTCTTTAGATTTCTGAGGAATTTAAAAGTAATAATTGAGGATTTAGGATATCTAGGGGTTAGCCAATTCTAAAACGTTGTCTTTTTATCTTTTAGAATCTTATTAATTAATTAATCGTATTATATGGGTGATCCGAATACAATAGTTATTTTAAATGTCACTCTATTTTCTTATCTTTCAGTGTTATAAATATTGTATGAGACGTCTGTCAAATAAAAACTATACCATTAACGAAAATAGGTCGACACAATTGAACAGCGCATTGAAATTGTGAAAATTTACTACAAAAATGGTGAAAATTTTGCAGCGTTTCAAATTTTGAAATTCACTTTCCGGCGGTGTAGCTGGTTTGAAAAGGTGAAACATTGCTCGGCCGACCGGGTCAACTGAAAACATTTCTGCTCTACCTGAAAGTGTTGCTGAAAGTTCAGAAATATCGATAAGAAGACGTGCGCAGCAATTAGATAGTTCATATGGCATTTTGCATATTGATATTTATATATTATATTGCACAAAGATATTTACATTTCAAATACCTCAGTGATCACCACACTCCGTGTAAATTGAGGTACGTCTCTAGCCGCCCCTGCCAGTGCAGAAGAGGCCTGACGACGCATTTATGGTGCAGGGGCGTGCTTCACTGAACATTTTGGAAGCCGCTTGTCTCGAGATGAAGAGTCCCCAAAATGATAATATCACAACAACGAACAATAACACAGATAAATATAGCACGTTTTAGGTTATAGTAATAATCGAGCTAATCCGAAAAAGACCGAGCGTACGTGAAACGTTAAGTTGAGCGCACATTTTCAAAAAATTAAAACTAAAACGTAGACATACATTTTTGAAGCATTAAAATTGATCATTATTTTATTAAAATAATTGTTTCCATTGCCATCGAGGCGCGCCGAGAGTTGCAAAGAAAGAGGTTAATGTACATCAGTTGGTTTAGTCATTATTCGCACGCGTTTTACGGACACGGGCCTTTAGGAGAGTAGGGATATTTTAAGTACTAATAATTGTGTATTATCATTTATTCGATGTTGAAATAATTACGCAACTTTATTTATAAAATGATTGCATCTCGAACAATGTTAGGATGTATGTAAACAGATTGTACTTTACTCTCACGTCTCGGAGATTTGATGGTAAAGGTGGGTATGTATCAGTAGGATATTCTGCTACAATTACAAAAAATACAGAATGAATGCTCGATCCGCGCTCTAATTATTGTGCTCTTTACATAAATCTCGAGATGAATTTCGAGAAAAGTCTCATTCTTGAACATGCATGTTTAGTTAGTAAATCTAAAAAATCAAATGCAAAGACATGGTTTTTAGTAAATGTTTTTATAAGAGAAAGCCTTGTAAACATGCATAAATTTAGATTTTAAATATGCTAGTACGTTTTTTATCACACACGTGTATATTTTAAATATGCTAATACGTTCTTTATCACACACGTGTATATTTTAAATATGCTAGTTCGTTCTTTATCACACACACGTGTATATTTTAAATATGCTAGTTCGTTCTTTATCACACACACGTGTATATTTTAAATATGCTAGTTCGTTCTTTATCACACACACGTGTATATTTTAAATATGCTAGTTCGTTCTTTATCACACACACGTGTATATTTTAAATATGCTAGTATGTTCTTTATCACACACGTGTATATTTTAAAACATCTTACACAAGATATAAAGAAATAAACCAACACACGTTTTGGCTTTGATAAGATTATCTAAAAAAAATCATGTTCATTTGCAATGTTCTTCTGATGGCGTGACCTTATTTAGACAGTAGCCATCATTTGTCTAAACTGATACCCGTCCTTGACAACTTGGAAACAGCTCCTCAAGACCGGTCCACTTTTAGATGTTGCCGTTTGTCTCCCAATGTATTCTTGTTTGCAAGAGGTGATATTTGGGCCCACAAATCGTACAATCATTCACAAAAATTGCGAAGTAAAAACTTCACTGTCGAATTCATGTCACAAGGTTCAATCATTTACAAAAATTGCGAAGTAAAAACTTCACTGTCGAATTCATGTCACAAGGTTTAATCATTCACAAAAATTGCGAAGTAACAACTTCACTGTCGAATTCATGTCACAAGATACAATCGCACAGTGAAAACTTCACTGTGCAATTTGTCCCACGAGATTCGATCTTATATAAAACTGTTCTAAAATTATTTCCCAAATTAACGTCAATTAATTTGTTTTCAATGATCGTTCTTTTGATAAATGCCACCATTAGTGCTACGTAACGGCCGACATATTTAAACAATATTTCAAGCTTTCCCGCCCATAACCGCTGTCATCCATTTTGTTTTCTCTTTGTCCTGTCAATAAGTCGAAGTGCCTATTCCGGGAGTCAGTTTTAAAATGTTCCCTCACCGTGGAATGGCCTTAATGAGATCATCAATATATATTTCTCGACGCCTTCTTTGTCTATGGTCTGCTAGACAGATAAATTATGCGAGCACGTGAGCTTTTGACAAGCTTCTTAAATTCTACAAAGAAAAATCTCATTATTTTTGTACAAAATACACTTATGTTGTATATACACCTTGTTCTTAAGCTGAACATGAATTATTTAGACATTCAAGAGTGGAACGGGAAAACTAAAAAAAAAAATAACAATTATTATGTTAATAAAAAAGAAAATGTTTTATTGTAACAATGTGAATTAAGTTAACAGAATGGAAAATTATATTAATAATAAAAATAACTTTTGTCAAAACAATATTAGCAATATGCCCAAGAATACACAATTACTAGACTTTTACCTACAAAGGCACTGTTATTAAACAAATATGAGATATCTCATAGAGACAAAGCATTTTTTTATTATATCTAATGGAAAATATATGGAAGTATGGGGTAATTACAGGGCTTACGACCTTCCTTCGGCTGGTTTAAGTGATCACTTTATATAAATACAGGTCGTAAGACCTGTAATTATCCCATGCTTTCATATATTTTCTATGAAATATAATAAAAAATAGCTTTGTTTCTATGCGATATCTGATATTTGTTTAAAAAAATATTAAATACTAATTTAATGTATTAATTATAAATATATACATATAAAATCAATTTTGTCGAAATTTTAAATATACGTTTTAGTATTTAAAATATCACAGACTGTCTGTTCTGAATAATTACAACTTCACAATAAGATTGTGTTCTCCTTAATAAAAAAATATTATTCAATAAAATAACAATGAAGGGTTAGGATAACTAGTGTAAAATTGAAAAATAAAACGATTGGAAATAAATATTTATTATAATATTGAGAATTAAATTGGCTGGGATGAAAATTTATCATGATAATAAAAATTATTCAATGATAATGGATAATGATGGGGGTTAAATGATTATTATGACATTGAAAAATATAATTATTGGGTAAGACAGCGGTGTCCAAAGTGTAAGCCGTGGTGCCTTTCTTTAGCCGCGAGCGCCTAACATATTTTGAAATCGCTCGATTAGTTTTTAATTTTCGAGTTAGAACCTATTTCGATGGACTGAAACATTGGACTTTTCTGACTTTGAATGTCACATGCGAGCATCCTAACCGCTTGACTTCAAGCTAGTCAAACTTTTCAGATTGATAAATAGCCCAAGCTTCAAGGATTTTCACACCGACGTGAACAACGTCGTAAGTCAAAATACGTCAAGCGAATAAAATGGCGTCTAACGATTTCAAGATGTCTGTAAGACGAAAACTAGTTCTGATCTCAATTCATAAAATGTAAATTATTCTCTGTTATTGGTTATTTTGTTTATTTCTGTTTTTCGGGAATGCAGTATAACATATTAAATTCTGAATATTATACACAATATCTTCAAAACGAAGCAATTCAATAATATTAAAAGATTAAAGTACGTACATACTTTTGTTAAATTTGACGTAGTCGATACAGTAAAACTTTGATCAAAAAGGTTAATTAATCCAAAAAAAACACCACATTAATCAAAGACAGTAGCTTCCAAATGCTCGTATATATTTTAATTTATATGTTACAATATTTCTATTAAAACAATAACTCACCCTTAGCGATAAATCGTGGTCACAACTCAAGATAATTAATCAACATCTACACATCAGTTTTGAGAGAAACAACGACATTCTTTCAACGTTTCTATATGTTTTTAGATCCGAAACTGTACAACACACTTAACACTGACTGGAAATCATTCACTTACAAAAAAAATACGCAAATATGGACTCAATACACGATTCAATTGGGTAGAGATCAGTCAGAAGCATAGCTAATCACAATACAATACACTAATGATTCACTTTAGATTCACAGCACTCTTTTATTATCTCTATTTATTTTTTTATATATCTCTGTCGGATCTTACTATTTCCATTTAATTTTAATTAAACAACACCGCAATAACACGGATAAAACTGTCTACTTTAACACAGATGGTAGTCTAGCAAAGTTGCCAGGAAAATGCTTTATATATCAGAGGTGGATACCTACTACACAGTAAACTAACAAGTGTGTTATATTATTGTATGTTCACTTTTGATGTACAAAAAAATTGTAAAATAAATAAATAAATTATATGATATTTTATCGTGTTCTAATTTACTTTCTTCTTCATATCATCGTCTTCTATTGAAGGTTGGCAACCACGTTACAGTATATTGATTTATCCTATACAAGACCACCGGCATTTCGGGCACTGAGCCACTTTCTGAGGTTACGCAGCCAAAATAATCTCTTTCTACCTGTTTCCCTACTGCCTTCAATCTTCCTATCTATGTATGCGTAGTGAGTTGTAAGATGCCATATTTTTTATTTCGGAAAATGTGTACGAAGTTCGCAGATTTTTTCGTTTGATAGTTGTTATTATTTCTCTTGACTTATTCATGCGCCATAAAGCTTCTTTATTATTAATATGTTCAACCTTATTTCTTCATGAAACAGGTTGTAAGTAGATAAATCTTAAATATTGTTGGGCTTCTAAATCTTATATTGGCATCTCTTTTTCTTGTGCGTCTTCATTCTCTTGGTCCCAATTTTTATCTTCTAATGTATGCTGTTCATCAATATCAAGGTGATCATTATCACTACATTGTTAATAAAATTATGATTGCAATACAACTGCACCCAGAGAGCACAAGCCTTATTTGCTATTTCAAGTTTTGGTTTACAAATTCGAGAACCCACAGACTAGTAAATGAAAAGACCTCAAATAAAGTGTAGATATAGGAGAGAGGTTTGGAATATTAGTTGGGGGACCAGGGGCATTCTACACACATTTTTTGTGGAAACATAAATCCGATTGTGGTTACGTACTTCTCTTAAGTACATTTTCAGTGTACACCTCGTAATGTGAAGATCCAAGAAATACTCTTTATAACAATTGCACGTTTATTACATTAAAATACAATTTAGTTACATGGTATATCATTAGTACAAGTCAAACGATTAAGTCGATGGACACGCAGAGAGAGCCGCGCCTTGACGCGCGTCGCCCTTTATAACCCCGCACACTCGCCTCGGCGGTGAGGCATTCACACAAACAACTATACAATCTCAAGGGCATGACACATTTAAGCACCAGTAAAAGTATTTACTCTTCAAAAATTAAATCTTTGTGTAAACAGGACGAATTTTTTACATTAATGCATATTATATTGTCAACGTTTCAATTTTCATTCCAATCGAGTCATATATTTAAAAAAAGTCTCAAAGCTATTTAATTACGTAAGTGGTACCAAAGTGATTACGTGGGTGACACCAAATTGAAAAAAATTAAACAGGGAATTTGCGTTAGCTCATGTCTATATATTTGGTAATCTGTGTGAGAGCCGCATTAATTGGAGGTATCACTGAACAAATTGTCAAGTCATCATGGTTTATAATTTAACAGTATAAATAAATCGCATTATATGACGCGAGTTTTTTTGATAATTTTCATTAAGGAAATACAATATGCACATAATCAATCACGGTAGGTTTACTGCAGGCAAAAAACTGCACAATTAGATGATGCAAAAAATTTTCAAACGTAATCATGGACTTTTAACTATGGAATTTTAATAATGGATCTTTTATAATCTACATAAAAAAAATAAAAAACTAAATCTATTATTTTTATTATAGAATTATCCAATAGTTAGAAACTCTAAAGTGCTTATTCAATATGGACGAAACTTAGTCCGTTAAGTATAAAATCAAATCATAATTTATCCTTTTGTTATACAATTGTGTATAGATTAAGCATATATATATACCTGGTTTGTTTTCTGATATCTGTGTAACATAGGATGGGGATAAGGGTGTTAAGTCAACTGAATGTTGAACTAGCAAACCTTTTTTTTTTAAAAATCATTTACATAAAGCACGAGGTAGGAGAGAGATTTAATATTTAAATCGTATCCTTATAATGCACATACCCGTCTTGCTAAGCAGAAAGTACTCGTTGGTTTCTTTTCGGATGCCTACAAAAAATTAGGTCTCAATCTAAATATAGCTATGACCAAAATTGTGCACCAACCTGCACCTAGAACACAAAGGACCCTCAAAGAAAATATTAGTTTTATGGGACACCCTTTCGAGAGTATAGAATACTACCCATACCTAGGAAGTCACACATCACAGGAGGCTATGATGTAAACACCAAGAACAGAATTCGAAGTCCAAGCTACGTATTTGGCAAACTACTATCGTGCTATTGAATTGCTCACACTATTATATGGATGCGAATCATAGGTGTTATATAGTCGGACTTAAAGGCCCTTGAGAAGTATTAAAACAGATGCTTGAAGAAGATCTTAGATGTAAGATAGAAAGAGCGCAGAATAAACTTGAGTGTCCTGGAAGAGACTAACATCTCTAGTATCGAAACTACGATTCTGTAGCATCAACTATGACGGGTATGGTATAGATGACACAGGCTTCCCAAACAAGTAACGTTTTAACGTTTGCGCAAATATCTCACGGCAAGAGAAGACAGGGTGGACCGAGGAAAATATTCCAAGACACCCTGAAGTCTTGAACACTGCGTAACCACGGCCCAGCAACATTTTCGACTCGTAATTTAGTCAGGTGTCTATCCATAAAATATTGTGGACTCTGTCTGTTATACCCTGTACATTGTGTTATTGTAATTAACTAATATTAAATGTGAGGTCCAGAATCAAAAGCATACATGTCCACTTTACCTGTTTTCGAGTAAAATGCAAAAAACCATTGTCACTTTTGGAATCATGTTGAAAGTGACCAGACAACAGGCCACATAACCAACCAACCAAAACATATTTGTCTGGGTTTGAATAAATATATTTATTAAATATGTCTGCCACTGAATTAATAAGCAAATTTTAAATACGCTTTTAAACGAAATTCGGTGATATTTATCTAATTTCGATAGACTGGTCTTGTAGACATTAATTTGCTGTATAAAACTAATACATGACTAATAGTGATGAGAAAAAATGTTACTCTTAACTCACTGGTGTGATTGTGATTGGTATTCGATAATATCAGTGATTGAAAACTGTGACTGTGATCACAGTTTCTGATATCACTATAAATAAAAAAAAATAAAAAAATTTAGCATATTTATTAATATTATTAAAACTTAATTTGCGTAAAAAACATATTCTAGCATAAATAATTACTAGAAAATTACTGCACATGTATACACATACCGATAAAATGTAAAATAAAATTAAGTTACCAGCAAGTTAGCATAAACATTACTAATAAAAATAGATTTCAATAGATGGCGCTAGTCAAATTAAGGAAAATCCGGCAGATGGCGCTGATTCAAGTAATAATTGATTGAAATGACAGCATCAGAAAAGCAATAGAATTTTTTACAAAAAAAATTTTGATACATGATATTCCCAGGTATTCAATCACTATAGTGAGCGTGACTCAAAGATATCAGTGATTGACTCACGGTTCGTGATTTTCAGGTCATCACTAATAACTAACATAAAAACTATAAAAATTGGATGTCTGATTTTGATTCAATACTTCACAAATGATAAAAAAATAAAACACTACCAACCTTGATTCGAACTCTGATCTAGAAAAGTGATCAGCTAAAATGCACTTGTAATAATAAATAATAACAAATAAATAAATTAGACATATATATGCCTAATAAATAAATCGTGCAGCTAGAGGTGTGTTTGACGAAGCCGTTGTGTTATTTGATTTTTCACGGCCATTTGACTAGGTGTCTAAATGTATCTGCGTGATGCTGTTCCGTAACATCTCTTAGTACATTTGCTTCAGTTTATTTTTTACTATTCATAGATTTTCTACGATGACTCTTCTCTCTTGTCTCTCTCTACAGTTTTCTGTCACATAACTTTGGCGGCACTTTGAAGCCCATCGCTATTGCGAACACTTAACAGCCGAATAATTTGATACGATACATTTTCAGTCGCGATAAACATTCGAATGGAAGAGCATTATATCAAAGAGCGATTCTCGAAATACGCACCGCTACTGGCACATTTAAATTACAATTTAAATATTAGAGTATTAGCGAAAGCTGCGATGCAAATCTATTCGAAATATAGGTCAGCCGATGTTACGCCAAACTGGACGCAAAATATATCTAATCTTACATAAATAAGACGACTTTTGCAGATTCATTCTTGACGTGATTCGAGTGATCATTTTCAATAATTGAGTGAGCACGAACAGTTCGTGTTACGTGTTCGTGAAAGAAAGGAATGAAACTTGTATTACATTTATTATAATCATAATTTCATGTGTTAGAAAACGGTTGCATAAGTATCTATGCTTTCGTAAAACCATTTTAGATCCATTGAGACTAAATTTTCAAGGACTAAAATCCCGCGCGCTGTCCTTTGCTCTCCTTTGCGCGATTCTCGCGATTTAAAAAAGCGAAAAAACTTATGTCCGACCTGTACTGTGTGTAGTGTGTGGTAGGTAATATATGATTTTTTAATTAATCCTTTTTAGGTAGATATTGATTTCAAAAGTAGGTTTTTAACTTACCTATACGATATAATTTTTTTTTATATATCTTTCTATTTGATTAATTTAATTTGTATTAAATTAAAATACCACAGAACTATATTCTGAAAATGCAACATCACAACAAAAATGTGTTTTCGTTAATTATTATTTATGTTCTAAAAACCATTTGTCGACACTATTTTGACTTGTTATTATCACATCGTATCATACGGGGAATAGAACGTCTAATCTTTCTAACTCCTTCCATACATCTTCTCACGCAATCTAGTCACGAAATATAGATTATACTAGACGATTTTTCAAACTGCTTTCTCATACTACCTAAAGAGTAATTAACTGTATTAATTAGAAAAATATACATATAAAATCAATTTTATCGAAAGATATTTTTGTTGCTATCGAGATTCGAACCTGGATATCATTCCAATCCGGGGAACGTGCATTAATCGACTATGCTACCTATGTTCTGAATAATTACAACTTCACTATAAGAATGTGTTCTCTTTAATAATATATAAGTTGTATCAATGAGTCTAAAATTTAATAAAAATGAATTGTTAATTTTGGCGTCTCCTATCGGAGTACCCGAAGGTATTTGAGATTCCGTAAAAATAAAGGAGATGGATTTCAAATAATGGAACGATAGATCTATTAATTTGAAAAGTATGACATGTAGGTTCGAAAGTTTGCCGTCAAAAGTACTGTGTGCTGTAGCATAGTCAGTTAATGCACGTTCCCCGGATTGGAAAGAGATCCAGTTTCGAGTTCCGATAGCAACAGCAATATTTTTCGATAAAATTGATTTTATATGTTATTTTTCTAATGAATACATTTAATTAGTATTTAAAATATCACAGACCTTTATGTTCTGAATAATTACAACTTTGTAATAAGAATGTACTTTCTTTAATCATATTATTCAGTTTGGCTGATTACAAAAAATCTTTGCGGATTTTCTCTATTTTTGTTTCCCTTCACATTTATGTCATATATACATTTTCAATTCTCTCCTTACATTTCAATTACCGAAATCACCTGGTTTCTTATGCTCTCAGATATACATATTTCAGATATATGATTTATAATTATTTAGATTTTTTTTGTCTATTACATCTATATTTTCGTTGTTTATTATCAGATCATACAATTTATCATTCAAAACAAAATTGATTGCGGAGGACTCCCCGGAAGACGGAGAATTCTGATTTGAAAATATGAAATTCACAGTCCAACTGCATAGTTTATTTGAGGTCACTTTAAGTTTGCTTGATCACTCTGTTTTTGAAATCATTCTTAGAAATCACATGAACTCTACAGGTACTGATGTAAGTACGAAATATAAATAACAGATTCTAACATTTATGGTAGAAAATTAGTATTAATTGTTTAAAAAGTGATTTTCTTTTATTTATTAAATCACTTCGCAATATTTGTTCCTGATACTTTCTGATAATTGATCAAATATTCAAGCAAACAAATAATATATTGTCTGTAATAATTTTATAAAATCATGCATTGTACGATTTAGAAAATTACCGTAAATATGTTGGCTTTCGTAACAATTTTTTTGTGATATTGAATATGAATTAAATGTATTAATTAGAAAGATATACATATAAAATCAATTTTATTGAAAAATATTGTTGTTGCGCCCCCGGGATTCGAACCTGGATCTCTTTCCAAACCGGGGAAGGTGCATTATCCAACTATGTTACAGCGACAATATTTTTAGCGAAAAATTTTCGAACCCATATGTTACCTTTTTGATTTTAATACATTTAATCGTTCCATTATTTGAAAGAGCCATCTACCTTATTTTTACGGAATCTCAAATACCTTTATTAATCTGATACATAGTAGATGCCAGAATTCATTTTTATTAAATTTTATTGAATTACAGTTTGGAAAGAGATCCCGGTGGGCGCAACAACAACATTTTTCGATAAAATTCATTTTATATGTATATCTTTCTAATTAATATATTTAAAATATCACAGACCTGTGTTCTGAATAATTAAAACTTCACAATAAAAATGTGTTCTCCTAATAAAATCCTTGTGTTTATTCAAAGATATACAACGACATCTATTGAGTATGAAATAATAATTTAATATTTATAATTATTAACGTGTTCAACTGTTCCGTTTCTTTGTTTACGGAGCCATCAATTGTTTCTCCATTCCAAGATGAAGGATAAATATGACGCGGCATCTGTCATCAAGATAAGATTTTTCTCCTGAAAACCGTGCCGCAGTCTTCATCTGTGAAAATACTAATTGTGATATTTCTGTGACATCTGTCGGCGCTCGTGTCAAACATTCCCCCGTGCTTTACGTGATATAATGGGGTACCATTCATCTCTGTAGGGGCGTAGCAGTCGCGCGACTGAGACGAATGGAGCAATTTATTTAACGAGGTGATTATTTCACTTCGAATGTAATTTGGGTGGCTTTTCAAAATATTTAAAAGCGTCTCACAAAAATGTTTAACAAATAATTTTTAATATATATTAAGATTGAGTGTCTATTAAAAAATCGAGATAAATACAGACACGCAATTTGTACCACCTGATGTAGAACAGCGTATACTTTTTTAATATACCAATCTTTTTCAGACTATACTGGGTGTAACGTAACACTTCTAGTGCGCAATATTTTAGGAGTAGATACAGATACGCAATTTGTACCACCTGATGTAGAACAGCGTGTACTTTTTTAATATACCAATCTTTTTCAGACTATACTGGGTGTAACGTAACACTTCTAGTGCGCAATGTTTTAGGATTAGATACATATTAAAAATATTAGTTGAAAATGTTCAAGCTTCATGCGCGTATTCTCAACCTCAACCAAAATATAATAATTAAAAAAAACTCATAGTTATGCGATTATTGTGAATAATTTTAATATTTTATTGAACCGAAGTTCGAGTGGTTAGACTGTTTTTTGTTAGATGATTTATGACACGAAGGAAATATATTTAATAATAATGGATCAATTTCGCAAATATTTATTTCGTAATACGTGTAATTTAAAGTTTAGTATGGTTTTGTAAAATTCTCATACAATAATGTTTTTCGTAACTACACAGAATTTGTACATAGTCCTTGAAAATATTCGACCTGTAATTTGGTCAGGTATCCACGCATAAAGTATTGTAGACTGGGTCTGTTACACTCTGCACATTCCGATTCCTACAATGTAAAAACTATTTTTAATATTATTACTAAAAATAACGAATTAAAATGAATAATCAACTTAGATTTTAATTATATACAGGACGAAAAATAGGAATCGGAATCGATCCACTTTTTGGAATCGTCCTATCACCAATAAAATCTGCAGTCGTTTAACCGCAGTGCTTCGTAAGCCTTAGCGATAGTTTCAGAATAATTGGTTTATTTTAAAATTTGAAATTAATGTTTTTAGCTTAGATTAGATAAAATACGTTGAATATTGAAATTAACGTTTCGTGCTCAGATTAGATAAGATATGGATAATATGCATATGACGCCGATGTATAGTGACGTTTCTTGCTTAGATTAGACAAGATATGGATAATATACATATGACGCCGATGTACAGTGACGTTTCTTGCTTAGATTAGGCAAGATAAGGATAACGTATGATGCCGGTGTATAACGGTTCGTTCATTCGACAATTTATGTCTAAAGAGAGTAGTTTTTGATTTATAAATCGTAATGATTCAATACATTTTTTCCCGCCTCTTTTTATTTATTATGTGTCCTACCCTGGGTGTAAATGATAGATTTTTGTGTAAAACGATGGCTTAATAACACGACAAACTATTTTTCAAAAGTGTGATTTTAAATTAAGTATGCAGATTTATTCAGTTCTATACCTAAAACAGAGAACTATAGGAAGTGACACAATCTGAATAGTAACTTATGTCTTATAAAATTAATTCAACTGCGCATCATCATGTGTAACTATTTAATTTGTTAAAAAATAATTAATTTAGTATATCAGTTAAAATTTGGTTTGCTTATTACTTTTAGTTGATAAAAATTAAACCTCATCTTAAAAAACTTGTTTTCCTCTTTTCTGAAAACTAGAAAATTTGTAAATTTTCTAAATATGTTGTTATATATATCTGTTAGGTTTTTGTGTTATTAGTAAGTATGTAATTATTCGTTATGTAATTTCTTCCATATATAACTTCTTCAGTATTGAAATAAAATATGTATAGTATATGTATTAAAATATAAAGAAATATCAGTATTATTATTTTAAAAAAATGAGAATTATATTCTTAAAATTTAGATCTGTGTATTAATAAATGAAGGGCTTTAAAAGGTTAATTGCGGAAAATTTAAAGGGTAATTGAGAACTTTGAATAGAAACAAATCAAACTGTGATGATTAGAGTAATTCAAAGTTTTTTGTGAAGTAATAATAACTATTAACGGAGCAAGCGTACTAGACTATCTATTGCAGATAGTTTTAAGAATTAATTAAATAAAATTGGCATATTAATAAGTTATTCTATATTATTATGTGTTTAAATATATTTTATATGTATGTTTTATTTTATTTTGTAAAACAAAAACTGTGTAGGTGTTTCAAACTGAATAGTTTTATTTTGTCTGTGATTTATTTTACTTTACAAAAATGATGTTAGCATAAAATCATTGCAATACTAGTAAATAGATTTCAAAAAGAGTGAATTTGTGGAAGGGATGTCTCACTGATATGAATAAATTTCCGACATAATCTAATATTTCTTTAAGGCGTCATAACAATCCCATCATATCCTCGGCAGAAGAAACAAATCGTGAAAAAGATTCTGCTAGGCCCGGGGCATATTATCCTTTTGCCCTCCCCCCGGGCGGCCGTGGTTTCCCAGACGCTGTTTTTACTTTCCCCATCGTCACGTTTAAAGCTGATGGATTTATTTAATTAAAAATTTGGATGACATTAAGACAAATTTCTATCATCAAAACACGCCGCCCTGGGCCCTGGCCTATTGAGAAATTCGCCCCTGGGTATTAATCACAGGTAATAATTCATTACACACTCGATCCATTTCTCCCGACATTACTGTACATAATATATTTCAAAATATAAATGCACACTAAAGTAATTGCTCATAAACAATTAGAGTCTGAACTATAATTATTTATTGTCAAAATTATACACGAAGACAATCTGGGACACCTAAAAAATAAAATAAGCGGTTCGATCCGAAAATAAATAACATAAAATTTATTTACATTACTGCCATATGTAATGTTCATTAATTATTACGTTGCAAATGTCAAGACTGAATAAACAAATGTAAATCACAAAATGATTGGTGAACAAAGGATGAGCGGTGATTTTTGGTGTTTATGTTAAATTTATTTCACTTTACTGTGTGGTCTAAACCATTGGCGTAACAATGCCTATGCAATGCATTGGGGGCCTAGAGCCTCCAATCCGAACATTCGAATATTCGAACCCCGAATATATTCGCCTGTTTTTAAGTATTCGTTATTCGAATACTTTAAAAAGTATTCGCTCATATTTATATTTAAGTTAAGGTTTAAGAACCTTGGAAGTCATACGCAAGCATTCATTCATTCATTCAGGTATACGATTTTTTTCTCCAGAAGTACCGCTATCGACTATATGGAAGTCAGACAATAAAGATGTAAACGCCTTTGTCGGACATCTTTTGCATTTGCCTTTTTTTTAAGTCTTCTGCTTATCTTTATGGTTTTATGACAACGAGCACTTATAATACATTATTTTGTCAACGATGGAGTCGGCTTTCTATTATTCTTTAGTATTTAGCTTTCATAAATACTTGAGCCGACAAACAAGAAGTTATATAGAAAATAATGAAAAAAAAACTTGCACGTGGGGTGTGAGATATGAAGTAATATAAACATATCTAAAATTTTGTCATTCATCGAGAGAATACTGACTCCTCTTTATCTCCACGGAGAGTTTGAGTCCTGCAAGTTATTATTCACAAATCTTACATTTTTGGAGAAACATTTCTTTTATCATTCGAAGTAAATTATTCCTTTCTTAAAAATTTTACGAATATATTCGAATATATTATCATTAACTATTCGATATTTGAATAGTTAGAATTACGAATATTTGGAGGCTCAATTTGGGGCCCACATAGGTAGGGGCTCATACTGTCGGTGCCCATGCAAAACATTTGCGAGTATCGACACTTTTTTCAGTGCTTATATGGATTAGTATTTTTTCAATTCATCATAGCAACGAATGAAAATACTTTTATAGAGTAGTACGTACCCTTCTAATACATCGGCTAGACTAGGCCATCGCCGTATATCGAAAATCGCCTTAACCTTTACCATACCATGATATAAAATATCCGAACGCAGCCATGCTGTCAACTCGTGTTACCGTAAATAACAGTTAGAAAAAATGTTTTTATAAGCTTAAATGGCTCGAATTTACCCCAAATATCGAGCATTCAATTTTGAAAAAAATATTAATTACATAATTTAGAGCATTCGTTAAGTCATATATAGTGGGTCCTTCCTTTTTATCTCTCTTCATTTAATTAGTAAGAAAGGGACAATTATATTTGTGTTTGTTGTCATTTTCACTGTGAAAATAGTGTGTGATCTCTGTCTTTCATATGGCAAATAGTATTTTTACCAACGCATTAATTTTACAAAGGATTGAATGGAAAAAATAATTGTTTTTGTACGATTCCCTTTTCATAATTGGTTTGTCACTAGTCATTCCTAAGCGCTAATATTTTCTTTAAGATTATCTAAAATATGAATTTTATGTTGCATGCATTTCCCGAAATATGACAAGTTTAATTATGATGGTAGACCTGTTTTATACTGCATGGTTTGGGAAGAGTTAAAATAAAGGAACAAGGTTTTTGTTGCGCGCGTAAATTATTATTTTATCTATTACGTAATAAGTAGATACATATTGTTCTCTTGTCTTTCATAATATATTGGTTGCTCATTTTTTCATCGCACAAGCTTTTAAGTTAGTTTGAAAATAACAAGCCAATGCATCCATGTTTATCCAGAGAAAGTTTCTAATATTTATTAATTTTATATTAAATATATGCTCTGAGGATATCAATTATGATTATCTTCTTAGCCGCCTGAGATTGTTAAAATTATCAGTGAGGTGTACGTTGATCACCCTCATATTTCTATACGGGATCATCAATGGTATGATTGACTGCTCCCAGATTGTTGGTCTACTTGACTTTCTGGCACCATTGAGGTCATCTAGACACAATTCATTGTTTTATTACAGTGGTAATGTCAGAACTCATGCACTAGCTAACTCTGCAGTCCCCAGAATGCATTCTTTGGGGAATGAATATGCGGAGGTAGTCAACATTTTTGCTGTTAATTTAACTCTTCATTATAATAATTTTTTGTATCTCAACTCAATGGTGATGGATAAATTTCTTTACTTCACATTTTATATTTATTTTTGATTTTGATTATGTAAAAACATGCTGATACTACGTAATTTTTTTTCTTTGTATACTGCACCTCTGATGAAATTTTCTGTTATTTTAAAAATTATATTATGAATAGGGCTTTTATAATAATAATAATAATATATAAACAATATTATTTTCGTAAATATATTTCGTCCGTCTGTCCGTTCGTCCGTGTCGCATGACAACATAAATTAAATAATATTTGGTGTCAACTATTATCACGTGAAAGTATGTGTTTGTTGCGTCAAAGTATGAAAATTCTACATCTCAGTCTGATATCATGAATGGGTTGTTTGTCACAATCTGGTAATATTGAGTTTTCTGCTAATTCTGTAGTAATTATTTCTTCCAATATTTTGAGTATGTCCAATCTTTGTAGGAACTAATTACTGGGTTTTATCCCCTGGGAGATTGTCATCAAGATTAAGATGTCTCACATAGACGAAGTCATTATTTTTATATGAGAAGTATGGAAGTCTTGGGCATTGCAGGGCTTACAACCTGTCATCGGCTGGCTAATTTTTTATTCTTCTATTTCTACTTCTGTAATGGCCTCATGGATCACGGAAGTCCGTGATCCATGAGGCCATTACAGTCACTACATCTAACCCTTGACATCACCGTTGTGGTTAAATATACTATACGCTGATCTAACCTTTGACTAAATCTGTAATAAATACATTCAGTCGATCGACAAAATCTATAATAAATACATTCAGTCAATCGACAAAATCTATAATAAATAGTCATTCAATCGACAAAATCTATAATAAATACATTCAGTCAATCGACAAAATCTATAATAAATACATTCATTCAATCAACACAATCTATAATAAATACATTCAGTCCATCGAAAAAATCTATAATAAATACATTCAGTCAGTTGACAAAATCTATAATAAATACATTCATTCAATCGACTAAAATAAAAATAAAATCTGTAATAATTAAGTGTTGTAAATTAAACTAAAACCAATAAATAATTTTAATTATAAAATAGTCGTAATATGAACGACTTAATATACGAAAATAAAACATTATAAATATTTATGATCGTATCGCAGTTAAGTATTGCTATTGAATAAAGTTAATTATCATGATTACGATGCGTCTCACCGTACAAATAATAATACACTTCATCAAGAAAGACTCAAGGTCAACAGTGTTAGTTAAATCGTAAAAAAAACCAAATAACAGAATTAGATGTTGTCCTTTTTTATTATTTGTTTTATTTATTTATATTTTTAAAATTCCATATATCTTTTTTATCTTATGATGTATTTATTTTATGATAATGAATTAGCAAATTGTTATTACACATGTGCCAGTATTTTTGGAGCTAAAGCAGTAGGTTTTTAATTTTTTTTCAACTGTATTTGGTGCTCCTGGTTTTACTTCCCTTTTCTCAATGGTTCGGGAGCCCTCTGGAATGCGGGACCCGTCTCGAAATTGCGACTTGCTAGATTTTAATATTTACTTTAGACCCTACTGATGATTACCAATCATTGTTGAGTGTAAGTGATCGAAATTTTGGGAAATACATATGTGCCTATTATTAAGAAAGTGGTCCAAGTCATGTTTGACACAATGTTTCACATAAAAAATTTAAGGTTGAAATGACTTACTCTATTATCAAAATAAACACTATCGGAATACCAATAAACGTCGTAACAATACACTGAATATAACACTTCAAATTTTTCCAAATTATTACAATTTGCATCATATTATATTAATTAAAAATAATGTGACGCGAAATAATTGATAAACTAATTTTTTTCTATTTCTTGTCTTAGACCACTTTCATAATAATGAGCACATATATCAATTAGATAATCTTTGTACTGTAAACATACGTTATAAGTATGCAGAATTTATCCTACGGTACACAGCTGTTATTTTGCTGATCTTTAGTATCCTTTGGGTCCTGTTGTATGGAGTTGTACTGGATTACGCTGCGTATAATAATTATAATTTCGTTCTAGAAAGAATTTAGAAGAATCTAGATAATCGACTTACATATGCACTTAATTGAATATTGTATTTACAATTTTTACAGTGTTGTCAATAAACTTATAAAATATTAGTGAATTGTGCCTAATGGGTGTACGTAATAACATAATTAAAATTACAATGCTGAAGGAGCGGTCATATCAAACGAATGTCGCATACAACGTTTATCACCTTGAAGATAGTAAGCGTGTTTATTAAATACTACATTAACCTAGTGGCATTAAGTTTACATTAAGTTTTGTATTCGTATCACAATTAATGGGTCACGGAATTGAACCGCTGATAAGAGAATCCAACCGGGTGCACCTCTCTCAGAGGTTATCGAATCTGAAGATCGAATAACAATATATGACAAAGGTTTAGCGCGGATGCGCAAAGATACATATAGATAGACATTGAGCATTTTGTCTCAAGTAGAGGAGAGCGGGGAGATATGGTAGAATTTTAATAAAAATAGAAAATGTTAACATTTTTAACGGAATTTATTTGAAATAATTACAAAATTGTAATACTATAACCTTACACAATAGTATTTAATAATTAAAGTTAAGTAATCAAGTACATTAAATAACTTATAAGGCATTTTATTGGCGCGCTCACTTTGTCCCACGGTGGGGAGGATTGGGATAGCTATATAGGAGGTACACCATGCATGGATTTAATTACTTCATCGAAACGATCAAATGTTATTTCGAAAGCATATATTTCTTTCATTATTTTTGTGCCACAAAAACTGCATCATTCGGTACTACCAAAGAACAGTCTTCCTGCATTGAAAATTCAAAATCTACTAAGCTGGCATCTACAAAAATAGAAAATTACATATTTAAAATAATTAATAATCTAACAAGTATGTGAGTTCTATCCAACTACCTACACCGACAATAAAGGACAAATATCCCAATTTCAAATAACTGTGTTTATAGATCGTGTAAACACAAATTGTTAATATATGAGCAGTGAAAAATATTAAAAAAATCTTACCTTTGCTCGTTAATCTCCCAGAAGGATGAATCAGTTCATGCACAAAAACGATACGTAATATTTGTTTCAGCCATATTTACAAAACTTCAACTGTAACTAGATTCACGCCAGTAGGATCTTTTGACAAATATAAGATGTTATAACAGGAACCAAATCAAAGTTGTATGTCCTGTCCCATACCCCCAGCGTCATTTAACAATAAAACTATTTGTATACTAAGTGCAAGCCCCAGAAACATTTAACAATAAAACTATTTGTATAATAAGTACAAGCAACTTTGGTTAATTATTTATAGAACCAAAAATATTTATTTCATAGTTATGCTGCCGTTACTCGAAAGCTTTGATTTGATTTTATCGTAATGTATCGTAGGGTAATTATTCACAGAATATAGGTAGCTATAAAATTCTTTCATGACTATAATACAAACTTTATATCAAAAATGTAACAAATCTTGACACAATAAATTATATATAAGATTTCCAGTGATGAGATATAAGACAAGGTCATTGCATTACACGAAAAAGGTCAACTTAATAAAAAAACATCTCTAAACTATGAGATATTTTGACAATGACTTTATTTCTCTTAATTTAAAATCGTGACCTTGAAACAACAAGGTATCATCTGACATTTTGGTCAAAAATTAAATCAATTTGGTTAAAACTGACTTTTTGTATCAAGATTATAACAATAGTCATAATTTTTCTCTTTAAAACTGTATTATAAACATCTCGAATTATCCTGTAAATTAGAAGATAACAAGAAAATATTTTTTATTTATTATCTTTGTTTTATTAACCACTTAATTGAGTTTAAATACATCTACCGGTTTCGAAAAATACCATTTTCTTCTTCAGGATGTCATAACTAACTAAAAACATATATTATTGTTTCTTCACCAGAATCTATTTTAAAAAAACACCAATTATTTAAAAAATAAATAAAGTAACTCAAATTGTATTAAGTAACAATTTGAGTTAGGTACTAAATTTATTTTTTAAATAATTGTTGTATTTTTAAAAATAGATTCTGGCGAAGAAACAATAATATATGTTTTTAGTTAGTTCTGACATCTTGAAGAAGAAAATGATATTTTTCGAAACCGGTAGATGTATTTAAACTCAATTCAGTGGTTAATAAAACAAAGATAATAAATAAAAAATATGAATTTTAACCACAAAGTTAATATTGCTAATTTTAAAAGTATAACAAGAAAATAAAGTTATATCATTTGTTAGAACAACAACAACTCACTTTTTATTTGGAAATAAATAAAATTGACGTGGTATATAAACGTGCCCGAATTCAGAAATCAGTGAACTTCAAATTTCACCATATGGACGAAAAAATTGAAAATTAATTAACGCTCTATTGAGCGTTATTTCTGAGCGTTCGTTTACAACAAACAGATATTTCTGTTTGTTGTAAATGACAGACGATATCTTGTTGTCCCAAGGGCACAAAGTGGCATATATTATATGCTTTAGTATAAACATTATCAATATTATCTTGCACATTTTTACCTAGTTTAATTTAAAATTTATGTAATTTCTCCTTTCTTACCTACTATTACCTAATTGCATCTCTTGATTAACAATTTATATATATATTTTGTACATTACAGGTTATACCGGAAGAACACTATCTACTATAATACAGTAAATTACTAGTGTAGCAGGCAGGGTACTCAAATATATGTCTTACTTTCTTGTTGACACGTTGCATTTACTTTGCCAAATTTTATATGCATACCCTCGGTACATTTTGTCTGATATTTGAAATATTACGCAACACTTATAGTAATTAACTAGGTGACAATGTATACTTAATGAATATTAATTTGGAAGAGTAGTACGTCAGATCGTTAAACATTATTTATCAATGTAAGTACATAATTCATGATAAAAGTGAACCTAATAAATGTATTAATTATTATTTAAATAAAGAAATTATATTATCTGGCATTTCATTGAAAATTTTTACCGCACCTTACATCATTCTTCCTGTATGACAGTCTCATTCTATCTCTTTCTCTTGTACGATATTCACACTCATATTGATTTACCTTAATTTGTTCTTTAAATTCTGCCGATATATTTTTGAAATACATTTTCTGTTTAAAGGTATATTATTATATTAAGGTCTTTCAGCATTGTACTGATCCGAGTACATCTATTTTTCTCAAAATTATTCTCAAAGCTTTATTTTGAAGTACTGATAATGATTGTTGTTGATTAATGAGGTTAATTAATAATACTCACGCCAACCCTGTTTGAGGAAAATATTAGCTTATTCTGTATTTAGTATTATTCATTTTTTTGTGTTTCATTTATAAAATGACGGGCGCTCTAATAACATTCTATATGGTGGCTTGAATCAACATTTTCTTTGTTCTTTTTCTTATCGTATTACGATTCTAAATATTTTATTCGCCCGCACTTAAAGCTCGGCACGCCTCGTGCCGATCTTTTATAGCTTGATGAACATTCTTTAACTTCAATACGTAGAAAACGTGACGGACATATTTTTTACTGGATCAAAAAAATATATATTCGTTCTAATTGTTTTAACTGAATAATAATAATAATAACGTATATATTGTTTACAGCATTATTAGCTGTTTCCACGACAACTGCACATAAGACGTGTGCACGCGTAGACAACTGCACACATATATAACTGCATAAATACTGCCGTGACTTTTTATAAGGAGGAAACTCCCCCTAAAAAGGTACCCGCTAATCATTTATTTTATTTTACTATTATAAACTCTCAGTCGATGTACTCATGACTGAGTGATGGCGCAACTACGCCAATGCAGCTAATGCGATGGATAGGGCCCCACGTTAGACAGGGGCCCAAACGATAATATTACAAGTATGGACTAATATTTTTTTAAATACACTAAAGAAAAAAATACCATTATAAAATTAAAACAATCAGTTCTGTATCACTT
Source organism: Eubasilissa regina (assembly GCA_022840565.1). Classification (NCBI taxonomy): domain Eukaryota; kingdom Metazoa; phylum Arthropoda; class Insecta; order Trichoptera; family Phryganeidae; genus Eubasilissa; species Eubasilissa regina. The sequence continues at coordinate 11,268,162 of JAINEB010000020.1, read as the reverse complement.
GTTAAAATTGGGTAGGTTCATATTATAATATGTAATGTGAAGGTGAAAGACTCACAAATAATTAAACTGATTCTTAAATTTCTGACAGCTACTGGATTTTTTTGTTTTTTTGCTTAAAGAGTGTATTTTCAGAGCAAAAATGTCACATATCCACCTGATTCGTACTTCAAAGGAAATTGGTACTGCACTCCAATGCACCGCGTCAGTTTCTTTTCAAATGATTTTATATTTAATATATTATTTGTCGGTTCGTGCCTACTGCATCGGCTGCCAACAAAAAGATTCGACACGGATGCATTTAAAAAGAAACGCTTCAAGCGATATTCGTCTCGCGATGTGGGCGGCATCTCGATTAGTAAGGGTCATTCTTGTGTGCAGGAGAGATCAGCACCGAGATCAAAACACGGCGACCGAGAGGAGTGCCAATGTTTTTTATGCGATGAAATTAATTTATTATACTAGCCTCTAGCAAAAAGTCAAGTCACACAATCATCTTAATTTTTTAAAATCAGCGTTCAAAATTTTCTTCACACGTTATTATTGACAGAGCATTGAGTTTAGACACATCAGTGGTTGCTAATGCAACCGGCGGCTGTAGGTAAAATTACAACATCTCACTTGTGTGGTGTATTAATACATATATCAAATTGTGTGTACAGTTTGTAGCTGATGAATATTTAAAAGTAGTTTTGTAACTTGATCTAAGTTATTTTGATGCAATATTTTTTTCATATATGTAATGTTATATTCAGGGCGTGTGGTATTTTTTTGTCAAAAGTGAAACCCGTTAGGTTCACTGCATACGGGTGGTGCGTGGGAGGATGGGAGTTGTTGATCTGATACTCCAGATTAAATTGCAGCTTTTAAATTGACGAACCAGGTATGGCGGTAAAATCAAACATACTAAAAATATTTTAAAAAGTGTTTTTTTAATATTAAATTGATTATAATCTAAATTGGCGGTTTTATAATTTAACGATATATGCCTGAAAAAATTACCAATTGATTTACATTAAAATACAAATCGGTACTGTTTTTCTTACTGGATTTTCTTATATCTTAACTATTCGAGATTCCGTAAAAACAAAGTAGATGGCTTTCAAATAATGGAACGACAGATGTATTCATTTGAAAAGTGTGACATATAGGTTCGAAAATTTGTCGTCAAAAATACTGTCCCTGTAGCATAGTTGGTAATGCATCTTCCCGGGATTAGAAAAGAGATGCAGGTTCGAAACCCGGTAGGATAACGACAATATTTTTCGATAAAATTGATTTTATATGTATATCTTTCTAATTAATACATTCATTGAGTATTTAATTCGTTTCGTTAAACTATTCGAAAATCGAGCAGTTCGTAAACCGAAACAATTATTCCCATAAGAATCAATATAAAATGTATTAATCTATTTAAAACTTCAAGAAAATGGCCTTTTATCATATTTATTTTCAACTTTTTGCTTAAAATCCTACAATAGAAATAAATTTCATGGTTTTAACTTAAAACGAATGAAAAGTAATAAAACAAAAAGAATAAACGTAAAAAAAAACTTAAAAAATATGTAGCAAAGTGTTATTGTTTGGAAGAGTACTCTCCCAAATCAAAAACAAATTCATGCACCAAATTTAAAGAACAATCGTGAAACTATCACGTTAAGATAGTAAAATTCGCGAATTATTAAAAGAGGAAGTAGACACTTCAATGATTTGCACGCAGTTGTAACCCTTTCTAGTCTTATTCTGTTAAAAACCGGGTAGGTAACGACTCCATACAAAACGGATCAAATGAAAGGAATTTTTAATTCAGTAAATAGCCATTTGTATGACTTGAGTAATTCACTGGCTTAAAGACAGAACAGAATAATGTGAATAGTTCGATGCGGCGAATACAAAAGAGCGCCATGGGTACAGCGGTGAGTTGTCTCGGTAGTTTTAAGAACTAAGCAGTTAAAGTCTAAAGGCGCTAATTGTAAAATAATGTTTTCGTTTATGTTAATCCAATTATTACATTTATATTTGTTTCCCAGAATTTTTAGTAATGCACCGCTTTTTTGGTTGTATGCATTGCACAACCCTGATAATAAGGTAATACTATCCGAAAAATTAATGGTTTTGTGTGACTGGTATCCATTTAAAAATATTATCGGTTCTAAACATTTTGTGGTCTATTCATTCTATATTTGCTCTCTAGTTAAGCTAAATTTGATCTCACCGATGCTTCCTCAGAAACCTTTCTCGGTCGCCAACCTTCTGGCTTCGTCCCAGGTTATCCCAGCTTCGCCGAGTCTGCGGTTGGTGGTCGTTGGATGACGACCGCAGAGCCGGGAGTCCCCTGGATTCAAAAAGTTATTGTTTGCTTTCTGGAGGCATTAGCATAATACAACTAATTAAAAAAATGAACATTAAATATTTTTTATTTATTATCTTTGTTTTATTAACCACTGAATTGAGTTTAAATACATCTACCGGTTTCGAAAAATACCATTTTCTTCTTCAGGATGTCATAACTAACTAAAAACATATATTACTGTTTCTTTACCAGAATCTATTTTAAAAAAAAATTATTTAAAAAATAAATTTAGTACCTACTCAAATTGTTACTTAATACAAATTTAGTCGAATAATTTTTATGTAAAAATTTTAGAAAGGGACTCGTAGTTAAATTTAGTTGGTTGTTTATAATTTTTTGATTAGTTTCACATGCTTTGTTTATTTCCAACGTTTCCAAATTATTTAATTTGTGACCAACACCGTTTATATGCAAAATTAACAATCTCAATTTTTTATCAAAACCATGACCATTTTCTATCAAACGATTAGAAAATTCTGAAAACCCACTATTGTTCAAACATCTTAAATGCTCCCTTACTCTTATATTAAAATTTCTACCCATTATACCAACATAAAATGCAGCACAATCCTTGCAACTAAGTTTATAGACACCAGAATTGTTAAATTTAACAACTTTGAAATAATAATAATGTAATAAAAAATATGAATTTTAACCACAAAGTTAATATTGATAATTTTAAAAGGTATATTAAATAATTTGTCATTGCGTTTGTTAAAAAACGAAACGTGTTTACATTGAGTTTTTTTTATATTGAACTATCAATACTAAAGAGAAATCATGTCGAGTTTTAATAATTTTACTTGTTTGCTTTAATTACTTTGTGGCCTCATTTAATATTAATAATAATATATACAAAATACTTTGTTTAAACCACTATTTATTCATTATTCTACATGTTTCGATACCTATGATACCTTCTTCAGGAAACAATATATACTTAAATTAAAAATACAAGCATGGATAAAAACAAATTCTTTAAAACCACCTTTTTACACTAATAATAAATTAAAGAATTATATATTAAATAACAAGGATAAGGATGATTAAAAAAAAAGGGGGTCTACAAATTATTTTGCAATGATTGCAATCATTTTTATATATTATTATTTTGATATTAGAATTAAGGAGCACTTCAGATGTCTAAATAACTATTCAGAATTTTCTAATCACCTTTTGGAATTAACAAAGGTTTAGAAATTATACATACAAATACTAGGGATTAGATAAATTTGATATTTTAGAAATAAGAAAAAGTATTAATAGCAAGCTAAATATTATAAATAACCAAATCCACTTTGCAAATAGTCACCTTTTAAATTTGTTTTCATATTAGTTCTTACTTATTCACCATTTTATAGTTTTGTTTTTATCTATGTTTGTATTTTTAATTTCAGTATACATTATTTCCTGAAGAAGATACCTTAGGTATCGAAACATGTAGAATAATTAATAAATAGTGGTTTAAACAAAGTATTTTGTGTAATTATTAATAATTATAATTTATTAAAAAAAACTATTACAAATGTGCGATAACCTCATGTGCATTTCATGTATTATTGACAGCTAATATCGTTTGTTTTATGTTGCCATGCGACATGAACAGCCATCTATATACCTAAATGTGTTTGTCTACGTTGCTATGCGACACTGATGGACGTGCATAAGTAAATCACGATTCAGTGTTGCGGTAGTCTATTTTTAATTTTTCTTAAAATTTTTCACAAGTAGGGAGCAATATGGCATCACAGTGGAAGGAATTAGAGAAATTCTTCAAGTATTGAAATATCGGTAGCACCATAGTATTTTTATGTTTAGTATAAAGTGCGTAGAAAACAATTACGGAGAGAAACATGGCCTGACTCATTTCGCTGTTTTCACAATTCTAAAACTTTATATAAATCTTCATTAAAACAGATATAAACTATGTTTGTTCATATGTACTTGCTAGTTGCAATAAAATATAATTGGGGGGATATTCTGGTTTCGTCGAAAATAAATATTACATTAATTTCCTTTAAAAGATAAACTGCATATTGAAATATGAAGGTATGAACGAAAGGTGTATTAAAAAAAATGTGTTTAAAGTTATTTAAGTATATTTAATTCATATTTATTTAAGTATTTATAAGTTATTTTTCATAAACTTTTGTAACAGTATTGTTAAACTACTATTATTTTAACCATTTCTTAAATTGACTGTTTATTTCCACTGCTTTCGATCCTAAACGTTGTTCTGAGCTGTACGTAACGAGACTCGAGTCGTTACTCGAACATCGTCCTCTCAATTATTTTCCACTCTTAGTTCCTCGACATTTCCAGTGACCACTATTTTCTTCGTAGCTCCATATCACCAATTTAATGTATCAAATCTAACGTATATGCTACTCTGAATATGATAGATTATATTTAATTTTAAATGGAATGACTTATGGAACTTATAGAACACATAATGTTAATGTTTTATTTATTTATCTATATGAGACAGGTAGTTGGACCACCTGTCTTATTAGAAAAATCTGTGTTGAAACGGGCATAGTTTATGAGCAAAGTAATTAGTTACAAGTATGCAAATATAATAATGAACTAACAAATATAAATTATAATAAAGTGTGTAAGTATGCATATACAGGGTGTAACAAACCTAATCCACAATATTTTATGGGTGGATACATGACTAAATTACGAGTCGAAAATGTTCAAAGAATATGTGCAAATTCTGCTCCGTTACGGAAAATATTATTGTTTAAATTTTTTACAAAATCATGTTAAGCCTTTAAGTCTGCGTATTTTCAAATAAATATTTACGAAATATATTCATTATTAAGCTAATCTTTACTTCGCGCTCTAAATCATCTATCAAAAAATAGTGCGGTCACTCGAAATTCGATACCTTTAAATTTTTGTATTCAATAAATAATTTGGAATCAATGCTTGTATGACATAGTTGAGATTAGGCACATATCCCATGAAATATTGTGGATTAGGTCTGTTACAAGATGACGTAGATATTTATTATATTATTTTGAAAAAATTTACAACGATAAATATAAGATTGGTCAATATTGCGAAACCTTATTTTAATTTTTAGTTTTACGTTTTCGGGATAATTTATTTGCGTTAAATTTTCTAGCGTCCCATTAAAAAGTTTAGATCCAAAATATTTTAAATTCTTTGGCCGTATGTCGCGTGTGCTCTTAGAGTCTGTAAGTTATGTTTATTTGTGCTTGATACCATTATATTTGTATATAAAATATGTATGTTTGTGTTTCTGTATGCATCATAGTTTAGAGCTTCTGAGACATGGAGTTGCGGGCGTAAAGATGCGGCTGGAGCTCAGCACCAACTCTCTGGTGCAAGCGGCGCTCTCGTGGAAAACTGGTTCCCTGATCAGAGAATGGCAACGCCTACAGAATAGCTACATATACAACAATGGCTGTGACTGAAGCAGTGTGTATATATGTGTGAAATTTTTACTTTTTATTAACTTTTTTTTATCTATTAATATTTTCCTTGGTTTTATTTTTCTTTTTCATAGCATAATTTCATAACTTTAATGTATAACATAATATGTATTATCTCTATGGCGAATCGGGTTAAAAAAAACTTGGATCTCGCTGGAATAAACACATTATTATTATTAGCATATATTTGTCTTATATCAAAAACATCATAAATTTCGTCTCGAGAACGTTTCTAGAAATGTGTGCTGTTGGAGAATAGCCCCCCATGTAGTGAACGTCTTATCTAAGAAACGCCGCAAAAATGTAATTTTATCCGCTCACTGCCGCCAAACAAGCGAGATTATTAAATGAATTGGCTGCTTTATATATTAGCCTTTTAAAAAAACAATTTGGGTGCAGAGCAATTAGGCTCAGCATCTCAAATGTGGTTACTACTTAAATTAAATGAGGATGAGATCATTTGCGGACTAATTTAATGAAAAAATATACACATTCATAAATATCAGCCGTAATATCCTGCTTCAAACACCACACCGAGCACATTTAACAATTACACCATTTTTCTTCGTGTGCGTAACACAATCTTCATTAGTGTCATCATCTTGTTCGTGTGTTCTCGTGTTGCTGGAAGAGCGTGAATCCCAAGACTCCAACAACCCGTGCACGGAGAGATAGCTGGTGAGGCGTGGTGACTGCAATCTTCTGCAAGTGTGCCCTGATTTTATTTATAAGTAATCTCAGTGGTCACCGGTCCCGACTAAAGATGTAATGTCAATTATGCGGGATGACACGACTGAAGGATTGTAAGATATAGATCATCTTTTTTAACTTAACAACCATAAACACTAACTTCTTCTGTTTATGTAAATGCCTTCGATAGCTGGTTTCCTTGTTTCCGGTTAACAATAAGCACACATATGATTTTTTTTTGCTGTCTTTCTGGTCCGATGTTGTTGTTCATTTAACTGGGTTTGGGTTGTCTTCTTTAGATTTCGACCGAACGAAGCGCGCACTGGCGGTTTATTTGGACCGCCGTCGATTATCGTCTTCTTAGCTTCCGAAAAAAGGGAGACATACTCACACACACATGTACGTTATTATAAACCAGGAAACCCAGTGGTGCCAATCGAAGTAACAAGGATCGTAAACATTTTCAATGTATGGAAAATTACTCTGCTGCCATATATTATATAAATAATTTGTTTAAAGCTCTATTTATTGATAAATCTACATGTTTCGATAACTATACTATACTTTATAGTTTTGTTTTTATCTATGCTTGTATTTTTAATTTTAGTACATTTCCTGAAGAAGATACCATTAGGTATCGAAACATGTTGATTTATCAAGAAATAGTGGTTTAAATAGTTTTTTGCCTTATTATTTATAAACACCAACTATTTATTCTTAAAGTTCGACAACTAGAAGGTAATAAATTGCTAAATTATTTTTTAGTGTTGTAGGGGAGTTTCAAATCACGACTGATATTTAACGTTTGAAGTACGACAAGTGTGAAGTGAGGCGTGAGACAAGCAGCCAAGCTTGTCTCTAAATAATCTCATGGTAGCGTAATACCTGTCTCAGCGGTTGTCTCTTAACGAAAATTTCATTTGTGGACACATGCCATTATAGAAAGTATGTGTGTCGCATTGGGAGATTCTAAGGGGTACTGATGTCAAGGGAAATGCAATGGTGTGATCTATTTATCTCTCGTAGGGTGTTTTGTGTACTGGGGTGAGATCCTGTCAGTTATGCCTTCTGTTGTCTGCATTCACCTTTTGTTGTTTATTTTATGTTTGTCTTATTTCCCTCAAGAGAGAGGGATTAACTTGACTACCTTCTCACTGCCCCCCAATAGATACCCTGTTATTTCCTCATTTGATACTTTTTTTTGATATATTTATTTATTATTAATTGACGTCTGTGATGAATGGTGAACAGCTTATAACGATTGAAGAACTAATGGAAACATGACTGCCGAGAAGAAGATACCGATGTGGGAGCGCAAACAACACAAGGTCACTTTTCATGCATCAGCAGCCTAAATTTTAGTCGTATACGATGATAGTTTTTATCGCGTGAAGATGAGATGTAATACCGTGATTCTGAATCAATGAATTGTTTGATACTGACCTTACTAATCTTATTAGATTTTTAACTAAGTATTGTGGTCTAAGTAGTAGTAAGACACTCATCTGGCGAACTAATGATCGGTAGTTTGAACCTTGTTCCTGGACGCCATCAAGTTTCTTATTTTTATATACAAGCGTTTAGATTAGTTGAACATAGTAAGAATGTTAATGTGACACGTATTCAGTATACGCGTCTCTATTTAAAAAAATAATTGAATTATATTGGATATGCTCACGTTAACGTGAAATACGAAAAAATACTGCATATATGAATAGTGAATAACTGCACATTAAAAAATAACACATTCTAAAAATCGCAACATTTTAATAAATTATGTATTCTCCGTTATTGTTCAGGACTTCATCTCATCTTCAAAAACTTTTCTATAAAAATCGGTAAGTCTGGTATCGAAATAGTTATCGAGTCAATTTCTGATGGCATCGTTGTTGTTGAACGGAACGCTACGCATTTGATTGGAGAGCGACCGGAAAATGTGATAATCTGACGGAGCAAGGATGCGATTTTTTTTTTTTTTTTTGTGACAATATTTGGTTATTACAACAACATATTTACAGTATAAATTACACACTTCAGTGATAGACTAGTTACTGAGAAGAATCCGTGATGGAAGAGACCCGTTCCCTCAGAGACGACCTCTTATAATGTTTTACATCCGCCACTCATTGTAGGGTGAATGCGGTAGAATTTATCTTTGAAAGTATTAGAACCTTAATTATTGGCGAAAATAGCTACAAGATACAAGAAAACAGAGCAGAAAAAATACTAACGAATAGTATGCCATTTTTTGTCACAATAAAATAAAATAGCATTTAAAAGAAAACCGCAAAAACTTATTAGACGATACAATATATAAACATACTTATAAACTATGAATTCTGTTGACTCGAATTGCAGATGTTTGAGGGTAAAATTCCGTGAAAGATAATTTTTGGCGTCATCGCTATAACTCTGTTTTGAGTATAACAAGGTCCAACGATTTCTTACACGACGTGCCGGACGTCTTACTCGGATGGAAGAATATTCACCGGATCCACATCTGAAATTTTATAAGCAAAAGAAAATACGGAATTTATTTACACCGCGACTTCTTTGGGGTCCGAAAGGAGCTGAAGGTTCTCGAGATCGACGACTGACGAGACAGGGCATAGAACAGAGAAGAATGAGGCATCTTCTTGAGATGGCTAGGGCCCACAGGGCTGTAGTCTCATGATGGATGGATGAATATAATATATTATTGTGTAGATTTTCTTTAATACCAGAATATGACGAATTGGTTTCAAATTATTCCGTGTTCAGCTTCTTATCTTGAATGGGAACTCCAAAATTCGACCTGAAAAGAATATCAAACAGCGAGAAATCATTTGATATATCTCCAACAAATGGGAAAAACCCACAATAAGGCTGCAACAAGCTCTTTGGAGAGCTCGCCGCCAAGTGGAAAAAACTGGTTAATAGGGATGGTAAAATGTTTTTTTTTTTTGTTCGACAGCATGCTGCCGAAATTCTAATTCGAGTTGGCGTGACAATGAAATAGTGCTTGGAGAGTCATAATGATCCTCTCTATAAAATGAATGATTCATCGAACTGGTAAACTTGTTCCTAACTATGCAAACTCTTTGAAAATATCAATTGATATTTTAGCAAAATCTTGTAAGGTCCCATTCCAGACTAGAAGCTGAGCAAGGAAAACTTTAAAATTAATTCATAATATGACACGTGTAGAAATGTCAATAAGAAATTAATTATTTACGTAGAATATAAAATAAATATTTATTTTTGTGATTGAATTCTATGGACTCCCTCGTAATATATATTGTGACATTACAAATTAGGGTCACGTCCAAAATTGCCCCGTCACTTGTTTTAGTGCCGAGCACCTTGTAATCGAAAATAATTGCCCTTATGTTGGTATCGCAATCTATTTTGAAGGTTATAAAAATGGTCACCGTCAATCCAATATAACCAAAGGGTAAATATTTGTACATTATTCAATCACTAGTGGATAATTTACTATAATTTGTTAATCTAATCGCATGGTGAATAATCTTTACAGGAAACGAGATGTTTCCCTTGGTTTACCTTCGCCTTTGGTTACTCTCGCCTTAGGTTACATTTCATAATTTCATTTTAGTTTCATTTCGGGCTATGTGATTTTCTATAATTCTGCACACGAATCCTATTGCGTCGGTCTGGATGCCGAGGATCAACTACGATTATGGACCAAGGAGGTGAGATGTTCACACGGGCATGGACCGGAGTGGTGCCATTTATTGTAACATCTTGTTGTCATCTGCCTGCATCGCAGAAGTCGAATTCGCGCCCAATCCGACCAAATTAGGATTTGTTAATAAGAATTGTATTTAGATTTTAACTTCATTTATGTTTTTTATGATTAGGTGCAATTTTACAACGAATAACACCTTTTCATTTATCTCCTCCAGATATAATTTATAAATTTTGTCCAGTTTAGGATGAAGGCAAAATGTGACAGACTAAGGAGGGTATGCATTTCTGAGGTGAAAAACCCGCGGAACTTGTGTTCACCACCAACTAGCCGGTGAGAAGGTAGAACGCCGACCTTCACCCTCACAATGTATATGATATACAATATAGTATAAGTATACAAAATTTAGTCACTAAGAAGAGAAAATAAAAAAGATTTTATAATTGACGATAAAATTAAGCAATAAATAAATTTATGTTAAACAATTATACCATTGTCAAAGCACCATCAAAAACATGACACGTATATATTATTTAAGTTATTGAATATTATATCATTAATTTACTATATATTATATCATTATTTGAATATTATATCATTAATTGACATGGCGGTAACTTTGTGGTGTAACATGATTATTTTAATTTTCACTTAATTTACCAATGCTACCACATCTATCACAAGAGGCGTGCAGTGCATGCGAGCAAAAAAGCTGTGCTTTACTAAAAATTCTGGGAAACAAATATACATAAAAAAATTGGATTAACATTAACAAAAACATTATTTTACAATTAGTGCCATCTGTGTACCAGTAGAGACCTTAATTGTTTATTTATAAAAACCACTGAGACAACTCACCGTTGTACCCATGACGCTCTTTTGTATTCGCCGCATCGAGCTATTCACATTATTCTGTTCTGTCTTTAAGCTAGTGAATTACTCAAGTCATACAAATGGCAATTAACTGAATTGAAAATTCCTTTCGGTTGATCCGTTTTGTATGGAGTCGTTACCTATGCTGTTTTTTAACAGAATGATATTAGAAAAGCTTACAACTGCGTGCAAATCATTGAAGTGTCTACTTCCTATTTTACTAATTTGCGAATTTTACTATCTTACTGTTTTTAACTTATTGATTTCGTGATTGTTCTTTAAATTTGGTGCATGGATTGGTTGATTTGGAAAAAACAAAAAGCAATTGGTAAAACTATTTCCTACGTCAACCTTTAATAAAAATAATTATTTCATTTGGTTATTACGTGAAGGATTTTTAAACAATAAATGAATCATGTTCAGTCATAGGAAGTGTTCTTGAAAATGTCCATACATTTTTTTATATGGGTTAAAAGGTATTATTTTACGTTGAAACTTAAACTTTAAAAACACCATTGATAGTACTCCAAAATTACAAATAAATATATGGTAGGGTCGTATAATTATTTTATCTAAAGTCGTTGGTTAAACGAAAGGACATATAATACATATGTTATATATCATTGGTAACAGCATAACCTAAATCTATACCAACTGCACGCCACTGTTTATCACATTTTGTAAAGTGATCACTTAAGCCAGCCGATGACAGGTCGTAAGCCCTGTAATGCTCAAGACTTCCATACTTTCCATATAAATAAAAATAATAGCTTCGTTTCTGTGAGACATCTATATCTTAATGACAATCCCTCAGAGGATAAATCCCAGTAGTTGGTTCCTACAAAAATTTAGACAATCAAAAATATTATTAATCATCGTTCTAAGTTCAATAAGAAGAAATAAATTGCAGATGGCGCTATAATAGATCACGAAAAATCAGGTTTTGTGAGCAAAATAATACCAAGGTCATATTACGAACGTGCTTTGGATACATTGTAACGTTAAATCTAAAAGTGAAACAAAATTGTGTATTCATTAAGCTACATACATTAATGTTATACTGGCCTCTTCGAATAACATACTTACAGGTATTTTTAGTAGAGTGCAGCCGTTAAGAACAGGGATGGTGATGCATAGTTGGCACGCGAGACAATTTCGATGAGGATTGAAAAAAGAATTTAAAAAAAAAATTGTACAATATCTATCCCTATTACTCGTTAACCTTTTAAGTACCAACCGTATTTCAAATGAAAAACACCACATAGGCTTTAAGAGCGTTGACTTAAAAGTATCAATCAAAAGCTGACAACTGTCTGTCGTTCACAGATGGAAAAATGATTTAAAAAATATGACTTTAATTCCTGCAAGGCACTTTAGTGTTTGCAGGGTCAAAAGCTGCGTGTTATCACGCTTATGGCTCAGCGTAACAAGCAACGTTTAGTGTGTTAACGCGCTCATGGCCAAAGGTTAACATATCTGACTAGAGATACGGTATCGCTAGAACGGTGCATGAAGTGCGTTCTAAAGTGTACCTACGCAAAATTTGGCTTAGATTATTCTAAAGGTGTAAGATTGTGTAGAAATAGACAGACAAATCAATTTGAAGAAAAAGACTGTACTTGATATCTTGGAATCATAATAGATAACAATCTCAAATGGAAAGAACATATTACTAATCTCACAAACTAAATAAGGAAAACTGCCTACATATTTTTTAGACTCTTTTTACATATCTGAAAATAATATATTACGCGTTTGTAGTCACATTTGCAATACGATATTATAGGATGGGGAGGTGCATATAAAACTTAATGTCACAATTAGAAATAACTCAAAAAATGATAATAAAAATTATTCTTAAAAAAAAAACTATCCAAGTATACAACTTTTCACAGATTTTAAAGTACCAAAAATAGTAGACATATACAAAAAAAATTCAATAATTCAAATTTTCAAAATTAAAAATCAATTAAATTTTAGAAGCGAATTCCGATCTACAAGATACGGAGATCAAATTGATATCCCAAAACTAAAATACACCGCAACTCAAAATCAATATATTTATCAAGGTATCAAATTTTTTAACAATCTCCCCATCACAATTAGAAAAAATACGGACTATCATAAATTTGTAACTAAGTAAAAAAATATGTACACAGACTAACTGAAACATAAATTAACTCGAATATACTCCTTCTATATACACGAGTCTTACTCTCATAGAGAAGAAACAAATGCTTAAATATTTATATATACATCCACTGATTATTGAAATTGTATTATATTTGTAATATTAATAAAAAAAATAAAAATATACAAATCGACAGTTCATGGTATAGATTTCCACTTGCGAGAATAAAATCGGGAAAATGTAATTTGTGACACATTAAAATAAATATAATTTTAATATGTATCAGATCATATTCAGAGAATGACAGGTGGCAATTGTTTAATCGTGACAAAGTGAATATTTTCAATACTTGATAGAGAGTGATGCAGACAAGTTGATCTACTGATTATGTTTTAATTGCGTCATTGATATGTATGAATGATTTAGATTTTTAAATGTATGCATTTTACTCATACAAAAATTATCAGTTTTGTTATGTGCACATGGATACTGATATCATAATCATATCTGGCATATTAATCGTACAAAATCTTTTTTTTTTGTATTAATTAAATTTAATGAATCAACCAGAAAAGATATACAGAAAAAATTAATTACTGGTAGCAATTTGTACGAAATTTATTTTTAATATAAACACGTTTTTGTTGTGAAGTTACAATTTGAATTTAATTTTTTTCTCCGAATAAGAAAGATCCGGGTGGCGACCAAATTATTTATTCGATAGATATATTTTTTCTGTATACCTTTCTAATAATTGTATTAAAAATACAAATTAAAGCTCGCAAAGACTACATTGAGACATGTGTTCACCGACACAAGGTGTATTGGTCGCATTAAATTATATGTTATTAACGAAGTAACAGTCCACGATCACAGCTGTAATCAAGAGTATGAGATTCACATGGTTTGAAGCCTAAACGAGCGTGTCTTTCATGAACACCTGTAGGTACCCGACGTCCCGCATATTTACACACAGGCTGTAGTCAGCGGAACTACGGGACACGGGATTGACATGCGAGGGTTGGCGATGGACCGCAGACAATGAAGGAGCTATGTGGCGACTCTTCGCTCCAGCTAGGGAGCGGAAACGGCTGAAGTAGTATAATGAGTAATTATGTGACGCATATGCGTTGCAATCATTGTAAACTTTTAATATTGTTCTTTTTTTTATTTTGTTTTTATGTATGATTAACGAAAATATCTACCTGCAAAAATCCCGTTTTTGTTTATTTAAGTATCGTAATATTGTTTTATTTAATATCTGAAAAGAAGTTATTCAAATTTGTTCATTTATATATTATGTATACTGGTAACATTGTTAATTATAATAATAAACCTGTAGATAAATGTCTACTTTTTGAGATTATGTATGTAAAAAAAATGTGAAAAAAGTGAAATGAAAAATTTCAAGATTAAAATAGAATTGCTCGTAAACCATTAGGGTGAGGTAAGTGGGAGGGGTATTGTTCGATGCGCGTGATTTTCGGATTTGCCAATCGTAATGAGTCGCTGGTCGGGAACGCACCGAGCGATCGCGGTTGAGCAATATTTAAAGTGCGGTGATTCATTGTGGTGCGTTCTTGTGCGTCACGCTTTTTGTACTCCCTTTAATATTTGAAGAGTAAGTGATAGGCCGAGCACGCAACTTATCTGGTGTTAGGTTCAAAAGTTCAGACAAGAAGGGACAATGGTTAATCAAACTCCTCTGGGACCATCAAAGGCAACGCTATCAAAAACGTTTGCATTATCCAAAAACGACAGTGTGGTGTGCAATTTCTGCCCGAGGGATAATTGGCCCTTATTTTTTTAACCGGCGAGAGATAGTCACTGCTGATGTGTATTGCCGAATAATCGAAGAGTTTTTGGTACCGCAACTGAAGCTGTTTCCCGGGTTCAACAACAGAACAGAATTTCAGTAAGACGGGGCCACTCCACACATAGCTAGAGTTTCAATGGAGAAAGCTGAGGGAAATTTTTCTCAATAAATTAATCAGCTAGTATGGAGACATACCCTGTGCACCTCCGTCACCGGACCTTACACCGTGTGACTTTTTTTTGTGGGGATATCTTAAGTCGAGAGTTTACAGCAACAATCCTCGAACAATTCAGGCCCTGCAAGAAAATATCCACCGCGAAGTTGCTGCCATTGAACCAACACTTTGTTCTCGCGTGTTGGTAAATTTAAGAGTTCGATTGCAAGAGTGTCTTGAGAGAAATGGACGGTTTATAAAACGTAAAACTGTATCGTTAAACTCTATTTTGTATAAAGAAAATATGAGAATAACATTGTGGTTTTTAAAAATAAATTAATAATAAACTTGAAAGTTCTTCGCTAGTTCCCTTTGTTAAATAAGAATGTTTTTGTGGACCAGGAAATCACAATAGTGATTCAATAGCAGATTGAAATGAATACATCTTGGATATAACCTTAACAATCACCGATTTTTATTAAAGTGTTGCCTTTAGGTTCAGAATATTATACGCGTTATGAATTGAGATCCGACCCTTGCGGGACGCCTGTATTTAATAGATGACTGGCTAATTATGATCGTTGGCTACTGCGATCTGTGTGGTCCATTCTTCAATAAATTAGTAATAAATTCGCACGAAGTCAGTGATAAAGTTCACATGAATCGTGTAGTGAAGAATTCACGGAAAGTGTTTATTCGTTTAGCTGAATTGAGAATGTGTTGTGCCACGAATATTTAATAACATTTATAAAGACATTATTAAACAGCATTAAAAATAATGAGACCCCAGTGCAGCGGCAGGCATAATTACAAAAACGTATGTGTTCTCATAATACATGAGAAATGATTTTATAAATTTTATAATTCTATGTCTTGTGGATTTTAAAATTATTAATCCATATAGAAAAGTATCGATGAGAAATGTTTTGTAAGGAGCAAACTCACATTGGTGTAGTTAGATTATTGTTAATTAAATACTGTTGATTACTATGTGAAGGCCAGTCCTTGCCGTAAAAACTGTTCTACAGTTTGGTAAATATTGAAAATTATAATATATATGTATGTAATTGTGATATCCATTACTCTGTTAATATGTGTGTGTGCGCGCGGCGCGCCAGAGTTTAACAGATGATGGATACGTGTGTGTGAATGCCGGCCGGGTGCCGTGCGTGAGGTGCGCGGCGGGAGGAGTTTTCCTCGGGTCTTCATCTATTGTAGTTAAAATGAGCTATAAATGTAATTATTGTATTAATGTGTTTACTTTTTATCCTTGTATTAAACAGTAAATTGTTGTTTTATTATTTATTTTTTTTGAGAGAAACAAACGGTATAATAATAATAATTGACAAATAAAATATGACATATAAAAATAATACCAGTGAAGTTTTTTTGGAATTAAACAAGCTAAGAAATAGTACAAAATAAACTAAAGAATAGTTCATTTTAACAAACTAATAAACAAAAAGATTTTTACACTAAAATAAACATAAAAATAGTATATAATAAAAAAACTGATAAACTAAAGTGTGTTTTTGTAGGGAAATGCGCTTACACGCATGTAATTATATACAATTTATGTCAATAGTTATTAAAAAGTTGTCGTAGTTTAATTTTAAAGGAAAGCAAGTTATTAAAAGAATTTACGTATTATATTTTGACGTAGAGCGGATCACAAAACAATTTTTTGAGTAATTAGTTCTGTCAAAATTTAGGTAAAATAGATTATTTGATCGTATTGGGTGTGTGGGGCAGTTTAAAATTATTTGTTCTAATAAATAGGGTGAGTCAACAAATTTATTAAAAAAATTATAGACGTTGTATAAATCTTATGTGTTTCTTCTATTTAAATGGGGGGAGATTTTATTGAAATACTCACTTTCTGAATGAGATTTAATGTCTAAGGGAGGACGTGAATTTAATATATTGAAAAATGTAGGTTATAGCAGTCCGAGTCTCATTGCTACACATTCCGACCTAATTACACGAGACAAAGCAATAAGTTAAATCATGAATTTTACAAATTTATCACAAAAGTTTTGACCAGAGCATGCGGAGGCAAAAGATTGAAGGCTGCATGGCCGTTGTAGAAGAACATAAACATTTTCATCAGACAAGCCTCCAGCTGAAGTGTGACCGAATTGCGTGAAACTGAAGAGTGTGTGACCTTTGACAATTTTATTTGTCACTGGGCACCCATAGGTCAATGTCATACATTCGTGTCTAATCTCAGATACCGTTAGCGGCGTCTTAACAATCATGTTTTGATTGCTATTATATGACGTTGAACGGTTAGTGTCGTGAAGCGGATGAGATTATTATCGTCGCATCCAGCAGAAAAGAACTTTAGCAGATGCCCAACGATCTATAGGTACTCGGTGTCAAAATAAATTGGACTTATAATGAATTTGATTGAGACCAAAGCCATGAGCAAAACTCCACACCTGTTACGGTGGATGGCACTGTTATAGGGAGTGTAAAATGTTACATTTATCTTTGTAATATTTCATTAGCGAAGGATAACAATAGTCGACATAAAACTGGTTTTGTCTTAACATAATATATTCAAGGGTGGTGAAAATATGAAGAAGAAAGGAAGGCACTTACTTTTCGTCTGCCGGTTCATTTGTCGATTCCTCTCCACCACAAATAAAAGAGTTGCGGGGTGTCTACAATGTTAACACTCGCGAAAATGATTATGATGTATAAACGGGATTAAGGTAAGATTAAGTTAGTGGAGTGAAGCGACGGTTGTTATCCGTACAAAAGTTCCAAGCCCACTGAACTTTGATCACTGCTACATCTTCTTTATTCCTTGTACTTAAGGATAGGTGAGGATAAAAAAGGGAAGGATATACGCAGGTTAAAATTTAGTAAACCGCGAACTGAATGTATGAATAAAGAAACAAGTCAAATGACAAAAAAATTAATGGAACTTAATTTATTTTAAACGGCGTTAATTCATTAACAAAGGGCATTAATTCTGAATCTAATTGAAAATTTTCGCTGTTACCCATCATTTTGGATAGGAGGGCTTTTGTATCAAAATATAATAATTTTTGCTGTTTTTTGTTCGGCTGTCTCATTCACATAATAAATATCACATAATACCAACATTTAGTAGACCAATCTGATATCGGATCACCACACATTTCACTTATGTTTGTTGTATCTTGTTTTATCTGACAATCATATCGTTTAATGAATTTCTTTCTTTCAGATATGTTTCTTTCATACAGATTGCATAAGAAAATAAATTAGTCTCTCTCGCATGATAATAAATATTGTATTTTGTTGCACGGAACAAAATCATCGTCTATTGAAAATAAATGTAATATTCCTGACTCCCTTCTTAAATATTTCATTTTTAATTATTAGTTTATTAACTTTGTTTATAACGAAAATAATTGTATTTGAAAACATTTCGACTCATGATTTTAGTTAGCTTTTATCATCCTGATGACGGAAAAGATATTTTCTGAAAGCGGTTGGCGAATATAAATATCTCAATTGTTTTAAAATGAAGTTAGGAAACTATTTATAATTAAAATGAACCATTACGTGTTTGCGTTGAATATTAAAAATATCGGAATTTTTGTTAAAAATCGATATTGTTTCCTAAATTTACCAGCACAAAAAAATTGTGCTGAAATATTTTGGTCTGTAGATTCGTATTTCGAACTCAAAATACATAAAGTGATGACATTTTATTCTACGGGAGGATTTTAGTGCTTACCAGCCTACTCAAATAACCTTGCGGCACAAAATTAGAATGAGCGGCCTTCGGGAAATTATCCTACATTTAATGTCCGATCCGCAATGGCCTGAAGTGACGGGTGTATTCTATCGGTGATGACCTATGGTACCGGAACTCTAAAGCTTACCAGGCGCTCTGCAACCACTCATCGAATAGGTCAAGAAGAAGATAAAGTTTCGTCAATTGTGATTTGCTCAGATTTAATAGTGTTGGAACTAATATCGCACAATGATGTAAATATTAACATTTTAGATTTATGGGGCTTGTTTTAAAATATTCAAATTTAATCATTACCCTGGTTTATAATGTCAGTTTATTTTTAAATGTTTGGATTCTCAACCAAATGATTATTTACGTGACAATCTAGTTTATACCTTATTTATTTAATACATTAAATATATAGTTTGTCGTTAAAGGTATGGTATCAAAACATATTGAACGTTCTAGAAGTATATATGTATGATATGACAGTCTCGGCTTTTCCAAATCACCTAAGGAGCATTACAAAATGTTCAAAACACCTTTTGACCTCTTAACCTGTGGTGTTTTAGAATATATAAAGCTCACATTAAATAGTTCTTAGCAAAACGTTAATTTGCTCGGAAAACGAATGTCGTAAAATATAAATATCATGTTACAAAGTTAAAAATCATTAATTTGAAATAAACAAATGTAATATTATGTTGATCTCTGACAGCGTTGTCACATTATTTATTCAGTTACGTAATAAAATATCATTAACGGAATTATTTTGAAATAAGCAATGTATATCGTTTATGTTTGTGGAACATGTATCAAATAGGACGTGATATGTAACTGCAACTACAATCATATGAGGCGAAGACACTATGTAAAGAAGGGCAAAGTCTAGTAGTAGTACACGATAAAGACTTCACCTGAACGAACATTAAAAATTGAAATGAATTATGTATAAAAAATAAATTGCAGGTTTAATCAATTGCCAATCTGGTTTTGCCATGCTACACAAATTTTCGTGAGTCTACGATTTCGCTGCCCGCATGAGGAATAAGACTGCCAGAACAAGACACATACTGCAGGGATCAAATAATGATATTTTTATGGGAAATGTTAAAACTAGCTTTCTCACAAAAGCTGTAGATAATATTGTTAACTTATTTATTATATTTTATTCAAAGCATGCAGGGTTGTGTAATGTCTACACAGCTGTTCAACGTGTATATGGATAATTGTGTGAAAGAACTGGAATGTATGAATGTAGGAGCAAAAATGGGCAATTTGATTGTATGCTGTTTATTGTACGCCGATGATGCAGTATTAATGGCGAATAATGAACAAGAATTACAGAGGCTAGTGAGTAGAATGTACGATGTATACAAGGAAAGCGACCTCATGATGAATGTTAAAAAGTAATGGTATTCGAGAAGGAAGAAAGCAAGACACCGTGCTAAATACTTGGAGGTGATGAATGTTTGAAACAAGTAGATGAGTTTGTGTATTTGGGAAGTATGTTTGATAGACACGGAAAGGCTGAGAATGATATCGAAAGGAGGGTGACTGCAGGGAATAAAGTGAACGGCGCTTTGAATGGAATTATATCTAACGGGAATTTGTCAACCGAGGCAAGACTAGCGGTGCACAATGGCGTCCTGGTACCGACACTGATGTGTGGAAGTGAGGCCTGGAGCTGGCAGAAGAGGAACGAAAGTAAACAGAATGCAATGGAAATGAGATCATTTAGGCTTATATGTGGCAAATATATTTATGACAGAGTAAAGAATGAAGAAATGACTAAAGAATGTAAAGCTGATGTTAGTATAGTGAGTAAGATTAAGAAAAGATCATTTAGGTGGTTTGGCCATATGGAACGGATGAATGAGGAGAGAATGGTAAGAAAGATATATGACGCAAGTGTTGATGGCACCATAAATAGAGGACGTCCCCGGAAGACTTAGCACGACCAAGTAAACCAGATAATGGAAGATGGTTCTGTTAGAAGCCTCTACAGATGATGTATGAATGTGGTTGAGGTGAGAATTGTGTATCAGGACGGAGGAGTGTGGCACTAATTAATTAAGAAAGTAATTAGATATCTATTTTTCACATTGATCAATCCTGCTGAGGTATTATTCGGCGTCCCAGGGTGGGCATAACTGCATTCACCGACTCTTATTCCTAGCTATTTTTCCCAGTTCACGGACCTACCCATTCTTCTCCACTCCTCTTCACAAGGCCAGTCCGCCTCTATCTTGGCCTGCCACTTGGTCATAATCTTTGGTATACTGTCATCTATTCTTTCAACGTGGACAGCCCATCTCCGTCTTTGGGACGTATATAATGTCGTAGATTGATTATGTAAATTTCATTTTCTAATGTAGGACCATACATTTTTAGTATTATTAACAATTTTCATACTTCCTCTGGTATTTTGCACTTTGTCTCACATCACTGGCATACAGTCGTATAACTGGATATTATGAATAGTCTAAAATACAGCAGATAAATTACACCGCATATTGCGTCTTAATAAGAAGTTGGCGTCTCTAGGGCGGGAATAATATCTTTAAAAAATTGCTACCACAATGTGGTTACACATATTTTATCATTCGTTAAATAAAAAGTAAATAAACAATTGCAATCCTAGGAATTAATATTTATAATCCGAATTGAACTAGACCTATTGTAATAGTATCGATTGAATAATGCTATACAGCTTTAGGTATATGTACTTAGATTGAAATACTACCTATTGTATTATAGAAGGTCTCGTAAAACTTTCTATATATATACAGTGAAACCACGATTTTAAGTTTTTAAAGGTACCGACGAAAAAAAAGTAAATTGGGGGTATTAAAAAGAACTGATTATTTATTTTTTAGCGAAAAAATGAAACAATGTTTTTTCTGGCATTTTTTTGCTGTTATTTTTGAATAGTTTTTTCAATATTATGAATTAAATTAAGGGATTCTGGTGGTACATTGCTAATACTAGTCAAATATGCTTTGAGGCCTTCAATATGGCATCGTCCTTTATAGGAACTGGGTTTATGGGATGAGCAGACTTTTTCTTTGTAGGAAGGTTCTTCTTCTGTTAAGTTTTCGTTTATGGGACTGTTTCCTATTTCATGATTTTTTCCTCTACGTCCTATGTTATTACGTTGGAGTTGGAGTCTATGTAAATCTGCAACATTTCCGACGTAAATTGTGGGAAAAACAAAGATAAAATAGAGTTTGTGATATATTAAAACGACACTGGACTGCAGAAATAACAACGCAAATGGAGAGAAAACGTAAATTTCGGGCATGTGAAATCAGAGTTCCATTGTATGTTTTACTGAAAGTTTCCGCGAGTAATTGTGTATGGAGCTGGCGCCGATTCTAGGTTAGATGACCATATATAATATATACACACATACATATCATATTATTCCCATTGTTATTATCAGATTTCGATCAAAGTTTTATGAAAAATTGACCTTCTGAATATCTCAGCTAAATAAGTTAGCCAGCCTGATGCGCCATCTTTTAAAAATGCATTCATCACATTTCAAACTTAACAACTTTAACAACTTATTGACAACAATTGATTAACAACTTCGTTGACCCCGCTTGTCCCAGAGAGAAAAGTTAATAATATTAAAGTGGGGTACCTACTTACCTAGAAATATTATTTTCTTTCACGCACATACGAAATGTGCCTAATACCTGCGGTGAGGACCAAAAGTGATTTTTTTTGATAATTTATCAGTTGTACTGTTTGAATATTATGTTAATTATAATTATGTACATATATGAAGGCTTCCGAAATATTTTTTGATCGAGTGTCGTTAAAGTGAAAAAAAAATCTAGACTAATTATTATTGTATTTAATTAAGAAAAATAAGATCTAATTGTTTGATAAAAAAATAATTTAATAAATAGTGGTTTTTAAATTCAGTAAGATTGATCTTATCAGTCATTATTTACATTTAAGCACTTTAGTTGCATCAAAACACGACATCTTCTGGTTACAGTTTCGGCACTTGCTATTAATTAAGTTAATTAATAAAAAGATAATTAATTTATTATTCTTGCACTGGAGCAATCCTGCGTCACGACTCGATCTGATTTATCTGTCAAGAGGAAAGTGGAACTAACATTGGTATTTTTTTTTAATACATTAAAATGAATTATAATAAATAGTCGGTGACAGACGATAACGTGCTGATTCAGATGTGAATGAAAAAAAAAACTTCAAAACATTAGAAACCCATTTGACAATATCAGATCTTGCATTTCATTATTGAAGTTTGTTAGCAGTAGAGGCCCCGCCGGAAGATGGAGAACATCTATGGCAATGCTTCAGGAAGTCCACGGTGCAATTATTTCGAGCTGTTTCTAATAAAGTAATAAGCCAACATGCAGTAGGTATTGACTAGGTTATGCTGTTACCATGATATTAAATAATACTTTATAATATGCTATATGCTATGTCGTACATATAGATTTCTCTCATGGAAAGCTGGTTCCCTGACCAGAGAATGGCAGCGCCTACAAATTAGCTACATATACAACAATGGCCGTGACTGAAGTATTTATATTTTGTTTATATTTATATATACGTGTGAACCTTTTATTTATTTATATTTTCCTTGGTTTTCTTTTTATAACATAAATAATATTTCGTAACTTTAATGTATTATATAATATGTATTATCTTTATGGCGGATTGGGTCGGAATACACGCATTATTATTATTATTATAATGCTTTGCTTAATGCCTAAATAACAAATATTTATCACTTTATTATGCCCTGCATTGTGCACAAATTATCACATTTTTGTCACACTGCCCGAATTCTCTATAAATAATCCTCCTATTTGCCCTATTATTAACACACCATACTGTTTGCCCTATTATTAACACGAACCACACCATACTGTTTGCCCTATTATTAACATGAACCACACCATACTATTTGCCCTATTATTAACATGAACCACACCATACTCGTATGTACTTAAAGCAGACATGGAGATTAAAATGGAATATTATTCGTCTGGCTATAAAAATTTATCTGAACACGGCAAATCTATTATCTATTGACCTTCGATATTGAACTATAAATATTCGGATCTTGCACAGTTATCTTTTTGTTTATTTACTTTTAGATACATATTTATATACATTACATATTTTATGTACGTAATAAAGCGAAAATATGCAAGTGAAGCGTATGAAAAGATATTAGCTCGAAATATAAATCATTTATTATTTTCTTGGGGTGTTTTTATTTATACAGCGATATCAGAGAAATGTGAGAGAATATGTTTTCAATATACACTTTATCTGAAACGTAATAAATTATTTTTTGACAGTAATTTTAATCATCTTTAATTATTTAATTGAACGTGTTTTTATACAAATAATTTCATTTATTATTATGAATACAAATTATTGCACGAAAGGCAATGCGTAGATGTAAAACTACTATGTAAATATAATAATTCTACAATGTAAACAAAAAATATTTTTGTAACGAGCATTTCGACGATGGAGAAAGTATAAATCTACGCGAAAATATAATTAATCTACTACACGTCAACTCGATAAATTGCAAAATGATTTATTAAAAAGATAAAAGTATTGACCATAAAAAATAGCGTAAGTACCCAAACGAGTTATCATAAAAGCTATCATAAAAAGAACGGTTTGCAATACAGATGGCAGCCGCGGCTAAACGTTATCTGTATAAAAACTGACCCTACCCAATCTAAATTGATCGAAATTTATATCGCGGATATGCCGAATAAATAATATGCATATATTGCTAGGCAAGACGGTAATTCGTAGATTGTATGTTGAGAGCGCTCCGAGCTACTGGCGCCTGATATTCGCCGACACGCAAACGGCACATCTCGGCTGTTCTGCGGGCGGTGGAAAACCTTTGTTCGTGACTTGTTTGGAGCGACCGCTGGCATGAAAGTCGTTTGGCACCGGCGGGTTTTTATAATTAATTTTAACGTATTTTTATTGGCACTTAAAAGTCTTTAGAATGAGTTTCTCGAATGTGTATTTGAATGAAAAAATATGAATCTATTTATTTTATTTACCAGCAAGTATTTCGGAAATGAAAATGATCGGTAAATAAGCATAAAAAATATATTCTTATTTTTTTTAGTACGAATGATAATAAAAATGCCAATTTAAATAGAAAAATCGTACTAATTTCAGAAATTATTTACAATATTAATATTTGAAATTAAAATAATAAAACTGAAGTATTTACACATTTTTATAACGGTGTATTTCTTTTGTCAGCATCTCGAAAACATCTGCTTATTAAATTAAAATAATTGTTTATTAATAACGAAAATAAAAAAAATATTCGTGCCGTATGCGACTGTGCGTTAGAAACCTGCCACGTTAATTCCGACCAATGGCGAGAAGCGGTGACCTCACTTCGCGCCAATCGCCGCGCGGGAAAGTGAGCTCATGGCTATTTTAGGCGCGCGTACGAACGACTGGCGGGACTGCGCGCGATCGCGACGCGTTCGGTCTCCATGTGAGCTGTTAGTCCATTTTGAATACAGCGTGTCGCTGGTGTGTCCGCCGCGAACGTGAGGCGTTCTCCATGTCAATAGCTAGGCTTATTGTTTATCTTCTGTAACGCCGCGTTTTATCTGCACGCCGAGTACGGACACACCGGGAGATTAATGCCAGAAGCCGACAGCGATCGCGAGCAATAGATTGTTATGTACACGTATGAAATGCATATGATTCGTAAAAATATAGCCCCTAATGTGGAAATAGCGGGAAAAAATCGCGGACTCTTCGACTCGCCGCGGAGTTGGGCCAACAAGAAGGAACTCTTCATAAAATTGCTCAGTCTCGCCATAGAGTGCTGCGTGCGAGAGCTGACACGGCCGTGTCGGAAGTTGGCCACCGTCGCCGTTGCTGCGCCTACTCCCGGATGTGAGGGAAAATCTCTCCCGCTTTCCCGCGGCGACACGGAAGTGACAAGTTCCCCGCCCGTCGATACCCCCCAGACAATCTCCCGAGTCCGATCCGGCGACAGCGTTTCGGGCATTCCAGACACCCCTTGCTCCAGGTTTTCCGCGACAGAGAAAGCAGGTGGTTCATTTTCCGACCGCGAATCGGCGCCCCGCCGCGGTCCGAGTGTGTTGGCAACGACGTAGCGACGCTTTTTTTTGTTTTTTCAATTCTGTACGCGCTGCTGCGTGGGCGAGGCGCGATTCGTCCGAGACGATAAAACGTAAACAAAACGATTGCAAACTTTTTCGAACAAACTTTCGAGCTATTCAATTTCGAACTTCGAACGAAAAACATTTAAATTTTTAAAAAAATAGTGTGTGATAAATTCAGTGGGTTTACCGAAAGTCGGTTTGTGCGTGGTCATTTGTGATATCTGATTGTTCGGTGGACGGATTTCTTTGGTTGCGACAGCTGTGTTCTAGCCTGCGGTTGAAAAAATTCAGGTAAGGAAAATAAATACAGTAATTTTTTGCTCAGCTCGTGTCGGTAGGTACTTCTTAAAAAAGAAAAAGAACATTATTAAATTCTTCTGATAGAGACGCTAGATACTATTGAAAAGTACGACTGTGGAACATAATTTTAAACCGTCAAATCTTCCACATTTAACACCGGCTGACATTAGAGGTCAACCCAAAGGCGAAACATTTCATTTAAAATGAAAACAGTTTGAGAACCGCCGGCGTAAACAAAACAATTAATATGTATCTAGAGTATGTAGACGTTTTAAAATATTATTTTATCTCGTCTTATCCCACACAGTTATCGGATATATCGATACAATTTTAACAATTAATCTGCTTGTCATCTAACATATACATCTATCGAGCGATCGTGCCTCGCTTTCTATCTCGAATATTGACCGCAGCCCTTCTATAATACCACCCTGTCGATCGATAATTTGGGATGTAATAAAAAATAAGACTATCCAGCCTGAGTAGGTCCTTTACAAGGTTCAGCATCCAAACATGACATTGATTGGCTTTGTGGCCGGATTTTTATATCGTTTCATTTCTTACACAGCATGTTAACAAGTGTCATAAATTGTGTGTTGATTTAAGATGTTTCTTCTGTAAAGGAAACAAGTAAACGTTAAGAAAACATATTGCATATAAATATATCCAAATGTACACGCACAGTCGTGGCATATTTATTATTTAATGTTACACATTTATTTATTAATAAATAAGTTTATGTTACTTTTAAATACAACAAGATTCGTTTGCTTATAGATTTTTACTTAATAAAAATAAAGGTGAGAATTACAAACTAGTTGTGGACGTGAAATATAATCATTTTCCTCTTTATGTTTTACACATAAATTACTCAGGTAAAAATAGGATTCAAGATCGATTATGCACATCGTTCACATTATCTTGATGTCCGCTGACGGGGTCGAACCTCTGATCTGTGTCAACTCGGCTATTTAAATATGATAATTATTATATATATACATAATTATTATTTTTAATGAATATTAATATTCCCTATTGACTGAAGTAACTTTTTTAAATGATAAGAACATGATTTCAAATAATAAGTTAGGAACAATTTTCATTAATTATAAACAACGTCGGGATTGGTAAATGGCTTGTATATCTATATACTGGTCATTTTGTATGTACAATTTTTCATGACACGTGTTACAATAAGCAGGGGCGTGCACTGCATATACGCAAAAAAATCTTTATATTATGAAAAAACCCTATAAAATTCTAGCCGTTATTACATGAATTAGCGTAACGTTGTCTATGACGTAACTCACGACTTTTGTCTAGCTGTGAATTATTTTCGAACCATTTGTAACAAATTCATGCGCATTCTGGTCCGTGATTTGCTAGCACCTAGGTCTTGAACGAACCTAACTGGTTTTTTCAAGCCTTATAATAATTGTACTGAACTAAATATGTTTTTATTTAATCTATGTCGGCATCTTACTTGACGTCTGCGGATTTACAGCATTTTTCAAACAATTTATGCTTAAGGATGCTATTTTCGAAAATGAATAATCTTTACTGAAAACTGCGTAGAATGTACGTATTTGTTTTACTATTTGTACGACGGACTAAAAGTTTTGTGTTTTTAGTGTATTCCAACCTTTGATTCCATATTTCAGTGTTTGCGTAGATAAAATTTGTAACTTATAATTTATCATCTGTCATGCGAGCGAGTTTGCATTTTTCAGGATAGTGTTAAGTTATATCATAATTCAATTATCTCTGTTATGATTTTCGGCTATGCTAAATTGTAAAGCTAGTTACTTAAATAAATATTTTTAAATACTGTTATGAAACATTTTAAACCCGTTGTCCGAAGGAGAAATTGTAGTTTACAATTGTATTCTAAATTTAAATTGAGAGAATTAATCTCAAAATTTAAAAAAAACCTTTTTTTGATACCTAGTATACCTACAGTATAGTAACAGCATAACCTAACTTTGTGTCTACTGCACGCCACACAATAAGATGTATAATACTGTCCAGTTCACAAGCGAAAAAAAAAAATTTATTGTCAGTTGTGTAGCACTATGATATCTAGAAAAAATGTTTTCATTTCAGAGATATTCTGTAAGAGTTGAAATAAAATATATATATATTTATTTATTTGTAGAAAAGTCTGTGAGTCTATACACTGCTGTAAATTAAAAACGCTCCTCGAATCCACACTTTAACAGCCCGGATCATTGATCCCTATGACTGTGTAAACTTTTGATCTGGCACGATAGACTTCAAGATGGGCAATATCCCAGTTCATCCCCTATCATGTTTAAATAACTACCTGGTATCATTATAATTATAATCTTATTTAATCTCAAAAGGACTCGTTATAGTTAAATCTTAAATTATTCAGATCCTGGTCGTGTAGGAGGATAATGTAATTTAAATTGTGCCTGTTTCATTTTGTCAGAAAGAGATACACTTAACAATATATTTCAACAACATATTATTGTACAGATATATACGTCTTCATAAGGGTAAACAGTACTTTTTGAGCAAGCTTAATGTTTCATTATTATTGTACTTATAAACACGCGTGTGTTAACAATATTACTCCAATTGTTGTAATATTCAAACGTAACATTAAATAAGTTTTAAAAATAATCATTTTATAACCGCGACACTGTGGTCAACAAGCAGAAACATCCCTTGCAAAAATTGTATCAAAACTTTTCCACTTCTTGTAAGTAACTAACTATATTTATATATTAAGTGTAATTATTCAGAACATAAGTCTGTGGTATTTTAAATACTAATTAAATGCATTAATTAGAAAGATACACATATGAAATCAATATTATCTAAAAATATTGTTGTTGCGTTACCGGGATACGAACTTGGATCTCTTTTCCAATCCGGGGAAGGTGCATTACCAACCAACTATACTACAGCGATAGTATTTTTGACGACAAATTTTCGAACCTATATGTTATATTTTTTCAAATTAATAATACTGTAGCATAGTTGGTAATGCGCCTTCCCCGGATTGGAAAAGAGATCCAGATACGAAACCCGGTAGCGCAACAATATTTTTCGATAAAATTTATTTTACATGTATATTTTTCTAATTAATACATTTGATTTGTATTTAAACTATATTTGATATTATATTCATCATTATTAGGTATTTTCTATCCATCCACTACTGGATGAAGGTTTTCTCAAGTGTTTTTCACTATTCTCTTGTGTATTGTTGTTCGCTGACATAATTTTATAATTTGGTCTGCCATTTTATTTTCTTGGCGTATTCAATTACATATATCGATACTTTTTAGTTATAATATGATTTCTTTCATATTATATAGTTGATATTATATTATAATATAACTTCTGTGCAAATACGTATGAAGGTGGGTCGGCGCCATAATTCACTACCAACTTTCCAACCACATGAATTGGGAACAATGCACTAGCAGTTGTCAAAATACATTCGATCTTGGCTCGATTGTCTCGTTGAAAAGTTTCGCGTGAATAAGGTCACAGGGCGACAAGATCCGGATGCGGCAATTACACACTTATTATGTACGTACGTACGTACATATCTCGTTAAAGTAATACAAGTGGGTGTTCGTGTTTGTGTGGCAATCGGAGACAAAACGAGCTTGAAATGTTGATACAGGTTCACGAGGATTCAAAGGTTTTACGGTGCGAAATATAAACATGATCGCGATAAAAAAAGATGGCCACCTGTTATTTTTTGTTTTTGTTTAGTTGGTAATGCAAGAAAGTTACTGTATCTGACTAGCAAATCGTGTTGTTATGGATAGCCTTAATGCTAATATATAGTCGAAATTACATCTGATGTCTGTAGAGTTATTTGGGCCTTTGTTCAAGTGTGGGTGTCTCCAGATGGGAGATCCTCCGGAGAACTGCTGAGTAGCTTCATCATTATAATATATTTTTTTCTACCTTCTGCCCAAATATGATCTGCGATGTACTATTCTTGTGGGTTAAATCTGCCGGCAGTTGTGCGTGGAGGGTGAGTCTCTTACGTGTTCTTCTTTTGTGCCGTCTCGCTTCCCGGAAGGGAGTGCCTCTTCACTTCTCCTCTGCTCCCCGGCCTTGTCAATTGTATTGTTGTATTATTTTATATTATTTTTATGTTGTGTATCGTAAATATTATATATGCGGGGCGCTATCGAACAGTTGCCTAGTAGCATTAAAAATGCTAATCAGGCGGCGAATGAGTAGGACCAAGATAGGAGCCTTGAGCTTATTAAGGTTAGCGGTGGATCCGCTCTCATTGTGTCTATTAGAAACTACATGCATTAATACGAGTGCAGTGCTCATCGCTAGTCAATTGTAATTTTTTAATTTTTATTGTTGAAGACGATTCACCGATGAAACATTTTGTTGAAATACTGATTTTCTTAACAGGTGAGATTTGGAGAATCGAATAAGGCGGGAGGTTGATGTCGAGGGAGAAGAGGGATTCCATACGGCACGAATTTGGGTAGGAGATGGATTTGGATCGCAGAATACATTCGGGCGGGACATTAGATTTGGACGGACGGACCTGGGCGGGAGTGTATTTGTTAAATTTAAAGCAGCACAGACTGCCCGACAGGACTATGAGCCGCAATAATGCAGATGTATCTACTGTAAGGCACCCTTTAAAATATGTAATACTAATCTCGTATTTTAGGGAATTTAGATAAAAAGCATTCCGCTGTTTTATAATGTTAATAAAAGTAGAAATAATACTAATAAGTAATTATTAACACATTTTTTTTACATATTCATTTCATACCTACTTCAATGTCACTATATATATATATACGTTTTCATGTAGATAATAATAATCGAAACCCATACAAACATTCTTCGTATGGTGGCCTATTTTATTACTTTACTATTCGCGTGTTTATATACAATGATATGGCAAACTAGGATATTATGTGATCCGTGTTATGGGTACATGATTAATTTTTAAACATATACATAGATACCGTAACTTCTATCTTCAAATTAAATTATTTTTGAAAAATACTTTATTATATCGCTATTATGTAATATAAATAATTATTTATATTCTCTCTCGGTGCCTATACGGATTATTTATTGTTTAACATATTTGTTTCAATACATTTTTTTTTTTATTCGATTGGCTGTCCAAGGACATCAGCATATGTTTAAAAAAAATATTTCTCTAAGCTCGCTTAATTATTTAAATGATTAAAAAAATATATTTTGGGATCTTACTTTTGATTTTTTTTTCAAAAAATCTTGGCCTTGGGGGGGGGGGGGGGAGTTAAAATATTTCGTATCATGCGGGCAACTGGTTAATTAATTAATTAATTTATATAATCTGTTGTTGTATATAAATTATAGAATTTTTTTTGTTTAATTTGAAATTTGATGGATTAAGGTTCGTTAGTTCAGTTAATCCACTCTAATATTTCCTGACATATTATTTTAATAAAGAAATTTAACTTTATTTATACAAATAATTTGATAACATAAATAGACGATATCATAGGTATATACCTACCTGATATCTCTCTCGGTAGGTACAGAAATATTCTGGTGAAGAAATATATGTGAAAAATGAATAAAATTATGTTGTCTAGACATATTATATATTTTGATAATTTAGATTTTTTCTCTTTTCTATGTCCGATTTCCGTTGATCTTTTGGTCATGGTTAAATTTCACAGATAAATACCGAATATTCTCATTAAATTATAATGGTCAATTTTAAATACAACTAATAATAATAATAATTACATAGATTCGTTAAATAATATATATTTTATGTGAGATATAAAAATTGAATATCTGTTTTGCTACGTGATTCATTTACTAAATTATAAAAAAAAATAAAATTCGTATACATT
This sequence comes from Eubasilissa regina, assembly GCA_022840565.1. Taxonomy (NCBI): domain Eukaryota; kingdom Metazoa; phylum Arthropoda; class Insecta; order Trichoptera; family Phryganeidae; genus Eubasilissa; species Eubasilissa regina. The sequence goes on along the minus strand of JAINEB010000020.1, from coordinate 11,235,897 downwards.
TTCTCAAACGATACGGGCTGTTGTGTACGATTATCGTTTTCTTCAAGGAAAAATCCTTGAAAGAGAGCTTTCAAAGATCCCAAATGATAATTGAATAAATAATGCATTGGCTTGCTTTCCTGGTGATCTATTACCAAAGCTGTTATCAAACAGCCATGACATTTCACGTTTTATTTTCATTAAAAAATATCCAGAAAAATACACGAGTAGGTATTGCTGAATGGTTCTAATTTATTGCTGACATCTTATAATTATCTTCCTTTAATAAGAGAGCCAGATTGGTGATCGATTGTGTGCGTAGAATGTGAAGAAGGTTGCGTAGAATGTGAAGAAGATTAGCGAATGAGGTTATGTCCCCTTTTTATTGTTCCTGAGAATGCGGTGGCCTAATTAAATTTCACTGGTATTATTTGTGTGGTAGTCTTTTTAATATTTTTTTACAGTTAATCGAACAAATATCGCGATGTGGTATGTCACACGGGCATACATTTTATGAAAATATTCTAAATTTAAATTATGACACAATTTTGTGGTAAGCTTAGCTATCGATTAGCTGAAATTTGCCGGAATTCTGAAACCAGTCGTTTTGTTTGTTTTTCTTCTGAGAAAACTATTATTTAGTATTACAGTGTCCCCGTTTCAAGTCCCTGAGGAACATCAAAGAATATATTATAAAAATTTTAACGTTTAAACAAAATATTCTATTTGATATAATCTAATTTAATGATAACGGCGCTTACTTATATTTGATTCTAAGGTCTATTTTATATAAATAAAGACTTTAATTGATATAATAAAGTTTCTGTCAGCGTAAGAACCTATCAATTGAGTGTTATGTAGCACCTTGAGTCTAATTCATTTCCAAGAAACACTGCAACAGTGTATGTACCCTTTACCGTAGTTTGATATTCCTGACGTGTCTCTCCTCATTCCCCCCCTCCCACACACACACACACGTTGCACTCAAAAGACGCCGATTCATATCTCAGCGATGAAAACATTGGCATAGCTGTATAACTATAAACCCCGAAATGAAACGAGCCCGAATGACGAAACGCAATCAAAAATATATTTTCATTTAGTTAACAAAATATTAGCCAATACTAGCCCGGGTACATCACATGACGGTATCGACGGTGAAAATCATGAAATATTTCAAAATGTCGATAATTTGTGTCTGCCAAGTTTTTTTTAGCCTCATGACTTCTTGCGCCATTAAATATAATTTAATGAACCTTCTATTTAAAGACGATTCGGCAAAAAAGTCTTCATTGAATACTTTATCTAGAAGACTTCAGACGTATTCATAATTAGAAATTACACTTCTTTTTATCTTTTGTTAGCACCTTTCGCTACTTACAAATGTAACTATCAAAAGTAATGGATTCATTTAGTCAATTAGTTTTTAAAAATAATATTTGAAGTTAGATCAGTAAAATACAATCACTTTGAATGAAACTACAAAATTTATTATACGTTAACCGGTTTCGCTTATTTCAAGCTTCATCAGGACATATTTAGAACTAATCATAAATACAAAAAGAGTTCTATTTAACTGTATATGTATCCTGTCTCTCTCTTTCACATGTAATTTTATCTTCTATCTTCTATCTCTCTCTTTATGTACATATTAGTAAATATATATATAAATGCGCTATTTTTGTATTTATGATTAGTTGTAAATACGTCCTGATGAAGCTTGAGATAAGCGAAACCGGTTGATGTATAATAAATTTCATCGTTTCATACAAAGCGATTGTATTTTATTTAACCTAATATGTCAAACCACAAAATGATTGATTTCTACGAAAATAAATTTGAAGTTAGTTCTTATCCTTCTTGTGGATGTACCCTTGTTGCTATAGTTCTGTCCACTGATCCTTATTCTGCGCCAGGTAGGTAGGTGCTTACTTCTCGGTAGCTTCTGCTCCACTTCAGCAACATGAATGTTGAATACAACAGCTTCAATGTTTTCCTCAACCATTCTCTTCTTCTTCTTTTTATACTTTTATGAGTGGAAACTCGCCTAAATAACGAGTAGAACATGTTCAAGTACGTAAAATGCTAATTGTATGAGATTTTTACAAAATCTACCTACTGCGAAATAAATATTTGTGAAATTATTTTATATCATTGCTTCAGGCCCTAAATCATATAACAAAAAATAATATTTTGAATATTTGTTGCAAATTTAACATTGTGGTTTTTTATTAATTTTAATATAGATTATTTAAAACTTTGTTTTTAACTACTTAATGAACATTAAAAACACAATTCATTAATTTGTATAAGTATAGGAAAATTACTCATACATTTCAAAGATAAGCATGATAAATGTAATAATTCAGATGTTTATAAACTTATCTGTAAAGATTGTACTACTTTCTATATTAGAAAAACAGGTCGAAATTTTAATATAAGAATCCTAGAGTATTTAAGATGTTTAAATAATAATGGTTTTTCAAATTTGATAAAAATTTGGGATTGCCTGTTTTATATGTAAAATAATGTTCGTCTTAAATTGAATAATTTAGAATCATTGGAAATAAGTGTAAAGTTAATCAAATTCTTGCAATTACCAACTAAATTAAACCACAAGTACTTATCATTTCTAAAAATCAAAATCTTGTAATTACCAACTAAATTAAACCACAAGTACTTACTATTCTAAAAATGTTCCGAAAAATGTATCTAATCATTTTGTATCATTAAGTCAATTTCCACATCTTTTATAATCGTAATAATTTTAGTTAAGTATGAATTAGATTTATTTTTAAATAGATTTAAAAAAATATTATTTATCATCGTGATGATGGAAATGGTATTTTCCGAAACCGCTTGGTGTATTAAATATAACTCATTAAGTGGTTAAAAATAAAGTTTTAAATAATCAATATTACAACAAAAAAATACTGTGGGCGTTCGAAGATCGATGTGCTTTTATTTTTTGTATTTAATATGTAATTTGAAATAAAAATCGAAATAATCGCATAATTGAAATTAAACAAATAAAACTTGAACATTTTGGACTCGTATTTTGAATATGTATCTATTCCTAAAATATTGCGCATTAGGTGTGTTACACGCAGTATGTATAAATAAATAAAATTCATTTGCTTATCCTGATTTTGAAAATTATACCGAACTATTTAATGAGTAGAAACGCATTCAACCGCACGTAGTAATTCCATTCAATGGATCATAAATAACATTTATAGGCTACACTTTTAAATATGTAGGTTTCTAAACTAATATGTGACCACATACGAGCAAAACTAGTACCTAATCTCTTGGGTTTTTGCTCGTAAATTATACAATTATTACTTGCTTGTGTATACATGCACAGAACTGCACGTTGTGTTTTCAATATAATGTGGAAAAACGTGAGTGGTTTAGCATTAAGCTTGAGTTGAAATGCCATTGCAAAAAAGTGACTCACTTATCCATAAATCACATGTTAAAAAAATCAATTGCTCCGTCAGCTTTGTGAGTTTCAACAATGTCGACGTTACTTTGCGTGATTGCTTTCTACAGAACACGCTGTTTATTTATTATATTATATTTTTAAATAATGAATAGAGAAGTTAGAACGTCTTGTGTAAAATGGAATCGTGGATGCGTCCGACTTGAAACGTTTGTGATGAAGATCTGTACGCGACTTGTAAAAATAAACAGTTTGTTGATATCCAGAAAAATATCAAAGCGTCATCATTTAACCTTTATCATACCGTGATATAAAATACTCGTACGCAGCCATGCTGTCAATTCATGTTACCGTAGAAATTAAAGTTCTATTAGTCTTTAAAATGTGAAAAAATGGTTAATGCCATGAATTCACTTTAAGTACTAAGCATTAAATATACAAAAAAATATGTAATATTATAATTTGGAGCATTCATTAGGTTCTGTATAGGAGGTTGCATTATATAACACAACCCTCCTTTTTATCTATCTTCATTTAACAAGTGAGAAAGAGACACCATTATGTTTGTTATTGTTTTCACTGTGAAATTATGTGATATTTATTTTTCCTTGCCACAAATGGTATTTTTGTCAACGTATTAATTTTACAATGAAATGAATTAAAAGTAATTATTTTTATAGGATTGATTGATTTTTCACTAGCCATTTCTAAGCGTAAATATTTTCTTTTAAATTAACTAAAATATAAAGTGTATGTTGCGTATATTTACTGAAATATTACAGATTTAATTAGAGCGGTAGACCTGTGTTACTGCATGGTTTGGGAAGGGTTAAAATGAATAGGGGAGAGACTTTGGAAAACAGAAAACATCCTGGGTCAAGAATTAGAGGCAGTAGTTTGGATAGTCCATAGTGCAATTGTTTCGAAGGGCGAGCAAACATGCATTAGAAGAAGAGCATCGCTAACCTTCGCATCCGTATTAAAAGGCGAAGTATATTTTTTGAGTAGGTAGGTTTAATTTGTAAGTATTTTGGTATTTTTCAGTGCTATGCCTGTCTTTGTGGATTTCACGGAGTATGCTTTTTGGCATTCTTAAATCATGATTCCAAATAATTCAGAATATTTTTATGTGCGTTCAAAGTCTGAAGTTCTGGACCCTAAAGTATTCTATATACTCTCATCATTCAGGGATTCATAAATAGCCCTTTATATATTTCTTTCAAATTTATCTAAGAACTCGGCACTATTCGCGGTATAGATGATTGTTTAATACTCGTACTTCACCTGAGAGTTACTGTTTCTCTCGAAACTCGAGTAGTGCATATAAATTCAAGTAGAGTTATAATATTGTTTTATTTATATCCATCCAGATTAAAATATTTATAGCTGTTTGGAAATAAAGGAGGTATATTGAGGCTCTGTATTGGAAGCTATAGCGGGTTGTATCCTTGTTCGCTGACGACTTCAAAATAAGTTGAAATAACTTGACTTGGAGGCGAAGAATAGAGTCATTGTGAGTTTACGATGGTGACGATGTGTGATAAATTTTTTTTATCTCGAAAAATACAGAGTACTTATTTGGTTAAAATGATATTTTTCAAGTATTATACAAAAGATTCATATATATTATACAAACTGTACTATATTGTTCAATTCATTGTAATTCGTATATGTACCAGTATAAATTATACGATTCTGTTTAATTTAATTTTTATTGTAATTCTGCATACATTTTAATAAGTATGTAAAGACAAAACGTTTATCTATCTACTATTACGTAATAAGAAAAGTTTTAAATTTAATTATATAAAGTATAAATATAAATTATAGTACATTGTTGAAACATTATTATAGGTATTATTAATCAGCAGCTTGTGCTAAACATTATCTAAAATAAGTTTGTTTGATTTTAATTATATTTAATATATATTTAATTAATTTCACGATAATAAAAGCACATAAAGAGTTGAACATTTATTCGTCGGCCGGGCAAGTACTACGAGTATATACGAGTATGCCGCAATCGTGAATTTTTACATATATTTAATTAATACCTAGCGTATGCATTTTTATTACGACAAATGCGTAGATGTGTCGACTATATTCTCAATTATTTAAATACAACCATGGAAATATTTCACATAACATTTACGTAAGTATTTTACTCTCGTTAGTGATCCGACATACGCATGTTTATTAAATAAACACGAACATTGAAATAAATGTATGCAAGACAAAAATAAATCGTTTACACCAAATGCCGAAAAATAATATTCTTGATGACTACAAAGAGTTCACTGAAATCTCGTCTCAAGAAATGTCAATTTTAATAAATAGTCATAGCATTGATGTACAGTAACTATTAAGGATATTATCTGTGTAAAAAACATACCTTAATATTAATTTTATGACGAAATATTTATTATTTCATAATGTGGTAGTGGTTTCTTAAAATGAAATTATCTTTAGGTATATATTGAATACAAAAATATATTCATCTTTAAAAATTACAAAACACAAACAATTTAAAAAACAATAAATTATGAAACGTACTAGAAGACAATAACGTGTGGACATAGTTGGTGGAAGTCAACTAAAGTATTTCATACTAATTTTGTTTGAAAAATAAAAGATAAAATATTACATTTTATAATGAAACATAATACCTTGTTTGAACAAACCGACAAAACCATTAACTTCAGATTTTTTTTTTTAAATAGTAAATATTTTTGAATTTATTTCTCCTGAATGCAAATCTTTATGGCTGACACAGGCCTCAGGATTGTGAAAAGTGGAGGCAAGGATCTGCAGAAACAGTCTAAAGAACCACAAATTACATAATGGGATTTGACTAATTTCATAAGACATAGTGCGTTATGGGGTCCTTTACATCCTGAATGGAGTCATGAATTTTGTACTTAGCTATTCATAATGGATAAAAATAACAGCAATGGTACTTAAAATAGCCAAGCATGCATAATACACGGAATTATATACCTAGCGCTTGCAGTTCATACATTCAGATAAGTTGTAGACTACCAAAATTTCTTGGAAATAAATTAGTATTAAACATTTATGCGATAACATTAATATTGAAATATTGTTTAGTTTCCAATATAATACTTCGTAATATTCGACCGAATAAATATTTAATTAATTAATAAATAAGGTAAGAACACATATCGAACCTAGCTAAACGCATAAGAAAACTAATTTACTTTTTTAAAGGAATACGATGTATAGTTGATTACAAACTCTTAAGATCGGTGTACTTTGCACTGTGCTACTCCTTAATTAATTATGCTATTTTAGTTTGGGGAGGAGCAGCAAAAACAATATTGGAGTCGGCTAAAAAGCACAAAAAACAATTCTCAAGGTAATAATTGGTCGACCCTTTAGATATCCATCAGATCTTATATTTAAAAAGTACCATGTCCTAGATGTAAGACAAATCTTTATGTTGAGACTCGTTCAATATTTCCATACTAACAACAATTCTCCTCAAGCAATAAATCATGGACACAACACAAGACAAACAACAAACATCTGCGCACCAGTTCCGAGAGCAACGACGACATTTTATCCTAGATTCTACATGTTCCTAGCTCAGAAACTATACAATACACTCAGTACCAACTGGAAATCGTACAATTCCAATAAGATTACACAAATATGGACCCAATATATGATTCAATCAGGTAGAGATGAATCAGAAGCATGGCTATCTAACAATTTAATATAATTTATACATTTTTTTCACTAATAATTCACTAGTCCTACAACACTCCCACTCCATACATTTTTATTATATTTTTACTTTTTTATTCATATTTGTAATTCTCTTTTTATTCCAAATAACCCCACAACAGCACGAAAAAAAAGAATGGCTACTTTAACACAGACTTCAGTCTAGTAAAGTAGCCAGGACAACGCTGTATATATCAGAGGTGAAGTCTACTCCATCCCACACAATAAAATATGTATTATGTATGTTTATTATGTATCCACCACTGTTAGTACAAAAATATGGATGTCAAAATATATATAAATAAATAAATAAATTTCATTTACTCTCCAGAAATGCTAGTTGTTCACAGCTTATTTAATTGCTACTGCCATTACATAATCATAAATACCTATATAGAGTTATGTAAAGAGTGTGGAAGTGAGTAGACTGTATGCAGTGGAAATGAGATCACTTAGGCGTTTATGTGGTAGATTTATTTATAACAGAGTAAAGAATGAAGAAATAAGAAAATAATGTAAAGCTGATCTTAGTATAGTGAGTAAGATAAAGTAATGACTTAGGTGGTTTGGTCATATGGAACAGATGAGGAGAGAATGGTAAGAAAGATATATGACGCAAGTGTTGATGGCACCAGAAGTAGAGGATGTCCGCGAAGACTTAGCACGACCAGGTAAACCAGATACTGGAAAGCGGTTCAGTTATAAGTCTTAACAATCGGCAAGCTTATATGAGAAGATGTATGAATGTGTATGAGGGGAGAATTGTGTGTCAGGACAGAAAAGTGTGGCACACTATCCTCTCTGCCTACCTCCGCGGAGAAACGGTGTGATGGTAAGTTAGTTAGGTAATGACTGATGAATGATATTAATACCTCGGTACTCGATAAAAAAAATGTATATTTATTGTAGTGTTGGTGATGTTTTAGGTATAAATAAAATTAATTTAAGCATATCGTATATTTAATTCATAAACAAAAAAAATGTATAGAAAAAAAAATTTGGTTACCACCGGGATATGTACCCGGAACTCATGATAAAATGTATCAAGATGTAGCAGAAAGGGGTGACTTATTGCGTTTCACTCGCATTAGCTTATTAGAAATAATAAAAAATACATTTCTTATATTGTGTTTAATAACAGTGTGTACTGGAATATAATACCTACAACAATAGGCACATTATATACAAATACTTATACATATTATACATTTAAAGTTTTCCCATTACTCTTTCATTACGGTAATGGTCGCATTATTACGAATTACCATTATTTTATAGACTTATTTATTTTTCCTTATAGCCATTATTTCATTCCACTTGAAGCCGTCCAATATTTTTCCCATTAGACCGAATCGATATTTTCCACAAGGCCCGCGCTAAGGCCTGTCGCGCGAGCATTGTTAACTAATGACCGTTTGTTCCTCACGACGAGTGATTGAATGGAAAAGTAAAGCGCGTTGTCACGACTTAAGCCTCAAATGATTCTCCAGATTGAACTACAGAACCATATTAGAGATCGTGTGTTCCAAAATATTATCTATTCAGACAAATTATATATTAGATATCTCATAGAGATCAAGTTATTTATATTATATGGGAAGTATGGAAGTATGTGTATTACAAGGTTTACGACCTGTCTTCAGCTGGCTTAAGTGATCACTTTACACAATGTAACGTTCACTAATTCTACCCATAACCGACCTCCACATCTATCAAATTTTTGGAAGTTATATATATGTTACCATGTTGAAACATTTCAAGTATTTGACTACAACTTCGCTATTCTTCGATATACTGAAATGTTGTAAATACTATCTATTCGTTTGTACGCGAATCAATGTGAACAAAAAAACAAAAAAGCGAACAAAAAATTGCATTTTTTACTATTTTTAAATGAAATTACTTGAAATACGTCAACAAAGGTTTTGAGGAATAACAAAATTAGAAATTACAAGTTATAAAATGATGAGTCTTAAAAAAGTTGTTAAAAACTAACAGTGAAGCCTTCGCGTATCGCCAGAGGTTACAGCTTAGATTATTGTCATGTCATATTATTTTGTAGGTAAAATATTTGTATTTCGCTGAGTGTTCATCTGCCTAAGTGAAGATTCAACACAGATAAGTTGGTTTTAATCACATAAGAATCGTTTTTGATAAACTGTGTTACGCAGAATGCGCGTTGTTCCCCCGTGAAGCGATCCATTGCAACCAGATTTCCAAGGACAAAACTTCACGCGGTTCCCACGCAGGAACGATTCAAAAAGTGAAAAAACCTATGGCCTACCTGTACTATAAATAGATTCCATGTTCGAATAATTTTAAAAAATTGTACCTACTTGAAAAAAGGTAACACTGGATATTATTACATACTATTTAAATTAGAATATTTCATGATATCATTCAATATGGAATACTTTTTTTGCAGTTTTTTGGTGTGTTCATATTATTTTGCACGCCACTGTATACACATATATAATGCAAACCATGGATTTAGTTATGCCCACAGAGCTTCATTTATAAATTTTGAACAGCTTTTTCAGAAACATTTTGCAATTCTCCCACTAATGCTGGCTTTGTTCACAGTTTTGTTGAAGGCCGTGTATGAATTATTATATTTTCGTAATGAAATGCACGATCTTCTTGTTGCTCGCACCGTCGGGGAAACTGTGTCTCGCCTTGCCCACAGCCGAGGGGCGAGGAGTGAAGAGTCGACGATGTTTCAATTCACACGATGTGAATCTAAGTTTAATTAAAGCACACGATCCTTGAATAGGAGTGTTGTTAGTGGTTGAAATATCGCTGTATTAAATAATAATGATAAATTTTAAACAATGTAGTGAGTACCTTGTTATTGTGATGTTAAATAATATTAATATAGATTATTTAACTTTGTTTTTCATCATTTAATGAGTTATTTTTATACACCAACCGGTTTCGGAAAATACCTTTTCCTTCATCGGGATATCAAATTAATTATATTTTTTATTTATTGTCTTAGTTTTATTAACCACAATTGAGTTTAAAAAACATAGTCAAAATAATAATTTCTTTAATATTTAGAAAATTACTATGTGGCCTCATTTTATATTAATAATTATACAAAATACTTTGTTTAAATCACTATTTATTAATTATTCTACATGTTTCGATAGTAATGTATCCTGAAAAAGATACCGTAGGTATCAAAACACGTAGAATAATTAATAAAATGTGGTTTAAATGAAGTATTTTGTATAATTATTAAAATAATAATTATTTAAAAATAAATCTTATATATTATTAGAAGAACACATTCCTGTTGTCAAGTTGTAATTATTCGGAACATAGATCTGTGACATTTTAAATACTAACTAAATTAATTAATTAATCAGAGTAGACGGCTTTCAAATAATGGAACGATAGATGTATTAATTTGAAAAGTTTTACGTATAGGTTCGAAAATTTGTTGTCAAAAATAATGTCGCTGTAGCATAGTTGGATAACGCACCTTCCCCGTTTTGAAAAGAGATCCAGGTTCGAATCCCGGTAGCGCAACGACAATATTTTTCGATAAATTTTATATGTACATCTTTCTAATTAATACATTTAATTAATATTTAATCTAATATGTACTTAACTTAAATTGTTACGATAATGAAAGATATGTAAATTTATTGAATAATACAAAATTATTAGATAAATTGATTATTTATTTTTAATGTTTCTAAATTATTAATTTGTTTATACCGAGCAATATTTTTTTATATGTAAAACGGACAATCCAAGATTTTTATCAAAAGTATGATCATATTCTAATAAATGATTGGAATATAAACTACAGAGTTCAATTTGCAACAAATTTTATAAATACATTATAGTCAATTCACAATGCACAAAAACATATTATACTAATATTTTTCAAAGTTACCGAATCGCTTCTGTTACGAAAAATGCAACACAACTTTGTTGCATTTTTTACGACTTTTGCTGAGTTTTTAATGCCCAGGGTGTGTCCCTAGGATATGAATTGAACTGAATTTAAGCCCCCTATAAATCAGTAGATATATGTACATTCGCAAGGATGTGAATGGATCTAAACAAAAAAAATGTATTTGGAATATTATTTGATTATATAAATAAATTAATATAGTTAAACAAGGCAGAGAGGATGAATTATATAGCCAAGCTTGCCGAGATTTGTCCACCGTATTGGAATAGACTACATACTGGATACTTGATTGACATTGGTTGACATTTATCAAAGTTATGAACTAATAAGAAAATTTTATTACAAATTAAATATATTAATTAGAAAGATATACATATAAAATCAATTTTATCGAAAAATATTGTTTTGTGCAACCGGGATTCGAACCTGAATCTCTTCCTATCCGGGGAAATGTATTAACCAATTATTCTACACGAACATAGTAAGTTGACCACAAATTTTCGAACTTAGATGTTGCACTTTCAAGTTGATGCATCTGTCATTACATTATTTGAAAGCCATCTTCTTTATATTTAATTTATTTTCGGTTAATGCATTTCCCCGGGAAGGAAGAGATCCAGGTTTGAATCTTGTTAGCAACAAGAATGTTTTTTGATAAATTGATTTTATATATATATATTTTTAATTAATACATTTAATTTGTATTAAAACTTTTATAGACCTATGCTGTGTAAAATTGAAAATTCGCAATAAGAATGTGTTCTCGTTAAAAGTAATAAAAAAATAATATTATATATATATATATCACGTATTTGGTGAAATTTCGACTATCATCTGTTATGAGCTCCTAAAATTTTATAAACATTTGGATAGTTTGAAGCTGACTACTGGCGAGAAACGCTAAGACTTAGTTTGGTAAACTTTAGAAACCCTGTGGAATTCAAAGCAAAGTTTGTGGAATTTCCGAATCATTGGTTTAGATTCTTCAGCCAGGATGTTATCCATCTTTCAGGACCTTTTCTGCTAGCAATTTTGCCTTGAATGATGAGAAGCAATATCTAATATTTTTCTGGATGTCTGAAATCAAAGTTAATTTTATAAATCGGCACACTTAATCTCGTTCTCGTTTATATGCAGAATATTAGGTCTACGGTATTTTTGTGTTACCAAGGTGAATATAAATATTACCCGGTTTAAAAAATTTTTAATGGCATATTTATTGGAGACGATTTCATCCTCCATATGTTAGCCATATGACTTGTTCCACATTGAAGGTGTCTCTGGTGTGGGAGAGCAAACAGAGCACGGAACGTAGGATATCGCAGCGCTGTAATATCGCAATAATATAATATTGCGATACGACTTAGTCCGCGTTAATTTATCTCCATTGAAAATGTCACGGCCGGAAGACTCCTTTGCTTGAGAAAAACGCCATTTTGTCCATTGGCAGCGCAGTGATGAGAGAAAAATATAATATATAATTATAATTAACATTTTCATTTTTTTAAGCCGCTTCGTATACCTACGTACATCTATTTACTATTTTATTTAAATGCATTTGAAAAGCACCTACACGTCAATAATATGTTCGATATTGTTCTAAAATAATATTATATTATTATATATACATGTTGCTTTAAAATTAATTTTAAAGTATTCTTAAATTGAGCTCGTTTGGTTTTCCTTCATCTATATATATTTTAATAAAAAAAGAGAGTATATTAGCAATTTAAAAATATTAACTATAAAACATATTTAAAGATTTTACTGGAAAATATTGTATTTTACATTATTATAGATATTCACGTAGTCTCATATGTATAATATTCATAAGATTTTTTATTTAAAATTCTTAATTTTTTAAATAATATAAATTATATAATAAAGCATGTACAATGTAACGCATAGCATGGCGCCTCGGTATCTTTAGGAGCTCTGCATCCCAAACAATTTGAATTATAGACGTCAAATTTTCAGGTAAGTCTTCAGCCATAGAAATGATTGTAGTACCAATAAGCCGAGTTCATTTCGGTTTGTAAAAGTGCGGAACTCTGTTCCTTCCGTGATATGGAACAGTGTATCCCATATTTTATTTAAAATAAAGTTTTAAAACACACCTTTTATGGAAATCACACCCATAAGTTTGCGTGACAATTTTTCATTTCAAATACTTATGTCGGACAATAGAGTTTACGTGTAATGTGCCCTTGCGCTGAAATTTTTACAAAAATGGTGCTATATAATTTATCGAACTTTATTATTATAATATCATCGGATAATTTATATAGCACCGAGCTACTCCCCTGGACAGTAGCGCCAGGATTCCTTGGATGGGGAAGAGCTATTTATCTTCAATCATAAAATATTTTAATAGGCTGTTTGCAGATAAATTTTATTGCTTACATTTTTAACGACCAGCAGGTCCCATCGGATCAATGTTGCCTTTCAATAACGTTATCAAAGAACCTTTTGTATTTTTTTTTTGTGAATGGCTTTTATTCCCTTCAATGTTAATATTATATTATATCCACGATCCGACAAGTTGAATTGATATGGCAAATGTAAATATAATATAATTAATTTGGGTATCTTTGTTTTTAGGCAAACGTTTTAAATAAATTTTGTTTCAGAGGTCATCATTTCTCCGTCGGGGCTAACAATAATAATAATAATAATGTGTTTATTCCAGCGTGATCAGGTTTTTTTTAACCCGATTTGCCATAATATAATACTTATTATATAATATTATACATTAAAGTTACGAAATAAATATAATGTTATGAAATAGAAAACTAAGGAAAATATAAATAAATAAATAATATAATATAAATACTTTAGTAATAAATCGTCGATAACTTTATTTGGCAGCGTAACGAAATATTTTTTAACTTTTCTAAATTTGTTGTTGCAAAATTTAGGGCTCGTTGCAAATATTTTCGTTATTAAATATATTATTATTTAGAACTAGAATTCACAAAAAAATATTCACAAAAAAAACTATATTATTACATGGATATGCAGATCAGATTTTAATTATTAATACTGCGAAAGAGTGCGAAATCTTGTCACCTGCGTACATCTAAATTAGTTCTACTTTCTTCTTCTTTATAAAACATCTTCTAATGAAGACTGGCAACCAAGATGCAGTATGCTAATTTATATTGTAATTTATTTGTGTAAAATGTACATGATTTACATTTTCTGAGGTTGCCGAGATAATCTCTTTCTGCACCTCTATCTACTGCCTTTTATCTTCCCTTGAATAATGAGTTATAAGAGATTATATTTCTCGTGCATGAGCTCGTAGTATGCGGATTTTCTTTGTTTGATAATTGTTATTAATTATTTAATTACCTTTTGACTTATTCATGTCTTTAGTATTTATCTCTTCTTTGATAATGTGGTCAAACCAGAGGATCTACGACACAGTCAACCACATCACAAACGCCTGCAACTTTATAATGATGGATTCTCTTAACCTCTAGACTTCGACTCCCATAGAGCATAAAGAATGACATAACTTTTTATTAAATATTTAATGTATATGTGAGCAGAAGCATCAGTCGTGTGAATAATAATTCGCCCCCAAGTCGACTTGTCATTCGTGATCGTATATGGATGTTGGTTCACCTTGGATTGCTCAGTAGAATGGGAAGATGTTTAGACAGCGGTTGAGGAATTGTAACTTATACTGAGCTAACTACATTACGTTTTACAAATACATAAATTCTTCAATATCTTTAAAATTGTGTAATTTTCGGTGTGGAATCACAGACCACTAAATGAATAGACATGAAATAAACTGTACATATAGGAGAGGGGTTTTGAACATTAGTTGCGGGATGAGAAGCATTATACACATATTATTTGAGGAAATCCGATAGTATATGACACATTTTTGCAACAGTAAAAGTATTTACTTTTCGAAAATTAAATCTTTGTGTAACGAGACGTATTTTTTACATTAATGCATATTATAATGTCAGTGTTTAAATTTTCATTCCAATCGAGTCATATATTTAAAAAAGTCGCGGAGCTATTTGATGGCGTAAATTGTCAAATCAAAGTGACCACGTGAGTGTCACCAAAATGCAAATATTGAAACAAGAAATTTGCATTTGTTTATATCTTATATATTTGGTATTGTGGGTGGAATGCAAATACAGAGGTCTGGGAAAACGCTGTACTACGCGTTGCGTCTGGTTGATACTGCTTCGCTTCAGCGGTGCGTTCAGGACTGTGTTAAACTCACTATAAACATAATCTGGTATTATTAAAAAAAATAACACTATTTCTAGCGTACGACATATAATATTAAATACCTGAATATCAATAAATCAACCTTTTATATCCGCGAAGCTACATACTACGTAACGTTAAAAAATTTTTTTGTGGCGTTGGTAATTTTAAAATGATTCCTTTATCCGATATTTGTTTGTGTTGCCACTGTTGCGTGTAATACAGCATCAATCATAGTTTAAAAGGATGGCACGTGAGGTGTTTTGGCCGAGATCCAACATTTGTATTACAACAGCTGCAGTGGGATGTTACTCGATCTTACACACTGTTATGCAATCCTGGTCGAGTATTCATTTTTACAATTCTTCTAGAATTATTATGCGATGTTTTTGTAATTTAAAAAAAAAAAGAATTATGTCACGCGAACAAATCCAGTTTCAGCCATTTTAGTATATTTTAAATAATATTATGAACTCAAGTTTATTTTCGACCTAAATACCGTTGTATTTATTATTCATAATTCATATTGTTTTAAATATGAATTAAATATATTAATTAAAAAGATATACATGTAAAATTAATTTTATCAAAAAGTATTGTTGTTGAACCACCGGGATTCGAATCTAGATCTCTTTCCAAACCGGGGAAGGCGCATTATCCAACTATGCTACAGCGACGATATTTTTAACGACACGCAACAGCAATATTTTTCTATAAAATTGATTGTATATGTATATCTTTTTAATGAATATATTTAAAATATCACAGACCTATTTTCTGAATAATTGCAACTTCACAATAAGAGTGTGTTCTCCTAATATTAATGTTTTATTTAGAATATTTTAATTATTTTTAATTTCATAATCAACTTTCTGTTTATATACTAATTTCCGCTTCCCTATCGTGAAAGATTAATTTTAAAAACATATTTGTTCTATACAAAATTTTCATTCTGATTACAGAAAATAAATAATTTGTATTGTACCGTATTTTTGAGATCGTGTATTTACTTAGCAATGCTGACCTAAAATTGGGGTTTGTCTTATAGTTCGAAAGTTGTCACGTAGTAATAGGTCCCTATAGAGAATAATTTAAACTACCAAAATAAATATTATTTTTATACTTGTATTAATTGTAATATCTACGTATATTTTTTAACTCCTTTGACTTCATTTTATTTACAATATTTTATATTTTTTCTGTACCTATTAAGTCCCTCCACGTTTGAAGGTTTATTTAGCGTGAAAAACAAATATAGATGTCCGACTCCACCGATAAATCGGCGAAAACTGGTGCTCGTTAACTCACTTATGTATGAGATAATAAAATATTATTTTCTGAAAATTGTCTCATAAATTTTGGGTGTGTTATGATCTGAAAAATCTCATATATTGTTTTGCAATGTCATGATAAATCTACACGCCTACAACAAAAATCAGTACCTACATATAAATAATTCTCTTCCAGTCAAAACATTAGTTAGACAGTTGAAATATGTTACATTTTTAAGATTAGCAAAATCAACTTTGTGGTTAAAATCCAATATTTTAAATTGTTAACTACTTAATAAATTAAATACATCTACCGGTTTCGAAAAATATAATTTTCTTCGTCAGAACTAATCAAATTCATTGACTAATCAAAAACATGTTATCACAGATTTTCATTAAATTTTTTTCCTAAAAATAATTCTAATAATTTTGTATTATCAAATAACAATTTAAGTTAGTTACATTTTTTTTTTTTTTTTAATAGATTCTGTTAACCATGTTAAAAATACCCTACGCAGCCATGCTGTCAACTCGTGTTACGACAAGAAATTTAAGTTTTCTAAGTACTTTAAATAGGAAAAAAAAATGCTTTTATAAGCTTAAATGACTTTAAAATAGTTAATGTCATAGTTACTATAAATATAATAAGAAATGCTGAATATAATAATTTTATACTCAAACCTTATTTTTATAACGCATTCGTCAAAAGACCCATCTAACATGATCTTCGTCTTTATCTCTCATCATTTAAATGAATGTGTGATATTTTTCACGTGTGTAGTGGTATTCTTATTGGAGATAGCATGCAACGCATCAATTTTATATAGCATTGAATTAAAAAATTATCCTTTATATTATGATTCACTTTACATAATTTGTTTTCCACTAGTCATTTATAAGCGCAAATGATTTTTTTATGACTAGGTAAAATGTAAGTTTTACTCTGTGCATATTTATAGAAATACGATTTAATTGGCTCGGTTGACCCGTGTTACTGCGTGGCTAGGGAAGGGTCAAATAAACAATATAACGTATGTTTTTGATTAGTTAATAACATCTTGAAGAAGAAAATGATATTTTTCGAAAACGGTAGATGTATTTAATTCATTAAGTGTTTAATAAAACAAAGTTAACAATATAAAATAATTAAAGAGGCCTTGGACATCTGCGCACTCCGGAACGTCGATAAGGTTGTTATATTCTCCGACTCGCAAGCAGCTCTTGAATCTCTCTCTGCTAATATGAAAGTTTGGCTAAACAATGAGATAATCTGTTCCATCAGAAGATGCCTATTTGATTTGTACAGCAACAATAA
Source organism: Eubasilissa regina (assembly GCA_022840565.1). NCBI lineage: Eukaryota > Metazoa > Arthropoda > Insecta > Trichoptera > Phryganeidae > Eubasilissa > Eubasilissa regina. The sequence goes on along the minus strand of JAINEB010000020.1, from coordinate 11,217,973 downwards.
ACAGGTGTCATTCGTTTGAATTCCTACACATAAGGGAATTCATGAAAATGAATGTGCTGATAAACTGGCCAAGGAGGCCACTCTTTCCGGAATTTCCCCCCATCAATTCCATATCCTGATGTATGGACAGACTAAATATGGTAAAAAAACGTACGAATTCTATCTGGACTGCACAATGGATGGATCTAAATAATCATGAGGGTAATCGGCTTAAAATAATTCAAAACTCTATTCTCCGCACCCCCTGGTTTTCCAAAAGGAAAGTATCCAAAATAATAATATCTAATATCTCTAGAATGAGAATCGGGCATTGCCAGGCAGCTTCACATTTGTCTAGATTGAACTTAATAGATTCTCCAACGTGTGAGTGTGGTGTCGAGGAAGAAACCCTTGATCATATCTTTTTTGCCTGTCCATTGCGGATCACAGGTTTTTTTTCCATGGTAATTTTCAACTCTCGTTTAACTTGTGTCATCTTCTTTCCCTTAATTCGCCAAATTTAATGTATATAATAGTAAATTTTTTGAACGACAATGGTATTGACTCGTAATATTTCCTATTCTATAATATTATTGTACTTTTTTCTGTAAAATGGAGTTTTAACTTGATAAATGGCACAAATCACTCTTGAAGGGTGAATTGCCTATTTAAAAGAAGGAGAATCTAAAATAATGAAATATGTTATCGATTTACAGACGCCGTCTCTAGAAAGATCTACAGCATATTGTATCGGATTTCACACTAGCGCAGCAGATCGTTAACGCGAGATGTTTGAGCGTGCTATCCAATGTTGTATTTTATACGCGAAGCTAGGTCGAGATTATTATGAAAGAGGCTATAAGGACTAGTTTCAGTAAAGCGAAAAATGCAGTTTCTATTAGAATGAACGCGTGCAAACTTAATAAGTATGTGTGGAGTGAGATAGTAGTACGGTTTTTATTAGCCTTTGTTCTTTGTCTCTAATAGTGTTATTTGTCTGATTTCAAGAAAATGACATCTAAATGTATTGTATATACATACGCATGCACCACACACTCGGTCACTAAATAATTTAATAAATTAATTTAATAATAATTTAATAAACTAATTATGTAATAATTTGCTTCTAGGATATTAATTTATATAAATATTGTAATATAATACATTTCAACTTGGATGTAACGGGTACCAGAAAAAAAAATCCTCATTATAACCGTTACTCGTTATATATCCGTGATTATATATGTAGATATTTACGTAATGTAGACATTTTATTCTTCTACAGTGTCGACATTATTGAAAACTTTATTATAACTTTTGGTAGTCTTGTTTCCGACGTAAGAATTTGTTTCCAACTGACAATTATTTAATAACGACTAAACTTATCGTTTCAAGAATGGTGAGAAATCCGAAATAAATTCAAGGTTTGGCGAATATAAGGCAATCAATTTAGCGGCCATCAATATAATTTTAAGAAAGTTTGCAGTGTTCCACTGGGCACCAAATATTGTTCGGTTATCGTGAAGCATATCTACATATATCTAAGAGTGCCTGTGGGTGTGTTTGTTTTTTTATATAAATCTATAGTTTTATTTCGAGCTTGATAACATTTTGCACACTTGACCTTCAAAACAAGAGGAAGGTCATTGTCTACATGAGATTTCGAAAATACTTGATAAAATTTTTCACATTATTTTCATTTTCAAAATAAGAGGAAAATTACTGTCTAGATCTGATTTTAGAAAAAAAAACTACTTCCACCCGCCTAAATGAAGCCCCGTCATTCTTCGTAAAGACCGAGCAATGCTGGGTACTTTAGTTAGTTCGTTTTAACGGTTTATATGCGTAAAACTAAATCCTTGGGGCTTCTTACTCATTACAGGCACGGTGTCGTTATAAGTTATAACCAATTTTGACTATACATATGTATGTAATTAGAATCATTTTATATTATGTATTAATTAAATTAATTAATTTCTTTCACATCTGTGCATCTTCTAATTCACCTTTTGTCTTGTCTTAAAGTATAAACTAATTCTATTTAATATCCCCATGGATTATTTATTGATCAATGGGAAGAGCGTGAATTAACTGTTATATTTATGTGTCGGCCGGCAAATTGGCCGGGTTTTTGTGTCTGCCTAACAATAGGTTCTAATCTGACACAAATCTCTATTGTGACCCAAAACACATAGCGAATGGACCAGCATTTGAATAATAAAATCAGAGACACATCGTCCGTACGAGGATAACAGCGTGCATGTACATAGATACATATAGATACTGTATGCAAATTGAGATTGAAATTTATAATTCATTTTGCATGTTTCGTACAATGACAACTTGTATGGAAACATTGCCGACGAAGGACAGTTGTTATGTACGATCAAGGATGATTTTTAATATGAAGACTTGACGGTTTGAAGTAATTACGTCTATTGAGTTTTAAGTGTACAAATAACGAATTCACGGAGATGTATTGAAACGAATAGACTTTCAGTTCTTTCTCGTTTGGATGTTAGATACGATCTGATCTATGAAGGGTTGTGTTATAGTTTGTAAAGATAATTCTAGAGATATTTCTCCTATTAGATAATTTAGAAGATAATTTAAATTCGGGTTCTATTCCGAGTAAACAAAGTAATTAGATGATATGAAATAATCGTTTCAACACACATCCGCTTATAGAAAGCTTAAATAATAAGATTAGACAAAACCATTAATCAAGAAAGGTTAAAGTTGATAAACTGAAAGATAGGGATGTGGCTTCGGAGCGTAGGCACATACATAACACAGTTTTCAAAAGTATATATGTCCACGTACTATAGATATGTATGTATTTATTTAAGTATCTGGGCACCAACTGATATAAAACGATCTATTAGGTATTATCACAGTGGACTGCATGAAAGAAAATATGGAAGAAGAAATAAAGAAACTACCACTGATCTTTTGTGTTCCCACCTCTCTCTCTCTCCACTCTCAGCAATTGAAGGAACTCTCGACGGATGCTGGGACGCTCGTAGTTGCTGTAGAAGGTACCATCGGCCGCTTTGAAAAGTATCTGGTGATGTAGGTAGATGACCGGCGCGTATTCGAAAAAGGTATAGAATGTTTACACTGATTCACGGATTAATGGACAAGTAGCTAGAACCAAGTATGTGTCGGAAGGTTAAAAGGGATCTTTATAGGTATTAGGAAAACAATTTCTCTAACACGATCCAAGTACATTTTTGATTCTAACAGAATACTGTTCGGATTAGCGCGTTATTGTAGCGCATCTACAATGTTTACCGAAGACCGTATACATGGATTCGTTCCGCTTCTAAGATATAGTTGCTGGCGTAAAGCTGCGGCTGGAGCTCAGCACCAACTCTCTGGTGCAAGCGGCGCTCTCATGGAAAGCTGGTTCCCTGACCAGAGAATGGCAGCGCCTACAAAATAGCTACATATACAACAATGACCGTGACTGAAGTAGTTATATATGTAATATTTATATTTTGTGTGTATATATGTGTGAACTTTTTACTATTTATTAACTTTTTTTATTTTTTATTATTTTTTTAAATATTTATTGATATTTTCCTTGGTTTTCTTTTTACCCTTAATGTATAACATAATATGTATTATCTTTATGGCGAATCAGATTAAAAAAAATACCTGATCACGCTGGAATAAACACATTATTTTTATTATTATTAATAATATAATAAGCATACAACAAATGGAATGAATTAGTTAGAAAGATATACAGAAAAATTCTATCTATCGAATAATTCTATCAGGGGGAAAGTTCCGGGACCGTATCCCGGTAGCAACCAAATATTTTGTTGATGGAATTTTTAATTCTTGTAATTGATTCATTTCATTTGTTTAAACAATTTCAACTAAGTATGTAACATAATTGTAACTTAATTGTATGTAAGTTAATGAAAATGTAACTTGACAAGAAAAATGTGCTTAAAAAAAAACTTGTATTATCTGAAAACAAATGAACATCAAAAAAATAAACAAATGAACGTATGTATTATTTTTCATGCACGGCTATATACAACATGACTGTTAGTTTAACACGACTATTTAACATGTAAGTACGGCTAGATAAGTCATTGTTAGCAGCGGTTGGGAGTGTCCGCAGGGGTTGGAAAGTGCGCACAATGTCGGCAGTATCCTAAGTGCCTTGGGAGAAGTCGATAACAAGATGATAAATCGCATTAATATAACACTAAGTGCGAACTCGGCACTTTACGATCAAATCAGAAAAAATATGTTATGTTAGCTACCCTTTCACTCTCTCCGAGTAGATTCTGCTGAGTTTTGCATTCAAGACGCGAAATGTTTGCGTTAGCTTCTCTATTCAACTGTCAAATGATATCTAGATTGTTTAAGAATTGATTTAAAATGGCTTAATTTTGGTTGAAATATTGTAGACTAGTAAAGATTAATAATTCTACAACTCTAGGTTATAAAATTCACCCTTGGAGGGTGGATTGTCTATTTAAAAGAGAAAAAAAAGAGGAAAGGTTATTTAACATCGAAGACGCAATATTCTTTACGTACGTCACTTTGTAAATGCATTATATTTGAAAAGACTATTAAATACTAACTATAATACAACACGTTTGTGCAAAAAAAAAAATTAAAGAATTGCACTGTTCACGTACATTCTACATCTTGAGAAGTTATACCGTACTATGAAAAATAAAGTGCAAAATGTTCAACGATAAATTAAAAAAAAGTACCCAGATCATAGTAAAGTACGTGTAAAGCTAATCAGATCAGTCAGATTCACATATGGCTATAGTATCCTCAGTATTAGTCTCATTTTCGTCATCGGAATCCTCAATCATATTTTCTCACAAAATATCATCAGTGCCGTCCATTTTATTGAATGTGCAACATTTTTAATATGTTAGCTATGTGTAAACAATGCCGCCTTTTGAACGCTATTAATAATATCGCTAATAGCGAGTAGTGAATTTATTGTTACCCACTATGTTCGTTACTCGAATATAAACCGACCCCGCTATTTACGTGTCACCTTTTTAACCTTACCTCATCGATGATGTAAACTGAGTTGATATTGCCTCCATTTATGTGAATATCTCTATAAATGTACTAAATACAGAGTTCATATTTTAGGTAATCCTCCGTAATATATTTATGTATTGGATAAAATAATTACAATATATAAAGTATTTACCATACGCAACAATAAAAAATATTTTCTGGAAGAATCTGACGTGGATTTGTCAATACGTGTATGTGCACGTGCAGAGTGGTGCGGACGTCGCAGTGCGTGGGGCACGGGGTGCCGGATTCGGATCGTCACTTTAGCAGCAGAGCCTGCGCTGGCCGAGTTAGACGTGTCATATACGTCTGTATGCCGTCGTTCGTGATGATCAATGTTTTTTCTCATTTTTTATTATTGTCGAACGATTTTATTGTCGAATGTATAAAAAAATAAATATATATATCTACTATTTCTTTAATGATTAATATAAGTAATAAATGTATAATGTTGTACAAGTCTACATGTACACTGAGTTTACAGCACCGGGACGCGCGTTTTTATTTTAGCACAGTAAGGGAAAGGTTTAATAAAAACCTCGCCTTATAGTCGGGTTAATACGATACTTTTTATTCGGTGGCGCAACTGAAACTGCCGCGTCGGGATGTGGCACCGCTGCGGTCACGGGACATAAATCAGTATTTTTATTTTATTACCGAAACTAATGATGCCGATTCTTTTATTTGATGTATCTGCGTGTACTTAATGCGAAGTACCTACACGAGGCCCTGGGATAATGGACTCCTCCATTTAATGCGAAGGCGTGGGTCGAGGAATCGGTAGTGTATTGATCAGGAGATAATAGCCTTTGTTTTCGAAATTGTCTGGGATGATAATTTGAAATTTATGAACAGAATAAAACGGGCGTTGCTTTTCAATGTTGACCTTCTTCTGGCCATTTTTTTTGATGTTGTTTATTATTTGCGCATTTCCATAGATGGACTTTTTAAGGCTACATTTGAGAAAAAATATGATTAACAATTTATCAAAAATACATATAATATTTTTCGGTACTTTGCTAAATTTAAAGAAATGAATAAATAAATAGTTTAATTAGTTTTCCACTTTTTAATTGATTAACAATTCTTATGGTCTCATAATGCTTACGTTACTGATATCACCTCTAATAGTTTAAGGCGTAGAAATACATACACAATACCACGTGCCCACAGGGCTGGCTCTAGAAAATGTGGGGGCCCGATTGGAGAATGTAGTGCTACATACATTTTTATGATATAATTGATATAAATCATGAATAATAAGCGCGGCTGTATGGTGTACGGACGTACATTCCTGAGATATAAAATATCCATAAATTTGAAATAATATAACATCATTTAATTACTGCAGAACAAAAATGGTATTCTAGATGGTTGTCATCATTGCCTCCCTTGCTGCACAGGGTCCCGCGATTTAAATATTTAACAACAAAATCTTTGAGATTAAGATGTCTCACAGAGACGAAGCTATTATTTTTATATGAGAATTATTAGTAACAATGTAACGTTCACCTATTTACCCACGCTAGGTGAACGTTACTTGTGTAAAGTGATCATTTAAGCCAGCCGATGACAGGTCGTAAGCCCTGTAATGCCCGAGACTTCCATACTTCTCATATAAAAATAATAACTTCGTCTCTGTGAGACATCTTAATCTTGATGACAATCCCCCAGAGGATAAAACCCAGTAATTAGTTCCTACAAAGATTTGGACATACTCATAATATTATAAAATCTTTAAGTATTTATTTTATTCACACCCTGGTCCTCTTAGAGCGCGGGTCCTGATTAGACCCATCACTCCAATCGGTTTTTAAATTTGAAAATAATTAATAGTTAATTATTTTCATATGTTTGTTTAATTTTCATATTTTTACTATTAGGTACACTCCTTTACATGAGTTAACGCAATTAAGAGAAAGCTGTCACTACTACTGGACATCTCGTAATGGGTTTACCTGGTTGGACAGTAATACTTCATTAAAACTACTAGATGGTACAACGAGATTATTGTACATTTAAGATAAATATTCTTAAGATTTTTAAACCTGTACGAATGTTGAACTTGAACTGTGAGTACGCCACTGACTGCGAGCCTAATATCAGCAAGTGTTGACATAGTCATGTATCTCTGGTTTAAATTGCCCATCTCATTCATAGACTAATTAGTCCCAAAACTGATGTATGAATATTATTAATATCTATAATTAATTAAATACATTGATGTGTTTATTTTACTTCATGATTTTTCAGATTTCATAAGAAAAAGAACACAATTTACGAAAAACTAAAAACTATTATGCATTAAATACTGGCTAATTTGACGAATGATTCAGTAGAACGCGAGACTACGATAGTATTTTTTTAGATAACATCACATATTCGTGATTGTAAGCGACATTTTGACACACATGTTATGTTATTGGAGACATATTTACAATATCATAAGTCACCTGTGCCACACGTATCGCTACAGGGTGTCCTGTTCCAAATATACAACCGGTCACGAGCGACTAATAGTGTATGATTCTGCTGGTCTAAGTATTGCCAGACGAGGTTATTATATTAATAAATAACACGAATTATTGTTTTTATTGTAAAGTTTTGTGGACCAAAATTCTATTAATTAGGCAGATTTGATAGATTACCGAAAGACTTGCTTACCCCAGGAGTTGATGATTACTGAAAGACTTTCAAAAGCATGCGTGAATTTTTTTTTTTTGCATATTTTGCACTTATTGTCGTAAATAATGGCGAAAGTCTCGAGAAATTCCTAATAAATCGTATTATTTATATGGGAAGTAGTAATGAGTAGAGATTACATTTATTCGAGATTATCAACTATTCGAATATCGAATAGTATAACTAAAAATATTTCAATAGTTTCTAAAGTATGATAACAGTATAAAATTAATTTTGAATATTTCAAATAAATCGTACATCAAAATTTATAAGAAAGCGAGCTAATTTACCATAAACCGTTTATTTATTGTAGTTTTAAAAAAAACAACGCATTGAACGTTTCGTATTTTAAATTTGTTCTAAATTTTGTTCTAAAAAATATCCGCTCAGTAGCGGTTGATTAAAAGTGTTTTAAATAATAGGTCTAACGTTTCTGTCCTTTTTTGAAATTGTCCAAATATCTAAAATATTTTTTTAGATTATTTGAACAAACATTCGTAGTTTCTACGATGGATAAAATTGTGCTTCTTAATTCAGTCTGTAATTCAGATGTCGATGAAGTCTTCAAACAAGCAACAGGTCTCTCTTCTACGTTCGAATCAGAATCCTGAGAATTGTTCAATATTCCACCCTTAGAAATTAGTACGAATAATATTCGAATAGCTGCACAAATATTCGAGTATCGAATAATAGAAAAAGGCCGAATATATTAGAATATTCGAGTTGGAATCTCTAGTAATGAGGCAAATTTAATTAAACTGTTTTCTATTAATAAAAAATATTAATTAACAAAATATATGCGAAGTAGCGCGATGATTGATTAGAGTGTGGTGGGTGGGGAATGGAGCTAACTGGGTAGAAAACGAGGTCAAGGGCTGCAGTATTATGTTGAGAATGGGAGGCGTCGCGCGATGGCCTCATTTAAATCGTACTCCTTTCCAGCCTCCGAGTAATTATACTATAATCTGTCTACACAATAAGGCTGTTTCATAATTTTCAAACCATAAGAATTCCGCCGAAGAAATCCATCGAGGAATTATGTTAGTAAATAGAGAAGAAGAAATCTGTCGAAGAATTGTTGTAGCTCATTCGTGCACCATAAACAATAAGTTATATTAGCACTTCTCTTTCTCTGTAGTCTGTTGTCTACTACTGGGTGTAATAATCCTGGATGCCATCCCATTTCAGTGGCTGCTTGAAAATCATTATTCATTTTTCCCAGTTTGTTAAGTTTTCCACTGCGAGCCCTGCCTAATATGAAGTAGTTGATAAAATGCTTCTACGACTTCTACGTCTACAGCAGATGACGGCCGGCTATTCACCTTTTGTAGAGATTTACATTGTGACACACGAACGTGGTACGGAGTGAACAAATATTGGATTTTCCTCTACCAACAATGAGTGTACCATAATTCATCATAAAAAAGTAACAATGAAAATTTCCTAAAAAATATATTATTAATGAAACATTCAAAGATTAGTTGCGCAACTAATACTTACTGCACGGGGATATTTGTGACTTGGATTTGGCTATTTTTGACAGAGTTCAAAAAAGCGTTTAGAAAATATTTTTCATTTGGGTTTAATAAAATTGACAATTATGTTCGTAAAAAAATTATTACAATTACACACTTGTTCATTATCGTAGTAGATTGGAATATACATTTTTTTTATCAGATAACGATTAACTATGTTTTTTTTTTTCTACGAATTTAATTGTCAGCCTTTGTACATATAATTATAAGTTATATACTATGATGATAAAATTGTTTACGTCCAAAGAAATCAGCTGCCACCCATGCCACGCCACACGTTAAAAAATAATCTTGAGAAACGAAATACAAAAAAGACTTTTAAATGTCAGTCATGTCGCTGCAAACTTACTCATGCCATTTAAATTAAATTATTAATCTGCTTACTTACTTACTTACCTTCTTATTTACTTAATTACTTACCATCACGCCGTTTCCTTGCGGGGGTAGTCAGAGAGGATAGAGCGCCACGCTCCTTTGTCCTGACATACAATTCTCGTTTCATACACATTCATACATCTTCACATACAAGCTCAGCGATTGTTGAGATTTATAACAGAACCATCCTACATTATCTGGTTTACCTGGTCGTGTCAAGTCTTCCGCGGACGTCCTCTATTTCTGGTGCCGTCAACACTTGCGTCGTATATCTTTCTTACCATTGTCTCCTCATTCATCCGATCTACATGACCAAACTACCTATGTGATCCTTTCTTAATCTTACTTACTATAGTAACATCAGCTTTACATTTTTTCCTTATTTCTTCATTCTTTACTCTGTCATAAATAGATTTGCCACATATACGCCTAAGTGATCTCATTTCCACTGCATTTAGTCTACTTTCGTTACTCTTCTGCCAGCTACAGGTCTCATTTCCATATATTAGTGTCGGTACCAGGACTCCATTGTGCACCGCTAGTCTTGCCTCGGTTGACAAATTCCCGTTATTATCAATCTGTTTCTATAGTAATGAATGTTAAAAATGAGGACTTAGACATTTTAAAAGATAATTTTACCTACAAAATTGTGAAATTTTAACTCTCTATAATTCTTACATATTTTTTATACATTAACATGTATTTTTCCATTTCCTTTCATACTAACTTCAAAGATTAAACTTACGAGTGATTCAGTTGTTCTAAAATGCTTAATAGTTGTTGTTTCGCCTTGCCCAAACGATAAAATACTCGATCGTTTTTGTGTCATCTTGCCCAAACGAGCCTATTTCCAAGTGATTTGAAATTATGTATCACACAGTTACAGCATGAACTGATGTTGTCACTATTTACCAAGCCCGGGAAGTCTGAAGGTGCTTCGATCGTCAGCAGAGGGACGTCAACACATTAAGTGGTGGAGGCTGGAGGTGTGAAAAGACGACGCTTGTTTTCATCGAAGCTCGTCACGAATCTTGTCATCGAATCAATGCAGTTTTATTCTCTTAAATATTTATTGAAAAAATACTGAAAAATATTACACGTAATTAGTTATAGATAGGTACTTTCCTCATTTACGGATTATCAGTCAACCGTATATAACAGTGGTATATTTTACGTATTTTCTATCCGTCTTATACACACAGAGTAGTTGGCAAACCCCTACCAACTTTCTGGTGTCGAATAAAATTATTATTGAACACATGGAAGTACACAGGCGCCTCCGACACCCGGGTTGGGTACGCAAAGCTCAGTTGATTCATTTAAAAAAGTGAAACGTCCGGAGAGAAATATTTTTAAATATTCAATGACAAAGTGCCAGACGATTATATAATTATTTTATTCGAAACACGCATGCACACGGCTTATTAAAGGTGTGACCGACGTACAAATGGTGAGAATTATTTTAATGTTGATGTTAGTTGATTATGGATTAGTACGAAATAATTCATTGGTATTATTACGAGCATTAATATGAAGTATATTAAGTATAATATTATGAATAATAAAGTATTAAATACGAATTAAATATATTAATTAAAAAGATATACATATAAAATTAAATTACGGACTATCAAAAATTTGTAACTGAAGTAAAAAAATATGTACACAGACTAACTGAAACATAAATTAACTCGAATATACTCCTTCTCTATACACGAGTCTTACTCTCATAGAGAAGAAACAAATGTTAAAATATATATACACCCACTCCACTGATTATTGAAATTATATAATATTTTTAATATTAATAAAAATAAAAATAAATATTTTATCGAAAAATATTGTTGTCGCGCTACCGGGATTCGAACGTGTATCTCTTTCCAAACCGCGAAAGGTGCATTATCCAACTATGGTACAGCGACGATATTTTAAAATAAAATAAGCTAAAGAAATCCAGATCCAATCCAATCCAAATCCAGATGGAAAGAGATCCAGGTTCGAATCCCGGTGGCGCAACAACATTTTTCGATAAAATTGATTTTATCTATATATCTTTCTAATTAATATATTTAATAAATATTTAAAATATCACAGTCCGTCTGTTCTGAATAATTACAACTTCACAATAAGAATGTGTTCTCCTGATAGTATTGTATTATTTAATGTCTAATTACTAGTTTTGATACGCGTAAAAAATCAATATCGTTTTTCATTTGCCCGTATGAACTGGGCATTAACCAAATTGGTGAATCGACCAACCAGATTTTAACACAATCTGCAAATTGATCAGATTTACTGGTTTTCCACAACCTTCAAACATTGACCTATCCGAAAGTCATTGAGGCATCACTAAGGTCACTAATACTTTGAAACTTTCTAGAACATCAGTTGATTATCAATCGTCAATGTTGATGTATTCTGTATTTATTAGATTTATTTTGTACGAACCATTCAACTATATTTAATATTTTTTTTAAATATTGTAATATAGTTTTCGATACGTTATTTAATGAATTAATTCGCTTATTTGATGTATTGTTGGCATAAGAAATTCAAATATTCAAAACATCAGAGAGTAATAATTACTCATTTTTAATGGTAATAAGCACAGCTAAGTAAATTATTATATTATTATCAATTTGATGATATCAATGCTCAGAACTTCGTCCGAACTGAAAATAAATATTGAAAAATGTTGAAAATCTAGAAACAGATGTCGCCCCAATAGCGCAATATTATCGATAATAATTTGGATACTTCTGATTTGTAATATTAAAATATATTTACATTATACATTATTTTCGCTTTTGTAAATAAAACGAGGGGCGTTCAGAAAGGTTATAAATATATGTTGAATATGTCCTCATTAGTGATGGTAAAATCGTAAATGTTGTGATGATTGGTGACTGATTATTCGTAATTTTTCGAGCAATCATTCAAAGTAAACCTCCAATAGTCAAATCTTAGTTATCATAAATCATCAAATCATCGTTATATCTCAGTTATTAAACATCGTCTCAATCACAGTCGCATAACGGTTTACCATAACTAGTTGCCATGCTTTTAAATACAATAGGCATACTAGTGATGCTAAAAGCGTTCTTTAAACCGTTATTTTAACTGCTATTGTGACTGATTGTGTTCGATTGTAATAATGATTGATAATTAATTAACTTAACTCTTCGGGCAACGACTAGTACACTTCTTTTGCTTTTTTCATCTTTTAAATAGGCAATCCACCCTTCATGAGTGATTTGTGAAACTAGTACACTAGAAAGTAAGTTTCCGACAGTTAAATCTTAGTTACCAATCATCTGCACGATCACAATTATTATCATAACCACATGCAGGTTAATACTGAAGGATTAAATAATCTGTGTAGCTGCTGTATTAGGTATATACCTAGAATGAAGAAATTGATATTATCAAAATGTTTCGAGTATTGGCGTAGTGCCGTGCATTATTGTATGTGTCCTATTTTCATTTACGGAAGGGACCGACCCCTTTCCAGAACCGTTATAGAAGTCAACACTCCCTTTATCGGTTCCACTCAACAATGTTTGAATTGAAAACGCGACTTCAGATTACACACTTAGACTTTTGGGAAGCAATAGTCTTGTAGTTGTAAATTAAATTTTAGCAAAATCACAGTCAAAATTTACTATCCTTCCAGTTCCTTATTTATTTACAATTAACACGATGTATACAGAATGTTAATACAATGTATGAAACAATATATGAAATAATAAGACATTATAATTCAAGTATCAGTGGTACTGGCCACAAAAGTATGAAATAACATATTTGTATGTGCATCGCGCATCTATAAGATAGCCGGCATTTGCAAGTTATGCAGCTAAGATAAGGTCTTTCTACCTACGCTATATATTGCTTTTATCATCTTCTGCACGAGGCTGTAAGAAATCATCTTTCTCATTGCGAAGAATGTATCCGATTCAGCTATTCTTCATTTGTTTGTCATTAGTCATTGCTCTTGACTTATCCATTCTAAAGGTGAATACAATCAATAATAAACATGTATGTTTGTATGCTAATTTGTTTCAAAAATAATTAAAGACTGTGGTCGGTTTATTATTAACACCAAGCTATAATCTATATCTTGGCAATGAATGATTTTACAATCGCATTGGAATAATACGAAATCCATTTTTCGGGTAGGAAATATCTGTGGAAAGAAAATCACTTCTGTTTGCACAGCTGGAGTCCGCCAGTTCGAAATTAGAACGCGATTCCCGCCTTTTTAACTGACATTTCATGGCCGGCTGCCATTTGCAAATTAAAACTGCTTTTATACGTGTGCTTCGTTGTTAAAAGTAACGATAAGGGGCAGAGCAGTCTGATGTATTATACGTAGGAATATTGTGTAATAACATTAACCCGCCCTTTTTGTGCTGACCTCTGTGTTAATTCTAGAACGTTGTAGAAATGTGTCGGAAAACGATATTCGCGAACAGATGCTGGTGCCATTTAACGTCAATTAGATTCAAACCGAAGAAAAGTTTATGGCCGTATAAATTAGCAGTTTGAATAATATGTCAAATTCAATAAAAACAAGGAATATCGCAAAATAATATAATTTTATGTACAGGCTGTTCTAAAGTATTTAGCACGAGCGAATCTGGTGTATTTTTTAAATATGTACATTGCTAGAAATGAGAGATTGAAATATTCAAAAATATATTAATTAATAAAAATACCAAATACACTTTTTTTAGAAAATATGAAAAAACAATTTCTCTCATGAACACTTTTTTAAATTTATTAAAAATTAGTGAATCAATTTAATAGTAAATGAATTATAATTTAAAAATTATTTTTAAGTGTCTATATATAATATCTTTTAATGTTCATCCAAATGGGTTTGTCCATGCTAACGCATTTTTTCATATTATCGATGTATTTAAATTTAATTTTAACATAGCATATGTTTAATGGCTGGCATATTATTTGTGTGGAAGGAAATCTGTTATGCACTTGCGTCATTTTTTATTTTTTTGAATATAGACGGTGTTTGTTTTATATAACTCCATTGTTAATCAACACAATAAATCAAACACGATTTTTTTTGGTTCTATATTTAGTTTTTCCAAATAATTGGATACTATATATATATATATATATATATATGCATATATTATGCATGATATCGTGCATGCATAAATCGAAGATGATGTGCTTTTGCTAGTATATTTGTACAACGGGTGATATGAAGTAAAATACAAATCAATAAAATTTAAATTGAGACAAGGCCAAAGAGCCAGCCATTAAACAAATTCTGTACATATATATATATACATGCCTCCGATGCATTAACCGCTTTTTAAAAACTGGCTTAAGTATTTATTATTAATTATCTTAGGTATATTTTTTAGAATTCACAGAAGAACACTTGTATTGTAAAAAAAAAGTACCTACACAATTATGATGTTCTTGATGTACTAAAAATATTGAATTTACTCATTTTAAAACAACTTATTTAAAAATATACGTATAACTACGTTTGTGGTATTGCGAGAATGTTATTTAAAAAATAAATAAATAAAATATTTTTATTTTATTTATTTACTTTTTATTTTATTGTATTTAGGGATTTTGACAGTTTATAAACTTATTATAATAATTAACATAATAAATATTTAACATGTGATACTATTTATGAAAATTCACAGAAATGTTTATGTACATGAGTATGTTTAGGTGCAGAAGATAAATAAAAAGATAAAAAAGAGGGAGAAAGGGTGTTGAGGTCGCAACTATTGTTGCGGTAAAGGGAGAACAAGACTTGTTTGTAGGTAGAATGATTAGTCAAAATTGAGATTGAGGTGGTTCATAAAAATAACCCTTAAAGCGCTGTAAGGCTAATGTTGAACAAGTCTCATTATTGTATTTGCATGACCGGTAAATGAATGAATTTTGTATGTAAAATGTTCTACTTCTGTATAATAATATCATTTATAAAAAACACTTATATAAAAAAATATTTTTGTATCACGTGTTTTCACCATCAGAAAAATATGATTAAATTATATTTGAATGCTACTTTTACTATATGCTGACAGCTATTATAGCCACCGTGTACTATTCCAAGGACAGTCGGCCCGGTTAGCGGAATTATTTATTGCCAACTGAGGTCAAGTCTCCGTGGGTGCAATTTGCCGTTATTATCGTGAAATGGCGTGGGATGAAAAATGCGTACTTGTTCTAATTTCCTTGCTTAACCTTTATCATAGGTTTAAGAATATTTCCTAGGCACAGTGGCCGATCGGACTAGATTTCATAACCCTGATAGTGATTTGATATATACCTATGAATCTTCGTAATCTTTCAGAACTCTAAAGTAATATATCTGTTTACACCGCCAAAGATTTTTATAATGTCGTCAACGTCATATGAGGTATTTAGAAACTAAATCGCCACTATCCAATTGACAAAAAATAGAGTGTGACTTGTTTGAATTATAATTATTATCTGGCAATTGTGGCAGTTTGACAATTGATAACCTGTTCATAAGTTTTAGAACTATTTTATCAATTTCAAGCATATAAATTTTTAAATCTGCCCTCTATGTATCTCAATTAGTTACGAGAGGTTTTGTTTCTGAATTCCTCATAAAATATATCTGCATAAAATCCTATAAATATCCCGTGTAAGAATATTTAAAACGAAATTGATTCATTTAAATTATATTAAAAATAAAAGCATTGTTTACATTCACTAATTTGTTATTTATTATAACGTTTCCAATGCTGACGCATCATCTTCAGTAATGTTACTAATACTAAACTTAAGACTAAAGCACTATGTGTTCATAAGGGTTTTGGAGTTGCGGCGGGGGGGGGATTAGAGTCGGGTGGGGTAGGGGCGTGGTCAACAAGCGCCGGAGAGGATTCGTAACAGAAGGTGTTTGAATATTGATGAGATTTTTGTTACAATTAATTGTTAAGTGTTTTACAAATATGTTCCAATTCTACGTTATCACTGTCGAAGCGATGACCCTCGGTTCTTGCGTGGTCCGCCATTTCCGAATTGACGCCTAAGTTTTTTATTTCTTTCGAGTTTATACATTCAACTTTATTTATTTCAATACATTAATTTGTTATTAGATGTTCATTTGTTCTGTTCCCTGCCCATTTACTATACAAGAGTCCACAAAATTTAAGTGCCTATCAAGAACATAATTGTGTAGACAATTTGTTACATTTTATTTTACGAAACCGTCCTATATTAATATGTAGTAATGATGATTGGTGTTCGATCGTAGTAATAATTGATAGGTGTGATTTTACCATTGGAGGTTTGTCTTCTCATGTACTAGAGATTGCTCTTCGAATTACAAATAATTGCTGTTACGATCATCATTACAATCAAGCACCAATCACAATCACGATTTATCTCATCATTACTATCACGCCCACCCTTTTTAAACACTTGTATATATAGTATATACATATTTCTGTTTTCAGTTCTAACGTTCATTTAATGTTTAACTAATTTAATCAAAATTTTTATATGTAAGTATTTAATTATTTTGAAATTTCGTATGTGGATATAACTTTTTTTACTAATGTTTTAATCTATCTTCATCATTTAATTATAGAATAAGTGATTGCTTTGCTCTTTTATTAATGTATTCGAAGTAAAAATTTTTGGGAAGACAATTAAGGGAACAGATAAGTTTTTTAAAATTTTATTAAACGCATGATTCGGGGGTGGAACAAACATATTATTTTATGTATTTAAATAATTAAATTAATAACATATATATTTCTTGTAAATAATATAAAGCACGGTGTTGTTGTGCTAGCGAATAATTCTTTTAATACTTTACAATTTGTTGACCTAGCCTGCGTGAAATGTGAAATATGCGTTATCTAAATTGTTCGCACGATAAGGCCAGTAATCATAATAATCATTCGACACTCCGACTTCTTCATTTACTTTGATCTTGGGAGAAGCCGTTACTAAAGGTACACCACCAGTGTTTGTTCAACTGATGGCATTTCGTCATATTGGAACTTTAATATAATTTATCACGGATTTATAAGATATGTAGATACATTCTTCATTTGAATAGAGCCGAGCTAATATGTGCGATAGCCAAACATCCGTGTCGAGCGTCAATGTCAGAGAGCCTCCAATATAAAAAGATATGTATACTTGCAAGCAAAGTAAAAATCAAGCTCAATCTATGTATTTTTTAAATTACTAAATTGAAAATAATAATATAAAAAATAAAAGTATTTAATGGTGTTTAATTGTAACAATGATTGGTAACTGTAATTATTTGTATTTCGGTGACCAATTGCTGGTCTACCAGAAGTTAAATCACCAATCATTGATTCAATGTTACCAATATCATTATAATTAAAATCGCACTACGTTTAAGTACCTTTACGTTGACCGGTTTTCATATATTTATTTCGCATTTAGACAAATATATAATAGTTTTTGTTGTACTACGTCAAAAATGACGAGAAATCTTAATGATTATTATAATATTAATTTACTTAACAAATCAAAAATGCAATAGCAAAATAATTTACTTTGTGTAACACCACACATTCACGCGATAGAATTCTGCGAAGACGCAGATTTTTTCGTAATATATTTTTATAATGATTGATTATACTAGTAATGCCTGTCTCACTGGCTTAATTTGTACATAGGTAGGCAGAGTGTATAACATTATTTTATTGTATGTAGTATAATTCTATGAAGGTATTCTTCAAGAAAAATATTTAATCACGTTTTAATTGCATTGATGTTCAAAGTTTGCCAATTTTTTTCGGGGGTTGAATGTTCCTAAACAATACTGCAAATTTGTACGTCTTCTATTTATGATCGCAGACAAAGACAGGGAGCAAATATATCGGTCTGTCGGTTTGACCCTGGGGCAGATATTCGCCCATTCACTTTGGTGGAAAAACTAACATAATGATTTCACGATCGTTTGAAACGAGATATAAATCTATCGGAGATATATGAGGGAAGGGATGCTGATTGGTGAAAGGAGGGAGGTTATTATGCTATATTAAAATATTTTTATGCCATATTTTATTAAAGGATGGCGATTAAATTACAGAACGCTGTTTTATTTTGTGCGAGATGTATGCAAGTTGATAAGATCACCCACGTTTTGGACATTGAGCCACATTCAAGATAATCTCTCTCTACCTACGCTTCTGCTGTCTTCTTCTGCACAATGAGTTATAATATATCATATTTCTCATTGCGAATAATGTGTCTGAAGTAGGTATACAGCTATCTATCTAGCTAGCTATCTTTTGTTCGATAGATGTTTTAAGTTCTTTTAACTTATTCATGCATAATTAGTACATGTATATTAGCAATGTGGTGACCCCAAGATAGGACACAATATTGACCGGAGATTTATTAACTTTTTCGTTCATTTTTATTTTTTGATCTCGTGTTTAAGAAATATTTGATTAGGCATATAACATCTAGGGCGACCACGCACAATACAATTTAAAACATTTGATACGATGAATTGGTCGACGCGTGTAAGAATACGAATGGGTTTTTTTTGTATCGGAAGAGAATGACGATCTCATATTACATATTTTTGAATTGTCGATAGTAGATTCATTCCAACTCACGCAAGTTATGCTTGACTTGGTTGATTGATTATCTTACTGTTGGTTTGTGTTGCCAGGTAATATTTTATTCGCTTAATTCATCATGTATCTATTGTAAAGCAGTGGCGACCGGTGTTTATAAATTATTATGGTAGTGTCCTAGTAAGATGCGGGACAAAATTTAAACGTAGTTTTACAAAAATTAGAATATAGTATAAATACATTATTATTATAACAAAAATATATTACCTGAGTTCTTCTTATTTTTAGTCAATTTCTGTATTTCTGAAGATCCTGAACTCCGGATTGTGATCTGCTAATGTCATTGATGTTTCGCCTTCACCTTCCTCCGTAGTCCGTAGTTCAGATAGCCATTGCAATTGGATAATCCATCGAGTTGAAGATTGTCATCTTCCTCTTCAGTCTTCCGCCTTTCAAGTTACCACCAGCTTTATCATCTCTGTTGGCGATGTGCCCAAAAAATTGGAGGATTTGCTTCAAAACATATGGTACTGTGCGTCAATGTAGAGTTAAGAATACAAAAGAACTGTAGCAAGACTTAAAAAAATATAGGTGTATTGCATATTCATTCACTCCAAAATTTTACAGCTTTTTAATATATGCATTGGAGAGCTTCTTGATACATCACGGGGATACCAGACACGAGAGCGGTTGGCGAGCGAGTGGGCTTGTAGACCAGTGGCGTGCAGAAGGTGCAGACTTAGGTTATGCTGTTATTTACGATAATTATACTATATACTGTACACAAGATTATGAGCTTTCGTTTAACCGATCTTACAATTTATTTACTTGTAATTTTTGTGTATTTTTTATAGTATTTTAAAATTTAAAGTCTTAATGACAATGATATCTCCATATCCGTATAAAATTAAATGTATATTTTTTATGAATGTTATTAAGAATAATATTAATAATTGAACATGATTCTTTAATTATTTGAAAACTCTTATATAATAACTGAAGCAAATCAATTTTCATTATCAATCAAATATTATCTTTATTAATTATTAGCATCGGAAATGTGGACAATATTAAACATATAATCTGCGTTGCATTAATTTTTTTAAGCACGATTTTTATAGATATGAATTATTTTTTTAAATACGATTATTTCTCAAATATTATAGTGGGTTCGGTGCACGAGCGCACTGTCAGACGAGCCGCCACTGCTTTGAATAACAAATTATTATTATTGAATTCTGCGTTCTTTCGCGTAGTACTCGAAGTCGAGTGGTATCATCACCCAATAGTTAATATTTCTATAACGATCGCGATGTTATCAATTTATTTGATCAACCGTCGCACTGACGATGCTATGGAGACAAATACATTCGAACAAACGTGACCTCAAAACTAGCGAGCGAAAGAGAACACTCTGTTAAGTAATGAGACAGAAGGTACACACAAACACAATACAATTAATGCTCCAACAACACTACGTAAAAATTGCCCAATAAAATGAGGCCATTAAAAATCTACCAATGAGTAAGGACGTTGCTCCTTTTATCTTTTTAATGGCCGGATTGTTATCCACTTAACTTCTTGTCAAACTTATTATTACGATAAAAGTTTTCAATGATTTATTGGACATTAAAATAATTGAATGACTACAAGCAATAATGTAATTGGTCCAATAAGTGTAAGTAATTATATATTATTAAAAACATAATAAACTCGAGTTTTACATTCTTCGATTTCTATTTGTCTCTCACACTAGCCATATAGATAATTAAATTATTGAATTATCAGTTTTATCATGATTCCTGGCTCCACAACTTGGCATCTTCACCAGTCTCCGTACTGGAATACTTTCCTCTAATTGCCGACTCCAATAATGGATAGATCTTTGAGTATTCTATTTCCTGTTCATCTTATATTGATCAATCATTTTTTGAAGAGTTTCCGGTTTTGTATATAATTAAAACATAGATATACGAGATACGTACACGGAATACGTGTCACAAAAATGTCTCCCTGAACGAGGTTCGAATTCTTGATCTCTCCATCTTGTGTAACTTTACCGCTAAAAACAAATGATTTTATTGAAACATATTATATTCAATAAGTTCAGAATAAATAAGAAAATAAATTATTTGTCAGAATTTCATTTCATAATAAAATAAAATTAAAAAAAAAAACTCCTCCCCATATCTGCATTCCGTATGCCAGCAACATAATATTGTAATCATTCATATTTCCAATGCTAATTTCACGTAGTTTAATTATTAAAATTAAACAGGTGTGCGGACCGTGTGGCAAAGATGAGATCCGGCGGCGGATCGTCCAACCGAACGAAGGTGTGTCAAAAACAAAATTGTGTAGTGCGCAGGCGCGCCGGTATATGGACAAGACAAGAATAAATAATCTGCCATACGTTGCCAACACCTGTCCACGAACAAAATAAAACTATTTTAGTAGCAGATTATTGGCTAATAAAAATAATTTTTGTTTTGTCTGGATATTTTTGGACGGTTTTATCTATTCATTATCATAATGTAGATATCTTTCTAGTTTATTTTAAACTCTGATTTTAGTTTATAAAAACATTTTATCTTTTTACTGTCGCGGATTAGGTTAATTATTGTCAAGATGCTTGATTTTCTAAAAAAAAAACGCGTTTAACTATGGTGTGCAGTATGTAACTACTTATTATAAATACGATAACATCTACGCATTCCGTATTACCGTTCATAGCAGAGTGGTCTAAGACATCGGATTCAAAAATCAGAATCGGATTCTGCAATTTTTAATTTAGCTAAGACACAAACCGTTTTTCTATCTCAAGAAATTAATATAATTCGTCGCCAGGTGGGATGTGTACGTGCATGTTACCGGAACAATTTCTGTGATTCTGTATTTGTTTAAGCTGTTTGATTAATTTAAATGGTACCTTGATAAACAACTTTCCGTGTTGGACAATTTAAAATTACATTATTAACGTTGAAAAGTAAGATTAACGAAATCATGGGCCATGGCCAACGCTCATCACGAAGGGGTCAAAAGCAATATGCGAAGCCTGTTGTTTACTGCTAGTTAAATAAACCTACCTAATATCTTACATGTGAGGCGATACCAGACTTTATACATGTAGGAACATACTTAGTAGTATACATTTAAAATATGTGTGACCTTTGCAACTGTGGCCAAGTATCCCACAAACACAGCCAATAAGCCAAATGATCAAAGCTGCAACGGAATCGTATAGTACATCCGTATAAAGTATTTTCATAATGCCCGATGCGGATGTGCGACAGCATCACTGCGGCTAACAAGCCCTGTCGCATACATTTATGCATGAACCCCAGAAACAATACTGGACAGAAGCCTCTGTATCGCCGGAGTACAATGAAGCCATTTAAGTGTGAACGTGTCCCCGAGGTGGGTAGGTGCCCACTTTCATCTCGAAACACCGACCACACGGAAGTCCGAATTAACCCGCACTCCGCGTGACCACTTACCTCGACTCGAGAAAAATTAATAAATTTCACGACCGGTCGGGTCAACACGCTCCCGAACATTTTAATGATAAAAAAATTAAAATATCCAATGTAGTGCCGTATTTTTATTTTATCTAGTACATTTTTTTAGAATTGATTTAATATATATTTTTGTAGTTTCAATCGCGTACAATCACTTTGTACGAAACCGCGAAATTTATTATACGTCAACCGGTTTCGCTTATCTCGAGCTTCATCAGGACGTATTTAAAACTGTTTTAACTACGTCCTGATGACGCTTGAGATAAACGAAACCGGTTGACGTATAATAAATTTCGTGGTTTCATACAATGTGATTGTTATTTTATTTAATATATACAATTCACATTCATACTTCACTTATCTTATCTACTTGATTTAATAGGTACTTATGTTACAATAAATATTATTTAAAAATGTGAAATCATCAAACATACAGAATTTTTGAGACCATTCAAATGCAAGAACATTTTTCAAACTTCTTTTCTATTCAGTATTATGAAACGTATCTACATTAATTTTTACTGCATCGATTAAATATTGAATCTACCTATCATAAATTCTCATGGGGGCTGTACCAAGAATCGCAAAGCAACAGTATCCACTTTAACACATTTTTACTAACTATTTTATAGGTTATGAGTTAATGTAATTATTTGAAAGGCCAAAAACAACCCTGTCTGAAAATGAATCGAAATTTTTATTAATAAGTTTTTATCTGCAGTGCTACTTTATTACTGTGTCATTTCTTGTTGTAAAAAATATTAGCGTACTGAATTTACACTTTTTTATTTACAAAATTTTACCCTTTCAAATAAAACCTTTCCATTTATTGGATTTTGTAATTGGTCAATCATAAAAATGGGTGTAATAACGCCGTACCCATCACACTTGTGTACTTTAATCACGCCGTACCCATCACACTTGTGTACCACTTGAGGTTAACTCACTTCAGATTTATCACTACACAATTACACAATACTTACATCTGTCAGTGGCGTACATTTTACACTCCCTTGCCTCTTGTATTCAAGCAAAATAGATTTTCGATTATACCTGGATCGTGTCATGGAAATGGACACTAGGATGGAAAACGATTGGAAAATAGTTTTTATTTGTTCGTCTTCATTGTATGCTCAATGCTGAGTGTCGGAGTTCTCTGATCTATCTGGAACTTGCTGCACAATATATCTTCATTCCACTCGGTTTTATGTTACGTTGATTGCAGTGCTTGAAGAGAATCCTGTCGACTCCTTTATTTGGTCTATTCATTTTACGGTAGACCGTCATCTTGCTTTCCCTCAATGAGATTATGAGTTTATTGAGACTTTCGTTATTTTTGTGCCTTCATAACCAAAGTTTGCTAGGATCCTTTACTGCGTGTTGTGTGTTACTGCGAAAGTCTTTAATTAATACTTGATAATAGTAAGTGTAATAAATAAATTGTGAAATTGAAATATAAATTGGCACTACTTATATATCAATTTTGATGTGTTATTTTCAAATAGATAATAATGAATGTATTTTTCAAATATTATAATATCAAAAACAAAATTTGTAATTCGATACCCAACACTTGAATTCGGTCGTTATAAGAAGAAAGCTTTATATCATACATCTTTATTATTATTAAGCATAATTTTTGTTTTTCTTTTCCTAAATCTCAGAATAGCTAACACTGAACAAGAAATTTTTTGGATGGATATAAATGAAACAATGTTATAACTCTACTTGAGTTTATTAGCACTACTCGAGCTTCGAGAGAAACAGTAACTCTCATCGACAGGTGAAGTATGAAACAAGTAGATTTTTAACATTGTTTTATTTATATCCATCCATTTTGATGACGAAACTCTACAAAGTTAACGCCGATTCTATTCATAATATTAAATTTTTTATTGAATAATTGTCAAAAAAACTCTTCTACTTATGGAATGCACGCAACTATAATATAAAAAAATGTTGGTACGAATACGTATTCCAAATATTTTGTACGATAGAATGAAGCTTTTGAGACTTGTCCCGG
Organism: Eubasilissa regina; assembly: GCA_022840565.1. Taxonomy (NCBI): domain Eukaryota; kingdom Metazoa; phylum Arthropoda; class Insecta; order Trichoptera; family Phryganeidae; genus Eubasilissa; species Eubasilissa regina. The sequence continues at coordinate 11,193,192 of JAINEB010000020.1, read as the reverse complement.
TGATTACATCTTAGTTTAGTTTCAAAATATCGAGAAAGATATGACTTATGCTCTATGTACCTATGTATCTCATTTTTTTATTGTATGCGTAGTAAACTAATACCTCAATCACAACTATGTAGGTATGGTATTGTATGCGTAGTAAACTAATACCTCAATCACAACTAACTGAGTAGGTATGGTATTGTATGCGTAGTAAACTGATAACTCAATCACAACTAACTGAGTAGGTATGGTATTGTATGCGTAGTAAACTGATACCTCAATCACAACTAACTGAGTAGGTATGGTATTGTATGCGAAGTAAACTGATACCTCAATCACAACTAACTGAGTAGGTATGGTATTGTATGCGTAGTAAACTAATACCTCAATCACAACTAACTGAGTAGATATGGTATTTTTTAGAATGAATTTTAATTCGAGTTCATGTTAAATAAGAGTTATCCGTAGGAAGAAACGGACGAGACGCATACATCTTCTTGAATTGTATACATATTTTGACAGATAAACGTTGTAAATATAAATTGTCGACATTTTTTCACTTGACAGCCCGTGCGAATGGAGGCATGAAATAATAAATAGCACATAAACAAAATTGAAAACATCCTTGGAATTTGAAGGATCAAGCTACAACAATTGCAGATTTAAATAAATTAATGTTTCCGCGGTCATCAACGGAGTTAATGTCTTCACGGATAATTTACCTCGGACAGTTGCACAAAAAACGTAATGGCCGCCGAATTACCATTTTGTTTACCATGATTTTAATGGTAATTTGTATTTTACCTTAGTTCAATAGCATTTTAAGACTTTTAGAGATTTTTATCAGACCAAAGTGTTATATTAAGATAAATAAATACAATTAACTTCAATTGTATCGAGAAGGAGTTGGCAAAAGAGAAAAATTAGATCATTTTATGATTGATAATAAATGCTAACTCACTCCGCGGGTGGTTCGAAATGATTTAATATATTTTTTGCTCGTCCAAGTCAATGACCTGTCATTTATTACATCGCTTATTTGGGTCATGTGCGTTTTTCGACAAGTAAAAAATATTTGCTTAGGATTATGAGATTGATACAGCGATCGAGTGTTATAAAAAACTCCAAACTATAAAAATATTTTAATTTAATTACGTATTTCAAAAACGAGCAAATGCTAAGGACGTACATGAAAAAAAAAACGTCAAGCTTACCTGTCATTTACACGTTATGTACATATGCTATTATGATTTAAAAATAAAACCTACTCAAATTATATGTTGTTTAAATTTAAAGTGAAGTGCAAAAAATAATGTGACAGAAATATAAAAATGACGCAAATCTTACATTTAATATCACGGCTTACAGTTTGATAAACAGTATTTTTGTGAGAACAATTAACGAAGAGCTTAAAAGGTGACAGATTAAATGACAAAAGGTTAACATCGACGTCGAGAATGCTTGCGTTCTGACTACACAGGTATATGTTCCTTTCAAACGATAAAGCAATAAAAACTTATTATTGTGATGAAAAAATACATTATGTTCAAAGTGTACATAAAATTGCTAAAGCTTAATAATTATGACATCACAAAAAATATATTTTTCAATAATTTCATTTTATATGATTTTTATTTATATTTTGTCTACTTATCAACTTCTTTGATTATGTTATATAAGGATAAAAAATATGATAACTATTATTTTTGTTAAATCTTCTTTTTCAAAATTCATTGCATTTTATTTTATTTATAATAAATTTCTATTATCTTCGATATCGTGTATTATACAATATTTCTATATATGTAAAAGTTTATAATACAAATTAAATGTATTAATTAGAAAGATATACATATAAAATCAATTTTATCAATCCGGGAAACGTGCATTAATCGATTATGCTATAGCACTGCAGTGGATTGACGACAAATTTTCGTACCTATATGATACACTTTTTCAAATTAGTACATCTATCGTTCCATTATTTGAAACCGATCTTGTTTATTTTTATGGAATCTCAAATACCTTTGAGTAATCCGATAAGAGACGCAAGAATTAACAATTAATTTTTATTAAATTTTGGACACATTGATACAACTTGTATATTATTAAGGACACATTCATATTATGAAGTTGTAATTATTCAGAACATAGGATAATTAAAATTTCACAATAAGAATGTTTTCTCCTTAACAAATGTAAAAGTGTATAATATGGAAGTATTCGAAATACAGGCGTCTATCTGGCTTGTCCATCAGCAACCAATCGCACGATAGGCTCAATTACAAAATAAATAATTTGTTAAATAAAAAATTTCAGCCTTTTTTAATAAAAATAAAAGTATACCCCACCAGCATGTATGGCAGATGTCATTATCTCTTATCAAAAAAGCGATTATATATTTTTTTTTTGAGGAAGATAAACGGAAATGGAAGGATGCTGAATTGTTTAAAATGGATGTGTCGTGGGTATTCATATTTTATTGACCAGACAAGACAATTAAGCAATATTTCGATGTCATCAATGGTGCTTTAAATCAGGGCTGGAAAAGATCTGGGCGGCGAATTGCATAATATTTGAGAGTAGCGCTTAAAATAAGAGTACAGAATATCACGCTGTCTCGTTGATGTGACGTGTCAGTGGCTTCGTGGGTGGCTACAGCACAGCAGTCAAACACAACAAATTAAATAATAAATAATATACAAATTTTCTTTAATTTATTTTGACATATTGCTCTAGAATAATTATAGAGAATTATGTAAGGTATGATAAATAATATTACGCTCGCTACAGAACGTACTGTATACTATTAATACTTTATTGTACTATGTAAATATTTTATGCATTTTGTAATGTTAATTTTTATTTATTGCAAGTTGCGTAACGCTCTCCAGGCCACACAATATAAAAAGTGGGTTTTGATTATTACAGAAAATACATTGCATACGAAAAACATTAATTTTAAGCGCGTGTGTTCAAGGCGTGATACAACATCAAAATATATGATAGATAATTAAATTTGATCGACGTTATTTTAAAATCGACGCCGCGCCGTGTTATGAAACGCCGTCCTGTCGATATTATAAAAGCAGACTTCATAATATGCATAATGTGTATATTGTCAGATGTCGGCTGCAGGTTGCAAGCGATAATGTATCTTGTGTCGAAACATGTACAAATGAAAATGTTATAAACGTGACAGTACTTCATTAAAACCATCTCGTACGTCTGATTATTGATTATTTTTAAATACATTAAAATTTTTAACTATTCAGTTGGCAAAATAAACTCGAAAAATGAGTGGCATTTCACGTTATTATATATTTTTTTATAAATATCTCGCTCATTTTTTCCGTACAAATTTGTTCAGGGTGTCCGAGAGACTATAGTCGAAATGGAGCCTTCGGTTAAGGGACATCACTAGAAACTCATTGAGCCACAAATAGAGTTATCCGAAATTCAACGATTTAGAAGTTATTAAGGAGAACATATTCTTATTGTGAAGTTGTAATTAATCTGACCATAGGTCTGTGATATTTTAAATACTAATTAAATATATTAATTATAAAGATATACATATAAAATCAATAATAATGGAACGATAAATATATTAATTTGAAAAGCGTAACAAAGGTTCGAAAATTTGTCGTGAAAAGTATTGTCTGCTGTAGCATAGTCGGTTATGCACCTTCCCCGAATTGGAAAGAGTTCCGGTTTCGAATTCCGGTAGCAACAACACAAATGACGCAACCTATCGCTATGAAATTGGCACATGTAAACTATGATAATGTAGTTACCACATAAGTTGTCAGATTTTTTACGACAAATTAAAAAATATCATTATATTGTTGAAAATTACAAAAATTTTTGGGCTACTGTCTTTGGGACACACTGTATATGTTTGTGCTTCTGAAAGTTCTCGCGGTACAAGATACGAGAGCGGTTAGCAAATTGAAGTATTTACTGTTGTGAATAGAATGTAGAATATTGTGAATTTTGTAATTATGAATAATCATTTAATTGTATTAATTTTTATTTCATTTTTAATAGTATTAGTTATTCATTGCACGAACGCACAGTTAAATAATCTATTAAATAAAGTTATATAAAATAATTGATTATTACGATTAGATTTTTACCTCACACTGTATTTCTTTTTCTATCGCGTATTTTTCCATTTAATATCTCAACTTATTTCATAATGTATGATGAGAATAGTCCAGCGCAATATAATATTATAAAACTAATTAGAGTCATTGAAATAAGTCAGTCAAGATGAGTCGCTGCTTCTACACGTTTGATTTGAAACAAGCACGCGTCGAAAAGACTATTGCGACGTCACTTGTGGTATAAATTTATTTATATGTACGTTCATTGTGTTAACACTGAAATAAAGTACATTTATGATTTGTAATGCACATCTCTTTTATAATAAATATGAATTAAATCATATATTAATTAGAAAGATATACATGTAAATTGGATAATATCCAACTATGCTACAGCGACAATATTTTTAGCGACAAATTTTCGAACCTATATGTTACCTTTTTTGATATTAATACATTTAACCGTTCCATTAATCTTTTATAGTGCTTAATTCTTTTTTATAGATGACGATAATTTTTTTTCCAAATTATGAAATAGATAAATTCCATACCGGAGAGTAGGTACAATGTCAATTTGATTAGAAAATATTACTTTAAATATAATTGTGAGGACACATGGTGCCCTTGAGCTATTAATATGTAATATATATATATATATATAAAATGTATAGTACAGGATGAATATTTTGTTCCAGGCCCGTTGTTCTTTTTAAATAACTAGAATAAAATATAATTTTATAATTTGGTTTTTATTTATTGATATGTGAAATATGATATCGACCAATTAACCGACTCTGGCAGCGGCACAAATGCGTGCTATTTTCAACCATATTTTTCATAACATTCTCACGCACTATTGTTGTTCACACTTCTAATATTGTCTTGTAGCATCGGAATTGTTATTGGTTTATTATCGTAGACTTTTTTTTCCTAGTATCCATACAAAAAATAGTCGGCAGCCACTTTTCGACATTATGCAACCGGGAAAAAATTCTTGCAAAATTTTAAGCGTACCTCGGGCTGTGTGTGATGTAGCACAGTACTGTACAAATCACCATTAAGGGTCACAGCATTGTCATTATTATTTAGATCAAATATTTTAATAACTCAAACACATTGTTGAGGTATTAGATGCTCCACAATAAATTGTAATCAATTACTCTCAATGACTATCAAATACAAACTGACAAATACTTGTCAAATCAAAATGACAGCCAAACAAAATTGGCCTGGAACATAATATTCACCCTGTAGAATAGAGATCATAAGTTGAGCATCTTTCGTCTTTCATGGGAGCCTTTAGATTTATAATCCATTTCATGGAAGTTGTGTGTTATTGTCATTAAAATGAACCATAGAATTGAAAATTATATTAAGTTAGTTAATTAACTTAGAGAACGGATTGTCCAACAATAAGCGTTAAATTTCTAGACATGGCATTGTTCGTGCAATTTTATTGTCTGTCATAATTGTTGAATCATGCATATTTAATGTACCTATTAGATGATTCTTCTCAGTCAGTATTCCTTCTCTTGTATATTTCAAGGCGTCGATTAACTCCGAAAGCTTTTTTAACCACTAAACTGCCGGTAATATTTTACACGAAGGACATCTTTAGGCTAGCCATTTTTTAAATATTTGATCAATCTTCTGCAAAATCAAAAAGATTATTGATGAAGTCGCTTATGTTTTAAAGTTGATTTAATGTACGTGTCACGGGGCAGTTGCTATTTTGGTAGTAAAGACTGTTGACTCAGGTTGACTAAAAACTTAAGTAATTATTCGATTTCAAAAATCAGAAGGGATTTACGTGAAACTAACATCAGCGTTGTGTAACAGTAAATAATCATACGTTGGGTCTTACCTTCTTGTTTATTGAGTTGCTACCTGTTGTACAAAATTAGACAGGTAAATTGTAAATTCAAATCAACACAGGTAAAAAAAAGCACTTGCCGCCAAGCTACAGGGGCCATGGTGTAGAATAAGCTTCTTTCTCCCACTTGTCGCGGATAAAATAGATTCGCCGCCTGGGCTACAGATGTCGTTGTCTACCCGCCACATATGCAAAAAATAATAAAAACAGCTATGTTTAGAATATCTCTGAAATATCAAGTGCTCAGCAGATAAATTCATCGGAGAACAAGGAGCAGATGTGGTTGAAAAAATGTGCGTGTCCAAGCGGCAACAGGCTGGATTTTTGGTCGGTGGGGAACGAAAGTTCTTGCACTGACAGAAACTCGATGGCGCGACATCAGAAAAAAGAATATTAAGGAGCACCGGGTGGATAAGGACTGATGCTCTGAGATGTGAGATTTAAAAGGTTACTTTTTTAAAGTTAGGTGTTGTGATGAAACTAAAAATAATCAGTCAACGATGACTAAAAAACACGACGGTATAATAATTTAATATATTTGATGCGATAACCTCACACTTTAACATGATTTAATTGACGGTAGGTTTCATTTTTTTATGTTGCGATATGAATAAGCTATCAATATACATATGTTTGTTTTACGTTGTTCTGCGCCACGGACGGTCGTAGTTAAGGAAATTATTAAAAAAGTGACAAACCTAATTAATTTCATATAATAGTAAAGTAATTTAATCTATTTGACGCGATAACCGCACACTTTCACACGATAGAATGCGACACGTTAAGTGTCCTAACAAAAATATAATTTTTGGTTTTTCTAGCATTTTCCATGTAGGTATATGATACATTTTAAAGTAGTATAAAATATCTAACGTAGGAGTCGTTTTATTCTTTCACTCCGCTGTACGATATTGCTACAGACTCGTTGTAATAGCGATTACGCATTTGTCATCACGAAGAAATGTTTACATAATTAATTCCGGATAATTTTACAGATGTCACACCCATCGATGAAATGTGCTTAAAATTGTAGACGCACCCGTTTTAAATATATTTCAATCGCATCTCTGTACAGATTTCATATAGCTTCGTGTTATTTCACACGCCTCGAAGATAATATGTTTATTTTTGCAGCCACATGTGTTTAAGATATCAAAAACGATCCGGGCAGATGGTTGAGAGTTATGGGGAGAACTGTGTCAACGGATGATTCATTCTTATTAGAATATTAAAATATTATACGACATTAATGTGCTCGGTTGACATTTTTGTGGATCTTTGACAGTGCAGGCTAAAATATAACATTATTTTTATAACGATTCTATAGTAAAATAAATCTTTAAAAACACATTCATTTAAAAATAATTCACCTATCTAAAAATTTTTATCATTCAATACGTATTATGCAGAGTGTGACAGGTATAAGGGTATTAATTAGAAAGATATATACATAAAATCAATTTTATCGAAAAATATTGTTGTTGCTACTGAGATTCGAACCTGTATCTCTTTCCAGGGAAAGTACATTAACCAACTAAGCTACAGCAGAGCACTTTTAACGACAATTTTTCGAACCCATATGTTACACTTTTCAAATTAATACACCTATCGTTAACGGAACTTCTCCATATATAAGGTATATAATGCTGTCTCAAAAATGTTAACAATTATAATCTTATCGATCTATGAATGCAGTGACTTTGTACAATCATTTTCATGGAATTTGTTGTACTAGATTTGTTAACAATCTTGTAAACAAATCAGAAGATTATTTTATTATTTTTATTCAGGTGTTAATTTTGTCATGGAACGCCGACAATTTTATAATTACGCTTATGTGTGGGATTACATTAAATGTTAATTTTTACAGTACATTTGAAATTCTGGTACAGTACATTTGAAATTTTAATTCAGTACTGAAGGATTTATTTATTATTAACCGAATTATTGGGAATAAGAAAATGAAAGAATATTATTTATTTATTTATTATTATTATTATACACGCCCTATTCAGGCATTAATATACTTTTTTTAAATAATAGAAAATTTCATCACAAAGAAAAAATTGTTTTAATCGTTGTACGTTTTTTCGTAATCAAAATAAAAAATAAATATAAAATGTGAAGCAAAGCAATTTATTCGTTATAATTGAGTTGAGACACATAAAATTGTAATAATGTAGTCTTATAAAGAGTTAAATTTACAGCAAAAATGTCCACTACCTCCGCATATTCATTCCCCGAAGAATGCAATCTGGGGACTGCGGAGTTAACTAATGCATGTGTTCTGACATTATCCCTGTAATAAAACAATGAATTGTGTCTTGATGATCTCAATGTTGCGTGAAAGTCTAGCAGACCAACAATCTGGGGGTAGTCTATCATACCATTGATGATCCTATAAATAAATATAAGGTCGATAATCGTACGTCTCACTGATAGTTTTAACAATTTCAGACAGTTAAGGAGATAATAATAATTAATATCCTCAGAGCAGAGCATGTCATTGAAAATTAATGAATCTAAAAAACTTTCTCTGGATTCTTTCAACCTCCGTCGAGTGAACAATGTAGTGAGTGAGGCGACCAAATAATCGAATTATAATAATACTTCGCAGGTAAATTGCGAGCTTATTTCTTAAATTTTGCTTAGCCATCTGGCTTGTATAATAGTACGGTATTATGATTTATATACAACAATGAAATGATGAAGGAGAAAAGTAAAATACAAGTTATCATCACCATCTTCATTGGCCATTATCAATCCTGTGTGTTTAGTTTTCGTGCATCATAAATACACTTTTAGTATGCAGTAGTTATCGGCGTATATGCCTTATTATTACATGTTCGTTCTACTCTCCCACTCCCTCCTCGTTATTTTTTCTAGTGCTCGAGTTGTGAGTTGAACTGTGGAATTTGACCCGAACATCAGCAATACCTGTCAACCAATTGATCTTCGGTGCTGTGGCGCGCTGTATTGTGAGTGTAGTTTACGAATTAAGTGAACACTGTTTCGGTAGAAATTTTCATCGTTAAAGTGTGCGACATCGATCATGTCGTATGGGCATATGCGCCCGGGCACCAAAACGAGATATTTAATTGGTACTAAATATTATTTTCGTTAATTCGTCCTCGGGCACTAAATACCCTAGCTACGCCTCTGGGCACAAACGAACACACCAGTGATCGATCTTGGTATCCCTCGGATATTTGAGGAAAGTACGTTATCGCTAATAAAGGGAATCGAATTTTCCTTGTAATTCCTGAAGAAGTTGTTCCTTGGATATTTTGAATTCTTCCCAATACTTATATGAAAATAAAAACACTTTTTTTTTTTTTTTTATAGTTCTACTTGTTTAATTTCCGTGATACGCGCTTCGCCTTATGAATGCATTATCAACCTAACCATTTTAAATTCAATAATTTGTATGAAATCTATTGAAAGGGGCAGCTATATAATTTAGTGTACTTAAGGTAATAGTGGGAATTTTTGGATTTTTATTTTTTGGCACGACTCTAAGAAACAATTCTGTTCAAACACTAATGATATTTTAATGAAAGGTAATATATGGAAGAAGATAACTATACAATTTTATGTAATACTGTTTACTTGAACAGCTAAAGATTGCCATACATGAAGTAGACGATAAAATAATAATAAACCAATAGATCCCTTCTGTTTGACATTTTTAAAAATCTGTAATGCTTAGAAATGCTTTTTAGGATTTGATTTTGCCGTAAATTTTTTCTTTGTTATAAGCATTTTTCTCAAAATATTTGATTTTATATCATATCTTATATCTGTCAGACCAGTACCGCGACTGTGTTAAATCGTTCACTTTGTGAATTCGGTATTTTAATTAATATTGGATTTCGATTTCATCATCATAAGCTCATCAATACAGAATGTATCATGGGTATTAGCGAAATTCTTCTCCATCGGTCTTAGAAGTTCATGGCCAGTTAATTTTTCTCATGTTTATCATCGTTCTGCCTCTTGAATTGGACTGTCCTCCTACCGAAAGGCGCACGAGAGGCGAAGACGCAGAATCTATAACTAAGTGGGAAAGGCGAAGGTCTCCTCGAATATGAGGTCTGGCATTAACAAACTAACCAATTGTCCTATCAATGCAGTATCGGTTTTCCTGGATTCTGATTTGAAAAAAAATCGACTTCTCGGAAACACACGGGAGAATAATCTAGACAACTCTGCACAGAAGATTCTAAACGGCTGTGAAACTTGTGAAACGTATGAAATTCCATGAAAATAATACAATTATAGGCTCCGTAAGTACACTAAAATATTTTTAATTAATTCATGATATGACTTGTGTAAAAAAACCTGCTGTACAACCCAAAAAATGTGAAGAGGAGTGCTTCAAAATCCATAGTCCGTAATATGGTAATCAGATATTTACCGTCTGCACTCCATGTAGAGTTTGCTTTAGCCATTGTTATGATAACACAGCAAACCTTATACATCTACGCACACATCTATATATTTGTACGTGGGTAACGCAATATCTGTTGTCTCTCGCCTCTCGCCTCTCGCCATCTCGAGTGCGAGTGGGGAATTTTTTTTCATTTGACACCTCTTCACGCAGAAGGCTGCGAAACGTGCTTTTTTTAAATGAGCCAATTTTTTGTTGAATGACAATAGACTCACTGTCCATGAAAAATGGGGTAGACATTTTATTCCTCTTTAAGAAATATATATGTATTTATATGTATTTAAAAAAAATGAATAAATTATAAAATATGCAGAATAATATTTTTTCTCTATATCTTTCCCATTGATTCATTTAATTTTTGCACTTAAATTGCAATTTCACTATAAAAATGTATTTTCATTACAAAATATAAATATTTTTAGAAACCATAATCATTTTGTGGCCGAACCCTCGAAGTGGTTCGTTTATCGCATTAGATTTTTAAAAACTCTTAAATTATTTCTGTTAAATAAAATTTGTAGTTTATAATAAGAATTAAAAAGAGAAAACTATAAATTAAAAATGCTAGTAAAAAGCTTTCATCATCTTCAGAATTGTATTTATCAGAACATATATTCTTACAATTCACCATTACTCTAAATGATTTACTTTGCTTTTAACCTTCAACAATATAACAAAAATCATTAAAATGGATTTTAAGTGCGAGCTGTATCTAACTTGAATCACTCCATTACGACCATTTATAATCTTGACAATTTTCACGATTTCTTTATGGTTCAAAAAATCGCAACAAATATCGATTTCATGATGGTTTGGTATTCATTCCATACATATAGATTTTACCGGCAAGGAATAATATCCATGGCTCAGTGCGCAATCATTGTATGTTCACTTGACAGTGATTATTATTTCTTGACAAAACCCATCTCTTTCACTGAAGCATTCACTCAAGTTGTAATCTCTTATAACATATTGATTCGCACGGTATAACAGACCGCTGAGAACTTGTCAAGGAGAGAAAATAAAATATATATCATCGCTTCAACTATAAACTTTTTATTAGTATATATAAGGCATTGATGTAAGCTTCGAACTGACAGATTTATTTATCAGATTTTTTTCGAGATCTGATTAACTTTTTACTATAATATTTATATTTTGTGAAAATCGCGTAAATAGTATTTAGAATTCTGTATACGGTAATTAAATGGTAATCATAATAATATATTTATGTCGTGATCATCACATCAAGATAAAATTATGCGCGTGATAATGCATAAAGCAAACTGTCGGCTCACAACATCTGATAAGCGCACATACAGTTATGTACAATTATTTATTATGTACGTATTATTAATAATATTCAACATAAAAGAAAAACAAATTACAAAAAAGTAATTCTAAAAACCTGGACAATTTTCTAAAGAGACAGAGAGTGAGGAAAATAGGTTGGAATTAAGCGAGATATGGTCTTGAAGAAAGATGGAAAGAATAAGTAGAATCTAGAGAATAAATAAGGAGGTTATGAGAGAGTGCAAGAAGAAGTGGTCCATAATAGATACCATCGAAAATTAATGGAGTCAATGACGCATTCCAAGACATAATATATACCTTAAAAATGTAATTGAGGCAAGAAAATAGATAGACAATTGTATTAAAGTGATTAATTGAAATAATTAAAAGGAGTCAAGTACCGTTCATAACTCCGGAAAACCTTTAAGTCTAAATCTAGACTATTAAATGAACGTGCAATATGTTTGCCATTAATATTACGTACAATATGTGTTGCTTTGTTCGTTCGTTTATGTATGTGTAGATATGGTGTTTCTGAAGAGCGAATATATTTCTTTTGCACTTATTTGTTCCGCACACATAATATTCTGAATGTCAAATACAGCGAACGACGCTGTCGCATATTATTCAACTTTGTAGTTCAAAGCTTTGAGTAATTTGGCTTTTGTGATACTTTAGGATTGTAATTTGAGCACATGAACGAACGACTGAATGATGGTCTTCATATTGCGTGCGGCTTAATTTATCACAATATGTCATTTGTCTGTGAAACAAATAAACCAGGATAATAAAACCGTGGCTTAATGCGCACTTATTGTAAGTCTATTTGACAATGATAGTAATTTTATTTCTTTTAATGTGGTTTTTCTGGATTTAGGTTGCAACCGTGTTCAGATCTATCTCGAAAATTTATAAGCACAGGTGTTCGTTGAATCCTCGGAATTATGTCACTTACCGATATTTTCATAAAATTGAATGTATATTGGTATCTGTTTAAGATATTTTTTCTTTATTTTATAGATATTATGCAGATAAAATTCTATCGCATGCATAAAGTAATATTGTTACTTTATATGTCACAGCAATATATCAGTCACGCATACACTAGAAAACTAAGCCCTCGGAGTATTCGTATGTATACTATATAAAACAGGTATGAAAAATAGAACCCTTATAAAATTTCCGTAGAAAAGCATATATACTGTTTCAATGTTTACCTATTCAAAAGACCATCCCCATTTCAGGGTGGAATCTATATCACCCAGGAGTTGGTGTTTCGGAAGAATGAGAGGAGGGTTGACAGAGGAAATGTGTAGCAAAGGATCACGCCATTTATGTCACGACTAAAGCTTTTTATTTTATTACAGAGTTACATACAATATCGTGCAGATTTGTATAAATACTATAATTATGTGCACATACATACAGATACGCTGAATATGGTATCTACCAGGGGCGTACACCCAAAACTAAAATAAATCTAAATTACATATTTATTTGTTACATTATATTTGAAATATATTCGATTAACTTTACGTGCAAGTGTTTCAAAGATTGCATATTATTATACTAAATAGAATGATTGCTGAATAGGAAGACTTTAGAAATTTCAAAATAAAACTTTGCACGCTTTTTGAAAAATCTATACACGAACTAAATAGAATTGTTACCTCTGGTGTTGTGAATATAAAATCTTCACTTATGCTGAAGTGTTACAATATGTATCAAAAATAATATTTTTGAAACTTCACTTATTAACTTGAAGAACTTCGTTAGAAAAATAGCAATAATTTTTATAATTTTGAAGAATATAAAATAACTCTCACAGATATGTTTTGTATTCTGCTTCTGAAAAAATGTGCTTATTCGTAGAAAAAATGCCTCCAGTTCAGAAGAATATAACTTCTAGTGGCAATAATGTCCTTGATATAAGACAAATCTTTATGTTGAGACTCGTTCAATATTTCCATACTAACAACTCTCCTCAAGCAATAAATCATGGACACAACACAAGACAAACAACAAACATCTACACACCAGTTCCGAGAGCAACAACGACATTTTATCAAAGATTCTACATGTTCCTAGCTCCGAAACTATACAATACACTCAGTACCAACTGGAAATCGTACAATTCCTATAAGATTACACAAATATGGACCCAATATATGATTCAATCAGGTAGAGATAAATCAGAAGCATGGATATCCAACAATTTAATATAATTTAAACAATTCTTTCACTAATAATCCACTAGTCCTACAACACTCCCACTCGATATATTTTAATTTTATTTTTACTTTTTTATTCATATTTGAATTTTCTTTTTATTCCAATAACATCACAACAGCACGAAAAAAAAAACTGGCTACTTTGACACAGGCTTTAGTCTAGCAAAGTAGCCAAGACAACGCTGTATATATCAGAGGTGAAGTCTACTCCATCCCACACAATAAACTATGTATTATGTATGTTTATTATGTATCCACCTCTGTTAGTACAAAAATATGGATGTCAAAATATATATATAAATAAATAAATAATGTAACCTTAGTCCATCTCTAATTCACTCCTTTCGCATCTATTTACATACTTATGGATACAATTTGAATTATATTAGCACAATAAAAAATTGTTAATAAAAAAACACATTTGCTAAGATATTATGTAGATGAAAAGCAGTATACAAATTAGAAAAAATAGCCGTTTAGATCAGGTCATTAAATTTGAAAAATCAATTATCGAGTAAAGAATATGAGTGGTCCAGCTAAAGGCAGATGAGATGTGTTTCAATCTGATAGCTGCAAAAAATTTGCTTACCTAGAGGATCTAAAGATTAACCTTTTAAATGCCGTGAGTGCGTTGACACGCCAAACTTTGTATGTCACGTCAAGCTATTAGAGTTTCAACACGAACTTTTGGACCTTGCAAACTTGCAGAGATTAAAGTCATATTTTTAAATCATTTTGCCATCTGTTAACGATAGATCTCCGCTTTTGATAGATAAGTCAAGATCCTTAAAACTTGGTCTCACCCAATGTGGTGTCTTTCATTTCAAATAAAGTTGGCAGTTAAAAGGTTAATAGAAGGCTAAGGGCCTAAGTTATTTGATCAGTAGTAAAACTTTACAATAGTAAATTTTTACTATGGTAACTTTTTACCATTGCCTTTCCATGCGGATTGTTCGAACGACAAGTTACTATTGTTAATCCCGTCCAATAGTGTGACAAAGTGAATAATCATTAAATATCTGAGAATATCGTCAATATTGGCAATATATGCATCGTTATGGTTTATTCACTCCCGCGTTCGAAATCTGTCACTTTGATGGCGAAAAATTTTCGATCTATGTGCTAATATAAATTCAACGGCGAGACCATCATCGGACGAACTCTCGACAAATTAGCGGGATATTAATTAATGATTCATTATCGTATACTGCAACTTTCAAAGTGACATTTGAAAGGGCTGATTTTGGTTTTTAACTAACTGGAGGACAAAATTAGTTTATTAATTATTATTACATGTGTTTTCGATTAGTAAATATTTTTTACCAACGATCAAACAACCCGTTTTCGCAAATAAAAATTCTATAGTAAAAAATTACCACTGATCTACGGCTCTAAGAGGGTTTACAAACAGTCATACGGAATACGTACGGCGAGAAATTTACGCGCCGACGATTGTCAGTCTGGCTAGTAGCGTTCGGCTATTATAAATATGTAAATTTGAAAAGTTTCACATGGTCGTATAATTGATTTTTTACAATTAAAGCACATGTCAGTAACGTAATACGTTCACTAAAATATTCACGATTTTTAAGGCTTGATCGATTACATTTTAGATTGACAGTGAATAGAAAGTTTCATGATGCGCGAGCCTCCATACAAACGGTCCATAAATTAAAACTAATAATCATAGGTTTATCGCGAAAAACGAGTCAACGCACCTTGTTCAGCTGACAAGCATGCGAAGGCCGTTCCCACATAGCTGTATTAAGTATGGAAAAACATTTAAATGTCACATTGTAATTAAATACATTTATTTTAGCGCAGATACCCGCTTCTGGCATGCATGGCAACTATTTCTTTATGGCATTTATATAATAATTAAAAATTCTTTTAAAAATATTTTCCAGTAAAACTTTCATCCAGCAGTGGATCGACAGAGGCTGATAATGTTGGTAACTTGATACCGCCTTAATAGGTGTCATTGATACGTATTGCATCTCAGTGAGGCCTTACTGACCTTGTGTCTAGGTGTGAAGATTTTTTAGATTTTTGATGTCGATAGATCAGTGAAGTGTATTTACATTCACGTCTTAGTCGTCCACGATGTCGCCCTAGCCGCCCGTGATGTCGCCGATTTTTTCCAGTCAATGAAGTTTGCACCGAGCCACAATATATCTAACATGTTTGTCGTAAAGTATTAGAATTTCTGTCTGCGGCGGTTGTGGGCAGTCAGGATGTCGCAAAAACCGGTTTTTTCCACGATCTTCCACCAACAAAAAAAAATCGCCTCCATCCGGCGAAACCTCGTGGGAGTGATATATTTGTTGTCATTTAGAACACATTTGTTAGAAATAAACACAGTATTGTCAAGCATATGTGGAAACTGAATTTACTTCGAAACCTGTTTATGTTAAGTGATTATTCAATTGTATTATTGTTTAATGACACGATTATTATATGTACGTGTAAGTTGACATTTTTATTCTAGCACTAAATACCAATTTTAAAAATATAAACGTTTAATATTCGAGTTTCCATACAACTGCTCATTGGCGTGACTACGCCAATGCGGTGCATTGGAGGTCACGTTAGATAGTGCCCGAAAAAGATAGCGCCCTACAAGAATACATAAATTCTTTTCCTATCGCTAATATGGACTAATATTTTATAAATTTACTACAGAAAGAAATGAAAATACAACATTTAAACAATTTCTGACTCGTATCATAAAAAAATACATGTAAACGTAGACGATATTTACAATTATTTTAGATTGTTAATGAATTAAGTGGTTAATAAAACAAATTTAGAAAAATATCTTTTTCTTCTGCAGGATGTCATTAACAAATTAAAAACATATGTTACATTGTTTCTTTAACATAATCTATTTTTAAAAAACAATAATTATTTAAAAATAAATTTAGTACCTAACTGAAAATGTTACTTGATGATACAAAATTACTAAAATAATTATTGAAAAATTTTTAGAATGGGACTTAGGTTAGTTTCACACGCTTTATTTATTTCTAATGATTAAAAATTATTCAATTTAAACCAACATTGTTTAAACGTAAAACAGACAATCCCAATTTTTTATCAAAAATATGATCCATTTTCTAACAAATGATAAAAAAATTCTGAAAAACAATTTTTATTCAAATATCTCAAATGCTCCTTAACTCTTAAACTACTTAAAGTTAAAATTAAAAATATAATCATAAAGTTAATAGAAGCACTCAACCAATAAATGAAATTTCCGCTAATAGCTCAGTAAATACCAAACTTGTAATAATTCCTGTAATAGTACTTAACGTTTAAGGAAAAAATCCCAACATTAGAGTCAAATTAACACCAACTTTCAAATTATATAGACTCACTGAAAAACACCCCTGTATTGAATTGTATATATATCCTAGCTTAAGAGAAAAATGTACCAGTCTGAAGATGGGCGTGACAGGCTGAAACCGGCAATGGCCATTAAATTATAGATAGTGGAAAAAAGTTAAAAAATGTTTTAATATAAATCATTAATTTTGCTTAAGTTCAATTTATTTAAAAAATCTACAAAAATACGGTAGTAAAATAATTTACTTTGACGCGATAGCCGCACGCTTCCACGTTAAAATTGAGAGCGGATCTTGTTATCTGATTATTTATATTGTGTTACCATGCGATGTTCGTTCATGCGACATGGACCGACATCAATTATATTTGCGGTGCATACATACATATACTGTAATTAAAAATAAATATTATATAGTAGAAATAAAATAGTTAATTAAATACATTGATCTGAATGTACATATGTACGTAGGCGTGGTAATGAAATAGTCTTCAAACTAATTTATTACATAGGCTTTTCTTACATTAGCAGTAATCTATTTTTTGATCCAAGTGTATCAACATTCTTACTAGCTATGGAGATGTGTAGTTATTTGTTTGTGATGAATGTTTGTACAATACCTAAATGTGTGTTTGTTTAATGTATGGTGCATATAAATCGACTCATATTTACCTAAACCGTAAAAAAAATGGAATATTCAATCGCTATTTTACTATCGACCATGATTATAATGAAATAATATATTGATTTAGTGGATACTATACGATCGATGTAAAGAAATGCTTCTTCTTTTCGTGCCTCATCCGTTCAATGAACGTTGACTATCATACGGCTCACGACGATCTCTTGGGATACCGAGATTAAGATGGACCGACGAGGAGAGGATACATCTAGAGGTGCTCCATGTTCCTGTTTCCGTGTGGAGTGCGTCGGTTCAGGACATATTAGCCTGGCCATGAAGTCATGATTACTAACTTCCTAGATACGTTTTGTCTGATCTGGGTTGTGTATTTTTGAGGAACGTACATTCGATTGAAAGCAGCGAATTATTGAATGAACTTTACTATTTTGAATAAATCTTGATAAAGCGCCGTTGTGGACGATTTTATTGAATAATGTCGATTGTATCAAATCGCTTATCAGCAAAATGAAATGTATTTTGATTGTTTAAGAATTACAGTAATTTTTATGTGTAGAAACACATTCTATTTTCATATCGCTCGCAGCGTGTACATAATAGTGTGGCTCAGTTAATTTATACCTTTATGAGGGTACTATAAATTCAGTTTAAATATCTATATGTCAAGTCACTACAATATATTTATTTTCGTATTAATTCCATTTATCGATAAATAAATACCTCTGTTGCATTCACGACACTGTTCTGCCATTATTTTAGGTTAAAATCTAATTTATTTTACTCGTTGAATGATAGTTATGAAGGCAACTAGATGAGGGTAGTACAACGAAAATAACAATAATACTCAAAATTATACTGCAAAAAAATGCATTTTGGAAGAGTTGTACAATAACATAACTTTCAAATAAATAAATAATTTTATTTAATGTTATTTTTTTTCACAACCCGTATGATTTCTTTCGATAATTAATGATTTTTATTTTGCAACGTGAGCATACCCTTGTACAACAAGAAACATGAGACCGAAATTGATGAAAACAAAGTACGCAAGTATGAAAATGTTTGGCAAACAGTTGAAGAGTACAATGAAATATGAAGATAAAATATCTGTCTTTATATTAGAAATTATGTGTAAAAAGTTTCTTTCACACCGGTAGCAAGAATCAAATAGATTTCGTCTGTATCCGAAAGCAAGGATATTTCCCGTTTTATGGTACTCTACTGCTTTTTTTTACTCTTTCATAAAGATAGGATTAATATTAACATTTTTAAACAAAATGGCTATCAGGCTGGCTAATGATTATTGTTGAGGTTAACTATTTATTAGGTCAATTTTTCAGAAAAGTACAACTGAAACCTGAATAAATTTAATTTTTTTTATATTATCTTTGTTTTATTAACCACTTAATTGAGTTTAAATACATCTACCGGTTTCGAAAAATACCATTTTCTTTTTCAGGATGTCATAACTAACTAAAAACATATATTATTGTTTCTTTACCAGGATCTATTTTTAAAAAAAACAACAATTATTTAAAAAGTAAATTTAGTACCGAACTCAAATTGTCACTCAAACATATTTAGTCAAATAATTTTTCGAAACCAGTAGATGTATTTAAACTCAGTTAAGTGGTTAATAAAATAAAGATAATAAATTAAAAAATATGAATTTTAACCACAAAGTTAATATTGTTAATTTTAAAAGTATGAATAAGAATTACATGAATAGTTTATTAATTCGTTTTTTTTTTAAGGAGAACACATTTTTGTTGTGAAGTTGTATTTTCAGAATATAGTTCTGTGGCATTTTAATACAAATTAAATTAATCAATTTAAAATACATATATACAGAAAAAAATCTATCTAATTGATTAATTAAAATTGTTATTAAATAGTATAATCGTGTGAACAAAATCTGTTCCTATATACGTACATAATTATTTTAGCGGAGGGTGGTTTCGGGGTCTCTTAGTCATGATCGATGAAAGTGCATTGAAAAATTCCAGAAATTGTGTAATGGGTAGCATTTAAAAGCCATCCAGTATTTTTTATCACTCGTTAAATAAACTATAAATACTGATAACTGTAAAATAAATATATCACGAAAGAAACTCATATCGCAAGTGCCATCAAATTGGTCGCAAATAATTCAAATAAATATCAAACAAGAAAATCATTACCCGCTTAATAAAATGAATATCATATTATTTCACTTTTGGTCACCGCCCATACTCGGGTATCGTTGTCTCGACGTCAGCTGCCGAGTGGGCAGAGCAGTCCCAGAACCGATGCAGTTATCAGCTGACAATAGCGTGGGTCAGAATGGTGCGGACATGTCTGTTACTGTTTTTAAATTACTCCTCTGCAGCATTCACGGACAGGGTCGGATCCCGGGTCGGGCAGAGGTACCCGCACAGCCCAGGGCGTAATGACAGGCAATTTCTGGTTGTTTACGCTTGTTGTGATTTACACTTTAACAGATTATCAATTTTCTTATTAATTTCTTTGATGACAGAATATGCAAAATTTAGTGATCATTAAATCGTGCTGAAACGTCGGCCTAGGTAAACCATTTATAAAAAAAACACGATCTAACCTAGAAGAGACGTCAGTACCATACACTTTTACCTTAAATTACACACACACACATGCATATATATATATATATATATATATATATATATATTATATACCTGGCGCGTGCAGTCAGCATATTGAAATAAGCCTTAGATAACTGTGTATTTCGTATTATATTTATATATTATTATATAAAACTTGTGATAGAAATATTACGAGGCATTTTGATTTATTTCGCAGTAATTTTAGTTTAAAGTATACCTTATTACATTCAATTTTAATATTAAGAAGATCATATTTTTGTAGTGAAGTTCTATTACACATAACATGGTGCCTCTGTATCTTCAAGAGCTTTGTATCCCAGACAATTTGAATGGTTGACGTCAAACTTTTGAAAAGGTTGTAGAACCGATCAACCGTTGCCAAAAATCTAAATTTAGTGAACGGGCATTTGCGGTGACAGGGCCAAAAGTGTGAAACTCTTTGCCTTCCGTCATAAGAAACAGTGCATCAGAGACTTTATTTATGAAGATACTAAAAACGCACCTTTTCAAAAAATCATTTCTGTGAGTTACAAAAATGATTTTTAATTTTAAAAACGAAGATAATGTAATTATAAATAGTTTACGTGTAAAGCGCCCTTGAGGTGAAAACTTTTACGAAAATGACGCAATACAAATTATCTAATATTATCATTATTATTAATACAAATTAGATTATTCAACTAGAAAAATATACAGAAATTTATTATTATTAAATTGTAATAAGTAGTACACGCTATTTCAGAAGAGACTGGTAAAATATAAAAAAATTCCTTCACCTATATTCCTTTCAGTTTAGTCATCATCAGATTATACGCACACGGTAAGGTTTATTTAACTAATATTTCAAACACAGCATTTTGAATTGTTTTCTTGACATTCCCTCGCAATGTTGTTTCATTGAATCTGGTAGGCGGTGTATTTCACGGTAAGGCGAATGTATCTCATCAGCATGTTTGAGTTCGGACCATTAGCGTGACCTCTGTAAAATATATGTAGGCTTCTGCAAGCAGGTAGAGATGCCACTAATTCAATATGTATTATGTGTGCATACATAAGCGTACATGTATATATTATTATCTCTATGTGTGTAGATTACACGGATGTATTGTATTTTGTACATGTTGCAAATCCTATTCTAAAAAAAAACTCAAAGCTGTAATATTTTATTTTTATCCGGAAAAATCAAAATTTTAATTTTTAAAAATTAATTTTTACGCCTAGACGACGTCATTTAATAATTTTGTGCAATTTTAAAAGCCTTCGTATAATTATGTTTTTTTATTTATTATCGAAATGTCGATAATTTATATTACAACTGCAACGAGCAAAGGTCAAGGTACGGGAATATTTTATCACTAATTTATTCAAAATGATAAATAATATATTAACGAATTTTTTTGATTATCATAATGGTAAACACAATATTAGCGTTTATTTTAAAAACATTTTTTAAAAATATTTTCAAAACTAATTATTATTTCGAGCGTCACACCAGTGGCGTAATTGGGATAAATCGCAACATTCGACTTATCGTGTTTTTTCTATATTTTTTTTATTACGATTTGATATATGTTTACAAAATGTGGTATTTAAAAATTTTTACAAGTTTGAACGTATCGCTGATTGTAAAAATAATTATCAAACGAATGGTTAATGATTTAACCGCTCACAGACCAGCAGTATTTGGACATGGATTCATTGGAGATCAGCTTTCAAATTTTTCCGATAAACTTTTACACGTCTTCATTTTAAATGTAAAATTAAAATTCATCACATATTTAGATAATATAATGTTCACGCCCTGTTAACGTCACTAGTAGGAACTCTTAATTATATTAGTAGCTAAAATTGTACGTACTAATTCACGGTGAAGTGAATACCACTGTTTTGTGTAGGAGGGAGAATGTAAAAACAAAGTCTGCCCTAGGCGCCTAATATTAAGTTACGCTCCTGCCTAACACGTTATAAATCAGATTTATAATTTGCTTGCATTGAAAAAAATGACAGAAACAACAGCAATAACGATTATATGAAAACAGATAGGGCCTCGATTGGCTAGCAATTACCTACCGAAGCGGCGCACGACAGCGTTTTGTCGACATTTTGGACCCTTCTAGGATAAGGAAACGAAAGAAATGACGATGAAAAAAAATACAAATTTCTGAAATCTATAAATAGTCACGGAACCATCTCGAACACAGCATAATGGCCATTCACTATACCTATACACACTCGTGTTGCTCTCCCTTTACCGCAACGTTAGTTGCAACCTCCCCACCCTTCTCCTTCTTTTGTCTAAACATACTTTGTATTCAAATATTTTTTGTGGATTTTCATTATTAAATAATTATTATGTTTATTACAATATGTTTTTACTGTCAAAATCCATTAATAAAATAAAATAAATAATAGAACACCGTAAATTTCTAACATATCATACATCATTCACTTTATCCACCTCCATACTCGCTCGTCGTTTTTTTAGAATATGGAAATTTCACATGTCATTCAAAATATATTTTGCTGCTTTATTTCACGGTTGCCCTCAACTTTTCATAGCCTCTTAATGAAGTTTAGTATTGGCTTAACATTATTCGAATATTATTGCATTTCAAAATATTTGAGAAATCACGTGATATTAATGTACATGTTAACCACTCGTCTCTCCCCAGTGTTTTGGAAAATACCTCGCGATATGTTCGTGCGTAATATCGACAGCATCCAGATAATTAATTTGACCCGCTTCCCTGAAATTCCTGGATCCTCTCACTTGAATAGCTGCGACAAAAGACACGCCTTCGTAAGTAGGCGATGGTCAAAATGAAAACATACCCCATAAAAAATATTAAGATATGTATTATGTTTAAATAGTTGATTTTATTTATTAATATTAGAAAATGTTGATGACTGAACGTGAACAATTGCATATTTGTAGGTATTACAAACTCGTTTAAGGTATATACAATGCGAATAAATGAGCAATATTTGAATATGTCAAAGAACACACAATTACTGGATTTTTACCTACAAAGGTACTGCTATTAAACAAATATCAGATATCTCATAGACAAAGTTATTTAAAAAAAATGTTTAATGGAAAATATATGTATATGTATAGTATGGGATAAATACAGGGCTTACGACCTGTCTTCGGCATTTCACTAATTCTCACCCCTCAATCTTCACATTTATAAAATTTGTTAAAAGTTGTATATATGTTAGTACACCATCGCCATCTATGGACCAAATTTTATAATTCATTTTCCCTTTTTTAAACAGCATATATGTCATCACTGTGAGAATCTGTTTTTAAATTATTTTAAAGTAATATTCTTTTATCTGTAAAATGTTTTTTAAACATATTTTACTAGAATACGCCTGAAAAAATAAATATTTTTCATTTTTTTATATATTTTATTATTTTGACCAGTATATTATATTAGCAATATTTGAATATGTTCAAGAATGTTTACAATTCTAAAATCTCAGTAATTTACAATAATTTGATTTGTTGTCACATAATAAAAATTGTATTTAATACGTTTCTATAAAAAAGATCATTAGCTGATTTAAATTAATTGATATCGTTAATATAATATAATGAAGAAATAAACATGAAATATGCGTAAAATTCCGTCATTAAATCGGATATTATTTGTAATAAATAGATACAAAAATATGGTGGAAATGCGGTCGTTTAAATATGTAAAAAATCTATTTACTATCTATTTATTAAATGTGTACAAAATCTATCTATCTTAGTGAAGAATGAAAAAATTATAATCTAATGTAGAGCTGTTTGTAGCGCAGTCGATCGTGTGGAATGCGTAAGTAAGGAGAATATAGTAAAGTAACATTCAATGACCGAGTATGAGAAAAAGTATGAAAGTAAGAAGAGCGGTGTGCACAAGAGTGTGGCGATCTATCATTTTTACCTGTCCCGCGAGGAAACGGGGTAATGGTAAATGAGTTAATTACAAAAATTGTCAAGACATGAACGAGAGTTGACGAAAAAGAGTTAGATCTGGACATCGCTCATCTAATATTTTATAATAATATAAATTTTTGCTTTCTCCATCAATTATTGTAAACATTTGTTTTATGAAAATGGAACGTGTGAAAGTATTTGTTATAAATTCAAAATCTCACAAAATTGTCCAATTGCATTATTTACATTACAAACAAATATAATCGTCTTGTACTATTGTGATCGATGGCATGCTGGTAAAGTGACAGAGTTCACAGCTCTGGGATTGCATTGTCATCATTATCATCACTCGCTGGCTGTTCGAGGAGGACACTTCTTCCTCAGGTGGCCGAAGAGTCCAATCCTGGATCCACATGGGATGACGGCGGTCGCGGGCTGTTTGCTCTTCCCTATTTTTGCGTGCGTTGCCTCGTGGACTTCCGAAGGAAAGTAGCTTGGGAAGAATCCACAATATTTTCTGTTATATTTGAGTGGGATTGAGACGTGGTCGAAAGGAACAATTTCGCGATGCATATTATAGCATATTGACTAAACTAGCATCCTAAGAACGTCGTGTATTATGTATGCGTGCTGTCGTTCGTCCCACGTGGCAGAACGACGCCGAACCTATAAATTGTCGCTAATTGAAACATGTTCTGCCCATCCTAAATAGGTACTTCGTTTATAGACGTGAAGACCGTTTATTAATCAAACTTAGTAGGACATAAATTAATTGAATTATGGAGATTTCGTAACACGAAGAACACGTGGGTTATTAATGAGAGTGTAAAATTAAATTGTGTATTTTTTAAATGCTTGCGAAGTGAAGATTTCTTCTTTATATATTTCATCAGGCTTTAGGAGGTAACTGCGGTGCAGAGGCTTTTCGTAAGCCTTTGCACACAAGATAAGTACACACACTGACAACTACTGCTACTGCAGCCATTGATTTGTATTAAATAACCTAATCTGATTTAACTTAATGTAACCTATTTGAAGGAATGTAAGATATCATATGAATATATCTAATATTCTATTACTTTGAGTGCAGTTATATGGTCATCGTTTTTATGAGGTCTCGCTGGGGTTCCTGACATTTCTTTGACCTGTTTACGGACTTTACTCCAGGACTCTTCTTCCTCGCCGAATATCTCTTCTAATGTATATTCAAATTTAGCAGGCGCATGAAATTCATACATTCTAGTAATTTACGTAAATTAATCAAAATTAAATATTTATCTGATGATAATTGCGTTAGCAATATTGTCGGATTATTAGTTAATTTTGATTAATATCACGGATATTATAATCATGTACAGATTATTTGAATATTTGAATTAAATTATTATAAAACTAAATTGTATTTAAATGTAAAATATTACTTTAAGATAATAAAGTGAACGTTACCCACTTCTGAATATTCTCTAGAACAACATATGATTATGAGTTGTACAAGTGTATGTCCACACATGAAATTCGCTTGAAAAACAGTAGGTACAGATTTAGTGCTGACTATCTATTGTGAGTTGTTTGTTGTGTATTGTGTAATGTGTGGAGAACATATAGGTTGACTGTACAAAATTTAGCATAAACTTTTGTAAAATTCCCCTTCTTTACTATTTTATCTATAAGTGATCTTCGTCTTATCTTCAGTATTACACTCAAGTGATACCCTCATAACAAGTGTTCATATTCATATTCTGAATGAAATATAGAAACAATAATTTTTATTATTTTTTTATCTACACACGACACATAAAATTTACTATCATTCACGTGTTCAATTGAAAAACATCCCAACCATACGAGCGTTGGTTACTTCTAAAACAAATAGTTATTCTACAAATATTTCTAATCCATTAATAACTTTGGACAAGAAGATTTAGAGAAGCATTACGGAATGATAAATTGTACAGATAGGGATATGCTATTTAATTTTATGTAAATTGTATTCAAAGTGAATTAAAACTACCTATGCAATTCTTCCGAGAGACATATAACTCTTCCTTTTCATTAACAGCGGGGTATCGCCGCATAAATTAAACATTGTCTGACTATAGGTAGATATATTATCAGCTAAGAAGAAACGATTCTCAAAATAATATCACTTTTTGGACAACGATAATCAAAACTATAATTCGTTTTGTTATCATTATTAATGCATATATTCTGAATAACACAGACTCGACTTAAATGATATATTTTATTGTGCATCGTTAATAATAATTAATACACGCCGATAAACGTCGTGTGTTACGCAGTTAGACTTCGTTGACCTTGGAACCTGCACATTTTTGTACTTAACGTATTTTCGATAAATTGTTTATTCTCATGAATTGTCAATTTGTAACAAGGAACATGTTATTGTACTGATCGTCTTAAAATATTTATAATATATATAATGATCTATTGATAATCTGTAATGTGTTTATTTATCAATTGTTTTTTTTTTTCATATTTAGAAAAATTGTTATGTAATTTTTATAGGTGTATTTGTTTTTTTATAATCAATTTATAAATGTAAGTTTTATTTCATTTTGAAAAAGAACTAATAATTATTTTAATTTTAATGAATATTTTTTTTAATTAAATAAAATTCTTGGTTTCGATTCCCGGGAAAGCCGAGAATACAGAATCCGCCAACTTCAAGGTAATATACATCGATAACGGTATCAGGACTCCATTGTACAGCTTTATTATCTAAAAATTAGAAATAAGTTAACAGATCACAATAACTAACTATATTTTCAACAAAAATTTACCACCTAATGTTGAAACACGCCACTGAATCATTAATTGTGGCACGCATATATTTATAAATGTTCTAATTTATAAAGGATATTTTTTTGCAGTTGTACGCTTCCAATATTCACAGTTGTATCTTTTGATTTAGCTCCGAGGCAAAACGGAAATTAACATCCCACGAAACTAAAAAGTTATTACGTTATTACGCTAATCGTATCTTATAAATGAAACGGATTTACAATACAGTTTAATGATCGTGATCCAAATAAGGTTTTAATGTAATATAATAATGCTCACACAAAATTACCGGCATAAGAAACGAACCTGGTAATTATTTTAATATTCGCC
This sequence comes from Eubasilissa regina, assembly GCA_022840565.1. NCBI lineage: Eukaryota > Metazoa > Arthropoda > Insecta > Trichoptera > Phryganeidae > Eubasilissa > Eubasilissa regina. The sequence continues at coordinate 11,165,587 of JAINEB010000020.1, read as the reverse complement.
TAATTGCCTGTCTCGTGACGTGTTTAAAAATAATAAAAAATGCCTGACCGCTGCTGGAGCAACTGCGAATTCTTTGCTTCTTCTAGAACTCATTTAACTATTTAAAAATTAAGTAAAGTTTTTTTTTTTATCATTTTATTTATATTTTACATAATATTTTACGTATTTGTGATGTTAAAAAAAAGGTATTTAATTTTCATCTTATGGCTCATCTGTCAGTATTAGAATATTCGCATGTCTGTCTATATAATGCACGTAATGTCTAGTGTGATTAATGGTTCTATGGGCACAGTAATGGGCTCATAAACCTTCCAGAAGGTAGAGGTGCACAGATACTGGGTGTGCGAGGATGTGTGCGTAGTAAGAAAGATTGTATAAAGATTGTTCTAGAAGTTTCTAGAATCTTCATGGAGGTTTTAGATAGCTCGATAGGTATTATTAAACATATACCTGTGCAGCGCTGGTATATTAACTGTTAAATATATAATATAAAGTTAAATCAATAGAAATGCAGTATTTATTATCTTATGCGTTATATATTATCGTTATTTTGAATGAACAGATTTCGAATAAAACTCAGTAATTTATGAAAAAACAAATATCATTCAGAACTTTGTTGAATATAATAACATTCCCAATTATTATTTACCGATTAATGAATTATTTCAATTAATAATTAGTTATCTACGTACTTACCTCGTATCTATAATATTTATTGCACGTAAAAAGATGGTATAAAGGTACACGAAGCATAATATTGATCAACTGTGAGCTTAAAATAATTAACCTTGGATAAGAACCATCACATGTTTTTATGACTTTTTCAATATTACAACTGTAAAATGTTATTACAAAAACCGGTTTGTTTCTTAGTTTATGTTTAAAATAAAATTGCATAAAATATTAAGCAATAAATTAATATTTTTATAAGTTTCACGTCAGACATAACGACAGACGTGACATATCATTTTTGTATGGTACTTTCAAATCAACAACAAATATTGTGACATTTTTAAAGACAATTCAAAAAATTAAATCAAAGTTAAAATAAATGGATGCGTGCGGTTTCCTGACTACATGTATCTTAAAATCTTTCTTTAGATAGGAAAATACGTGTTTTAAAAATTATTTATTACATAGGTAACCACTATCTAATAAAAGCGACAATTGCGGTAAGCTAACCATATAAAAATAAATACCTTACGTTGTAATTTATAATGCAGACTAAAAAATGTTAATGACAGTTTAAGTCGCCTATTATATTCGCACCCGGCGATACGAAAAGTGCACTTGTATAAATCGACTAATATTATTATATTATATGGACTGGGTTCAATTCAAATATTATATGGACTCTATTTCATATAACATAAAGTAAACATATAAAATATAAGTATTATGATAATTTTTTAAACTTTATTGTTTTTGTGCATCCTACTTGCGAATGATCTTGAATTATGGGAATGGCTTAAACATTTACATAAAAAATAATCGTATTAGGAGTGCACATTCTTATTGTGAAGTTGTAATTATTCAGAATATAGGTTTGTGATATTTTAAATACTAATTAAATGTATTATTCAAAGGTATTTGAGATTCCGTACAAACAAAGCAGATGGCTCTTTCAAATAATGGAACGATAAATGTATTCATTTAAAAAAAGTAACATATAGGTTCGAAAATTTGTCGTTAAAAATAATGTCGCTGTAGCATAGTTGAACAATGCACCTTCCCCGGTTTGGAAAGAGATCCACGTTCGAATCCCGGTGGCGCAATAACAATATTATTCGATAAAATTAATTTTACATTTATATCATTCTAATTAATATTTAAAATAATCATCAATTGATCAGTTATCAAGAAAATAATCAAATTTGAACTTAGGAATAAAAAGTATGTGCAATAAGTTATTTTTTATTTTTTTCGTAGATCTTTTTGTCATTTTGAGATTTAATATATATTTTAACCAACATATGCTTCTAGATTTTTTTTTTGTAGTTAGTTCTTCGATATATATCTCTGTGCTATTTATATTTTAGACTAAAAATTGTGGTGAATTATAATTTTGTAGTTTAAAAAAAAAAATTATGATACTGTTTTTAATATAGTGAAGATAAATTAAAAATCTTTGAAAACTAGATAAAATGCATAAAAATTTATAGAATTTTTTCACTTTTTTGTTTCTTATAATTTTCCTGTTGATTTTAACGTTCAATAAATTAAATTTAAATAATAATATAGCATTATTTGATATATTATCCAATCGCCGAGATGATAAAGATTAAGTTTATGTACCCAAGTGGTAATTCGGCAAATAACCGAACCTCAAATAACCTTCAGAAAATTTCATTACGAGTTTAACAGCATGTTATTTTTTAAATTCTAATGCGTATTTTGCACCGATGCTAGAGAAGTAATAACATCTCGTTGAAATGAAAATTGAAAATGTTTGCATGGGCACTTAACACTCCAGGTTGAAAGGTATATTACTACATTATCTATGTCTGAACGGACATGATAAAAATATTTTTTATATAGAAAACATGGATTAAATAAATTAATACAAATTGAAAATAACATCGCTAATATATTTTTAAAGGAGATATGGGTGCTATTTGATTATTCTTATTAATGGTAAATTTGTTTCTTGTTTTTTCTCAAGTACCTACATATACTTGTATAAAAAAATTCTTGGCGTATGAGCTGTAATAAATTATACCAGAAATATAGAAATCAAATTTATGCGTAGTCTTTTTGTGCTATTTTTTTTTTCACAGTTAACGGAGACGGCACCAAATTGGTAATTTTCCAAAACCAAAACAGAAAATTTATTATTTGGTATGAATTATATTTTTTACATGTTTTATTCATTCATAGTGAGTAACATTAAGAAAGGATCACTCAGATAGTTTGGTCATATGGAACGGTTGAATGAGGAGAGAATGGTAAGAAATGTATATGACGCAAGTGTTGATGATACCAGAAATAGAGGAAATCCGCGGAATACTTGGTAAACCAGATACTGGAAGATGGTCCTGTTAGAAGCCTTAAGAAGTACGAGAATATGTATGAATGTGAACGAGGTGAGAATTATATGTCAGGACATAAAAGTGTGGCGCTCTATGTGTCTACCTACGGATGATAAGTTATTCATATCTATATGTTATGTATGTATGTCCGATCAAGGTTCTGCTATTACGGGCGAATCGGCTATTGACGTGTATCGCTATTTTTTATAGAAATTATTAAAACCTATCTTAATATTTGTTTAGTCTATCGGGATACTGATGAAGTAAAAAATATACTATTATTGAATTTGCTGAAAAACTTGTTACATAATGCATCTTTGAACTCCTATAATCTAAAACTTGGGCAACCTTCCTGTTTCGTTAACTGCACGTGCTCTTTTGTTTATCGTGATTACATTTTTTTTAACCGGATTCGATTAAGCCCGAGATGAACGTGTTGTAGATTTATATTTATAGAATAATAAACAATACGAACGATCTAGTAAACACGCTTTTGGGGTAATTTCATTATCATTTCGCCGGCAGGTGTAACAAGAGTAATGAATTCCGCCTTTTGGCGTTTGGGGAACTCAAGGCCAAAGTCATTAATTTGGGAAGTGCTTAATGGCGGCTGTGTTTAGGATTCCCACACGTTTCACCTTGAAAAGTCGTGTTTTTTTATTTTTTATTCTAGACCCGCGATAACGGATTGTTTCGTTCATTTTTTCGAGCCCATTGTTCGGAACCTTTGCAACTTGTTTTCTTGGCAAAATTACGGCCGCTTATATTTGATGGTCAGTTCCATAAGGTAAATCATCTAGTCAAATGGAGTTTTAAATTTAAAAAAAAGCAACGCGAAATTAATATCGGTTAATCCAAGGTTTACAAATTTGTATATTATTGCTTTATGAGTTATATATATATTTTTTTTTTGTTACAAATTACAATACAATAATTATTGTTTTGCATGTTGGTTATAGTAAGATTTTGTATTTTAGAATTAGTCAGAATATTTACCTCTTTGGTGATTTAAATACTTGTTCAATTTTAAAATTAGCAATACTAACTTTGTGGTTAAAATTCATAACTAGTTATGACATCCTGAAGAAGAAAATATTTAAACTCAATTCAGTGGTTAATAAAACAAAGATAATAAATATAAAATAGTAATAATAATGCATGCGGTTTATGTAACTAATCGTGGAGTCTACCAAAATTTTATACAGTGAATGCTAATTAATAATTTTATTGACGTAGATAAATTATTTGATCTAAAACTAGGAAATATTTGAGTAGATTTATCAATTTTGCAACGGATCTGAGTTTTGCTGTCAGATTCATGAATTGTATTCAAGAAGTATAAATATATTTATTAATCTAGTCTGAACCTATGCGTGTATTATATTTTCGACAATAATCTAATCATGTTTAATTCATCCGTAGAATAAATATTGTGTTTTGTTAGACTTTTAAATCATTTCATAATTATATGTAATCATACTTACGTTTGTAAATATAGCATAAATATTAGTGTTCGCTTTTGCATCGAGTTATATACTACAAATTCCTAAATTGAGAATTGTGTATTTTTTATAGTGCTATATATATATTTTTTAAACCTTTACTGGAGTGATTATAAATTAATCGATATTCAAAAGTTTTCATTACTTATAAGCACCTGTTGAAGATTTTTTAATAAATTATGTAGATAGTAAGCAAATACCTGCACTGTATTTAGTGTATTTCGTACTTACCTAAATAATAATTGTTTCATCTTTTAAAATTATTTATTTAGGAATGTTAGAATGCTCTAGTATATATAGATATGTGTATTCGTTAATTCGTGTTATATTGTTAATTTTTTTTTTAAAACAGAGGAACAATCAAACATTTTATAAAAACAAAAGACATATCGAGAAAAAAGTTAATGCAAGTAATAAACATTGAAATAAAATATAATATACATTATATATATCAAATGTAAACATAAAAATTAGGAGAATATGTATAGAAATAAGTATATCAGTACAACTTTATATCTGTAAAAAATATTTAAAACATATATATGTAGTTGACTTCATTATTTATGGAAGTAAATGTAGGAAACAAACGTAATAAATAAAGCTTATAATAAATAAAGATAATAAATATTACGTAATTTCATAATATTTCTTTTTATATACAGTAAATAAATATGTATTGAATTTAACACACATATTTATTTGTACAATAAATAAACAGTTTGATTTTTGAGAAATGCTTTAATCTATAAAATGAGTAATTTATTTTTGAGTGTTATCATAATAAATTTCCGTCAGGGGTTTTCTAAGAAGGTCTGGGGAGCTTTCGGCTACATTTTTTTAAAACTATTTTTAATTGTTATATTTTTAGGAACCGCAAGGAAGCCACTTTAAAAAGGGTCTGCCTTGGTAGATTCTAAATTTAAAATTGGCCACAAACATTTTTATCGATTCTATGTAGGTAGGTAATCTTCTACATGGAATTCAAATAAAAAAATCAAAACTTTGCACTAATTTTAAAACAGAATTTATCGTCAAACAATAAATATTTTGATTTGGTGTTATTTACGATATAATAGATACATACTTATTCATATGTTAATAATGAAGCTTTTTAATAAAACGTAATGACCTCCGCACGTCCTTTAAAACTAAACATATGTTGTCATATTTGTGTAATAATGATTACATTAATTACTATTAAATCATAATTTTTGTTTTTTTTTAATATTTTTATTTATTTTATCGGATTATCTTAACTAATCTCCGAGATAAAATTTTCTCAATTTTGTTGTAGGATTAAAATAATATTCATATTTAAGTTAAAGTATCTACGCTGCATGAACCACTGGGGGCAACTATAAAAGATATAGTTAATGTTATAAAGATAAAACTGTATTGAAAAAGAGTGATAAAATTACAACATAAATCAATTTTTTATACATATTTTGATTCTTGTGTTAATTTTATTTGTTATACGAGTAAAATCTTCCCACTATAAGTTTTATTTTTTGAGTGCTCCAATGAAAACCGTTGTTTTTATGGATGTACAAAGTGCAAAGGATCCCGACCACGAACAAACTTTTGTCTCAAGATATATATAATAATACATAATATTCCATTTCATATGCACCGTAAAATTTATCGACGGTGTGACCGGCTGTTTTCGTCTCTCAACAAAAGCGTCTCCATGGTATGGTCCTTAAAACTACGAGAACTGTTCGCGAATTCTCGGAAGTAACTGGATACATGATAATGATTTTATCATGTAATGTATATCGTTCACATGTCCAAGAGTGCAAGAAATATCTCTGTCTTTATATTTTTTATACTTTAAGGCGCGATATTTTTCAAAGTTGCTTAACCCGCTTTCATTTTACGAAATCGAATGGACGTCATGCATGTATTATTTATATATACTGGAAGTAACACACCTTAGTGCTCAATATTGTAGGGGTATATACATATTAAAAATATGTGTCTAAAATGTTCAAGTCGCATGTGTCTAATCTCAACCATGTCAGAGATATAAGCACTTTTAAGAAGTTGTAATTATGCAATTATTGCATATGTGGTGTCAAAGTTATCAAGTGAAAATATGAACATATTGGAACAAGAATTTTCTGATAGTTCATGTCTATATATTTTGTGGTCTGTGGACCAGACTGTTTTTTATTAGATGATTTATAATAATAATGGAGCAATTTCTCAAATATTTATTTTGAAGTACGCAGAATTAATGCTTAATACGGTATTATAAAAATCTCATAAAATATTATTTTCCATAATTTGTACCTACTTTTTGAACATTTTCGACTCGCATTTTAGTCAGGTCTGTACACGCTTTGATTATAGTTTAGTATAATATTCGACACATATCATATGTGAACTAATTATGTATTCTACTATATGAAATTAACTAACTTCCGTGGCATCTTTCTTCCGCCTTATCACCCATAGAGCTCGACAGTTCTTCGGTCTATGCATTCCTCTACGCCCTACCTTGGTCACATCCTTTACGGGTTCCTGATCTTTCGTGAGATGCGAAAGGTTTTGAACCTTTTTTAACTCCGTTATAATTCATGCAGTAGAACAAAATAACAAATTCATTAAAGTATTATAATAACAGTACGTTGCACACAAAAATTGTTGATTTATATTATAACAAAAACTTTAAAAAAATATTCAAAATGAAACAAAAATTCGAACACATCAATCGTGGTAGCATTAAAAATTAAACATTACAATTTCACTCTAAATCTGGGTTTCTTTCTTGCCATACAGTTTGTGAGTATTACAATGGCTGAGAAAAAATGGGGTTTTATCTAAATTATCACCTTAAAGTGATAAAAAAATCATTTAATAGGTAGGTACCGGCAAGTTAAAATATTTTTGAAATGCTAATTTATCGTCGGGACTGGAATTAATAAATTACATAAGTCAATACTTAAACAGTTTTTTTTTTTAATATCACATGCTATAAAACTATTCGACGCGTATGCAATAAAAGCGAAACATTATTTTTGGCAATTAATTTAGCATATTGATTGTAATTAAAACACCTTCCGACCGTCAGCGCACCTGTATATACACATCAATAAAACTTTTTTTCATTTATGATAACATACGTTAATTAGCTATTGAAATATAACAGTAGATAGATGGGATGAATTGTCGATTTATTGATTATGTTGTTTTATTGGCCAATACGATAAAACGGAATGTCAAAAAAATTATTAAGTTTTTGGTTGAAAAATATTTTTTAGCGAACTAATGAATCGAGCTCCAAAGGAATGAAATTTTTCAAATCTTTACAGATGTATCTATAAAATACAATGTCAAAAAAAAAACATATCTAAAATCTTATTATTATTATCATTACAATAAAGTACGTATCTGCAAATGAATTTTTCTCCACGTATATTATTACGCATTATCAAAGTTTTTATTTGCCGCACAATTGTTTATAATTCAATTTTTTAAATAAATATTTTCTTTAAAAGAAATGTTGTTGGAACTAACCTAAACAAAATTCTAGTACAATAAAAATCATTTGTTGAAATTTGCTAAAATGATGCAAATTATTGAATTTAAAAACACAAGGACTGTCTCATTCCTGTATATTTTTGATTCTTTAATACGAAGACAAACTGAAATATTCAGATTCGTTTTACTAATACTACGACTACTAAAAGATTCAAATCGTATCTGATAATTTGATATTGACATTATCAATGTAAATTCGGCTTTCCATCATACGTTTTTGTATCTAATAGTATTTATAAACGGTCATTAAGGTCTGTCTATTTGTTTATATTATTTTTAAACTCGAGAACTACTGAACCAACATGATACAGCTTTACATATTTCAAAACCAGCAAGGTACTCGTATGTTGCGCAAGTCAGCACATTAAATTAAATTCGGTGTCTAAACTATAAATAATGTATCGAAACATTGCATGGGAAACTCTGCTAGGGCATATATTCTAGGTCGATAGATGATAGTTCACGATTAATATACATTATTTGTCTACGGGCCAGGTTTTTTTTTTTACTAATAAATTGCATAAATTCAAATTAACAGCCGCTTTTGAATATAAACAAATATGCACAACATATTGATATATTTTTTTAATAGACCTATTAATTATGATTACGACATAGGTAGTATATAATATTAAATAATTATATTTAAAAAACATACAAAAAAAACATAAAAACAAAAAACATAAAAAACAAAAAACATAAAAAACAAAAAAACATAAAAAACGTGTTTGTCTCATAATACAATACTATCAAATAATTTAATTGCTAAAGAATAATTTTAATCAGAATTAATCATCACTGGATTGCTCAATAATATGAAATGAAAAATTAATTATTTGGTTACGTATAATATATTATAAAGAAGATGTTTTTTAAAACGTATTAATTAGTTTAATATTTATATATCAGGATTAATAAATATTGTAAAATACAGATTAGAAGCAACATAAGCATGTTGACATACAATTAATATTTTTAATAATGTACTCGTAGGTTTTCAATTACAGAAAATAATGGAACAACCCAGAAAAATATAGGAATATTATTTTTAACATATTCGTTAACGGTTTTTTTTAAGATAGAATTAATCTGTCAATCTAGTGCGTATCTCATCTTATTGCGTACGTCACTATAAAGAAGTCAAAAATCTAACTAGTAATTATTTCTAAATCGAATTGTGCGAATGTACAGATTCCTTAAATTAGGTTAGAAAAAATTATTCTGTTTAACGTCAATCGTGTACCTACAAGTCATTGTTTTTCTGGCAAATATTTACATTGTGGAAAGAGGGTTGCACTTGTAATGTTCAGGTTAGGTTAGGTATTGTATCGATTAATTTATTGTAATCAAATAGATAAACTGAACACTTCGGTTGTTGTTCATTTTTGCAACGATACGCGTTCGCAAATTGCATGCTGTCCACGTCACAATGGTCGCACACCGCAACAATGGCTCGGATTGAGATTTACATAACAGATCTGAGATCCGACGCGATGGAGCCATTGACTATGTGCATAATTATATATATCCTGGAGTGATGATTAAAACAGATGTTTGCTGATGTCGGTCAACGCGACTGAATGGAGATCATTGCGAGGCATACAAATGTCGTAATTGTAAAGAAATTTTACACAATTGAGCTGAGTATACTAACGTAAAAATTGGTAGATTCCATTCAAAACTATTAAACTATTTACCGTAAATGTGCTAGTAATAATAAAAATAATATTAAATGATAAATGCAATGACAGATTTATAGGAGGGCGCGCATTACTAAAAATAAACTATAAATAAATGTTAGAATACAATTGTTAAATGGAATGAATAATTTATATTCATAACTGAATGCCAAATAATGAAATGTAGTAAATCATTTTTCGTTAAAATATAACGATTTTTCTGGATTGATAGGAATAATGCATTAACTTTATTAAATGCTCTAAAAATAGAAAAAAACAAAAAATTAATCAAAATATTCGTGATAATTAGAATTATCACTCGGTCGCAAAAGGTTAGGCAAATCCAGCCTACGGTGCAATGAATGCTTTGTAAACATCATGTCCTGAGTTGAGATCTGTCCGGAATATTCTGAACATCGTACGAAATGAAAACAAATATTGGAAAATTTAGAAAGATGTCGCTCATGCAACAACTCATTATTGTCGATAATAATTTAAATAGTTCAGATTTTCTAATGTGATAACAGATGTCGCATTGTTTTTACTTTTGTAAATAAAATGTACAATGCCAAAAATAACCACATTAAAATATGTCCGAATTTTTCAATTTTTTTTTTTGATCGGTTAAGTGAAGTTGTGAATTAATTGTAATAATAACTATCACTAAACGTATCAAATAACTCGATGATAAATGATTGTTATCAGTGACGAAGTATTGTGAACAGATAAAAAAAAGTTGTCTTTGTTATTGTGTTGGGATTACAATTGTTTTATATTAACATAAGATAAGCTTTATACATGTTTTTAATCAGAGGTGAACATACAAAAATCAAATAGTATGATCGTTTATTACAAATAAATTGCTATTAAGTTCACTAATTTATTATTATTTAAGTAGGACGTTTGTAGGTAACACATCTGATAGATTCAGCCTTGTCCCGGCTACTTGCTGAATTTTTGTCTGTATTCAAGTAGCCAGATTTTTTTCGTACTGTTGAGAAGTTGTTTTATTAAAATAAATAAATTTACAAATGTGAAATGGATACAGTATGTGTATTCAATTTAACTAGGAATATTAGACAGAGCTACTTGTGACTGATCCCATTGGATCATCGGGTCGATATTTAAATTATTTGTTGAACGATTTTCAATTAGAATTAAGTGTATTGTATAGTTTCGGAACGTGTAGATACGTTGATAGAATGTCGTTATTGCTCTCGATACTGACGTGTAGTTGTTTACTAGTATTGTGACTATGATTTATTACTGGGTGAGTATTATTATGTGTATGGAAATATTCAATGAGTCTTAGAATGCAGATTTGTTTTACATCTCTGGACCATAAGACTCTTTAAAAATGACATCCGACGAATACCTAAATTATAAACTTGGAAAAATTATATCGATTATTTACTTAATAATGCTAAATCGGAAAAATATAATGGTATTCTTTTAGAATAACAATTGCCTTTTCAGGCTCGCCTCGTTCTTAGGACGTTAGGTTTTCCATGATTTTCTCCGTTGTCTTCACTAATTGACAACGTCTCCTGTTTCACATATCTCCCTGACGTGGGTATTCTTGATTATACTCTTCAATGTCTAAGATATTTCTACATGCTTATTTATCATCGCGTCGTTTCCCCTCAGGTAGGCAGAGAAGATAGAATATCACACGTTTTTATCCTATCACTTCCGCTTTCATACATATTTTAAAGTACGCTCTTCATGCTCAACGGCTGTTCAATACTTGGTTTATTTGATTATGCCAGGTCTTTCGCGGATGCCTTCTGTTTCTGTTGCCTTCAAAATTTGCCTCATATATTTTCTCCCCTATATATTCTACATGACCTAACCTTTCTTTATTTTACCAACTATGTTACAAACAGATCTAAATTTACTCTTATTTTTTTCATTCTTCACTTAATCGTACTCAGATTGTATACGCGCCCAAGCGATCGAATTTCCACCACGTTTAGTCAACTTTCGTTCTTTTTTTGACGAATTACAGGCATTCAATTTAAACATTAGTGTTAGCACTGCGAGTCTTGCTTCGTATGACAAACTCCTATTATCGATAATTGCATTCGAAATTGTCTATTCTTGTGCCAATATTTTACCATTTTACGTCTCGTAGGAAACCTAATATGACAGCATATTTATTAACTTCGATTTGGAGATCAAGCTAAATAGATCGAGACCTATGTATCTAAATAGATCGAGATCTAAGTATCTAACTAGCGTCACTTGATCTTCATAAATCACTTAATTTTGATAGAATATATCCGAATCCAAATCAGAAACTCTCCTCTCCCTTGTGACGCTATCGGCGAAAGCAATTCTTTAAAATAAAATTACGTAAATACTATTTTTCATTATAATAAATCAAATATATGCCTCTATAAATAGATAATATTAAAATTCGAAATTTGTTTAGACAATTTATCAATCTGTTGAAATTCACGAAGCCGTGAAAATATGCGCCCGTCCGAGGGCTAAGGTCATATCGCATTCTCCCATAATATCCATTATTATGCGCGTGAGATAGCTGGAAAGGGACCGCGAACCGCACCTCTCCTTACAACGTAATTAATAGGCGTAACACTTGTTGATATATTGATTTAATTACTTGTATTAACATTACAATTTTCATAATGCAACTTTAAACCAGCCTTACGTTACGAACTTGCTGCCTTAAAAAATGACAATGCGATCGTCACGTGATCAGATTACGTAAATTTTGCGTTCTTGTGTGCCTATTTATTACGTCATTATAGGTTGCATACTGACTGTCATGTATTGTCACAGGAGTGGGCTGAAAGCATAGAATGCCACAGTTTTTTTTTTGAACGAAGTATTGTTTAAATATCGCATTTTTGCTATGTAATTATGGAACACTTGGTCTTAAATTTCAAACTGTGCCAGAGATAAAATAGGAATGAACTAGACACTAAATTTAACATAGAGAATAGGTGTATTTCTTATGGATATATAAAAATTAGACGATTATTTTTAAGTACCTCCGTGTACGCTTTCCAAAACCATTATTATTATTACCGTTATGTATACACTAATCTCGCTTCATTCTCAATCATCAATGTTGGAAAGTGTCTCGTAAAATTTTCAAAATGTCTCCGATGCAACGTTGCCGGGCGTAGGACGCTCGCTTGCCGCCAATTCCGCTCGCCATCTTGAAAAATGGCGGTCGTAAAGTTTTATTGCGCGCGCATCCTGCTCAGTGGAGGCGACATGGTCGTCGCCGTCGGTTTATGGGGTATAAACGTTTATTGTTTGGAGTAAAAACGCGGAAACTTGTCAGTGAGAAAACTATTCGCTAGATCCCAATCTGCTAGTAGTAGGTATACCGCATTTTGTAATTAATGCAATAATCATCCAGATCTATTCGCAACGTTTTGAACTGAGAAACAAATATTGCAAAATTTAAAAAATCTAAAAACAGATGTCGCCTCAATAGCACATTATTGTCGATAATAATATTATAATTTATAATAATAGATGTCACATCATTTTTGTAAATAAAATAAGGCGCGCATTGTAATAATTTAATCATAATATTGTTTTCAATTACATGTATAAATAATTGTAGCAAGTAAAAATTTTATAATTTTGACATTTCGATGTCAGTTGATTTGTGGGGGCGGTATCGTTATAATTAATACGATTAAAAAATTAAAATATTTATTTAAAACGTGTTTAAACTTTGAAACAATACGCGGGGGTTAATCTGTGGGTTAACAAACACGCGTTAATCGTTATATATATATAGGTGTAATATCCCAATATCCTTCTGTATGTCTCGCAAAGGGAAATTTGAAAATTACACTCATACACTACATTTGAGTGAAGTGTTATTTTCCTTCTGAAAACACGAATTAATTGAATATACGGTCTTTTTTAACCTTTACCATACTATGATATAAAATACTCGTATGCAGCCATGCTGTCAACTCGTGTTACCGCATAAAATTAGAGTTGCATTAGTATTTAAAATGTGAAAGAATGGTTAATGCCATAAATTTACTTTAAGTATTGAGCATTAAATATATAAAAAAATATGTAACATTATAATTCTTAGCATTTATTAAGTTCTGTATAGGAGGTTGCATTATATAATACAACCTTCCTTTTTATCTATGTTCATTTAATTAGTGAGAAAGGAACGCCATTATATTTGTTACTGTTTTAAATGTGAAATTAATGTGTTATTTCTTTCTGTCTTACCACAAATTGTATTTTTGTCAACGGAATGAATTAAAAATAATTATTTTTGTAGAATTGATTCATTTTTCACTAGTCATTTCTAAGCGTAAATATTTTCCTTCAGATCAACTAAAACATGAAGTGTATGTTGCGTATATTTACCGAAATATTACAGATTTAATTAGAGCGGTAGATCTGTGTTACTGCATGGTTTGGGAAGGGTTAAATGCACATTTTTCAAATAGAAAACAAACTAGTAAGAAATTTGTAAATTGGACTGTAATTAGGTAATTATTTAAAAAAAATCATTTTTTAAGAGAATCATCCTATGTACGTCGTTCGCATCCATCCAAGGATGGGTTATAAACACTAGTAGGTACTTAAAATATTAAGTAAGATACGCACGGCCATGAAACTCGAAACAAATTTTATAACGTTTTCATTAAAACTTTTATAGTATTACGGTGACTGAATTTGCTGATTTGTGACGTGTGTAGTAAATTTATCACCGATTATCAGGATCAAATGACGTAAATAATCATTGAAAAGATTTTTAAAATGATGACGTCACTTTTATACATATTATAGTAGATATTTGGAAATGATGCGATATGACGTAGGTAGATTGTAACTGTCTTATCAATTTGAACTGTCTATCATTTTGATCTGAAGTCTAATTTTGCAATGTAATTAAGTGTTTGTCATGATTTTTTGCCCACTAGTGTTAGGATAGTGTGTTGCATTTTTAGATTGTAATTTTAACACGCGATATATTTAATTTCTGAGTGTAGGAGAAAAGAAAGCGCGCAGAGACGACGGTACAAATTAGGAAAATAAAGAATCAGAATTGACTAAAGTAGATCCAAATTTTGATGCGGTCTTACGTTATTTACATACGACTGAGAACATTGGCGTTTTTAATTATTGCTAACCAAACACACTGTGTGCGAGGAGCGTGCCCGAATGTATAAGTAAACATGAGATATATATATATATATATATATATATATATATATATATATATATAAATATTAAAATACAAAAAAAGAACATTTTAATTCTGGGGAAAACTAAAAGATATACCTGTACATACAGCTATTATTGTTCACCTTTTAACAAAGTACGCTTGCTTTCGATCAATTTCTTACAAGGTACGTTTGTTTTCGACCAATTTATAACAAGGTACGTTTGTTTTCGACCAATTTATAGGAAGGTACGTTTGTTTCCGACCAATTTATAACAAGGTACGTTTTTTTTCGACCAATTTATAACAAAGTACGTTTGTTTTTGATCAATTTATAACAAGGTACGTTTGTTTTCGACCAATTTATAACAAAGTACGTTTGTTTTCGATCAATTTCTAATAAAGTACGTTTGTTTTCAATTAAATATTTAGATGCGCAATACTCTGGAGAATAAATCATTAACCTTATGTTAATATTTTTATGAACATACTTGTGCAAAAGTTTATTTGTAATTATATTTGTAAACGCCTATTAAAAACATACACTAATTGAAAGGATGAATTTATTTTTATTTTTTTGAATTTATGATTTTTTTCTTACACGTTATTATTATTATTGTTTTATTCCATGTGTTTTTCATATGTTTAAATGCACTGGAAAATGGTTTGGCATTCTACTTCCCTGTATCCAATGAAATATAAATCCGATAAATTTTGACACATTTATGCAACAGAAAAAGTATTTTTTACATTAATGCGTATTATGTTGTCAGCGTTTAAATTTTCGCTCCAATTGAGTCATATTTTAAAAAAAAGCCGTGGAGCTCTTTGATTGCCTGAGTGGTACCACAGTGGTTACATGGGTGCCACCAAAATGAAATATATGAATATTGTATTTTGTCACTATACATAAATGTATAAAATACATGCAAATTGCAAGAACAACTAAAAATGATCTGTTTGTTGGTTACGTTACTTTATGTAGATACACAGACATTCTAAAGTATGTACAAGGTGTGTTAATTTAATTCTCGGAATGATGTAATTGCATCGAAATCATGTTAATATTCATATTGGTTTGAACTAATACGTGCGTAAATTTCAAGTCAGTTATTAGTTGGCTATTGGGAGGTTAATATGTATCTGCGTGCGTATTTTGGCGTCAAAATGGACGACCGAAATTTAGAATAGTCACAATTAGATCATTCTGAGTGAATGCAAAGGTCGCGAGTGCAATAGCTGAGATTCCGAATGCTGCCCTGAATATTCTTTAAATTTCCTAAATGAAGATTTCGCTCAACAGCTTAAATGTCGACAAAGTGATAGAAATATTGTGCGGACGTATATCTTGTGTTTCCATCAATCCAGACTAGACACTGTAATGTGTGGGAACGGTTATTTTGGCAGAGAATAGCCGCAGTTTATTGCGGCTTGCTTTCTAGAATTAATCATTTTTATGGACCCGCATACAGTCAAAGAGCTATAGAAGTATAAAATAAATTCTCTTTGCGAGAATTTATACGTTTTTACGACTTGTATTATTGCAAAATGATGTGTTCGCGTTGTTGTATGGACGGAGGTATGAAAATTATGCGTATGTATAGTTTTAAATAACTCGTCAAATTTGTGTCTTTAGAAAGATTCAAAAAAATCCTAGATGTACAGCTGTTCTCGCTTGCTCCTGCACATATATAGCATAGCGAATGTTGTCCGCCATCACTTGTGTAGTATGTATCGTATCATAAGGTAGTATAATAAAAGTAGACGATTAAACCGTGCCATACACAACACCTCGACTGACAGCAGATTCTTAAAATTATAAAATCTTTACCCCGCGACTATTTTTTTATTCAGGTAAATAGATAAAAATATATTTTTTAAATTTTATAAAAAACAAATTATCACAGCGTGCGCCTCATTTTATTTACAAATGTGAAATTAACGCGTCGTATATTATTGTTAGAAATCATCTTTTTATTCTTTTTATAAACAGGCAATCCACCCTTCAGGGGTGATTTATGGCATTAATCAAGTTGAAACTTTATTTTACCGATACAATAATATTATAGAATAAGAAATATTATATGACAAGTCAATACCATTGTCGCTCAAAAAATGTACTATTATGTAGATTAAATGTGGCGAGTTAAGTTAAGTTTAAGTTGTCCGGGAATTGAAAATTACCATTGACGAGATTATTGTAAAAAAAATCTGTGATCCGCAATGAACGGGCAAAAAAGATATGGCTAGTGTAGATATGGCTAATGCGACATCTATTTTTAGCTTTTTGAGATTTTGCAATTATGTATGTATTTTTTTTCAATTCTGTAATCAATTAGATCTAGGTGTTTATTATATTAAATGATGATCACATAGGGCTCGCATTATTGCCAAGATGCGACCCTGAAAGATTTAGTGCAACGTTACCATTCACTAGAGCAATGTAAATTATCTTTTACTATGATATAAACGGTTATTTTTATGTGTATGTAAAATTAAAAAATATAATATGAGTCCTTAAGCACTCGTGCATTTCGACTGAATTTAAATTTAAATTGATACTAAGCCCCACTTAAATCCAGTTTCATATCAAATGAAGATTGAGAAATCACTACTGAAATGATATGATTTTATGCCTTACATACAGGTTTTACCCTTATTTATTGACTTGACATTTCAGTGCTCAGCTTGTAGACAAAATAACCATCTCTTCGTCTTGACACGTTGATGAATCAATTTGTATATGTACCGCCTTGTTGATACTCATGTTTGTTTTTCTTTTTTTGCAGATCTCAGCCGCATCGCCAGCGAATCGTCGACGAGATCTTCCACCAGTGCCATAAATTAATAATTGTACTCGTCAACACGGCGGAGTGGTCTGCGCTTAGCGGTAACGACGTCTCGCAACCGACCGGTGATACGATCTGCGCTCTAGATATACTCGCGTGAAATATAGTCCAGCTGGTTCATAAAAACCCATATAGGTACCGGTTCTTCGACAAAGAGCACACAGTTCTTAGAAATTACAACCGCCATAAAAGTACAATAAAAAGCACGAGGCACAAATTAAACAAGGACTCATTTGAATTCAGAGCGCGCGTTCATTTTTTGTACGTTTACAACACTGAAACACAAAAACGTATACTTCAACAGGAGGGTTCGAAATTTGATATTCAAAATAGCGCGTTTGAAAAACGGACACGTTCAGCGCCACCATCTTGGGTGCTCGTAAAAGATTTATAATAATATTATTAACTATTACAAATAACTTTATATTGTATAATATAATATAATAGAAATAGCGATATAATACATTCGTTTCGATTGTCAAAGTGTATAACATATTGTTGAACAATTTTAAAAATTTATTTTTATTTTTATAAAATAAAAACAATTCCATTAAAGAAAGACAAAAAGTGAGAGATATTTACGTATTATTTTTTTATTATTCGATTTTATAATTTACAAACATGAATTCCACGTCGACGGTCGCCCTGACAATGGCGTCCGCCGCCCCCGCCATCGTGCTGTCGAGCGACTCCGGCTGCGCGACCACGCCGAGTCTGAGCGGGAAAACGCCGAAAATGTACAACTTGAACGTGAACGTGAACGTCAGCGCCGCCAACTCGGCGCTGACCAACCTCCTGGCCGTGGAGTCGGCTTGCACCACGCCGAGGACGCCCGAGATCCTCAACTCGCTGATCGCCATGACGAACCCGCTGGATGACTATAACTACAATGCAAGCGAAAAGTGTGCTACTGGCGGATTGAGAGTGAGTAATCAGTCTAGCTGTCGCCAAACTTCATTCAAAATGGCAATTGATAGTTATTTTCACATTTGCACTTGCACTCTCATTTTTATATGAGAAGTATGAAATTCTTGAGTAGCTCAAGAATTTCATACTTCTCATATAAAAATAAATAATAGCTTCGTCTCTGTGAGACATCTTAATCTTGATGACAATACCCCGGGGGACAAAACCCGGTAATTAGTTCCTACAAAGATTTTGACATACTCAAAATATTGTAGAATTTAATTATTTAGATATTGAAATTTTTTTATATTTTTAGTAAATTTTCTAATACCTGATTAAAATTCTTATAGCCATACGTAAGTTTTATTCATTATGATTTGTAATTTATTTATTTATTTTATTTAGACAGACCATACGTACCTATATATGTTATATAAAAATTTCAATATAACTTTCTTACAACCGTCTGTTCATCTGTATCGCACGGCAGCATAAAACAAAATCTACTGTTAATAATTTCATATTTTCGTTGATTTCTGATATTATTGGGTTGGTGCATAACTATTGAGGTATTTTTTCAACAAAATTTAACAAAAACATCTTTAAATGATAATTCCGGAGCATATTGACCATCTACTTTAATTACTGCTTCCCATTAGCTTGGTAGCCGGTCGATCCCACGGACGAAGAAGTTGCTGTTTTTAGAGATAATCCACTCTTTGACGTCGGCCACCAAGTCATCCAAATCATGGTAAACTTTGTTCGCGAACCAATTTTTCAGCGATCGATTGATGTGATAGTCCGTAGGCGCTTCTGTAGGAGAATATGGTGGATGAGAAAGTAGTTCCCAGCCCTTATTGGCGATAGCCACGATTCATCCCCTGCGACGAGATCTTCAGGAACGGAGTTTGCTCGTCTCGCTGCAGCAAATCGGTAAAAATTCGGACACGTTCGGCTTTGTTGTTGTCGGAGAGTTCGTGGGGACCCATCCAGCCAATTTCCATACTTTTCCGAGCTTTTTGTGACGACGAACGATGGTCCACATTGAAGTTTTTGGCCAACATTCTCATTGTCAAGCTTTCGTCCTCTTCCACGGCTGATAAAAGTATCTGGTCTTCGAAATTTGATGGTCGACCTCTTTCTTCTTCATCTGCCAGGTTTATATCGTCCGATCTAAACTTCTTGAACCGCTGATTGTTCCTTTGCCAAAAAGTTCGTCGAGATCGCGAAATGACTGTGCTGACTTCCAATCTTTCTCGAAGTGGTAGAGCATCATATGACAAATATGGATGTGATTTTTGACACGCATTTTCACTATCTGAAAAAAGGAGATTATTTTTATGAAAAAAAAAATGAAAAACTGTAATTTTAAAAGAAAAACATGTCGCAAAAAAAACCTCAATAATTATGCACCAACCTAATAATTAAGATTGTAAAATATATTTATTCTTTACAGCATGGCTATTTCAAGTATAAATTTAAATAATTAATCACTTTAATATTGCTTATAATCTTGAATCAAATTTTGATATTATAGGTACGTTTAGTTTTTTAATATTTTCAATTAATTCCCCTTTTTTTCAAATCTTTCTACATGTAGTTATAAATTTTCATTACTTTATGTTGCATCGATGACTTTTATGTATCTGTTATCTTTCTTTGTGGAAATTGTAAAAAAAATATTTCTTAAATTTATGTAGAATATATTAATACGAGAATATTGCAATAATTTATCTAATTAATTAATTAAGAATCTATTTAATTCTCTGTGCAACATACTGGAAATCAATTATCTGAAAGGATACAAAAAATTAATTACCTTTCATTATTTGTTGGGTAGGTATTACTTGTTGGCTGATTAGTAATCCGCCATAAATCATTTACGAAAACGTTTCACCTAAAATGGCAACACTAAACATGATTTGAATTTCGCAGGGCGGAAGCGGAAATGACTCCAATTCGAATTCAAGCGGCTCGCCCCTCGGATCTCCCGCCAACGGATCGACACAAAGTATACAGAAGGTAATTATTAGTAAATAAAGTAGCTTTTTATATAATAAGCTCGGTCTGTATCGTATTAAATACACTCGGAATTTATTCGTCTGATATAATATGTATTTATTTCACGTCAGGCCGATTGGATAGTTGTAATGCCTTATTCGCGATGCAAATTGAATGTCGTAGAATATTTTTATTTATTTTATAATGCATCATAATGGTGAATACCATTTTGGTTTAATACTTCACGCTGAGTCCGGTTAGTCGCCTATTCAAATGGGAAAAAAGGCCACGATAGATGGAGCGATGTCGCAAATGAAATAACTATAACACGATTATAATACATTTTCAATTAAATTCATTAATAATTCAAGTGATACTTGCTCGTTTGAGTACCCACCTATCTAGAGAATAACGAAAACTGGATAGAGGTCCAATTTATAAAAAAAATTGTCGCTTACAATGCAGTTAGAATACGAATTAGAAAGTATTTCTTGGCAGAAATTTGTTGTGGCGTGCCAGTTAATGTATTGTAGTTAGTCTACATTTATTGATGACATCTGTGTGTAGCTATCATGCTGAATGTATTCAAGATAAATGAAATACCGTACGAAGTACAATCGTGATCAACATTTTGATTCTCTAATTAGAATACCTTTGTAAAACCGCCCCCGATAAAATTAATGTTATATTTTATATTCAGTAAGAACTGATTATTATTCTAGCCAAACTAATATAGTCATATTTCTTTATATATATTCGTAACTGGTGTCTCTTCTGTATATGGTCTCTCTGGGAAAACCTAGGTCGACGTTTCAATACGGTAAAACGTGCCATTGTCAAGGCGTTGCCTAAAAGAATTGACTTTGATAATGGCACGTGTTATCGTGAAACAAAGAACGCGAGAGAGACACCAGTTACATACACTAGTGCTCACACTTTTGCTTAAATAAAACATATATATATATATATATATATATATATATATATATATATATATATATATATGCACAAACATCGGTGACTGGGCAGGAAATTCAATGGCAAATCCAACTAGTTAAAATTGCTATGAACCGACTAAGAAAATATGGAAAGACATACACCAAACGAGAAACTAACATAATGTTGGTTCACACTCAACAGAGATTTGGACAGTTTGCAATAGCGACAGACCGTATTGTGATGAAATGTATCTCTCAAGAGGTATGTTATGTATCCAGCAACACATTTAATCACGGCGAAGAGAATGAAAAAGTTTTGTATGCATAAACAAATATATATTTAAAAAAATAAATTTCTTTTGTGTAGAGTTTTCTGGGCTAGTCGGTCTGTTGTGAATCTTCGACAATTATCATTTATCAAAGCAGGGTGTGATGATGAACCTTGCAATGGGATCTGAAATGTCAGTTGTGAGAGATCGTAGACACACGGTAGAATTATCCAAAAGACTTGACACAGAAGATCAGTAAGAACGGCCGTGAAAACGTGAGAACATTGGAAAAGGGCCAGATAATATCCCTCCTGTGTGGCTGGATGGGACGAAATTGAGCGTTCAAAATAAGGTCAAATACCTTATTTTGAACGCTCAATTTGAATGATGACATAGAACGGCAGAGGAGACAGTTGAGCGTTCGTGCAAATATACTATCATGGCGTTTCTGCCGATGCAGTAAGGAGGTGAAAAGGATCCTGTTTATATCATTCTTCACTAGCATCTACATCTGCGAGCTCTGGTCGAAATATTTACAAGAAAGTGACGTACAATCGTCTCCGAATTCAGTACAACAACTAATACAGAATACTGTTCGGATTGGCGCGTTATTGCAGCGCATCTACAATGTTTGCCGAAGGCCGTATACATGGATTCGTTCCGCTTCTGAAACATCAAGTTGAGAATGGCAACGACAACAGAATAGCTACAGATACAATAATGGCCGTGACTGAAGTATTTATATTTTGTTTATAATTATTTATACATATGTGTGAACTTTTTATTTATTTATGTATATTTTCCTTGGTTTTCTTTTCATAACATAAATAATATTTCGTAACTTTAATGTATTATATAATATAATATGTATTATTTTTATGGCGAATCGGGTATTCATAAAAAAACCCCGATTACTCTGGAATAAATGTATAATTATTATTATCATTAAAATATATATTTCGATGATCTTTATAATATATATATATATAACTATGCTATTATTTTCCATTTAGATTTGAATAGCCATTCAAAATTGTACACTAAGTTTCTTTCGTCTGTTTGTTACTACATTTTCACGTAATACGTTTTGAAACTCTTAGATGTCATGAAATAAATTAAAAATAAACGTTCAGGCGAAAACACCAGAATGTAATAATAGGGATAATGCTATTTCAAGATTGATTTTATTATCTTAAATTTATTTCGTTGTGTCGACCAGAACAATGCGATCTGTTGTTTTGAGAGCTATTGTTAGACTTAACGAAATCAGAGCTTTGCGTTTCACGAAAATATTGTCAAAATATCGCACGTTAAACCGACCTTCTTACATTTGTATGCAATAGAAGAAAAACGTTTTGTGCGTAACAAACCTTCCTATGTATTCCTCTTTTTCTTTCATCTTTCTCTTTTTTTCGGCTATTGCGCCAGTCCTCTTCGGTTCGCTTGTTTCCCCGGCGCAATGTAATTTTTGACGCCATTGTCCTTTATCATGGATCTCTCTAATAGACAGAAATCGCTCTAATAATTAGTTGAATCAAGATTTAATATTAGCATTATATAAACAAATAAATTGAGATCATGGATCGTGAAAGCAAGGGAGACAAGACAGATTGACGCCTTTGAGATGTGGTTCTGGAGACACCATCATGGACGGCGAGACGCATGAGTGTCTCCCTTCTGCAGTAATCAAACATCAAAGACAGACTCTCAACCATTTGCCTGAGGCGAATTCTTCAATTTTTTAGGAAGATAGTTTGGGGAAGCTTGTTGTGGTGGGTCAGATCGAAGGACGAAGAGGAAGGAAGAAGAAAATGCAACAGGCACTTCTCTGATGACATCCCTAACGCGAGCAGTCTACTCTCACCGATGAATGGCGAGAGGAGCCGAGCACGAGCTCTTGTGTCGACTCGGATCGTCTCGTACAGCCAGCCCTCGGTTTCTCTCGCTCCGCCTCGCTTCTTCTACGCTCCGTTCTGGTCAGAGCGCGGACGAGGCGAGGCGAGGTGAGGAGCCTTGACGGGAGTGTACTTTGTACCACTCGGATCTCGGCACTTCGGAAAATGCCTCACCCAAGGCGCCTCGGCGAGAATGGACTGCTGGCGCAAGGTCTGCAAAATGCCGAGAAAAGCGGAGGAGCATAGTTAAGAGCGCGATCCTCAATCGTGATGGATCGACGTGGATGGATGAAATTGACATGACATTTAAAGCTACAAGAATATAACGAATGTTTAAAGTACGCATAATAGGAGCGTGTGAGTTTTTTAAGAATGTAGTATATTATGATATTATCTATTTAAAAGTAATCTTTTTTTTTAGACGTGTTCTCAGCTGATAAAGGCCGGCTTGAAGCTCTCCATCGAGTCCAAGCGGAAGATGTCCGGCAGCGACTCCATGGACGGCCTTCCCTGCACCAAGAAGCTGAAGAAGGAGGAACCGTACATCAGCGATGATGAGTACGACGATTCTTACATGGGCAACAGAAGCGAAGGGGTAGGTGAAAATTTATGCTTGTAATATTTTTTAAAGATGTAATTTAAAGTAATATTTATGTAAACAAATATCAGGCATCTCATAGAGACAAAGCTATTTTATATTATATTTAATGGAAAGTATGGAGTAAATGTATGGGGTAAATATGAGGTAAATGGATAATGGAAGTATGGGGTAAAAAAAAAAAAAAAAAAAAATTCAAATATTAAATTTGGTCTATAGATGACGATGGTGTGTTAGGTATTCGAAACGAGTCTATATACTAACATATATAAAATTTGATAAATGTGGAGTTTGAGGGGTGAGAATTGGTGAACGTTATATATATATATATAAGGTGATCACTTAAGCCAGCCGAAGACAGGTCGTAATCCCTGTAATTACCCTATACTTCTATATATTTTCCATTAAATATAATAAAAAATAGCTTTGTCTCTATGAGATATCTGATATTTGTTTAATAACAGTGCCTTTGAAGGTAAAAATCCAGTAATTGTGTGTTCTTGGACATATTCAAATATTGCAAATAATATTTATATTTAAATTTTAGTATTTTGATTAGATCTTTTTCACGCATGCGTATCTACTTATATATTTAAAAATAATTATTTTTGCATGATCTGAAATAATATTTTGCGTCAGTATAGTTTAATTTTATCTTGTTCTCATTTTTGTTAAGATTTATTCTTTTAGTTTTAAGGCAATATACAACACATTTAATAAGGTTCTCCTGATTATTAATGTCCTTTATAAGAATAAATAAATAAAACTTTGTCAGTGAGTTAGGTTAAACGGGAACTCGGAATAATTTTCAATTTTATTTGCATTTTATTGAGTTATTTAGTTCCGTCTAATGCAGAAATATTTACTCTTGAAAAATTACCGCAGTTGTTCTATCAGTTACAAAATTAATATCAACCAAGTACTCGTCAGAGCGATCCAATTTTTTATTCATAAGTAGATAGAATTGATTTCAAATTACAGTCAGTCTTCACGAATTGGTCGGTATACAAACACACCAAAATTTTATTTTATTTATATGAAACATGTTTTATAATTTGATTACGGCGTGTGATCGATCGATACGTAAATTAAGAAAGGGGTAGGGGGGCTCCCCGACGTCATCAGTATAGTTCAAACCTCACTTGGCGCTAGACGTAGACGGTAAAGCACATCTTATAACATCAAATATGTCGCAGATATTTGATGGTTTTAGTACAGAGGGTGTAGTGTAATGAGATGGTCGTTAATTGAGGAATGCCTGTATATAGAAAGAGGCTTTTTAAATGGGTTGATTAAAGATTACATTTTTTCTAGTTTATTTTTTCATCATTTTCAGCAGTTACAATTTGAAAGTACTGAAACAAGATGATTTTTTTTTCGTTGTGTCATTATAGTATCTACATCGTATAAATGTATATCCTGACGAGAAGGGGGATACCACGACGTGTTGAGTTGTATCATGCTTTCCAGCTGACCCCCGAGGATGAGGAAAGGAGGCGCAGAAGACGCGAGAGGAACAAGATCGCGGCCACCAAGTGCCGCCTGAAGAAACGCGAGAGGACCGTCAACCTGGTCACCGAGTCGGAGGTCCTAGAGTCGCAGAATATCAACCTTAAATCACAAATACAGGTAATATATTATATATATATAGCCTATATGCAGAAATAGAGATCGCGCGAATGCGATTCGTTTCGATAAAAATAAAACCAGTGACAATTTTATCACTGGTTACCAAACAAAATGGCGGCCTATAGTAATCTGCCAACAGGTTTTAAATAAAATATACCAATAGTTCCATGTATGTATAGGAAAATTGTATTTTTAATTTTGTATACTAACGGACAAAAGTATGAAATAAAAAGTCAGAAAACAATAGACATACCTATTAAATAAATACAAGAAATAATAAAAATAATGTTTATCTAATCATATAATCTTTATACCATCACTACAACTTTATCTTACATTCGTTTGTAGATTTTTTTTACAATTCCAAAAGAAAGATTCGCGAACATCACATTTATTTCAGTTTCACCTTCAAACTTAAAAAAAATAATACTTTTCAAATTTATTGTTTCATAATCTGATTCTACAAATCGCTTCTGTTGAATACATAATAAATATGTATTGGATTTTTTACACAAAATCACAATTTATTTCAGTTTCTCCTTAAAACTTAAAAAAAATAATACTTTTCAAATTTATTGTTTCATAATCTAATTATACAAATCGCTTATCTTGAATACATAATAAATATGTATTGGATTTTTTACACAAAATCACAATTTATTTCAGTTTCTCCTTCAAACTTAAAAAAAATAATACTTTTCAAATTTATTGTTTCATAATCTAATTATACAAATCGCTTATCTTGAATACATAATAAATATGTATTGGATTTTTTACACAAAATCACAATTTATTTCAGTTTCTCCTTCAAACTTAAAAAAAATAATACTTTTCAAATTTATTGTTTCATAATCTGATTCTACAAATCGCTTATGTTGAATACATAATAAATATGTATTGTATTTTTTACACAAAATCACAATTTATTTCAGTTTCTCTTTTAAACTTAAAAAAAATAATACTTTTCAAATTTATTGTTTCATAATCTAATTCTACAAATCGCTTATCTTGAATACATAATAAATATGTATTGTATTTTTTACACAAAATCACAATTTATTTCAGTTTCTCTTTTAGACTTAAAAAAAATAATACTTTTCAAATTTATTGTTTCATAATCTGATTCTACAAATCGCTTATGTTGAATACATAATAAATATGTATTGGATTTTTTACACAAAATCACAATTTTTTTGCATTATCCGAGTTACACATAATTATCTTATTTCCCACATTATTTCTAGTACGAAAAATGAATGATTTTTTCATCTATATAAAACCATTAAAAAATCAACGAAACCAAAATAATTTATTTTGTTTGACGTGATAGTTGCACATTTTTACGTAATAGAATTGACAGCAGATCTTGTTTATACTATATTGCCATCCGAAACGGGCAGCTATGTATGCATGTTTTATGTTACTCAAACGAACGAACGGAAACGGGAAATTATTCATTTATATGTAAATAAAATACAATTGTAAACAACAAAAAAATTGTATTATGGAAATTTTACTTGATTTAAATATAATATTTAAAGATTAAATTTTTAAAAAAATTTAAGAATTGTTTAATTATTTTTATTTGTTAACTTTGTTTTATTTAAATACAGTTTGCATGTAAACGATGTTGGTCACAAATTAAATAATTTGGAACCTTTGGAGATAAATAAAGCGTGTAAAACTAATCGTGAAATTATAAACAACCAACTAAATTTAACTACGAGTCCCATTCTAAAAATTTTTCCTAAAAATTATTCGAGTAAATTTGTATTAAGTAACAATTTGAGTTAGGTGCTAAATTTATTTTTATTAAGGAAAACACATTCTTATTGTGAAGTTGTAATTATTCAGTCTGTGATATTTTAAATACTAAATTAATGTATTAATTATAAATATATACATATAAAATCAATTTTGTCGAAAAATATTGGCGTTATAACACAATTGGTAGTGTACTTCCCCGGATTAGAAATAGAGATCCAGGTTCGAATTCCGGTAACGCAAAAACAATATTTTTCGACAAAATTGATTTTATATGTATATATTTATAATTAATACATTAATTTAGTATTTAAAATTTATTTTTTAAATAATTGTTATTTTTTCAAAAATAGATTCTGGTAAAGAAACAATAATATATGTTTTTAGTTAGTATTGACATCCTGAAGAAGAAAATTGTATTTTTCGAAACCGGTAGATGTTTTTAAACTCAATAAGTGGTTAATAAAACAAAGTTAACAAATAAAAATAATGAATTTTCACAATAAAAATAAATTTGCTTATTTCAAAAGAATTCTTTAATTCATTATTTGATTAATTGTGAACAATTTAATAATAGATTTCTTCGTTTTTTTCTTAAGTTTTCTCAAACCATTATTTTAAAAAAGCGATCAAAGAAAACTGTTTTTTTTTATCTTCGAGAATCATACCCATTAAGTTCTGAAAGCGATATAAACATGTTTTGGGTCAGTCTATAGCGGAAATTTCTGATTTGTGTTTGAATACGTATTTGTTTACAATGCAAATCTGCCTTTGTTAGCTGTGTCGCTTTGTTGTTTAATTTACAGTTAGTACTTCTATTAACAGTGCTGAACAAAATTCATGTGGCATTTAATGACCGCGGTCGACTCAATGTATACTGCCATTACTGAAAGTGGGCAACACGTCGGGTGAATGTCATTTCAGATAAATATATACAATTTATGAAAGAGGGTAGGAATTTACTCATTTTCCGGTGACTATACAAGTACCTATTAGGGATGAGGTCAAACTCACGAATTGTGAGTCAATCACTGATGTCTCTAGGTAAGTTACAATCGCTAACAGTGATTGAGTACTTGAAATTATCGCGCTTTGAAATTCTTGTCTGAAAATATTGTAAACTTGAATAGAGCCATCTGTGAAATAGTGGCATCTATGAAAATATTTCGATGATAGTGTAATATGTATGGCAAAGGGATCTATTGATTTTTTTGTTGTTGTTTAAAATATCGTATTTAATCACGATTCATAACATGACAAAAGAGTATCCCGTTTCTATAATGATAAGCTAGATCAAAAAATATATTAAAAGAAAGTAATAATAAAGATAATAGATAACAAAAAAAATAAATTTTTTTTTGATGGATCCTTTAAACAAAATTATAAAATTAAGAAAATTATTTCGCA
This sequence comes from Eubasilissa regina, assembly GCA_022840565.1. Lineage (NCBI taxonomy): Eukaryota > Metazoa > Arthropoda > Insecta > Trichoptera > Phryganeidae > Eubasilissa > Eubasilissa regina. Next base: position 11,136,396 of record JAINEB010000020.1, on the reverse strand, counting down.
TACGTCTTATGAACACGCTTAAAAACATTATCGATGGATAAAGTAGTACCTCGCTAGTACGTCGAGTTAGGAACCAGACCGTCGCAGCAAAGCGAAAATGTGCATATTGTTTGTTAAACGAAAATAATGCATTGTGCCATCCCCCTTTTCCTTTACCTTCGACCAGTCGATTGGTGACCTTGAATCGGTACCACTTAAAATATTATACTAATCTCGAGACTTCACGTCTATACTGTGTCAGAACCTTTGACGAAATAGACAGTTAAAATATACAGTCCACATCTTTGGAAATGTCAGCCCAATCCGGATTGTGGTGAGTGCCAATCTCCTCCCTATCCTGACATTTTTCAGCAGCATCTGCGCTCAAACGCAACACATATAAAAATCAAAAATACATTTATGCTTTAAAAAATCTTTAATAAGACGTTTTTATAGGGAGCCAATACTTTTTTCTTTTCGTATCGAGTTCTAATTTTCATAGTTGTGTTGGCGACATGGTTTCTTATTTATTTAACACATTATTAACTATTTATTTAACATAAATATACAAAATGACGTTGATAAACAAAAACATCTGATTTAAAACGATAGACAGACGTTAAGTAATATTGTGCAGAATGCAAATTGAACTGTCACGAAATTCTTATCAGGCAACAATACGCATACACGGCCGTAGAAAAACGTCGAGTACATTAATATAGCGCTACACACATCTACAGATCTGCATAATCACATTATTCCATTATACCGCGATTGCCAAACTACTGTTAAAAAACCGGATGTTCTTGAATATGAAAAATTCTATAATACGTATATATATAATTTTGCAGGTTGACATGGCCGTCAGACAATGATAAAGAATATTGATCTGGGTGTATTAATATATTGTGTTATTTTTAGTCAGATCTGTATTTACCATAGCACTATAGCCCATTTATCTACTAATTGCTAAGAAAAATACCCCTTTCCATTAATATGCAGGCTGGCTCAAAAAAGTTATTTCACGAGTTATTTCAAAACATAATATAATTAATTATAATTCTTAATGTAAATTTTTTTCACAATATTTAGCTAATCTGAAAACATGCATAATCTAGTGGGTTTAAATCTGGGCTGTTCGGTGGCCACATGCCTGGGTCGATGAAGTTAACATTCTCACGACGAAGAAAGTTGATTGCATTTCTGGCTGTGTGAGATGGAACTCCGTCCTGCTGTAATGTCTAGCTATACTCCAGGCTTTGTTTTGAAACTCTTTGATCATTTTCTTAGCACCCCAACGTTTTTCAATTCGCAAATTTTTGATCAGAATACGGTCTTCTGCAGTGATTTTTGTCATTCTGGGCAACAATTTGAAAAAACTAAATATAAACAATGGGAATTTTAATAATCAACGATGGCGACCATAAATTGTCGAAAAAAACGTAATATAGGTAAATAGGTAAGTAAGTAAATTAGTAAAGTATTTAAGTTATTGTTGATATAGTTAAATTAATTTTGATATAATTATGTCACATTTTACGAAAAAATTTTTGGGCCCCTATGTATATTTGTCATGAATTTTAAAATTATTTACTTAACACGTTCTAAAACAATTAAGTTCGTTTGCTCTATTGTCAATGGATTGACATATTAAAATGGTTAGATTTTTAGGAAGTGGTAAATGATTTTGAGTACAAAATAAAAATAATATACAGAGAAGAAGCTCTAAAGAAGTATACATTTAAAAAAAAAGTTTTAAAATTTAATTTAAATTTAAATGCTTCCCCTTCTCGTGCCTTATATCTAAAGCTATCGAAAGGAAAAGCTCTACAGTAGACTGGCCAAACAATTACCTTAGGTTCTTTAGCCATGATGTTATCTTTCTTTCAGGGCTGATTTCTAGCAAACTTTACTTGTATTACTAGATGCAAAATCTCACACTTCTCTAGATGTTTCATCACATAACCGAGATTTCGGATTTTTAGTATTTTAAATGCTTACTTTCATTATTACCTACTTTGGTGACTTTGCAATTTAACTGCACCAGTATGGTGTCTTTGGAAATACCACCAGATTCCCTTTGGGGTTCTATCCTCTATGTATACTCTGGAGTTGCTTGGTTGAGTTCTTGTAAGTGAAACTCAAAGACACGTGTAACAATGATAGTTTATTACAACAACTTATTTACAGAATGTACAATTATATAACTCAGATATTGATTACTACTATTACGAAAGAACGATGGTAAAGAGACCCGTTCCCCCATTGACGGCCTCTTATATCCCATTACCCCCACCACTCATCTGACACACACACCCACAAAAGTGACAGTTCTCACACCTACTCATGATGAAAACTGTTATATCATTTATAAACTCCGATGCAAATTTATAATATTTTTGAAAATCATTAAATTGTTTGCAAATCAACTTCAGTTTGTGGCAGAAGTATACTGGGCTTACTCGGCTTGCGATGTTAAGTTCGTTTTGTGTAGATATAAATTAATCAAACAGTATAATATATGTGACTATATCGAATTAGGAATCATTGTTGATGGAGCTTTGTGGGGTCAATGCGAACCTCTAGACACGCCCTCGACTTTCAATGTTCCAATCTGCACGATTTCTTTAGAAGAGAATAATTAATGATCTGTGGCTATTCGCAATGTATTCACAATCGCGCTGCACTGCCCGAGGGTCGACCAATAATAATGGAACGCCGGCATTAAATACAAAACATTGTTTATTTTTATTTGCAATCAACTATCTAGTCCCGGGAAGGTAAATCGGACGTTGATATGCAGTGGAGTAACTACAAAAATTGGGCCCCCTGTATAAAATGTATATAAAAAAGATGTAAGAGTATTAAGTTTTACTCAAAAAATATTACGAACAAAATTTGTCTTCTGTCTCTTATAATATTCATTCTGCCTAACACGAAAAAAACAAAATAACGTTTTTAGATATCATAGATGTTCCGGTCTTTAACATCTACATTAGCGGAGAATTATTGTATACATCAATAATATTTTTGTAATTCCATTTTTATTGAGGTGGATTTAAAAAAATGATTAGCCCATTTTAGCGCTAGGAATAGCAATAAGTAGGTACTGTAAGATGCGGACCTTTTGAACCCTTGTCAAGGTGGACCCCAATGCACCGCATTGGCGTAGTTACGTCATTGATGATATGTCAAAAACGTAGCCATTTCGATATAAACTCTTTTATCTTGAACACATGTATATAAGAGAGATCACTGAAGACGTCATTTTCAAATAGGGATTTACTAAGTCTGTCATCGATGGATGCCAAAAACGCTCAAAAGCTTTTAAGCACCATAGACAATATTGCAGTCGTCGCGGCAGGTTTAAAGATGACCGTTGGGCGTACCCTGCATAATATTACAATCAATGTTTTAATCTTGTATTAAAAATTATGGCATACAAATATATCGTTTTAAAGATTTTGATATCTGTATATCATCAATAAATAACTTAGCGCTCTAAGTAGATACTTCAAATACACATTTTATTTAATATCGCTTTTTTTATTTTTTACACACGATATACCGACTTTATTGCAGCTAGTGTCAGATTACTGTGAAGGCGTAAAAGCTAAGAAAACTCATCTTACATTATTTAATTACATTTTTGACATTGTATGATTACTCATTACTTTAGCAAATTGCGTAACTCTCATTATTTGACAAAAAGTATGTGAAGTAATAATAACATATGCAATTTCTAGCTTCGTGAATAATGTCTCTATTCTGTGACTCGAACCATTTAAAATTTAGATATTATCTCTGCACATCAGGGAGTATGTCGGGTGATACGAGTATGTTACGAGTTATGTAAGATATCGAAGCCGTCTGCGAAAACGTAATTTTTATTATAGAAAAAATTAAAACTTTTATTAAATGAAAAGTTTGTTGTAATAATTATCAATAGATGTCACTAATTTTGCAAAAAAAGTAACACATTTTTATCACAAGTATATAGGAAATATTTTATTAGGTTTCCAATATGTTTTTCTCAAAATCAACTATGTAGTTAGTAAATATGGTGTAAAATCTATTTAGTTCAGATAGTTGGTAATCAATCGACAACAATTATGAAATATTTATGGAGTTTTATTTCTAACAATTATAGATTATTTTGATTTGTAATTCTGGTACCTTTTCCTCCATTCTGTTCTATTCTATATTTCTTCTCTATGAGAGGAAGACTCATATATAGAGAAGGAATATTTGATGACCATTTTTCATAAGTATTCATGAATATTATAAGAGACAAGATGCCAATTTTGTTCTTCCTATTTAGTGAATAAACTGCTTAGTAATCTTACATCTCATAAAGGATACACGCTCAGGGCACCATTCCATCTTGTTTTAAGACTCAATACCTTTTTACTAACGGCAATGACAGAGTGGGTGTTTTCAATGCAGTTGTAGTGGGTGTTTTTAGGAAACAGGTTATGTGATGTTATTCAGGTGCAAAACTAAATAAATTTTTATCTGACATTGCATAGGTGTGCATAAATTTTTCCAAGAAAATATGTTTTTTCCCAATACCAATATGTACTTTTGGAATAATAAATAGGGTTGAGTTGGTTAAATAGCTAAGACACTCGCCCTGGGCATTAAATGCTCTGTATTGTTAGTGGCCACCCGAGTTCATTCTATTTGTCAATTGCTGGAATAAAAAATAGTAAATATTTATGTGTACCTAAATCTGCAAGTTTGTAACTTTTAAATATTATTTTTTGATTTTTTTAAGATGTTTTGTTATGGCGTAATATGTAATTTTTTCTGTTTTGGCATAATATACGTGTTCTAAAGAAATAAGGTATTTTCAAAAATCTAAATTTCAGTCATATTTTTAAATAATTTTCTTTTTTCAGGAACTTAAGGTACAGAAGGAGCAACTGGCGAACATGCTTTCTCTTCACACCCCGTCTTGCGTCAAGCACAACATCTCCTCGCCAAACTCTCATTACAACCCCATTCAGCCTCCTTACGACTCACCGACCAGCTACCCCGTCAGCGCGACACCCTTCGAGCCCAACTCTCCATACATCCGTCCAGAGTCGGCCAATATCCTAGCATCCAGTTACACGTGTGATCTCGAGAATCCTCCCCCTTCCAACTACCATCAGCCGGTAGACCCACTGGATATGCAATCTAATTATTCCATTCCAACTTCAGACGGCAATTATATGAGACAGGACAATCAGAACTACATCAATGGTGATGATAATTATGCGAAAGGGTCTAACCTTCTTCCGGTCGACTCGCCAGATAACGAATACTTACAGATTCCTTTTGGCAATCAAGAACTCAACAACCATCAGTATAATAACCATCCTCCCAACAGCCAGCAATGTCACAATATGAACACGGGCGGAACAAGACAAAAATTTAGAAATTCTGGAATGGATAATGGTTGCATGGCGTAGTCGATGGGATCATTTCAGAAAATAATTACCATGACACGAGTAAGATAAGTATATATATATATACATACATACAATATATATTTATTAACAGTTGATTACAAACGTGTATAATTTTTGATTCTGGAAAAGATTTATTTCTCCACATAACAGTCCACTAATGAATTATTTAATACATTTAAAATAATAGTTATCAATGTTAAATATATCGAGATATTTATTAATGTATAACGAGAACTACTTCATAAGACATAAGAGGGTTGAATTTCATAGAATACCTATTTTAAAAATAGTACATATAAATAGTTATTTCTGTAGAGGCGACAACGTGGGGCCAATTGAATTGTATATTTTTGTTTAATATAGGCATTGGAGATTCATCATTGATACATAAAATTTGATATTTCATTCATACATGTAATAAATACATATATATATAAAGATGATTATTATAACTAATGTGTCTTTTGCAAAGGTTTACAATATTCCAGATTTATCAAATTACAATTACGAAACATTAATATATTTTTTAATGACACATTAAATGTTACCATTGTCTCATGATAACAAATGTATGTAATCCTTTTCAAATATGAATAATACTGCAGAGAATTATACACATGTGATTCTACCTACCTACATTTTGTGTTGTGATTTTAATTCTTTGTTTATGTAATGTAAATTTTTAAAACTGTATTGTTCTCAAGTAATTATGTATTCATATTTATGCTTCGTTGATAACTTTCTCTAAGAAATTTCTCGATAAGGATGCACGTGTAAATAACAATTAAATATAGGCATAATATGTAGGTACATGTTAGATGACGCAAACCAATATAGCAAAAGTGCCATATACAATTTGCCGAAAAAATCTTATTTAAATACTTTGTGGATATATCCTGTTGTAAGACTTTTGCTGTCAATTTATTCTTTACATCTTTTTCAATGCATGGTGCTAAATGTAAGTTTATTTTTCTTATAAATAACTAGATTTTATATGAAAAATTAACATAGTTTTGATGCTGTACATAGATAGCATGAGTTCTTCATTGGTATTTAATGAGAGAGATTATTTTATTTTTGTCTAGTCACAAAAATAAACGTAGACTCTCTAATCAAATCAGTGTCATCTCGGGTTCACGTACCTTCCTCTCTATACTCATACAAACTCTCACTAAACTACTAATAGGTACCTTTATAAAAGAACCATAGTATAATATATATCATATATTTATTTACATCATATCGATTATTGAACTGCTTTAATGATAAAGTGCGTACTGTAACAAGCATATTTATATGAACTACTCGCATATATTCCAACAGAAATAAATGTCGGGATTGTTATTCATATTAAGTTATACATTTCAATATAATGGTGTGTGTTTTATATTAGTCTACTACATACCAAATACAAAAGATGTTGGTACTAAAATTGTCAATTTTAAAACACGCGTACATTAGTTATTACATAAGAAAATAGATACACTCGATAATATAACACAATTTGTGATCATACTTAGATTTAATACTTTTACCTTTGACGCCTTGAACATTTTAGAAAAACTTAATATTTAAACCACAAACAAAATCTAAAACATTAAAAAATATGTAATATTTTTATAATGTTATATAATATATATACCAGTGAATAAAACAATGATGTGCTTAAACAGAAGATGGCCAGATTTTGATCAACAATAATAGCTTCTTGATGTTTATTATTGTATAACTTTTCGCTACGATATATGTAATGTTGAAATTAATATATTATTATTACTAGAATAAAACACGGTTTAAGATTATTGGGTAACATTTGAAATTAGTTAGATTCTGCAGTGCACATGGCAAAAAATATTTGAATTCTGGCCATCTTTTGTAAAACTTCTCGTAGTGAATTAAATAGTGACCGAGTCATAATAAATATTTCTAGTCGATTGACAAATTGTTTACCAGTGAGAAAAAAGCATTTATATCTTAGAGGTCAGTTTGACGTCACAATATTTATATGGCTGTTTGAGTGTCGGGAGATAAAAATTAGTGACTTGCGTATACCTCATGATTGGCATACTTTTAAACACTCCGAACCATGAAATGGCTAATATTCACATTCTACAAATATATTATATTTAATAACTTCAGTTTTACAAATGTTTATAGAAGTCTCTGTGTGCTTGCAGGAGCCCAATGATTAATAAAATTAAGGAAAATATTTTCAGAAAATACATTAAAACAAAAAGAAACAACTACACAATTTGCTGAACTAGTCACTCACCATTATCAGTTAAAAAAATATTTACAGTAAAACTGATGTATTTTTTATTAGATTTTGTAAGTCATATTTTTTCTCAGTTCTTGGTTCCGAAACTATCTGGTTAGCGTAATTATTTAAATGCATTACACACACACATTGGTATATTTATTATTGAGGTAACCAATTTCAACCGTACTCCAACTTTATAAATATTTTTTAAAATTCTTAGATCGCATTAACAGCACTAAAAGGCAAAAATATTGTGTACAATTATCGTTTAAAATGTGATCAAGAGGTGTCATTTATTTCTTTATATAATGTAATATTTATTCAACTTTCATGATATGTCGTGTCTCGCACTTCATGAAAGGTAAGTATAAAAGCAATGTTGCCACTTTGTAAATGAGTTGTTAATTTAAAACATTTTATATTTGCATAGTTTTGTAAAAAGAATTTTGATTGTTTATTGATGATAAAATTCACGTTTTAATTTAATGTATACTTTTTGTTTACTCAATTATGCAGAAGAAGATTCCAAACTGTGGCAATTTTGCTTTTGTATACCATCAAAAGTTGTACGAATTATTGGTTTTTTTCAGCATCAGTTTTGTATACAATGTAAAAAGAAACAATAAATTCCTAATTGAGAATTTAGTCCCCACTATTTCTATGTTTATAAAATTGGTAAATTATTTTTAAACATTGTTAAAACCCGATTAATGTCTTTGCAGTTGTACAAGATTTTACATAATTTGTTAAATATTTTTATATGTTGTTATATTACCAATACACTTGTGAATAAAACAGTAAAGATTTAAAAAGCAGACGAGAAAATGAAACTCTTAAATGCCTTCATATTAAATGTAGTTAGTTACCGAATCGGCTTTATTTTTGCTGGACACAAAAATAAAAAATACTTTGGCTTCATTTTCAAATTGCTATAAAGTGTACCTGTAAAGAAATGTATCACCGAAAAATAATAAATATATTGGGAGAATAAATCGTCCAAACAATCATCTTTGTTTTTCTTGAAACTCTTATAATAAGAAAACTACAAAAATAAAAACGATATCGAGAACAGAATGAATAAATTTGTTTTATTTTCCGGTATGAATAATAAACGTATTTACAGACAAATCTCGCTTATGTAGCGGGTTGCAGCTATCCGTGGCAAATCACAGCCTCTTTTCACTTGCCAGGGTACATAAAAGCATAGAAACATGTTTACACTATAATTTGTTAAGTTCCCTAGATATATAGAAAATATGAATGCTAAACTTTGAATATACACGAGGTGCATAAATTTTGTATGTGGCGTGGGATATTATAAAGATGCTGAACAATTATGCAAGGTCGATGCACACATCACATGCCTCCATGAAATTAAGTCACACGCTTTGCGCCACAATACTGACAGGTCCTACGACAAATTTCCACAGACTTTTAATCCAATAATTATACATCCACAACAAAAGATCCAGCCGACCATTGGATCCACGCGGCATTAGATCCGATGACATAATGGCCAAACAAAATTATCAAAATAGAAAATTCAATATGTCGAAATGCAACAGAATGGTTGTGGTAATTTTTTCTATACGTCAAATATTTACAATAAAATTTTGTTATCGGAATGTTGACAAATTAATGAAATCCCTAATTCTTGTAATTTAGTGTTTTGTAAATGCACCTAAATCTGGAGTCATTTCATCTTTGGCAGTCTACTGGACACCATCAAACCATCAGATACCCCAATCATATAATTAGGACTTAACTTGAACTGACCTAAAAGTTGTTTTTAAAATATGTTTAAAATTTTGTTTGTTAAAATGTTCTTGGATCTAATGCCATGTGGATTATAGTCAGCTGAAGCTTTAATCAGATAGATCTTTTGTCATGGACAAATAATCGTTGGGCCAAAAGTCTGTGGAGCTTGTCAAGAGCGATGCAACTTTGAAAAAATTATGAATAAAAATTTTTAAGGCACTGTAGGGCGACATTTACTTATAGATCCCTTTTTTGTTTATCAGATTGGATAAGAATTTGGTAGGTTCACACAATGTATTGTTGATAACTATAAACTTGAAGGAGAAAGAAAAGTTCTATACATTATTAATTATGTATGTGTAAACTTAATATCCGAGTAGTGAGTATAGTAGAATTGGTCATCAAACAATTAATGGTTCAAACTGCAAGTATTAGGTAACCAAAAAAAATTGTCAATATTAGTGTAGTGGTACTCGAAGCGAGTCCACATATTAACATATATACAATTTTTAAAAATTTGGTAGATGGGTGAGAATGGTGAACATTATATTTATATAAAGTGATCACTTAAGCTAGCCGAAGACAGGTCGTAAGCCCTGTAATTATCCATACCTACATATACTTTCCATTAAATTTAAAAAATGGCTTGGTCTCTATGAGATATCTATTATTTGTTTAAAAAAGATTGTGTTTATTGTAATCCAAATGAAATAGCAGAAATTTGCAGAAAAAGTTTTATTCATTGAAAGTAAGTGATAGACTTCAGCTGTGATTTATTGTAGAGAGAAACGGGATAGTGGACAATACCATCTGCTTTTCACTATACTAAAAAGTCTTCTGGATGTAGCGATTACGGATTTGTGGACAACCAATGATAGAATCGCTTAGCATTGCAGTATAAGCGATCAAAGAAACGGTTCGATTCGTTTGGATAACGTAATAAAAGTGAAAAATGGATAATCTTTGAAGTTTATTTTCAGCTATAATTCATGTGGAAAAACCCTTTGTTCAGCTTCCATGTCTTTCAAAGTTGATGTAAATGTAAACAAATAGTTTCATTGCTTATATTAAACATTTTGCACTAACAGAAAGATTTAACTTTCTGATCGTGGTACATCTTGTGAGTGTATCATCACCGGAATAAACATTTTTAAACCAATACCGGGCAGTGCGTTCACTAAACTGCATGTTATCCAAAAGATCTACATATTTTACGTATGCTTCTGCAGCTAAGGGTTAATTTTAATGAAAATAAGTACTTATAGCGAATGCACCGATTTACTAAAGGTTGTTTACACAGGTAAAAATCTGTCCCTTACAAATCACTACAAAATAATTGTACAGTAAAACCTTGTTTATTCGAAGTTCGCCAAAAATGAAATCAAAGTTTTGGAGAAGAATATGGTCCCTCTAGAAAGTTTTCATACTAAATTGTACTTATATATTGAATATCATTATTTGAAGTTATTTTTGGACCCCACCTCGATTTTTACATCGTTATCTTCCTTACCGCTATGCATTAACTTAACTCGTATGTTTTCTTTACATTAGAAAAAGATGGCAAATATTATCTTTGCACCCTTATAGGTAAGGTAATTCTCCCAGTTGCTGGGCTGCGAATGTCAGTGCTTGCCAATCTTCTGTTCCATATTATTACCACAATTAATTTTATTTAGGTAGCATTTGTATATTTTGTTATACAAACACTAGTAGGCGGTTAAATTCCATGACTTTTCCGTGTTCTATAAATTATTTTATTTGCATTAATTTTAACACATACATTTCTCTTTCTATACAAGGTTAAGTCAAGAATTGATGGTAAAATCATTATTTTAACTGTTATTGTGTTCGATTGTAACAATGATTGATAACTGATTAACTTAATTCTTCAAGCATTGACTGGTATACAAGAAAGTAAACCTTCGATAATTAAATCTTAGTTTTAGGCATTTTCCTATTTACTCTTTGTATACATACTTTTACTTATTAGTAAAAGAATTCTGATGTGCTCCGTGTCTACCACAACTTTTGTCTAACATTCAGGAGTCTTTCAAAGAGACTGCTCATTGGCATGTCAGTTTCTTTTCCATCTTATAAACAACGCTTACGTTAAACAAAACCCAACCAGCTCTAGCTGTGATCAATGTTACCTCTAATTTTGAATCAAGGTGTGCGTAGAAAAAAAAAAACATATGTATCAGTATTAGGCTACTGTAGGACCTGGGTTATTTTAGGAATACTGTAGGACCTAGGACAGTGATGGCGAAACTATGACACAGTGTTTTTGGCGTTCACTAATATCAGAGTTATCTAAGAACACGTGTCCCGCCACCCGCGAGTACGTAAATTGTTTTTTTAATATATAAATATGTAAAAAAATGCATTTTTTTGAAAGGTGGTGGTGGGGGGGGGGGGGGGGGGGGTGAAACGCCAGCAAAGTTAAGTTAGATTTTCTGAATTTTTAACATGCCGAGCCTAAAAGGTTCGCCATCACTGACCTAGAACATTACTAATAACGTTAAATTAAGATACATGTTAAGGCCAAAATCACTTAATTAACTAACTTACTGTTTCCACGGGGGTAGGCAGAGGATAGAGCGCCATTCTTCTGTCCTGACACAATTCTCGCCTCATCCACATTCATACAAGCTCGTATTGAGGCCTCTAACAGTACCATCTTCCAGTATCTGGTTGTGCCAAGTTTCCGCAGACTTCCTCTATTTCTGATGTCATCAACATAAATCAATTTATCGTAAAAATATTTGATTGCTACCGGACCTGTTCCTACCGAGGAAATGCATAAATCTTAGTTTGTGCTAAATTAACCAATTACATTTTTGACAAATTTTTTGATTTATATTCTATATTTATTTTATATCCCGGTAGCAACTAAAATCATTTTTCGATAAACTGATTCTTTCTAGTTGATTAATTTAATTTGTATTATATTCTATATAGTTCTTTATAATTGATACATCTATTATTCCATTCTATTCCAAAAGCATACAAATATTTTTTCGATAAATATATTTACTCTGTATATCTTTTTAAAAAAATTGATTAATCTAATTTGTATTAAAAATACCACGACATGATGTTCTGAAATTGCTACAGCACTACAAAAATGTGTTTTCATAAAAAAACTCTATTCTTTAATGCATTTTTGAAAATCATTGTTCTGACAGCTGGGTCTTATTAACCTTTATGGCTCGTGTCTATGGAAGAGATTTTCGACTTGAGACAATCTCTTGAGATACGGATTTTGCTCCCATGAGATGCTTTGGAGACAACTTTCGGCTTTCATATTCACCGTGTTTCAGAGATTCACATCTTACTTCACGCTCGTGCGTTAAACGTCATTTGGGTGAATTTTAATCTTTTCAGTAGCAAATATTTGTAATTTGTTAATGTTTAACGACTTATAAAGGGTTTTTCAATAGGGACGCTCAAACTTTCTTTCAACAGGGACAAGAAACTACGCCATATTTCTTCAATTTTTTTTGAGGTTAACACTCGTACTTAGTTGGCAAATCATCATGGAGCAGTACACACCGGAGCAACGCTTGCAAATTATTCAAATCTACTACCAAAATTCGCGTTCGCTCACCGCAACTTTAAGAGCATTACGACCATTTTATGGTCGTCATCACTTGCCTGCCACATTAACAATTCAACATTTGGTGCAAAAATTTGAAAGCACATTGTCGCTACACAATGTTCCAGTGCCAGTGAGACAAAGAAATGCACGAAGTGAGGAAAATATTGCCGCCGCTAGAGCATCTGTTCTTGATGACCCAAATGAGTCACTAACACGACGTTCTCAACAATTGGGCATTTCTGTGACGTCATTGTGGCGAATTTTGCGAAAAGATCTTGGCCTACATCCATACAAGATCCAGTTGACACAAGAATTAAAGCCGCTTGACCATTTGAAGCGTCGCCAATTCCTCAATTGGGCTGCACAACAATTTGAAAATGATGCTGAATTCCATCGAAAAATCATCTTTAGCGACGAAGCTCATTTTTGGCTCAATGGATATGTAAACAAGCAAAATATGCGTTATTGGGCAGGCATCAATCCACACGTGCTTCACGAAACACAATTGCACCCCGGAAAAATCACTGTTTGGTGTGGATTACATGCCGGAGGTGTCATTGGACCATATTTTTTTGTTGATGATGCTAATCGTCATGTTACTGTGAATGGTAATCGTTATCGCTCCATGATAACTGATTATTTTTGGCCTCAATTGCAAGGTATGGACTTGGCCAATATGTGGTTTCAACAAGACGGCGCTACCAGTCACACGGCACACGCAACAATTGACTTATTGAAAACCAAATTTGGTGAGCGTGTTATTTCGCGAAATGGACCAGTTCAATGGCCGCCTAGATCATGCGATTTAACACCATTGGACTATTTTCTTTGGGGCTATGTTAAATCTTTGGTCTATACCAACAAGCCGGCGACGTTACAAGAGCTAAGCGAAAATATTGAACGCGAAATTGGTGCGATTCGGGCCGAATTATGTGAAAAAGTGGTGGAAAATTGGATTCAACGATTGGACTTCTGCAAACGTGCCCGCGGTGGTCATGCGAGGGAAATTGAATTTCATACATAATTGCCACTAAATGTACTTCAAAACATAACAATTTTTTTTTAGATATATTCATTCGTTTTTGTTTTATTTTAAAAAAAAGTTTGAGCACCCTTAATGAAAAACCCTTTACTAATTGTCAGAATAGTAGGGATTTATGGTAGTTTAGGTGACGTCATATGCACATATCAAATCTCGCTGTCAAAAACTATCGCTATCACATCTCGCCGTGCACAAAGGTGCGTTTTTATCTCTTTCTATAAATGTCAAGCTGATTTTTGAGTTTATTTCCAGAACAAAATTTCATCAAATGTTTACAAGTGTATTGAGATGTATCTCAACCAAATCTCTGAGATTGTTTCCTTTTGTGGACACGGAGCCTTATAGGATTTTGATTGTTGAAATAAATAGACCTCGTTCAGGGTTTGCCTGGTGCTGAAAATCTGATAAACTTATAATATGTATATGAAATAAAATAAATATTTACTTTTGTATAATGTATTTACAATACAAATGAATATTTACTACAAGTTGAATGATTGTAAATATTCAGGGTACATTACTTCTCCTCTCCACCCCGTCCATGGTTTTGTGGACAGATGGTACAAAACAAGAGTTCAACATGAACTAGATCAATATTAAATCATTACACTATTGTTAATACAAATTATTTGTATGCATTATTGACATAAAACGGATGCCGTTCAATTACTTAGTTTTGAGTTTTTATCTCACAAAACACACAATCAAGCTAAGAGTTTCACAACATGAAGAGCTTTCAAAATTCGTGGATTCAAACGGGCATATTAATCACATTTCATAAAACATTTAAAATTTACAATAAAATATTAGTAATTATTATTATTATATGTATATTGGAAGTTTCAAGGTTTTTTTTTTATTCAATTGTTGACAATCGAGAAGAAAATGATTTCTATAGGCACATCAGAGAAGTTATATTCATTATTATTACTATAAGCCATTTGGACAGTCACATTACTATTAGTTTATATATACGGACAAACAGTGTCAAAGCATTTTAATACGAATGGAGATTTGTTTTGATTTTTAAAATGAGTTGTCGATCATTGGACGATCCTTTTAGGCACTGGAGACAAAAGAAAAAATATAAGACACATTCCAAATACTACTAAATACATACGTGAGACTCCCCCTGCAACAACACTGTATATCAGTTTTACAAAAGTTGATAGAACGTAGGTCACCTTGGATGATATGCAGTGTTATTAATTTTATACGGTTGTTTAATATACTATATGATCCCTAAGAAGATATTCATAATTCAAATTTGCCTAAAAACGATATAGCGTTGTTGCAGGGGTGGTCTCATGTAATAAATAATTGTTTATCCAAAATAATAAATAATGTACGGTGATATCCATAACATTTAAACAATCCAAACTTCAATAATAACAAATTTTGGAAGCTTTTAGTACATTTGTGGACATGACATTAATATTTGTTTCTTCTGAAAATTATTACAGCTGTCGGTCAGATAAAGTTTTGTAGTGAATAGACATATATAGAATAGACATGTATAGAAATCGTAAAATGCATGCAAACATAATACAGCAAGTTGAAATTATGTGTCTCTATAATAATATCACTTTGTCTAAATTGTCCTACATGTTTCCAAATTTAAAAAAGGACAAAAGTTTATGATAAATGTCCATTACATTACAAATTACGCAAACTGCGAATGTGTTACTATGAAGAATATCTACGTGAAATAAATAATAAAAGAAATCATAATCAAGTGAATGAAAATGTTAAATACAAAATGGCCGAGATCAGAACATTCTAAAAGTATTAGAAAAGTAGCATTTTTTTGTAAATTTATATATTATAATTATGGTTATAGTTATAAAAAATCTATGCAGTTGTACATATCGATCCATTGAAAATTTTTATTTTTCTTCAAATTTGCCAAATTAATATATTATACATTACAAATTATTAAATTGTGTGAAAAGTGTCAAAAAATAAACAAATAATAGTGTTGCTACACCCATTCTAAAGCGAAACGTGAATAGAAAAAAATGTCAGGTACTTGAAGTTATCTCTTTATGTTCTAATTCTACAGTATGGTTTGAAAGCTATAGAAAATCAAGAAAAAACTAATGCGTATTTGTTTCCAGTTAAATTCAAATGTCATTTTGTGTTTAATCAAGGATAGAAGTGTGTGTGTCGTGTAAGAATATCCATATTGTAATAATATGTGAAAATGTATTATATATAAGAAATAGATTGAGTAAGTTTTTGTCATAATATGTACGCATTTAATTCTAATTAGAAAACTAAGAAATACAACACCATATCCATATAACATTATGATCCATAAACCATATTCTAATATAAATAAAAAATTATAGAAATGAATTTCAAAATATAAAAACAAAAAAAAGTAAATAAAGCAACTTTTATATACCAACATACTAGATAAAATACATAAGACGTATGTATACAATATTTTTTTGTATATTAGGGAGGCGTTAACAGAATCAAGAAGTTGGTGCGGTTCAATCAAATCTGTAGTTACAATTTAATTTACGTATGTGTTTGAAACATTTTTTATAGTACTATTTATCTGTATGCAATAAATTGTAATACTTATGACAGAATAAGA
The DNA here is from genome assembly GCA_022840565.1 of Eubasilissa regina. Classification (NCBI taxonomy): domain Eukaryota; kingdom Metazoa; phylum Arthropoda; class Insecta; order Trichoptera; family Phryganeidae; genus Eubasilissa; species Eubasilissa regina. The sequence goes on along the minus strand of JAINEB010000020.1, from coordinate 11,119,698 downwards.
GCAATACTACCGCATCGTAACACTTCCAGACACAAATTGTCAATTTCATAGATGATTAACCCCTTTAATCCGAAAACCTCTGAAATTTGTACATTGAAATAATTTTCAGGCCGGTACACCATTAATAAATTCAAATGAATGTAATTAAATTAAAAAGTTATAAAAAATTAACAAGGTTTTCGGTTTTTTCTTAGAATTAGCGCGTCTTTTCATGTGTTTTGCAATATTTTTATTTGAATTTCACAATTTATTGTTTTGTTCCATTGAATTTTGAATGAATGGGTTTTTACTGGAAGTTTCTATATGCAAAGCTGTCCCGAAAAACAACATTTTTTTTTTGTCAGAAATAAACAAAAGAGGTAATACAAAAACTTGGCTATAAAAACCTAAGTCCAAAACCCAGTGAAAGTCAGTTTGGTAAACATTAAAATGATATAAATGAAATAAGAAAATGTACAAAATTTTTAATGGAATTTTGAGAGAAACAATTCATAAATTTTATTACAAAATTATTGAACATAATTAAATATAAAATAATTATATATATTTTATTATTGCTTAGGTATTTTATAAATGGTTAGGTTCGTATTTAAAAAAAATCTGATAAATACTAAAAATGAACAGTCAAAATAATTAAGATTATTAAAATCATTATATTTTAAAGGTGTTTCTGTAGTACAGTAAAAACACTCACCATTTAGCCCTTTTGGACCAATCTTTGGGCGTCCAGTGAAGACACTTGGGATCAATTCTGACTACCCTTTTCTCCATAGCCTTTTCGTGCGAATCTACAGTCTCCTGCAAAACAGAAACAATACCCGACTACAGAAAGCGGCCAGTACAGTTGTATTTGTATTTTTGCTGTATTTAAGGATGCACTTTATTTGTACCAGTTTGAAATTTGACTTTTAAGATGGGGCTAATAGACAACAATAAAATTGTTAATTTTCTCGCATTCAAGACAAGCGTCAACAATAACTCGTATCTAGAACCTTTTCCATGTTTTTTCATATTAATTTTATGGAATGAAATAATAAAATAATGTGTTGTCATTTGAAATAATCCATCAAAAATGAAATAATTTATTAAGTACCTAATTGATTTACATGAAATTAGTCAAAATAACCCATATATATATTTAAACGGATGCATATATCATTATTCTAAATTAAAAATTATTATGTCAGATGCATTTTGTGGTTTTGTTTAATGTTATTGATATAAAACACCACATTGCCATTTTGTGAGCTGTTTAAAAGACAAAGATGTTACATATAAACAGAATATTCAATTGTGACTTACGTACATACTCGTAAAATGTTTATTTTGTTCAAGAAAACGTTGTTTTCCTTAAAATTAGAGTAAAACCGTATAAGCGTGAAAATATAATATATCTTATCGACATATTTAACCAAAAATTAAGGAAGCGACAGATTACACTGTAGCCAGATGGAGAGACGGAATGACATAGGAATGATGAAAATAAAAACTTAGTTTTAAATAGTAGCTGAAGCCTCAAAGCATGCAAGTAAATACAATATATTATTTAAAAACATATGTTTTCACTAAAACATAGTATTTTAAAAATGTCAAAAATCGATAATGTGCAAATTTAACGATTTATAACTCAATTCATTATTAACATATTTTAAATTTGTCTCAGCTCAGATTTGTTTCTGTAATAGCTTCAAGATTATAAGAAAATATATTTCGTATATATAAAATTTTTCCATATTAACTCCTTGGCCGCCCATGTCGCAAGTTTCCGACAGAGAAATGGATGCCATGAGAACTGTCAGAATTTAAGTTGGCTATTGTGAGTATGGCGGATACCTACATGACATTTTGCAGCGTTTAATTTTGAGGGAAAATGACCATCAAATAAAGCATGATATCACCGGCGCCGTGGATTGGATCTTTAACCAAATTATTATTTCCATTAGTGATATCGTGTGGCGCCCCATAGAAATCTGTTTCAACCCAAGAACACGACGAATTACGTCTGAAATTGAGTGTAAAAATTGTCATTTTTCCTCCATACAAAATTGATAGTTGGCGGTTATCTTTGCGTTGCCAGATGCAATTTAATTAAATTTGAAGATTTAACATGCATACTCCCATGTCGACGTCAAAGTGCTAATATTTTTAGTTGTCGAATTTTCAAAAACTTTTTTGATTGTTACATTACAAAATGGCGGAGGGTGACTTATTTCGTTACTGGCGACTGGCAACTTTTTAGATATTCCCGATATGCTCGTTACTACCGCAGAATCTGATGATGAGAAGGACACAATAAGTTGAAAAGTATCTGGAACGTTCCAATTTGAGTAAATTATCGTAATTTTACATACGTTCGCGATATTTCTCGTTTTTGTTGATGAGTAATTCAAGTGAATAAGATTATTTTTTAGTTATTAATTAAAATTAATATACAAGCGTTTTACTATAAATATAGTGAGTGTGCCGTTAGGCAGCATTGGCCAAAACCGCGGCCGGCGGTATAATTTTTTGCGTGTTGTTGGTGCTATATGTAATGTGTACGTAGTTGTGATGTGAAGTGTTAATATATTTTTGTTTCAAGCATCACATTAAACACAATAATATTAATAAAATCTGATGTTGTCTTTCCAAAAAACAAATAATAATGTTCCAAGTGTTATGGCCTGACAACACTATCAACTTTTATTTTTCCCTTTTTTTCATCTCAAAACCATACGAAATCGCAGTTGATGGACGCTTATGGTCAAACCCATGTAGTCTTATTATTTTTAGTATACCAATATTTTCATGGTTTTTTCGTAAAAATGTAATTCAAAAATGTTAGTCTGTGAATTTTAATAATTTTGGCGCTTAATAATCAAGGATTATAAGACGATAGATCAACCATGCCGTCATCACTAGTAGATATGTTATCGTCTCGAATCCTTCGAGAATTATTTTGTAATTTTTCTATTATTACTCTTTTTTTTTACAATGATTTATTATTTTACACCTGACGATGAGAGAGAATGTACCTATAGCAAAGACTAGTAAATGAATAGATATGATATGAAGTGTATATATAGGAGTGGGGTTTGGAACACACATACATAAAAATACATACATTTATGCAACAGTTAAAGTATTTACTCTTCGAAAATTAAATATTTGTGTAAAAAAGACGTATTTTTTACATTAATGGATATTATATTGTCAGCAATTAAGTTTTCGTTCCAATCGAGTCATATTTTTAAAGAAAGTTGCTGAGATCTTTGATTGCGTGAGTGGCACCAAAGTGATCAAAGGATCAACATGCACGCAGTACGAAGTTTAGTTTAAAGAAAAATTCAATTAATCATATTACATCACAAAGTAACTGCCATATCAATTGATGATATTAATAATTTTACTTACGATTTTTCTGGGCAGGTTAAGGCAATTTTGTCACACGCGCAAAATGAATTTAATGGTCGCGGTCTTTCTAATAATGCTTGTATTGTCCTAATTATGGCAAATAACGTTGTTTATTAGTTATAAATTAGTGTAAAGATTCCATCTAAGAAATATTTATAAAAATAACTTCTGTTATAAATGAATACAGTAAAACCGCGATATAACGAAATCCAAGGGACCAAAAAATAAAAATTCGTAATAACGAATTCCCACATATAACGAAAAAAATAAAAAACCTACTATATGTTACGCGCCGTCGCAAAAAAATGTTGCGCGGCTTCAAAAAAGATCGCAAATTCTGCAAACAAAGGAGGAAAAAGGCCACAGGGAACTGAATACCTACATATTTTTAGTAGTTTTGTTATTAAAACAGATAAGCAAATGGATAATCAAAGGAATTAAATTAAGAACAGAATCTATTCAACACCAATTGGAAGATATTTTTGTAAATTCCAGAATATTGCAAACACAAAACAATATTTTAATTGTGTTTAAATGTAGAGCCGCTTCAAACATAGTTTTGGGCATGAAACATACAAAATAATTCAAAAATAACAATCTTACAGTTGAATCGCGGCATTTTTATAAAATGAGTCGTATATAAATTACAAAGGTATTTACCGATAACGGCAGGAACCACTTAAAAATATATTTATAATCGTTAAAATTGTTCACTTAAAAATTATCGTTAACATTGTACACTTAAAATACACGAAAACAATAGTTAATAGAAATACAAAATACCGTACAAAAATAGTTCATAAAATATTTTAACGAATTATTTATATTATTGACGAGTTCACACGAAAACAATTGTCAAACGAAAATGAATTTATGTAAATATTCAGTTCGGTCATGCAATAATCGCGTTAAAAGCTGAACAAACTTAACTCTACAGACGTTACACTGAGACTGACATTTCCAATAAGTACATACTGCAACTTTCGGGGGGTTCCTGTTAATTTTTGTATTTTACAGCTGTCTGGGTTGCAATCATATTAGAGGCGTATGCGTACGTAAAACGTGTCAGAGAACGCCGTAAGAATTATGTCAAATGGTTTTATGGGCCTACTATGAACCCAAGAAGTTTGAATTGTTTTACTACCTTGTCGGCCGACCGCCGCGCACCGCCGAAAAGGCCATAAAACCGTTCGCATACGGCAGAAATAAGTGTAAGTGCGAAATAATATTTTCACCTTTTAACATTTTTTTATTTCGTTATAAATTTACGTAAATGTATTGGCATTTTTTCGTACGGGACAAAAATGATTTTGTTATAAATATTAACGGGATTTCGTTATAAAATGCATTTTTGTATGAAAAATTGGTTTTAGGGACTAAATTTCGATTTTTTTTTCGATATACGTCATTTTTCGCCATATCGGGTTTCGTTATATCGCGGTTCTACTGTAATAAGAACCCACATTTTCGTAAAATAATGCGAAAATATGAATTATTATTGTAAGGGAAGACTTAAAGAAATTTTGTATAAAAGTGGTTTTATGGTGAAGCAGACATTGGGCGACATCTAGCGCTGATGGCGATGCACCATGTCATAATGACAACAACATATGACATCACAGTGGCGAGTGTTTGACGTGATGCCGAGTCTACCGATTTCCGAACTACGGCTGCGCAGCAAATCAAAATTCAACAAATTCTAACTTTGCAATCTGTTGTAAACTTTGTTGAATAAATTTAGTCAAATCAAGAAAGTACTTTCCTTGTTCACGCCTCATCAGTGTCTCGATTCCTCTCATTTCTATATATCTTTCTAGTTAATTAATTTAATTTGTATTAAAATACCACAATGTTTTGGAAATGCAACTTCACAACAATTACACTTCACAACTTCTCCTTAAAAATATATAAATTGTAGCAAAGTTTATCCAAATGGATTAATTAATTTAATTTAAGGTATTTGAGATTCACCATATTACAAAGTTGATTGCTTTTAAACATGGAATAATGGATGTAATAATTGGAAAGATTATAGAACGTAAGTTCAAAATTTGTTAAAAATCTTGGCTGACTGACGAAAGTACGTATATGTGCGCTACGCAATGTGCCTGTCAAAGTCCATCCAGATAGGTAGTACCCGCCCCTATACCGATTCACGATGCATAAAGTTCGCATTGTTTGTTTTCTCACTCATTTTTAGTATACTAAAAAAAGATGACAAATATATCTTGCGCATCCTGAATTTTTAAATTTTTATCTTCCTTACTGCAATGCATTAACTTAGCTCGCTTGTTTATTTCTCGCTCGTTTTCTTTACATTAGAAAAAGATGCAAATATTATCTTTGCGCCCTTATAGGTAATGTAATTTTCCCAATGTAATGTAAGTGGTCTGTGAATGTCAGTGCTTGCCAATTTCTGCTATTGTTGTTTACATAGAGTTTATTTTGATGTACAAACGATACGTGGTTGGCGTTTCTCAGATCTTCTTGCATCTTGTTAATCAGCATATTATGTAAAGACAATTATTTGTATATCTCTAATATTTATATGTTAGACATTTTGAAATTCATGAATGCGTGGTTCGTGTTCCTAAGACTTTTCCATATTTCATTAAATTAAAATGATTTTGACTGATAATTCAATTTTCTCGAAAATAGCTCCAAGTAAAAATCGTGCACAATGCCAACAGTGGCTAAAAAATCGAATTAAGTAATACAGAGATTGACAAAAAATATTATAAAATTTAAGATTTTATCACTAAACACGAAGTTCACCACTCGAGACACGCACACAACTGAGTTCAATAACAGACTGTAAATAAAAATGAAATGTTTTGACTGCCCACAGATAGAAATGATTTTTCTGAGAATCGGTAATTCCATTTGTTTATGATACAGGTACGTACTAAACGCGGTGTGCAGCGAGCAGTAACCATACCCATTATTTAGTTTACTGGTCGGCCTAATCAAAAGAAATAGTCATAAAAATGTTATAATTTATGTCAATGATATTTTCAAATTAAAATTGGCCGGAAAAATTACATCAACTGCTATCATTGTTGACGGACAAGACTGGAACACTACAAACGAACATGCAAATAACGTCATGAACACACTCAAATCCTGGTTCGATAGTAATTTACTTTCTTTAAACTTTGAAAAAACCTATCACATCCCATTTTCAAACAAAAGTCTTAAAACACCACCCCATATAAAAATTACTAACCATAACGACAACTGTAACAGAATTACCTGTAACGACTCACGTACAAACTTAAGCCCAAAAAAAGAAATCAAAAATCTCAGTGTAATTATTGATCAACATTTAAAATGACAGTCACATTAGCGAATTAGTGAAAAGAATAAGAAAATGTACTTATATATGTATTCATGATTAAGAAATATTTTAAGCATAAATAATTTTAAAAAGGTATATTTTGTTATTGTTCATTCACTACGGAAATTTTTTTTTAATTAATCAATTAATTAAAGAAAATAACACTATAAAATTTGAAACAAGCACATCATTAAGGTTTAAAAATAACTTTAAAATCCCTAAATGTAACACCAAATACTATCAGCAAAATTTTATATACTTAGGGTTAACAAATTTCAATAGGCTCCCTACACAAAGTAAAGAAATAAAAGACATAAAAGAGTTTAGAAAGAAATTACATGAATACTTTAGAAGCACATAATTAGAAAATAAATAATATTATAGAACACTTCAGAAACACACAAATAAACAAAAAATAAAATATATAAAATATTATATAAAATTATTATAGTGTAACTCCCTCTCCAAGCACAAGAGCTAGTTTCTTTTTTGGAGAGGTAAGTGAAAAAAAAACGTGTAATTTTAATTACATGTTTTAAAAAAATTGTTTTTACTTAATTCATGTTATAAAAAAATTGTAATTGTTTTTGTTTTGTTGTAAATTGTTTTTACTTAATTCATGTTTTAAAAAAATTGTTTTTACTTAATTCATGTTATAAAAAAATTGTAAAAAAACATTTTGGTGACTACGCGACTGGCAATCGCAAGTACATATATTTTGTTGTTCTTCCAAGATGTGAAATCTTTTAGTGTTAAGCGACTTTTTGTTTTGTGTTGAAAGAAAATAAATGTATGAAATATTTTAGTATTTTGTCAGGAAAAGAATATTATTTTGTGTTAACCAATTTTTTATCTTAAGCATTATCGTATTAAACGATTTCCAACATATAAATACGCAGTTATATTTTATTGAGGGCGGGAATGGGGTTAATAGTATGTAATATTGATTTATTCAACAGCCTTATCTGTGATTAATTATAATTTGAATATTGAATGTACTCACTTTATTTACTGAAATAATGTATTGTCCTTTGTAGTAATTAATTAGATTAAGATTTTGCAGTGTCGATATTACATCTTCTTTTTTAATACTGGTCATTTCACAGATTTCACTAGAAATAACAGTTTCAAATTAATAAAAAATGGGTAATATTGTAAAATAAAACAAATATCTGTTCCATGACTTAATTCGTTAATACATAACATGAAAAAAAAATTGTTAACTGTTTAAAATGGTAATTCCTTCAGCAACCAAAATATAATTACGCATTTATAAGGTTAAAGGGAACTTACTTTATAGTAATAAGCGGTTTTTCATTTTCCCCAACAGGTTTGATCGTTGTCAATATGTCTAAAATGGTTTGAGCCCAATAACTTCTATATGAGAGAAGACCGAGATCTGACAGAGGTTTCTCAGGAGATCCAGTTTTGCCTTCAAATTTTGATAATTCATAACCTAAAAATAATTACAACACACGTCAGTCTAATTATTTGTAGGATGCTTTAAGACACGGGCATTTCAAATTTTTTTAGTTTTCCAATAAGATACTTAAAAGTATTTTTTAATTAATTCAAGGAAAAATATGGAAATGATACATAAAATTGATATTGATTGCCTTTATAAAATTACAAATACATTAAACAAAATTTTTGTGCATTTTTTGATGTTCACAGTTCTGATATAATTACAGTAAAACTACGATTTTACACATTTCAAGGGAACATACAAAAAACAATATAAAACTGAGGAAAATGTAAAAGTGAGGAAATAAAAAATGTATGGAAAAATTGTCAAAATTTTCTTACTTAAATAAAAGTTTTAATAATTTGATAATATTTATCGACCCCTCCTACGTAAAGTATCGTAAGTAAAATATGTCATTTTTAATTATTCTAGTAATTCACATGTATTTGATACTTATTTACATGGCAGATTTAAAAAATATACATATTTTATTCTATGATGTAGGTATTAATAAACATAATATTACAAAAATTAAATTTTTTACTTAGGATACTTTACGTAGAAGGGTCGATATATATTACATATACATTAAATATATGAATATGCAGACTACAGAGATTATGTTCTACCCATTCCACTTTGGAACATGTTGTAACTCAACACACATTATTTTATTCAGGTAAAATATTTGAAAATGCAAAGGTGTAGTCTCTTTTCAAAAATTTTTTTTATATGCGCCTTATCATTGTCTTTTTGTATCATGGCCTCTATCATAAAAATAAGTTTTTCAACTTATCTAATATAATTCTTAGTGGTCAGTCACATCTTATTTAATTTTCCATCGTGGCAGTATGCCGCTTCAAACATATTTTTGTTGGCAAAATGTAAAAAAAACCCAGTTTCATCTGCATTGAAAATGTTCTTTGGATCATACCCTGGAAGGTTTGGTGTGACAGAAAGCATTCTGACAATACCATTTCCATTTCGTCATGATTGTATAAAGCCAAATACACGATGTTAAGCTCCTTTGTCGAGGCAATGTGCAAATCGACATGTTTAAGATTTTTCTTTTAAATAATCATCTTCAACTTGATTGTATTTCTTTGTTGCAAATTATGAAGGGTAGTATGTAACAATTATAAAAGGCTAACGTGATAAAACCAATGTAAATAATATTTAATCTCAAACGAATTAACCGAAAAATTCAACAAAACGAAAAGCGATTTATCAATCAAAACTGATAAAAGAATACCAAAAAAAAACTTTAAAAAATAATGCATAACATGTTAAAAAATCAACGTCAACTGTCACGGTGAAGATTGTGGTAGCCCGCAATAGGCACGCATGGATGACAGTGAAGCGAAAACTGTAATTGTGGTTGTTCCGTCGTTTGGCAAAAATACCACACCAAAACCTCTAAAAATGTTACAGTTATAAAAATAAGTTTTAATATCGCAGTGTCAGTGTAGAGGATGTATGACTGACGGTTAAAAGGAGTAATTTTCATACAAAAAAGGATCATCAAATGTTAAAAATATTCACATTGAGTAATTAGTGTGACCCTATTTACGTTAATTCATTACTAGCATATGTAATCACTTGAGTTGGAACATGACAACGATGAATGTACATATATAGGAATCGTAAAGCTGGATGATGAAAATTAAAAATTTGTGTAGAGTTGCGTGTTTAGTTTTTGAAAGAAAAAGTCAAATTCAAAATTTTGCACATAAACATCAGTGAGTGTAGAGCTAGCATGTTGAATTTTCAAAATGTTTCAGCGCTAAACCGAGGAAATGTATGAAGATGAAATGGAAATATGACTTTTCAGCATAAATAGCGGGAAAACGTGAAAACAAAGAATGCAAAATCGAGGTTTCACTGAACGTAGGGATACATAATCTTAACTTGCTTTACATTTGAAAGCATTTCAAGGTTGCTTTATGTATTTGACTAACGGTTATAACTGTCACGCCCACAAATCATGTGCAGGTGTGCGAATGCACACAATTTGGCATCATAGTATACACACAATTTTTAACAATATTTATGTGCTGCCTTCTATAGAATGTTGGGGCCCATGTTGTAGTGGGTTGATTTAATATTTATTTTCCTTCTATGCTTTGACAGTAGTAAATTTGATGCATCAACAAGCTGCAAATGATTTTTACTACGGGCGTTAGTAAAAAGTTACTACTGATCACACAACCGGCCCTTAATAAATCTTAGTAATGTGGTCAACTCAAGCCCTACTAGCACCCTTATACTGGTATGGTTATGTTTTTATAATTTTCTCCCCCAGCACACAAATAGTATTGGTCCTTAAAATTACACAATAGATTTTTTTATGCGCGCACTGTGATCCAAACCTAGAGGGAACAACACAAATGTGTCGGACCGTGTTACACAGTGATCAAATCAATTTAATTTAATTAATGTCTCTAAGAAACACATATTTATAAATAAGCATGCCACAGCATGAATAATAGTTGACCATTAATTTTGATAAATACAAAAGAGGAAAAAAGAAAAGTGAGAATATATTTTTAAAGTATAAAAAGAGTACTCACTAAATTCAATTAATAATTTTCCATATCCTTTACGTTGGTATGGAGGTAGGGTTAATATACAAGCTACATTGTAATCCTCTGTGCTTTCCTTTTCCTTGGAGAAATAACCGACGATATGGAAACCTCTCGGATCAAATTCAGTCATGACGTAGAACAGGAAAGGGTCCGTATCATAATAAAGCGTTTTATGGTCTAGGAATAATTTTGCTAATAAACATAGATTCTGTGCGTAGCTTTTATTTTTTCTTCCGTCAATTTCGAAAAATGATATGCTACCCTTGCGATATATTTCATTTCCAGGCGGGTGTCTTAGATTACATTTCACCTGGAAAAATCATAGAATATAATTAATAGCTGTGCTGTCAGATTTTTTAAATTAAATACGTACTAGGGTCTCATAAAGATAGTTAATGTAACCCGCTCTCTGGTCACAACCTTCCACAATTTCATATAATCTGCAGATTAGACCAACAAAGTATTTGTTGGATGAAAGCTTCATAAAAAAAAAATTTGACAATTAAATATTCTGATTTTCAGAGTACTTGGATCAGCAAACAGTTACAACAAATATTTATGTAAGTCTGGCTTGTATGGTTGAGAGATGGAAGGTTCAATCTCATCACCGGCCATTTAAGTTCAATTTCTTAACCCCGCTGCGATCAGCAAAAGCTGAAATATTTCAGCATCAGACGACTTTCCGCTATGGCTGGCGATGTAATATTTCGGCGTGACATAATTTTTTATTTACCTCAGATATCCTTGTGTTTTATTTTGGCATTTGTGTGACGACTCCTACTGGAGACTTTACTAATACAAATAAACACTGAATTTTGAATTAATTTGATGAATGTGAATTTATTGCAACATTATTAGCGATCCCGAAAAATTTTCGTAAATCGGAAAAATGCTCATATTTCCTAGAAGAATACTTGAAAAATTCATAAATTATGAGGAAAATATGAATAATAATTATTGTATTTCAATATCATATCTAATATTTTATTCAGTTATTTAGGCAGTTTTGAAATTTTTTTAAATCTGGGCTAATTTTTGCTAATTGTTTTCAGGGTTGCTTGAAGTTAAAAAAGGATTTTCGGCATAGATTGAAAATCTGTACAGTGAAACCTGGTGTTGCATTTAAAATGTTTTCCTGCAAAATGATATTTTTTGATCCTGAAAAAAAATTACACATTTTTTCAGTTTAATTTAACTTTCAAGACACCAACTTGAAGTTAAAAGAAACAAGTTACCAACTGCTGCTCTTTACCCTCAACATGTGTTTATTAAAACATTACTTAAAATTGTCTGACAATTTTCAATAAGTCTACAAAAATGGATTATTAGATAATATTTTTAAGTTTTCCTTATAACTATCATTTTGATAGGTACGAGGTATACGTGTTAAACATAACTTTATTTCATTAGCTAGAAATCTCAGTTAACCAACTAGTATTACATTCAGATAAGTGGATGATAAATATTATTATTTTTACTTACCAGATGTCTTTCTAAGCACTTTCTACTTTTTCTATATTTTAAGCAGAATTCACATATATAAATGCATGCTAAGTGTACCATTTCCTGAAAGCAAAAAGAAAACATGTAATAGAGCACAGGCATAATTAATTAACATAATACATACTACCTAAATAAGCAGTGGCGTGCAGTAGGTATAGATTTGCATTATGCTGTTACCGATGATATTATACAATCATATATAATATATGCACTACAATATACGTTGTATATAGGATTATGAACTTTCGTTTAACCAACGACTTTAGGCAAAATGGATCTGTCGTTTACAAGACCTTAACCATTTATTTATTTGTAATTTTTGAGTACAATACATAGTGTTTTTAATGTTTAAGTTTTAACGTAAAATAATACCTTCTTACCCATATAAAAATCAATACAAAAAAATGTAAGGACATTTTTAAGAACACTTTTATGATTTAACATGATTCTTTTACTATATGAAAATCCTTCACGTAATAACAAAAGTAAATTATTATTTTTATTTATTAAAGGATAATGGTTAGGAAATAGTTCTGCCAATCGCTTTTTGTTATTCCCAAATCAAAAACAAATCCATGCACCAAATGCAAAGAACGATTATGAAAACAATAGTGAGATAGTAAAATTCGCAAATTAGTAAACGAGGAAGTAGACACTTTAATGGTGTGCTCGCCAAGCTGAAAACCTTTCAAATGTTATTCTGTTGAAAAACAGCATAAGGACTCCGTACAAAATGGATCAACCGAAAGGAATTTTCAATTCAGTAGATAGCTAATTGTATGACTTGAGTAGAATGCTAGCTTAAAAACAGAAGATAACAGTTGGAATAGCACAAAATTCCACATTGGTCGACAAGAGTGCTAAGGCAACAGTGGCAGGTAGTCATGCTAATTTTTAAAACCAAACAAATAAAATTTCTACTGACACTCAGATGGCGCTAGCGTAATTGTAATAAATTGTCTGTTTATAACAATATATTAATCCATATTATGAATTATTTAATTTATATTTGTTTCCCAGAATTTTCAGTAATGCACAGCTTTTTTGCTTATATGCATTACCCGTCCCGGCTAATAAGACCCCTAATTAAAATGACAGTATTCAAATTCAAATGATTTTGAGTCACAAGGTTATAAATAGGTTAACTAGTTAGAAGTTAACTACTAGACATTATATTCCTTAAATAATCTGTTGAATCTCAATTTAAACATTTGCAGGATAAAAGTATGCTGGTTTGAAAAATATCTTAAAGATAAGCTTTAAGCAATAATAAATATTTAAACATATATTTATTTTTTGAGCGCTATTTGAACCATAATTCATAAATGTCAAATCGACTACATACTGTGAATGTTTGCTTGACACAACAATATAATTTACCTGAGGATAAGGCGCGAAATACCACGGCTTTATTCTATGCTTTCCTAATTCAATCATTTCAACATTCTTCATCCGAGTGACTACATCGTCGTGACCATGTGCGGTCATACTGCCGGACTGTCTCGGCCGCACAGGGGCTTCACCGCCATCCATGGAGTCCTAAAAATATGAATGATATTTTTATATTTGATTTTAAGGGCGTGCTTTTAATTTCCAGTTTGAAATAACCTAGAGATATTAAAAACACATTCGACATATTTGCTACTTTGGTATTTTTTCTTACTGGCAATGACACTTGCATATCCAAATACAGATCCAATAGAGATAGCGATGAAGTGCAATCATATTAAATTAAAGTATAATTATGATGGAAAGATATGAATTCAAATGGGGTAAGCAGACACTAGAATTATGGAAAAATTATTTTCTTCATAGTTTAGTGGGATCAGATTGCTTTGGAACATACCTGCATAGCTTAGACTTTGTTATTAGATGTGCAACACATATTCTATAAATATATAACTCTAGTTATTTTGCTTTGAGTTTTAGTGGTAAATTTATATTATTAAAAATTATACCTCGCTTTCCAGAACGGTGGCTTTGCGTTTTCGGTTCATCTTCTTGTGAAGAGCTGCTGCAAGCACAGCCCCTCCATTAACAAGCTCAGCTGCAGCAAGCGGACTGGCGGGGCGAGATGGTTCAGCAGTCTTTTCAGTTTCCGCTGGTGTACCCAAAGGAACGCTACCTGTAGAGAAAATATTTTTTTATATAACTGTCAGAGTAAGTTGCAAGTTTCTGACAGAGAAAGAGACGGCACGAGAACTATCACAATTTAAGTTGTCTATCGTGAGTATTGCGGACACCCACATGACAGTCTGTGGCAAATAACCATCAAATAACGCATGATATCGCCGGTGCCGTAGATCGGATCTTTAACCAAATTATTATTTTCAGTACATCATCATACGGTGCCCCATAGAAATTTGTTTCAACTCAAGAACACTACGAATTACGTCAGAAATTGAGTGTAAAATTTTTCCTCCATACAAAATTTACAGTTGGCACTGACTTTTGCGTTGCCAGATCGCAATTTCATTAAATTTGAAAATTTAACACATACTCTCATGTCGACATTTATTTATTTCATTAGTGGAGACTGCTGACTTTTCAGACACTCCCGATACACTTGTTACGACCGTAGAGTCCGATGATGAGAAGGACGCAATAAGTTGGAAAGTATCTGGAACGTTTCAATTTGCGTAAATTGTCAGCTAGATTTTGATGTACGTTCGCGATATTTTTCGTTTTTGTTGCTAAGTAATTCAAGTGAATAAGATATTATTTTTTAGTTATTAATTAAAATTAATATATGAGTGTTTTACTATAAATACAGTTAGGTAGCATTTTATGTGTGTTGTTAGTGCTATGTAAGTGCAAATATATTTTTGTTTTAAGCATCACATTAAATACAATAATATTAATAAAATCTGATGTTGTCCTTCCAAAAAACAAACATAAAATAAATAATAATGTTCTAAGTGTTATGGCCTGACAACACTATCAACTTTTATTTTTTCCTTTTTTTCATCTTAAAACCGTACAAAATCACAGTCGATGGACGCTTATGGTGAAATAGTACCCACATATATTTTTTTAGTTACACCGTTTTCATGGTTTTTTCATAAAAATAAAATTCAAAAAAGCTAGCCTGTGAATTTTTAATTTTAAGTATTTTGGCACCAACATGGTTGTGTGATGCTGTTTCACCTACGATTTTTCTGGGCAGCTAACAGGTTAACAAGTCTACATGCTGGGAGCAATTCACAAAGTCTCAGTGAGAATTTTCAAGTTATAAAGAAATCGGCTTCTGTCAGTTTAAGTACATATCTTCTGCCATCCTATACACACTTTCAATAACAGTTACATATATATGCAGTTAAATAAAAAAATCAACAGTGCACGTTATTTTTAAATATCAAAATTATAATCTGTTTTCGTATAAAATCAGCTCAAAATCATACAATTCACAAAAATAAGTAATTGGTATTGAGAATAAGTATAATATTTATTCATACTGTTTGTATTAAAATGTGTTTTATAGGCAAATTTAATTAAAATCTATCGGAGCGCAGATTTCACGACCGCCTTGGCCGTGTCGAACGGCATACTAACACTGTGAGAGATAATTAATAATATTGTATTTCATAAGACTGGAAATACATTATTTAGAAAATGATTATTGTGTTTCTTATATTAAACTTAGTTTTAAACTATATTAAACTTATTAGTTGAAGCCTTAAAGCATGTGAGTAAATATATATATTATTTAAAAACATATGTTTATACTAGGGGCCGGTTGCGTCATCTTCAGTTACCATAAACTTTACTTTTAAATTTAGTTTATCCGAAAACACGTTGTGTCATCTCATTTTTGTCATTTACTTTTAACTTTAACTATAAACCGCCGAAAATCTCCGCTTAAATGTAAACTTTACTAATGCACAACTGCGTGCGAGCCGTTGACAGATGTCACCGAATTTGAGTATTTTTCAATTTTTGACACTGTAGTATCGAAATGTACTATATTATGTCGGATAGCAGTGATATCGCAAACTTTTTTGATGATAAACTAATTATACACTATATTCTTAACAGGAAAAGTAAAATTTGGACCTCGGCACATTATTTTTTGCCAGAAGAAATGGGTTTTAAAAAATCTTTTTCTGATAGCGGATTGCATCCACTGGATTTGTCATCTAGGGCACATTTGCATTGTGCGCATCCACTTGACATCCGTCATTAAAAGCATTGTTTTAAATTTTTCGACGTCATTTTATTGAAATGAACATTATTATGTCAGATAGCACTGATACCGATTTTTCTGATGATCAAAAAATTGTTCAATACATCCTTAACAAGAAGAGCAAATCTTTTAGGCCACAAACTGATAATTTTATATGGGAAGAAATAGATTTTATTTACAGATTCCGCCTGTCCAAAATTACGGTTAGGCAACTGGTCTTGCTTATTTCAGACAATATAATGTCATATAAAGTTATCTACTTCATAGGTATATAATAATATATTACACCGTGCAAAGATGCACGGGTGATATATCTGGTCTACACAAGAGCACTGTTTCAAGGATTGAGAACAAAGTGAGCAGAGCAAAAGTCGCTCTCAGATCACAATTTATGTTTACCTGAATCTACCGAAGAAATTCAGCAATATCTGAATTAATTCTACATTTCAAAATTTCCAAACATGATTAGTGCAATAGATTGCACTCATGTGTAAATCCTATCTCCAGGAGGAAATAAAATAAAAGGACAACTAGATGATGGTATTTTTAATGAGAAACATCTCATTGGTGACAGTGGTTATCTACTCAAACCATACTTACTCCATTTACAAATCCAATATCTGTGGCTGAAAAACTATATAACGAGAGCCAAATCAGGACTAGAAACGTTGAAGAAAGAACATTTGAGGTGTGGAAAAAGCGTTTCCCCGCAATAGTATGAAACTCAGGCTGAGTGAAAGAGTGGAAGCAGTCATTATAGCCACAGCAGTGCTGCATAATGTTACCGAGTCACCAGACTTTGTGACAATATTATATGAAATTGACTCTGAACCTGCATAGGTTGGAAATAATATAAGACGGGATCTAATAAATGACTATTTTTCCCAATTATTAAACCAGCCAAAGCATTTAATTTATTTATTCTTAATATTGTGCGTACAAATGTAAATATATATATATATATGTTCTAATATAAATAAGATTAAACTTATCTTACACATATTGGCTTAGTTTCATTTTGAATCTATGAAGTATCTTCATCTGGCATTTCATTAAAGATCTTCATCGCTCTGTGCATCATTCATTTCTGAGATTTAGCCTAAATTGTTGTCACATTTATTTTACAATAATATTGGATCTATAATAAAACAACTCTTCCTCTGTAAAAACTCTTTTATTATATTTATATATATACCTTTTAACATAAATCACATACAGAAATTATCATAATTTATTTGTAGAGAGTAAAGTCAAGTAAGTAAAATTAAAGTCAATAATTAGAAACTGTAAAGCCATATGATATAACTACACATTATTATTTTAGTAAATAGAAAAACAGTTTATGTTAATACTGTTAAAATGAAAGGGGGTGAAACCACATTAGCTAAAAACAGCGAGGCAGTAAACGTTTAAAAATAGAGAAATTGTTAATGTTTATAAAATTAAAGAAGTAAATTATTAAATTAATTACATTTTTTTTTTGACTAATTTAAAATTTTGTTGGGCCAAATATCTCTCAGTTTGACGACTGACTAAAATTACAACATGCAGTTCTTGTGTACTGTATATTTGTTCATTTGGGGTGGTTGAATTCATTTTGCATTTTGATTTATCTGTGAACAAAGAAAGGGTATACATTATAAATGAAATAATTAAACTAAATAAAAGCATTATCGATATCTAATATTTATGTAAGTGTGCATACACCAGAAAATTAATTTATTATATTATGATTTATCATTCTACTCACTTTTTAAAGGTGATGCCATTAATTGGCATATAAATGCAATGCCAAGATATTCAGACTTGAGGCCTATGCTCGATATCTTCCACCCATGATCATATTACATTTGTATAATTGATCTGTTTACAACTGGGGTGTGCATGGTATTTATTTGTTTTTAAAAGGTACCATATTAAATGCAAAACGAGTGATAAAAAAGTTTTCTAAACTAAAGTGATAAGATTTGCATTGCAAGGCCTTGCAGAGTACTTACAGTTAGAATCTGTATCACCATCAAATACCGAAACCCGCTATCCATTGACATCTACATCACAATTCGTATCCATTCTGATGTTTCTTGCTTCGTCTTGGATTCTCTGAATAAATATTAAAAATAATGTTTACTAATATGTAATTTACAATATAAACTTTTAAATATAATTAAAACATAAGAATACTTACTTTATATTGACATTCATCGTTCAAAAACGGTCAATTGCTCATTTCGGGGAAGTAAACACATCAAATTAACGTAAACGTCAAATGTCAAATGAAGCGTCGTACACGTGTTGCCATAAGCAAAATAACTCGCACGGAATTTGTTTTTGAAAATGAGATTTTAAGAGGCCTATGTAATTACTACACTGGATAATTATGAACTCTGTTCACGCAACTCGAGTTCTGTCAAATTATTTGAATTTCGTTTAAAAGTAAACGAGTTTGAATTTAAACTCGATTACATCTCAGTTATGGTTATCGAAGATGAAGCACTGGCCCTCAAACAAAGTATTTTAAAAACACAAATTTATCAAATGTACTGCAAATTGAATAGTTTATATATATAACTCTATTCATTTTTAACATTTTGCTAATTTGGTTTCCTACAGATTTGTCTCCGTAATCTTGGCTTCAAGATTATAAGAAAATATATTTAGTTTATTCATTAATTTAGCGTATTAACTCAATTTCGTAGCATACGGAAAATGCATCTATTGGTCACGGTCTTTCTTATAATGTTTGTATAGTTTTAATTATGGCAAATAAGATTCAGTTTATTACTTTTATATTAATGTAACTTTCCAATCTAATAGTTGAAAAAAAAGTCTAATCTATTGAATCACTTTTGATATAAATGAATGATAAAAACCCACATTTTCGTAAAAAATGCAAAAATTTGAATTATTATTGCAAGTCGCGCCTTAAGTCGAGAGTTTACAGCAACAATCCTCAAACATTTCAGGCCCTACAAGAAAATATCTGTGAAGTTGCTGCCATTGAACCAACGCTTTGCTCTTGCGTGTTCGCCAATTTAAGAGTCCGATTGCAAGAGTGATTTGAAAGAAATGGACGGCATTCAGACGATATTGTTTATAAAATGTTTAATTAGCACTGTTAAACTCCATTTTGTATAAATAAAATATGAGAATAACATTGTAGATTTTTTATTTAATTTAATATTAAACTTGAAAATTTTACACTGTATATATAGATAAACTATCATTGTACACACTGATTTTGGCACTTTATGATTTTTGTTTAAATTTTAATGTTTTATTCTTTAAAACAAATTAAATGTATCAATTAGAAAGATATAATCAAATGTAAACGATCTCAATGTTTACATTACGATGATTTTTCTCTTATACATATATAGCATGTAATGTAAAAAATAAATATATTGTAATGAAAACTATGAGGTGAAACATTATTGTAATAATAGTTATAAACAAATTAAAATATAACTACCAATCAAATTTTTTTTACCGCTTAATTGTTCTTCACCTGAAGAAATTTTAATATACACATTTTCGTGATTTATACCTATAACAGGAACACTACAAATCGGTGCCAAGGCTGCGACCACAGCCCCTGTTCCAATGAGTGCCTTTTTGGGGGTGCAGGTGCCTGTAGCCGCGCCTCCTGTAATGGCCCCACCCCCCGCTCCCGGAGGGCGAGGGAACTGCACCTTGCGAGTGTCCAGCCAGGACTCCACCACCCATTCGTCCAGCCGTTTGTTAACTGTCAACCAGAAAATACAAAGTCAAATCGGATCCATAAGGAGAAACCATTTTTAATTTACAGATTTTATAAGCTGCTACAGAAACTATTTTTCTGGTATTTATTAATACATTTCATATCTGATCATACATTTACCATAGACATGAATCATGTTTTTATATTCTTACCATCATACTGTTTCATATAGGCAGAGAGGATAGAGCGCCACTCTCTTCTGTTCTGACATAATTCTCACCTCATCCACATTCATACATCTTCTCACACAAGCTCACCGATTATTGAGACTTCTAACAGGATCATCCTCCAGTATCTGGTTTACCTGCTCGTGTTAAGCCTTCCGCGAACATCCTTTACTTCTGGTGCCATCAACACTTGCATCATATACCTTTCTTACCATTCTCTCCTCATTCATCCGTTCCATATGACCAAACCAATCAAGCGATCCTTTCTTAATCTTACTCACTATACTATGATCAGTTTTACATTATTTCCTTATTTCTTCATTCTTTACTCTGTATACAGAAAAAAACATAAATGTATACACGAATCGCAGAATCAGTAAATCGATGTCTATCTCCAAGCCTAGATCAGTCGTTGAACTAATGAATAGGAAGTCAATTTTCCACAATGTAAAAAAATTACGAAAACTCATTGCCTACCATGAGACCTTGGGGGGAATATGTGACAGCAAATTGCTGTGCAACTATTTATCACAGGGTGATGTGAGTACATTTCCTACTGAAGTATCAGTTTAATCATAAAAGTAATATTGTCAATCCCATGGTGACTAATATTTATTTTGAGGTTAATTAAAATTATTAATGTAAACGTGAAACATGACTGCATTCCTCAAAATATTTAGGTTCATGATAACTTCATACGTATTTTTAAATCTATTTGTTTAATTTAAACTTATTATTTAATCTCAATGACATCAATGTTTTAGAATTCTATTACTGTGAATCTGTTAAAAATAAAAATTACGAGAATTATTTGGCAAGTAGATTCAGAAGAATTTCTGACACATTACATTACTTATAGGTGTGGCTGGGATCGGTTTTAATTATCCATGGTTTTGATTAAAAATAATCATTACTCAAGTGTCCACATTCCCCCATTAGATTCAGCTATGCAGAGCCAGCAGTAAAACCAAACATGGTATGTTTTTCTAGAATGGAATTTTAAAAGAATTTACCCAAAAAATTTATATATTTATTTTGAGACAAGATCTTTTTTAATGGTACCACAGCCTATATTGAGTCATGACCTTATGAATCTTTCTTCTCCATGTGTTACATTTCTCGGTGACTATCATCCAATTTGGAATCTGAAACAGCTCTTCTGCATCCTTTTTAGCAGTCAGTCTTCCCACTCTTCTTCTTTTCCTGGGTGTCCATTGAGAATTATTTTTTGGGTTCCACGCTTTCTGCATTCTCTAGATGTGACCCACTCATCTGAATTGTTGTTATTTGTGATTAGAGAGACTGACTGCAACTTTGGTGTGACTGAGATTCTGAGAAATGTTTTATAATTCTTCATTGAATTTTTTCCCTCAAACTATTCCAATATTTCTCCCAATTCGAGGGGACTTGTCCATACTACACACATGTACATACGGATGGTAGTTTTCTTAGTTTACCTGTGGATGTTTCGTAATTTTAGTATTAATAATAACACATTTCTTCAATCTCGACTTCAATGTCATCTTTTTATTGTCCGTAGTCAAATTGGACCTAAGATAGTCTTCAATCACTTGGTCTTCATAGCTTATGCTTGGACCCATTGTGTTCCTTGTCTGTCTGCTTTGCATAGTTATTTTGATTTTATCCTCATTATTTTATTTTGACTATTAACCTAACTTCTATTGCAGGAGATTGATTCCAAGGAGTCAAACACTTCTTGGATAGCTGGAATAATTCTTCTGATTATATTGAGACCATCTTGCAAATCCTTCATTTTGGCTGGATTTAAAACATGCCAGAGTTAGGGTTCACTAACGTATTCAGATCACAGTGATTTATTTAGCCATATATACATGTAAATTATGAAGATACGTGGACTAATTTTTTGTAACTACCAAACAACATTGTGACGCAAGTAAATCAACATTTCAAAATGTCATTCATGATGTGAACATATGAATGGCATACTTCATCTCACCAAAACTGGGATAAGTTTGATGATAAAATTCAACAATGAGGATAGTGAACGTCACATTCTTTCAGTCATAAAATAACAACAGTAAAATCAACGCAATGTTGATTAAAAAATACTTTAACAATTACCGAATCTCTAAGTGGATTTAAGTAATTTAGATTTTGTATTATAAACAACACCTTGCCTATATATTTAAGCAGTCTAATAATTGTGGATATCATTTATTCACTTTGCTAGTATTTTATACATCAAACTTAATATACCTTGTATAATATTATCTCTGATAAAATATTGAATAATGGCCATAGATATAGGTGAATTGTTAAAAAAAATAATTATGAACCTTCTGCTAATTGTGAAATATGAGCGTACTATTTTGAAAAATAATAACAGTTACAGGTGATGTTAATATATTAATAAACATGTTTAAATTTATAAAAACTCTTCTTTTGTAGAATACCATTCTTACTATATTAATATTTTCATAAGACACGATGTTAATCATCATGAAAATAGTAATCATCTCGCTACTGTTGTGTAAACAGAAAGATAATACATGAAAAAGTTTGACATGTGAGATCTAAATATTGAGTCTATTTCGTATGTCTTCGGAAAAGAAATTGTACTATGTTAGATCTGAGCTTCTGCAGATTTTTAGCGTCTAATTTAAAAATATTGACACATTATCAATTCATATTGGTTGTGAAATATTGAAATAATTCAGAGTCGCTCTTGGCGCGAAATCAAACTCATACCCTCGCCGGTATCACACATTAGTATTGAAACAAAATAAATAAAGCGGACATACAGTCAACATAGTGGACATAATATACTCTTTGTCCCCTAATTTCTTTGATACTGATTATTTCCGCCAATGGCCAGTCGTGTCCTCCTTGCATCCGAACCGGCAAACGGCAGCCTTCTACGAGGGAAGACTGGAACAATGAAAACAAAGTGTAGGTTAGGTTGACACCATGTTTAATTCAAATATATCACGAACAATTGATGTACACTGTTAAAAAAAACATTAAATAGTACCGCTGAATCACAAATTGCCGTTGCTTCGTCCTCATTTTCAAGCATTTTATTAAAGAAATATTCGACAGCACCGCCGAAAAAACAGCAGCGACGCCCGTAAACAACACACTAGGGCATAGACAGCAAAATCACCCATAAGCAAGGTGAATATGCCAGAGACAAATGTTCTGACAGTCATTAATGGGTACTTATTTGTTATAAATTTGGAACATAATATTATGTATAATATTAATAAACATTTGAAGGTTTTGTTTAATACCAATTGGTACAATAAAACACTATTTTAATATTATTGGGAAAAATTAAAAAAACGCATTCTTTAGTAATAATTTAAAAAGTTAAAAATAAAATTATTTCCATTTCTCCAAAAATATTAAACGTTTATTTTTATTCAAATATATTTCGCCAGAAGCTTTTTTATGTAATTGTAAATGGTAGACAAGCATGAATTGCATCAATTGTTTTATTGATGTTATAATATATTGTCTTTATAATGAATTTTTTGATATTAACAGAATTAGACAGGACGAAGCATCCTCTTCTGCTATTTAAATTATGATTCAATTCTGTTTGTAAGGACATATATTTAGAGAAAGTAGCATACTAAAAATATAAATATAAACTAAATTGAGAAATGATGTAAAAATTGTCAATAAAGTGTTCAATAAGTTGAAATGTATATAATTTTGGAAATAATCATTTGCAATGTGCATAAGGAATATAAATAGTATTGATTTACTTTTAAAACAAATGCACGCGTTATAGAAATAAAATATTCTTATATTTTATTATATTTTCCTTTATGATTCATTTAATTTGAAGGGTTAATTTACTAATTTTTTGTTAGCGGATGAGGGAATGTTCAATTTAAGACATTCTAGGATGTCATCTTTGACTATGAATCGGGTGTTTGAATGTTATCCACAGCAATAATATATCTTAATAGCAAGTCACCTAAATTTGATAGAAAATTATGAAAACAAACTTTAACGTAAGTACTTTCAAGTACTGGGTATTTATAAATTTGAAAGAAACAACGAAGGATTCATAATTCCATTCGATAGTGAAAAAGTCAAATGTTTTAAATAATAACGAAGGCATCAATCAATTGGAAGTATAAAATATAAAGCTCCATAAACTTGAGCTAAAGCACAGAAAGATTTATTTATAAGATTTATAAAAAAGTCTCAGCAAGACGTATTTAAAATTATTGTGCTTATAGTTGATACTTATGAACGGCTAATAGTGATATAGTAGAGAATACGAGTGGGCACGTAAAATAATTTAATTATATTTTTTTAAACTTTTAATGACATACATTTTTCTACATCGAAAGTGAAGATGGAATAATATAATAAAGTTTTTAGTTTACTGTGTGAGATGCAGTAGGTATCCACCTCTGATATATTAAGCATTGTCCTGGCTACTTTTATAGACTACCGTCTGTGTTAAAGTAGACATTTGTGGTGTTATTTAATTAAAAAAAAAAAAAATAAAGACAAATCAAAGTGAATGTGTTGCAAATATGGAGTGAAATTAGTGTATTGTATTGTGATTAAGTTGGAATGATAGACAGTGACGCTTTTGACTGATCTCTACCTAATTAAATTATTGAACATAATTGCGTAATTTGAAGAAGGGATTACAAAAATGGGAGAGAAATCTAAAAAAAAAAATAAACCCCAAAAGAGACCATTAACTTACGGTGCTAAGGGAGTAGGTAAAGTACAGAACGTCTTTTGCTTTCATAATCTACAGGGTGGCCCAAAAAAGTGAGAACATCTCGTAACACATGAGTCATTTCAAAACATAATGTAATTAATTATAATTCTTAATGTAATTTCTTTTGCACAATATTAAGTTAATTAGAAATCATCAAAACCCCCATAATCTATTAGGCATAATCTAGTGGGTTTAAATCTGGGCTGTTCGGTGGCCACATGCCTGGCTCGATGAAATTAACATTCTCACGACGAAGAAAGTTGATTCTATTTCTGGCTGTGTGAGATGGAGCTCCATCCTGCCGTAATGCCCAGTTATGGTGTAATGTCTAGCTATACTCCAGGCTTTGTTTTGAAACTCTTTGATCATTTTCTTAGGACCCCAACGTTTTTAAATTCGCAATTTTTGATCAGAATACGGTTTTCTGTAGTGATTTTTGTCATTCTGGGCAACAATTTGAAAAAACCAAGTACAAATAATGGAAAAATTAATAATCAAAGATGGCGACCGAAAATTGTCTAAATAAAACGTAATATAGGTAAATAAGTAAGTAAGCAAATAAGTAAACTAATTAAGGTATTGTTGATATGGTTAAACTAATTTTGATGTAATTATCTCACATTTTTCGAAATGTTCTCACTTTTTTTAGGCCACCCTGTATAATAATTCCTGGCATTTGTGTGAAAATCATTCGTATTAGTTCCGTGGTGAAAATATCGTGTACGTTGGAATAATCTTTTTTATTTTGAATACTATCCATATATAAGTGATTTATAATGTGTTTTCAATATAAGTAAAAGTAAGTTCTCACTTTTTTTGGGCCACCCTGTGTATCACTATTTTTTTTTTACGCTGATCACCTGTTGCGCAGTCGGATATATTGCATGATCATTAATGAATAGTTCACATTTTGTATTTTGTATTAATGTTATAAATGTATTACTATTTTCAAAATTCTTCAGATATGACTGAGATAAATGAAACTCGAAATGACGTAAACCGACGCAAGGCAGAATAACCCAGAAGAAAGTACAACATAGTGCTAGTTTGGTTTTCGGCGTTTAGATAGCATCGGTTAAAAATGTCGCTAACGTAATACGACAAAAGATGTTCTTATTATGAAACTAATTTATGGAAGAGTTTGATATCTTATTTAAAAAAAAAAAACAATAAATATCTATGAGTAGCTTGTTGGTGTAGTGGTCAAGACGTTGGCCTAGTGATCCAGTGGTCGGGTGTTCGCGCCTCGTTCCAGGATACCAGCAAGTTAGTCCTATTTTCATAGCACAAGCATCATTTAGCTTAGTTTGAAAATAGTAAGAATATTGATGTGACATGTATTCCGTGTACGCATCTCTATTTAAAAAAAAAAAATTCTGTTTATGCTAGGATATAGGTATATAGGATTTTTGATTTATTTATCGGATAGATGCCAATTTTTTTTATCCCAGTTTTTATATTAGTTGTCCTTTTTAACAAAATATAAGCTTCACCACATTCATCTATAATTGACCTCGCTTGTTTGATTTATTAATGTTCATTACGGAAGATATTCATGGCGTACGTAATGTATTTACTACCTATGTAATACTTTTTATTTTAATGAAAATGTTTTTATGGTTTAAAATGTATTTTATTATTGTTATTTTGCTCTTAAACAATTTATGATTATTTTACTGTATTTTTATATAAATTATATTCATAATGCAGATGATTTGAGAGGTAGCACGTCGCATAAAAAATATATTGAACTGTTTATGATTTATCATACTATAACAATATCGATTCATTTTTAGACCATATATTAAAAAATATACGTACATATGCGGGAGAAAAATGTATTAAAATAGATTTTTTTTAACATTTTTTTTTTTCTAAAGATATATTTTTATTTAAAAATTGGACACCAATGAAATTTTCTCGCGTGCCATGTTAGGCACGCGTACTATAAATTTCGCCACCACAAAATATGATATATGTACTGGCTTTCCCGTCGACGTGACAAAAAAATAATTATATTTTCAAATTTACACAGAATAATCGGGAAGTACCTATATACATTCGTTCTCATGACAAAATTAATTATTATTGAACACATGGGTAGTAGGTTCCTGGGTAAGCAAAGTGAAACGTCCGGAGAGCAATATTTTTTCGTATCCAGTCAAGCGACATTGTCAGTCGTTTATAAATTAATTTTATTCGAATTATGCTTTATTAACCTTTTAAATGTAATGAGCGCGTTAACACGTCAAACTTTGTATGTCACGCCGAGCTATAAGCGTGTTAACATGCACTCTTGTATTTTTAAAACTTGCAGGGATTAAAGTCATATGTTTAAATCATTTTGCCATCTGTGAACGATAAGTCCCAGATTTTGTTAGATAAGTCAAGACCCTTAAAGTCTGTCTGATCTTACCGTATGTGGTACTCCATTTCAAATAGTGTTGGCAGTTAAAAGATTGAGTGTAATTGACGTAAAGACTTTAAATGTTTCTTTTCAGATGTAACCCTTGGCCACCAACACTGCGTGCCCGGGGGAAGATTCTATCGTGTTCCGCGAGAAATGGGATGGCTTTGGACATCTAGAGATGTGCCAGGATTACAAGTTTGTTTTAAACTATGATATAAAATTATTTAAAAAAAATATATACAGGGTGTAACAGACCTAGTCCACAATATTTTATACCTGACTAAATTGAGAGTCGAAAATGTTCGAAATGTAGAAAAAACTTAAGATATTAAAACTATTATTTATTTTAAATACTAATTAAATGTATTTATTAGAAAGATATACATATAAAATCAATTTTATCGAAAAATGTTGTTGCGCTACCGGCATTCGAACCTGGATCTCTTTCCGATCCGAGGAAGGTGCATTATGTATTAATTTGAAAAGCGTAACATATGGGTTCGAAAATTTGTCGTCAAAAGTGCAGTCGCTGTAGCATAGTTGGATAATGAACCTTCCCCGGATTGGAAAGAGATCGAGATTCGAATCCCGGTAGCGCGAAACAATATTTTTCGATAAAATTGATTTTATATGTATATCTTTCTAATTAGTACATTTAATTAGTATTTAAAAGATCACAGACCTATGTTCTGAATAATTACAACTTCACAATAAAAATGTGTTCTCCTTAATACTATTTATTTACTTAAAATATTATGAGTACACATAATTATTTTAATATCTGCCTCACCGGGCTTCTTCCGTGCTGAGGCAAACATTTTGCACAGTTTCTCAATAATAAGGAAATACATATTTTAATTAGCAATCAGTAAATACAAAAAAGAAAAATAAGCAATGAAAATTTAAAATAATAAAAAAAAGAAAATGAAGTTATGTTAAAACAAGAAATTAGTTCAAATGTGTTCTTTTAAATTTTTAAATAAACTGTACTCAACTTATCTGATTGAACTCTACGAGATCCGAAAAAAACTCAGGATTAAAACAATTTTATAAAACACGCACTAGTTTTATTTAATTCTCCATCACCATCGCTAATGAGTCAAATATGTCATGTTTATTTCTCAGCATTATGCACAGTCGGTCGTACGGCATCATTGTCGACAATGTTGAATTCACCACTGGCTGCTCATTCCGTTCTATAGTATTTGTAATTGTCTGTCTCATTTGTCTCCCATGCTGCATATCCACTAGCAGAATGTTTCAATTAGTGTTAGGGCTGAAGTCTTGACTCTGCGTGTGTTCATAATCTGAGTTTTTTAACCAAAATTTTACTGCGCCTTTGAACTGTCAATGTTGCTCAAGATTTTTTGTGTATTTAGAGTGAGAATTATGTAATTTGGGTGCTACAAAAACATAGTTTTGATATGCACACAAATAAAATCGAACTTGGTTACAACGAGCGAGTTCACGGCTATAGTAAGCAAAAACTCTTTGATATTTTAGTTTACGTAAGTTTTCATATGAAAGTGAACTGTTATATCAAGCTCGCTTCTCGGTTATACCGAGCAAATAATACAGCCAACACATGAATATTTGTGTTGAATTACATGAAAGCAATTAAAGTGAAAGAAGTAGTGGACACGCTGACCGTCACCGACCGTTGAGTCATATAATTGATTTCCGGCCGCCAAAACCGCCATATTGAGTATCAAATAAAAGTGTCAAATAAAAAACAGACATCCGAAAATGCCATTTTACAATCCTTTGCATCTTTACATTTGTGATATTCTCTGAATTCAAGTTTATTATGAAATCGTCTAAAATGTTTATATGCGTCGGCAGTGACATTTCGACATTTGACATTGACTTTTCAGTTAAAAAGTCGCCCTTGATTTACAAGCATGTCTTCTAACAAAAGAAAGTGTCTTTCGATCGTGAGAAAATCAAAATCATTTGTGAATTAGAACACGGCGTGAAAAATGTTTAAGTGTGTAAAATTTTTCGTTGTCTTCTTCAACTGTTTCAACGTAATTGAAAATAAGGATGTTTACTTGTCGGCATTTGAAAACAAAATATATATATATATATATATATATATATATATATATATATATATATATATATATAAAATGCAATCTTAATGGTGTTAATGTTAATTAAAATGGTTTATTACCCAAAATGTGCCAGATTTGCAATTAACGGGCCAATTTTGAAGGCACAAGAGGAAAAATTGGCAAAACAGTTCAGGAAAAATGATTTTACGTGTAGCAACGGTTGGTTGGGTATAATGAGAAATGGCTTTAACGAGCAAATTTAGTCCGTTTCCTCATGCTCGTTATAACCAAGTTCAACTGTATATTTTAATATTTATGGTTTTTTGAATGGATCTACTTTTGTGGACGAGGATGATGAGGACGAGGAGGTCCAGGTGCATGGAATTTTTATGAAATCGTTTCTACTGTTTATGCTATTTTTATGTTTGAAAATTTCTATTGCTTCTCTGTATATCCGAAATGATTCTAAGTGCGGGTTCCCCCAGAAAATAATTCGTTATACGTATAGAATATATATATTTACCTGTACGATTTTGTTGTACAATGCATGAACATGTCAGGCTGTGTTTTTTTTTATCAAATTTAAAATGATTAATTAACACGAAGTATTTTTTTAGTTTCGACCAGACTGGCGACCTGGCGCAGTGAGGAGAAGTGTTGCCAGAATGATAAAACGTTACGGTAAAAACGCTTTCGACTCTGGACCCGATTTGGCGGCAAAGTTAAAAAAAAGGCTTGCCAGTAAAACGGCTCTCGCTAAGGCCGCACTTGGCAAAGATGCCCGCGTTGACCGCGATGAGAGAATTGCGCCAACATTTGCGATAAAGAATGTCGATGGTGATTATTTTGTTACTTTGCAAGAGCTCAGAGATATCAAGACTCGTAAAGTGACAGATTATCCATACACCGACGGTCCTCCGTATAAATTCAAAGTACTCAATAGCGCACCGGACGAAATGGAAAAGATTGAAAGGAACCGGGAGCGGTCTAGGAAGTACGCTGAAAAAATATTGTTTCAAGAGGCATTTGATAACATATGTAAAGAGATTTTTAACAACATAGATAGAGATGAGCTGTGCAACTATGCTTTACAGAAAAATACTTGCGTTTGTCAAGCTCTACAAGCAGAAATATTAAATAACTTCACTGGTTCCCTATGTGACACTCCTGAGGTGTGCTCGTCGACAGAGAAACAATCACCGTGCGGAGAAGAAGAATGGACTATAGAATTCACGCCGCCCATCGCGAGGTTCGATCCGAACAGGAAGATGAGGGAAAGGTTTAACAAAGCTACCCAGTTTGAAGTGAGGACCGTGACTGACGACGATGAGAATGACAACAAATGGAAGAGGGAAAGTTCATTGGACCAACCAAATTCATTGGAAAACCAAGATACGCAAGATACTGAGGGGATTGACGATGATGGTTTAGATAAAACCCCAAAGAAGAAACGGACAGTTAAAGGACCTAAAAAGCGATCCAAAGTGATTAAGAAGGAAGTTACAGGAGCGGGGAATTTCATTTCAGACAAGGATAAATTCGAAGACTGCAAACCAATTGACAATGCCTGCTGTGCCTGTCCAGTATGTTACGACGATAATAATCCGTGCTATTATGGGTATTATTTTTATGAATGAATTTTTATTGTATTTGTCATTTTATTTAGAAAATATAATAGTTTTGTATAGGTATGTATATAGTTTTGTGATAAAAATATACATTTAGTACGCGTATCACGTAAAGTACTTTTCAAATAGAATAAATAATTTTATTTGTGTGTGTAACAGCCCGTTTCAAAGATGTGTAATACTTTTTTTATAAAATATTAATTTTAAAAATCTAAAATAAATACATGGTATTGGAAAACTCGTAGAAAATGAACACACCGCACACAGAAGTCAAATTTTCGCGTACACCATTTTTGTTGCGATATATATATTTTTATGTTTTTAGTCGCCGTGTATATGTAAAAGAAGTAGGGTTAAGTATATACATATATGTACAGAGGAAACAATAGTTTATTGGAACATATAATGTTTTTATGAATATTTTTTTTTCACATATGGCTTTTATGGTGTAAGTAGTCAAACATTTATCACAGTGGAAAAGTCATCAGATGCATTCGACTAATACAAAAGACAATATATAATATATTTAAAAAGATTAACAGATGTAAACAAAAATATTAATTTTCCTAATTTACAAAATTTTAACATTTCGTAAATATTTTTGTGGATTCATAACTAATTTCAAACGACAATCCCGCCCGCTGGCCAATTAAAACGCTAAGCGGCATCAATACACTTACAATTTGCATATTACGTATGGAATCACTCACACTAATACAATTGTTCTTTCTAAACGGAAAATAGTAAAACTACCTACAGACAATATCTCACATATCTAGATTGTTTTAAATTATTTTTTTCGACGACTGTGTGAATTAATAATGTTTAATGGAATACGGCGTGACGTAAGTATATAAATTATATAATATATTATATTACTAGTTTGGACGCCAAATAGCTAAAGTATCTAGTATTTCTGATCAAAAAAAATAAAAATATTTAATTGTTTTGAAAATATATTTCACAATCAAATAAGAATTTAGTATTGAGATACACGCCAATAATGAGTTTAGATATATTTTTTTTTTTTATGTGATATAATTTTTCATTATAATTTATAGATGTTAGATGTAGTCTTAGTATGTTTTCTTTAATTTCTCGAAAATGTGAATTTAAAAACTTTAGAAAATTGATTTGTTATTATTACTTATACATGAGATTCAAATTGCTTTATATAACAGTAGGATAAAAATAAGAATCTGCATACAGATGAATATTTTTTGTGGTGTATTTATTGTTAATTGTTTTTAAACAGAACGATGGCAGAAAGGCGACAATAAATAAATAAAAGAAAAAAATTCATAGTATTGTATTTATATTCTTTACACTTAGTTTTTTATATTTATGTTAGTTAGTATTTTTAAAGTTTTATTAAATAAATATTTCAGTTTATATTTCTTTTAATTATTTTTAAAAAGTTTTTTAAAAAGGTTTTCAGTACTTTGATAACATACATTTTTGAAACATATAAAGCAGGTGGCTAAAATAATGCATACGCGACGGTTGTCTGAAAAGTTTCCGACCTAACAAAGAAACAAGACATTTTTTAGTCAAATTTATTTTTATTTTTCTACATAGTCTCATTGTAAGTCTATAAACTTCTCCCAGCGACACTACTATCCCTTTGAAATAGTACTTGGAGTCTTTCTCTGCAAAATGACGAAGGTGATGACCTTTTTATTTGACGAAAATCTCTGTTCTCCGAGTCAAACTTTTAACTTAAGGAACACAAAGAATACGCTTGGGGCTAGATCTGATGAGTAAGGAGGGTGGTTAAGCAGTTCAAACCGTAATTCGTAGATTTTCGCCTGGGTGAGACACTGAGGTGAGACAGCGCATTGTCTAGGTGAAACAATTTTTTTTTTCTGCAAATGTGGTCTATTTTCCGCCATTTCTGCCTTCAGCCTGTCATGTAATGATGGATAGTATGCTCCTGTAATGGTTTTTTCTTTTTCAAGATAATAAGAAAGAATTAAACTCGTAAGTCAAGGCACCACTGTCATACCGAGTCTCAGAGATTCGCTATTTAACGCCTCACTTAATGTTTGATAATCTAATCGTTAATTAAATGGATTTGAATATCCCTGAAAACAGAATAAATGTTTGTAATTTATGTTTTGTTTGTCTAACTCAGAATAAATATTTGTAGGTGTCTGTAATGTTAATACATTCATTCTCTTAGCCTGCTCGTTGAAGGGAGTGTCTGAAGGTCTGAAAAGAGTGCCTAAATAATTCACTTCCACCCTAGATTTCAGGCTATGACGCGCCCACGATTCCATAATTTCGAGGTCTGCAGGAAGAATTCCGGTTATGACAGGTATTCTTACCGTAGACATCATTATATAAGCGTCAGTGAGGATGATGAGAGGAATTCGTTGTCCTTTATTCGCAGCCGCAGCGATAGCACCTATACTTATTCGGTGCGCCTACTCCACCGCCGCATACGTAATTTGAGCGACAAAGACTGTTTTATAAATCAGTCTAACGGCTGGGGATTTAATACCCCATTCCTCTGCAGTTAGTCTACGCATACGCCCGAATAAGCCAACTGCCTTTTCGGCCACCAGCTTGGTGTGTGTAAGAAATGAGCTAGCTGTATCCAAGGTAACACCGATTCTTGAATTTGACTCTAGAGCCGCTTAACTAAAAGTGTAAATTCGCTCGATCATCCCTACCTTTGAGGAACATGGCTACTGTATTATGGTCCAGTCATGTATTAGGTTGAGTGAATCGTTACACTTGACCTTTGTACTCTTATAACTATTTCCTGAAACGATATCGGTATATATTTTATTGTATTGAGGGATTTTGACAGTTTATTATAATAATTAACATAATAAATATTTAACATGTGATACTATTTATGAAAATCCACAGAAATGTTTATGTACATAAGTATGTTTAGGTGCAGAAGGTAAATAAAAAGATAAAAAAGAGGGAGAAAGGGTATTGAGGTTGCAACTATTGTTGCGGTAAAGGGAGAACAAGACTTGTTTGTAGGTAGAATGATTAGTCAAAATTGAGATTGAGGTGGTTCATAAAAAGAAACCTTTAAGCGCAGTAAGGCAAATGTTGAATAAGTCAATTTCTGTCAATTTCTCATTATGGTATTTGCATGACCGGTAAACGAATGAATTTTGTATGTAAGATGTTCTACTTCTGGGAATGTGGAAGAGTACGGATTACCGGGTTGATCTAGATGGCACATGGAGAGATATTAATTACAATCGGTCGGGACAATCAATATGGCCTTGCAGTAGTTTGAGAAGAAGTATTAAGTCAGCACGTGTTCGTCGATGTTCTAGGGTCTTCACATTATGGTAGTTTGCTGAATATAAATAGGAGCCAAATGATAGATTAAATTTAACATTCAGATGTCGAATAAACCTATTTTTTTACTACCCGACTACTTCGCAACTGTCGGGAAGTGGAAGCAAAAGAAGGTTATCAAAAATGATGTTCCAAAGCGAAGGACCCAGAACTGAACCTTGGGGGCAGCCCATATTAGTATCGTGAGTAATCGATATCTCACCATACGCAAGAGTGGCAATTCGCTTACGCAAGTAATCACAAATAATCTTGAACAAGTAGGCTGGACACTGGCGATTTTTAAGCTGGATCAGAATAATAACCCAGGTAGCATTGTCGAAGGCACTAGTAATGTCGAGAAAAACACGTTTTAGATATTTTTCCTCCCATTCTTGTATAAATTTAATGGCTTGTACCGTTGATTTACCTTTTAGGAAGCCAAAGTAGCGCGAACAGCCTGACGTTAGGCATTTCGTATTAATTTTTCAGACACCTTACCGAAGACTGGGAGGAGCGTAATGGGCCAATACCCGCCTGGGTCCGATCGAGGTTTACCATTACCTTTTGGGATTACGCATAAAAGTCCTCTTTCCTATTCACATTTCCATTAGGGCATTATTAATCTAACAATTTAACTCAACAACTTGTATTTATTTCTACAGTGGAGCACAGCTATGCAATTTTATTTGCATGATATGAAAAGGGACAACATTGTTCGTTGGAAATCTGAGGATTTACATAAATTTAATTTTATTAATATTATTAGAACGAATACAAAATAGGTTTATTCGATATCTTAATGTTTGATCTAATCAATCATTTGACTCCTATTTAGATGCAGCAAACTTCCACAATATAAAAATCCTAGAACATCGAGGAACACGTAAGGCCATATTGACTGTCCCAGTCAATTATAATTGATATCTCTCCACGTACCATCTAGATCGACCCGGCAATCAGCACTTTTCCACATTCCCAGAAGTAGAACATCTTACATACAAAATTCATTCATTCACCGGTTATGCAAATACCGTAATGAGAAATTTATAGAAATTGACTTTTTAAACATTACTACGCTCAAAGGATTCTTCTTATGAACCACCACAATCAATTTTGGGTAATCATTATACCTATAAACACATCTTGCTCTACATAACCTCAACAATAGTTGCAACCTCCCCACCTTTCCTAACCTCTTTTTCTCTTTTCATTTATTTTCTGCATCTAAACATACCTATGTATCTAAATATTTTTGTGAATTTTCATTATTAGTATCATATGTTAATTAGTTTATTATAATATGTTTATTATAATATGTTTACACTGTCAAAAAATAAAATAAAAATTATATTTTGAGTTGTAATTGTAGGTTTGAGATATTTGGGATAAGTTCCTCCCTAGTCTAATATTCCGTATATAGTTGACACCCACTGATTTAAAAAAATATTTTTATTATACGCACCTGCCGGACTATTTGAATCAGTTCTCAAAAGATTCAAATGTTTTATTCTTGTCGTCAGATGTCAGTGAGATACAGTGTACGCGAAAACAGAAAACATCGTTTGATTCTGACGCACGGGAAATAATTAGGAGCAGGAAAGGATAATGGAGTGGTTCAGGAGTGGACAATACCGATCCTTGTACTTTGAATAAGGAGAGCATCGATAATGGGGGAGAAAACTAAGAAAAAAAAACCTAAAAAGAGACCATTAACGTACGGTGCCAAGGGAGTAGGTAATGTGGATATTACTTAAATTATCCTCAGTACAAGGGGAAATAATTTTTGTATATTTAAAATAGGTATACTTACATTGAAAACATATTATAAATCACTTATATATGGATAGTATTCAAAATAAAAAAGATTATTTCAACGTACACGATATTTTCACCACGGAACAAATACGAATGATTTTCATACAAATGCCAGGAATTACAATACAGAGTGGCCCAAAAGGAAGAACATTTCGTAAAATGTGATATAATTACATCAACATTAGTTTAACTATATCAACAATAAGCTTAAATAGTTTACTAATTTACTTACTTACCTATTTATCCACGTTTCGTTTTATTTCTACAATTTCCGGTCGCCATCTCTGATTATTAATTTTCCCATCGTTGCCCAGAATGATAAAAATCACTGCAGAAAACCGTATTCTAAACAAAAATGTGCGAATTGAAAAACGTTAGGGTGCTAGAAAAATGATCAAACAAAGCCTGGAGTATAGCTAGACATTATACCATAACTGGTCATTACAGCAGGGCGGAGCTCCATCTCACACAGCCAGGAATACAATCAACTTTCTTCATCGTGAGAATGTTAATTTCATCGAGCAGGCATGTGGCCACCGAACAGCCCAAATTTAAATCCACTAGATTATGCAATATTAAATATTTTGATGATTTATGATTAGCTAAATATTGTGCATAAAAAATAATGTTAAGAATTATAATTAATTATATTATGTTTTGAAATAACTCATGTGTTACGAGATGTTATCATTTTTTGGACCTTCCTGTATATTCAGTGGGTTCTAGTTTGAAAATTATGATAATATAAATAAAACAAAGTACACTCCGACTATTAATTTGAATGTTTTATTAATATCGATAATATAAAACTGACAAAAATTGTTTCAATAAGCATTGCGTGCAATTTTATGTGCAAATTAATTATTAGGCGTGCGATTTAATTGATGAACATTTAAATATTTTATTGAATATTTGAATAATCTCTTTGAATGTGAGATAATTTAATTTATGTGTAATATATTAACCATTTTTGTTTACGTGATTTTTGTTAAAATTGAAATGTATTTCATTACTATCCAATTAAAAATTGACAAATTGCAGACACAATTAAATTATTTTGGTTTTGGTAATCGATATAATATGAGTATTAGAGCAGTGTTGATATACCGAGCAGAAAACTGGACTGTGATTGTAGAAAATTGTAGAAAAGGACCTTTGGTCCGATTTGCAATGATAATATTTGGCGTCGTCTTTACAACTTCGAAGTTTAGAAGCTCTATGATGAACATGGCGTAGCCAAGTATATCAAGGTTTATCGACGATGGGCTGAAAATATGCCTAGGAAGGGAGAGTCCTCATCATGTGTGTAACTGATATTCTATAAATTAAGGGGAGACGGAGCATCGGGAGACCGCGACGGGATTCGAAGAAACTTGAAAGTTCTCGGAGTCGATGATCGACGAAGGAATATCTTTGAGGCGGCCGTCGTTCACTACGGGCTGTTGTGACATGATTATTGTTATTGTTGGTACTAGAAACTGATGACGTAGAAACGCGCTCTATCTAATAAAAAATATATATGCATCTATACTTTCAGACGTAACCCTTGGTCATCGATACTGCGTGCCAAAGGGAAGATTTTCTCGAGTACCACGAGAGATGGGATGGCTGTGGACTTCAAGGGATTTACCGGATTTAAAGGTATATTTCAAAAGTGAAACATGAATTAGGATCGAATTAATTAAAAAAAAAATGGTTTTAATAAATTAAAATCATAACAGAAATAACAGAGTAAAGAATGAAGAAATAAGGAAAGAATGTAAAGTTGATGCTAGTATAGTGAGTAAAATTAAGAAAAGATCACTTAGATGGTTTGGTCATATGGAACGGATGAATGAGGAGAGAATGGTAAGAAAGATATATGACCTAAGTGTTGACGCCAAGAGAAATAGAAGACGTCCGCGGAAGACTTGGCACGACCAGGTAAACCAGATAATGGATGATGGTTCTGTTAGAAGCCTCAACAATCGGCGAGCTCGTAAGAGAAGATGTATGAATGTGGATGAGGCGAGAATTGTGTGTCGGGACAGAGGAGTGTGGCGCTCTGTCCCCTCTGTCTACCCCCGCGGGG
Source organism: Eubasilissa regina (assembly GCA_022840565.1). Classification (NCBI taxonomy): domain Eukaryota; kingdom Metazoa; phylum Arthropoda; class Insecta; order Trichoptera; family Phryganeidae; genus Eubasilissa; species Eubasilissa regina. The sequence goes on along the minus strand of JAINEB010000020.1, from coordinate 11,081,286 downwards.
AAGCGGTGTGATGGTAAGTGAGTAAGTAAGTAAATCATAACAAATCATGGTACCAATAAATATTTACTAAAAGGATAATATTTTATACTCGTTGACTTTTTTTGAATTTTAAAAATAATGATAAATATTTAACATTATTATCATTATTAATATTAAATATTGTAAACATAATATATTCTTTTCTCAATTTCGTTTGGCTGATTCATAATTGTGGTATAAGTGCCATTTCTTCTGAAAAATCCGTCTCTCTTTATGGTATCTACTTATTATTACTCTCAATTACGGAACAGCACTTGTTTTGTAAACATCGTTATACAAATGTATTAAATTCAAACCCAAAACCGATGATTAAAATATTCATGATCGGTTTTACTACACCCTCCATATTCTCTGAACCTTGATCCAATAGATTTCTATCAATTAAAGTCACTGTAAAGTGGACTGAATAGGAAAACCAAATTTCTGAAATAGTGCAAAAGCTCATGAATTTGTCAATACTTTTTTCTCACCAAAACCTCTAAAAAATTCTTCGAGTAAAGAATAAATAGAAAGAGGTGGTGCATAATAATGTTGCTACGATGGCCGCGTAGCGGTCGAAAGGGAAAGCTTTCCGCGAGGACTACCAAATTTTTTCCTATCATCACACAATACGGTAGGATTAAAGTTAAGTTAAATCTATGGAACATTGAATTGTGGTTGAAAAGATTTAATTAAGTGTTATTTAATTAAAATCGAAATCGTGTAATGCGTAATAATATTTCGTTCACATTGGATATTCCATCTTTTTAATGCAGAATTTAAAAAGTCACCCTGGATAAAATATGATCAGATATTTAAACGGAATAAAACGATTTTAATTTATTACGCAAAAATATAGATAGTAAAAGTTTTGCTACATTGTAGTGTAACAAGTTCGGTTTTTTTAAAGATAATTCTGAAGAATACATTGTTAAATGTCTCGGTATGTAAGTAAGTCCAAATATTAATTGATAATGTACAATATTTTTTAGTTTCGACCAGATTGGCGGCCCGGTGCAGTAAGAAGAAATGTTGTGAGACAGATACAACGATACACAAAAGGGATATTCGACACTGGACCTGATGTATCGAAGATGAAAAAAAAACAACTTGCCAAAATAAATCCTTCCAAAACTGGCTTGAAAATAGAAGATTTCGAAGAGAGGATAAAGCCAACGTTTGTTATAAAGAAAGTGAATGGTAATTATATTGTCGCTCTGCAGCAGATTAAAGACATTAAGACTCGTAAAGTTAATGATTTTCCATACACAGACGATCCTCCTTACGATTTCCAAATTCTTAATAAATCACCGGAGGAAATGGAAAGATTCGAGCGAACCAAGGAGCGCAGTCGAAAGTACGCAGAACGTTTATTATTTAATCGAGCATTTGATAACATATGTCAAGAAGTATACGATAGTATGGATAAACAAGTATTGTGCAAAATGGCATTAGAGAAAGATACATGTATTTGTAAAGCCATACGATCAGAACTGCTAAATAACTTCGTCGATCATGACGTTCCTCATGATCTGTGCTCGGCAGAGGAATCTTCATGTGAGGAAGGAGAATGGATAATCGAATTCACGCCGCCCATCGCCAGGTACGACCCAAACAGGAAGATGAAAAATAGTCGATACAACAAGGCTACACAGTTTGAAATAAGGGCAATGACGGAGGAGGAAGATGATCTCGCAAAGAGGAAGAAACTCTTTTCATTTGTCGGTTCGGATGATGAAATGCATAAAGCGAGAGGTGACGGAGCGTTATCTGATGGTGATGAAGAGCTCAGTGGTAAAGGTAAAAAGAAGAAAGGGGGTGTGGGGGATTCTGGTGGTGCACGCGGAGGACGAGGTGCAGGGGGTGGTAGGGGCGGAAAAGGTGCAGGCGGAAAAGGTGCAGGCGGAAAAGGTGCAGGCGGAAAAGGCGCAGGCGGAAGCGGCGCAAGCGGTGGATCGGGCGGAAGAGGTGCAGGCGCTGGACGGGGCGGACGTGGAGGGCGGGGTGCGAGAGGTGCCGGCGGTGCAGGTGGCGCGGGCGGTGCTGGCGGTGCGGGCGGTGCAGGTGGCGTGGGCGGCGCCGGCGGTGGCGCCGGGGCGGACGGCGGAGGAATGTCGAAGAAACGTAAATCTGAAGAAGACGAGTGTACTCCCGTAGTCGATCCATGTTGCGTGTGTCCCGAATACTGCTATTATAATCCGTGTTGTTATGATAATACGTGTTGCTATGATGTCTGATGCACAATATTAATTTCTTTCGCCTTGCTTCAAAGCAAAAATATCGATTCCAATATGCACTAGTTCTATAATAATCGACATGTTCAAATTGTTTATTCTCGATTTGTAGAAAATTTTGCTAAAAAATATCTAAAAATATTGTTCTAAAATTAAGGTTTACATAGTTTAAAAATTAAATAAATATTTTTTAAACTGAAGAGAACGATATGAATGAATGAAAAATTAAATAAAAAAAGAATTAGTGATAGCAGAAAGAAAGTAAATTGAACAATACAATTTAATTAGTAATTGCGATAAATTGATTATTATCGTCGTACATTAATTATTTTTGTTTCGATACTTTAACGTAATAAATTTTTTGCATGAAATTTCGTTTTATTTTTTGCAAGGTTTATGCATGCAAAGAGTTACCAGTATTAGATATTTTAATATATAATTAATTAATTCGTTTAGCAATATATACACACAGTACAATAATAATAACTGATGTAAAACATGATACATAAAAATAATTCCAGCGAAATTTCTACGGAATTAATTAAAGAAGGGTATAATACGAACTAATAAATAATACATAAAAATAAACTAATGAATAGTACATTTCAACAAACTGACAAACAAAAAGTGTTATACACTGAAATAAAAATAAACACAATAAACTAAATAATAGTATGTATTTAAAAAAAACTGATAAACAAAATAATATTTTTACACTGAACATGTACAGTGGAAAGGGTGAGGAGGGGAGGAAAATGGGATGCAATGTGTTTTTAAAAATATATATATACACACACATACACGCATATATATATAATTTATGTCAATAGTCATTAAAAAGTTGGCGTAGTTTAATTTTAAAAGGAAGCAATTTATTGTTGAAAATTTCCAAGTTATTAGAAGAACTTACGCATTGTATTTTGACTCGGAGCGGGCCATAAATCAATTTTTTAAATAATCAGTTCTTCAAAAATTTGGGTAAAATAGATTATTTGAACGTGTTGGCAGTTTAGTTATTTGTTCTAATAAATAGGGCGAGTCAACTATGTTATTTAAAATTGTATAGAGGTAACATAAATCTTGTGCGTTTCTTCGATTTAAAAGAGGGGGGGGGGGGGTTTATGTAAACACTCACTTTGTGATTGAGATTTAATATTTAAGCGGGCACGTGAATTTAATATATTGAAAAATTTATGTTGAACATTTTCAAGTCGGTCGCTGTAGGTGGAATAATGGGTGTTCTAAGGAACCGATCCGAATTCAAGTTGATTGCGTACAAATGAGAAATATAAAATGATACGAGTAAAAGGTGATTGGAATGGGTTAGATGTTCTAGCTATGAATCCAAGGAGTCTTCAGGCAATTTAAAATCTAAGATTATATCACGATCTTTCACTTGAGCGCAGACGTTAAGTTTGGTGGTTGTCGGTCGAAATCTAACCCAGCTAAAAGAACAACATCGGTCAAAAAAGACAGCACAAATAAAAGGTTAGTGCAGTTATCATATGTGTGCCTATTTGTAATCGGAGACCTGGGAACATAAACATATATGTAAAATACTTATTCATCTTTTCATTTCGTATTGGGACCCAATTTTTTAGTTACGCCACTGTGTCAGAGTTTTGCAGGATCTCGCGATATTTGTAATTCTTTTACTAATAGAATGAATGCCACTAAAACTGGTCTCTCAAATGCCTCGTATTGACGTTGTGATCATTGTGAGTTTTTGTTTCATGAATTCGCGTGCATCACGGGATGCAGAACACACGAAGAACCTATGTTCGCATGGTTTCATACAAAAATTTACCAATTTATTCTGGCAAGCCATGAGAAAAATGAAAGACAAGACATAATTAGGATAATTATGTCTTGTTCTATTCTCCTAGTACATATTTTTTCTTTGGTTCGACTGGTTGTCCTTTTGAAAGTCGAGGATAGAAAGTGTATTGCGTGGTTATTCATGTTGAATCACTACTCGCACACACCGCCGTGAATTTTGTTGTGATGAACGTGACATTCATCAGAGTTTTTTTTTGTGCTGTGTCATTTACTACATTGGGTGAACTACCGGAAGTGCAACGTGATGGCGTCACCAATCAGGTGAGTCGAGCTGTCCTTTGGTTCCGTGAGTCCACCCTGGTCTGGTATCGAAGGTATCTATCCTCTCATCGTCGTCTCCCTCATCCGATTCCCTACTTCATATCTAACCTATCCCTCCACCACCAGCAATTTTTTTTTGGTGACCGGCGACTTGCGTCGGTCACAATTCTTAATATAAACAAGATTAAAATGTTAATTTTTTTTACAACTTATTTTGCACATATTTGCTTAGTTTCAAATTGCACATATTGCTTAGTTTCGAATCTATGTAGTTTTACTAACTAACTTGGGAGTATGCATTAATTCATGCGGTTTTCTAAGAGAGGGTGTTACTAGTATTATTTCACGCCGTGTTCATCCGTGACTATATTCATTTGAAAGCTACTGTCATTGCGCGTCTTTTTCAGTATATGTCATTTGATTGAAGTGTAAACAACATTTTTTTCTATTCATTTGAACATGTCGAACTTTGTGCCAGAAAAAGTGTTTTTGCGGGGAGTTCTTCTTCATTACTTTAACATGAAGAAAAGTGCTACCGAAAGTCATCGTATTTTAGTAGAGGTTTATGGTAACCATACTCTAGCTGAAAGAACGTGCCAGAAGTGGTTTGCACGGTTTAGAAGTGGCGATTTCAACTTAGAAGGTAATGCTCTGTATTTGGTGGGATCAGAAAGGTGTGTTGTATTATGAGCTGTTGAAATCGGGTCAGACGATCAAAGGGGACCTCTACCAAACACAATTAATTCGTTTGAAGAGAGCGATTGCGGAAAAACGACCAGAATATGCAACCAGACACGAATCCATAATTTTCCATCATGACAACGCTCGGCCACATGTTTCAAGACCGGTTCAAAACTATTTGGAGAACAGTGGGTGGGAAGTTCTACATCACCCGCCTTATAGCCCAGACATAGCCCCTTCTGATTACTACTTGTTCAGATCAATGCAGAATGCCCTCACCGGAATACGCTTCACTTCAGAACAGGGTATCAAAAATTGGCTTGATTCGTTCTTCACCACCAAGCCGGAGAAGTTCTTTTGAGATGGAATCCACAAACTGCCAGAAAGATGGGCAAATGTTGTAGTTTCCGATGGACAATACTTTGATCATTGAGTGTATAACCATTTTTTCACAATAAAGTCTTAATTTTCGAAAAAAAAACGCATGAATTAATGCATACGCCTATTAGCATTAAGAATCCAGATTTCACTACCCCATGTAAGGATCAGAAGAATACGCTTGTTAAATAACACATTTAATAAAGTGAACATATCACTGTACCCATATGGACATAGTATTAGTAATATATAATGCAGTCTTTTATCGGCAGTCGCAAAAAAAACAAATCATGATATCGATTAATGACTGAAATATCGAATTGACACAAGGCGAACAATGATGTCGTGCCCGCGACTTTATAATGATTGTATACACGTTGCGAAAATACACAGTTCGAAATTATACTGTAATCTGCCTATCACAGCTTCCGTGCTGAGTTTAATCAATAATGTGTACCAATGAAATTACCAGATTTGCCACTTAGCAACCGTGGGACCCCGCCAGATGTCATTTAAGTATTAGGAAGCTTCGAAACAAATAGATATTGTGAATTCCAAACTCAAAACTCATGCCAGAAAAAACCTTTTTAACTTTATTATAATATGTAGGTAGGTACGTAAATTTTAAATTCATTTCGGGGTAACTTTAAATGCTTGTATAATATTTGAAGTAACACTGATGATGTAATATTACAGCACTCTTTTTTAACATCAATCTCATATATTTTGTGTGAGGTCCATGATTGCTATATGTGTGTATGTGTACCGCGGACGCGTAGCGAGAAGAACGAGTGGGACGTCTGTGTGTGTAGGTATGGGCAATAACTTATACAGCGGGTCTCTTTCTTCTGGACTCCGACCGATTATGAGGGACGCCAGGGAGGATATGCTCGCGAGATTGGATGTGGCAGGTTTTCGTCCGGCCCGGAGCGATGAACTGATGAGGAAATTTAGAGATAGTCAGGTGTTTAGAAATATGGTGAGGGCCATCCGCCCTTCCGCTTCTTGTTCAAAAATGTGTATTGTCTTCTTTTTTCCATTAAAGGATATACGAGAGAGACTTAAGAACCGCCATTTGTTGTACTACTCAGTGCCTCTTGTGTGTGTATTTTATCTATTACTGTTGTGTGACAGTGAATGGTGATTGATTGGCAACCAAGTCGTATTCAATTGCCGCTATACGGCATTGCGGATTAACACAGCGGTGATTGTGAAGGACCGATATGGGAGCTTTTACTTATAAATCGATCCCGGGTAAGCGGTGGGTTACCATTCACCGAACTCCGACCCGATCTAGTTCTATCTATTAGTGTGCTATATTGTGCAAATATTATAGTAAACTTGCTGGAATAAATTCGTGTTAATTGTCACCTGACAAAGGAGTTCAATTCAATAACCACCAAGCAACTCGCCGTCCATTAATGACCGGCTGCAGTATATTACATTTTGTTTTACGTTTTATTAAAAATCAACGCCATGAGTGGTGACTGTTAGGTTTACATGGCCATTCCACCATGGGTCAATGTTCGTAGTTATTGTGTAGGGTCACGCATAAGTGGACTGACGAAAATTAATGATGGAATGATGGAATGAACCTTCATATTGACGACACGGTACTATCAGATTGTGGTTTGTAAGATTTCATAATAATTACTGAAATATAACATTCATTGTTTTAAAGTGTAGTAATAACGCTAGGTATAATCTATGATGAATAACATGAAATATTCATAAATTCGGTTTAACAAAGAAAATAGAAATCTCCTCTGCGGAGAATCGAACCTCGGTCCACCGCGTGATAAGGGGGCATACTAATCACTGCGCTGAGACGTGAAAATGGACGATTACGAACATTTTAAACGTTTTAATATTTAAGCTTTTCACAAAATTCAGCAAAAGTAACTATTTTTCTAATCAAATTCAACATTGATTTTAAATTTGATATTAAGAATACATAAATAAGAATGTTTATAAATTAATTCATTAAATTTTAATACATAAAATTTACATGACAATTTGACTCCACAGTCTCTCAGCGAGATCGATACTCAGATATTAAATACTTTCTGATTTAAAAAAGTTTTTTTAGGCGCCTGGTATCGATTCCGGTACCAGTAAAGGTAAAAATAAAACACAAAGTAAAAGTGACAGTACTTATAAAATGTTAATAAAACAAAGAGTATCTCGAATTTGTTGATTTTTCAGCATTTTTCAATGTTGAAAAATGATAAAAAAAATAAGTTTTCCGATATTTTTTGATTTAAATACAGTGTGAGGTATATTTATTCCATAAATGCAGTGTGAGGTGTATTTATTCCATAAATACAGTGTGAGGTGTATTTATTCCATAAATATAAGTTAATTCTGTCATGAATGACACATAGAAATAAGAGTAATTACGTAAAAATGATTTTATGCAATATTGAAATAAAAATCAGATATGCCTGTTTGAATTGTTATGCAGTGAAATTATTCTGGGCGCCCTCATCCCTGATTTAAAAAAAAAAGGCGCATCTATTGAACCATTCACTCAGAAACTCAAATTCCGTAGCTACAATGTCTTCCTGCGACCGGACTCTCTTTTTCGTGATTCAATCTTGCACTGATGATAATGTGGATAGTGTTGTATTACATATATCTCTCATGTTTCGCTACATACAAGCAAAATATTTCAGTTTCCGATTCTTCATTGATTTCTTAGCTCATTTCCCAGTTATTATTAAGATTAGAGTCTAGGTGAGTCTTTCGGTCAGTCTTTTTTAACGGCACCCCGAGTTATAATTATTATGATACTGGAGAATTAGCTGCCATTCTCCAGGGCAACACGGTTGCTTCGGCTTGCTCGGCGCCCCGGCTTACTCGGCTCCCCGGCTTACTCGGCGTCCCGGCTTACTCGACGCCCCGGCTTTCTCGAATGTGGGCATATGTTTGGGCAATATAACCCCAGTCGTAACTCCATTTTAACAAAAAAACAAGATACGCATTTTTGAAAGATGGACGAAGATTTGTAAAAAATTTTACTGGAGTGTCCGTTGAATTAGGTGTTATGTCATACATTTTTTGTTTCATTACATTGAAAGATTACTATTTTATATGCTAAAAATAAGGCATAAACTCAATAACTTAAAAAATGATATCTCGTACTGAAACATGGCTATTTCTGGAGAAGAATTTATTTATTTATTTATATATATTTTGACATCCATATTTTTGTAGTTACAGAGGTGGATACATAACATACATAATACATAGTTTAATGTGTGGGATGGAGTAGACTTCACCTCTGATATATACAGCGTTGTCCTGGCTACTTTGCTAGACTAAAGTCTGTGTTAAAGTAGCCAGTTTTTTTTTTTTTTTTTTTTTTTTTTCGTGCTGTTGTGGTGTTATTTGGAATAAAAAAATAAATCAAATATGAATAAAAAAGTAAGAATAAAATAAAAAAAATAAAAATATAATAAAATAAAAATATAATATAATAAAAATATGTGGAGTGGGAGTGTTGTAGGACTAGTGAGTTATTAGTAAAAGAATTGTATACATTATAGTAAATTGTTGGATATCCATGCTTCTGATTCATCTCTACCTGATTGAATCATATATTGGGTCCATATTTGTGTAATCTTATAGTAATTGTACGATTTCCAGTTGGTACTGAGTGTATTGTATAGTTTCGGAGCTAGGAACATGTAGAATCTTTGATAAAATGTCGTTGTTGCTCTCGGAACTGGTGTGTAGATGTTTGTTGTTTGTCTTGTGTTGTGTCCATGGTTTATTGAATAATTAAAATACATAAACAGACATCATAGCTCCGCTTCTGTCTCCTGATATTTTAGTAGATTTGAAACACCATGTACAATCCTGTCAGAATTCAGGTGAATGTTTTCAAAGTGAGCAGAAAATCCAAAAAGAAAATAATTAGGCATTCTAGAAATCCTCCAGGGTGAAGGACGGGAGGGTTTGGGCTTTTCCGGGGGTTGGCGCTCTGTAATGCAGGGCAACCATTTCGCAAACTTTAGGGGTTAAAGCTTTTCTTGTGGTAAATACATACTTGGATTAATTAGTGTCAATTTTTTTAAATAATTTTTTATTATATCAGCTTTTTGCAAGCATTTCAAAGAGGTGGAAAATATGAATTTTTCCATATTCACGATGATAAAAAAATGTAAACAACGCGCACCCACAGAAAAAAACAGATAGTGCACTCCATACAAAATTCCATCCGCCATTTTGTCGACTGATAAGTAAGTCACAATTCAATTTTCAAATCTCTCGCGTGCCTCCGCGCAAAATTCCATCGATATCACGATACGAGTATTGTCGAGTAATACAATTCTATTTTCAAATCTTATTCGCAAACCCTACCATAGACAACGCGTCAATTAGTCTGGAGACATGGGCCACTAGAGAATCCACGCGCCTAATGACTCCCGAAAAGAAGGTGGGTACTTCATTGTCTCTGTGCGCTCTGCGTCGTTTGTGGTTTTTTGGTCTTTTCAGAATATGGTCGCTTTAGTGCTTTCGAGAAAACATGCTGCCTGAAAGGACTTTTGTCTCTTCAACAGTGTTTTTTTGCTCTCCTTACACGTAAAGTTTTAATTTGTTATTTCAGACGCAATTGAAGTATGTACCTATGTATGTGGTACGTAGTAATAATTTATCGGGTTGCCGGCAAAACGTATATCACCCTTCCCCCCCTTAAAGAACACACTGCGATTTACTCCTTTTTAAAATTAAAAATTAATAAAAACAAGAGAATTATTTTCACATGTCTATTCATATTTTCATGGAATTTTTTTTACCAAAATCATAGGCCGTTTTCTATCCACTGTTGTATGAAGACCTCCTCAAGTGTCTGACCATTGTTATTCGTTGCCACGAATTTCAGTAGACTTCGATGATTTTGTCAGTTCAGCGAGTTTCAGGACGGATTAATGACCTGTGGATTCCCGTGGATGACTACTTGTTTGTACTCTCAATACATATATTTTTCTATCAAGATAATTATAGTACCATAAGAGATACATGAATAAATCATATAGTTATAAATAAAAATTGTCCGTCCTGCGATTTTTGTTATTTTTCATTGTAATATACATAATAGTATAATAAAATACTCTTAGGTACATATCTTTAAATAGTTAATATATTAGTTTAAGGACGTTCCCAAAGAGCAGTCGTACTCAATATTTAAGAAGGTTCCCCCGTATGTAAACTACTATGAATAGAATAAAAAATAGTTGAGGTACAGAGTACTTTTTCGCTTCCGCTCACATGCGCAGAAGTTCAAAAATCTCTTACTATTCAAATTATAAAAGGAAACGTCAAAGCCATTCGAAAATAGCTCACTTTTAACATTTTTTATAATAAAACGAATACCGCTTGTTTTAGTTATTTTTACAGAAAGATATTTGTTAAATTTTTAATTAACGATTCTCAGTTTTCCAAAACAATCGTAAGAAAATTACTATTTATATTCAATTAAACGTGCGCTACAACCTCGATCGGGGTATGGTTTGTATGTTAAATATGCTCATTTTAATAGTCAATATTTACTAATTTACTGCCGCAAGGACTATTGAAAAAAAATTTTACGTCTAAAAAGTATTTCGTATAAAAATAATACGTATAAAAATTTATACTGCGTATAAAACTTTCTACGTAAAAAGACACTTATAAGTATGTGTATTCAAAGTTTTAAAAGGATTGTAAGAAAAGTGATTTTTTTGGGAACGTCCTTAATATACAAACAGCTAAAAAGTTCAAATACTCGTTGATGGAATCAGGAATTTTTTAAATGTTTAAATTTTATATATATATACTCAATCATTCATAAATTAGAATTTAAATCTATTCCGTAATTGTTGTGATTATTGAACTTGTTCAGTGATTCCAGCCCCCCTCAAGGCCCGGATTCTCAAATATTGTCTTAATAATGATCAATTAAACTAATTAATTTATTAAATAAACGTATTAAGATATTTTATTTTCAATATTTGTGAGGTTGAGACAATAATGTTGCTGTAATTCGTTTTACTGCTCTGTAAATATTTATTGTTAAAAATAGTATATTTTTTTGTCATTTTTAAATGTTTTATATAATTATCGTACATAAGTTATAAACGAAATATGTACAAGTATGAATATAGGTGTAATTAAATTTTGAATTAAAATATTATGTAAAATTGAGAAATGTTTCATTATACTAAGATAAAAAAAATTAAAATTTAAAAATGAAAAAAGGAGGAACCGATGATCAGATAACATTAAGAATATTGTCGGTAATTCAGGTAGGTGTAGAAAGCAAAAAAAGAGAGGCACATATTCAACACTGGACGCAGATATGCAGAAAAGGAAAATTTAAAAAAGGAAAGGTATTAAGAATCATTTAAATGCACAATTACAAATTTTTTGTAGCTTAAAATCAGAATTAACCTAACCCAAGGCGGGTAAAAGATTTACACTTTAAATAATAAAACGATTTTGAAAGGTAAATAATTTTGAGACGGTTAGAATTATTAGAAGATATTACCAAAAAAATATTTTGTTTCTATAAAAAATCTTTCAGTGTTTCAGACATACTTGGTACAGTACCTCTTTAAAAAAAAATTTTTAGTTCACAGTAGTAAAAAAATTATTTTTAAATTTCTGACAGTAGAAATAAACACGTTTGTTTTCTTTTTAAAAAATGTCGTTTCAGAACAAAAAGGTTACAAATTCATATAATTTGTATTTCAAAAGAAATCGAAACTTCTCCGATGTAATGCATCAGTTTTCTCTAAAATTTACTGACATAGAAAGCACTAGTTATGCGCAAATATTATTATTTTTTAAATATTACATAAAATAATTTTTTACTCGTTTCTATTACAAGTTTATACGGTTTATATTTACAGATACATTTCTGATATTTGCCTATTATTATGAAAGCGGTACATGTCAAGAAATTAAAAAAAATTAGTTTTTCAATTATTTTGCATCACATTATTTTAAATTAATATAATGTGATGCATTTTGTAATAATTGTGAAAAATTTGAAGCTTTGTATTCAGTGTATTGTTGCGATGTTCAACGGTATTCCGCTAGTGTTTATTTTGATAATAGAGTAACTCATTTTAATCTTAATTTTTTTTATTTCCTTATAATAATAATAATAATAATAATGTGTTTATTCCAGCGTGATCAGGTTTTTTTTTTAAAGATAATACATATAATGTTATACATTAAAGGTTATGAAATAAATATAATGCTATAAAAAAGAAAATCAGGGAAATATTAATAAATAAAAAAAAAATTAAAAAAATGTTAATAAAAAATAAAAAGTTCAAAATATAAATATTACATATATAACTACTTCAGTCACGGCCATTGTTGTATATGTAGCTATTTTGTAAGCGCTGCCATTTTCTGGTCAGGGAACCAGATTTCTATGAGAGCGCCGCTTGTACCAGAGAGTTAGTGCTGAGCTCCAGCCGCAGCTTTACGTCAGCAACTCGATGTCTCAGAAGCGGAACGAATCCATGTATACGGTCTTCGGTAAACATTGTAGATGCGCTACAATAACGCGCCAATCCGAACAGTATTCTGTATGAGTTGTACTGAATCTGGAGACGGCTACAAGCTACACACAAAATTTATATGTGGAAATAAATTATAAATTTAGTAGACTATAAAATTTTGAAACATAGTGTTTTGTAATGTAAAAATATTTTTTAATCGATTCAAATGCAAACATTTAAATATATAGAAACGAAAGAACTATGACTGATTTCATAAAAATGGGCACATATGATCTCTGTACAACTCGGCCGAAGATTGAACTTCACTAAGCGACATCATTAATAACAAAAATTTACATTTTTGACTGAAAATCTTGAAATGGAATTTGCCATTTGTTTCATACCAGGCGTCGCTTTGTTACTTTACAAATAATATTTAATGCCTTATTGATATTTGAATACCGAGAACAAGAGTAGACCTCCGCGATGTCTATTCATGATAAATGAAGTGGTGTACATACACAACGATGAGTCAATACTTGAAATGAAACATTTCTGAAATTTCACTGAACAACCAAACAATTTAAGCTGCCTGAAACCGCGATGAATTATTAATGAAGTGTTTACAAGGCATTAATCAAACTTCATACGCAGTTTCACTCAGCACTTCTAAAAATTTCAATTAGATGACTGGCCGAAAGCTCGGTATACATTAGCAGGGTTCTCACTCTTTCCCGGCCTAGCGAAAGTAAAGCTTTAAATTTGCATTTTAGGATAATTAAAAAGTTACCCCGTGTGAACAACACGAGACGGAGGCTCCACCTACCCTACTCTACTCCAGAATGCTAATAAGTGTTGTTTAGGGGAGGATTGTTGGCATATATTAAAAGGTTCGGGTAGTTGTGCCTTCAATAAGGCGAATTCTGATAATATATTCACCAGTCCCAACGCTTGAGGAAAATATTAAGGTTTATGTTTTTAACACATTTTTAGTGTCTAATCTAAACCATTTAAAAATATAATACGAAAAATAGATGTCAACATAGAAAATCGTTTTACATATCTTAGATACGTGTATTTTCATACCACCCCTGGAAAGATTATATGTTTTCTGTATATATATCATCAAACTACCACTGAATACAATAATTTGTGTTTTAGCCAATGGCCGATGTGGATATCACTTAGAATTCATAATTAGTAAAGATTTTTATGCATTCGCTTTAGTTATTCCATGATTTTATTATTTTTTATTAACAGTCATGAAGCATTTTCTTTACTAGCGGTTATAATTAGAGATAAGTCGTCATTTTTTATTTGATACGGAAAGAACAGTAATAATAAACATTATTATGTTAAATCACTAGGCTATTGGACAGTACTCCTTTATTTTATTTGCAATTAACGCTGTTGATTAAATTTATGGCTAATGTAAGGATCGTCTAGTGATCAGATGGTTGGCTGGTCTAGACCAGTGATGGCGAACCTATGACCCGCGGGTCAGACACTGACCCTCGCAGGCTTTTTAAATAACCTACGCGTTGATTTTTATAAATTTATTTTTTATATTATGAAAAAAAGAACAGACATTCAAAAATATTTAAAAAATAAAGTATATATATATCTAATGCCGAATTTATAAAAAAAAAATTCCAAGTGGACATTGGCTAGTTGCTTTTCTATCGTATCACTGCACTTGCGTATGACGTACATGGTCGTAAAAGGTTGTGTTTCGTCCTTTTGTCGCGAAGCGTGTGTGACTCATGACAGTTAGACGTCTACTCGACAATAATGTTCGAATTTATTAGCCTACCTACATATTACATATGTATGTGAAAATAACAACTAATCGAACAATTAATTAATTAACATCAAATGAATTAGGTTTTATGAAATTTTGACACGTCGAGCTCAAAAGGTTCACTATAACTGGTCTAGACTCGTTCCGGAAGTCCACACATTTTATAGCATAAGGATTCAATTTAGATAGAATATTAGTAAAAATAATGATGTAATATGTATTTTGCATACATCTACATAGGTATACTAGGCATATCTGAAAATTGTATGATTTATATATTCCGTAGTTCGGGATTTTATCTTATAAATAAAATCCTAAAGTACTGTAATATCTGTTAGCCACAAATGAAATTTGAATGTATGAAAATTTCATTGAAGAGATGAGCTAATTACTTAGAAAGTAATTTATATACGACCTCGTTGTTTTGAACATATATTATATTCAAAATAAAATAAATCTACTGTGAGTTATTTGAAAAATTGGAACGTTGGAACCGGGTGACGTTAGCCACATGCCGCAACGTGCGATACACCCTCGTGAACCGGTCATAATCATTGCACTCCAACCTCTGTAATAGCATTTCACCCCCCAATTATGACCTGCGTAATCATTGTAATCGTAATTCAATAAACTTAGTACTTAACTGTTTCAATTTTTCGCACCGCTGTCTGAACATCTTCTCTATCAAGTAAACCAAGGTTACTACGAAATAATACTGTGACCGACGCAAGTCGCCGGTCACCAAAAAATGGATGGTGGATGGAGGGATGGAATCGGAAGGATGGGTTAGATAGGAAGTAGGGAATCGGATGAGGGAGAAGATGTTGGATTCACAAAACCAAAGAATAGCTCGACTCACCTCGTTGGTGAAGCCGTCACGTTGCACTACCGAAAGTTCACCCAATGTAATAATTGTACCCTTTAAAAAACACTAATAAGCGTCACGTTCATAATAATACCATTCACAGCTGTGTGTGCGAGTAGTGATTCAACACGAATAATCACGCTATACACTTTCTCTCCTCGACCTCCAAAAGGACAACCAGTCGAGCTAAAAGAACAATATGTACTAGGGAGAATAGGCTATGGGGGTATGAATAAATTAAAACTGGTGACAATACACTAACAAGTAACAATATTATGACAGAATGAGTAAGTATGAAAGTATACGTACAAAGTATACCCACAAAATAGTAATTAATTTAATTCATTACGAATACGGAACAAATACACGTAGATAATACTTTTGATTCAATGTCTTACTCACTTATTCAATGTCTCACTAAATAAATAAATTAATTTATAATAATAATAAATAAAATTAAGTCACATTGTCATAATAATTTTAAATGAATTAAATTAAAAACGAAACATGAAATAAATTTACTTTCTCATTTCAGTGAAAAAACGCACATCTCAAATGGTGAACTCGGGGTTGGTGTGGAATACATTCGTCCTTATTCATTGAGCTGGAGATTAATTACTTGCAAGAGTGTTGAAGAAATTGTTCTCTGGAACGGAAACAGGAAGAGAAATGGAGGTGTTTGTAGTATGTCGGCATCAAGTGTGGTATTAGTTAGTTAATTATAATTTAACTTTCAACAGAATCTCTCGCTTTTGTATTCGAGACACACTCGTAGAATTTTAATAATGCAGCCCCACTTTACATAAAAAATAAAGACGTACAATTTTATGAAAAGGTGTAGATCAAAAATGAAATTTTATTTTCAGTCTAAATATATTTTAATGATTTAAGATATCACGTTTTTATTATCGCAATTATATTTATGTAAGAAAGTGTCTCACTACACTGTGCTTATATGCAGGTTTATTATTTTAACAGGTTATCCACGTCGGTCTCCTATAATTTAACTCGCACCCTCTTAACTATGCTCCTTCATTTTTCTCGGCATCCTGAAGATTTTTGGGCTGTCACCAGAGAAGTGAGGGGAGGGGGGATCTTCATCTTCGTCCTTCCGCATGAAGCTTCTCGAAGCTATCTTCCATTTTCGTAAGATGCCCAAAAAATTAAAGGATTTGTCATTTGTCTCAGGCAAATAGTTGAGAGTTTATCCTTGGTATTCAGTTCCTGCAGAGTGCAGACATGTGTGCGTCTCGCCGCTGATGGTATGCGCACAAAATGTGTCTCCAGAACCGCATCTCAAAAGCATCAATCCATCTATTCTTCCTTGTTTTCAAAATCCATGATACCACATAATATAATATATATACTTGACCTTCGTTGTCTTAGAAATACTGCGGTCTTTTCACATTTTGTCAAGTCTGAAAATATAACTTTTCGCCATAGGTACCTACATTAATTTATTATTAAATCTTATATAAAAATAATAATTTTAAAATGAGCAATATTAACTTTGTAGTTAAAATTAATATTTTTTATTTATTATCTTTGTTTTATTAACCACTGAATTGAGTTTAAATACGTCTACCGGTTTCGAAAAATACCATTTTCTTCTTCAGGATGTCATAACTAACTAAAAACATATATTATTGTTTCTTTACCAGAATCTATTTTTAAAAAAAAAAACAAGAACAATTACTTAAAAAATAAATTTAATACCTAACTCAAATTGTTGCTTAATACAAATTTAGTCGAATAATTTTTAGGAAAAATTTTTAGAATTGGACTCGTAGTTAAATTTAGTTAGTTGTTTATAATTTTTTGATTAGTTTTACATGCTTTATTTATCTCCAACGATTCCAAATTATTTAATTTGTGACCAACACCGTTTATATGCAAAATTGACAATCCCAATTTTTTATCAAAACCGTGACCATTTTCTATCAAATGATTAGAAAATTCTGAAAACCCACTACTGTTCAGATATCTCAAATGCTCCCTTATTCTTATATTAAAATTTCTACCCGTTTTACCAATATAAAATGCAGCACAATCCTTGCAACTAAATTTATAGACACCAGAATTGTTAAATTTATGACCTTTGTCTTTAGAATTTATGAGTAAATTTCCTATACTATTATTTGTATATTAGATGTATTTAAACTCAATTCAGTGGTTAATAAAACAAAAATAAAAAATATGAATTCTATTATTACTATTAGTGATAAATATTACAATTCATTTTACAACTCATCCTAGGACGTCGCCTTTTCTAAATTCGATCTTCTTCCATATTAATTACACGATAACGTAAACAGCACAAACATTTTTTGATAACTAACATAATGAAACGTTGAGAAATATGGTTTGATATTATTTGATCTTTCAAAAATTATCATTCTGAACAGGACAATTTAAAAAAGAGAAGATGTTAAATAATAATTACCAGGCTACAAGATATTGTTCTCAAAATTTTTTCCGTCTTAATTCTAATTTTTTGATTTTAATTTGATAAAATATGATTTCAGATAAAAAAGTCGTATGAAAGCAATTTGTTAAACTCTTTTCAATGAAATTTATGAATTTAGATCAACAATGCATAAATGACTGTCAAATAAATATTTATTTTGAAGGAGTATAAATACGAAACAAATACGAGAACAGTCAGATAGACACCTTTTATAATTATTTTATCAGAAGAGTAATAATACTCTCTACGTAGTAAGCAGGGGATAAGCTTGTTGGTATCTGTTGGATCTGGACCACTTGGAAACATCACAATCTACCCTCTCGTTGCTGAATAATGGACGGGTGTAAATTGAGCTTTAACTAATCCTTTAATACTTTACCCCTTTAGCGCATTGATAGTTTTATAATCCCGTGTGTTTAATTCTCCCCCAAATAGGCTGACACGAAAAAAATGTAGAAACACGGGGATAATATTTAACCCAATAGCTCATTACAATATGTGAGTGTTATTTTTTAAACAGAGACATACATGTCGCATCGATAATTTTACTATTTTTCACTTTTGTTATAAATTTGGTCAAAGATCGATTTATAACTACCCAGTTACTGTTATCTCACCATCAATGAATAATATTCAAATATGATGTTTGTTTTGTTTATAATATTATTAATAAATATTATTATATCCATGTTCCATTTTTGTCAAATAATCTGCGACAATTTATAATTTAATTTTGTATTTTAATTTAATAAGACTTTTAATGTAACATTTTATTTTTATGCATTATAACGTTAAGAATTCTTAGAATAAGAAAAAATGTAACGCTAGTGTACCTAATTAAAATAACGATCACCCTGGTTAGTTGATTTTAGGCGAAGTTCGAAACGCCTAGTACTGATTGCTATTGTATTATAAAAAATTTCTATTGTTGCAGGAAATAATATAATTTCCCTTTCTTTTATTCTTTCTTTAATTCATTCTTTGATTTCCTTCTTTTATCTCTTTCCTTCTTTCTTCATTATTTACTTCTTTACTGCTTAAAATTACGTCTTCTTCCCATCACCCGTCGACAATTTCTTATCATGGTCCACCTGGGAGAAGAAGATTCGTGCGTGAGCCGCCGGTTGAAGGAGTGTTCTGACCAATTATCAGGCACTCGGAAACGGCGGTGGATTCTGCTCCCAGGACACCAAGAGGGACGGATGCAATAAGATGTTAATTTTTACCGCAGGAGCAAGATGAATCGCCCCAGGTCGACGTATTATTTGTAAAATTATTATTATCGTCGTCGCCTGTTATGTAGCTCCGATATTAAATTGTATTTTTATTTTTCATGTATTATCTTTGTTTTATTAACCACTGAATTGAGTTTAAATACATCTACCGGTTCCGAAAAATACCATTTTCATCTTCAGGATGTCATATGTCATGTTATGGTAGAAAATTGTATTTTTCGAAACCTGAAGACGTATTTAAACTCAATTCATTGGTTAATAAAAGAAAGATAATAAATAAAAAATATGAATTTTAACCACAAAGTTAATAATATTGCTAATTTTAAAAGTATATATTTTTATTTATCAAAAAAAAAAAATTACAGTAGTTTTCAGTTCTTTTTAATTTTTGTAATAAAATTTAACGTAAAATTAGCTGACTCTTTTATTATGTTTTACTTTTTTTTAGTAAGGTCTATTTCCCAGAAGATGGCAATATTTCGATATTATGGTAAATAGGTAGCTTCTACCTAAATAATATTCAATTTATACCTATTAGTGAGTTATCAAAGAATATTTGTAAGACGTTTGATGAACACATATTTTTTGATAAATTGGGTAAATTCTTATATTGTGCCATCAATTTTAGAACGATGTGTAAAATTAATTTAATAAATAAATACTAACTAAAAACACAAAAAAATATGTTGTTAGTATCTCTATTTCAGCTAAACACCATATAGTAAAAATAATTATAATAAACTGAACACAACATTACATGCAGTGGCGTACAAGGCCAATGCGGTGCATTGGGGCCCACATTACTTTTGGTATCGATACTTCTGCGTGTATCAATACTTTTCCCGGCGTAGTATGGAGATATATTTTTTTAAAACTACCGCTTTTAAAAATGGTAATAAGTTTTTAGAAATCATTTCTTACGTGTATTACGAACAAACGTCAAAATATTATCGATGTGTATTGTAATGTCTCGCTAATAATATATATTAATTAGGGACTAGACCGATCGCTGTTAAGCGAAGAATTTTTTTTAGTTTCTAGTGCACATAATACTTAAAACCAAACTTTAGTTAGTAAATTTCTAGGAGAGATGGTATAAATTTTGTTCATTTATAAAAAACCGCATAATATTTAATATTCACATTTTGAATTGGGGCCCAATTTTTCTAGTTACACCATTCATTACATAGTATAAACAATAAAGTAATATTAGTAGTATAAAACTACTAATAAAATAATTATTGTATAACTTTGGATAGAACATGTGTAAAAGAAGTATAAATAATAGTAATAATAACAATAACAATAATTAAATTTTCGACAACAATATTCGTCAGGATAAGACTATAACATTCTACAGATCTCCATGAAGATGTAAACTGCTATCGACTAACCAATAGAACATCACCGTTTTTGCGTTCAGAACATACTGCGTCACGTATAACTAATTATACTCTCCGATATCCGATGGTAAAATCGTCAATCGTTGGACAATGGCGGAATCTTAACAGCTGTTTTAAAAGTCGTTTGTCACATTGATTCTTTAAATGTTGCAGTATATGACAATGAACCATTCAATATACCGTTAATTTAGTTATGAGAGTTCGTCCGAGGCCGAAGATCTCACTGTTTAATTTATATAACCGAAGATTTTTCGCCAGCAAAGTGATCTAGTGGTCGGGGAATCGCGCCTCGTTCCTGGACACCAGCAAGTTCTAATTTCTAGTTTAGTTTGAAAATGGTAAGTATATTGATGTGATATGAATTTCGTGTACGCATCTCTTATAAAAAAAAAGTGCGATTGCGTGAATTATTATTCGCATTGCGATACTGTTAAGCGGAATTGACTTTGACAGTAGTAAATTTGACGTACTAACATCCCGCAAACATTTTTTACCATGGGCGATGGGAAACAGTAACTATAATAAAAATTTACTACTGATCACACAATCGGGCCTTAAATTACCACAGAAAAGACGCTGATGGAAATAATCAGGAAAACGTGTCAGACGGAAGACATGGCCAGGCAAAACGATTCAAGATTACCCAACATCGCACTAAACTGAAGACCCACTCGTAGGTGTCAGAAATATGAAAATACAGTTGAGAGTTAACGTACCAAGAACGAGGCGAAACTGAAATGGAAACGAACTAAAGCCTAAGAGAAGAGTAGGAAGAAGTAAAACTGTTAAGAACAGGACTGTCATTTTATATATGTGTGGGTCCACTTTAATGGGATAAATCGAAAGGACAAGATGGGCAAGACACTTAGGACGCATGAATACTGATAGTGGTATGAAGCATATTTATCTAAGGATCAAAAATAGCCGGTGAATTCTTAGCAGACCTAGATTGAGGTGGAGCGACAACGTGAGGAGAGATCTGGAGGCACTCCACGTTCCTGTCTCTATGTGGAATGGGTTGGCTTTCAATGGGCCGCGAACCAATGCTATTGACGCCGGTGCCGCCCTGAGGTCGCACCTGCGACCTTACTATACTATAGTCAATACAAAGCCCTGTACATAGACGAATAAGGCTGAAAAATAATGGAGAGCTCCAGTCGCCTCGGACTACCCCTGTCACTGTACCAAGCTCTCCATTATTTCAAGACTGCGAAATTTACGAAAAACAGAAATAAAAGCAGAGTAAATTCATCGAAACATTATTAACAAAAACTTTAACAAAGGTAATGTTGATACGTGGTGTAAGAACTTATCCACCCGCCACCCCATAATATGGGTCAAGAGTAGCTCCGAACTCTCTCGACCCACCCCTATTAGCCATCTGACTAATTAACTTGGACAATATAACGCAAAAACTTGGATCACCATATTGGCTCTTGTACCACAAAAAAGCAAGCCAAGCTAGTTTAAGACATTCTTTCCCAAAATTATAATCTCACGGTTCACGTCACGTGACTGCGAGAGAACGTAACATTTTAATTAAAACTTCTCGTTTGTTTTTGTGCCAGCTCGCGTTATTGCCGGCGAAGTGCGCGTATATCAGGCGGCAAACGTGTCACGAGAAAGTTTCAACCGCAACCGGAGCGTTCACTGGATGTGCATTAGAACTGTCAACCGGGATGTGATGTCAGTGGGGATTTGAGGAGACACAAAATAGTTTCAAAACAACAGGAACTCCGGTCATGTCTAGTGTTTTATTTCCCGGTAGGTGTTGAGATATTTAAAAGCTGCCTTTTCTCTAGAGACGGCAGGTACTGTGGATGTGTATTTCAATGAAAATAATTTATTAGGAGAACACATTCTTATTGTGAAGTTGTAATTATTCAGAACAGACGGTCTGTGATATTAATTTAAATTTACTTAAAGTGAATTGATAATTCTGGCGTCTGCTATCAGATTACTCAAAAATTATTTGAGATTCTGTAAAAATAAGGTAGATAACTCTTTCAAATAATGGAATGATTAAATGTATCAATATCAAAAAGGTTCGAAAATTTGTAGCTAAAAATATTGTCGCTGTAGCATAGTTGGATAATGCACCTTCCCCGGTTAGGAAAGAGATCCAGGTTCGAATCCCGGTGGCGCAACAAGAATATTTTTCGATAAAATTGATTTTATATGTATATCTTTCTAATAAATATATTTAATTCATATTTTAAATAATTTACTTGCTTTCATTATTTTTGTATCAGTTTGACCTGTAAGTAAAACGAACGTTTACAAAAAAATATTTTGCCTACAATCTAAATAGTATTTAAATATCAACTTTTTATTTAAACGTTTCTGTTTAGTTGTCTCATTAATAATAATAACATTGGATAATTTTTATAGCGCAATTTTTGTAAAAAAAATCACCTCATCAAGATCTCATTTATCTTAATCTTTGTCTTAGCCATGGCGAAATATTTAAATCTATAAAAGATTTATTTAGTCTTCTTTGGATTTTAAATTTGACTACAAAGTTGGTAAAAAATATTAATAAAACAAAACGTTTATTAGATATGAATTCCTATTTATAATATTTTTATTAATATTAATAATATTTTTAAATAGTATGTTATTACGGGAATACATTCTTATAGTGAAGTTGTAATTATTCAGAACATGGGTCTGTGATATTTTAAATACAAATTAAATGTATTAATTAGAAAGACCTACATATGAAATCAATTTTATCGAAAAATACTGTTGTTGCTACTGGGATTCGAACCTGGATCTCTTCCAATCTGGGGAACAGATCTGTATTTGGATATGCAAGTGTCGTTGTCAGTAAGAAAAAATTGACAAATTCGCTACACTGGCGTGTTTTTAATATCTCTAGGTTAAGATTACCTAAATATTTTCTCTTTTATATATTCTATAACAGTACATAAATATATATTCAATTTGAAATTAAGTCTATTTGTCTTTATTAAATATCTAAAAAATGTCAAAACGTAAGATTGGGGTTTGGGATATTGAATAAAATATGTATTTATCATAGACCACCAAATAAATAAACATGAACTAACGCAAATTTCTAGTCCCAATATTTTCATTTTGGTGTCAAACACGTGATTACTTTGGTACCACTTGTGCAATCAAATAGCTCCGCAACTTTTTTTAAAAATATGAATCGATTGGAACGAAAATTTAAACGCTGACAATATAAGAGTAAGAAAAAACATATGTTAGTGAAATCGTATGAATTTTTCCACTGGAAAGTCTGTCATCTCGCGTAGTCAATTATCTATCAAATATGTTCGTGATGTTTAAGTTTGTTCGATAATTATTCATTGTAAACATAATCTCAGTATTTTTCAAGAACGTCTTTAAGTGGAATGACGAAGAATAATTAATTGGATGTATATATTTCAATGTTGATACATAAGAATACCGTTTGTACAATTCCGGAGAGGGTAATACAGAATGCACTAGTAGAAAAGCAATCGGCCGTTTATTATGACCGCCATGGGGCCTGTACTGACCGCTGTGTGGCTAGGGCTTCCATGGAATCTATATTTTATCTAAGCAAGCACAATAGTCTGCTGTTAGTTAAATATTATTAGAATATTTAAATTAATTAAGTATTTAGGTACTTAAAATCACCATATTGAAGGGAATGGAACTGTGGTGGTTCTAAATAGGTTTACAATAGGTCTTGACATTATTACACATTCTTACGCACTATCCAACAAGACAACGAACAGCATTGTCATATTTCACTAGCTAACACCGAGCGCCCATTTCACAACGCAATTTTAGATTATGATTTAATGTCACGAGTAACTTTGCTTTGAGCTTCTGGTAATGTTCACATTGCACATTGTAATGTTCGCATTGTACACTGCAATGTTTACATTGTACACTGTAATGAATTCGAATAAAGTGTCTATACTAAATAAGTAACATCTTTGGTTCATATAATTTCCCAACACGTTCCTTGCTTAACCTTCTTGAGCTTGTGATTAAATAACAAATGTTCATCTAGTTATTTAATAAAAATTATCAATTACAAAAAAATATGACCTTTCCATGTATTATAAGTGTGACTACACGATCATTAACATTTCTTTGAATATTAATTTAATTTAAATAAATAATCTTTTATTTCCCAAAATCACATACGGGAATATTAGATTATCGGTGGAACGTTTGGAACTCGTAACATTTTGTATTCAATTCCGAATTTATGGTAATCCTGAGAGATTCACGTTAATTTCACGTATAAACTAATCACACTTCTGCATAATGTTGACGTTCATACAAACTCTCGCAATGATGCGGTGATTTTGTGCAGTCAACAGCGATGCGGCTACCATCAGTGGCTTACGTAGTCGGTACTTTGGAATTGAATTGGACGACAGGACAGAACGCGTATTAGATTTTCAAACATGAATATCAAACTGAACCTTACAATATAACATTTATCTTCACATTGTTATTATTTTACATATTTAACTTTTTACTATGTTGCTTGAAAATCATAAAATACTTATCTATAATAAACACGCATATTTGCAAGACTCAACGTAGATTGTTAGAGAGATACAAAAATAAATTGAAAACAGAGTGCGTAGTAAAAAATATAATGTACTATTTTTGAATTCTTAAAAAGGTTTCTTTTTGAAAAACTTAAATATTTTATGTATGTAGAGAATAATCATTTATTGATAACGTACTCCTGTTGAGTTATCGAAACTAAAAAAAATATTTTTAATGTCTTGTAATAGTCATATAAAACAAGGAAAATATTAAATGTTTTATTATTTGTTTTATAAATGAGATACGCAAATATTAATTGAACATAGAATTTGACTGACACTGTTAATTAATTTTCTAGCGTTTTGCCCCTATATAAGAGAAAAATCTTATGTATATAGAGGGTGATTAGTGTTAGGTCATATTATTTATTCTAAATATGGTAATATAGTAGTAAACTCACAGCATATGTGTCCCAAAATTGATTGCCTGAAGTGACGTCACTGCCTCCCCCCGTAACCGAGTTGGCTGCGACAGCACTTATTAGTCACCGCCTAGTACCACTTTATTGCGGAGCAAGTGGCAGACGTCACTTTGATGACTTTAAGTATAAAGTACTGAAATTTAAATAACGTTTGAAATAGATTGCGTCTTTACATAATACAGTACTTCATGAATAAAAAAATAAAAAAAAGATTATCTTTTTTTCAGAAGTTTTTTTTTGCGTTAAAATTGAAATGTGTTAAAAATTGAGATATAAAACAATTTCAAAAACATACCGTAACTAAAAATAAGTACAAACAGAAATATTTACATACATAATGGACCACTCTGATTGGCTTCCCGCCCTGGTGATGACGCTGTGTCACATTAGGCCTCAGTATTTGTGATGGGATGCAAATCCCACCGTGTCCCCCGAGCCTGTGGTTACCCTATCCGCATTGGCATTATTGAATATCTAATAATATTCATTGTGATGCTAATAAGGAACGCGCCGTGACTGCAGAACTGCTAAAGCGCGGCGGATAACTTGCAGGAGTGGGGTGACTGTGATTTCTGAAACATTGGAACTAAAACGTAATCTAATTATTGTCCAACTCAATCCATATTCCAGTATGGAATTGTCACATAGAGCGAGGTATTTAGGAACCATCTACTTCTATTTAAAGTAATTCTGAGTAAAAATTACTAAAGATAATAAGGAGTAATCCTAGAAATATCCCAACTTGAGAATTTTTACGTGTTTTTATTGTACTGAAGGTAGGATAAATAATGAAGATAGCATTGCAATTATTTATTGTCCGAGTACATATGGGTTGTAAAAAAATCCTAAGGGAATTACTACACGGATCGGCATCACTACAGATATGCGGGTGTACCAACATGCAAGAAAATTCTTACACAAGAAGAAAATCAAATACTGATGGTTAAAAAAAGTTAACCCATATTCGGTCGCATGTCAAAAAGGTTATTAAAAGGTATTATATATATTGGCATACCTACTAATGCTCTAGTTATTTAAATATTCTCCTAACGCATAAGCACTGTCATATTTTTTAATGAAAGCAAAAGTTAATTTTTTTTAACAAATTTTATTAAATAAATATATCACATAATTTCCATTATTGCTAATGACCATCTCCCATCCGTCAATTAATTTTTTTATCCCATCAGAATAATAACTCGCCGGTTTTGACTCAAATAACATGTCCAAGTGCGTTTTCACCTTGTGTAAGTTTTTTCATCCGAATAATTTTGTAGAGATTTATCTCCAAAAAGATGAAGATCTGATGGAGCAGTCATGATGAGTCATGGAGCGTGGATGTTTTAAAATAATCCAGTTGAGCTCCTTCGATTTGTGCTGCGTTATAATTGTAGAATAATGCCGCGCATTGTCGTGGTGAAAAACAACACCGGTGCAGCACCCACACGTCGTACTTGGAAACCAGGCCAATGCGATGCAGATGTCTCATCACGGTTGTTTGACTGATACCCATCTTCCATGACATTTTGACGAGGATCAGCTTTTATTATAGTGGTTAGCATATCATCGTGGGTGGTTAAAGGGCGCTCCGTCTGTTCCTCATCAGCGGCGTGCAGTAGGTATAGATTTAGGTTATGCTGTTACCAATGATATTATACAATCATATGTAATATATGTTATATAATATATATTATGTACTTTCGTTTAACTAACGTTTTTGGACAAAATAAATCCGTAGTTTATACGACCTTAAGTTATAACGTAAAATAATATTTTCTCACCCATATAAAAAATGTATAAACCCTTTCTATGACTGAACATGATTAATTTGTTGTTTGAAAATTATTCACGTAATAACTAAACGAAATAATTATTTTTATTAAAGGTTAAGGTAGGAAATAGTTATGTCAATTGCTTTTTGTTTATCTTAAATCAAAAACCAATCCATGCACCAAATTTAAAGAACAATCATTAAATCAACAGGTTTAAAACGGTAAAATAGTAAAATTCGCGAATACGTAAAAGAGGACGTAGACACTTCAATGATTTGCACGCAATAAGTTGTACGATTTCTAACTTTTTCTAATGTTATTTGTTAATAAGCAGCATAGGTAACGACTCCATACAAAATGGATCAACCAAAAGGAATTTTCAATTCAGTAAATAGCCATTTATATGACTTGAGTAATTCACTAGCTTAAAGATAGAACTGAGTAATGTAAATAGCACGATGCGGCGAATAAAAAAAGAGCGCCATGAGTACAGCGGTGAGTTTTTAGAACTAAGCAATTAAAATCTCTACTAGTACACAGATGGCACTAATTCCAAAATAATATTTTCGTTAATGATACTCTAATTTTTTAATTTATATTTGTTTCCAGAATTTTTAGTTATACACAGCTTTTTTGCTTGCACGCACTGCACGCCCCTGATAAATTACCAGATCTGAACTGTTGACTAGTTCGAACATCAATAGATAGCACTCCTATCGTAAATATCACAAATGTGTTTGGTTTCCACTGTTGCATTATGCCCTTTATTAAATTCAAAAAGTAAACATTGTCGAATATGCGCAATTTTTTCCGACTTTTTAAAAATTCCCAAGGGCTCCGTTTAGTCAAACCACTGACTATCAACTGAAGATTTTGTCATAAGAAACCTCCTTTCTGTATACAATATAAAATAAATATTTAACACGGATGTTAACAGAGTTAATTTAGAAAAAAAAAATATTTTCTATGTAAAAATACGACGATACTTACGACTCAACCAATATAATATAACCATTATTTTATAGAAATTATTCCTGTACGCAATAATTTTGGCACATTACGTATTTTATTTACTTAAATTAGAAAGTTTTATTTATTATTATTTCAAATTACTTTAAAATATAACACGCATATTTATTACAATAAGTAACATTGTAAAATTTGTCATATACTAGTGAAAAAAATATGCGTTCCGGTAAACGTTATTTTGTATAATCTAACATGTATTGATAGTGAATTGAAATAAAATTATATATTTAAGTATTAAACCATCCAGCGATAAATCAATGAAAAATAAATAATAATAAGTATTGCGATGTAGTGTAAATAATTATGTCAAAAATTACTAAGTCTTCCTTTTAGCATATCTGATTATAACCGCCATTAAATATTAATAATTTATTTTCGATAAATTTATCATGCGATAAATAGTCAATCAAAAATTTTGTCATCGTTACGAGTTAATATTTTGTTTTGTATATTTGTATTGGAAAAAAATATTTTCTATATTAAATTCATCAATGGTTCATATTTCTACAGAATAAAATATCTTTTTAATATATGTTCACACCCTCTTATATACATATATATATATATATATATTTATTTATTTAAACTGTTCCAAGAACTATGGTAGAATGGCCGGTCACCTTAAGTTTGTCTACCGCCACGGCTGTCGGTGACAGATATCGGGTTTCAGCCGCCAGTCATGATTTAATTTTATGCATAAACATATTACTGCATCAGCCAGTCACAGAGTGAAAAAGAAATTATGGTTCGACAGACCGTGATGACAAATATAATAAATCGCACGAATTACCAGGTTCACCAAAAGTTAAGTATATTTTTAATATTTATTTTCGAGAAAACTTATGGCAAAGTTCAAATGGACGAAGAGAAAATTCAGCAGTAATATTCACTTAATTTTTTTGAAATGTAGCCGTTATGAACGTGGATAACCGAGAATCAATCTACCTATAAACTATCAAATTCATAAAGCTTCATATACGATATTTTCAGGGTGCCGCATTTAACGGAAAAAAAGAACACCTGCCAGACATACATGCGACTAATTCCCACGTTATTTCGTATGTAAAACACGTAAACTGTAAGGGCAAATATATATATATATATATATATATATATATATATCACGTCCGTCATACACTAGTAAATAGCATGTAGTGAAGAATCCTGCTTATATAAGACAGCGGTAAATATTTTATATCCTCTAGAATAAATCTCAATTGAAACAGTTTTATTAAGTTTTTATAAATACATAACCTTCATGCATCTCTCTACAAATCAATATATATCGAGAAGATTAAAAAAAAAATAACACCTGAAAAAAATACGAAAACGATGAAATTTTCTGTCTTTATTCTGTTTGTAATAATTATGATTTTAAATTTCCTTATACATTATATAAAATTCATTACAGGTATCATAAATTCTTATTAAAATACTTTTTCTTCTTCTCCTCTATGTTCTTGGTCAAATGTTAATGTTTCCAAAATTAATGAATTATCAATTAATTCTGACGTTCCCTATCGGATTTTACTCAAAAGTGTTTGAGATTCCGTAAATATAAAGAAGATGGCTTTCAAATAATGAAACGACAGATGAATCCATTTGAAAGTGCAACACACAAGTTCGAAAATTTGTCGTCAACTTACTATGTTGGTGTAGAATAATCGGTTAATGCATTTCCCCGGATAGGACGAGATCCAGGTTTGAATCCCAGTAACAAAAATATTTTTTCGATTTATTGATTTTATATGTATATTTGTATTTATTATTTTATTTATTGTAATAATAAATTGTCCATGGGATTTGTAGCGTACACAGCCAGCACCACAAACTAATGCTTATTTGCTCTTATTATCTTAATGTTCGTGGCTTAGATCCATACATATTGATTGGAAAGACTAGTGTTATTTTAATTCTTCTTTAGTTTAGTTATTGCAGTTTTAAGGAATGAGTAATCATGCTAAAAATATTCTGATTATCTTTAAACTAAAAAAAAATTTACGTATTTTCAAGATACTTCATTTATTGACCGAATTACTTGTAAATGATAATGTTAATATTTGTCTCGAATATGCCAGAATTTGCCTGGTTTTAGAAAGTGAACTGCGAAAGTGCCCTCTTGTTTGACAGTCGAGAATATGCGCGTGAAAAACAAGCAATCATATTGATTGAAAAATATTGAAAAGTAGACTTTATGACGTGGAATTTTTTAGTAATAGAGAAAAGGGTGAGAACAGACTGAATCCGATAGTTTGAGTGACAATTTATGATTAATTAACTCTGACCTGTGTTTATAAATAACAAATAATATTTGATATATTATTAAAATTATTGTCTTCAGTTTATTGCACAAAGATATGCGCAGAAATGCGAGTTTCAGTCTGATCATGTTGTAGCGTCAATGAAGCAAGCTAATTGTAATATTTACTTCAATAATAATCGTGTATATATAATATATTGTCAACACGATTATTAGATTCACAATAATGTAGTTTTTCAGTACATGCACGTGTTTATAGCGTATTTAATAACTCAGGACATAGCACTGGAAATGAACCTACCACAGTAAAACTGTAAGTGTACGCATTTATCAATTGAGACAGATTAAAAGTATTCGGAGACATTTTCCTCTTGAGGCAGCCCGTTTACTTATAAATGCATTTGTGGTGTCACGTGTGGATTATTGTAATAGAATCTATGCTGGCCTTCCAATGTTTCAGATCGATAGATTACAATCCATTCTCAATGAGGCAGAATGGATAATATATGAAGTTTCCAAATTCTCTCATATAACATCGCTTTTAAATCAGCTGCATTGGCTCGGATTACCTGAAAGAGTTGAATTTAAATTGTGCTGGTTGATGTACAAGGCGACACTTAATATGTCGCCTCTGTATCTTCAAGAGCTTTGTATCCCAGATGAATGGTAGACGTCAAACTCTCAGGTCACCTTCTATTACAGCCGCAGGAAGGGTTGTAGAATCGACCAACCGTTGCCAGAAATCTAAATTTAATGAACGGGCATTTGCGGTGGCAGGCCCAAAAGCGTGGAACTCTTTGCCCTCCGTCATAAGAAACAGTGCATCAGAGATTTTATTTAAGAAGAAATAAAAAACGCACATTTCCAAAAATTGTTCGCATAAGTGAAAATAACAATTTTTAATTTTAAAAACAAAGATTATCTAACTATAAACAGTTGATGTGTAAAGCGCCCTTGAGATGAAAGTTTTTACGAAAATGGCGCTATACAAATTATCCATTATTATTATCATTATTACTTACCTTGGACATTTTTTCTGTTTCAATTTTTCATGTCACGATGGTCATCTAAATTCACAGAAAGCATCTAAATTAATATATTTTCAGCAGTATCCTCTGTAGTTACTCTCAACAACTTAATACCATTATTGTTTGGCTCCAGTATCATCGTACCAGAGCCATATCTGTACAATTTGACGTGAGACCCGTCATCACATTAAATTCAGTGGGCAGCCAGAGAGAAGCTATAGAAATCATGCACCCCCAAAAGGGGCGGGTAGACGTCACATTTATGTGTTGCAGTTGTAGAAATCAGTCACAGTCTGGCAAAAATTCACGCTGTCCAGGTCGCAAGAGGTGCGAGGGAGAGCCAGCAGAATGCTCCATTAGGTCTCTCTAGCCAAAGCTCTTCCCGGCATCGTCCATTCCAGCAACCCCCAGCGAGAGACCCACACTTTAATAAATCCCGGAAATATTCGAGATTCTTTAATTTCTTAATAGGTTATCGTTTCGGGGGATCCGATGAGCTATTCCTTCTAATCCCGCAATCAAAATCTCACGTGCATCATTCATATTCAATAAAGGTTTGTTCAATGTTTAATTATTTAATGAATAGGGAATGAAATAATATTAATCACATCTTAATAATAATAATCGATACACAACACATTCTTCAAGTGCCATAACCAAAAAATCGACCTATAGAGCATTACGCATTTGTATTATAAAAAAAAACAATCAAGTTAAATTAATATTTTTCTTTAGTTTTGTCTTTTGTAAGAATTAAATATTTAAATGTTTAAACAAATTGCGCTATTCATTTAAAAAAACACTCAACAGCATGTAGTCTACTTAACTAATTAAATCAAAATACGTAAAGGACTTTTAATTAACAATCTGTGGCACAGATGGTAAGAAAAATATTTTCACCCCGTTAATATGGGAGTAGGTGTGAATCTCATAGTTGAAGTGGTCTGGTATCCCTTCTCGCTCCGCCTCACTTTACTAATAAAGTCAGCGATACAGATAGGTTAGGGTAGTACGACACCCCATTGTTTTCCTTGAAACTTGGTACCTCCAGACGTGTGAACAGCGGGGTTAGGAGTCTACAAGGACGAATGATTTGTCACGCCGGAAGAACCCCTTGGAGGCTCTTTGTTAATTGGAGTCTAATTAAGTATTATAGTTACGATGCGAGTTTTTTGGAAGGCCGTAAATTTTTAAAATTTTTCTATATAGCGAGACTATACTATAAAATCCATAAAATCCACCCCCCCTTTTAAATAGAAGAAACGCGCAAGATTTATGTTACCTCAATAAAATTTTAAACAACTTGGTTGATTCGCCTTATTTATTAGAACAAATAATTTCAAATTATACCGCACAACCAACACGTTTAAATAATCTATTTTATCCAAATATTGGTAGAATTAACTACTTAGAAAATTGTTTTATGACCCGCTTTTGAATTGCTTCTATTTAAAATTAAACTCTGCCAACTTTTTAATAACTATCTACATATATTGTATAAATATAGGAACATGTATGAGTATATACATTTTAATGCAACAAACTAGTTAGAAAAATCCCCCTTTCAATTAGAAATTTACAGACCATTATAAATTTACATCTAAAATCAAAAAAATATGTATACAGACTAATAGACACATAAATTATATACTCTCTTATATACTCCTCCATACACAACTCTCATAGGGAAGAAAAAAATGTAAAAATATTAAAATAAATGTAAAATTATGTTTATATAAAATGTATTATATCTGATTATATTGTATCTACTAATAAAAAAATAAATATATTTTTATTACATCCCTTTTCCATTTCCATTTCCTCCCCATATTCTCTTCTTTAAACAATGTAAAAACACTTTTCTGTTTATATTTTTAATTGACTAATTTGTATGACATTTTTACTTTATCCAACTAAGGAGAACTATCTTCACTAGTCTTATTTTTACATTATGTCATAAGCTTTTATATATTTGTACCGTTTGTTTCTCGTAAATAAAAAAACGACTATTTAACTTATTTTTGGTTGTGATAATGGTTACTGAAATCGTCGTCTATCTTTCAAAAAGGCGTATCCCACTTTTTGTTAAAATTGAGTTACGACAGGCGTTACAATGTCCAAACATACGCCACTAATTCATTCATACAAGCATATCTGAATTTTATTCCAGTGAAGTAATATAACATAAAAATATTTTGACTTAACAATTCTTATTTCAATGTCATTCTTATAAGTGACAGTAATGAATAATATTTATGGAATAAATACACCTCACCTTGTCTTTAAATCAAAAAATATAAAATATGAAAAATTTCATACAATTTGTTAATATTATATTTCGCCCGCTGCAAAATTAACAAATTCGAGATACGCCTCTTTGAAAGATGGACTACGAAATGTTAGAACAGAAGAAAAACAGAAATAATAATCTAGATATATATATATAGAAGAAATTATATTATTTTCGGACAGCACTGAAAACTTACGACTTTATTACATTTATCCCGTATTATATACCCACACTGATCGAATTTTATATATAATATATACTTGTTCTTTCACATAGTTGTTCCGTTCGCGTAGTTGATTGTAGAATTTAATCAATTTTCTACAATACATAAAATGTAAATGTAATTAAAAATATTCCATCATTGTAAGTTAACTGTCAAAACTAACAAAAATGACATCTAGATGACATAAGAATCGTAGATAAACAATTTATATGGTAAGTAAGATTTTTTCTTTACTATACTTATAGACAGAAGAAAAGATGACAGATGTCAATATATGATTTCTTACTCGTTATAAAGACAATGTACACTTCATTTTAAATTGAATATATATTTACGTACTGAATATATAAAAGAGAAAATATTTAAGTAATTTTGATCTAGTGATATCAAAAACACGTTTGTTTTTGCCATAATAACATTACCGATAGTAATATTACCGAAGCCGCCACATCCAGAAAATCAAAGATATAGACGGGAAAATGTAATATTATTATGGTTATTTAACATTATATGTAGGTACATATTTTTTGCTATTGCTACATTTTTGCATTCTCTTAATTTAAGATGTTATTAAGCAAATAATTTAAAACAAGCAAATAATTTACAAACAATACATTGATTATTATTTCTTAATATCTAAAACATACAATATCGCATCTTCTAATAAAACACTGAAAATCAGCTTCTGTCCGTCAACCTCGAAGCAATTCAATTTATATATAAACATAGTCTTCCATTTATCAAAAAATCTCTGAATGAAAAATCATCAAACAAAAGATAATAAAAATGGCGCGGATACTTGAGGGTTGACCACCCCCCGAGGAAGTCACCACCCCCCATCCGTCCATTTTCATTTGGAACTTCCTCACACGTCCGTTCGGCCGTTTTCCGAGACATTAACTTAATCAATTCTCAAGTTTTCTCACAGGTTTTGCTACAAAAGGAAGACTTCGCACGGCTTTCCTCTTGGACCACTGCTGAGTAATGCTTGTAAAACAAAAGAAAATCGTACTCAGATTGATTATTTAATCAAAAGTCTCTTCTAAATATTTTTCGCTTATTTAAGTTTTTTAATTTTCACTTAAATTTTTTTAATTAAGTGTAGGTACTAAATATTTGCGAGTACCAGTTTCGAGAGATGCAGTCCCTCCTATTATCAGGTGTTGTAATATACAGTATTTTAGTCTATTCTGACAATGGAGCAAGGCTTGAGAAGGGTCGTTAACGGGAATATGGACAGTAAAGGCGAAGTGTTAGGGAATCTCATGTCGTTAATTAGTATTTTTTATGCATTTAAATTCTTTTGCTTTTCAACGGTTTCTACTCGGTACTTTATAAAGGGTTATTATTAATCCTTTATAAAGTACCGAGTGGAAAATTTTTATTCTATGATTATCGAAAGAATGGTTTGTTTCCATTATGTGGTTAGAAAATTTCGAAAAATTGTTATTTTTTAGGCAGCGGCAATATTCCTTTCTTCACGTATTTAGATTTCTCGCGGCATGACCTAAATAGTTTTTATCGCAATCTAAATAAATTATTTAATACATTCACCTTTTTTCTAATATATTAATTGTTGTTTTTGAATTGAGTAGAATTTTGCCCATGTTGTTGTTGGTGTAAAACGCGGGTTTTATATGCGAACGAAAATTATTACTCACTTTATAGGAAATTGGACCAGTGTATAATACAGTACATAAGAATACAAAGCTTTGTTGAGTAAATTAAAATAATCATGTTACACCACAAAGTAACTTCCATGTCAATTATATCACACTGTATTTATTTAAAAACCTCGACAATTCTATGCCATAAAACTACCACCATAAATCAGGTTGTTTTCTTGGCAGGCTAACTAAGTATTGTGGTTTCAATAAAAAAATTGTGAATTGTAAAATTATTTTTAACAGAAGTTTTTCGTAAAAAATATATAAATAAATCGTTACGATTTTCTGTAGAGTTAAACAATAATATCCAATATATAAATTTTTATAATTTCTAAATTGATGGACACATTTCCGCAGCGCGTATTTATAGAAAGCCTCTGTTTGAGAAGATTCCTTTTGAGGGACTGATACGTAGAATCAACAATAGTACATTACATCCACCTCATTTATTTTTCACTCTTGGTTTAACAGCCATAAAGTTCGCATAGGGGATGTGCGTAGACCTTGTGACTAAAAAAACCTGCCGGTTGAATTTTTTGTTCTAATATTTATTACGTTACATATTTTATTACCGGTCTAAGATTATAGAATACGTGTTACGTAACATGTTTTATGGCCTTTCTTAGAATTTATAATACATGTTAGATTTGTTCCATGATTGGTTTCATATTGTCATACTCCCGCATGCGTTGTTAATTTTATTTTGTTTATTTCATTACCGTTACTATGCATAAACGCCAACGTTAATGGAATTTTCCTATGCTGTGGAATACATTTTACAGTTTTTTTAAGCAAATGCTAGTTTAAAAAAATAATAGTACAAAATATAATTTATGTAAAAATAAAAATATTATTTTTGATATATTTATCATTTTATAAATGTAGCATTCAAATATATACTTTTTTCCACCAACGCCTTGTAGGCTTTTACATAAGAAACATTTTTATTTAATTTAAAAATAACAGTACATTTTTAATTCACATTTCATAATAAATAAATTTTTTAAATATAACATAAATAAAATATAAAAACTAAGTATAATTTACATACAAATATTTCTTCAGCTAAAGTATGCTCCTGCAACGAAAAATGTCAACGAAATTCAACTTGTTACCAAGCCGATGCATCCGCGATATTGATGAGTTAACAACATAATTATTTCTATACTACAAATAACACTTCATGTTGTCTCGTTTCACTTGGTGCTTTATACAAAACCATTTGTATCAACTCAGGGCTGTCCAAAATGCTATTGATCATTTTATATAGATATACTATATCGCTCACATCCCTTCTCCAGGCTATTTTTTCCAAATGAAGTAGACTCATTAAATAATTGTAATTTATATTTTCGTGAGCATAAGTTTGTAAATTCTCACTGTCTCGTTTGAGTTGTTTTTTTTTACGAAACCATTTGTATCAGCTCAGGGCAGTCCAACATGCTATTGATCATTTTATACAGATATACTATATCGCTCACATCCCTTCTCCAGGCTATTTTTTCCAAATGAAGTAGACTCATTAAATAGTTGTAATTTATATTTTCGTGAGCATAAGTTTGTAAATTTTCAGACATTAATTATTAATGACAAAAGTTATTCTGAAAACATTATATTAATCATTAATTGATTGAAATAATTAATACACAAACATTCTTTCAATTATTAATTAATTATAAGATTCAAACCTGCAAAGATACAAAATTTGTAATTTTTTAAATGCTGAATACTTCTGCTACAACATTAAACAAAAATATGAAATAAATCCACTTTTAATGTGATGTACGTGACCATTTCACTCGATAGACGATATAATACGAGCAATAAAATTTATTCTTCTACACTAAATAGTCCTTATTGTATAATTTATCTCTTACAGTAACTGTAGTTTCCAGCGATCATTTTCATCCTACCGCCTTTCCCACTCCCCCTTCCCCGTTGACCGCGGTGCTACAGTTCAAACAATCCCCTCGAGCTACACCCGCGAGGACCACGTGGCTCGCAATGGCAGACAACTCGCCCCGGGGGTTGTATAATATATGCCGGATGACGAGCGATTATTATGTTAATGTGTGAGTTTGATCACTAATTCAATTAAAGTCCAGATCTGCATCCATCACGAATAATCAGTCGCTGGAGATGGAAGCACGAAGTAATATTTATCTTAATTACTAACACTGATGCATATTTTAAAATTAAGGCGTGTAATACACATTATACAATTGTATCTTAGACATATGTAATTTTCTGAAATCAGGGTTACCAGTGGCATAGATCACCTGGCAAAAAATCCGTGTGTTATTTTATAAATATTTGTACCAACTGAATAGATTTTATTTAAAAAAAAAAGATGTTACGACTGAGAAATGTGAAAAGATGAAACAATATTTATAATTTTTTATGAAACTTTAATTATATTTACGTATATTTAATATTAATTTAAAATAAATTATTAAATCTACACAGGAAAAATATATCAAATGATAATAATAATTATGTCAAAGTATCTAAAATAATAGACGTACAAAAAAAAAATCAATAATTCAAATTTTCAAAATTAAAAATCAATTCAATTTTAGAAGCGCATTCCGATCTACAAGCTTTAGAGACCAAATTGATATTCTAAAACTAAAATATACTACAACCGAAAATCACTATATTTATCAAGGCATCAAAGTTTTTAAACAATCTCTCCATCACAATTAGAAAAATTACCGACTACTATAAATTTGTATCTGAAGTAAAAAAAATATGTACACAAACTAACGGAAACATAAATTCTCCTTTTCTATACACGAGTCTTACTCTCATAAAGAAGAAATAAATATTAA
This sequence comes from Eubasilissa regina, assembly GCA_022840565.1. Taxonomy (NCBI): domain Eukaryota; kingdom Metazoa; phylum Arthropoda; class Insecta; order Trichoptera; family Phryganeidae; genus Eubasilissa; species Eubasilissa regina. Next base: position 11,042,500 of record JAINEB010000020.1, on the reverse strand, counting down.
AATAAATATATATATATATTAATATATATATTCTAGCGATTAATTTAAAAATGTATTATATTTTCTTATATTAAAATAACAAAAATATCGAAAAATCTGTTTTTATTGTTGGTACATCGCATTATCAATTTGATAGTTTGTCAACTTCGTAAAAATTATTGGTCATATATCGACTACATATGAATGAATATGTTCGAACTAACCACGTGATATATTGTAGATGTCATGAATATTTGATCATTTATTATATTATACACTTAATTAACCACCTGAATTTCATCATCATTTTAACCATCGCAACCACGTTATAATTAAATAACATATTTAATATCTAGGTATAGCTCACACCAACGATTATTGCGGGGTTGAATTAATTGAACTGTGGCAGATATTTTCTCAGTAGCAATATTGCTCCAAATAATTTTCGAAAAATGAAATTAAACAAATTGTATCAATTGTTAGCTATTATTTTTAGGAGTTGCATTGTTATAATACTAGTTTTATATTATATCAAATTTTTATGTTTAAAAATGGTATTAAAGAAAGATCGCTTAGGTGATTTGGTTTTGTAAAACAACAAATTAATGAGAAATGAATAGTAATAAAAGATATTTGACGAAAGTGTAGATAGCCCCAGAAACAGAGGACGTTCGCGTTTCGCGGTGATCAGTTAAACCAGATACAGGCACTTCCAACATCTTTTTGAAATCAAAAAGATTTTGAAGGCGCTGAATATCGATCCCGGTACTTCTTACTTGCTTGCTAATCCCCTAATAGACTGTGGCGTTAAATTGTTATATAAGTATTTATGGTGTAACAGATCTAGTCTACAAAGTTTTATGGGTGAAAACCTAACTAAATTACGAGTCGAAAATGTTAAAGGAATATGTGCTTGATTTCAACCATGTCAGAGTAATAAGCATTTCAAAAAAATTATAATTATGCGATTATTTTGGTTAATTGAAATATTTTATTGATTTCAAATTATAATGTATATTAAATTGAATATAAAAAATTTAAGGTCATCGAATTACGAGTGGCCTGACTATTTTTTGTTAGATGATTTAGGACCTGAAGTAAAAATATAGATAAGTAATGGATAAATTTCGCAAATATTTATTACGAAGTACTTGTACCTAAAGCTTAACATGAGTTTGTAAAAATTTCAAATGATAATATTTTACGTAACAGTGCAGTATTTGCACATATTCCTTGCACATTTTCGACTCGTAATTTAATCAGGTATCTATCTACCCATAAAATATTGTGGACTAGATATACAACTTTTCAAAGATTTTAAAATACAAAAAATAATAGACATATACAAAAAAAATTCAATAATTCAAATTTTCAAAATTAAAAATCAATTAAATTTTAGAAGCGAATTCCGATCTACAAGATATGAAGATCAAATTGATATCCCAAAACTAAAATATACCGCAACTCAAAATCAATATATTTATCAAGGTATCAAATTTTTTAACAATCTCCCCATCACAATTAGAAAAATTACGGACTATCATAAATTTGTAACTGAAGTAAAAAAATATGTACACAGACTAACTGAAACATAAATTAACTCGAATATACTCTTTCTCTATACACGAGTATTACTCTCATAGAGAAGAAACAAATGTTTAAATATTGATATATACATCCACTGATTATTGAAATTGTATTATATTTATAATATTAATAAAAAAAAAAAATTTAAAAAAAGGTTATATATTGTTACTGTTATACTGTTACACCCTATAAGTGCACAATTTTTGTATTAAAATTTAATGCAGTGATACGCTTTATTAAAATGTAATACTAATAAACTTTTAAAAAGTTAACCCGTTGAATTTTGTAAAAAACTAGTATTATTAAGAAGCTTAAAATATTTATAAATTATTATTTTAACATCTTATTAATTGATTCGACCGCGTATTGGTTAACCTTCTACCAGTCATGCGCGAGATCGGGGTTCGATTCTCTGCCAGGTAGATTTAAATTAAAATTTTATCTAATTCGTTTGTCTAACAGAAAAAGATATTCTTTGAATTAGTTGCATGATTCATGTATCTGTGACGTGTAATATGATAGTATGTGTTCACGAACTACAGTTCATATCGAAGAACTTCAGATGAATAAATATATATATAGTTCGAAAAGTCTCCAAAATAATAGTTAAAAAATGCACGCTTTTTTTTGAGATAACAAAATCAAATATCCAATATCCTATTACTGATCACGCAGTAACAACTCCTACTGTAATCTAATATCATACAACGACCCCATAACATCAAAGCCTTTTGGATGATAATACACAATAAAAATACTTCTAAAGCTGCCATACTTCACATCCTTGCAAAGAACGTTCTTATTTAACGATTCAACTAGTACTTATTTGAAATGATTTAAAAAAAAAATGTAAGTACATAGATCTTTTAAAATATTATTTTACAAACGAAGCCACCGGACATTCACAACATCGTATAAGTAGATATTTTAAATTATTCAGATTGCTGTTATAGAGAAAAAATATTTTCAAAATAACATATTAAAGGTTTAGGTTCTAGTGTACCGGTGATTGCTTGCTGATTTATGAATAATTTTGATTACTATCGTTACAATCAGTGGCGTAACGTCAATGCGGTACATTAAGACCCACGCAATTCAGAGGCCAAAAAAAAGCAAAGATTCAAGAAATATATTTCTCAGGTGTATTATGTGAAAATATTGATGTATACAGAAATACTTCGTGAGTACGTCGAGTTGGGGACCACACCATCGCCACAAAGCGAAAATCCCCGTAAAGCTGAGCATTTTTTTCACTTGCGTGTTCCAATACATGCCTAAAAACACACATTTATCTTTTTATCCTGATAGTGTAGATATTTTAAAAAACAAGTTACTCATATTTGTTTTTAATTCTAATGAATGAACCATATATTAATAAAAATCTTATATTCAAGTTGCGCGAGTCACAATAATTGCGAGGGCCCCTGGATTAGAGAGAAAATAGTTAAACCAGGAGGAACAGAGAAAACGAGAAGATAAAAATATATAATTTAAAAAATAAGACCTAAAAACACTGTTGTAGCTCTAAAACTATAATACTAGCAGATCCGATTGTGCTAGGTTGCTTGTTAACACGATTATATTATCATCATGGGTGCTACCTTATTAAGACAAGAGATCCCCTAAATATGAGGCTACCTCTGCAACAATACTGTATATCGGTTTTGGGCAGATCTGAGATATGAATGCCGCAACGTTATATATCTTATTGGGTATCGGATATTACATTGTATAAAATAAATATAAATATTATTATACACAATTTCTAAACGAGCTTCCCTGCGACAAGACTGTCTATCATCCAAGATGGCTGTCGCTTCATCTATGTATCAAAACCGATAAACAGTATTGTTGCAGAGGAGGTCTCATACTTAGAGAGACAGGCCCCTGCCTCTTGACCTAATTTTTTTTAATTACGCCACTGATTTAATCACGCAACACTCATACAATCATAGTCACAACACAGATGCAATCACAGTTTATCTCATCAACGTTCCTAAGTAATTTTGTACGCAATATCTGACATCTGACCTAGTGTGGTTTCTTTGCAATCGCTGCGCCGGAACTCGGATTGTAAATCCGTTCTTGTAAAACTCCTTCAAAATATTTTCTGCGCGGGTTCTTAAGCGGAAAACTATTAGCGGAGTTCAAGACCCGCAATCACTTTGGAAAGCAGTCACAAGATTTTTCTCGGGAGCATTGAATAAACTCGGCAGAACATTTTCTCATAAAAGTTGTATGGCTGTTCTGCAGCAGAATGAGGGGTAACTTTTGTACGGGGCGCAGTCTCGATGGTCGGCATGTCCCTCGCTATTACTCTAATTGAAGATTAAACAGAAGGATGTGTGGGGTGAAGTTTTGAATCAACCGTAAGGCTTTGCTCCCTTCGAGAGGTGCTTATTCTTTGCTGTATCAACAACAGGAAACAGATAACAAAAACTTTTAACGCGTTACTATTTAAATGTATGAAGTATTAAAGATTACGCAATGTTAAAATGACATAAAATCTAATATTTAAAAAAAACTTTACACGGTGATTTTTATTCGTTTTAATATAAATTGTTTTAACATTTTTTTACTTTTTATTTTTTTAATGATTTTTTTTTTTAAGTAGAGATGCGTACACGGAATACATGTCACATCAATATTCTTACTATTTTCAAACTAAGCTAAATGCTTGTGCTATGAAAATAGGACCAACTTGCTGGTGTCCTGGAACGAGGCGCGAACCTCCGATCACTAGGCCAACGTCTTGACCACTACACCAACAAGCTACTCAAATGAATTATTATTATTAATTAATTATTATTAATAAATTATTTTTAAATTAGAATTTTAAGCATTAGAACAATGTGGCGCCCAATTCCAAAACGTTCTAAAATGAATTTCCGATAATTTGATTTAAATATACAGTTTTGTAGATTTTTTTATCAGCTACATGCATAACACATTGTTTCTCGCAAAATCCACTTAAATCCATTGATATTGCATATTCAAAATCAGGATTACTTCCAAAATACCCTAAAGCAGACAGAGTAGGAAATAGGTTGCTATTCCTCTTAAAATGAATCAGCCAATTGCAACGCTTATTAATGATCACGTGATTTATAATCCAGTATGACTGCCAGAACGAAATATACAAACTAAAAATGTAAAAACAAACATTTTGTACATTTTATTTCAAAATATACGTTTTCAAAAACGCATAAAGTCGGTTTAGGGGGTTTTGGTTAGTTTATTTGACACCCTTATGAAGGAAATGGTATTGGAATGGTAAATTTAACTCATAAAATTGATTAAAAATAAAGTTAAATAGAATTTATGTTAAAATGTATAACCACTATGTAAAGTTTGCAATAAATATTCCTAGAAGATAAGCAATCTTAATAGCAATGCTAGCCCTGCGGACAGCTATTGTGGCCGCTTCCCAATAATGGCGGCTACGCGGCTAATGGTGACCATTGCGCGGTTAGGGTCACACTGACAGTCGACGATAGCTTGCTGCTAGGCTCTTTGGGCGGCAATTGTGGCAGCTACTCGGCCATTGGTGACCGCTGTACGGTCAAGGTCTCATCAGCTATCACAGATTGCTCGGTTGCTGCTAGGCCCCGAGGCCGGCTGTTGTGGCTACTTCGCGGCCAATAGGGGCCGCTACGGATCATAGTGGCCGTCAGGATCTCTATATTTCAATAATAAGGGCTTTCCCCAAAACAAACCACATGTAAAGAACTCGATGTAATTAAAATTATTTCACCATTATTTGGGGAAAGACAATAATAAACACAAAAATGCTATTTGGAATCGAATGAATGGTTTTCTCTCAAATTTGAGGTCCAAAAAGTAAAATCAAAAATGGTATACTAAAGACATAATAGATAAGAATAGATGACAGATGTCATGTATGTAAAGACTATGCACACTTCATTTCAAATTGAGTTTATATTTACGTACTGTTAAAAATAAATATAAAAAATACAAATATAAAAGAGAAAACATTTAAGTAATTTTAAATACTAATTTAATGTATTAATTATAAATATTGTTTTCGTGCTACCAGGATTCGAATATTTTTCGACAAAAATTGATTGATCAGTATTTAAAACATCACAGACCTATGTTCTGAATAATTACAACTTCGCAATAAGAATGTGTTCTCTTTAATAAGTAATTTCAACCTAGAAATATTAAAAACACGTTCATTTTTGACCTGCTCGCGTCTTACAGACCTTACTGTTTAAGAAAGCACTTTACAACCACAAATGACACCACCGAAGCCGTCGCATCCAGAAAGTTAAAGATATAGATAGAGAAATGTAAAGTTATTATGGATAAATATAATTTTGGTTTTTTCTTCTTCAACTATATTGCTATATTGGCATATATTAATTTATTCATTATATAATCTATTCTTCAAAAAATATTTTAAAAGGAAATAATAAAATATCTATAGGTTCTCAAATCCACATTTCAATTCCTTTCAAAAAGTAACTATGTATAAAATAATTTTATGTTTTTCATTTGTATAGATTTAGATTAATATTGTTATTAATAAATAGGTTTCTCTGAGCCACAAAATTTTGTTAATTCTCATATCCTTATAGTTTCAGTTGACAGAGGATCGATGTTGACTGACTGAAGTCAAGACTCACCGTACATATGTTAATTTTGCCTTGTCCATTATGGTAAGTGCAAACCATATCATGTATTATGCACATGTGAATGCATAGTGCACATCCCTATGTTCAATCTGCGCCTGGCCTGCAGTCAATATGTTTAGATTTGTATGATATTAACACTGCTACGGTTACACAGCTTGTATATATTTACAACATAATTAATTAACTATTTATGTTATATTAGTGCACTATTTTATATATGCTGACGATACATAAGATATATAAGAGATAAAATACTAATTTTGTTCTTAAAATTTAATCAATAATATTTTTATACGTTCTTGTACATAAAATAGTACATTTTCAGTGATTCTCGCCCTTCTATTTTGCATTGGGGTCCAATTTTTTTTTAGGTAAACCTTAGTACAGATTGATAAATTTCAACAAACTTGTAACATGATATTAAAATGAATAGAGAATTCTAAATCACACGTGGTTTAAAACGTATATATAATACATACGAATTTTGTGGGGACGGAAATTAGTGGACTCGGCTTTCGATGAAACTTTAAAAAAAATTAATCTGATTCCTAAATTCGTTAACCAGTCAGATCCGTTATCTTTTTTCAAAATACCTTAACACATACTCTGTGATGGTGAGTCAGATTTGATCCGGTTTTTTGTAAAAATATGAATTATGCTACAAATATTTTTTTAATGCTGTTTTCCGTCTAGCTAATCTTTTATTAAATATTTTCAAATAATTTGAGATACAAATAAATGTAATCGGACGAGATTCAAATGCGTTATTGATAAAAATGCGAAGAAACGCTCAAAAACTGACTTAAGACAGTCGGTTTGAATCTCAACGCTTACGCCAAAACATATATTGTCAACATTTTGAGCGGGTAAACAAAAGGTGTATTTATTTTGACTTATTTTAGTCAGGAGGCCCCTGGAAAATGCCAGTAATATAATTATTTGAGGAGCGTTGCGCCTACCTGTAAGTTTTATGACACTACCTGCTCGGGTTCCGACGTGAAGATCACATGCTCAAAGGATATTTCTATTTTGGCTGTGTAGGGCGTCTGATGATGCGTGAGAATATGTACATTACGGCACATAATGCCATTTCATTAAATCATATTTAAAATGAAACATCTATAAAAAATCTCCCACAAAACGGTTGAAAAACCGAAAACTTGAGGTGGGTCTAAAATGACCCACCACCGCCGGACGCGTTTTGTTTTGACTCACCGGGCTGTAAGTGTTAAAAATTTGTAACTTCATTAATATTGGACGTAGAGAAAAAAGTAAAAAACACATACACGCGACATTTATCCGAGTCTTGCTAGATGTTTTTATTCGTAGTACATTTTTGTGGCAAATGCCATTCAAACGTTTGTAGAATGTGAACAATGCGTCGTTTGTTGAAATTTAACCTGAGTTAATAAAACCTGAGAATAATAATAATTTAACCTGAATACGACACTTGCCAGCTATGACGTCACTAAATAAATTAAAATTTAAAAAATAAACAAATAAATAAATAAAGCTAATCTTAATCTTAAGCTTAATCTAAATACGACACTTGCCAGCTATGACGTCATTAAATAAATTAAAATTTAAAAAATAAGCAAATAAATAAATAAAGCTAATGTATCCTCGGATAGAATAAATTATTGGAGCAATGGGAATGACATAGCGAAGATTGGTGGAGAGCCGAATAGTGCATGCGGTGTTAAACAGTGTACCATGGCCAACCGCGTGGAGGGGGGAATTTGAACCGGATTGCGCTACCTGCGTTCCGAGATCATACCTTCGCTTGCTTCCGGACCAGCCAGACGTGCCCAGCAGTTAGCGATTGAACGGTTTCACCGTAATTTACTGTAAATAGACATCTCATGACAATTGTAAATTTTTGCTTTGATTGTTTACCTAATCACAAATTCTGCATTGAGCCGAAGATCCCTTATCTGGCGAATACAATATATTAAAAATACTAAATTAATGTATTAATTATAAATATATACATATAAAATCAATTTTGTAGAAAAATATTGTTTTAGCGTCACCGGGATTCGAACCTGGATCTTCATTTCCAATCCGGGGAAGTGCATTACCTTTGTGCTATAGTTTTGAATTTTTGACTATAATAATTTCTGACATTTGACATATATATTATCTATGAAATAGGCGCTTTTTACCATTTTTAATTTTTTAAATCAGATCACTCAATTCGGTAGGAAAATATGTAAATATACCGTATTCGCTCATTATACCTTGACATGCATTATTATGCTTGAACATTATCCCAAGTTGGCATATAAATTATGTATCATATAGATCCATGAACACATTGTGTACTAAAATGTTTAAAATCTAAATATTATAGAGCAAACATTAAATATAGTTGAATAAATTTGTTACACGTTGTGCTCCCTTTTCATTTTTATACAAAAAGTCTGTTGAAAATTATATTTTTTAACCAAAAATGAATTGTATTTGAAACATCTTACGAAAATCTCACAATAATGTTAAAGATGCCTTAAAATTTCCTTTTCGAGTAAATATTTGAATATTTTGAATGACAAAAGCCTCGTTGAGTTTTATACGTACATCATTATATTGATTCAAAGACATCTGATTTTCTCCGATTAATATCACCAGTCTTATAAACTTCAGAATAACTTTATAAGACTTTGGTTTGAAATAGCAAATCGATCACGAAGAACATCGCCTGGGATGTAAACTAAACAAGCAAAATACAATAGGCGGCTTGAAAAAAATTAAACCGCACGCGTAGACAACTGCACACAAACACACGAAATAAAAGTATAAAAGGTAGATTAATATACCTCACGATAGCATACGTTGCTTTAACATAAGTTGTATTAAGTTGTGTTAGGTAAGGTTATTTAATACAAAGTCACGATAGAACAGTAATATGCCATTTCCAATTATATATGTGTGCAGTTGTCTATGAGTGCATTTGTCTTGTGCGTAGTTGTCATGGAATCGTGACATGAAAATACTTAATTTGTTTACTTATCACTACGCCATTTCACAGCTATTATTCACCTTATCCACACTCATGCAATTGATTAATCATCTTATACTCGTATGGGAACATAAAATAAACCGTAATCGCTGTCGATTTCATCACGTTAAAGTGCGCAGTTATCGCGTCGAAACCAAATATATATATATATATATATACAGTATATATATATATTTTTTTCACAGCCCAGTAAATGAATAGACATGAAATAAAGTGTACACATAAAAGAGGCGTTTGGAACATTAGTAGCGGAATGAGGGGCATTCAACACACATCTTGGTGGAAACATAAATCCGAAAGATTATGACATATTTATGTAACAGTATAAGTATTCACTCTTCTAAAATTAAATCTTTGTGTAAACAAGACATATTTTTACATTAATGCATACTATATTGTCAGTGTTTAAATTTGCGTTCCAATCGAGTCATATATTTAAAAAAAGTCGCGGAACCATTTGATTGCGTAAGTGATACCAAAATGATCACGTAGATGATACCAAATTGAAAATATTAAAACAAAAAATTCGCGTCAGTTCATGTCTATATATTTGGTAGTCTGTGGTTCTTTCTAGTTCTGATAAATAGTTTAACATTTTAAATATATATATATAGGGGTACATAAATTACAGAACTGCATTGTTAATATCCAAATCAATAATGTACTTTATTTTATTGTTTTTTCAATAAAATAAAGTACATTAAAGTATATTTACTTAATGTGCTTAAAGCTTAATCTTATCGTACTTGAAATTCATGAATTTATAAATATTCTTGACAGCCCGACTAATTTTTCTAACTGTCCGGTTAAACCAGTTAAAACCCCTCAGAATGGGCACTTTAATTAGATATGTCGTTTACAATAATTTTAAACACAAGTGGTTAATTCAAATAAATAACAATTTATGAATGAGGATAAGGTGAGAGTTGTGTGTTAGACAGAAGTGTGTGGCTTTCCATCCTCTGTGCCTACCTTAGCGGTGAAACGGCGTAATGGTAAGTAAGCATATTAAGTATTTTCATGTCACGATTCCATGACAACTACACACAAGACAAATGCACTCGTATATAATTGCACATAGCATATTACACTTCTGCTGTGATTTTGTATTAAATAATCTAACCTAACACAGCTTAATATAACTTATGTTAATGCAATGTAAGCTGCAATGAAGTGTGTGAATCTACCTTTCATACTTTTATTTTATATGTTTGTATGCAGTGATGTATATGTGCACATATGCATGTGTTTATATGTGCAGTTTAATTTTTTTTGTCGATTTTCTTTGGTGGAGATTATCCGAGATATTTTATCCGGCTCAATATTTTCTTTAAATTTTTATATTTGATTTTCCTCGTGACATGTTCACAAGGAAGAGCAATTACATTAATATATAATACACATAATATCTCAACCCTAATTTCAACTTTCCAACCCCATCTCTCCCCAGTTTTGATCTTTTTTTATTACATGTACATCTATAAACTTACAATTAATGCGCTTTTGTTTGATAATACTCTCGCCTACTTAATGTTATGTTACTTTAATATCAACGTGCTTAAAAACATTTGTAGATTTTATACCGTTAAAATTCCTTAATTAATTAATTAAATAAATAAAAAAATTCAATTTGTTATACTTACAAAAGTAGAATAATATCAATTATTGGCCGTAGATAGCATCTGTGTAATCTCACACAAAATACCGCAGAAATCCGAGCTGCACAAATCCGCATCAGCCTTGAGCCACCAGGCACACCAGGCAATCTGGAGTAATGCTCAAGAGTCCTCGCCAGTAAGATGAAGTGTCCCCTGTTGATGGTCTGAAATGACATTTCTCAATGATTAATTCCACACAATTAGGGATGCTGTGTAATATATTGCATCCTTTGTCCGGAGTAAATTGGACCCAGATCGGAATTGTATATCAACCCCTTGTTCAGTATTGTTAGTAAATACACTGATTTAAAGCATTATGTATTATGATTAATTATTTTTAATATGATTTTATTTAACATAATTATAATTACACACACTCAGGTATTTAATATTAATTGAAAATATTAAATCAATAATGACATTTGACTTCTAAGGTTTTTATTAAAAAAATAAGGAAAGTTCAGCTTTGCATCTAAATGTTTTTTTTTATAGCCCAATTTGAAAGGTTACATTACGTAGGAGTGATTTGTATTTTTTTTTTTTTAAATAAGAATTAAGTTATTTTCAAATAGAAAAATAAACGACTATTTTTCTATTTGAATATTTGTCATTGTTTCAGAATTTTACAATTTCATATGTCGGAGGCGTTTGAAATATAATTTTAAATTAATCAAGAAAAAATTATTTGATTAATCTATTTTTAACGTATTTTATTTAGAACATCGCCCTATGACAAATTCCCATATATATTAGAATTACAAATCTATGCCGTGATTTCCAACATACGTATTTCCATACCTCTTTAAATTGTTATATATATGAGAAGAATTCGCAATTACCAATTTTTGAAAAACTATATTGTTACAATTTCCTGAAAATGCTATTTATTATCCACAATGTTATTTAATTTTGTTTTATTCAACAAAAAATATATGTCTTAGAATTATCATTATCGTCATTATCAGCTGTTTTCTATTTACTGCTGGATAAAGACCTTTCCAAGCATCTGTCGCTTTTTTCTGCCCATTGTGTACAAATTTTTGTATTTTTAGACGACTTCATCAGTCCACCGACTTGTAGGATGCTCTTCCTTTCGGCTATCATTGAATGACTGCGCATATCCAACAAATGTCAACTTTGTTCTGTAAGTATATATATATATATATATATATATATATAAAAGGAAGAGCATCCTACAAGCGAATTCTTCTCATAATAATTTAAAAATATATATATTGACATCACAAGTCGTGATGCCTATATCGGGCCTAGAGCCTCCAATCGGAATATTCGAATATTCGAACCCCGAATATATTCGCCTGTTTTTTAAGTATTCGTTATTCGAATACTTTAAAAAGTATTCGCTCATATTTATAAGATTTTATTTTTCTAAACAAAACAAAGGTTTACGAACCCTGGAAGTCTTCTGCAAGTATTCATTCATTTATTCAGGGATACGATTTTTTTCTCCAGAAGTACCGCTATCGGCTATATGGAAGTCGGACAATAAAGACGTAAACGCCTTTGTCGGACATCTTTTGCATTTGCCTTTTTTTAAGTCTTCTGCTTATCTTTATAGTTTTATGACAACAAGCACTTATAATACATTGTTTTGTCAACAATGGAGTCGGTTTTCTATTATTCTTTAGTATTTAGCTTTCATAAATACTTGAGCCGACAAACAAGAAGTTATATACAAAATAATGAAAAAAAAACTTGCACGTGGGGTGTGAGATATGAAGTGATGTAAACATACCTAAAATTTTGTCAGTTATCGAGAGAATACTGACTCCTCTTTGTTTCCACGAAGAGTTCAAGTTCTGAAAGTTATTAATCCTCAATCTTACATTTTTGGAGAAATATTTCTGTATTTATCATCCGAAGTAAATTATTCCTTTCTTAAATTTTTTACGAATAAATTCGAATATTCGAATATATTATCATTAACTATTCAATATTCGAATAGTTGTAATCACGAATATTTGGAGGCTCTATCACGACCCCTTAGAATAATAAGGTTTTAACTATTATTTTGGGCTAATTTGAGTTATTGCGTGAAATGGGTTCTATATGCATTACGCTTCATTTCTTTCATACACACTGACTCTATTTAACGGATATTAAAGGAAATAGCAAGAGTTGAAAGTTCTAATTGCACCAGTTATTTATTTATTATCAATTTACAATGTTTTTGTTTATTTTTTATTTCCCTCATCTCATAGTGGTCAATAATAATACTGAAAATAAGTTAAGATCTTAAAACTGATCATATTAGCATACTCAAAACAAAATATACATGAATATATGTCGAAATTCAATCAAAACTTTTGAGCTCATTATCTCAAAACAGTGTCATTGTCAGACGAACCTTGTTATTTATTCTAAAGGGTGGTTCAACCAAATTTAGAGGTACAGATCACAACAATATCAATTAATGTTTTTCTGTTTTTTTGTTATATAAAACTGTTTTTTGAAATATTGAATCTGAATTTAAATGCTTTTATTTTAGTATATTTTTTTACACCACGTCAACGAAGAGATAAATTAAGATTTATAACCCTTGTACGTATCTCCGTATATCTCTGTTAAGACACTTCAGTCTCGTGAGGAAATATTAGTTTGTGCAATATATATGTAGGATATAAAGAGTATTAGGCAATGTATCTTTTCATGTGTCTGTATTCCTAACATTATTTTAATGTGAGGCTTTACACGAATATTATTGCAGTATTAGTTCATTGGTTACGGAAAAACGACAAGTGAATTTATTTATTTATTTATTTATATATATTTTGACATCCATATTTTTGTACTAACAGAGGTGGATACATAATAAACATACATAATACATAGTTTATTGTGTGGGATGGAGTAGACTTCATCTCTGATATATACAGCGTTGTCCTGGCTACTTTGCTAGACTAAAGTCTGTGTTAAAGTAGCCAGTTTTTTTTTTCGTGCTGTTGTGGTGTTATTTGGAATAAAAAGATAAATCAAATATGAATAATAAAGTAAGAATAAAATAAAAATATAATAAAAATATGTGGAGTGGGAGTGTTGTAGGACTAGTGAGTTATTAGTAAAAGAATTGTATACATTATATTAAATTGTTGGATATCCATGCTTCTGATTCATCTCTACCTGATTGAATCATATATATGACAAAAAGAAAATAAGTTTTATGGTTTACTCTTATCAAAATTATAATTCAAGTGTTTCACAGCCGTAGACCGGTAAATGAGTAGACATGAAATAAAGTAATACTAATTAAAACTTGTCTGCTTAGCACTATGCCATTTCACCGCTATTATTCACCTTATCAACATTCATACATGTACTCATGCAATTGATTAATAATCTTCTACTTACTCGTTACTTAGTCGTATAGGAACATAAAATAAACCAAAATCACTGTTAATTTCGTCACGTTAAAGTGTGCAGTTATCGCATCGAAACTAAATACATACATTATTTTTTCTTTTCACAGTCTAGTAAATAAATAGATATGAAATAAAATGTACACATAGGAGAGGAGTTTGGAACATTAGTTGGGGGCCGATGGGCATTCTACATACATTATTTGTGGAAACATAAATCCGATAGTTTATGACATATTTATGCAAAATTAAAAGTATTTACTCTTTGAAAATTAAATCTTTGTGTAAACAAAGCATATTTTTTACATTAATGCATATTAACAGGGGGTTGAATTAATTCTCGCCGTTCTAAAAAAATAAAGAAATAATCGTAATCTTAATATTTTTTACTGCTGTTTTTTTGTTTTAGTGTTTCTCACTCTGCGCAAGCTCCACGTGGCACTTTCAACCGCTCAAATTCTTCAAAACGGCGAGATTTTCGACTTGCGACATGTCAAACTTTGTACCATCAAAACAAACTTGCGGGAAGCCTTGCTTTTCTGCTTCCACCTCAAGAAAACTGCTGCTGCTGCTCATCTAATGCTTGTGAAGGCTTATGGGGAGCACGCCGTGTCTGCCAGAACATGTCGGGAGTGGTTTCAAGCATTCATGGGTCAAAAGCAATGCTCTGCATTTGGTGGGATCAACAAGGTGTCATTTTCTTTGAGCTTCTCAAAGCAGGTGAAACAGTTACAGCAGAGCGCTACAAGGAACAACTAATCAAGTTAAAAATTGAAGAAAAACGACCAGAATATGCAAGCAGACATGAGTCGATTCTTATTCACCATGACAACGCAAGGCCTCATGTGGCTAAAGTGGTCAAAGACCAGCTAAATTCTTTTGGTTGGGAAGTTTTACCCCACCCGCCCTACTCCCCTGACGTCGCCCCATCAGATTACCATCTTTTTCGCTCTATGCAGCATAGTCTATCTGGCGAACTCTTCCGTAGTTACCATGTAGTTCAATTATGGGTAACGAATTGGATTGCTTCAAAAGAAAAGGTTTTTTTTTACAGAGGCATCAGGCTTTTACCTGAAAGATGGGCAAAAGTAATTGAAAAAGAAGGGCAATATTTTGAATAAAACTTTACTTTTAAAAAAAACTTTTTTTTCTGTTTTATTATTATAGAAAAACGGCGAGAATTAATTCAACCCCCTAATATATTGTCAGCCTTTAAATTTTCGTTCCAATAAAGTCAAATATTAAAAAAAAGTCGCTGAACTATTTGATTGCGTAAGTGTTACCAAAATGATCACGCGAGTGACACCAAAATTAAAATATTGAAACGAGGAATTTCCGTTAGTTCACGTTCATGTTCACAGCATATTTTTGAAGAACAATCGAACAGATTGCATACAAATTGGAATGATCAGGACTATACGAGTCTATTTGGAGTCTAATGGAGTGTGTACAAATGATAATTTGATCTCTTGTCTCAGGTAAAAGTGAGTGTTCTACTATGTACTGTCCTTTACCCGCTTTTGAGAGAAAGTCTCCAAGACAAATTTCATCCGAGGATACGAATGACGGGTATCGCAAAAATACACAATCTGTTATTATTATTGGGGATTTAATATAATGTAATGTAAAGAAAATTTTTTGCTCTAAAGGATTGAACAATCCGATTTCAAATTTCAAAAGGATTCCTAGATAATTGCATTAATTCGAAACGAACCAATTTAGCTAGTTTCAAACTATTTAATTAAATTAAGTCGAATGAATTTTTTAACAATCCTACCGAATGAATCCTAAACAAACTTGTTTTTAATCTATACCTGTAAGATATTGTAGCTGTTAGATCATATTAAATATCCCATAATGATGTATAATCCCTAGTAATAGACATTTTAAAGGGTGTAGCAGGATCTACGTTCATGTGTAAGGTGAATTTGTTTTACTATACAGGATGTCCTGTAAATAGTGATCTAAATGAAAACCATCGATAGCTGAGATTATGCCCTATCAGAATCACTCATCATAGATGTATTGAATGTCACACGGTTTTCGAGATATTTGAACTTTTATGAATTTTTGAATAATTATTACCCTTTGTTACTTTTTTTAATGTCATTTCCAAAATTTAAAAAAATATCGCTTTCTGTTTATTGATTATTACTTCCGATAAGTTTTCCTATGAAGTATATATCACTGTTTTTTAAAAACAGAAACAATTTTGCCATGAAAAATGTTTAAAAATTTGAATTCGGACTATTTAACATTTTTCAACAAAGTTTAAAGCGCTGTGGGGTAAACAAAATGTATTGTAACCCAAATCCTCGTTAGTTTGAAAACTACTACGTTTAATTCCAATTTAGGAACAGGAAAAAAAAATGAACAGATCTACTTAGAAAAAAAGTTATTGCTATTTTATATACTTACTATATATAGATTACTATATATAGATTACTATATTAGATTACTATATATAGATTACTTGTTTAGCCACCGGGCTTAATAGCTACCATGCGACATTTATTAGCCCGGCAACACAAGCAAGAAACATTATTTATACTTTGGTAAATGTCCCGTAGTCAACCATTTTTTATCTTCGGTTGACATAGTGTTATGATAAAAAAATCTGGGTTTAAATTATTAGCGTTTCCTTTTTTACGAGAACAAATCATAAATTCTGGTTATTTTCTAAAGGGTAGATAAAGGGCGCAAAGGCAGACGAAAATCAATATCCGGCCTTTGAGAATTTTGTTTGAGTTAATGATTACGGAAATATCACTTCAAAGGCATCAGATCTTAGAATTAAGTTAACATTTTGTTGAAAAATAAAACATTATCCAGACAGCAAAGTAAAATTTTCAAATCGATGTTTCTATAACAGAACCATTATTGAGTGGCACTAGGTAAAAAGTGACATGTACAAAAATAAAAAAAAGAGTTTTTATGTACATATGTATAATATATAATATATAATATATTTAAATCGAGTCATAAAAACAACTTTTATCAAACACTAATTTTGTTTTCATAAAATGACAAAATTATATGAATATATTATGTATGAATGACCTTCTCCTATCTAGCTTGTCAATTCCTTCCTCATAATATTTGATGGGTTTGAACTGGTATAATTTTTCGACAGCATGATTCACTCGGTCTTCTGTATTGAAGGTTTTTCCATTTAAAAAGTTGTAGTCTGTCGGGGCAAAGTCCGGGGAGTAAGGTGGGTGCGGTAAAATAGATCATCCAAGCTCATGAATTTTTCTTGAATCACCCTTTCTGTATGTGGTCTCGCATTGTTGGGTAAAATAATCATGTTTTGCGATGCAGATTGCGAGTGCAGGACGCTTTTCATGGAGTTTTTCTTAAACTCTTTGCAGCTGTTGAACATGTGTATTTACAGTAATTGTTAAATTTGAATTCAACAACTCGTGATGGATTATACCTCAACGATCTCACGATACACACAGTAATATATATTTGACTCCTTCACCGTATATGTAAACTGCATATTTGTTCATCTGTCGTCGTAGCACTACTCCCTTGTTTAAATTCCCAAAACATCACTTGACGAATATGATTACACTTTGATGTGACGTGCACCACACAGAACAGTTGTCAAAAGACTAACAGAACACTTAACTATTTAGTGAAAGCAAAAACTCGTTTGTACAGTGGGTAAATACAAACAGCAGATTCTACCTATCCGCACCGGAAGTTATTCATGATTCGACCTGATATATTAGACGAATTAAGTTTAAAATTATATGTTGAAAACCACCAGCTTAAGGATTACAGAAATACTTTCGACAATATGCATGAGAAGAGATGCATTTAGGAAAAGACAGAAACAAAGAAATAATAAGCTCATGATTACAGGCACAATTGAGGAAAAGCGAGCGAGAGGATGGTCTTTTGCAAGTTGGATATACCAAATAATGGAATAAACAGGGTCCGATCAATGCGATCAATGGAGATGTATTATGCACCTAGTTTCAGGTACTTCAGGGGACCACTATGCTCAGGATTAAGTATACCACGAAGAAGATCATAATTCTATTGGGTTTGACTTCTTTCCTCAGGCATTTCAAGAGCATCGTATGAAATCGTGAAATACAGATTTTATTGATTTTTTGTTCCGAATTTAAAACCAAAAAAAGATATGTTTTTGTCAAAATGGGTAATGTTAGATGTGTGCGTATATATGTACGAGTATATTCGTATTTTGTTCAAATTGTACACGATCTAGTTTGTTACTGACTATATGATTTTTATCTTGTTAAGAGAGAAATGGTAACAAGTTGTGAAGAAATCTTCTTATCATGTGAGATGGAAAAGTGGTTGTCAAACAGTCTAACTATAATTCAATTAAATATTTAAAAAATTATATCTCAAAATATTCAAGAGTCCAAAAATTACTAATAAGTACAAAACTAAACGGTATAATTTAAAAAAAAAACATATACTAGTTAATGGAAAATCGGTTAAATAACATACCGGGTTATATGTGCGTACGTGCGTTAATAAAGTAAATAAGTTATTTTTATCTACAATTTAATGGAGCTCTGTAGCATTGAACAGATATAGGTTTTTAAGAGGAATATTACATAAATGTAAACATGAATATTTATAATGCACGATTACAAAATACTAGATGGGTACGTTGTGTATGTGTCACTGTAGCTGAAAACTTAATGATATTAAAAACAAACCCGTTTTATATCAACAATAATATTTATACTGAGAATATAAGAATTACAAAATAAAATTTTTTCTACAGAAATCTGTTTTACCTTTCGAACCAACCAGCGGCACCGCAATTGTGGTATTGAGTTATTTCTTACCCAACGAAATGTCAGCACTACACCGATTTCACAAATAAAGCTTCATAATACCGTAAATAATTAAGATTTTATATGAATTTCTCTGTTTGTATGATAGATATATACAAACAATTTAAAAATAATTAGATACATGCATGAGGTCTAACATAAGAGTATGTAGAACAATTGTTCGTTAAATCATTCCACCTGAAGCATTCACTATATGGAAGATAAACGTGAACTAAATAGCTTGGAAGCGTTTAGAAAGTATACTAATGGAGGATGATGGGAAGAAGTTGAAGTTAAATAAAAGATGGAAAGAATAACAGAAAAAATATAATTATCTATATTATCGAAAAAACAGATGCATGATAGAAAAGGTATCAGTATTTATTTATGAATGTAATCATGATTGAAATGAACAATAATATGAGATTAAAATGTGACGAAAACTGCATGATTGAAGTTTGATTCCGTCCGTTGATAATTGAGCAAAATACACGGTTGAATCTAATAACCACTGAACACAATAACCGACGCCAACTGTATAACTTAAAGTAATGATATTCAGGTATCAAAGGTTTTTCAAGAGAAAGTGGATCTCAAAACAAGCCACATAAAACATTTAATCAGAAAATATGCGACTTAAAACACTGCTTTGTGATGAACAAAAATATTTCTAGTCAGTGTCTCGTAGATAAATATTTCTAGTCGGTGTCTCATAGACAAATATTTCTAGTCGGTGTCTCATAGACAAATATTTGTATACAATCTTCTTCTCTTAGCACGAGATTTTATTTCATATAGAGATATAAAAAATATATATCTAATAATTATAAATATTTGTATGTACACAATTATGTTAACAATGTTAAATTTTATTCTAAATTAAATAATAATAAATAAATATAAAAATTGACGGAAGACAAGAATATAGAAGATAGTGACAAAAATGCAATAACCAAATAATAATAAAAATAAAAATGGTTTTCTCATAAGAACTGTCAGCTGCGACAGTATAACAGAGATGTAATATAGATAAACAAAATAAAAAGAGGTGGAAAAAAAATATAAGACATTTTATTTATAAATTTAAAAAATTAGAAGTTATGGCCATTTTCGTGCAATTATTTGAATCATTTAAGCAAACTAGTGTAGAATACACTTCGATAATGTACACAGTATATTGTTTTGCATACGCATAATAATAGTGACTAAATTTGTTTACAAGCCTTATGAATATATCAATTATAAAAAAATCAATCCTTCGAAAAAATATTTAGTTATCCCGGTAACGACGTAATTTTTTTTCTATAAATAGATTTCTTCTAAATATATAATTTAATTCGTATTAAATACCACAAAACTATGTTCTGAAAATGCAACTTCACAACAAAATATTACTTAATACGATAATATTATCATATAAAAAATCAAAACACAAAAAAATAGTTAGAAAACTGCAATTGAAAAAATTTATATTTTAAATACTAATTTAATGTATTAATTATAAATATATACATATAAAATGAATTTTTTCGAAAAATATTGTTTTTGCGCTACCAATGTGTCCAAAATTTAAAAAAAATGAATTGATAATTCTGGCGTCTGCAGTCGGTTTACTCAAAGGTATTTGAGATTCCGTAAAAATAATGTCGATGGCTTTCAAATAATGGAACGACATATGTATTCATTTGAAAAAGTGAAACATATAGGTTCGAAAATTTGTCACGAAAAATACTGGCGCTATAACACAATTGGTAGTGTATTTCCCCGGATTGGAAATAGTGATCTAAGTTCGAATTCCGGTAGCGCAAAAGCAATATTTTTCGACAAAATTGATTTTATGTGCATATATTTATGATTAATACATTAAATTAGTATTTAAAACATCACAGACGTATGTTCTGAATAATTACAACTTCACAATAAGAATGTGTTCTCCTTAATAATTCATATTTTACTTACCGCTTATTCACGAATACATAATGAAATCTTATTTGCTGCCTGATTTACGACAAGATTATTCTTTCGATTTTTCTATTACTGACACTTATGTGATATTTTACTACAACATTGCATCTCAATGCATATCTGTGCATAACAATGCATATCTGCGTATAAATAACATAATATATTCAATATCCGCGTAAGCACGTGTAGCGCATGTCACACGACTGAACAAATTTCAAAAATGATTACAATTTTTTTATTGTTGCAGGTCAGAGAGAATGTTTGAAAACTGCTGGTTACACATTATTTTCAGGGGAATGTTTTTCTCCAAACGCGTTTTATCTTAATTTGTATAAATTTCGAGTTCCAAATGACATCTCGGCAGTAGATCGGTGTACACAGATCGTAAGCTGTTGCGCCGTAGGGTGATACTAGATGCGTGACCTTGCAACGTTTGTGATTCAGTTTTATAATTAATCGTATCTAAGATGATTGCGTTTCTTTGATACATATTGTGAAACAATGTCGTCTGAATGCAAAATCGACGATGCGTTCGTTTTTAAATACATCAACTCGCGCGCCGAGTTCTCAGTGTAATTGCTGCGTGCAGTTTTGATAACATTTAATATTAGTAAAATAAAATAAAGTAAGGCTATGTTATTAATCAAAGAAATTGTTAAAATTAGTGTTCGACTTCTTTCTTAAATTCTGCTTGAAGAATAATAGTTCGCAGTGTATTTTGTGTCATTTATATTATATCAACATTGATTTTAAAATAATTAAATTTGATCAAATAATATAAAGTGAAACAGTGTATACATAAAACATGAAGATGATTCAGTTTTGTGCCTGTTTTCTGGTGCTGCACCTGCTCCAGAGTACCGGCGGTTACAAGATACTGGGCATATTTCCCCACACGGGAAAAAGTCACCAGATAGTGTTCGAACCCTTACTCCGGACATTAGCTGAAAAGGGGCACGAACTGAGCGTAGTCAGCCACTACCCTATGAAAGATCCTCCCGCAACATACAAAGACATCAGCGTCGCCGGCACCATGCGCTTGAACGTCCACGTCTGCGATTTTGATGACTTCTTGTTTCTCAATGGAGTGGGAACCGTCCTTCGTCACATCATGGCGACGTACGATCTGTTCGACTTGGGAAATCTGAATTGCAATGTCATCACTGGTCATCAAAACGTCAAAGATCTGGTCGGTTCAAACAACACTTTTGACGTCATAATAACAGAGCAGTTCAATAGTGATTGTTCTTTTGGTTTAATAAAAAGATTCGACGCTCCTGTCATAGGAATAGCGACGCACGTTCCGATGCCGTGGACAAGAGACAGATTTGGTATACCAGATAATCCATCGTACGTTCCGAACCATTTTCTGAAATACCTCAGGACTCCAACATTCTTCGAATCCGTCGAATCATTGATCGTTAATACTTACTACAAAATAGCTTATTATATAAACACGCATGTTTTTGAGTACAGATTTTTGGGTCAAGGATTTTTAGACTCGAGGGGAGATTTGGATAGAATTGCTAAGAACATGAGTATGCTGTTTGTGACAACATATTTTCCGTTGCACGGAGCCCTCCCTCAGGGTCCTAACGTGGTTGATATCGGTGGTGTTCATTTACCAAAACACTTGAATGCTTTAGACCCGGTGAGTATAATTGCTTAAAAGATGGCCAAAATCCCTGCTAGTTGTAAGTTATTACTTTTTGCGGTTTGCCAATCAGTAGAACGATTTACTGTTTGCGGTTTTCAAGTGCTCGTTCATTCAGAAATAATGTATGAATAACTGATTTTATCTAAGAACAAATTATAAAGCATAATAATCCATGCCATTAAAATACGAATGCGCACATTGTACGAAGAAAAATAATTCGGTAGCCAATGAATAAATTGTATTATATTAATTAAGGAAAACACATTCTTATTGTGAAGTTGTAATTATTCAGAACATAGGTCTGTGATATTTTAAATACTAAATTAATGTATTAATAATAAATATATACATATAAAATCAATTATGTCGAAAAATATTGTTTATTTTTTTTTGTTTTTGCGTCACCGGAATGTGTTTTCCTTAATAATATATGTTGTATCAATGTGTCCAAAATTGAAAAAAAATGAATTGATAATTCTGGCGTCTGCAGTCGGTTTACTCAGAGGTATTTGAAATTCTGTAAAAAATAATGTAAATGGCTTTCAAATAATGGAACGACAGGTGTATTAATTTGAAAAATGTAACATATAGGTTCGAAAATTTGTCAAGAAAAATACTGGCGTTATAGCACAATGGTAGTGCACTTCCCCGGATTGGAAATAGAGATCCAGGTTCGTATCCCGGTGACGCAAAAACAATATTTTTCGACAAAATTGATTTTATATGTATATAATTAATACATTAATTTAGTATTTAGAATAAATTGTACATTTTGTAATGTTTTTCTTCCTGTTTCAATGAAATATTAATTTAATTTGTGTAATATAGATTGATTATCCTTATCAATCAATATTTTAATCAACGGTTATTTTAAAACATGCTACGTAGTTGTTTTACTATGCAAAAATACGTGCGTCCATAGACTTCTTATTAAACTTACATTTAAAAACAAATTATTTTGAAATATTTAAACAAGAGAACATTTTGTAAATTTACATAAATACACGTTAACTCTGCGATTCACAATAATAATAAAATATCATTAATTGACAAGGCACTTAGATAAGACAAATTATAGTAAGTAAAAAATGTCATTCTTAATCATTCTAGTATTTCATATTTATTTAAGTGACAGATTTAAAAAATTTATATATTATATTCTATGATGTAGATACTAATAAAAACAAGACTAAAAAATAACAACCATTTAAAATGTATCTAATATTAAAAAAGTCAATTTTACTTACAATATTTGACGTAGGAGGGGTCAATTTGTTATAAACATTTATTTATAAAAAGTTCTTCAATATTAGCAAAATTACTTTGTGGCCACATGTATATAAATAATAAGACAAAAACACTTTGTTTTAACCACTATTTATTGATACATTTTTTATATATGCTTTGTTTCCTGAAAAAGATACCATAGGTATCGAAACATGTTGATTTATCAATAAATAGTGTTATTAAGGAAAACACATTCTTATTGTTATGTTATGTATATGTTACATTTTTTCAAATTAATACACCTGTCGTTCCATTATTTGAAAGCCATCTACATTATTTTTCCAGGTTCGAATCCCGGTGACGCAAAAACAATATTTTTCGACAAAATTAATTTTATATGTATATATTTATAATTAATGCATTAATTTAGTATTTAAAATAAATAGTGATTTAAATAAAGTGCTTTGTCTTATTATTTATTTGTCTTTAAATTTGCAGGATATTGAGAAGTTCTTGAATGAATCTGAGAACGGAGTCATTTACTTCAGTATGGGCTCCATGATCAGAGGTAAATCTCTACCCCTCGATAAGCTCACAGCCTTCCAGGAAGCCTTCAGTCAACTTCCCTACAGGGTGCTCTGGAAATGGGAAAACGATACAATGCCCGGAAAGACGGAGAACATTTTGATTAGACCGTGGATGCCTCAGTATGAAATAATCAGTGAGTTATCATTGTTTGACAAGTAAGAAGTGTTTGTTCAACCTAATTCGAAATGTTTTACTTCAAATTTGACTTTGATAAAGAATGCTGTTATCTCAGTTTAAAACTATAGACTTAGTAGTCTTGTCTAAAAGAGAGTGAAGAGAGATGTAATTTGGGAAAAGTAGAATATATACATATACGTAGTGACGTGAAATAGGTATATATTTAGGTTATTTTGTAACTAATGATATTATACAATCATACATAATATATGTACTACAATATACGTTGTAGATAGGATTATGAACTTTCGTTTAACCAACGTCTTTAGACAAAATGAATTCATTGTGTATACGACCCTACCATGTATTTATTTGTAATTTTATAGTACTATTAATAGTGTTTTTAAAGTTTAAATTTTATCGTGAAATTATACTTTCTTATCCATATAAAAAATGTATGAACGTTTTTAAGAACACTTTTTATTCTTTTATTGTTTGAAAATCCTTCAGGTAATAACTAAACGAAATAATTATTTTTATTAAAGGTTAAAGTAGGAATAGTTCTGAGAATTGCTTTTTGTTTTTTCCAAATCAAAAACAAATTCATGCACCAAATGCACCTCGAACGCAAAGAACGACTATGAAATCAGCACATTAAAAACAGTAAGATAGTAAAATTCGCAAATTAGAAGAAGTAGACACTTCAATGATTTGCACGCAGTTGTAACCTTTTATAATGTTATTCTGTTAGAAAACAGCATAAGTAACGACTCCGTACAAAACGGATCAACCGAAAGGAATTTTCAATTCAGTAAATAGCCAATTGTATGACTTGAGTAATTCACTAGCGATGCATTGTAGCACGTCAAAAATAGCACTACGGCTGTAGCGGTGGGTTGTCGTGGTAGTTTTTAGAACTGAGCAATTAAAGTTTCTACTGGTACACAGATGGCGCTAATTGAAATAAATCGGTAAACAATGTATCCGTTCGTGTCCATATTATAGAATATTTTATTTGTTTTCCAGAATTTTAGTAATGCATAGATTTTTCGCTTGTATGCAATGTACGCCCCTGCACATACGGTACTTTTCACATCTTTTCGTGCCTTACCTGTTCAACGGACATTGACTATCATGATGGCTATCATCACTTTGTTTACTGTGGCCTGGTGCAGCTCTACAGTAGACTAGCCAAACCCTTGCTTCAGGTTCTTCAGCCATATTGTTCTCCTTCTTCCAAGGCCTTGCTTTCACTTCCAGCAATCTTTCCGAGGTTACGATCTTCAATTTATATTGCCACCCAGGGATGCAATATTTTGTGTCTTCTCCAATTTCGTTCCAGCTATAAAGGCTTTCTTTGTCATCTGTGTTTTATTTGTTAACGAGTTTAGTTTTTTACATAACAGCCTTAATGGTAATATTGAATAATTTTAATAATTTTTGTTGTGAAGTTGTATTTCCAGAATATAGTTTTGTGATATTTAATACAAATGAAATGAAAGGTATACAGAAAAAATTTAAATGTTGAAAAAATTTTTTTGTTCTTACCGGGATTTGAATCCGAACCTCTTCCTGTCAGCGTAATATAAAGTTGACTACATTTAAAATTGGAATAATAATAATAATAATTAATTGGAAAAATTACAGAATATAACTTCAACATTTGTTGAAAGTGTATTCGACTGCTATTGGGAATATGGTGAACGTGCTTCCTTGGATAGGAAGAGGTCCAGGTTCGAATTCCGGTAACAACAAACTTTTTTTTTTCGATAGACTTTTTCTGTATATTTTTTTAGTTGATTCATTTAATTTTTATTAACATTAATGATGTTTAATTTATTTTTATTTTACATAGGTAATGATACGATGTTTTGATAAAAAATATCATTAATATGTACTTGGTAAACTGGAAGGGTACTTCGACAATTGCACGCAAGACAACTGCGCGCAAGGCTAAAGCGCGCAGTAGAACCCCGACAATAGCGCGCAATAAAAAAAGTAAATGAGGACATTTATTCCCGTGTATTGGAATATTAAAAGTTTTTTTGAAGTAAAACATACCCATTACATGAAAAAAATCAGAAAAAAGATCGTTCGGAAAGAGAGTCAGTTTTATTTAATAAATTTTAAAATCGATTTTATAAGTTTATATATTTTATAATTGTGAATATTATGTTATTTTTTGATTTCTATCATTTTTACAATCATATGCCTTTTTCATTTTTTTGATCTCATTTTTCAAAAAACTATTTAAACTAAAGGAAATATTTTTTCACTCCTTCTATATTAAACTTTTTGTTACTCAACGATTGTTTCACAAATCTTAAAAGTTGAAGTATAATACTCTGTGAATATAACAGACATAAAATAACATCTCTTTAATATTAGAATCTGTCAGTTTTGCAAAATGAAGGCGTACATTGACATGTAAAAAAATAACGTCCTTTCTATTGATCAAATTCGGCATTTTTCCACCTGTTTTTTTTTTTAATGTGTTCCATTGGTAACTATTGACTTCTTCATTTATTTTTGTACTGTGTGCCATTGTCGGCGCGTAATAGGTATATATAATAATCTTGCGTGCAATTGTTGCAACACCACTGGAAGATATTTCATACAATTGTAAATAATCTGATGTACAACACACTTCATAAATAATATATTTTAAAAGTAATTGCTTACATTATGTCCAGCGGAATCCACTGCAAAGTGTAATTTCTGATGAAATAAATATTGTTTATGAGTTCCATCTCCAAATAAAGTTAGAATATGGAACAGAAAAAATAAATTCTTACCAGTTGACTAGCAAATTTCTCTTAGAGAGTTAGATTTCTAATCAGGTTGATATTTAATTTATGTTGTTACTAGAGACGTTTTATTTTTATGAAGTTATGATAAAGAAGTGGTTGATGAGATCGGAAATGCGTAGGTTCAAGAGTAAATTACGAAGATAAAAGGCTAGAAATATTAAAAAAAAAAAAAATTGCTTGGTTGGTTTTCACTGTCACCTATTATATGTATTCCGACATCTGTTATTCTTAATGGTAATTTACTTTTGGTTTTAAAATTGGCAAAATTAACTTTGTGGTTAAAATTAATTATTTTTTGTTAAACTTTTTTATTTTATTAACCATTTATTGAGTTAAAACATATTTAATGTTAATAATTAATCAAAAATATATGTTGTTGTTTCTTTAACAGAATCTATTTTAAATAAATATACATATTGGTAAAATGGGTCGAAATTTTAATATAGGAGTAAATTAGCATTTGAGATGTTTGAAAAATAGTGGGTTTTCAGAATTTTCTTATCATTTGATGGAAAGTGGTTATGGATTAGACAAAAATTGGGATTGTCAATTTTGCATGTGAACGGTGGTGGTCATAAATTAAATAATTGGGAATCGTTGGAGATAAATAAAGCGTGTTAAACTAACAACCAACTAAATTTAACTCCAAGTCCCA
Source organism: Eubasilissa regina (assembly GCA_022840565.1). Lineage (NCBI taxonomy): Eukaryota > Metazoa > Arthropoda > Insecta > Trichoptera > Phryganeidae > Eubasilissa > Eubasilissa regina. The sequence goes on along the minus strand of JAINEB010000020.1, from coordinate 11,014,380 downwards.
TTCTAAAATTTTTGACTAAAATTATTCTAATAATTTTGTATCAAGTAACAATTTGAGTTAGGTACAAAAATTATTTTTTAAATAATTATAGTTTTTTTAAATAGATTCTGTTAAAGAAACAATAACATATGTTTATGATTAGTTATTTACATCCTGAAGAAGAAAATGATATTTTTTGAAACCGGTAGATGCATTTTAACACAAGTGGTTAATAAAACAAAGTTAACAAATAGAAATGATTACATTTTGTATTATATACATATATTTATATTATTATTTCATAGGTCACAGTAAGGTTAAAGCCTTCATTTGTCACGGAGGCCTTCTGGGGTTAACTGAAGCGGTCAATAGGGGAGTTCCCGTGCTGGTTATACCATTCTTTGGAGATCAGTTTGTCAACGGAGCAGCAGCTGAAGAAAGTGGTCTTGGACGCGTGCTTCCCTACGAGGACATCACAAAGGAGTCAGTTCTGACTGTGTTAAAAGACTTGTTGAATCCAAAGTAGGTCATGATTTAACTTTACACTGTTTATAATAAAATAAGATGCACAACTTAGAATGTCCATGACTGACATTTTGTGAGCAGTCGAAATGTTGTGGTTCTAAGACAGCATTAGTTAGCGTCTTCGAACTGCTCAAGATAAAGGTCTACGTAGTAAAAAACGAAATTAGACAGCTAATGGAACACGGCTTAGACAGCTGTACTATAAAATTACATAGAATCCTAAATTCTAAATTTACCCAAGAGCTAGAGCACACCTACGACTTTCTGTAATACTACAGTTCTGTCACAATGGCGAGGGGCTATGGAAACATATGAAAGTATCCACACCGACGATTGTAAATAAAAATTAAACAAATGATTATGATTAGTAAAAAATTAATTTAATTAAATTTGCAGTTATTCGCTCGCACAAAAAATAAATATTTTCTCGTATAAATTAATTTACAAAAAAGATTTCAAATGGATTAAATCCACAGACCATTGGTGGTGTGTGATTAAATCCATTTTTTGCTTCAGAAAAAGCGTTATATAATATGTAGACTCCTGGGTATTCGTCGATAATTTTGAAACCACAAATAACTGTAATCTCCGGAGCGGCTTTTTTCGAAAAATAAGGCAAAAAAAAAGTTATTCAAAATTATTCGACTAACTTCTATGTACAATAATTATCTACTTTGCGTTTCTACTTATTTCGTAATATGTTGTATACTTGTATATATTGTTGCGTTATGATCAGGCCCCGGCTAGGCTCAGTCTCTGGGTGTGTGGGCGTATGGTGTCAGTATGGCTGACTTGGATGGATGAGAATGGTCTAATTAATGTAAAACACTAAAAAAAGACAGCTGGAAGGGGGGGACGGGGACCCATCCTTTCTCAGGACCGGTTTAGAAGTTAGGGCTTCCTTGTCGGTCCCACTCATCAAAGTTAATAAAAACACGTGACTTTAATTTAATAACATATTTAAGTATATGCAAATCGAAAAAAGAGAACAAATTCAATGTAGTTATTAGCAATTATCGCAAAGATTTTAGAATTGAGACCCTCCAACGTTCCTTCAGTGCTGTCTTTATTCATAAAAATCATATAACATGAATCCATAGAACATAGTTTTACATATAGAAGGAAAGAACTCAGGGATCCATTAATCAAAAAAACACTTCCAAAATAGGCACAGTGGAGGAGACACAAAATGGATTGAGTCACACTTACACCGGCAGTCTAATGGAGTTGCAAAACACGAGGTATGGGGAGTGAGAGGTAGCGCATAGGTGGAGTCCCATCCACGTAGGCCGGCCTAACTACCCACCTAAGGAGCTCTAACGAGTCATCTATACCCGAATAAATCCCTTAAATAAAACAAGATTCGTCCCATTACTAATTAGGTCTTCATTCCTGAGTGGGCGGTGTCTAAATCCAGTCAAACCATCAATCTTACGTACACGTGCACAATTCCACAAAATATGCTCAGGCGTCTGTTTCACTGACACTGAAGAGACTCTTCTCACGACCAAGACTCAGATTCTCTTGATCCATCGCGTCTATTTCAATCCTAAGTTTGCATTGTCTGTTTGGCCTGCTCGGTGGAACGTCGAAGTCCTCTCTTGTCAACGAACCCACACCTCGTCCCATTCGACAAGCCTTCCCGCCAATCGGACACCGTGTCCAATCGGGTTGGTATAGAAGAGCGTTCGGTGCCGCTGCTCAAAATTTTAATGTTAACAGTATATTAAATTTATGATTTATACATTTTAAAATTTTATTGTACATTTATTATATTTTAACATGGGAATTGAAATTTTTTGACTGCAGTCAATACAAAGCGTTAGCTCCAGAATATTTTTTTAAAAATGCTCCAAGTTTACATAGACTACGCAGCTATGCATATTTAAGTTCTTTATATCTTTGCGTTGGTCGTTTGACATTATTATAGCTCAGCCATCTGTTGTAACTGTCTTATGATGTTTAACTTTTTAAGTGGATTCCCTCACCCCTTAAACTCATAACCCTTAAACTTATTAATCCAAAATTAAACATATTAAAGAAATTACATGTACATTATGCCTTATTACTTACTTATTTACCATCACGCTGTTTTTCCGCGGGGGTAAGCAGAGAGGAAAGAGCGCCAAACTATTCTGCCCTGACACACAATTCTCGCATTATCTACATTCATACATCTTCTCATACAAGCTCGCCGATTATTGAGGTTCTAACAGAACCATCCTCCATTATCTGGTTTACCTGGTCGTGCCAAATCTTCCGCGGATGTCCTCTACTTCTGGTGTCATCAAAACTTGCGTCATATGTCTTTCTTAGCATTTTCTCCTCATTCATCCGTTCCATATGACTAAACCACCTAAGTGATCCCTTCTTAATCTTACTCACTATATTAACATCAGTTTTACATTCTTTCCTTATTTCTTCATTCTTTACTCTGTCATAAATAGATTTGCAACATATACGCCTAAGTGATCTCATTTCCACTGCATTCTGTCTACTTTAGTTACTCTTCTGCCAGTTCCACTACCATACAACACTGTTGGTACCGGGACTCCATTGTGCACCGCTAGTATTGCCTCGGTTAACAAATTCCCGTTAGATATAATTCTATTCAAAGAGCCGTTCACTTTATTTCCTGCAGTCACCCTCCTTTCGATATCATTCTCAGCCTTTCCGTTTCTATCAAACATACTTCCCAAATACACAGACTCATCTACTTGTTCCAACCATTCATTACCTCCAAGTATTTAGCACGGTGTCTTGCTTTCCTCCTTCTCGAATACCATTACTATCGATTTGTTAACATTCATCATGAGGTCGCTTTCCTTGCATACATCGTACATTCTACTCACTAGAATGCCTTATTACTAGACTAGTAAACTGACAAGACGTGACAAGATTAATGAACCGTATTCTATAGATTATATTACATCATTACTTAAAACAAATTGAATTTATTTAACATTAAATTTAAAATTAAATTAAAATTTAAAATTAAATTAAAATTAAATTTAAAAAGTGAAATAAATTTAAAAAAGTAATAATGTATAATAAAATTAATTTGTTGTTTTCAGAATGCAGGAGAGTGCAAAGAGGATATCTTCAATTTGGAGAGACAGACCATCTCCACCGTTGGAGACGGCGGTGTACTGGGTGGAGCATGTGGCGCGCCACGGTGGACGACACCTGAGGCCAGTTTCCGCTGATCTTCCGTTCTACCGCTATCTGCTGTTGGACGTCGTAGCATTCATATTTTTGGTTATAATGACGATTGTGTTCTTTTTCAAAATATTGGGGTTCAGATTGTATTATTGTGTATTTGGGAAAAAGTTTTCCAAAATAAAATCCGATTAAGTTAGTATGTTGCAGCGATAAGAGTGAATTTAATAATCAATAATGTGAACAAAAGCCAAAGATATAATAAGATCTATCAATAAAGGTAATAAGTAAATTGCAATTGTTTATATTATTTTATAAAGTATAATAATATTAACATAATTAGTATATTAAAACATAGTTCTGTGGTATTTTTAAGATACGCAGAAAAAATCTATCTATCGTAATAATATTTCTTTGCTACCGGGATCTATATTAAATAATTTTTCCATTGATCAATTTAATTTGTGTTATAATAATATAATTATATTATTAAATACTAGACGGTAAAATCGTGCCACGAACGCAGTTTAGATTTTTTAGAACTTTTTAAAACAGTTATAATATATTATAAAGTGGTACACGAAGAAACTATTAAAACAATTTTTTTTATATAAAATATATATACGGATTCTCAAAACCTTAAAAATGCCGGAATGTCAAAACTGTAAAATATTATTTACTCAAAACTACATGCATTAGAGACTCCAATCCGAATATTCGAATATTCAAACCCCGAATATATTCGCCTGTTTTTAAGTATTCGTTATTTGAATACTTCAAAAAGTATTCGCTCATATTTATATAATAAGGTTTTTAATATTTTTCTAAAGGAAACAAAGGTTTATGAACCCTGGAAGTCATATGCAAGCATTCATTCATTCATTCAGGGATACGATTTTTTTCTCCAGAAGTACCGCCATCGGCTATATGGAAGTCGGACAATAAAGATGTAAACGCCTTTGTCGGACATCTTTTGCATTTACCTTTTTTTTAAGTCTTCTGCTTATCTTTATGGTTTTATGACAACAAGCACTTATAATACATTGTTTTGTCAACGATGGAGTCGGTTTTCTATCATTCTTTAGTATTTAGCTTTCATAAATACTTGAAATAGTGGAATAAAGAAGTTATATACAAAATAATGAAAAAAAAACTTGCACGTGGGGTGTGAGATATGAAGTTATAAAAACATATCTAAAATGACTCCTCTTTATCTCCACGAAGAGTTCGAGTTCTGTAAGTTATTAATCATGAATCTTACATTTTTGGAGAAACATTCCTGTATTTATCATCTGAAGTAAATTATTCCTTTTTTAAAAATTTTATGAATATATTCGAATATATTATCACTAACTATTCGATATTCGAATAGTTGGAATCACGAATAGTTGGAATCACGACCCCTTAGAATAATACTTGAAATAGTGGAATAAAGAAGTTATATACAAAATAATGAAAAAAAAACTTGCACGTGCGGTGTGAGATATGAAGTTATAAAAACATATCTAAAATGACTCCTCTTTATCTCCATGAAGAGTTCGAGTTCTGCAAGTTATTAATCACGAATCTTACATTTTTGGAGAAACATTTCTGTATTTATCATCCGAAGAAAATTATTCCTTTCTTAAAATTTTTACGCCATAATTTATGACTACTTACGTCATAATTTATTAATTTATGACGTAAGTAGACACTAATAAATAGCATGCCACATTTATTCAGATTGAACTTAATAGATTCCCCAATGTGTGAGTGTGGTGCCGAGGAGGAAACCCTTGACCATATCTTTTTTGCCTGTCTATTACGGATCATAGGTTTTTTTTGACAGTAGTCTCGTCAATGGTAATTTTCAACTTCCGGTTAACTTGTGTCATCTTCTTTCCCTTAACTCGCCACATTCAATCTATATTAATAGAATATTTTTTGAACGACAGTGACATTGTCTTGTAATATAATATTTCTTATTTTATAATATTATTGTACTTTTTTCTATACAATTAAGATTCAACTTAATTAATGGCAGAAATCACAATCATTGAATGGTGGATTTGCTTATTTAAGAAAAGAAGAAGATTATAGGGCGCACCTAATTTAACTTACAAAGGTGAAAATAAAGCGACATCTGTTATTATTATAAATAAAAACATTAAAATTATTATTATACACATTAATCATTATATTATAAATCAGACGTATCCCACATCTGATTTTCGAAATTTTGCAGCTTAAGTTCGGGTGATGTTTAGAACGTTCCGGGCAGTAAATTGCCCAGGGCAGGCATGGTCCAACTTTTTACTTTTTAAAATATTATTCATTATTACATGTATATTTCACCCGATCCCTGCCCACCTCACTAGATCAGAGTTCATATCTAGGTAAGCTTTAACTGTTTACCAGTGGCGTGCAGTAAATATAGACTTAGGTTATGCTGTTATCATGATATTATATAATACCATATAATATATTATACTATATGCTACATTGAAAATAGGTTTATGAACTTTCGTTTAACCGACGTTTTTTAGCAAATGAATCCATCATAATAAAAATAAAACAATATACTCGAACGCAAAGAACAACTATAAAAACAATACATTTTTTAACTGCAATGTCCTTGCACGGGTTTGTTACGGCTGCAATAGAATGATGTCTTCTTGGACTGCTTACTGGTGATTCTTATTGTGTGCGGGGATTCAGGTAGCCAAGATAACTCGATGTAACAACAAAACAGTTTATTACAGAACTTACAAGTACAAATGTACAAATATTAGATGTGTTCCGATCTACGACTCCGGTGCAAGAGAGCATGCGTGTCGCGATCTTATACCTTCCACTCTCTCAGTCATCCAGATACATTACAGCATAATAGTAAAATTTTCGAGTTAGTAAATAAAAAAATAGATGCCTCTGTCAGCGCTAAGCTAAGTTCAAAATCTTTCAAATGTCATTCTGTTAAGAATAAGCATAAGTAAAGACTCCGTACAACATAGATCAGCCGATCCATTTCTGACTCTGCCGAATAGAATTTTCAATTCAGTAGGTTGCAATTCTATGGCTTGAATAGAATGATAAATTAAAACAGTGGCTAGCAATTGTAGTGGCAATAAATGAAGAATAACCCAGTGCACGCTCTTGTTGTTGTTTACATATGGATATATATAAAAAACGTAGATGCCATACAATCTTGTAACAAATAGGTGCCTCAATGTATTTTGAAAATAAATGAACCATAACACTGACTGATGTGTTGTTACGTATCGCGTAAACCCACCCTTATTGTGCATTTAGAACATAATTTAAACCCGCCTACATGTGTGGTGGTTGACCAAACAAAACGCAGGCATTGTTCACTATACTAACTCTGATGGGAAAGAGTATGGTGTTTTTTTTATGCGGAATAGGGTCATGTGCTTGAATAGTTTGAGGGGTGGGTTTCCAATACAAATGAGAACTGATTGATTCTTCCCCACGCGAACGTGGAACCATCGAGCACGTTGTCAATAATCGTCCACTATAGCCGTTCTCCAGAGGAGTACAAAAGTTGTACGGCTGCAAAATATAGATAAGAATTAGTTTGTGGAATAAATAAAATAATAATCAGTACTTTTTATACAGGGTGAATATTAAGTTGCAGGGCGATATTGTTTTTAAATAACTAAAAAATGAAACACAATTTTTTAATTTGATTTTTTTTAATCAATTGTATAATTTATTACAATTATGAACAAAATATAAAATTAGTCAAGTGATCGCCTCTGGCTACAGCACAAATGCGTGCTCTTGTGTATCTCCACAGAAGAGAGTCGGGGAACCGTCAAATCAGGTAATCGTGGAGGCCAGTCGATAACACTTACTTACTTACTTACTTACCATCACGCCGTTTCTCTGTGAGGGTAGGCAGAGAGAATAGAGCGCCACACTCTTCTGTCCTGACACACAATTCTCGCCTCATCCACATTCATACATCTTGTCATACAAGCTCGCCGATTGTTGAGGCTTCTAACCGAACCATCCTCCATTCTCTAGTTTACCTGGTCGTGCCAAGTCTTCCGCGGACGTCCTCTATTTCTAGTTCCATCAACACTTGCGTCATATATCTTTCTTACCATTCTCTCCTCATTCATCCTTTCCTTATGACCAAACCACCTAAATGATCCTTCCTTAATCTTACTCACTATACTAACATATATTAACGTCGATAACACTACTTTTTGGTATTACGCAGCCGGGATTAATTTCCCTCAAAATTTAAAGAATTTCGGGGTGTGTGAGGTAGCACCGTCCTGATGAAACCACATGTGTTGCTGGCCCAATCGACCCAGTTCCGCCACAAATAAGTTTTCCAACATGTGATGATAGCAATCACCATTAATTGTCACAGCATTGCCATTATTATTTAGATAAATGCTTTATTGACTTTAACACGTTGATGAGGTTCCATAATAAATTGTAATCAATAACTCTCTACGATTACCAAATGCGAACTGATAAATATCTGCCAAACCAAAATGGCGGTCAAACAAAAAAGTTCTGGAACATAATATTCACCTTGTACAAATATTAGTGGAATAAAATTACGTGACCGAGCATCCTGATCCTCCATTCTGCTTCCACAGCACGAACTGCTTTCTTCCTTGTCTTGGCGATCTTGGACCTTGATAAGTGTGATGTGTCGAGGTCGCCTACAAATAACTGAAACTAGGAGCATAATAGAATAATTTTTAAATAAAAAAAAAATTATTTTGAAAATTGCAGCTACTCGTAAAATGTTCCATATGAAATATTTTTGAATAGTTTGTTGAAAAAGACATGAAATTTAATGGAAATATTCTGAATATTTTCAATGTTATCACTTTTATTAAGGATAACACATTCTTATTGTGAAGATGTAAATATTCAGAACATAGGTTTACTTAGAGGTATTTGAGATTCAGTTAAAAAAGTTCAAATAATGGAACGATAGATGTATTCATTAGAAAAGTGTAACATATAGATTCGAAAATTTATCATCGATCCACAGTATTGGTATAGCATAAACGGATAATGCACGATCCCCGGATTGAAAGATTTCAGGTTCGAATCCTAGTGGTAACAACAATATTTATCGATAAAATTGATTTTATATGTATATTTTCTAATTAATACATTTAATTTGTATTTAACACTTTTGTTACATACTGTATGTAGAATTATTTAAACAAAAGGCCGAGTAACAAGTCAAATAAATTTAAATATTTATATAGACATTGGCATTAGAAGTTTCAAGGATTAAATACATTTATTATTTCGTTAGTTTATTATTTAGTTACTTAGTTTTATTTATACATAATAATTGCATAGCGGTAAAGATATCGAGGTTTATATCTTCTCAGAACAACAGCTTATCTTATCATGAATAACAATTAAACCGATAAACAGTAATAATACTAATGTATTTTTAAATAGCATAACGACCCTTAGAATAACAAGGTTCCAACTAACATTTTGGGCTAATTTGAGTTATTGCGTGAAATGGGTTCGAAATACATTATTATTTATTTCTTCCATACACACCAACTATATTTAATGAATGGAGTTCTAACTGTATCAGTTATTTATTTAAATTTATGGATCAATATCGTTAATTTACAATGTTTTTATATATTTTTAATTTCCCTCATCTCACAGTGGTCATTGATAATACTCGTATGTACTGAAAATAATTTAAGACCTTAAAACTGATCATATTTGCATACTCAAAACATAATATACGTGAGTATATGTTGAAAGTCAATCATCTCTTTTGAGCTTATTATCTTAAAAGAGTGGCAGTATCAGATGGAACCTTATTATCCTGAGGGGTCAATAATACAAAGTTGATATCTATTTAAAGATAGAATAATAGATGAATCATTCACAAAAGACTACATATATAAGTCGCAAATTTTTTGAAATCTGAATGGTTAACATAGCGAAATTGGTATCGCAATTCTCCGCAACGAAAAGTTTCGATTTTGTATTCCGGTGGTAGACAAATATTTTTTCGATTGATAATTTTTGTTTTATTTTAAGATATGTGTTGAGCACGAATAAAGATTGCCACATTATGTTTTCTGTAATATATACGTAATTGTGTCAGCGTTGAATTTATACGGCAGTCTTTCAAATATGGTGTACTGGAAATTAAAAAAAACGTATTGAACTGACCTTTTAGCAGTTGATTGTAGTACTGAAATCTATTAAATTTTACCTGTAGACCACCAAATTAATGATATTAATTTTTATTAATTAGAAAGATATACATATGAAATAAATTTTATCTAAAAATATTTTTGTTACTACCGGGATTCGAATCTGGATCTTTCACTATCCGGGGAAGGTGCATTATTCAACTATGTTACAGGGACGATATTTTTAGCGATAAATTTTTGAACCTACATGTTACACTTTATAAATGAATACATCTATCGTTCCATTATTTGAAAGCCATGCATAACATTCTACGGATTGGAAGAGATCCAGGTTCGAATCCCGATAACAATAACATTATTTGATTTCATATGTATATCTATCTAATTAATACATTTGATTTGTGTTAAAAATATCAGACGTATGTTATGAATAATTACAACTTTACAATAATAATGTGTTCTCCTTAATGATATCTTTGTAGTAATTTGGGAAAATATACGAAGGTAAATGGTGAATATTTGTGTTAACTCAATTATTAAAATAATACCGGAAAGTGGTCATGCACAACGCATGAATTTTGAAGGACCATGAGGATGCCGTGTGAAGCAAAACCCGTTGGCCCAAGGAATGTGTCTTTGGACGAAGTTACCCAGGATGCCAATGCTCTTAGTATCATGAAATATAGTGGAGTTAACGATGCCACATCCCAAATTGGGCTGTTGGACTGTTAATAATGATCTTAAAATATAAAGGTGTTTTTCTTAACATTAAAATGAAATAAAACCCATAAAAATCGTGAAAATGGCCATATTGTCTATACTGGAAAGATAATTTTATGCCATTAGTGTTTAAATATGATTTCTATATGAGAGCCGCGACTGGCTTGAATAAAGCAGAATCTGGAAGTCCGATTCTTGGCCGATTCCGAAATGAAGCAGCTGGGGACGTATATCGACAATAACGCGACGAATGTTGGTTTCCAAGTCGTCTATCATCTCTTGTTTATACGGTGTACACTAGCCACTTTACATATCTCCACAGAAAGTAATCCAAAGGTGTTAAATCATACGATCTTGGAGGCCAATTAACAGGTCGAATCATAGAATGTTTCCTTCAATAAGTTGACTGTAGTGCGCGCTGTGTGGCACATTGCACCGTCTTGTTGAAACCACAGCTCTTTCACATTAATTTCATTCAATTGGGGAACGAAAAAGTCAGTAATCTTGGATCTATAGCGCTCTCCATTGACTGTAACTCTCGCCGGCATTATTTTGAAGAAACAACAGCTTCTTCGGTGCACACTGTACAACATCTCTGCGGATACATACGTATTATGAATAAAAGTATGCGTGGTGCGAAAACGATCTATTCGATTCGAATAACTTGCTTGGATGGACGATTATGTTGACCGTACAATGGAGGTAGTAGCGCATGTTAAGTTTCGCGAATTGAACCACTATTAACAAAATAAATTTGCGTAATTTGCAAGCTTGTTCTGGCGTCTATTCATGGCGAAATGGCAAACCAAACTGAGCATAAATCAGTTATCAGCTATCAAATTGGCTGTCGCTGGATTAAGTGTAATCAATTCGAAAAACAAACCTCTAAAAAAACATCCTTTATATATTTATAATTTATGTGCATTGTGCATATATAATGTAGGTGTTTTCTCTTCTTTGGTGGTCCCTCGTTACTAGGGTGACGACTGCCATGGTTCATGATTGTGAGTCCGAGTGTGGCTAATGAGTCATATTCTCGAGCCGCATACCCCTCCACTTGTAGTGTACGTGCATCCGCTGGGTAGGGCGGTTTTGAGCGACGGATCTTCCTCCATCATTTTTGTGATCGCACAGAAGCGATCCTGCTGAGTACATTGCCGCTCGGCTTATTGGGTTGGCCATGGCAGAGGCCTGTGGGTGAATTGTTTAAGGTGTAGTTGATATTGTATAGAACCACCCACACACTTTTGGAATAATGGAGGGCTTGGACCAATGGTAAGGGTAGTCCGAGACTCTGTTACTTTACAGTCTTTTCCGGTCTATGCACATGACTTTGTAGAGACTTTAATAATGTAGATATATATATATTATATGTTTGTGTGTACATAATGCGAGTGTGAGTATGTATATAACATCAGCACGTGTCAGTCATTAAAATATAATTTATAAGAGATTGTGTATTGTTTCGGTATAGTGTGCAATGTATTCGCGTCACCGCAATATATATTACACACGTAACATTCAATTCTTATACTGCAATACATGACAACCTACGGTAACATAAAAATCCTGCTCTTCTGTAGATTCTGGCCCAACATATTGAAATTAAGAAATTATTATAATTTTTATCAAAAATTATAAACGCAATATTAAAACATTATTTTATGGGTCTTTGGTAAATATAAAAAGTAAAAGTTGAGCCTGCCAGAGATTCGATCCTGTGTCCTACAACAGAAAGTCATCCAAGTTTGGCCACTCAGCCACAGCAGGAAATACGATATTTGTTAATGTTACCGTAATATTAATGTACAAACGTCGTAGCGGTGATTATCCGCGTTTGAAGTGCAAAATAATTAAGAATACTTTCTGGTATGTAATGGTTTAAATATTTGTTAACATTACCTATCAATTCTTTTGCACGAGTACGTAATATTAAATAGGACTTCAGCTGAGCCAGATTAAAAATAAAATAAATATATAAATTATGCGTTAAATTGCAAACGTTTTAGAAGAATTCATTAACATTTTTTTCTTTCCGAATGTTAGCTATTTCAATATCGATTCATCACTGATTCTAGGTTAATAAGAAGTTGTGGCGTAATGCGACGCGGTCTGCAAAAATGCAGAGTCAATGGGATAGTCGATTAGGTTGCCCGAGGCTCCTTTCTGTCCCGGGCCACTGCAGGAAATTAGTTTTTTCCTATTACCTTTGCCGCGGAGATTACTCTGGTTGCAGTGCGCAGCGCCGCGTAAAGGAAACAAATCGAAAAGTAATTAAGTTTCATGTTATATTCTGCGGGCCTTCACAGTGAGCGCGATTCTGCATCCCGGCTCGCAGATAGATTGTGTTGCATTTTTTGTCTGTATTTTTTAAATATTTTTTTAGCATTAACTAATACAAGAGTCTGCATAGAAGCTTAATATCTGAATCGATGGGTGACGAAAGTGAGCGGTTTATTCAATATTAATTTATATTCAATATATATTCAGTATAGATAATGATCTATACGATCTTCTATTTTATGTAAATTATAATTATAAGATTATTTATCCTTAAGTTAATTTCATTGATTTATTGTTGTTAATAGTTGTTTGTTTATTATATCTTTGTTTATAATTTCACGTTAAATATTATAATTCATTAGGTGTAGAGTAAAATTATGAAAGATTTTTTTGTATAGATTTATAATTCTGAGACGCGTGGTTTTCGCAACATAGAAAAAAAAGCTGCAAAATAATTGAGATGGAATCTATATTTTTATGTACACGACTATTGGCAGAGCGATATGTTGATTTAAATGACTTCTTAACAAGTGCTAATATTTATAATCAGTATTCTGAGAATGCTTTCTGGGTTCTTCCATAACTACGTCAATATTAGCCTATGAACTAATTAATAATTACTTATCTAATACATGTGTTTCTCCTCAGTACGTCCAACATTATTTATGAACAACGATAAATAATGTTGGATTTGGTTAACATACCAAAATTAGTGCCGCACTTCCCCGGGAAGGAAAAGTTACGGGTTCGTATCCCGGTGGTACACACATATTTTTTCACAAGTAAATAAAAATAAATCGAATTTGTTTTAGTAATAATAATCAATATAATTTAATTTCTGAAGATCAGATAATCAACGAGGATGCAAGGTTCTATTTATAGATTCTCGTTATAGCGTAGAGGCATTTATTTGCACTGTGTCGTTGGGACATATTGAGTCATCAGTAAGTCAGTACATTACGAATGATAATATAATTGATTAATTTAAAATTAAATATACGCTCGGAGAATATCAATTATGATTATCTCCTTAGCCGTCTGAAATTGTTAAACTTATCAGCGAGACGTACGATGATAACATATATTTCTATACAGGATCATCAATGATATGATATACTGCCCTCAGATTGTTGGTCTGCTCGATTTTCACGCACCATTGAAGTCATCGAGACACAATTCATTGTTTTATTACAGTGGTAATGTCAGAATTCATGCACTAGCTAACTCCGCAGTCCCCGGACTGCATTCTTTGGGGAATGAATATGCGGAGGTAGTCGACATTTTTGTTGTCAATTGAATTATTTATAGGACTGCGCTATTACAATTTTTTGTGTCAACTCAATGATGACTGATAAATTGCTACTTCACATTTTATATTTATTATTTATTTTTAATTATGTAAAAACATGTTGACACTGCGTAATTTTTTTCTTTGTGTATTGCACTTCTGTTGTAATTTTATATTATTTTACAAATTATGTTAATGCCTGAATAGACCGTGTATAATAAATAATAAATAAATAATTTTATTATAAGTTTATGAGTAAGTTAACTGTGGACATTCCGTAAATTGAACGTTAATGTCGTGAGTGTATTAGACATTAATATTTAAAATCTGTTTTGGTTTTCCTAAGTTCTTAATGTCAGTTAAACATATATATTTAAAATACGTAAAAAAGAGAGGATAATTTTAGCTTCGCAAATCGGTATAAATATATCAACAAATAAAATGAATATGCTATTAAGTATTTTAGAGAATACAATGTATGTTATTTAATTAAGATGAATTCATCACTAATTATGTAATTAATTAATTGTTAATGTCATTTTAAGGTCAGCCATGTTTTAAGGAGTACATCTTTGGTACATGTTTGGTCTCGATTAATTAATTATTGTTTTATTATATATCATTTGACAAGACATATTGTGTGAAATTAACTTCTTAAAGGGGGATTTTTTATATTCATTTTTTGATATTAAAAAAGTCTGCAAATATATTTCGAATAGATATTTTTTTGTAATAAATGTTACATAATGTTCTTATTTTAAGACTGATAATTATATAATTAGTGATTTTAAAATGGACGTATTATTTAGACAAATCCATATTTTTCCATTAATAAAAAATAGCATCGCCTCCATGAGTTATCTATATTTGTTTAATGCCTTTGTAATGCCTTTGTAGGTTAAGTTCCTTTGTAGGTAAAAATCCAGTAATTGTGTGTTCTTGGACATATTCATATATTGCTAATACATTCGAGATAAATCTTAGATTATTATTAAGACGTATATTATAATGATATGCAATTTACTGGAAACAATTTAATTAATTTAAATAGCTAAATATTATTATGACTATTATATTTTCATTTACGTATTTTACTAAATTTTGGTTAATTTAATAGACTATCCACGAATAGGATTTTTATGAGATTTTCAACTCGAGACAATCCGTCTCCGAGACATGGATTATGCTCCTGTGAGATTCTTCGGACACAACACTTGGCTTTTATAGTTCAATCTCAGAGATTCGCCGTCTTGCGCCTCATTTCTAGAATGTTGTACGTCAAACGTCGTATTGATCATTGATGCGCCATTCGTCAGTTGATTGAATTTGAATGTCCCCAGCAGCAGTTAAAATGGAATGAACGAACGTTGGGTTTGTTTAAATTTTTAGAATAAATAGTTGTAGATATCTATGGTTCTAGGTGACGTTTGTGCACATGCTTCGCCGAGTGTTAAATCGAAGGTCATGTACACAGGTTAAAGTTTTGTCTCTTTCTATCAATTTCACGTGGACACGAGCCAAAAACGAAGGTTTGGGTAATTTAACTCAATTAGTAATTGACCATCTTAGATACTTGTAGAAACAACTGTTTTATCACGAAATACTTTTATTAAGCCAAAAAGTGTAAAGCATTAAATAACACACAAATATTAAAAATATGTTCAATATATTATCGTTGTATATAAACATTGAACATTGAACATAAAAAACGGAGATATTTCTGATTGGTCTGTGCCCATTTGGATCACAGTTTATTTCCATGTTTTTCTATATTTTCTGTTGGTGAACTTTTCCAATTAAGTGCCGAGGTATTTTCAGAGTTTAATGTATTGCATGAATATATAATATAAATGATCTCTGATCTAATATTATATACGCAGCAGTAAAATTGCTGAAGGCAGGAGAGGAGCATTCATGTACGTAGTCAGTTTACTTCAATAACACATTTTATCTGGAACTAATCAACTGATGTAATTGATGATAATAATGAATAAGCTCAATCATTTTACGATATTGAATTGATTGAAAAGATTAATAACTAATGTACTTCTGAAATCATTTTAAACAATTATATCGGTCTTGTAGGTGTAAAGTTTTCGTATTACACACTTTTGGCACGCATTGGCATCTCCGCGAAATTAAGTTGTTACATATCAGCTGTATGAAATGTCCTCGACCGCAGTATGAATTGTGCTCGACCGCAGTACGAATTATGCTCGACCGCAGTATGAATTGAGCCCGACCACAGTACGAATTGTGCTCGACCGCAGTACGAATTGTGCTCGACCGCAGTATGAATTATGCTAATTGTGAATTGATTCATCTATGGTGTTATAGTGCAGTGCATCGAGTGTCATTTACATTCATACATTTAATTTTTTTTTTTTTATAATATACAAATGGGACATCTACTAATTTTTGCAACTTAACATACAACTGTGTTTTTCGCTCTTCCACAACTTATTCACAGACAGGGCAGACATAAAATACATTCAATAATTATACGAAAGTTCGTATGATTCAAATTATTGGTGTGAAAGTGTTTTGAACAATTTTACTCAACGTCTTTCCGTTGAAACATTCCCAGTATACAAGGTGAAATGTACAATAGTTAGAAATAAGTGAATACCCATCTAATACTTCTGTATCTTAGTTACAGTTAAGAAATCCGTTGACTGCAATAACACACGTCGATAAAAAAACAATAAAAAATCATCAAGAAAGATGCGCGAGCTGTCTACGTACTCGCATTCGAGAAGCGAGCGAGCTAGCAGACTTATATATATTGTGAGACGTATTACGCATGTCGTCATCGCCTACTAGCGCTACTAGGCGCTACCGTCGGATTTTTTTGTTATTTTGCGCCTTTTTTGAAATTGTTGCCGTGAGTTGCTCTTTTTCTGATAACGGAATATTTCGGCGTCCCGAAGCTGTGCTTGGAGACAAACGGGATATGTTACCTAAAAACGGGATGGCCCTGTTCAAAGCGGTTAGGTTTGGGTGAAGTTGTTAGCTTCTGAGTGAAGAAATTGGACATGGCATAGTGTGGCCTTGGCAGCGACTACTGGGGGACAAGCGTTGCTCTGGCATAAGTCTATTCATGGTGGAATGGCAAACTAAACTGAGCACAAATCAGATGTCAGCTGTCAAATTGGCTGTAGCTGGAAAAAGTGTTGCCAATTTGAAAAAAAAACCTCTAAAAAAATACACTTTATTTGCATTCTTGTTTCCAGAATGATTGAAAAAAACGGATACATTTTGGTTTGTTTATTAGGTCGTATTCACGGAAAATTTTTTAAGGAGATTTTAGATTAACTCCACTTTCGTAGTTCCCTTGTACACACCATGCCTTAGAGATTCGCTCTCTCGCGCCTCTCTTCATGCTTGTTATACGTTAAATGTCAGTCCAATGATCATTAATGTTTGTTCCTCAATTGAGTAAATCTGAATCTCCCCAGTTACAGTTAAAACGTAATAACTGCTTGTCTAACTTTCAGAATAAATAAATAGTTGTAGGTATTATTGAATTTCATAACTCGCTATTAAATCGAACGTCGTGAACTCGGGCTTGAGTTTTTGTCTATCTATACCAATCTCAAGCTGATCTCTGAGTTTATCTCAATACGTGTATATAATTCTGAGATTTATCTTAACAAAATCTCTGAGATACATCTCATATTTTATCGGATGGTTTATGAACACATGCCATAATCCAAATGGAATTAACAATGTTTAGTGCGGTGACTCAGCGGTGACTGTGGACTTATCTTTGGAGGTAATTCCAAAGCAAAAGTAATGTACATATTCAGTGTTAAAAAATAAAAGTAATACCGTTTAAATTAATTAATTAAAAAGATATACAGAAAAAAATCTAACTATCGATAAAACATTTGGTTGCTACGGGGATACGAACTCAGAAATTTTTCTATCCGTGGAAACGCGTTCTGAAATTGCAATTTCACAACATAAATAAATGTGTTTTTTGTAAAAAAAATTAATAAAAATAAGTCTTTCTTCAGTGTTTCTAGGACAAATTTTAGTAATACATTGTTACTTATTTCGATTGTTTAATGGCTTCAACTTAGCTTTAATACAACGGAGTATGATCATACGTAATATTTCGTCGCCGATTATCTAATCGCTAAGGTCAAGCGCGATTGCGAGGTCAACTCAAGTCAATAAAGATCAATTTATGTTTGATGTTTGCCCGTCAGTCTCAATCGTATTGTTTGAACAAGGTTACCAGGGTGTTGAAAACTATTATATATTGTATTTCACAAAAGGTTTGTCTATTATTTGTACCCAATTGAATATTAATTAGTGAATAGCTATGACTGAATGTCTTTTCTAATATATTTAATTATAAACGATATCCATAATATTAACTTATTGGATTTATTTAAAAACAAAAAGACTCAATGGAATTTTTTTTTACAATTTTGCCCAAATTACAGATTTATAGTTAAAAAAAGCGACGCAGATTCTAAATCTTCTATCTCGATACCATATGAATTAATTAATTGTTAATAATCTAGCCAATAGCACGCTGATCTCCATATATATATGTGTATGTATATATATATATATATATATATATATATATATATACATACACAAGTACCAGATTATTAGGGAAGCAAGAACGTTCAGACTAGATACTTGCCAGAGTAATATCGCGCACTTAAAACGTTAATAGGAAGGTGGGTGGAAGTGTATTATTCATTCATGTATGTATTTTATTTTGCATTGCAATATGTAACATTTCATTTTTATACATATATAATACATATTTCTGTCACTATGATCATTAAACTGTTAATGCTCTGTATAATATAAATAAACTCAAGAAAACGTGGTAATATTAATTTATGTGATTTGTAGAGTTTATACAGGCTGTCCCAGAGAGAGTAGGACAAATGGAGCCTACGATGGAGGGACATCAATAGCAACCTATTAATGGTCAAACAGGATTATTCGAATTCAACAGCATAGATGTACCAAATTTCATTACAATAGGTTGAGTATTTATGAAAGACACATTGCTCATTTTTATAAAGATAGGTTGCCAATTTCCATCTAAGCCAAAAATTAGATCTTCAATTAGTAATGCCAATTACCATTAACCAATTAGTAATTACACATCTATTCGTAGAATGATCTACAGAAAACCATATAGGTTTCCTTCGGACTCACTATTTGAGAAATGTCAGCTTCATGATATTCGACAACTCTATGTGGTGGGATAAGATCCCGTAGACTGTAATCTAGAATGGTTTTAAGTATTTGACGCAACCCGAAATGGAAGTCTGAAGGAAACTAAGGTAAATGGATATGGCCTATCTTGCTTTGAAGTCCTGGGTTGGGTCCTGGGTCGATTGCACCTCCGGTTGACGAGCACATATATTATGCCGAACCGAGATCTCTATAGCAGTACTTCCGAAACGGATTCACTTCCTCTGTGCGGTCCAAGCGATATGCACGGCGTGAGGGTAGGGCGGTAGGAAGAAGCACAAAAAACTTAATGCTTCGCGGTTGAAGCACAATCGGAGAGTGCTCCCGGGCGGCGAAATGTAAGGTAATCGGTCAGAGCGGGACAGGTATAAAATGATTGGATGGACGAAAGAGGACATGGAATTAGTATTCGCCTTGCGTTAACACTATGCAAAAAGGCTGATCCTTTATTTTTATTCTAACATAGTCAATGTCCATCTCATAATTATGCTACGAGAGCAAAAAATAATAGGCTCACCGTGAAGCCCAAAATGAAAAGAAGCTTTGGTCAATCCTTCCATATGTTTCTGGTCCCTAAAGCCTATGACATTTTGCCGAGCAGTATGAAACAATTCTCGATGGACAAACTCAAACATCATATCAAGAGCTGGTTATTGGGTGTTGGCAAAAAGGAAACTGAGCAAAGATTCATGGAAATGATCACATGAACAGAACATCATTTCTTTATATTCATTTTTCTGTTTTGCATAGTGTTTCAATCATGGGATAGCGAAAGTATTTGGTTTATTTATTATGATATTAGAGTTCTTTTAAAACCCTGTTTACTTCGTTCTTAATATTTTTGGTTTAGATAAAAAAATATTAATAATGGTTTTCATATTTGTATAATGGACAACGGATGAACCTGTCTCCTTTAGAACAGACTTCGGTCTAGTTAAAGAGACAGTGAACATTTCTTACATTATGAAGCTTGTTCGCTTTTTTTGTATATTTATAAAATTTTTTATAATGTATAATATGTACATATGTTAAGAACGTGAATAGAATGAATAAAAAAATAAATATCGATTATCTCAGAACATTTTGTGACTTTCGACGAGAATTTCTCGATTATTTTGCCAACAAGTATTTGATATATTTTTATGTGGCAGTAATGTTTTTTTTCAAGTAATATGTTTAATAAAAATAATACTGCCATATAAAAAAAATGTATTTAACTTGTGCGACATATTAAAACATTTAAAAATAACCTATTTGCTAATTACGATACTTTACGTGGGAGGGGAAGATTATCTATATTTATAGCAGGAAGATTGTAATATTGTCTCACACGTGGAAAGTGCGTTGGTCTGACTATGTGGATACTACTTAAAAATCTGAAAAGATCTCGGCACGTGTTAAAAATGTTTATATTCATTCATTGAAGCAATTTTCAGTCGTGAGAAAGCGTTTTAATTTTGTATTGAGTTGGTCTTGAACATCTGTCTTCAAACCGGTTTACTGTATTTATCACAGCCGAGTTAAATAGATAATTATGACGGAGTTAAGTGAAAGTAAACTAAGTACGTGATTTCAGATAATCTATTGCGGTACTGCAGTCTCTATGCCTCAATTATAAATAAATTTGAATCTACAATTTTTTTCGGATTCATCGGTTTTTTCAGCAGAATGTTGGGCCTTGGACATTTGCGTACTCCGGAACGTCGATAAAGCTGTTATATTCTCCGACTCTCAAGCAGCTCTTGAATCTCTCTGCTAATATGAAAGTTTGGCTAGATAATGAGATAATCTGTTCCATCTGAAGATGTCTATTTAATTTGGACAGCAACAATAAACATGTGTCATTCGTTCGGATTCTTGCACATAAAAGAATTCATGGAAATTAATGTACTGATAAACTGGCCAAGGAGGCCACTCTTTCCGGAGTTTTCCTTTATCAATTCCATATCCCGATGTATGACTGACTCAATACGGTAAAAAAACGAACGAATTCTATTTGGACTGCACAATGGATAGATCCAAATAATCACAAGGGTAATCGGCTTAAAATAATTCAAAGATCTGTTCCCCGCACCCCCTGGTTCTCCAAAATAACAATATTAAATATCTCTAGAATGAGAATTGGGCGTTGCTAGGTAGCCTCGCATTTATTCAGATTGAACTTGATAGATTCCCCAATGTGTGTGTGTGGCGCCGAGGAGGAAACCCTTGACCATATCTTTTTTGCCTGCCCATTGCGGATCACAGTTTTTTTATACAGTAATCTCGTCAAAGGTAATTTTCAACTCCCGGTTAACTTGTGTCATCTTTCCCTTAACTCGCCAAATTTAATCTATATAATAGTAAATTTTTTGAACGACAATGGTATTGACTTGTAATATAATATTTTATATTCTATAATATTATTGTACTTTTTTTTTATAAAATAAAGTTTTAACTAATGGCACAAATCACAATCATGAAATGGTGGATTGCTTATTTAAAAAAAGAAAATTTCAGATAATAATTTTCTATGCATATAGTTGATGTCCTGATATTGTAAAATATTGATTTGTAAATAGATGTAAAGAATTTCAATCAGAATATTCAGGATTCAGGTGTTGAAAATCTAATTTACTTCCTTACCATCACGCCGTACCTTGCAAGGGTAGACACAGAGATAGAAAGCCAAACCATTCTATTCTGGCGTACTACTATTGCTTCGTTCACTTTCATACATCTCCTAACGCATGTTCGTCAATTGTTGAATCTACGAACATCCGCTCCCTAATATTCGGTTGAACTGATGATGCCAGGTCTTTCGGGGATGCCCTATATTTTTGTTTCCTTTGGCCTAAATATAAAGCGACGTTTTTTATCATCAATAATTAAATAAAACTGACGTTCGCGTTATATTCAAGACCTAACTTTTGTCATTGCGGTATTGGTACAAGTACTTTTCTCGTAGTATAGTATAAGTATTGTATATAATTCATATATGTATGTTAAAACATTAAAATTAAGAAAATTAAAATTTATATTTAATTTTAAATACTAAATTAATGTATTAATTATAAATATATACATATAAAATCAATTTTGTCGAAAAATATTGTTTTTGCGTCACCGGGATTCGAACCTGGATCTCTATTTCCAATCCGGGGAAGTGCACTACCTTTGTGCTATAACGCCAGTATTTTTCTTGACAAATTTTCGAACACATTTTACATTACATTTACATTTTTCAAATTAATACTGGCGTTATAGCACAAAGGTAATGCACTTCCCCGGATTGGAAATAGAGATCTAGGTTCGAATCCCAGTGACGCAAAAACAATATTTTTCGACAAAATTGATTTTATATGTATATATTTATAATTAATCCATTAATTTAGTATTTAAAATATCACAGACCTATGTTCTGAATAATTACAACTTCACAATAAGAATGTGTTTTCCTTAATTATATTTAATTTCCTAAAAAAAATATTTTTCTTAAAATAATGGGTTAAAATCTCAACGGTCGCCAATCTATTCGGGCCAATACGGTATTTGCTTTAATATTCTCTCTTCGCTCAAATCATCTTAGCTATATCTTAGCTTATGTAACATTCAGATTTATGTACTTTCACTCATAATTAATTCATTCTTCACTCTATCACGCGTAGCGCAATTTACTTTCGTTCAGCTTTTACAAATTTGCAATTACTGAAGAACTAAACTGATGAATACGAATTGATGAAATGGGATGGCACGTTTTAGTTAAATAGCCCGACCCTGTCAGTTGATCTACGTGTGAGAATTCAACCTCCGATACGATAAAACAGTGTGAGTAAATGTATAGCTATACGCACAAACATGCTTGACGCAGTCAAGTGAGCTCTTTTTCAATGATTCACATTGTTATCGTTATTCGTAGGCAGTCAGTCACAGTCAGTATTACCGACACAGTCAAAAATCAGTAGACTGAGACGCTGCACTCGTAGTGGGTCAGTGTCAGTTGTCAGTAGTGCAACGAGATTATATGAGCCGGTTGTGTGTTGCACCATATCTGATGGAAATATTACATTTAATATATATTTGGCTTAATAATATATTACGATCAAATACAGTGAGAGAAAATATTAACAGTTCAATGTGACGAATGGAAACCAAAGTGTCTTTGTTTTAACTAATCTTTGCGCGTGGTTTTATTTTTTGTAAAAAGTGACTATGATCTATTCATATTAAATAGTGGATCTTCACATGTACGGTATTGCTGAGAAGTGAAGTGTTTAAAATTCCGTCATGTTACACATTCGGAATATATCTTTCACCATCCTTCATACACATTTATACAAATTGTTTTTATTTTTTAGATCAGAAATCCTACCGTTGTGCGTTTGGACGAAAGTGTCTATATCTGTTTATAATCCATTATAAGTAAACTCCGCCAACTAACTAGCATTTCGAAACTTCAGAGAAAACTAAAATAAGTTATTTATATATGGTATTTACTTATTAACTAGGTTATTTTCATAATTTTCATATACAAATCATGAAAGTGTGAATGACATACAATTAATAATTTAACTGTAATTACATATTTATTTGAATAACAAATTATTGTTTACTATTATGGCGGCTATAATATCATGATCAGTAAATCAGTAATTGATAAAAGAGAAAAAAAACACCCATGTCCATTCTCCAATGGTAACTAGTAGAACTATTTACTTTGAAATAATTATTTATGCAATAAAATAATAAAAATTTAGCACGGTTTGGTTAGCTCAGTTTAGGTTTTTGAAAAATCGAAATATCAGCTCGGAGTATTTTTGGCGTACGAATAAATCGTTTCGAGAACGATGTATCGGCCCAAGGGTTTAAGGTCAACTCAATATTTTAACTGTGAATTCCAGTAAGAGTAAAATGTTTCTTTTTTAGTGCCTACATTTTTTTCTCAGTTTGAACCACTTTGAAATCACAATTCAAAATATTTTCTTTGTGTTTGGAAACATCTTTGTAAATTCCTCGATTATTTGAAGCTTTTCCAACGTACTACAGACCAGTTGTAAAATCGGTCTTTATTGCTCTATGATTTTGCTGTGTTAATTGTCTTTAGCACAAGAATTTTTCAATTTCAGAAAATATTCAAGTACTCGGCACGGTACTGGTTGATTAAAAAATAAATATCAGGCCAGGTTTACTGCAGAAGTGTATTCAGTTAACTTTATGAGATGTACAAGTTAGTAATTTTTTAAAAAAATATTCGATTTTTAAGAATATTACAAAATTGATGTATAGAGTATTATTGTTCAAATAGAGTCTACGGTTAGGGGACATCACTAGAAACGAATGGTTATATCGTTATTTAAACTAATATTGTGATTGTGATTGTTTGATTTTAACGATGATTGGTTACTGATTGGTACACTAGAAAGTAAACTTCCAACAGTTAAATCTTAGTTACCAATCATCATCACAATCTCAGTCACATAATGAATTACCATCATTACTAGCGACCCATTGACTGTCAAATAGGGTTATCTGAAATATAATAGATAAGATATTCGGACTTTATCCTATTTTATGCTCAATAGGCTACTAAAGATCTTCATTTAAACTACTGTCTCTGGGAAATTCTGAATACGAGTGCATCATTTGTATAAGTACGCGAGGTTTGTAAAATAAATGATTAACTTTTTACACGTTATTAATAACGAATTGGTCAAGGGCAATGAAAATAAGGACACTGCTAGCAAAATACTAACAATCCATGTAAATATTAAATACGTATAAAATAGCTGAATAAAAGAATGTTATTATTTTATCATAGTTAGACGTTGTAAAAAACGAACTATAATGATACAATATACTATTTTTGAATACACAGGTAATATTGTAAAAATATTATCAGAATTCTTACGATAACGATTAATTATTCTATTTCCATAGCAATAAATATTGGATCATTGGTTGATACTTAAATAATACTACTATAAATGCATGTTCTTCAGTCGTATACTATTAAAGCAACGCCCCCACGATTGCCACACTGAGAAAGTTATTATTGTTTTATTAAAAGTCCAGTTTAATATTAAACATTCGGAGAACACATTCTTATTGTGAAGTTGTAATTATTCAGAACAGACGGACTGTGATATTTTAAATATTAATTAAATATATTAATTAGAATGATATGCATATAAAATCAATGCTATCGAAAAATATTGCTGTCTCGCCACCGCGATTCGAACCTGGATCTCTTTCCAAACCGGGGAAGGTGCATTATCCAACTGTGCTACAGCGACGATATTTTTAGCGACAAATTTCGAACCTATATGTTACCTTTTTTGATATTAATACATTTAATCGTTCCATTATTTGAAAGAGCCATCTACCTTATTTTTACGGAAATTTATAAGTTTACATTTTTCACGTATATGCCTACTACTATAATCTTTAAAAATAATAGACAATCATAGTCTAATACGCAAAATTGTTTTTATTTAAAAATCGTTTTGGCTTTTCGTAACATTGACATAGTATCCGAGTAAACTTTATTAGTGTAAATTACCAAATAGATGTTTGAAACTAGGTTTTTTCAATTAACTTTATTAAAGTAAATTAAGCTTTGCGGGACATCTGGCATTTTATTTTTATTCTTTTTTTATTCCCATCAGTGTTGACA
Source organism: Eubasilissa regina (assembly GCA_022840565.1). Classification (NCBI taxonomy): domain Eukaryota; kingdom Metazoa; phylum Arthropoda; class Insecta; order Trichoptera; family Phryganeidae; genus Eubasilissa; species Eubasilissa regina. The sequence goes on along the minus strand of JAINEB010000020.1, from coordinate 10,988,372 downwards.
TATTACAGTAGCCTCAATCAAATGAGACACGGCCCTGAGACAATTATTTTTTCAACAATAATATTTTGGTATATATTAATAATGTTCGTGTCCCTTCTATAATATCACTTAGCACTAGCAGAAAGCCTGGCTTTGCATGGGTGTAGACATACGACTAAGATTAATTTGTGAATATGTATTCATATATTCCCTGCGATCTTTTCTATCGATCGATTGTCTTTTGTTTAGCCATTGCATCGAATTCAACGAGCCGTGTGCACAATTTTTTCCCAAGTTTCTTGATGAATTTCATCACTGCTCAGTCTCCTGTTATTGTACCATTTAATATAGGTATAGTTTAAAATCTTTTTAGAGAAATACATGATATAATAAATAATATATAATATTTTTGAGAAAATTACATTAAAATCGATTAGACCTTTTTTGAGTTATCTCACATACAGATATACATAAGCTGTATTTATGAGGTGCTTGTGGTCTAGCGGCTACGATACTCGCCTAATGATCTAGTGGTCGTATGGGCCATCAAGTTAGTTCTATTTTTACAGCACAAGCGTTTAGCTTAGTTTGAAAATAGTAGGAATATTGATGTGATACGTATTACGTGTATTTAAAAAAAAAATTAAATTGAAATAATTTAACAATTAAGTACCTTATTAAAAACATGTTTTTTTATTATTATATAACACATACTTATTATCGTTAAGGTGATGAGGTTACATTACAATCATGTATTATTTTGATAATAATTCTAAGTACGGAATTCATTCTAAAGTATCTGTGTAAACTACTTTATATGATACAAAATTTAGTTCAAGAGCCTATATCTTCATACTATAAATAATTACTGTTAAAATAATTTGCTTATTTCCGTCCATTGTTATATGAAAGCGTGCGGTTAAAAAGTAAATTATTTTGCTATTGTATTTTAATTGATTTTTAAAATAAATAAAAAATTTAAAACGATTAGTTCTCGAAAGGTTTCGAAATAATTAATGCACTTTTTTTTATCATGACCAGGAGACCTCAAAACCACCACCAGTTAAAAAGTTATTTTGTTTATTGTATATAGATGTATTTGGATTTGAATGGCTAACTTGCGGACACGACAACTCCCTTAGTTCTTTTCAGACTGACTTTTCCTTCTTTATCCGGTCTAAAAAATAAACATAAATGTATATATTTTTCAAAATTTTCTTTACAGAATATCGCCATGGATTAAATAGAAGCGTAAATAATAAAAGTATCGAACTGTAAACTGCGAGGAGTTTAGCAAATAAACCAACAATGACAGTCTTAAAAATATTTTTGTTTAGTGCAATACTTCTGTTGACATATCAGCAAGTGTGCGGCTACAGAATTCTAGGTATCTTTCCACACATTGGAAAAAGTCATAGTTACGCCTTCGAACCTTTGATGAGAGGATTAGCAGAGAAAGGACACGATGTGACAGTGATCAGTCATTTCCCCATGGAGAGCCCTCCGAAGACCTACAAGGACATAAGCCTAAAAGGATCATTGCCAATATGGATTTCCGCATTTGATCTGGAATATTTTTCGTATACACAAGGAACGGAGAGATTTATGAAACATGTGTATTCAGCCAAGAACCTATTTTTGATCGGAAGTATAACATGCAAAGCCATGCTCGACAATAAGCAAGTGCAGTCAATTAAAGAGGGAGATTACGACGTAGCTATAATAGAACAATTCAACAGCGACTGTGGACTCGGAATTATAAACAAATTGAAAATACCATTCATAGGAGTGACTTCACACGTGATGATGGCCTGGACTACAGGGCGATTGGGAATAATAGATAATCCATCTTTTGTACCAAGTCATTATTTAGAATACGGGAAAACACCAAATGTATTAGAAACAACGGAATCACTACTTCTGGGTATTTGGTACAAGGTTGTGTATTACATTTTCTCTCAAATACCGGAGAGAAGAATGATGGTCGAGTATTATGGAGAAGATCTTCCGGCGCTGGAAGATATTGCGAGGAATATGAGTCTCATCATGACCAATACATACTTCCCGCTGATGGGTGCTGTTCCTACAGCCCCTAATGCAGTGGAAATCGGAGGAATACATTTGCAGAAAAAAAAGGACCTGGAGCCAGTAAGTACTATTCATATTTTTAAATTTGTTTTTAAAAAAATCAAAAATAAATGTATATTATTACTCTTAAATTTTGCCAATAATTCTAGATATGCTAGTAATAGAAAATAAAAATGTATAATTTCTTGATTTAATTAGTTTTTTGGCAATAATCGTACTTAGGTTGCATATTATGAGATTTACATTTCCTAATTGGTGTGATGCCAATGAAGGTTGGTTTCGAATTTAAGAAAATTTTTATACTCTACAGAACTTACGATTGGTTTGAGAAAACTACGAGGTGTGTGAGAAAAGTAATGAGACTGATTTCATACTAACCAAAGTTTTTATTATTTTCAAACAACAATGTTATCCCCTTCAAAGTAGTTCCCTTGGGCAGCTATACACCGAAGGAGTCGTCGTTCCCACTCTTGGTAGTAGCGCTGGAAGTCTTCAATTGGTATGGCTTTTAACTGGTCGGTCACAGTCTTTTGAATGTTCTCCAGAGTTCCAAAATGACGTCCTTTTAGGACATGTTTCAATTTCGGGAAAAGGAAAAAGTCACAAGGACTCAAATCAGGTGAATAGGGGGGTTGAGGAACAACAGTAATGCGTTTTGAGGTCAATAATTCACGGATGGAAAGGGCCGTGTGACACGGAGCATTGTCATGATGAAGCATCCACTTGTCTGCAATGTCTGGTCTCACACGGATCACTCTTTGCCTCAACTTTTCAAGGACACTTTTATAAAACACTTGGTTGACAGTTTGTCCTGGTGGAACAAATTCTTTGTGCACGATACCCTTGATGTCAAAAAAACAAATCAGCATGGTCTTGATCTTTGATTTGCTCATTCGACATTTCTTCGGCCGAGGAGATGACGGAGTGTGCCATTCTTCGCTTTGCCGCTTTGTTTCAGGATCGTACTCAAATATCCAGGATTCATCACCGGTGATCACACAATTGAAGAATTCTTGGTCATTGGCCATCCTCTCAAGAAGATCAACGCACACGTTTTTTCGAATGTCCTTCTGTTCAGTTGTGAGATTTTTCGGCACCATTTTGGCACAAATCTTTCGCATGTTCAAATCATCTGTCAAAATTTGATGCACGGTGAAAGTGTTTAAATTTAACTGTTCACTGATCATCCTTATTGTTAAACGACGGTCTGATCTAACAAGAGCCCTCTCACGATCAATGTTTTCGTCAGTTTTTGAAGTCGAAGGTCTCCCTGAGCGAGGTTCATCTTCAACGTGTTCTCGGCCTTCCAAAAATGATTTGTGCCAGCGGAAAACTTGTGCTCTCGATAACCACTGTTCCCCAAAGACCTGTTTCAACTTTTAAAAAGTACAACTCGCGGATTCACCAAGTTTAACACAAAACTTTATTGCACGACGTTGCTCAAAATTCCGATGCTCCATTTCTGTGACGCACAATGAAAACACAACTTTACTAATGGCGCTGTCAAAACTAACGTGTTCATTGTACGGAGTTGTAACTCGGACTGAGGAAGTGGAAGGGATAAACAAACCGATTTAGCATAGCCTGGTAGACACAACGTTACCACATCTCCCGCAGTGTTGCCAATCTCATTACTTTTCTCACACACCTCGTATATCTTTAAAATGGTTTAAAATGAAACAACGTTTCTCGAACCTGGACACTTATAGTGCGAGCGGATACTGAGTAACTCGTTTAATTACATTTTATTATTATTTTTCTACAGTGACACTGGCGTCTATAGCAATAATTGTAATTTACCAATTTTTTAAAAGCATTATTTTTACGATTTTATCTATAAGGTAAATGGCTTCTAGATAATAAATTCTTATTACCTGCTGGTATTTTATGAAGTCAATTTATTTAACGCGTTGTACAAATATTTATAAGGTAAATTAAGTAAATCAAGGAAAAATCTTTGTATAAAATTAAAATGTATTCTTAAGGAGAACACATTCTTATTGTGAAGTTGTAATTATTCAGAACATAGGTCTGTGATATTTTAAATATGAATTAAATATATTAATTATAAATATATACATATAAAATCAATATTTTTTCGACACAATTGATTTTATATATTTATAATTAATACATTAATTTAGTATTCAAAATGTATTCATTAAAAATAGTGAAAATACGTTGCGTACAATAACGTGATCTATTTAGTGATTTTTTTATACACATAGAGTTATAAGTAACTCTATTATCTAGAAGAATTATTAATTTTAAATATTATTTTATCAAACAGTAAAAGCCAGTGGCGGAAAATCAGAGTTATAGGTTCTCATTGCGGGTTCTATCAAAAAAATAATACCATCATTAATTAAATTTTTTTTTTATGTAATTATGTAAATAAAAAGTTGGCAATTTCAAATGATAATAAATATACTTATATTTTTTTGAAAATGTAGTAAGTTTATTTTTAATAAAATAATGAAAAAAAAACCGTTTAACATCCACCAAAAAATTAAAGTCCCTAGTCAGCCTAGGCCAAGATTCGTCCCCTGGTAATAGCAATAAAATAACGACATGCACTTGGACAGATTTTTGTTACTAGTAATAAATGGCTGACGAAATGAGATGACCATGTGTCATGTTCCAGTTTCCAAGATTCCTCGCGAGTCTCGTGCGAGTTCCAAGATTATTGTAATGGTCTCAATACTTGGAATATAATACAAATTAAAGTTAATTTTGTGTAACACATTCCGATACATACTTGTTCGCAAGAAAATACGTAAAATCAGTAAAAGGAAAAATCAAGCATATTTTTTTTCCAGTAAAAAGTGATTAGCAATATTTGAAAATGTCAAAGAACACATAATTACTGGATTTTTACCTACAAAGGCACTCTTATTAAACAAATAAAAGGTGTCTCATAGAGACGAAACTATTTTTATTATATTTAATGGAAAGGTATGGAAATATATATACAACTTCCAAAAATTTGATAGATATGGAGATCGATTAATGGGTGAGAATGGTGAACGTTGTATTTGTATAAAGTGATCACTTAAGCCAGCAGTAGACAGCTCGTAAGTCCTGTAATTACCCATAATTTAATTGATTTGTTTAAAAAATTATTATTTTTCTGTCCGCGAATTTGACGAATCACCTGAATATTTGAATATTTTAAAGGTACACTACTTACAGCTACTGAAGTCAGTTCCATTGAACTTAGAAAAGGTTCTCCAAAAAAGGTTGTCTCTTAAGTATTTCAATACATCGAACGCTAATTCTTAAAAAAATCTAGTTCTTTTCAGTTAAGTTTGAAAAATATGCCAACATGTAAAAATATTTGTTAAGTATATAGTTAAATATATTTTACATTTCTGGATTACACATGGAAACTTAGTAAAGTGCACCGTTTGTTACGATGGTTCAATAGACAACTAATTGTCTTTGTAATAATAAAATAATCAGGGATGCCGAAATAGAATGGTAAATGGGTGGTACCATCTTCCATAAGTCATGCCAAATAAACAATAATGCTTTTCTGAATCTAGCATATGAAGTCTATAAAGCTGGTCTCTGAGTAAACACTTGTAGAATAAAATATTTTCATGATAGTTTCGAAAACGATGAATCCGATGCAGCAATATGGAGAAATTTGTATTGCGGCTAGTATAACAGAGACGTGATACATCCCTATATATATATATATATATTTTTGAAATAATTATTCTAGGAACTAGAAAAGTATCTGAACGAATCAAAGCACGGCGTGATTCTCTTCAGCATGGGTTCCATGCTAAGGGCTATATCCTGGCCAGAGAACAAGCTGAGGGCCTTCCAAGAAGCCTTCGCTGAACTCAAACAGGATGTTCTGTGGAAGTGGGAGAACGACACCATGGAGGGAAAGCCAGCAAACGTCAAACTGAAGAAGTGGGTTCCACAATTTGACGTTTTAAGTAAGAAATTTTTTTTATCTATAAACCTTTCATTATCTATAAAATTGATAATTGAATTTCGTCAAACAAAAAAAACATAATCCAAAAATTTAAATTTTATAACATTTAACATCATTAAGTATTTATTATTTAATATAAAATCTATTTGCCTACCAAAATATTTTTTGCAAAAAACCTTGCACGTCAAAAATCCTATTAGATGAAGTGAGTTTTTGTGTCAATGTGGATATTTTGTCAATTTTATTTTGCCAACAAGCATGTTTTAGTTATGTTCCATGATAATAAATAATATTTTAGTCTATTTATGAAAATTACTGAATTTATTAAAATTTAGAAGTAGGGTATTTAAAAAAAGTGCTCATAACAAAGTTACCTTGAATAAATTACAATGAAAATGAATAAAAATCAAATAAATACCCCTTTAATTTATGCATTCGACTCATTTTTGACTAGATCATGAAAAAGTGAAGGTCTTTATAACTCACGCCGGGATGCTGGGGCTGACTGAAGCTGTCCACTGTGGAGTCCCTGTGGTGTCCATCCCAATATACGGAGATCAGTTCGGGAACGCGGCAGCCGCGAGGGATAGTGAGATAGGCGCATACCTGGAGTATCGGCACCTCACAAAGGAATCCATTCTTCAGGCTTTGAAAGCTGTTTTGGAACCAAGGTAAGGTTTTGGAACAATAAGGAAAATAGTTTTCCTTCTCTCACTATTCTGATCGATACTTTACCACCCTACTATACTTTACCCTACTAATTAATAAATAATTTATTAAAATATGGGATTTTTTAAAATACAAATTAAATGTATTAATTAATTAGAAAGAATCGAAAAATATTGCTGTCGCTACTGGGATATTTATCAGTCTATGAGTTGTAACGGTAATATTTTCAATTGGAGGTAAACACGTTGAAAATTTTCGAAATGATACTACGTTTCTAAATAAGATAATGACTTTTTTAAGGAGAACATATTCTTATTGTGAATTGGCAATTTTTCAGAACATAGGTCTGTGATATTTGTGAACGACAGATGTATCAATTTGAAAGTGCAACACATCAGTGTACATATCATGCATTTAAGTAATGCATGATATGTACATATGAAGAGATCGAAGTTCGAATCCCGGTAGCAACAAAAATATTTTCTCGAATAATTACTTGATTTCTTTTTAATTTATTTTTATTTATTTAAAAAAATATATATTTTACACCTATTTTATTATACATATAACTTAATTAATTATTAATTTTTTACACATAATTATCCAACTCAATTGAGAAATCAATTCTCGAGTTTGAATTGTGGTGTATTTAAGTTTTAAAATAATGTAAAGGTAGGTTTATAAGTAAAATATAAAAATAGAATAAAAATATTATATACGTATACATAAAAATAATCAATTAGAACTTGTAATTGCTGTCGAAGTTTTCTAATATTTGTTCGATTTGCAATTTGAAGGTTTTATAATTTTTCTCTGTTTTGATTTTATATGGGAGGGCATCAAAAATTTTTATACCTTGATGTGCGTAGCGCTAGTTTTAAATTTAGGGATTTCTAAGTTGCCTCGGGATCTTGGTCGGTTACTTATTTTTGTGGAAATTGTTGAATTGAAATGGTCTTTGGTAGGAATGCGTTCTTTTTGAATTAATACAATCAATTTGCATTAAAGTTAATTTCTTTTAGAAAATAACAAAATATTCTTCTGCTTTGTTAATGCTATTGCGGTATACCAGTTGTGATCACTACAATAAAGGTGACACCATTCCCGAAAGTATTCGATGCCATATATCCCGTTCTGCTGCATTCTTGGTGACTTTGTGTCCACACCTAGATCTACATATACAGAATATAAATATAGAAATTGATAAACGAAACAAATTTAATACAAAAGGGTGCCGCGAAGCATGAAAATGCACAATAACTACTGTTATGGCACCACTGGGTTTCCTGGTTTATAATAATGTACATGTGTGTGTGTGTGTGTGTGAGTATTGCCGCCCTTTTTTGGAAGCTAAGAAGACGGTAACCGACAGGCGTCATTCTTATTACATCGCGTGCTTCGATCAGTCCAGAGGTTCATATAAACCACCAGTGCGCGGTTTGGTCGGATGAAATTTAAAGAAGACAACCCTAAGCTAAAAGAACAACAACATCGGGCCAGAAAGACAACAAAATTAAAAAGGTTAGCGCGGTTCATATATCGTATGTGTGCTTATTGTTAATCGAAAACCTGGGAATCGTACCGTATTTTTTTTAAGCATGAGGAAATAATAAAAAAAATTCAATAAACGATTTCATACTTTTAAAACTCAAAACTGTATTAAAACGACATATGCGATTCGTTATAACCGATGCATTTTTAGAAACATAAAACAGCTGTGTTTGCTTTCATGTATACGGATTCATCGGAACGGAATTCTAGTTGTTGATTATCCTTGAATTTTACGTTATCAGAATTCTAACTACGCCTGTGAATTATCGGAATCATTACATATTACTGAAAACATTATTATCAACTGCGCCGCGGTATGGTCTTGTATAAAATTATTAATTATATTATATTAAATTGATGTTCTTAGGACTGAGGATATTCACAAATAAAATAAAATATAATGAAAAAGATATATTGATGAAACTTCAATTCATGTTACTGAATATTAACATACGTAGCGCCCAATTCCCAACTCTAAAATAGATTTTGGATAATTTGACATAATTATGCAGTTTTGTAGATTTTTTATCAGCTACATGCAGAACACATCGTTTCTCGCAAAAACTACTTAAACCCATTGATGTTGCGTGTTCAATATCAGGGATATTTCAAAGATACCCCAAAGCAGACAGAATGTAAAGTTGATATTCCTCCTAAAATGAAGTCATCCAATCACAACGCTCATTGATGATCACGTGATTTAAAATCCAGCATGGCTACCAGAACGATATATACAAAAAAAAAATACATTGCAAAATTGTCTCTCTAAAAAATGTTAATGTAAAAACAAACATTTTGTACATTTTCATTCAAAATATACGTTTTTATCCATAACTCAAAAATAGGGGAATAATAAATATAAAACAATTTAAATTATGTGTTATATGGTAGCCAAATTGGTTTCACTATAATTTCTGTGTACGTTACAGTTGTCGAAACGTTCAGTGTTGCGGTATTTGAAAATAGGCATGATTATTTATTATGAATTAAGAGTATTAATTATGAATTACGAGTATATACGCTTAGAGCAGCGGCGCGCAGTCAGTACTTTGAAATAAGCTATAGGCACTTAATTAAAATTTCTGCGAAATAAATCGGAATAAAATATGTATCTCTTAATATTCCTATCACAATTATTCTTAATCACATTATTCAGATTTTAATAAATCGTAATATTATGTCAGATAAATATTTAATCTTACTTTATTACTCTAAATATATAGTTACGTATAGCTTATTTCAATGTATTGACTGCACGCATCTGGCTCGGTGAACAAACAATCGTTGGACAAACGCAGTTATCCAGTGAGGGAAATCAAGATGCAGACAGACCATCCTATCATTGAACTCTGTGGAAATGCATAACAGAAATTAACAATAGACAGAGGAAAAGGGTAGATAATTGGTGAGACCTTTATCAAGCACTGGGTAAAATGCGGCTGATAATGATATATTACGACCCGTGTGACGTGCGAAGTTTCTTAGAAAAACTAGAGTTCGAATCCAGTAGACAAAAAATAACAATTCCTCTGTCTAGTAATGTACAGGGAGAATACTATGTTCCAGGCCGATGTTCCTCTACCAGCCATCTACCTTATTTTACAATAATAATTATAATAAGAATGTGTTCTCCTAATAATATATAATTTGTATCAATGTGCCCAAAATTGAATAAAAATGAATTGGTAATTCTGACGTCTGCTATCGGATTACTCAAAGGTATTTGAGATTCAGTAAAAATAAGGTAGATGGCTCTTTTAAATAATGGAACGATGAATGTATTAATATGAAAAAGGTAACATATAGGTTCGAAAATTTGTCGTTAAAAATAATATCGCTGTAGCATAGTTAGATAATGCCCCTTCCCCGGTTTGGAAAGAGATCCAGGTTCGAAACCCAGTGGTGCAACAACAATATTTTTCGATAAAATTGATTTCATGTGTATATTTTTCTAATTAATACATTTAATCCATATTTTAAAGAATATGTCTTTGAAACAGTCTTCTCACATTAATAGTTATTACTTATATCAAGAGAAGTCTTCCTGAATTATTATACTTATATAAAGAAAAGTTTTTTTTTTAGTCGAATGAACTTGATCCAATATAAAGTTTCTTTAAGATATCGTATTTTCAATACCGGGTTGGCAAACTGAAGGAAGAATTAATTAATTATCTATCAACTTCTCAGCCGAAATATATCTACACAAATTATTCTATACAAAACGTATTGTAAATGTATCCAGTTACATAAACCAGGTCACCAAGAGTCATTAAGCAGGAAGGTTAAGGTTTGCCGTACGTCCGGTATTAGTCCGAAGTGTCAAGGACATTGTTCGGTGTTTTGTCGAGTCGTGAAATATAGTTTATTTAATAATCGGCTGTATTTAGTGTAAAGTGTCTAATTAAATTATTATTGTAATGTCATCCCTGGCTCAAGGACCCGGTATGAGTCCTAGATACACCTGCACTGAGCTGCTTTCCGGCAATTGTCGACACCAAAAATAAATCTATGTAATAGTAAAAGTGTATCCGATTGTGGAAAGATTGTGTTATTGTGAATTATGATTGCGTGGGTACGTTGATGGTTGTAAATCAGAAAGTTATGCTATTGCGCGAGAGATGGATGCCACATACAAATCACTCATCGCTCACGTGTTCGATGTGTGTTTATTCTCTTATTCTCGGAAACGTATCGTGTATGTGAATGTGCCCAGTAGAGGTTGAAAAATAGAAAGATGAAATAAACTTACGGTTGACACAAGTTTATTGTTAAGTAAATTTAAGACATATTGAAAGACATCAAATGTTCTAAAGAACGTTTTATCTGAAGAAAAATATTAATAGTTTAACTAGATCATAAACTAAAATTACTAGTTATTTACAGAATAATGATTCGATCTTGGGACAGAATATTTAAAAAACTATTTAACAAACATATCATTCGTTCAATGTCCTAATATAAAATGAATTCTTGTTATCGTTGCAGGGTCCAAGAAAAGGCGAAGAAGTTATCAGCGATATGGAAGGACAGGCCCCAAACTCCACTAGAAACTGCTGTATACTGGGTGGAACATGTGGCTCGTCATGGAGGAAGTCACTTAAGACCAGTATCCGCTGATCTTCCCTTCTACAGATATCTCTTATTGGATGTTTTGGCATTCCTCTCGTTGGCTGGAATTCTTCTAGCATATATTAACTACAACTTATATGCTTTTATTAGAAATCTATGTGGCCCTTCAAAATCTAAGTCAAATTCTAAAAAAGAATGATGATGTATTTTTTATAGTATGTTTTTTCCTGACTTATTTATTCATTTGGTGTTTAAAAAAATATTTTTCAAAACTAATATTGTAAACATTATTATTCTTTTCATATCGATACCATTTAGTTTTTCCCTTTGTCATGCATTAATAAATATTTAATCTTAATGTCGCGGTTGACAATTTTATATAATTTATTATTATTTGCGTGAGTTTATTGTCATAAAATTAATTTGAAAATTATTATATTATCTAATTAAAGAAGGAAATAATAATGGCATTTTCTTTAATTACAATATTTCTAATTGACAATTTTGTCAAAGATAATAAGGATAGAGATAATATATATTTTTTATTTCACACCGACAGATTATAATGCCTGTAATTTGTATTTTGACATATTATTTTCCATTTTATAAACTTTCATTTACATTATAAAAAACATACTTTACAAAAATAAATATTTATCTTTATAATCCATAATGTCTGTTTTAAATGTATAATTTCAAAAGAAAATTCTTATTTCTCCAAAAGACATATTGATATTTTGACATATTGATATCGCTGTGTTTTTGATAATAGAGGCACGTTTAATGGAAGATTGTTGGACAATTAAGTATACTTGAAGCAGTTGGTTGAGCATTAAAATTAACATTTAATGATAACAGATTTTGTTACTGACTTTTTAATTTGTCCCGTCATTTCATTTAATTTACCAAATTGGATATGGTACATACTCGTCTTCGTGTGAGGAAATATTCACAGTATTAGCGAATTTGTAAAAAAAGGAATATTATATATACATATATACAGCGAAATCTATCGTTTTAGAAGGAACCTATTGAAATAAACTATGAATGCGGGAATGTTTAATACATATTCTAAAAAATATACATATTTCACATGTAAATGTATGTGTTTAATAAAAATAAAAATAGAAAGCTGCACAGAAACATTAATAATTATTTTTATTAAACTTTGTATTGTATATTGTCAAGTGGCAGCCAGCAGCAGCGTTCTCTCTCTCTCTCTTTCTCGAATGTTAATTCCGTTAATCGAAACCAAGCATTTAACTACGAAGTATGGTGCGCAATTTAAACGATTGATGTGGAGAAATGATGAATAGAGGAACGATCCATGCAATCTATTTTTGGGTGTTTCGTATGAAATAAATTCGGGACTGGAAGAAATAAACGATGCATGCGGGAAAACGATTATTCGAGGAACGACCGATCGAGATTTCACTGTACAATATAAGGTAATATGGTAACAATTATCCAGTTGATTCATTTCATTTGTGATAAATTATAGTTCAACATCATTTTTTTCAGAGTTTTAAGATTCCCTGTAGATTTTGATAACGTAAGTGATGTATATAAAATGTTTTCAAAGTTTAATATTTTTATTTATTTGACATTTTTACAATACTGTTATAACATGAATTAAGTATTTTACATCATTAAAATTACACGATTTTTTTTCCGCTTCTCCAAAAAAGAGACTAGCTCGTGTGCTTGGAGAGAGAGTTACATTATAATAATTTTATATAGAGAGTTATACATTTATAATCTATAATTATTTATTGCCTATTTCTGTACTTCTAAAGTGTTAATTTAATTTCTGATTAAACTCTTTTACGTCTTTTATTTCTTTAATTTGTGTAGGGAGGCTATTGAAATTTTTTATTCCTAAGTACATAAAATTTTAGTGATAGTGTTTGGTGTTACATTTAGGGATTTTAAAGTTATTTTTAAAGCTTAATGATGTGCTTGTTTCAAATTTTATAGTGCTTCTTCTTCTTTAATTAATTGATTAATTGAGATTTTTTTGTAAATGTTTTTTATTTTGGGAACTGGGAATTTTGCAAAAAGTGTTAGTGTTGAAAAAGTTGATATTTTTTTAAATATTACTTTGATGATTGTTTTCTGTATTATTTTTACTGAGTTCATTGTATTATTGTATGCTCCTCCCCACCAAATTATTCCATACTGGAGTAGTGAGTGAATTATAGCAAAATATACCTTTTTTAAAACTATTTATACTTAAAATGTTTCTCAATCTTATGAATATATAAATACATTTTCGTATTCTTTTCACTAATTCGCTAATGTGACTGTGCTATTTTAAATGTTGATCAATAATTACACCAAGATATTTGATTTCTTTTTTGGGCTTAAGTTTGTGCATGATTCGTTTCAGGTAATTTTGTTACAGTTGTCGTAATTACGTGTTTTACAGTGTAATTACAGTTGTCGTGTTACGTAATTGACTATGTTACATGTGCTTATATAATAGATTAAATCGAAAGTGTGGTATTTCCCAAATAATCAATACAATTGTCTGTTGCACTGTCCAAATATTTTGATTGCACAGTAGAATATCCGTTACACTGTGGATGCACTCATGGTGCAGTCGTGTTCAAATATTTGCGATAAATGATAAATTATCAACATTACTTCTCGTGTGTTTAATAAAGGTATGAACTGGGCTTACTTAATTTAATCAGGATATTAAATTAATTATTATTCATAGTGCAGTACGCTTACGAGTTTTTTTCAGGACCAAATAAATTCAAAATATTTTGTCCTTGTTTAGAAAAAGTATTTTTTAAAAAAGAATATTACATTGAATGAATATGATGCAGATAAATATCAATCCTGCTACCATCCTCGGGTATCCCGCTTCACTCAGAGACTGGAACACGGAGAGCTTCCAGATCTCTTCTCACATTAAGCGATCTTAAAAACTAGTGGTTTGTCACACTACTTCTCGTTTCCAGAAGACTGAACTTTTGACCCTATCGTACTGTAATCTTATTTTTAATGCATCCAGTAGATGTTTCAAGTATTTAGTTCTAGTATTTATTGCAAAGTTATTTCCACTTTTTTATTATTCTTTTTAATATAAATTATTTATAGCTTCGTTTTTAACTTTTTTATGCGTTACATTTAATACATCGACCGCTTTCTGAAAATATCATTATATTCATCAAGATGTCAAATAAACTGACTAAAACTACAAGAAAAAATGTTCTAATGTTTTAAATTAAATTTATAAATATATATATATAAATATTTAAAAAATAAATCTAGTGCGTAACTTAGTAAGAAAATTACATTTTCCGAAACAGGTTGGTGTATTAGAATTAAAACTCATAAAAGTGGTAAAAAAAAAGTTATACATAATTTACATTAAAAAGTATTTATTTCAATAATAATCATGAAAATGGAAGAAGAAATCTATCGAGCGGCAAACTCTAGCTTTTGTGAATCATTATAGTAAGAAGACAAAAGTTTGATAATGCTGGCCTAGTATTAATTTTGTTGAAATAGGTTATTGCAGTTGTCTTGAGATGGGCAAAGAAAAAAACAATGCTAATGGACATAATCCGAGAATAGGTATCCTTTGAAACCTAGAAATTATTAAAGAGTTTAGTTATCTCGGATTTATAATTACCGACTACGTTAGTTTAGCGTCAGCGAATCAGAAAGAAGATGTGCATAGACGTGGCGAAATGTTTTATGTTTAGATAACACAAGATATGGATAGATCGCTGTATATCTAAAAAAAATAAGATCGGACTTGTGTAGTCCATTATTTATGCATTCATTATTTATGTTTTGAGATATGGTATTGGAGACATTTTTAAAATTTATTTATTGGATATTTGATAAAAAAATTTTGTACATCAGAAGTGAACAAACAATAATATAACATTATTAAGGAGAACACATTCTTATTGTGAAGTTGTAATTATTCAGAACAGACGGTCTGTGATATTTGTAATACTAAATAATAATGTGTTCTCCTTAATAGTATAAGTTGTATCAATGTGTCCAAAATTTGACAAAAATGAATTGTTAATTCTGGCGTCCGCAGTCGGTTTACTCAAAGGTATTTGAGATTACGTAAAAATAATGTAGATGGCTTTCAACTAATGGAACGACAGATGTATTAATTTGAAAAAGTGTAACATATAGGTTCGAAAATTTGTCATGAAAAATACTGGCGCTATAACACAATTGGTAGTGTACTTCTACGGATTGGAAATAGAGATCCAGGTTCGAATAGCGCAAAAACAATATTTTTCGACAAAATTGATTTTATATGTACATATTTATAATTAATACATTAATTTAGTATTTAATAATATAACACACTTATTAGTTGACTGTGTGGGGTGCAGTAGGTATCCACTTCTGATATATAAAGCATTGTCCTGGCTACTTTGCTAGGCTATCGTCTGTGTTAAAGTAGCCAGTTTATTCCGTTATGTTGCGGTGTCATTTAATAAAAATTAAAAAGAAAAAGTCAGATTTGACAGGGGTATAAAAAAATAAATGGAGGCAATAATAAAGTATAGTGAATGTGTTGTATATCTAAGGTAAATTAGTTGTGCATTTATTAAGTTGAAATGTTGGACAACGATGCTTCCAACTGATCTCTATCCAATTGAATCATGTATTGTGTGAATATTTCGTAATTTTTTTGTTAGTGAATGATCTCCAGTTAGTGTTAAGTGTGTTGTACAGTTTCGGAGCTAAATACATGTAGAAACGTTGAAAGAATGTCGTTGTTGTTCTTGAAACTGTACTGTTTAGATGTTTATTCGTTGTCTAGTGTTGTAATCATGATTTATTACCAGGGGTGAGTTATTGTTTGAACGGCAGATGCTATATCGACAGCAAAACGTGACAATGTCTCCATTCTGCGTCAACGATAAACTTTCAATCATTTGTCTGAATCGAATCCTTCAATTTTTTGGGTATCTCGTGAAAAGAGATGATACCTTGGGGATGCTTGTTGTGGTGTGACGGAAAGGAAGGGGAAGATCCCCAGCCTGTTGGACCGACCGAGTGGAAAAAGCAACAGGCCCTTCTCTGATTGCAACCCTCAGAAAAGCGGAGGACTTTAGTCAAAGGGGCGTTAGTTCACGATGATCACGATTCTCAGTCATGAAGTAGAATAAGTTGTTATAAGTTCTGCGTCACAACATATAAAAAATAATAAATTTACCTTCACCATCCTTAATAAAAATAATTATTTGACCTTGTAAGAAAGATGTCAAGTTTAAGTACGTAGTCAATAGTAATATTGTATTTCAGATGTTTTGTTATACAAGTACGTTTATCTATGTCATATTATTTAATAATAATGTAAATAGTATAATCTACATATATTTTAATATTAGTTGACAAAGTATATAACCGATAGTCACTAAAATAATAAATAAAAATACACAATTTTCCTTTACACAAAGGGAACATTAGATAGAATAGAATTTATTAGATCCAGAGATTCTCAACTAATAATATATCAAATTAAAATAATTGATACATACACATATTTGGTGAAGTTACGAGTGTTTAGAACATAGAACATAGCTCTTTGGTTTAAACTCATCGCAATTCATGAACTTTAATTAAAAAAAATACACTTATATAAATATATTGTGGAGATTGGTGATAAAAAATTATTAAAAAATGATAAATTATTGAATAATCTGTTCTAACTTAAGTATTAAAGATTACTCTAATATTTTAATTTGAGCTACTTTTTCTTTAATTTCTTCGCCACTGAAGAAGTCTTGCTTTTGCAACACAACTTGAAGATGAGCAATGAAACCAGCAGTCCCAGCAGAGCAAAGAACGCCAACACATCTAGAAGTAGATACTGATACAGCGGAAGATCCGCAGACGCTGGTCTGAGATGTTGCCCACCATGCTTGATTACATGCTCCACCCAGTAGATTCCAGTCTCCAGGGGACTATTTTGTCTGTCTCTCCAGATGGCTGACAGCCTTTTAGCATTTTTTTGAATTCTGAAATATTTTAAATACTAATTTAATGGATTAATTATAAATATATACATATAAAATTAATTTTGTCGAAAAATATTGTGTTTGCGCTAACGGGCTACGAACCTGGATCTCCATTTCCAATCAAGGGATGTACACTACCAATTGTGTTATAGCGCCAGTATTTTTCATGACGAATTTTTGAATCTATATGTTACACTTTTTCAAATTAATACATCTGTCTTTCTATTATTTGAAAGCCATCGACATTATTTTTACGGAATCTCAAATATCTTCGAGTTAACCGACTGCAGACGCCAGAATTATCAATTCATTTTTATTAAATTTTGGACACATTGATACAACTTATATTATTAAGGAGAACACATTCTTATTGTGAAGTTGTAATTATTCAGAACATACGTCTGTGATGTTTTAAATACTAATTTAATATATTAATTATACATATATGCATATAAAATTAATTTTGTCGAAAAATATGTTCTGAATAATTACAACTTCACAATAAGAATGTGTTCTCCTTAATACTTAATGAAATATTTTAGTACAATATTGATAACTTCGCATAATCGAAGCACACAGAAAAAAAAGTTGTATTCTTTAAAAACAGAAGATGAAAAACTGAATTCAAAAATGTACATATGATTTAAATAACAAATAAAAAATATGAAATTAATAAATATATAACAAAGATACAGATAAGATACACAGTAATACAATTAAATTGTACATAACTATTCTGCCTCCAGAGAACGCAGCATGTAATTAAGGGTTGCTATTGTATTTTAGCCACAACCAATTCATGGACCTGAGCTATGGCAACCACTGAGCTTTGGACCAATAGTACTATTATTATATTATAGAACTATATTATAGAACTCTATTATTATAGAACTATATTATAGAACTCGTACGCATCGATTGATTACAGTTCGACCGGAGCTCGTGTATGTGTGAACTAGTAAATAGTGATATATTGTAAAAATTATGTTCTTTATCTACATACTATATGTGTGGAATACATATGTAAATACGAACTAAGCTAAAAAACTTCTAAACGTCAGAATTTGCAAGAAATGTAGGTCAATAAAATAAAGTAAATAATAATAATTTGTTTATTCCAGCGCGATCAGGTTTTTTGAATTTGATTCGCCATACAGATAATATATATTATGTTATACATTAAAGTTATGTAATAAATATAATGCTATGAAAAAGAAAAAGAAAACCAAGGAAAATATTAATAAATAAAAAAAAGTAAAAAATTCAAACATATATACACCCGAAATATAAATATTACATATATAACTACTTCAGTCACGGTTATTGTATATGTAGCTATTCTGTTAGCGCTGCCATTCTCTGTTCAGGGAACCAGGTTTCCATGAGAGCGTCAAATTACATCAAATTACGTGACATTGTCAACAATTGATATATAATATTAGGAGAACATATTCTTATTGTGAAGTTGTAATTATTCAGAACAGACGGTCTGTGATAATTCTGGCGTCAGTTATCAGATTACTCAAAGGTACTTGAGATTCCTTAAAAATAAGGTAGATGATATGAACGCAACGTTGTGGTTGTTGCGCAATCAAGATTTGTGGTGGTCGCAAATAGATGGCGGGAGGTTAAATTAAATTAACACGAGCTTTTATATACAAATTTACACCTTTTATTACAACACAAGGAAATATGGAAAAAAAAAGAAATTTTTTATTGCTACTTATATCTAACCTTAATTAAATGCGGGCGCACTAATTGTTCAATTGTTTTTTCCACTCACTTTTATCTGTTTTCACATTTGTGGCCGATTGCACGGCCACGTGTGGCCCGCTATGGGCGCGTGAGATAAGCGGCATTTGGAACCCACCCATGGTCTAGTTCACGAACGCGGGCTCTGCAGCTTCGCTCGCCATGTGGTTTCCGTAGCCGCGTCCGGTTGTCTCGTGGCGGGCGGCCTCCAGTACTTCGTTGCTGCAGGAATATCTGTAACTTGCCTCGTGTATAGGCGGGGTCCTCGGCTTCCTGGCGGCTTCGTCTCGAGGCAAAATGACGGTGGGTATGGAGTTGCCCGGCGCCCGGCCGCAAGGCCGGCGGCGCCCCGGAGCAAGTCCGGTGTGTTCGACAGGCGTGGAGCGAGAGAGACTCGTTTCGGCTAGGCAAAACCCACCCGGAAATGCGCGGGAGAGGGAGAAGCGACCCTTCGTCCACCGTGGATACATCTTAGGAGCGGAGTGAGGGGGGGGCATGCATTGCCCGGCGATGTTTAAATACGAGTTAAATAATAATTTAAAATTCGCGCTGAAAATAATATTCGTTACGTCACACGTGAGATGCGACCGTAACAGGCTTTTTCAAATAATGGAATGATTAAATGTATAAATATCAAAAAGGTAATATATAGATTCGAAAATGTGTCGCTAAAAATATCGTCGCTGTAGCATGGTTGGATAATGCTGCACCTTCCCGGGTTTCCAAAAGAGATCCAGATTCGAATACTGGTGGCGCAACAGTAATATTTTTCGATACAATTGATTTATATGTATATCTTTCTAATTAATATATTTGAAATATAATATCTTACTCTGGACCGAGAAGTTTTTTAAGGTTGTCCATAACACTTTTTGTGGTTATGTCATCGTAATCAAGAACTTCTCCTAGCAAACTATCCTTAGCTGATGCAGCATTATTGGGCTGATCTCCAAATATTGGTATCGCCAGGACTGGTACTCCGCAATGTGCTGCCTCTGCTAGACTGAGACCTCCAGCGTGGGTAATAAACACTTTGACATTTGGATGACCTAAAAAATATAATTTTGGTGGGTTTTATTACATATTGTTAAAACAAAGAATACGTTGACAAATTATATGTTAAATGCTGATATAATCAATTGCCCCGGTTGTTCATTTAATTTTTAGAAGAATTTAAAAACATATAATTACGTTGTTTATACGGGCTGACGAAGAAAAATATTTTTCCTCTGCATAATCAATCCTCTACAGTGTAAAAAAAGACCGAGTGTATTTCAATAATAGACTAAATAATTAGACTAAACTTAGGCTGTTTAAAAAACGTTTAAAATAAACCAAAAATACAAAGGACTCTTACTTAGAATATCACGTTGTGGAAGCCATTTCACAATCTTAACATTGGCTGGTGCCCCGGGCATGGTATCGTCTTCCCACTTCCACAAAATGTTTTGAGGAAGTTTCGAAAAGACTTCCTGAAATGCTTTCAACTTCTCAGTTGGCCATGTAGTAGCTCTCAGAATTGATCCCATACTGAATATTATAATACCGTGTTTCGATTCGTCCATATACTTCTGCAAGTCCTGTAGTTTCCACATTTGAATTATTTTGTTACGGTTATTATTGATTCAGATTAATAGGATTTCATAAAATTATTAATTTATTTTCTAATCACACAATTAAGGAGTAAATATATTTTCGTTAATTTTTAAAAATATTTTAAAATCATTTATTATAACTATCATTTTTTAAATTTTATCCTTTACTTTATTTTTATTTTTCAATAGTTTTATTAACTATTTTTTTTCATATATTTCTGTAAATCTTGAAAATGACATATTTTAAACATAATTAACTTTTGTATTATTCCCGTATCTGACTATTTTAATATTAACGATGTATTTTCTGTATCTCATAATTAATAATTAAATGAAATGTTGGTATATTCATAAAACATGTTATGTATGTAATAATGAAAAAAATTATATTTTTACTCTCAGCTCCTATTTTCAATTTGTCAAATCGTGATTATTAAAATAATTAAAAAATAATAGTTTTAATTTTTATTTTTCAGTCTGAAGATTATTTAAATAATGTTAATGGATAAACATAGCAATTATGTTCGGTATTACTTCTATGAAGTGCGGTCATGTGATGAGCTGGTCGTGTTTAGCAGAGATTTAAAAAATGATTTTAAAACCAATGTGACGACGAAATAACGACCCTTCAGACACTTCCTTGAATAATAAATAAAATCAAATACACAAAAAAAAATGCACATAACAAATTTTTATTTTGAAATAATCAGTTGCCACCGGAACTTGTCCTTTATATTTTTCAGAAATATATTTACACGAGAAAACAAATTATAGGAATCAGTTAAAAATTTAAGTACAGAAAAAATCTTTGCACTCATCGAAAAATTTAAGCCATTTAAACCATTTATGATTAAGAAAAAATTAACACTTATAAATATAGTGATTTGGTAATGGTAATAGTAATAAGTATGTAATTTAGTATAAAATATACTAACCTCAGGCAGTGCGTTTGGATTATTTATGTGAATTCCTCCTATTTCAACAACACTTGGTGGGTATTCGAATGTACCATGCAATGGAAAATATGTGCTTACTAAATTAAGACTCATATTCTTAAATCTGTTTTGAAAATCTGGAAACACTTTACCATAATGTTTCTCCAATGTATTCAAAACACTTTTAGAAATTAATTGGTAGTAGAAAATTTTACAAATCCTCGTAACAAAAAGCGATTTAATCGTTTGGATAAATGTTGGATGTATTCCGTATCCTGAAAAGTGAGTAGGTATATACGAAGGATTCTCAGATAGTCCCAAACTTCCCTTTGTCCAAGGCATTAAAACATGTGGCGAATATCCAATGAAAGGTAATTTTAATTGGTCTATAATTCCAAGTCCACATTCACTGTTGAATGTTTCAATAATAGCTAAATCGAATTGTCCCTCTTTCAATTTCTGCACTTCTTCATTGGCCAACAACGCGTGACAGGTAGTGTTCGCCAAATCAGCCAGTAACATAATTGACTTAATATGTATCAACAGTTTTTCAACTCCAAAAGGGAGAGGAGACATCCGTAAAGTATCAAAAGAAAACGCTTCATCCAAGACCGGAGCGGATCCTCTGAGACTGATGTGTCTGTAGGTCTCAGGATGGTCTTTGTATGGAAAATGTGAGATCACTGTGACGTCGTGGCCCTTTTGGGCCAAGCCCCGAAAGAGCGGATAGAATACGTAATCGTGACTTTTCGCTGTGTGCGGTAGAATTCCGAGTATTCTGTAGCCGTCCGCGTTGCAGCAATATATTATAGCCACAAACAGCAAAGTGTGAACGATATTCATTTTATCACTTTAACTCACTGTTTCGTAAATATTAAATATAATTTACGAACTCAATAACAGTACTGTCATCTGTTTAGAACGAATCGTACACAATACAGAACACACACCTCGAGAAATTCGAATAGTACTGCCACAGCGATATTTGGGCATAAATATTTACACTGTTAAATGATTAGACTATTTGAATGTATGTGTGTAAAGCCATCAAATATGATTGCTATCCTGAATGTTATTTGTTACAACGTTCAAAATATGTACCTATAACGCACAAAGCGAATGGATTGGTCGTTGAATAACAATACAATCAAATGTATTAATTAGAAAGATATACATATAAAATCAATTTTCTCGAAAAATATTGTTATTGCGCCACCGGGATTCGAACCTGGATCTCTTTCCAAACCGAGGAAGGTGCATTATCCAACTATGCTACATCGACATTATATAAAAAAAAAATTTTATATGTATCTTTTTAAATAATACATACTGCATATATATTTTTAGCGAAAAATAAATGATTATTGAAATTAATAAAAATATTTAAAATCTATTATGATGTCAAAATGATTGAAAATAATGTAATACCAATGATTGTTCGAAGTGTCAATATGCAATATTTTTACTAATTAAAAAAGATATGTATTGTGCAAGTTTATCAATCTGCAATTTTTCGTCGTGCCATCGGTGCCAAAATTGCCAAAATATTTTAATTTTGGTGTTTACAAATACAACTTAAAAATAATTATAACGAAATACCAGCGAAGTAAAAATGCAAACGTATCAAAGATTGAATATTGATTCGAAGAAAGATTTGTCCGAGATGGACACTATTTATACTCAATTACATTTTTTGGAACTTTGGTTTCTTGTCAAACAGGGTACCGGGTCCGCTGGACCCCTTGCCCCCTCATCGTGAAGTTTGCCTAGGTGGCCTGAGAAAATGTTGTTTTTTATTATTATTCTGCTATTTATAACATGGCGCATGAAAACTGCTCAATGGCGCAGTGAAATTAAGACCTCTATGCGAGGACGGTCTTGGGACGTTTTATTAGTGACGGGGTGTTTATATCATAGGACGTTTATTATTGGGTTTCGGTACTTGGGAAGACCCTCATAGAAACGTTTGGAGGTTTGTTTAATGAACTCCATGACGGGGAGAATGCCGGTAACGTGATGTAATTGTATGACTCTTGACCATTTTGGGGCTTTCAGAGCTGATCTGAAAACGTGTTCTATTTAATATATTATGTAACGTTTTGCATTTCTCCGTGAAAATGCCTTTACCGGAGTCGTAATTTAGGATTGTTTTCACCAATATAAAGAGCATGGGCCCAAGATGCACATATAGTGCATCAAACTATAATTCTTTTCTTTTTTTTATTCTTCACATATTGGGTTCTGGGTTTTTATAAATTGGATACTGTACATTTTTTTCAAACAGGCGGCGCCTCTGTGAAAAAATATAATAATGAAACTTAAAATATGCAAAGTCTAATATCGTACAACGCCGGTTAATACCGTGCGTTATGTACAGTAATTAGCCAACTACCCTG
This sequence comes from Eubasilissa regina, assembly GCA_022840565.1. Taxonomy (NCBI): domain Eukaryota; kingdom Metazoa; phylum Arthropoda; class Insecta; order Trichoptera; family Phryganeidae; genus Eubasilissa; species Eubasilissa regina. The sequence goes on along the minus strand of JAINEB010000020.1, from coordinate 10,964,375 downwards.
TCTCGATAAATCCAAAAATTGTGGAAATATAAAATAAATTATAAATCATAAATACTTTTGTGATGAAATATTTAGGAAATTGAGAGCAAAGATTAAAAAAATAGTGAATATTATTAGCTTAAGAAACGTACTTACATTTGATCTTACTTCTTCCGAAATGTATAGTGGTCAGCACTCCCTACAATACTTGCTAATTAATGCTTGTGCTTGTGGCATAATAAATGCGTAAGAGTGAGACAAATATCTGTATATCGTTTGTTTTGTTGTAAGAGCTAAGTACGGTAATAGCCTCCGCTCCCCCAAGTCCCGGTAGCAGCTGTAGTTTTTTTGAAAGATTGATTTGTTCTTTGAATTTCTAAGGGCCCGTTGTGTAATCAGTAGTAACTTTTTACTACAGTTAAAAATGTTATTAAAGTTAAAAATTTCGCGTAACGGGTTGTTTGATCGTTAGTAAAAATATATTTACATCCCGTAGTAAACTCATTTTACTATGCGATATCCGATAGTAAAAACGAGAATCGATAGTTAAATATGGCCGATTTTTCACAGCTGTTCCAAAAGTCATCTGACACATTGATACATTGAAAGTTCAGTTGTGTAATATACATTATTACACATAATACAAAAAAATGTCACCACCAAAGTGACAGATATCGAACACTAGACGAAAAAATCCATAGATAATGCATCAAATAAAGTATATTTAATGATTATTTATTACACCTATAGATATCTCTATTTATGCTTCGACAATAGTAAATTTGACGTTCAAACAACCCGCAAACGATTTTAACCACGGGGGTTAGTAAAAAGTTACTAATAATCACACAATCGGCCCTCAGTGACTTACCGATTAGCTTTAGTTTTAGAATATAACCTTTTCTTACGATTGTATAATATTCTGTAATTATGTGATTTTCTAATCCTCACATGTCCTGTTAATATGTTATAATACATATTATAATTTTTTTTTCAAGGAATCAAACATCAAACTGATGAGGCATGTTATTTATTAATCTAAAATGCAACCACGTAAGTAATACTATTACTGTACTAAAATTTTATATTAATTACTTTGTAACAAACATTATAAAATGTATTAATTACGTATATATATTCCATTTTAAATTAAGTAGCTCGGGCTATCAAGTACTGAATTTTCTAAAACTGAACTGTTACAGGTTGTTAAAAAGATATAAATAATGATTTAAATCTCTTTAGAGTTTGAGCAACGTCTTTCGTACAAATCATGACTTTTTATTCTTGAATGTAATGATGGTATGATGGACAAATTTACAAAAATATATTGAATAGATTAAAGTTTAAAACATTACTGTAGTATTTTAAATAATACTACTTTTTCTTTAATTTCTTCGCCACAGAAGAAGTCTTGCTTTTGCAACACAACTTGAAAATGAGCAATGAGACCAGCAGTCCCAGCAGGGCGAAGAACGCCAACACATCCAGAAGTAGATACTGATACAGCGGAAGATCCGCAGACGCTGGTCTGAGATGTTGCCCACCATGCTTGATTACATGCTCCACCCAGTAGATTCCAGTCTCCAGAGGACTATTTTGTCTGTCTCTCCAGATGGCCGACAGCCTTTTAGCATTTTTTTGCATTCTGAAATATTTCATATATGTTATTCACAACATACAACGATTGAAGCACTGGGAATAAAATACTGTATTGTATATAAAATTGTGGATGAAAAAAAAAATACATAAGTGTAAATGATTTAAATAACAAATAAAAAATAAGAAGTTGGTAAATATATAACTTTTAATACAAATTAAACGAATCAGCTAGAAAGATGTTCAGACAAAATCTAATTATCTAAGAAATATTTTAGTTCTTCAATTTTAGCTAAATTACTTTGTCGCAACATGTATTATATAAATAATATGAAAAAATAAGTTATTTATACCACTATTTATTGATAAATTAACACGATTCGATACCTATGGTAGCTTCTTCAAAAAACAATGTAGGTATACTAAAATGAAAAATGAAAACATAGATAAAATCTAAACTATAAAAGTATAAGTAGTGGGTAACTAAATAGGAACTAATGTGAAAACAAATTTAAAAGGTGATTATTTGCAAGAACGTGTGGTTATTTATAATATTTAATTTGGTGTCAAAATTTGGTGTAGTTTGTTTCCTTAAGATGATTGGCAGAATAGTTGTGCATAATACATAGGTATCGAAACATGTCGATTTATCAACAAATAGTAGTTTATATAATGATTTAAATATTTTAGTTGCTACCGGGATTCGAATCTTGACCTTTCCAATCCATGGAAATGCGTTAATCAATTTTGACTAAATTTTACGACAAATTTTGAACTTGTATTTTGTAGCTATTTTAATTTGATATACCTGTTATTTTTGTATTGTTTATTGTATTTTTTAAAACAATCAACTTTACATTGTGATGAATTGCAAATACCCTTGAATAATATACGCTGGGAGACACCCGAACTAAATCAATCTATTTTATTATATTTTGATAAACTTTAATACAATTTAAATATTTTTAAGGAGAACACATTTTTATTGTGAAATTTCATTTTCAGAATCTCAGAATATATTATAGTTGTCGTATTTCTAATACAAATTAAATAAAAAACTAGAAAGATATACAGAAAAAATCTATTTATCTAAAAAATATTTAGTTGTTATAGCGGAATATAAAAAGATCCAGGTTCGAATTCCTGTAAAAAATAAAACATTTTGTCAAAAAATAGAATTTTTCTGTATACCTTTCTAGTTGATTAATTTAATTTGTATTATATATCGTTATTCTGCTTATCTTATTCTCTGGTCAGGAAAATGAGAACGCAGCTTGTAATAAAGGGTTGCTCCTGCATTCTATCTGTAACTTAACATCAGAAATACAATATCTTAGGAGAGAAAATCATTTATGGACCCGGCCTATGGCAACAATCGCACTTTGGATCACCATTACTATTATTATAGGTATTAAATTTTAGGAGAATTTAAGGATATATTTTAAAGTTTCTATTATTTTTAGATTTTTAATTTAATCGGTGATTTTCAAATCAACAAAATATTCAGAAGGCGGTTATTATGAATCTTTGTAAAATATGAAAATGGCCTAGCTGTATTTTTACACAAGGTTGAATTAACATTACATTTTTTAAAAATTGTGGACCGACTGCTTTCTGTATAACTACGTTCAATTATTGTACTGAACTCGTATACATTAATTGGTTGCAGATCGACAAGAGCTCGTAGATATATAAAGAGCGATATAAAAAGGAAGCTATTCTCACTTACATTCTGCATATGTAGAATATATTATACATAAATATGAGCTAAGCTAAAGAACTTCTAAAACAATATAAACTACAAGAAATGTATGTCTATAAAATAAAGTAAATAAATGATCAAATAACAAGATATTGTCAATACTGGAATTAAAATATAATATCTTACTCTGGACCGAGAAGTTTTTTGAGGTTGTCCAAAACACTGTTTGTGGTTATGTCATCGTAATCAAGAACTTCTCCTAGCAAACTATCCTTAGCTGATGCAGCATTGTTGGACTGGTCTCCGAGTATTGGTATCGCCAGGACTGGTACTCCGCAATGTGCTGCCTCTGCTAGGCTGAGACCTCCAGCGTGGGTAATGAAGACTTTGACATTTGAATGATCTAGAAAATATAATTTTGATACTTAAATATTCTTTAAATAAAGAAAATGTTTATTAATATAGTGGTACAGTAAATTTTGGACAATATTGTTTCTACTATTTTCAAGTGCATCCAACTTTTCACAGATTTTAATGTACCAAAAATAGAAGACATACAAAAAAAATTCAATAATTCGAATTTTCAAAATTAAAAATCAATTAAATTTTAGAAGCGAATTCCGATCTACAAGATATAGAGATCAAATTGATATCCCAAAACTAAAATATACCGCAACTCAAAATCAACATATTTATCAAGGTATCAAATTTTTTAACAATCTCCCCATCACAATTAGAAAAATTACGGACTATCACAAATTTGTAACTGAAGTAAAAAAAATATGTACACAGATTAACTGAAACATAAATTAACTCGAATATACTCCTTCTCTATACACGAGTCTTACTCTCATAGAGAAGAAACAAATGTTAAAATAAATATATATATATATATATATATGTATATATTTACACTGATTATTAAAATTGTATTACATTTTTAACATTAATAAAAAAAAAAAAGTAAAGGACAAGGAAATTGATAAAAGAATAAGCTCAGCTAATAGTATTGTACAGTCACTGTATAAGCTAAGTATTAAGGAAAACAGAGTTCAACAATAAAACAAAACTGGCGATTTTCATGTTTCCTCCACCACCACCTTGACCAATGGACTTTAACTTTGAACTAGGAACTAGCAATTGGCGGTAGCTGGGCCCTGTGAGTAGCTATTATGATCGTTTTGTGGTCGACAGTGGCCACTATGGGGCCAGTGTTGACTGCTGCGCAGCCAGGGCTTCCATGGAATCAATATATCAATGTAGAAATCTTTTATTACATTGCATTAACAATAGTGCATTGTGCATTCTTATTATACTGCTTTAAATGAAATATAGATTTTACAGAAGCCCTGGCCGTGAAGTAGTCATCGCGGGTCGCGTAGGACCTGCAGGCGATTATTGTGGATTGTTGCTATTGTTCTTCTAGTGCAATTTGTATTGCCCTTCCAGGAATTGTACAAAAGGTGTTCTTACGTATCAACTTTTAAATATATATGCCCACTTAAATACATTATTGAAAACACTGAGATCATGTTTACACAAACGATTATTGAACAAACGTAAACATTTATTTGTCACTTGCATCGCGTCGCTTTTGAAAGTGCGACCATAGATAAAACAGATGTTTATACTTGACAGTCGTAAAAATTTGTACTATGTCGCTAATGTATAATTTTTCTTACTCGAATAAAGATAATGTACACTTCATTTAATTTATCTTACTGGAAATGACACTTACATGTACCGATCCAATAACATATCTAGATCATAGATAAAAGGAACGATATCATCCGATAGGAACTTTGAATGAACCCGTCGCTGCTCCAAATAAAAAATCTAAGTAATGTTGGCTTGGACATATTCTCCGTATGGGAAACGAAAGACTGCCTAAGTAGATTTTCGCATCAGTGCCAGAGGGAAGAAGACCTGTAGGATGACTTAGTGGAACACGTAAAAGGTAAATAGAAATACTCCGTGAAGAAACATGGAACTATCAGTGGCCCCAAGTAATAGACAAGGCGCAGCGGTGGAAGAGTAGTATCCAAGCTTCCCTCGACCTGATTACGATAAAAGGGATAAAGAAAAAGAAGAAGAAGAAAAAAATTGTTTATACGTTGATAAACGTGGGCTGATGAAGAAAAATATCTTTCCTCAGCACAATCAAAAAAGACGTTTTAAATAATTATAGACCAGAAATACAAAGAACTCTTACTTAGAATATCACGTTGTGGAAGCCATTTCACAATCTTGACATTAGCTGGTGCCCCTGGCATGGTATCATCTTCCCACTTCCACAAAATATTTTGAGGAAGTTTCGAAAAGGCTTCATGAAACGCTTTCAACTTCTCAGTTGGCCATGTAGTTGCTCTCAGTAGCGATCCCATACTAAATATTATAATACCATGTTTCGACTCATCCATATACTTCTGCATGTCCTGCAATTTCCCCATTTTGTAACAGTTATTATTGATTACAAATTAAATGTATTAATTACAAAGATACACATATAAAATCTATTACAAAAGATACACAGATAAAATCAATTGATCAAAAAAATATTTTTGTTACTACCGGGATATTGATTGGGATATAAATTGATTTTATCTGTATATGTATCTCTGTAATTTATACATTTAATTTGAATTAATTATCACAGACCGATGTTCTGAAAAATTACAACTTCACAATAAGAATGTGTTCTCCTTTATAAAAAAAAAGAAGTTATTATTCATTTTGAATAACAGATTTTCACGGTATTATTGATTTATTTTATAATCAGATAATTAACAAATATATTTTCAGAGTTTCTATGTAATTTTTAAAAATATTTTCTTACATCAATTAGAGGACAAAAATCAGAAAATGAAATTTTTGTTTAATAATTAAATTTCATTTCCAACTGTTGGATCATTTTTTTTTTCTTTATACATATTTTTATAAATCTTGAAAATTGCATATTTTAAACATAATAACCTTTTTTGTTGTTACCGTAATTGGTTATTTAAAATTCACATGTTTTAAATTTTGGTTATCATTCATAAAACATTTTATTTTTATAATCTTACATTTTTATTTATAACTCCCATTTCCAATTGATAAAATCGGTATTATTAAAATTATTAAAATAAATGTTACATATTTTTATTTTAAGTTCAAAGGTCATTTAAATAACGTTGATAGATAAACATAGCAATTATTAGGTTTGATATTATGATACTTCTACAAAATGCTATCAAGTGATTGGATTTTTTTGGTTGTGTTTTACAGTGATTTAAAAAAAGATTATTAAATAAAAACTACCTTGAAATTCACAAATTCATCTTTCAGAACATATTGTTCAGTAATAATGAAATAATAGTATATATAATATTAAATTGTTAACTTTATTTTATTAACCGCTTAATGAATTAAAATACGTCTACCAGATTCTAAAAATATTATTTTCTACTTCAAGATGTCAATAACTATTCAAAAACATATGTTATTGTTTCTTTAACAGAATTTATTTAAAAATAAAAAAAAATTAGTACCTATCTAATTGTTACTTGATACAAAAATTACTAGAATAATTTTTAGGAAAAAATTTAGAATGGGACTTGTGGTTAAATTTAGTTGGTTGTTTATATTTTTTTGATTAGTTTCACATGCTTTATTTATCTACAGCGAATTCAAATTATTTAATTTATGACCAACACCGTTTACATGCAAAATTGACAATCCCAATTTTTTTTCAAATCCATGACCATTTTCTATCAAATGAATAGAAAATTCTGAAATAGAGTTTAAAAATTCAAATTTTTCAATAATATTGAAAAAAATTAAAGAAATTAGTTAGATAGATACACGAAAAAATATTATTTGTTCATCAACAAGATACGAGATTTTTTTACTGATGAATTACGTTACCAATTTCGCTATTTTAACCATTTTTGAGACAAATTTTTAACAAAAAATTGACTAATTAATATTATTTTCTGGTAATGTTTTAAATAAAAAATATTAATATAAGTAAATAATTAAGTTTAAAATATACTAACCTCAGGCAGTGCGTTTGGGTTATTTATGTGAATTCCTCCTATTTCAACAACACTTGGCGGGTATTCGAAAGTACCATGCAATGGAAAATATGTGCTTACTAAATTAAGACTCATATTCTTAAATCTGTCATGAAAATTTGGAAACTCTTTACCATAATGTTTCTCCAATGTATTCAGTGCACTTTTAGTTATCAGTTGGTAGTATAACAATTTAAAGAGCCTCGTTACAAAAAGTGATTTAATCGTTTGGAAAAAACTTGGATGTGTTCCATATCCTGAAAAGTGAGTAGGTATATACGAAGGATTCTCAGATAGTCCCAAACTTCCCTTTGTCCAAGGCATTAAAACATGTGACGAATATCCAATGAAAGGTAATTTTAATTGGTCTATAATTCCAAGTCCACAATCACTGTTGAAAGTTTCTATAATAGCTAAATCGAATTGCCCCTCTTTCAACTTCTGCACTTCTTCATTGGCCAACAAGGCGTGACAGGTAGTGTTCGCCAAATCAGCCAGTAACATAATTGACTTAATATGTATCAACAGTTTTTCAACTCCAAAAGGGAGAGGAGACATTCGTAAAGTATCAAAAGAAAACGCATCATCCAAGACCGGAACGGATCCTCGGAGATTGATGTGTCTGTAGGTCTTGGGATGGTCTTTGTATGGAAAGTGTGAGATCACCGTGACGTCGTGGCCCTTTTGAGCCAAGCCCCGAAAGAGCGGATAGAATACGTAATCGTGACTTTTCGCTGTGTGCGGAAGAATTCCGAGTATTCTGTAGCCGTCCGCACTGTAACTATATATTATAGCCACAAACAGCAAAGTGTGAACGATATTCATTTTATCACTTTAACTCACGATTTCGTTTTCATAAATTATATTATGAACTCAATAACAGTACAATTATAAAATACTGTCATCTGTTTAGAAAGAATCACATATTATTAACGAGATCACGCACCACACACCGCAGAACACACACCTTGAGAAATTTGAATAGTACTGGCTCAGCTGTATTCAGATATAAACTCAATCTTAAATAATTGAAGAGACTATGTGGATGTATGTGTAGTCATGTGTACGTGTGTACAGTCATCAAACAAGATTGATATCTTGTATATTATTTGGTATAACGTTCAAAGTATGTATTGCGTATTAAGTGAACGGATTGGTCAATGAATAATATTATATAGTAGTTAGCTGATGGTTTGTCGATTTTTTTAATGTTATCTGTATAACATAAAGTATTAGTGTTTACAAACCATGATGATATCTGATTGACCAAGCGATCTAAAATAGTAGAGTTAATGTAAATTATTCAGATACTTTTGAATATATTGTTTGATGAAAATTTCACTTACGACAACAATTTCTCTACACTGCCAAATAATAAAAAAACATGATTATTTTAATATTCACAATAAAACTTTGTGCTACACACACGTTGGAGGATAATGAAAGAAACTGCACCTCTCGAAACTAGTAGTGAAGATAACCCAACGTGTGTGTAGTACACAGTTTTATTATGAATAATAAAATAACCAAATTACACCACAAAATAACTGCCATGTTAATTAATGATAACAAAAAATATGATTCAGTTGTCCCGAATTAATTAGTACAGTATTTCCAGGGACCCATTACATTTCTTAATATTTTCTGTATTTTTCGGACCTCTGATTAATATTGACGGAAACATTTTTTCATTATAACATATTCTAACGTTGTTTATTTGTGACCTTTTAATTTCTTTACTGCATTTCGTGTAGTATTTAAAAGACAGCAATACATATCTATCTAGTATAGTCTAGTTGCAACAACCAGCAATAGAGGTTGCTTCACATCAGTAATATCTATCGATTGATAATATTAATTGACTGTAAATCTGACATGAGGATGGTATTCGATAACGATATTATCATCAAATGAAACGATAACATCATTCCATGTTATAAAATGTTTAACTATATGTAGACATAAAATATTTACTTATAATATGAAACATATTGCTTAACCACGCTTCTAAAAGACATCACGAGTATTTATCTTAGAATCATTTATTTGATACAAATTTTAACCGATTAAAAAAATGTATAAATTGTTTTATTTTTAACCAAAAAATTACTTTAAATAATTTAAAAACCATAAAACACGTGTAATTAATTTTATTTTAAATGGGCAAGTGATAATAGGAATTTTTGTCTTATATACTACTATTTTTAAGTCTGAGATTAAAAAAATATGTTATTAATTAAAAATATATATAATTTTATATTGACTTTGCACTACACATGCACAATTTTTGAGCGAATATTGCTACTAGTTTCGGGAAGAGCAGTTCTTCCCATCTACAGTTGTAAACTAAATTAAAGACAGTCGGATATGGGGGCCGAAAGGGTGGGGGTGGTTTTATTGTTTCTTGAAAACATCGATAATAGCGATAAAGTATTTGAAAATATTAAATTTAATGTTTTTTCTGAACTCGAATTTTTCTGAAATTCTATTATTTCAAGATTATTCATTATTATTCTCCTGTATGGTACCGAATGGAGTAATACGGTTAGCGAATTCGAAAAAAAATAATTTTTTAGACGTATTTAAATTTCTCGCGGTTTGGTTAATGAATATTTTTTACAATCTCTCCCAAGTTATTTGATATATCCCGATTTTTTCCAGAAATATCTATTTTTGTTTTACTATTTAGAAATTTTTTTCCAATATTATTATTAGTGTAAAATGCGGGTCTAATATGGGTAGAGAATTGTGTGTGTAGTACAAATTCAATATAAAAATGATGTATTTATTTTGAATCAAAATGTAACTGCCAAATCAATCAATCATATTAAATATGTTATTGTTCAAAAACTTACCTCAGATGTACGTTTGAAATGAGATTTGTCACTATAATTTGTCACTATTTGTCACAATTATTTGTCACAATGATTTGTCACTATAATTTGTCACTATGATTTGTCACTACGATTTGTCACTATGATTTGTCGCTACAATTTGTCACTACGATTTGTCACTATGATTTGTCAATATGATTTGAATAATTTTCATACCCACGTAATGTGAATTTAATTAATTGATACTGATATATTTTTTTTAGACTTCATTCTATGGGTTTCAATTTTATTTGAATGATTTTGAAAGTAACATGTTGGAGACATTTTAATAAAGAATAATAAAGTTATTTTACTAATCGACCTATTTATAAATTTTTATTAAATATACGAATTATTATTATGCTGATAAATAAATATAATTTAATGAAGAAAAAAAATGCACTTGATTATCTCATTGAGATCTATACAGAGTATATTTTCATACTACTCACAGGTACGACTATTAACTATAATATTTTATTCATATGTATAGAAGGTTAATTAAAAAAAATATATATAATTTTAAATTATTATCACACAGTAGGTACAATTAAGTTAAACAAGAGCAATGCAATAAATAAAACGATTAAGTTAATATTAACTTAAACTTAATTAAAAGTAATATCAGAGTAATATTTTCACATATTCTTAGTTTTTTTTCAATTTATCGTTCACTGACAAAGTGTTACTTTTACAACACAATCTATAAATTATAAATACGATAATTATTCCAAGCAGTGTGAAGAATGCCAGGACATCAAGAAGTAGATATCGATACAGAGGAAGATCTGCAGAAACTGGTCTAAGATGTTGTCCTCCATGCCTGATCACATGTTCCACCCAGTAGATACCTGTCTCCAGAGGACTGTTCTGCCTGTCTCTCCAGATGGCTGAGAGTCTTTTAGCATTTTTTTGCATCCTGAAAAGTTCAATATTTTGATCCTGACGTTAAAACATGATTTATGTGGATCCGTTTTAAAATTGGACTTACAAGTCGTAGGTTATGCACCCGTAAACTAAGAAAATTACGAAGTGAAAGATGAATTTTGTACGAATGTGAGGGATGTAATGAATGTAAAACTGAATAATGAAACAATAATTTTTACAGGCTATTTGAATGGATGGGTGAGGACTCGAAGGGATGGTTTCGAGTCAGCCATTGGTGTGTACGGTGACAAAAAGATGAATGCGAATTGAAAAAGTCTACTTGAGGTATGCTTGGAATGCAACCTTTTTGTCTCAAACACCTTTTATGATCACAAATGAATCCATCAGTATACATGGGAGAGAGGAAATTAAAGGTCGAGGATTGATTTTGTGGTGGTTGACTCTAGACTGAAATCCGCTACCGTTGATACTCGAGTGTTTCGGGCGTCGAGATGAACTGACCATTTCCTTGTCGTCTCAAAATTAGAATAAAATAATATTTGAGATGCCTCACTGATTACAATTTTATATCAGTGGATTGGAAGAGATTCAGGTTCAAATCCCGGTAGCAACAACAATATTTTTCGATAAAATTGATTTTATATATATGTATCTTTTTAATTAATAATCATTTAAACGTAACTAATAGTCCTGAATTTAATATTTTCCCGATTTTCAACGTCTTTAAAAATACCTTCTATCGCGATTATGCTAGGCCACAGTTCAATATCAACGATATTTATTGTAATGGATTTGTTTACTTTGTCGAAGATACAGTGCTGTCGATACTGGTCGACATCTAATGAAGGTTATCAAGGTTTACGAAAAGACTTTTACACAAATATCGAGCACGTTTGCATAACATTGAATCTGTTTGATAGATCACAAGAATTTAAAATCAGTAAAGTATATAATGAACAAGGCTAGTCACTCGTAAAATAATGACTTGAAGCCTGAAAAATTCATTTTTAAGGAAGATAAAACTAGTATTAATTAATTATACCTCCGAACCAACTGAACGAACATATTATGTTTGTTGCGTAATAGCATAGATTATGGAATAAACAGGATATTCGGAAGGAGGTTTGCACTCACCACAATCCAGTTCTTCTGACACCTCCAAGGTGGACTGTAAATTTATATTTATCACTATCTTCGTTCAGGGGTCCTAGTCATTTAGAATGCAACGTATTAGACGCGACGTCTCAATTTAATACTATATACTATACTCCGATTCACAATAATTTGCGGTAATCCGCACCGTTTCAAGGTCGCCTGCCGGGTGAGGAGAGGAGGGGAGAGGAAGGCACATTATACTATTTTTGTTCAAGGATAAATATAATATATGTCCCAAATAATGTATATTATATAAATGCTTATTATTATACCACATCAGGAAAAAAATTAGGCAGACAGCAGCTCTGATATGAAATCTTAAGCCTTCTTATACACATATGTAAGGATACGAAATTAAATTAAACTTACTTCGGATCAAGAACTTTTTTGAGATTTTCTAATAAATTTTTTGTAGTAATTTCGTCATATTCAAGGACTTCTCCCAACATGCTATCCTTGGCCGCTGCTGCATTATTGAACTGGTCCCCGAGAATTGGTATTGCCAAGACTGGTACTCCACAGTGAGCCGCTTCTGTTAGGCTGAGGCCTCCAGCGTGGGTAATGAAGAGTTTGGTATTTGGATGATCTAAAATGATTTTTTATTTTATTTTTTATTGATAAACATATTCACAACATTACAATGATATTAAAATGCACAAACATTTTGACAATCAGAGGAACAACATGTTTCAGAAACATTGTTATTAAAGATGTCGAATCATTTGACGCGATATTTTGGTGTTCGAGTAGTGCGATTCGGCTGTACGGTAAGCATGTGTTCTAAGTTCAAACCGTGCATAACATAATTTCGCCTTTAAACTGAGCCTGAGCCATTATTAATAATACAACATGAATATTTATTTAAAAAAAAATGTATTTAATGGAGTCTGGTAGAACGATAATTATTTTTTTATATTTAATTGCACATAATGACAGAGACAGGAAACTACTAATCGTTTTCTGACCACTGTGGTCAGAACCATTGTGGTCCGCCTATAAAATTTATAAAGCGGACAGTAATCGCGTACCTCGTCAAAAATTCTTCATTTATACCAAAATAGTTTACTAGTTTTAATCTTCGTGTTGTTTTACCGTGACATCAATACAAGGTAATCAAGAAATATCTTACTTAAAATATCAAGTTGTGGAAGCCATTTCATAATTTTTACGTTTGCGGATGCCTCTGACATGGTGTCGTTCTCCCATTTCCACAAAATATTTTGTGGAAGGATCGAAAAGGCTTCTTGAAAGGCTTTCAGTTTCTCAGAGGGCCATGAAGTAGCCCTGAGTATGGATCCCATGCTAAATACTATAACACCGTCTTTTGACTCATCCATATATTGCTGCAGGTCCTGGAAATTTTAACATTTTAGTCCAACAATCACAGGTACTTTGCTGTATATAAAAATATATTAATGGTATTAATTATGCCCCTTTAAGATAAAATAATAAATGTTGTGTTTTTTCATTTCATATTTCTGATTAAAAAACAATAAAAAAATACACATTAATAGGATCAATATATAGATATTATGATATTTTTGATATAAAACTTGATTTTAAATATCTGAAATCTCAAAGCATGTAAATAAAATACAGTTACATTTAAATTTTAAATGAGTTTTAAAAACATAAAAAATTGATAATATGTCTTGTAAATTGAATGGTTTATAACTCTATTAGTTTTTCATCTTGCCTTTAAGGTTATAAGAAAATATATTTCATATATGCGAGAATTTTTTGTATTAAGGCAATTTTGTGGTATGCGGAAAATGAATTTAATGGTCGCGGTATCTCTTATAATATTTATATTTTCTTAATAATGGCAAATAACATTAAGTTTATTAGTTTTACATTAGTGTAAAGGTCTTATCCAAATAATGGTTTTACAAATATGAATTATTATTGAAAGGTAAGCCTTAATGATAATGAAAAAATTATGTTTATACCTTAGGTAGTGGTTTACGGTTGCTTATGTGTATACCACCAATTTCAACAACATTCGGTGGGTATTCAAATGTACCGTGTAACGAAAAGTACGTGCTTACGAGATTAATACTCATATTTTTAAATCTGTCTCGAATATCTTCAAAGTCTCTGCCATAATATTTTTCCAAAATATCGCGTTGATTTTTGATGAGGTGGCAGTATACGGTTTTTGAAATCATTCTCACAAAAAATGATTTGATTGTTTGGAAAAAGGTTGGGCGTGAGCCGTATCCTGAAAATTGCGTAGGTAAATAAGAAGGATTTTCAGACAGTCCTAAACTTTCCTTCGTCCAAGGCATCAAGGTATGCGACGAGAAACCGACGAAAGGTAATTTCAACTGGTCTATAATTCCAAGTCCACAATCACTGTTGAATGTTTCAATAATTGCTAAATCAAATTGTCCCTCTTTCAACTTCTGCACTTCTTCATTTGCTAACAAGGCATGGCAGCTAGAATTTGCGTTATCTGCCAATACCATCAGTGTTTTAACGATCACCAAAATTTTCTCAACACCGAATGGTAAGGGAGATGGTCGGAAAGTATCAAATGTAAAAGCTTCATCCAAGGTGGGTACAGATCCTCGAAGATTAATGTGCTTGTATGTATTTGGATGATCATTATACGGAAAATGCGAGATCACTGTAACATCGTGCCCCTTTTCTGCCAAGCCACGTAAGAGAGGATAGAATACATAGTCGTGACTTTTTGCTATGTGAGGAAAAATTCCAAGTATTCTGTAGCCGTCCACGCTACAACAGCACGACAAAATAACGGTAAAAATTAGGGTACTTGCGTTCATTTTATCTAACTGAAAACACGTATTTCACAATAATTAAAATTATTTTGTTTATTATATTTTAAAAAATATATATTAAATTATGTTATTACACCAATTGATTTACTTCACAATTATTTAATTGAACGTTTATGTAATAACTGTAGTCAAAATGCTGAAATACTACCGAACTCTGCTTTAACTAAGAAAACTAAGTTTTGAATTAAACTGTACACTTCATTTAATACAAAACAAATATTACATAACTGGAGATAATCTGATAAATGAAAAGTGCACATGTGCACTTTTGCAAATAATGATCACTTAATGTGTATAATAATATAATATTAATATTTGAAAATCAAATGTTATAAAAATATCAACACTAGACCCACGCGATGATACACGCAAACGGAACAAAGATATCTGATCATAAGTTTTTTCTGCCCATAGATCATTTGATGTTCGTCAGCATCTGACAGGGTTGCCAATTTAACCAATGTAAATTTTGCGCAATAACCATTTAGATGATCATACAGTATAATTAAATTTTTTAATTAAAGTACATTTTTGTTGTCTATATAAGAATATAGTAGTTTTGTGGTATTTTTTCATACAAATTAAATTAATCAAATTTAAAGTATGCAGAATAAATCTATGTATCGAAAATATTTAAAATTATATAACGCGTTTCCCTGGATATGAAATAGTCCAGGTTCAAATCCTAGTAGCAGTCGGATATTTTATTTGATTAAGTTAAAATTTTTACTTTTTGAATATCTGTGACGTCTATGGTGTTGGTAAATTATCTAAAGAAACTTAAAACATTCAGTTCTAGATGTATACGTTTTTTGTTCACGTTTATATTAAATAAAGGTGTATGAATGAGTAGTTTATTGGTGTAGTGGTTAAGACGCTGGCCTAGTGATCTAGTAGTCGGGGGTTCGCGACTCACTCCAGGACACCTGCAAGTTAGTCCAATCTGCGCAGTACAAGCGTTCAGCTTTGTTTGAAAATAGTAAGAATATAAATGTGGCATGTATTCTTACGAAGAAGAACGGAAAAACGGAACTTCTTGTAAGAAGTACGGAACAGAGTATAAGGAACATTAAAGTAAAAGCATATAAAGAAACGGAGTAAAAAAATGATAACAGGTTTAAATAAGTTGACATGAGAAGCAAGTAAGAAAATCGTAGTAAAGATATAGACTAAAAAAAATAGTAAAAACAAGGTAAATAGCAGGATTAGAATAGAAATACGCAGAAAGTAAACAAACCATAATAATTACGAGGTAGGATGTAAGGACAGAAAATAATTTCATAGAACGAGTAGTTTTGATCATTTAAGGACCTCTTCTAGCTGACTTCTTCCAATTTTTAAAAGCTGTTCCCTTACAAGTACGCAGAATTTAGGATGTGATACATTTGCTATCTCTTGTGCTGGCTTATTGTATATTTGCGGTCCTATAAAACATGCGTGTCTTTGAGCAAATAAGGTTTTCATTAACGGGACAGTTAGTTTTCCTTACGTTTCTGCCCGAGTACATTTAGAATGTGTGATAAATTGTTTCGTGGATTATTGACATATGCTTTTCCCTTCACGAAAGAAGTCTTCAGAGAAAAGTCCATGTGAACCGTACGATCTTGCTGGGCAATTTTCGTTGCCAAGACAAGAGATGACTTCTCACAAAACGTTACTCGTTGTGTGACAGATTGCATAGTCTTGCTGTAACCGCATGTCCTCTTGATCGATAGCGTCTAATTCATTATACAAAGTTTGCTATCGTGTCATGATACAATATATACCATTGACAGCGTGAACTATTACTACTGTGCACTATAGATATAATGGCAATAATAATAATAATAATAATAATAATGCGTGTATTCTGACCCGATTCGCCATAAAGATAATACATATTATATAATACATTAATGTTAAGAAATATTATTTATGTTATGAAAAGTAAACCAAAATAAATAAAAAGTTCACACATATATATAAATAAAATCAAAATATAAATACTACATATATATGGTAAATACTTTAGTCACGGCTATTATTGCATCTGTAGCTATTCTGTAGGCGTTGCCATTTTCTGGTCAGGGAACTAGTTTTCCATGAGAGAGTCGCTTGCACCAGAGAATTGGTGCTGAGGTCCAACTCGATATCTCAGAAGTGGAACGAATCCATGTATACGGCCTTCGGTATACATTGTAGATGCGCTGCAATAACGCGCCAATCCGAACAGTATTCTATATGAGTTGTTGTACTGAATTCGGAAACGGTTGTACGTCGCTTGCTTGTGTTTAGACTAGAGCTCACAGGTATACATGCTGGTGAAGAACGATTTAAACAGGATCCTCTTCACCTCCTTACTGCATCGGTAGAAACACCGTGACAGCATATTAGCACGAACGCTCAACTGTCTCCTCTGTCATAATCGTCTTGTCCATCTTCATTGAGTATATAGCATAGGTATAAATATAACCTTATTTTGAACGCTCAATTTCGTCCCGTACAGTCACACGGGAGGGATATTACTGGCCCTTTTCCACATTTGAACGTAATTATGACCGATTTGCTAGCGTTGTATAAAATATTATGTTCACTGGCATATGTTTCACATATCTGTAAAAGCTTTCTTATCTCTTTTATAGATGGCGCTAGTATAACCATATCATCGGCATAACTAACGTGGCTCACATTTGTCCCGCCCATGTGGCAGCCAATTTTTGCATCGGATAGTCGTTCGGTCGATTCGTCCATGTATTCGTCCATATTGAAGAGGATTGGCGACATGCACCCGCCCTGCCTCACCCCAGTGCGCAGGTAAAATAGCTCGGAGTCAGCGCCTTCCCACCGCACCGGTCTCTTGCTGCCTCTGCCACCTGTTAAGTATATCCACAAATGGTTGGGAAATGTTTCGCTCTCGGAGTTTCGTTCATAATGTATACTATCTGACAAGGTCAAGAGCTTTGCTCAAATCTAGAAAGCACGCGTATATCGTGGTTCTTCGACTTTTAAAATAGTCCAAAATTTGCTTTACGGCAAAGATCGCATTGTCAGTAAACAGATTCTTTTTAAATAACATTTGGTTGTTTCTAGTATTCATGTTTATAGAAATCTGGTCCATAATGCACTGTGCTACTCCTTAATTAATTATGCTGTTTTAGTTTGGGGAGGAGCAGCAAAAACAATATTGGAGTCGGCTAAAAAAGCACAAAAAACAATTCTCAAGGTAATAATTGGTCGTCCCTTTAGATACCCATCACATCTTATATTTAAAGAGTATAATGTCCTAGATATAAGACAAATCTTTATGTTAAGACTCGTTCAATATTTCCATACTAACAGCAACTCTCCTCAAGCAATAAATCATAGACACAACACTAAACAAACAACAAACATCTACACACCAGTTCCGAGAGCAACAACGACATTTTATCAAAGATTCTACATGTTCTTAGCTCCGAAACTATATAATACACTCAGTACCGAAATCGTACAATTCCAATAAGATTATACAAATATGGACCCAATATATGATTCAATCAGGTAGAGATGAGTCAAAAGCATGGATATCGAACAATTTAATATAATTTATACAATTCTTGTGAAGTCTACTCCATCCCACACAATAAACTATGTATTATGTATGTTTATTATATATCCACCTCTGTTAGTACAAAAATATGCATGTCAAAATATATATAAATAAATAAATGATTCTTTAAAAGTCTTGCCATTATAGTGGCTGGCGATATCGGCCTACAGTTTTTGGTGATGATATTTTTAGTCATATTCGCAGGTATGTATAGATGCTTGATCATGTTACTGAACAGTGACGTCAGGAGCGGGGATAGATACTCTCCTGCGTTTCTTACATGCTCATTGCTGAGAGAATCATGTTCAAGTGATTTTCCGGTTTTTGTAGCTTTAATTGCACTAGTAATCATTTCACTTGTGACTAAGGGTATGGCGTCTTCGGTTGATCGTTCAGCTGCGTGCACAGGGGAATCCTTACCATTGACCTCAGAAAATTCTGATCGGAATATTTTTTAAATTTCACGTACGTCCGATATTACATTAATATGACTAGATGCTTGATGTTTTGGATTGGTTATTTTTGTCGTATTGTTCCAAAACTTTTTAAAGTCTTTGCTTTGAAATTGTGAGGCAATTTTATCCATTCGTGGCTGGCTGGTCAACAGTATTTGTCTCTTTTTAAATATCGCTTAAGTTTCCTTCTTTCTTCGGCGATAGAACCGTACTATTACGAATCTACTTCTATAGTGCCTCTCTGGACGCTTCGTAACTATAAGCCACGTGATCATTCCATCCACAAATACTATGTGTACGGTTACGATACGACTGTCGCTAAGGCTGATATTTGCTGCTGTCTTACTCTTCTATACGTAATTTATGATCAGGGTTGTCACAGCTGTTTTCATTGCTATGTTCCAATATTTCGAGTTTAATATTCTTCAGTAGAACTTCCACTGTCACGGAATAGTTTTCTACTTGGGATTGAGTTTTCGGGTTCCACCTAAATTCCACACTGTTTACCTTCTCAGGTAAACAGTGTGGAATCTGCGCAACGCATGATGCATTATCTATCTCGATAGTCACCGATATTGGTCTGTAGTCCATCCAGTCAATATCATTATCGATCAAAATATTAGTAACCTTTGTATGTACATTTTGGGTCGCAATGCAGCTAAGTGGTGGTACCGTGTGCGTCACTCAGATACGTACAACTGTCCATGGGAAGTGTTTCTATGTCAGCAAGTCTGTAGTTATTTTCTGAACAAAACATCGTTAACTCGTTGCCAAATAAAGATCCCAGAGTCGCATTAAAATCACCAATGATAACGCAGTTTGTATGGCCTTTCTCTTCAACCATAGCGAGAATTTTTGTAAGACAGTCTTTAAATTCTTCAAAATATTCCGCATCGCACATTAGCATGTAGACTATTAGTATGGAGAGAGATTCGTTACCCACGATCAGATCTATACCTAGAATGCGCTCGTATGTAGTGCTTATAGTGACACCCCTGATGGAGTGACACCAGAGGATCACCGTGCAGTCGGCCGATGACCGGGCCGGCGCTCAAGTCCACGGCAGAGGTGCCCGAGCTCGCGAAGTCTGGATGTGCATTCGAGAGAAAATCTATGTCAGTCGGCAGAAGCCATGTTTCTTGAAGAAGTAGTACGTCATACAGCTCGCAGAGGTCACGTAAAAAAATTTCTCTTCGTCTTAACTATTTTAATTATTCCCGCCATTGTGATTTTTCAAGTTTTTTGATTCAAAGAATCTTCGGAAAACAATTCCAGTCAACCAAATCTCATTCGTCATTAGTGTCTTTATCTTTCTGCACTTCCGTGCACTTTGAAACTTCTGAATGGGGTCGGTTTCATTTGGTTGAGTATTTCTACTTTGACCATGTAGTGTCCAACGCTTTCAAGGTATACCTCGAGATCTCGCATAGATGTCTCCTTAGCAAAGCGAGACACATAGAGTGATGCATGCATTTCAGCTCCTTTCAATGCGTTGAACCTTTTTGATTTTTAAGAGTGCGGCGAGGTATTTTCACTTTTACCACTTGAAAACCTCGCTTTCAGGAATCACGACATTCGACGGTTAGCGAGTTGGTGGTCCCTGGATATTTTGGCCATCCCTTTTCGGAGACTTCGGAGTCGGACGAAGCGCCGGCCCTGCTGAGGGCGCTGCAGTCCCGCAGTGCGAGGCGGCGCTGGCTGATGACGCGTCAATGACCTCGTTACTATTTGTAATGCCAATATTGTTACCGACAACTTTTGTTTGTTTATTTTTGTATCTTATCGCTTTAGAATAATCCAGTGTACCGGATCGCTCCTTTGACGTGCCTGGAGAAGTTATCTCATCGGTTTAGAAACATTTTCAACACGAACGGCCTAAATCTATGTTCAATATCTTCTCTCAAGGCCTGGTCCTGGAAAGAAGTTGTCGGCATCAGTGAAGACGTCTGCGCAGTTAACCGGGCTTTCAACATAGATACCTCTGTCGTGAGGGCGGTCACGTCTCTCACTAGGCTGGAAATATCTCCTTGCTGTATCTGAATGTACAGATAGTAATCTCTCCAGCTAGCGAGCGACAAAAATGAGTGGATTGTATGGATTCTTCTCCTTCGTGGCTTTGATGATATATTGAAGATACTTCGATTGCCGGCGCTCTCCTTTCCTTATCACACGCCTTTCCGAAATTTGCGCGAAGAATTATCCAGAAAAGAAATGGAATCTAATTCAAACACCCCTTATATTAAAAGCGGTACACAAATAGAATGTCACGGTCTTCAAAAAATAGTCTTATCTCGGTTCGGCTTTTATCAGCATCAGGTTCCATGATTGATGTCAGTTCATCATTAGGCCACCCGTCAGTAGAAAACATCGCGATGATGGCCATTAAAATGCGATCCATGGCGGAATAGAATAAAAAAACTGATCCATGGCATAATAATTCGGAAATAATAATGTTACAATAAGTATTTCATATAATAAAAATATTCATATCATCATTCTTTCTCCTTGTACGAAAATCGGGGGCTCAGTCTTACGATGTGGTCTTAGTTGAAAAATTTTGTGTTGCCGTTTAAGCCAGGCCAAAGAAACCAATTCCAGGATCCCCACAATATTTATCGGGATAAGTACATACAATATTGAAACTTTCGGGATTAATAATTATATTAATTTATAAGCATTTATTTAGGGGTGCCAAAATTAGACCCTGGCATTAAAATCAGATAAACGATGTTTAAATACGTATCTTAATCACATATCTCATTTATATATATATAAAAGAAAACACTTATTTTTGATTCTACTCGTTTAATTTACATGAGATGAGACGCCGCTTGTAAGGGGCATCATCAATTAAAAAAACTAGTATATCACACATGTGATTGTGAAACTCTACAAAATTACCTGGGAAATTTACTATCCTTCAGAGCCACTTATTGGAGAATTTCAGGTTAAGGACGTAAGACAATTATATTTGCTGAATATACTGACTAGCTTTCATAGAAAAAGGAGCGCTCCATCAGTAAGGATTGAAAGATATTATCCGAAAAAAGCAAATAAGCTTAAAATAGTTCGAAAAATGGAAACTACTTTTGATCAAATATTGTTCAACTTTCAAGCTCCCTAAATGTACAATAAGATTGGAAATAAAATTAAAACTTTAACAGATATTAAGACTTATAAAAAAGATGTTTCAAGTTATTTGTCGCGATTAAGAAGAGCAGATACAGAGAGTAGACTTTATTATATAATAAAAAAATTCTTTTAACTACTTCCTGAGATTACAACATTTAACTCTTATGTTTACAACTATTAGTCAAATTTTTTTTAATTTCAGTTGCTATTAGGTATAATACATGGGACAGTGTAATATTTCGCCCGTACATCTCCAAATAACTTTAAAATTTCAAAGTATACCCAAAACCATTTTTTTTCCTCCTTCCTGAGCTGACCGCATTTTATTCCTATATTTACAATTAAATATTTAATGTTTTTTATTATTTAGTTGCTATTAGATGTAATACATAAGTCTTTGAAATATTTTGCTCGTACGTACCTCAATAATTTTAGAATTTCAAAGTGTACCCAAAACCATTTTTTTTCCTCCTTCCTGAGATGACCGCATTTAACTCCTATATTTACAATTAAACATTAATTTTTTTTTGTTATCTAGTTGCTGTTAGGTGTAATACATGGGTCTGTAAAATATTTTGCCTGTACGTCTTCAAATAATAAGAAGTTAAATGCGGTCATCTCAGGAAGGAGGAAAAAAAATTGTTTTGGCTATACTTTGAAATTCTGAAATTATTGAGGTACGTACTGGCGAAGTATTTCAAACTCTTATGTATTATAATTAAAAGCAACTAAGTAGAAAAAAAAAATCAATTTTTTAGTTTTAATTATAGGAGTTAAATACATGGGAGTTTATGTGTGTTTTGGTTTTGCGTATGTCCATCTATTTTATATATGATATATATATATATATATATTTTATATATATAATTTTAATAATTTCACGTTGACTTGCTATATGTTATGTATTTGTTTTTTATTTTGTTTTGTCTTTTAATAAGTTTTGGTTTTGTGAAATGTATTTATTTGCCAACATGCCCTAATCGTGGTAACATTGGTGGGCAATTGTTTTATAAATTGTTTTTTTTTTTTGCAGTTGTTATATATATCTAAATAAATAGTTATTCGATCTTTTTTATTCCAGCAAATATTTGAAAAACAGTGTTTTTCCGTTCAAATAAAATACAAGTGTTATTAGTTCGTATGTCGAAACTAAAATCATATTTCAAATATATACGAACACGGTCTCAAATATTTACTAGTTTGCGGCACATTAAAAAGAAGTTCGAATATCTTATGTCGTTCGATACAATTATTATTTTGGCGTTGGTTTTGAATTCAAAATTATTATTTTCTTACACACAAACACCGAAAAAATAAAAAAATTCTGAAAACCGTTCTGTGTTCTACTGTGAGAGAAGGGGAAGTGATGGATGGGTATTTCACCCTTTTGGATTGAAAACTACTGGGTCAGAAGTTTACCTAGTTTTGGAAATGCTCACTGTTCAGACCAACTTCCTCCGTCCTTCAATGGAGCTAAGTTGTTTGTACGGTATCATGATACTGAACATAATTTCCGTCTTTTAATTTTAAAATATTTTATGTAACACAAAGTTTATGTTGAAAAAAGGCACTTACGAGTCTTTAAAGACTTAAATACGTAATATTTTTTAGTCTGTGACTGGAGCACACTCCTCAAATAAACTGTTTGGGACATATATTTAGTATAGAACGAAAGTAGTGTTCTGTGCCTTTCCACTTCCCTTGCTTTTCCTCAACTGGCACGCCGCCGCATCAGTCGAACGGCGACCCTGAACCGGTACGGTAATTAATGAATCGGAGTATAGCATTAAATTGAGTTAAGTGCAATCTGAAGGACTAGGACCCCTGAACGAAGATAGTGATAAATATAAATTTATAGTCCACCTTGGAGGTTCCAGAAGAACTGGATTGTGGTGAGTGTAAACCTCATTCCGAATATCCTGTTTCTTCCGTCATCTATGTTTTTACGCAACATAAACAGTCATCGGGAATCATCCTTTTTTTAGAAAATAATAAGATCTACGCCCAATCTACGCATCTATATTACCATTAAAAATAATATATAAATATACACGACAGAAGATGTTGACTACGTTTCAGTGCTGTTTTTCTTGTCTATTATTTTAAATTGAAAGAATTTGCGTACAATTTTCTATTCTGTATTTACGCAATTTCAGTATGGAATAACTTATAGGAATCTGTGCGATGTGAGATTCACATATCAAAATAAATTTAACATTATTTCGGTACCTACTTATACCTATCAAATATTATTATATAAAAAAAGACTAAACAAATATTTGGATAATGTAATGTTGGTATATAAATGCGCTTAAGTGATTTCACAATAAATTAAATATTATCTACTTTAACCATTTAGACAGATTTTAATTAATTAATCATTCTTGGATTTTTGTTGTGAACCACAAATGACGTTCAATAAATAAACGAGGAGCTTGTAAAAGATAAATGATAAGACGAATGAGATCAGGAACAGGAATGAGATAACATCCAAGAGGAGGTAGCGATAGAGGGGCAGATCAGCTGACGCTGGTCTCAGATGTTCTCCACCATGGCGGGCCACGTGTTCCACCCAGTACACCGCCGTTTCCAAAGGAGGAAGAGGTCTATCTCTCCACACTGCCGACAGTCTCTTGGCTGATGCTTGCATCCTGAAAGCATCGATTTCACAATGAATTATTAACACTAAGTTATGGAGAACACTGGTGGAGAACAAAATATATTTTATATAACAACATTTTTCAAAGGAAAATTGTAAGAACATTGAAGCAACATGTGAGGATAATCTTTAAAAAAAAAATGAAACTAAAACCACACATTCAAGCATGTTTTGAGTTTTATTGATACTCAAATATGTTGAAATTAACATAAATGTATATTATTTATTTTACAAAATTGAAAAATCGTGTACATATATAAGAACGACTTTAAAGTCATTTAGATTGTTGTCTAAAATTCATATTAAATTCAAAACTTAATAACTATGATGTGTAAATCGTGTGTTTACATTTCATTGGTATTTACGTAGGTACTGATAATTAAATATCTACATTCTCTCATTCATTTATCGAATAAGACAAATTATTTTATTAAATAAAACATAATTAAGACGTTGGAAAATTTAAAAAATGATATATTAAATCAAATTATGCAATATATATATTATTTATAAACAGTATCGTACAATGATTAAAGTTACGTAACTAACTTAGCAAGTCTCAACTATTGTAACTCGGCGATCGTGATGTGACTGACGGTGTTCTACTATCGTGGGCAGCGTCACACACATAGTTCCGCGACTTCTTCAGTACTTACTGAACCATGCACGTGGAAAGAAAGACGATAAGATATATAAATATATTTGTATCGCACTTACTTTGTATCGAGAACCTTTCTTAGAGCAGTCAGCACCGTTTCCTTCGTGATGTCTCCGAAGTGCAGTACCGTACCGAGTCCGCTCTCGTCTGCTGCTGCGGCGTTAACAAACTGATCTCCGAACATGGGTATGCAGAGAATAGGCACACCACAATGCACAGCCTCAGTGGTACTCAGCATTCCGGAGTGGGATATAAAAACCTTAACATTCTTGTGGTCTGTAAAAAAGCGGTAGGTATTTTTGATAAAATTCAAATTTATTCGTTAAATCAGTGTTCACCTATTGTGTTTTTATTATTTAATTTTAATTGAAGATGCAATATACGTGTAAAATAAAACTCAAGAAGCTGCAGATAAGCTTACAAAATTATATCTGTTTAGCGACCGGTGGAATATGACTTTAATAACAAATTAAAGACGTGACCCAATTGATAAGACTTCATTTAATTGAGAATTATGAAAAATCTACCCATTTGTAATAAAAGCCTGATCCTGTCAGATTCTCTTAGCATCCTACAAAAATTAAATTCGTGTCCCTTTTCATACGCCGAAGATGAGCAGTGTATCCAAATTTGAGAATTAATGCTTAGTATGAAACAAAAATACATGGATATTGCTTTAGCTTGGATTCCCAGTCATTGTGGAATTCAGGGAAACGAAAAGGCCGATGCCTTAGCAAAGAAACCCTCTACTTCTGGCGTCCCTTTACATAATCATGTGACAATATCTGATATACTTCCTATTCTCAAAGAGAAAATGATCTGCATTTGGAGAGATCAATGGGAGACTTCTGAACTTCTAAAAGGTAAATGGTTTGCGGAAATTTAGCCAGAGATTCCTACTAGGCCCTGGTTTTCCAAAACGAAATTAAATAAGTTTGAAACTTCCTCGATCTGCCGTATGAAGATCGATCATTGTTATATCAAATCTCACTTATTTAAAATCTGCATACGAGGCTCTCCTACGTGTGAATGTCAACTAGAAGAGGAAAATTTAAATCATGTTTTTTTAGGATGCCCTATCAATGACCAGTATCCAAATTTAATCCAAGATCTTTCTAACAACAAAATTCCATTCCCCATCAACATCCCAACTTTGTTATCATCTAACAACCAAACCATTTTTAAAATATTAACGAGGTTCCTAAACGCCAATGAAATAAACCTGTAAAAATTAAATGTATCTAAAAGAAACTTCATATTAAATAAAATTACTCGGTAATGGCAAGAACACTCCATTGGGGTGAAACGCCAATTTATTAAAAAAAAAATGAGAGTATACAGGTACAACCGTGGATATTAAATAATAGGTTGTGATAGAAATAATATTATTTTTATAATTCTCGTATCTTTGTAACGTTTTTTAATAGAATTTCGAGAATCTTGTATGTTGTTAAATCATAACGAGAGTCAATATTATGATTGCAGTTTGCAGAGTTTGTCTTATCAATATTTGTATTTGACTCCAAATGCGTTTTTATTCTATAAAAATATTAAGTGTTAATATAAGTTATTGAGGAGAACGCATTCTTATTGTAAAGTTGTACTTAAATATATTAATTAGAAACATATACATATAAAATCAATTTTATCGAAAAATATTATTGTCGCCACCGGAATTCGAACCTGGTTCTCTTCGTCAATGCGCTGAGGTGATATATCATAATCGGTTAATCCACGTTACGTCCATAAGTAGTGTTCGTTTTTTACAAATTTAAAAATGCGGGCCAAAAGTAAAACAAATTTTTAAAAGTTATACTTAATTCGAAAGAAAAATTTTTGCTCTACAAGATATTGTGTTTGGTTTTACTTCACATTAATTGTTTAATTTAATTATAGGCCTTCAAAATAGAATGTCAAGTAGACAAGAGTGAAGACTTTCGACACCTCCTTCTGTTTGCGTTCAATCGCCAAAGCTGTTCGCGATATTTGCGCAGTATACGGTGAAGATGCCATGAATTAAATGGCAGTTCGTCGGTAATTTCGACCTGAAAGACACGGAGCGTTCCGGACGACCACTGGACTTCAACGAGGGCTGCTTAAACCAAATTATTCACGAAGATCAACTTTGAACCACCGCAGAATTGGCTGAGCAGATGAATTGTAGTCATATGATTACAGATGCGTCGGTTTTGTAACAAGTTGAATTTCGTTGACATTTTTCGTTTCAGAATCTGAGAAATATTTGTACGCAAATTATACTTAGTTTTTTTATGTTATATTTAAACTATTATATTGAAATATTATACTAAAAATGTAATGTTATATTTAAATTGAATATATTTTTATTGTTATGTAAAAGCCCACAGGGGCGTTAATGGAAATAAATAAATTATTGGCAGGGGCTATTTTAATACAGAGTCTAATATAAAACGAAGTTTTTTAGAAAACATAACGAGAAATATTTACAAGTTTGTAGAACTCAATAATCACATACGTGAAAATAAAACACTCGTTTTTTGATTGGTGTTGATGTTGGTGTAGTGGTCAAGACGTTGGCCTAGTGATCTAGTGGTCGGGGGTTCGCGCCTCGTTCCAGGACACCATCAAGTTAGTTCCATTTTCATAGCACAAGCATTTAGCTTAGTTTGAAAATAGTAAGAATATTGATGTGACATGTATTCCGTGTACGCATCTCTATTTAAAAAAAAAAAAAAAATTACTTGAGACGCGTTTCGCCCTGCAAGGTCATTATCAATCTAACAATTTAAGTACTTAGAATAATTTGAAGCATTATAAATGTATGTAAATCCTCAGAATTTCAATGAATAACGTTGTCTCTTTTCACCTCACATAAATACAATTGTATAGCTGTCCCCCATTATATGTAGTTATAAATACAAGCTGTCGAGTTAAATTGTTAGATTGATAGTGCCTTTGCAGAGCGAAAAGCGTCTCAAGTAAATTAAACAAAAATAATAAAAAAACACGTGTTTTAAGTCCACATATGTGATAATGAGAAATGCTTTAAAATTAGGTTTTACGAATTAATTTGTTATACTATATAATATAAAATAATAAGTAAATTAATTATTAATGTGTTACAAAAATGAACAAGTTATTTTCTGCATTGTTCTATTGATTATTTAAAAAAAAGGAAAGAGCTTTGAAGAAGGAGTACCTTAGAGCACCTTAGTAAAAGGAGTATAACCAAAAGGACGGAGTCCATGAAGATCGCGATCCTCAGTCACGAGGGACCGACGCGGAAGAGAGAATTCCTTTCCACTTTAACGAAATAAATATGAATTTTTTTAAATTCCATTTATATCACCTGAAAAATATTCATTCCAGTCATTCTTCTCGGCATGCAATCTACAGACGAATGAAAACAGATTATTAAGGAAAACATATTCTTATTGTGAAGTTGTAATTATTCAGAACATAGGTCTATGATATTTTAAATACTAAATTAATGTATTAATTATAAATATATACATATAAAATCAGTTTTGTCGAAAAATATTGTTTTTGCATCACCGGGATTCGAAGCTGGATCTCTATTTCCAACACAATTGATAGTGTACTTCCCCAGATTGGAAATAGAGATCCAGGTTCGAATCTCGGTGACGCAAAAACAATATTTTTCGACAAAATTGATTTAATATGTATATATTTATAATTAATACATTAATTTAGTATTTAAAACAGATTATTTTGTTTGGTTAGCATTCAATTGCAGTATTTACGGAGTTCGTTGGATTTATTACCATTCAGCGAAATAATATTTGTTTTGAGAGATCAGTGAAATTTATTATTAAATACTTTAATACGGAATTTTTTTATTTATTTATTTTTTTATAGCATAGATAGTACATATGAAAAAATAAAAATTTACTAGACGTGGTTCTAAAGCAATTACCTATACAGTTTTTAAAAGTTGTAACTGTTTAGAGGTAAGTAAGTATAAGGTTAAGTAAGTTATAATAAGTTATGTGACAAAAATACAATGTGAAGTTATAAAAAATTGTTAACCTATTGTAAAATGTTAACTTACTTAAAATATCGAACTGCGGTAACCACTTTCGGATCATAACATTGTTTGGTTTGTCGGGCATTGTATCGTTCTCCCACTTCCAGAGAATTCCTTGAGGTAGTTCTGCAAATTGTTAACCTATTGTAAAATGTTAACTTACTTAAAATATCGAACTGCGGTAACCACTTTCGGATCATAACATTGTTTGGTTTGCCGGGCATTGTATCGTTCTCCCACTTCCAGAGAATTCTTTGAGGTAGTTCTGCAAAGGCGTCCTGGAATGCTTTCAGCTTCTGTTCGGAGAAAGTTGAGGCCTTGATCATGGAGCCAAAACTGAAGTATATGACTCCGTCTCGTGATTCGTCAATGTATTGCTGCAGATCCTAGAAATATAATAACAAGTTGTATATTATATTCATTATTTTTAAGAACACACTATTATTATGAAGCTGTATTTATTTCAGAACAATGTTTATTTAATAATTTTTTCTATAAAATGATTTTAATTGTATATCTTCCTAATTTATATGTTTAATTTGTACTTTTGAAATTAGCAAAATTATTATTTTTTTGTTAACTTTGTTTTTTTAACCACTTATTGAGTTTAAATACATCTACCAGTTTCGAAAAATACCATTTTCTTCTTCAGGATGTCAATACTAATCAAAATATGTTGTTTCTTTACCAGAATCTATTATTAAAAAACAAAAATTATTTAAAAAATAAATTTAGTACCTAACTCAAACTGTTAACTAACTTTTTGAATAAAATATCTAAACAACTACCACGAAACATTAGACCGGCATTTTAAATAAATAATAATATAGGAAATTTACTCATAAATTCTAAATAAAAATAATATTTAATTTGTATTAAAAATATCACAGAACTATGTACTGAAAAACTACAGCTTCACAATAATAATGCGTTCTCCTTAAAAATGTATAACTTGTATTAATTTTTGCATAATTTAATAAAAATGAATTAATTAAATAATCCTGGCGTCTCCTATCGGATTTTATTAAAAAGTGTTTAAGATTCCGTCCATATAGAGTAGATTGCTTTCTAATAATGGAAGGACAATGCAACATATAAGTTCGAAAAATTGTCCTTATCTTACTATGGTGCCGTGGTATAATCGGTTAGTGCATTTCCCCAAATAGAAAGGGTTCCTGGATTAAGTCCGAGTAGTAACAAACATATTTTTTCGATAAATTGTTTTTATTTTTATATCTTTCTAATAGATACATTTAATTTGTATTAATTATTTTTTTTACTCAAAACCTTTCTTTTCCTTCACAAATAATTTAAATCTGGAGAGCATGTTAGTACATATAAGTATATTTTCATAGCAGAAGCGTTTAGCTTTGTTTGAAAATAATAAAAATATTAATGAGACATTGTAGTCAGTATCTCTATTTATTCAAGAAAAAAATCATTATTAGGGTACCTCTTCATTGGTCACACGGGAGACCAGAGTCCGGAGAATAATATTTTAATTTTATTTATTTAACACTTGAATACTTTCTTCGAACCACAAAAACACATTGAATACAGAATTATAGATGATAAAAAAAAAGTTATGAGGTATGAAACGATTTTTATTTATTAGTTATTATGAACAGATTTAACATGTATCAGCAGCGAACCACAGGAATATAAAGGTATGTTATATATCAAATTCTGGTACAAACATAATATGGTTACAGCTTCTGGATAGAAGACGTCCGTACACCCTAAATCATTCTATAAGTGAGCCTTTGCAATACCAAGAAGCTTTTCAAAGTTCAGCATATGCGCTTTAAGAAAATGTCAAAGGTGATGTGAAGATGTTTCATGCAGTTATCGACTAGCGGGAAAAATATGATAGGAAAAGTTCAGTAGGTCACCAGATACTGTAACAGAGCAAAGAAACCTACGAAAACTAGACCACATGAAGGGTGTAGAATCAATAACCTTCTCAAATTGATTTGATTCTTATAACAATGATGTGTTAACGAGTGTGATTAAGTACACACGTGGAATATACATTACAATTAAATGAATTTGTAAGAAGGTTTTACGGGGCGAGCGCACAGTACCCCCATTTTATTTCATACTCGCGCTCGCTTGTTCTTTTGTTCACATATCGCGGAGCGTGAATGTGTGTGTGTTTGGTAACAGGTAGATAAATAAGAGCTACTTATAATTGACAGGCGTTTATTAAATTTACAGAACAATTTATGTTAAAGTTATGGTAAATATATAGACTAGAGGTGTGTTCGAGAAGTTGACTGAGAAAAAAGTAAGTCCGAGTAGAACGACCTCTGAGCAGTTGCCCCGAAGCATATTATTAACATCCTGGTCGATACCTGGAGAGATTATAAGGCCGTTTAGAGATTAGCACACCTTGGTGAAAATGTTCTGGGCTAATCTGCCGTGTATATCTGACCTTTCCGGCCGACGTTTAGTATCCCATCAGGGCCGATGTGATGTGTAACTATTGGTGTTGTGATCAAGTACAGGGTTGTAGTACCGTGTCGAAAGCAGGGTGTGTCGCTTCTAGGTACTGGCTAGCAATACCGTTTGGAAAACAGATGTTGGGTGGAACTAGTAATGTTGTGTTATGTATTTGATTATGTGGAATGATTTGATTGCATATTAGCAAAATTACTTTGTGGCCTCATTTTATATAAATAATTATGCAAAATACTTTGTTCAAACCACTATTTATTGATAATTCAACATGTTTCGATACCTATGGTATCTTCTTCAAGAAACAATATATACTGAAATTAAAAATACAAGCATAGATAAAAACGATAAGTGAGAACTAATACGAAAACAAATTTAAAAAGTGACATGTGCAAATAGGATTTGGTTATTTATAATGTAACTGTAAACCCCTAATATTTGTATGTATAACTTCTAAACCCTTGTTAATATCAACTTTTCTGAATTTTCCAATCACCTTTTGGAAACAAACCATTTTTTTGATATTAACAAGGATTTAGAAATTATACTTACAAATACAGTTTACAGTTAGATAAATTTAAAATTTTAGAAATAAATAACCAAATTCTCTTTGCACATAGTCACCTTTTAAATTTGTTTTCATATTATTTCTTACTTATTCACCACTTTAAAGTTTTGTTTTTATCTATGCTTGTATTTTTAATTTCAGTACACATTGTTTCCTGAAGAAGACACCATAGGTATCGAAAAATGTTGAATTATCAAAAAATAGTGGTATAAACAAAGTATTTTGCCAAATTATTCATACAAAACTATTTAATTTTTAAAATTGAACAGCTGGAACCGAAGTAATAAGTGATGTTCACACAACACATTGTGCAGATGCACCATAGTTCGCTTCTTCTGCCTCAGTCACAACTGACGCTATTTGATCTTATTTACTTCTATTAGAATTATTATCTCTCTATGTACCATCTAGATCAACCCGGCAATTCGTACTCTTCCACATTCCGAGAAGTAGAACATCTTACACACAAAATTCATTCATTCACCGGTCATGCAAATACCATAATGAGAAATTTACAGAGATTGACTTGTTCAACATTAGCCTTACTGCGCTCAAAGAGTTCTTCTTATGAACCACCACAATCTAAACTTTGGTCATTCACTCTACCTATAAAAACTCATGTTTCTCTCCCTTTACCGCAACATTAGTTGCAACCTTCCCACCCTTATCCTTCTTTCATCTAAACATTTATGTATCCAAATATTTTTGTGGATTTTCATTATTAGTATCACGTGTTAAATAGTTGTTTATTACAATATGTTTCTACTGTCAAAATCCCTCAATAAAAAAAATTAAAAAAATTACTTGTATGTCTTATTATCCAAACAATCAAAAATATATTTGAGTTGGTAGACCTTTAGTTTAAATAAAAAAATAAATAAATGGTTCCAATACTATTAAAACTGAAAACGAAATAATTGACGAAGCATATTTATTTAAAGTGAAAGTAATAACAATCATTAACTACTAACTAAACGTTGAATCTAAAATAAAATCAGTACATAAAGAATCGAGTGTAATATTTTTCAAATATATATACTGTTATGTAAGATAATGAAGTACAAACAACAACAAAAATAAATGATGTACGCAATACATAATACATCTTTTCGTTGCATTATATTACTGTTTCAAGGTCAGCTAACTCCACGAGAATAGTTATATGTGTGATTATCAAAGGATATTACGTAGCATGTTATACGCTTCGGTAATCATTTGGACCCAGTTGGTCCAATTTATACATATCGACTCAGTTAGTCGATATGTATAAACAAAAACAACAGTACAGAATGTAGAAAGTTTGTGGAAAAAATCGCTAAAAAGATTTCTGCATTTTGTAATTTATTGTACATATTAAAGATCAAATGAGAAAATTTTTAAAAGTATTAAATTCATAATTATTATAAACTTATTAATTATTAATGAGAACACATTCTTATTGTGAAGTTGTAATTAATCAGAACATAGGTCTGTGATGTTTTAAATACTAATTTAATGTATTAATTATAAATATATAAATCAATTTTGTTGAAAAATATTGTTTTTGCGCTACCGGGATACGAACCTGGATCTCTATTTCTAATCCGGGGAAGTTTACTACCAATTGTGTCATAGCGCCAGTATTTTTCATGACAAATTTTTGAACCTATGTGTCACACTTTTTCAAATTAATACATCTGTCGTTCCATTATTTGAAAGCCATCTACATTGTTTTTACGGAATCTCAAATACCTTAACTCCCTTGAATACCTTAATCCCGGTAGCGCAAAAACAATATTTTTCGACAAATTTGATTTTATATGTATATATTTTTAATGAATACATTAGTATTTATTATAAACTTATTTATGGCCATTAAACTGACATTAAATTGCGAGTGTGCTTAAAGTATAATACGTAAGATTTAAGATAATGTTACTTAATACCATTTATTTTTAAAATATGATATTTAATTATTACATAAGTACATTAGTTTATGAATTTATCTCTTATGTAATAGTAAAAGATTGGTAAAATGTACGTAACGGGTGGTTCTCAAGCTACGTTATCAATTGAAACTGATAAAAAAATGTTTCTTCGAGACTGTCAAATCTATACGGTTGCGGACTTAATTTGTATACAATAATTTCTTTGAAACTCTATATTTCAAATATTTTAATATATTTAAATACGATGAGTTTTTATAACCCAAAAGGGAATTGAACTAGATCACAGACTAGTAAATAAATATACGTTATATGAAGTGTATATATAGGAGAGGGGTTTGGAACATTATTTGCGGGATGAGGGGCATTCTAAACATATATTTATCCAAACAAACATAAATCCGATAGATTATGACACAGTGCAGGAGTATTTTCTACATTAATGCATATTATATTGACAGCGTTTAAATTTTCGTTCCTATCGAGTCATATTTTAAAAATAAGTTGCGGAGCTCTTTGATTACTTGAATGTCATCAAAGTGATCATATCAGAGCTACCAAAATTTACATTTTGGGACAAGGAATTTGCGTTAGTTCATCCATTTTTATTTGGTGGTCTGTGGACTAGATGGAAAAGACATTAAACTAATACAAAATCTACACTGGAATCAAACAGCTCAAAAAAGTTGGGTGCTCAATGTCGGATGAAGTTCGAATTTTAAAAGATAAGATTGCAGGATGCATCGTAAGACAAGGATGTATTTTATCACGACGATTGCATGCACAATAAAAATATTATATTTGAGCACAAAATCCTAAGAAATGTGTATATATATATATATATTTAAATTTGATATTGTGATGTATCTGTGGAACGAATACGAGACACGCATAAGGTTGGCAAGATGACGCGCGTGAAAGAGATAAAGATATCTTGCCTCCGAACCGTTGAACTGATAATATACAATATTGACTTGAACGAAATTGTATAGAGGTTTAAGATGAAATGCTATTTGTTACATGTATTATGTATGAGCAACAACGACATTTTATCAAAGATTCTACATGTTCTTAGCTCTGAAACTATACAATACACTCAGTACCAACTGGAAATCGTATAATTTCAATAAGATTACACAAATATGGACCCAATATATCATTCAATCAGGTAGAGATGAATCAGAAGCATGGTTATCCAACATTATAATATAATTTATACAATACCTTCACTAATAATTCACTAGTTCTACAATACTCCCACTACATATATTTTTACTTTTTTATACATATTTGTAATTCTCTTTTTATTCCTGTCGATAAATAACACCACAACAGCACGAAAAAAAAACTGGCTACTTTAACACAGACTTCAGTCTATCAAAGTAGCCAGGACAACGCTGTATATATCAGAGGTGAAGTCTACTCCATCCCACACAATAAACTATGAGATGTCGTATGTTTATTATGTATCCACCTCTGTCAAAACAAAAATATGTATGTCAATAAATAATATAAATAAATAATATAAATAAATAAATAAATTATTGCATCGACTCATTACCCACATAACAAGGAACATCAGGACAAATACGGTTATACAAGAGATATTTAATTGATATAAAGTGTTTAAACTCTGAAATTGTGCATGACACGGGTTAATCGTGTAATAGGAATAATATAGACAAAATTTAGTTCAGTGCGATGTTCTGCTCTCTGTATTATAATATTGTGACCTGTGACATTATAGCCGGAAGTAACTGAATGCGATGGTTCGTGATTGTATTCTGTGAAATCCTTGAAAGTAATTTGAAAGGATGGCAATGTGTAGTTTTGTTTTGTTTGTGAATTATAAATAAAATATTTAAAAATGAATTTTACTAAATCTCGCTTTGCAAGCGAAGGAGTCGATTGTATTCTAGTGTTTGTAATTTTTTTTGGGTTGAATTAAAAAATTAAACTATAAATATGTATATAAAAGGTATTTTTGTAATCTATACACCATTATTTTCTGGATACTGATTGGTACACAAATATTATTTTATTCGATTTCTATAATAGATGTATGAAAAAAAATTAACCTAATCTAACCTATCGTAACCTAACTAAAAAAAATACTGAATTTAAGTTCGTGTATAAACAACGAATCATTCGTATTAAAACGACAACAAAAGATAACTGTGTAAACAGAGTCAGTTGACGGTGGTGAGAAGATAGACAAGATAGAAAGTGATAGACAGTTGACAGAAAAGGTACAGAATTAGTATGTAAAATATAATAATTATTTGCTGCTGATAAATAGCCGCTCTAGATGAGTGTCGCTCTTGGTGGACACCCAGATATGGGATGATGTAGGATTCAATAAAAGAAACTACTTATTCTACCGAATAACGAACTGATCTTACTTAAAGTTTAATATACTTAAACCTACTAAATACATTAGAAAAATAACTATAAAATGAGTAAACTTGTTGTTGCAAGTACACCTCGATTTCAATCTCACTGGTTTCACCGTCGACAGCTGGTGATTTGTCGAGTTTATAAATTGTGAAATTTCTAATTAACGAAGCATTCTTGGAAATTTTTGGTTGTTTCATAGCTAGTCGTATTTAAAAAAGAATGTAAAAAATTTATCTAAAAATCTAGTAGTATTATGCTAAAGCGAATGTTTTACGAAAATTGGGCTAGAAGAACTAACTTGATGGTCTCCTGGAATGAGGCTCGAACTCTCGTCTACTAGATCACTAGGCGAGTATCGTAACTATTAAATCACAAGCACATCTGTTTAATTTATAGATATAATAAAGGTGGCCAATTCAACAGACTTTCTCACTAATTCGTGCATTAGTTTGTAAATTAATACTCATAATAATTGTATTAGTGTTGTGTGACATAAATTAAAATAATACATTTTAGAATAACTTACCATGGAATGCCGTGTTACGAATTATGCACATCAATGTTAATTATACAATTAAAGTACCTACCTAAGTTAAATAAATATCAGATTTATGTGTATGGGAGAAAAAGAAAATTAGAAAAAGAGCAAATCAAAATAAGAAAAATAAATGAACGGTAAAGATAGAAAGATATTCACGCTATTTTGTATCTTGAAAACTTACATTTGGAAGCTGGCTATTATTTTTTAAATATAGCCCTCCAACTTCTTTAATATTCGGTGACTGCGGGAATGCTCCGTGGAGTGGAAAATAAGAATTCGTCATCACCATACTGATTGTTTTCGTAAGAACATCTAACTGCGGAATATCATCTCCCAGATGCTTTGCGATCATCTGTTGAGTCGGAAGTGTCGATCTGTAGTAATAGCCCAGCTTCATACAAGAGCAAACGGCCCAGGAAGTCATCAATTCGAGGAAGCTGGGTTTGGTTCCGTAACCCAAATTGTGACATGGAACATACGATGGATTTGTGATGGCTCCCAATCTCTCAAAATGCCACGGCATCAGTATATCAGACGTGAGGCCTATTGAAGGAATGCCGAGTTTATGAACAATACCCATTAGACAATCAGAGTTGAACTGCTCAATCAGAGCGACGTCGAATTTTTGACCACTTTTAACCAACTTCAAAACTTCTTCATCGGTCAGCATCACTTCGCAGATATCTTTTCCGACTTGGTAAAGAAACTCGCTTTCCACGGCTATTTGTATCATGCTGAGATATTTCGGAATCGATTCGAAATCTTTCAGATCGATGACGTCTTCCGAATGGCTGGCTCGAGAGGCGAGGACGATGTCTCTTCGCGTCTTTTGCTGGTGTTTTGGCGGGAAATGGCTTATTACCGTGACGTCATGGCCTCTGTCGGCCAACGCGGTTATCAAGGGATCGATAACATAGTGATGGCTTTTCCCCGTATACGGGAACACGGCCAAGATTTTCAGAGAGTTCACACAGGCACAGAACAAGACTGAAAGAATTACCGTCCTCGTTATCATTTTGACTACGTCGTTGCACATCACACGCTATCAACACACTGTCTGTGTTTGCACTACAGTGATAATAATCCGTAGTGTTTTCTCACGAATTTTATCGCATTATTAAGCTGAGACGCAAACCGTTTCGGTATCAACCGGAGACTGACGTACGGATGCGGGACACGCGGGCCGCGTGCTCGAGGTTGCGTAACCATAAATAATTTCGTTACTGTTGTGGCGGTTTAATGAATGTTACATTTGGTAAACTTTAATAAGTGTTCTAGCAGCAGTTGCATAAGAGGTCATTGGCATCGGATCATTCTCAACGCAAAAAAATATCTCAATTTCTAAAATAACTTATTTTAAGTTATGCAATAAGCAATTACCAAAAAACGTTGTGTATGTTAAGTATCTTGTATGTAAGAAGAAGGAAACATATGAGAAAGTTAGTAAGTTTCTTGAAAATTTATTATATTATCATAAAATATTAATTTAATACCTACTTTATGTTAAATATTTCTTTAAGCAGAAGGTAGGTACATACAATCTATACATATATATACACAGTAAGTATATTTATTATGTACGGCTCCATCAGTGCAGTGTTAGGGAAAAATGTTAATAAGAAAATACAAGGAAAAATGAAATCATTTTGTAAAATAAAATATGTAGAAAAAATCTAAAAAATGAATACCTCAATAATCCAAACATCTTCCTCCTAATTATATTTATTGATACTTAGAAAAAATATAGGTACATACAATCTATATATATATATATATATATATATATATATATATATATATATATATATATATATATATATATATATACAATAAGTACATTTATTATGAACGACTGCACCAGTGCAGTGTTAAGGAAAAATGTAATATAAGGAAAAATTGAATTATCATTTTGTAAAGAAAAGTATGTAGGAAAAAATCTAAATAATGGATATCTCAATAATCCGAACATCTTCCTCTTAATTATATTTACTAATACTTAAAATATGAAAACTATGAACCAACTCCATTAATATTGGACCTGAAAAAAAACAAATAAATAAAACTTTCAAATACAGACGAAATCTATCTAACTCTTTTTGTCAATGCCAAAATATAATTTTATATGAAGGTTTCTATAACACAATCTGACAATAACCAATTGCTGTCAAGCTTGATTTTTTATTTTTATTTTCTTTGTATTTTTTCCTTAACATTAATTTATTTATTATTAATATTAATAAAAAAAAAAAGTTATTTTACAGTTAATGAACAGAAGCCATCGGTTACTATTCTTCAATCTGTAGCAATTTTCTCCCATTTTCGCGTCTGTTTCTGTGGTGTATCCAATCGGATAAAAATAAATTACCCTTCGGTTATTCTATATGTTTTATTTAGATTAACTATCGAATAATTTGATACTTTTCTAGTAGGTATTGGATACGTGATAAATATTAATGCTTTTATGTTCACCAACAATACTGCGTTTATGAATTAAAAAAATATATTTATCAAAGTTAGAATATCTATTTATTCTTCCAATATACAAATGATATATTTTGGCATTCATCATTTCGATACAATTAAATAGCTTTGTCAATAATATATTAATACTTTTAAAATTAGCAACATTAACTTTGTGGTTAAAATTCATATTTTTTATTTATTATCTTAGTTTTATTAACCACTGAATTGAGTTTAAATACATCTATCGGTTTCAAAAAATACCATTTTCTTCTTCAGGATGGCATAACTAACTAAAAATATAGCATTGTTTCTTCACTAGAATCTATTTTTAAATATTTTTTTTAAAAAAAACAATTATTAAAAAAATAAATTTAGTACCTAACTCAAATTGCTGCTCAATACAAATTTAGTCGAATAATTTTTAGGAAAAAATTTTAGAATAGGACTCTTAGTTAAATTTAGTTGGCTGTTTAGAATTTCCTGATTACTTTTACATGCTTTATTTATCTCCAACGATTCCAAATTATTTAATTTGTGACCAATTTGTGTTGTTTATATGCAAAATTGACAATCCCAATTTTTAGTTAGTTATGACATCCTGAAGAAGAAAATGGTATTTTTCGAAACCGGTAGATGTATTTAAACTCAATTCAGTGGTTAATAAAACTAAGATAATAAATAAAATATAATAATATATTATTATACATACGATTCCAGTAAATCTTACCTCGGGTAATTTAAATTCCTTGATGTGAATTCCTCCAACTTCAATCACATTGGGGCTCCTAGGAAAAACTCCACTTAAAGGAAAATACGCATTTACCAACAAGAGACATGTTTTTCTAGTAATGTCCTTGATTGAAGCGGTGTTCGAGCCAAAGAACTTTATTAGAACTTTTTGCTCGCCCATTTGCGCCATCGCGTTGTGCAAAAGTTCATGAACCAAATCAGTTATCGTATTTTCCAAGCGCTGCACAAAATTCATCTTAGTTGAAAATCTGGAAAATGACCCTGGAATAAAAGACGGATTGTTGATCGCTTTCATTCTTCTGTATTGCCAGGGCAGCATGGCTCGAGATGTCACAGAAATATGGGTGCAGTTGAATCTGTGAACGAACACTAAATTACAATCGCCGATGAATTGTTCCGTTAAAATGAGATCGTACTTCTCTCGGCTGTGATACAAACGATTGACAGACGGATAATTTAGGAACGATTCACAATTTTTAGCACTCATTTTGTAGAGACGTAGTATATTTAAAAAATTAATAAAACCGTTTAACGTTTCGAGGTCGTAAAGACGCGGAAGTTCTTCGAAATCTTCGCGTGTTTCGGTCGATTCTTTGACATTTATTTCGTAATAGTTTTTAGGAGGGTTCTGTATCTGAAAATGACTGAGAACTGTGACGTTGTGACCAATTTCAGCCAGATTTCTGAGTAATGGTTCAAATGCGATGAAATTACTTTTGTAAGGGAATTGAAATATTGCTAAAATATTATACGACACGACTAACGGAAGACATAGAGTCAAATGTAATATTATTTGATGCATCACTTTATCAACAAATCAAAGGCGTTAACAACGTGGACTTTTTACTTGACTTTTAGTGGGACTTAAAACATCTATACTAAAGTTCTGCAGAGAGTGAACTAATTATAAAATTATGTTACTAATATTCTCACCATTGCAAGTTGAGAATTAAAAAAATGCGCGCAAACCTCAGAAGATCTTGTATCTGTGACTGTATCACGTTTCTCGGAGGTGAACTGACATATATTGAAATACAGTGTGTCCCAAAAGTCGTTTTAATTTTTGTTTATCCGCTGCACCGACGCAACGAGCGAGAGATTGCTGATCGCTAGCCGCGTCCTTGGGAATTCAGTCGCTATGGAACGTGTTCTTAACAGTTATTCGTGAAATTTTCCCTGGAAAATTGATATCCCGACGAGGTGATATAAACTGGCCTCCACGTAACCCCCGACTTGACACCAATGGACTTTTTCCTATCCCTAGGGATCTTTAAATCGAAGGTATACAGTAACATTATTCACTCTTTGGACCAATTAAAGAAAATATCAGAAATAAAATGGCAGTGATCACGAAGAATACGTGCCGAACAGTTTTCAAGAATAATGTTTCTAGTTTAGAAGAGTACCAGCGAAATAACGGATCACACTTAGAATACATAACTTTTAAGAAATCAATTCCCATGGACTGTACTTAAATGCAAAATAAACATTTTTTTATTAAACCCATCCATTATTTTATTAGAAAATTTTTACTATGAAAAAGTCTTTTGGAACACCTTTAGGATACAATGACTATGAGAAATTTAAACCATTTCAAAACATTAACATTACACCGTAATATTGCATCAGTAATCTATATGATTAATTTCGTAATAATTTATACTGGAACGCAATGAATGAGAAACCTTTTTTAACGTGATCGTACATTTATACAATACGTGAAATATTGCCTCCAGCTAGCAACAGTCAAATTAAATATTGTACATACTTAATTTGACCGTTGCTATCAGACCATCTAAAAAAAATTGATTATAATATTTCGTTTTTTAGATGGTCTGATAGCAACAGTCAAATTGAGTAGCAGTCAATTCCGCCAAAAATATGTTCAACCTAGCAGCCGGAAGAGCAATATCCATGTTCTTGTCAGTGCAACGCTCGTTCATAAGTGTGCCTTGCTCGTCATTTAATTAATGTAATTTTGTCCTCTTGTTTTCTTCTCTCAATATTTCGCGTTATTACATTTCTGAAGTAGGCATTACGTCTGAGAACGAGTCCTACCCATTGGTTCCTGGATTTTCTATTATGGACTTCTTTTCTTGCACTTTCATTACATCTACTATGGACTTCTTTTCTTGCACTTTCATTAGATCTACTATGGACTTCTTTTCTTGCACTTTCATTACGTCTACTATGGACTTCTATTCTTGCACATATTCATTTGTAATTCTTTTGGTCCAATTTATTCTTTCCATTTTTCTCTAGCCCCATATCTTTCAACTTATGTCTCTCTCTCTCTTTCTCTCTGGTTAATCGTGAAGTGTTATGCTCCAGATGTAGATTTTGATAAATTATTTCTTCGTCTTTTTGTTTGAATAATTTTATAGCGCTATTTGCGTAAAAAAATTACTCAATGACATTTTTTAGTCTTCCAATAGCATAAAAAATTGAAAATTATCGAACTTAAGGCTATTTTTACAGGTGTGATTCAGTATTTTTTTCAAATTACGCTCAGTTCTTATTATTAAGGGTAAAGAGTTGCACACCTTTAAGCAAGCCACTAAAAATGCCCATTTACTGACCTCGATCAATGGCTAATCGGTTCTACGCCTCTTCCTGTGGCTGACTTGATATTTTGGCGTCTACCACTCAAGATTTCTGCATCTCTCAAGACAACTTAAATTCTTCTCCTCCAGAGAAACGTAACTATTATAGTTCACGCAAAAGAGATACTATATGTATATTGGTGCTACCGCATTCAAAATAGTTAGGTTGTGATTTAAAATAGATACATGTTCAATGACTACAAAACTAAACATGAAATACATTAATTTTCACATGCTTATTACTAGTTAGTGATAGTAAAATCGCTATTCTAACTGTTATTGTGACTGTGATTGCGTTCGATTGTAACGATGATTGATAACTAATCAACGTAATTCTTCGAGCAATGACTGGTACACTAGAAAGTAAGCCTCCGGCAGTTAAATCTTAGTTAGTTACCAATCATCGTTAAATTTCAGTTACCAATTATTGACACAATCACATTCACGTAACGGTTTACCATCACGCAATACAATTTGAACAATGCAAATTAATGATTATTTTTTAGAAAAATAACACTATTGAGGGTTTTTATCTCAAACATTCATACCACTTTCTTTTGAAAAAATCTATATTTTGACCAATTATTTTATTCAATGTGGACTTCGAGTCAATCAGGCAACAAATCAGGTAGACGAGGAGTGGTGTCTGCGGCAGTGCTACAGACCGTAAAGTATTAGGGGAACATGAAACGCACGGATAATACGGCCGGTCTCCGCGTACACATACATATATGCAACTGAATATCGGTATAACCCCTCCCCCCACACAACAAGGTCCCATCACGCTCGCGACGTGCGCTATAAAATTACATAATCAAAACCACGCCTCACTCTAATGTTCAGGTTAATATTTTTGTATAAATTATTTCTGCAAGAGCGATGAGACTAGATGCGTATGGCTTTATGTAGTTATTTCCGAGCAGGTCTTGCGGATCGACGTTTTCGCTTCTTGTCTGTATGCAAGCCTGGTACCCGGAGTTACTGAAAAATGTAACAAATACTGTAAATAAATCGGACGACTGAAAGAAAAAATAAAATGGTTGTAAGTAAGATGGAGTGAATGGATAATTAGGAAGTAATAAATTCGAATAATATTTACTCATAGTAGAGTAAAATAAATAAAATCGCGTAAGTGCAGTGTCTCCAGTAAATTCATTCAAACGAAATTTATAAAACCAAACCAGTGAACGTTGTGGAATATTTTTTTTATAACACCACAAATTTAGAAGTATTTATTTATAGTTATAATAATTAAATTATCTATTGTTAAACACAGTCAAGCTTCCAAGGTCCAGCGTTCAGCCGGAATAAAAAAATTAAGCCAGCGAACGTGAGGTATCGGAAGCGTTCGTTGAAATTCCGTAGATTCAAACTATTGAATTCACATTACATTGATACTTATCGATGAACGGAAATGAAGTCTTTATGTATTTTTTGTATTGTGTAAATTACTTTGGCATTATAACTGCGGAACTCGCCATCTTTGATAATGATATGCGATTGTTATAATTCATTTAATGTCAAGCTTGTTCTGAGCTATAAGTTATCTGTGTCGATGATTGTAATTTCCAGATTTGTTGATATGTTTGAATGACGTCTCTGTATTATCTATCTGTGCATGTTTATGATGCAATTTGTCATACGTATTGTGATTAATTACTTAATAAATTAAATGTTATATGAT
Organism: Eubasilissa regina; assembly: GCA_022840565.1. Taxonomy (NCBI): domain Eukaryota; kingdom Metazoa; phylum Arthropoda; class Insecta; order Trichoptera; family Phryganeidae; genus Eubasilissa; species Eubasilissa regina. The sequence goes on along the minus strand of JAINEB010000020.1, from coordinate 10,919,436 downwards.
ATTATTATGTATCAATGTCTCAAACTCAATCATGCTTTGCACTTGTGCTAGATTCGCGAGTGGTGTTATATTAAATTTTTGCGTGAACATTTAACACCTCAGTGGACTCGGTTCATATTTCCTATGACGCCAAATGTGAATGTTATACAAAACTAGAACGGGCACGAGAGACGTCCACAGGACGGTTTCGTAATTTAATCGTAAAGTTGATTACACAATCAAATTCATTGTAAATATAATATGTATTAGTGAATATAATACATAGACCCGTAAATGAATAGACATGAAATAATGTGTACATATAGGAGAAGGGTTTGGAACATTAGTTCCGGGACGAGGGGGAATTCTTTGTAGAAACATAAATCCAATAGTTTATGACACATTTATGCAACATTAAAAGTATTTACTCTTCAAAAATTAAATCTTTGTCTAAACAAGACGTATTTTTTACATCAATGCATATTATGTTATCAGCGTTCAAATTTTCGTTCCAATCGAGTCATATATTTAAAAAAAGTCGAGGAGCTATTTGATTATGTAACTGGTACCAAGAATATTTCTAAATAGCCGCACGTTACTATTTACTAAACTCTGATTGGTGTATAAAATGACACATTTAAGAAATATATAGAGACTAAACTAACCTAACTAAACCAGATAGACTACTAATTTAGAGTGAATAATCTGTATTAGAACGAGAACAAAATATAACAGTGTACATTGAATCAGTAGAAAGTGGAAGACAGATAATAGAAATAAGTTTCATTTCAGCCTTAAAAAAAATAGTTTGACGTTTTAACTTTGAAAAAAACGATCGTTATAAATCGAAAGACAATTCTAAAAAAGAAGCTTTAAATTATGTATGTAAGTAGGTAGATAGCTATTAACCTCTAAGCAAATGGTTTTGGCAGAATAATGTGCACGGAGGAGTGAGTTTGGCAATTTTAGTTGTTTTAGAGTTTGGCTATTTTATTTCAAAAAGTTATCTAATATGTTATTCGGGTGGAGGTACAATGTTTGTATATGGATAAAAAAGCCGCCGATGTACCGCGTAAGGTCACAACACTTTTGAGAGAAAAATTTTCACTGAAAACTGTACGGTCATACTTTTTTAAGGTTAATGATAATTATCTCTTTATACGATATTGGTTTCAGAAATATTATTGTTTTCCAATTCCAATTCTCAAGTTTCTGATATAAGAAATATGAAAAATATACATTGAGAATAAAAAGGTCACACATCCACAAAATTCGTACATTTCAAAGGAAACTGACACTTCAATAATGTATCAAGTTTATTGTATACTTTCTTTACGTGATACATAGAAAGACATAGATAATATGTAATGTTATTGTACTAAAAAGACATCGTCTACAATTGTTTACGTGCCTTGTTACTTCGATTGGCACCACTGAGTTTCCTGGTTTATAATAATGTACATGTGTGTGTGTGTGTGAGTATTGCCGCCCTATTTTCCGATGCCAAAAAGACGGTGACTGACTGGTGTCAGTCTTATTACATTCAGTTATATTATAGTCCAGCGATCCAAATAAACTACTAAAGAAATCTAAAGAAGACAACCCAGCTAAAAGAAAAACAACATCGGGCCAGAAAGACAGTAAAATTAAAGAGGTTAATGCAGTTCATATATGATATGTGTACTTACTGTTAATCGGATACCTGGTGACCAGCTATCGAAGACGTTTTTACATAAATAATAATCTTTTAAGAACTGAAATACGAAATTTCTGTAGATAGTATAGGTGATCTGAAAATATAGCAAATACAATTTAATATGTACAGTATAAAGTTAGTAAAATTTTTTTTAAAAAGTACCCATGGGTGACATGACTCATGAGTTCTATTTAAAGGCGGCCGTTGGTCATCAAAAACGACCAACAGGACGCAGTCTCGATGTATGGATGAGTTTTCGGAGCAGCGGGAGAAACATGGCAAATATTGGTGGATCATTTCATTCAGATGTAGATAAACACTGGCTGCTACTACTGATGATGATGATGATGATGTTGTAGGTAGAAATTTCTAACAGAAACATTTACCATTTATTTGATTGTTACGTATATATATTTATACATTATAACATTTTTTAAATAGTACGATTTGGTATTCATTCCTATAAATTAAATTCGCTGTGAAGGTTGGTTTAGAACGGGTGTTTATTAGTGATGTACTCAAAATCACGAACCGTGAGTCAATCACTGATATCTTTGAATCTCACTCACTAATAGTGATTGAGTATCTGAGAATATCGTGATTAATTTTTTTATATTATTTATATTTGGTTGTGAACCGTGATTCGGCGCATGCGCATTTGCGATTAAAACATTCATGTATGAATGACGTTATAATTCGTGACGCTGAGAATTTGATCAGAAAAATAAACTCACATTTTTTTAAAGTGTATTCGTTCTTTCTGTGATGATATCAAATTAGATAGACTTAAATTATTTATGCTAGAATATATCTTTTACGCGAATGAAGTTTTATTAATGTAAACAAATATGGTAAAAATTATGCTTAATTATTTTTTCGTGTAGCGCGTGTGCATTAGTAATGAAACAGTGATCAACGTCATAGTTTTCAGTCACTGATATTATCGAATACCAATCACAATAACACCAGTGATTCAAGAGTAGCATTTTTTATCATCACTAGTGTTTACCTAGTTCAGTAGACATAGAATGTGAATAAATAGGTGTACATAGTTACACAATACATAGACACATGTAAAAATAAAAAAGGACGTTATTATTATGTCAAGTTGTCAACTCCATAATTCATGTTATAATTACGTTTATGGGTTTGAAGAATGTACTCATTGCAAATCAGGAGCCTAGATACATAATATGATATACAATCATCAAATTTAATAAACGTCTTATTTATACTTATATTTATGTATAAATTAGGCGTTTATTAAGTATATGTATATGAATAATTTAAGTAAAACTCCAGTCATTACGTAATTTTTTTAAGTATTCAAATTACAAAAATCTATTATGTTAAAAAATAATACTAAGAAATATAATGAGTCTCATAAAGGTCGAGCTTTCATTTTTCCAGTTTGAAATTCGAGAAATTCTACACAAATTAGATATGGTGAAAAATAATTAATGACATTATTTGTTACGTAAATCATGCGAGAGAGGAAAGTTTGAATAGAAAGAGACGACAATAAAATCGTTGATTTTCTCGCAACAATTTTCCACCTTTTTTTCATATTGATATATGGAATCTTATAAATGTGTGTTGTCATTTGAATTAATCAATCGAATATTAAATCTTTTTTTGAAGTACTAATTAAAATATATGAATGTGTATTGAAATCAGACAAAGTACCTACGCTTATTTAGATAGTGGCTTAAATCAATGTTCTAAATTTAAAAAAAAAAATTACAGCTTCAATTTATTATTTTGTTTTATATTATCATATGTCTGTTTTATAATTAAACAGACAGCTTGTGCGTAAATTGTAACAGTGTTCTATATAAACGAAATATTTAATTGCGACATACATAATAATAACGTACATAAAATGTTTACTTTGTTCAAGAAAATGTAGTTTTCTTTTAAAATCAGTAAAAAGAACATCTAATATGTGAAATTTGCCACTAATATTGGGAATAAGTTAATATTAATTCATATTGTGAATATAATATTTGGGTGAATTTTTATTTATTAAAATTATCGTTTTTTATAAGACTAAAAAATATTATTTAAAAACTGATTGTGTTTTTGATATAAAACTTTGTTTTAAATAGTAGTTGAAGCCTCAAAGCATGTGAGTAAATATATATTATTTAAAAACGTACGTTTTTACTAAAACAAAGTATTTGAAAAACATCGAAAATCGATATTACGTCCTGCAAAATTGAATGGTTAACTCTATTAATTTGTATTATTTTGTTAATTTGTCGTAATTGATATTAGTCTCCAAAATCTTGACTTAAAGATTATAAAAAAACATATGTCTTTTATACAATAACATACCAATTAAAATAATTTTGTCACACGCGAAAAATGTATATAATGGTTGAGGTCTTTCTTATAATGCTTGAATCGTCTTAATTATGGCAAAAACATTCAATTTATTAGTTTTATATCCATCTAAGTCAATCTAATGTAACTTTTATTATAAATGAATAATAAAAACACACATTTTCGTAAAAAAAGCGAGAATTTATTAAACTAACCAAACCCACATTTTCGTAAAAAAAGCGAGAATTTATTAAACTAACCAAACCCACATTTTCGTAAAAAAGCGAGAATTATTAAACCAACCAACTTAATAACAAGTTTTATTTTATACAATGAAAAGTGCGCGGATATTAGAAGACGACAGGAGATTAATATTACAAGGAGAATTTGTTATACGTCGCCTGGTGCTAAGTTCGCAAAGAGCAAAAGTATCAGGAACACATGCGATGCAGTCATACTACTACAATAAAACTACGAATAATAGTTTCCCGCATACCCTTAAATGAGCGTATACGTACACTCACCAGCATTGTTGTTTCGTGTGCGTGCAATAGAACAAGACATGTATCTACTTCTAGTCATGGTACCCTGATAAACGTCGGCATGTTTAGATAATAGAAAATTAGAATTAAATAAGTAACCATGTTTTTCATTTATTTCGGGTAAGAAATGCAAGGAAGGAAGGGACAATTATGTTTATTTGATTATTTATAATTATATTTATTACAAATATAAAAATAGCTATATTTCAATAAATAATCCCTCGAACATTCACTCAAGTTTTATTTATTGAGATTTGAAGATCAAAATAATATAATAGGGAACTAACTAACTTTACTTTAAAATCAAGAAGACATTTCAAATTTACATTTTTTTTTTCAAAAAGAGCCGCCACCTGTTAAAATCTCTATCATAAATAACGCCAATTTAAAAAAAGATCTTCGCAGTCGAGATTTAAAACGTTCGTCAGATTTTTCACAGCTCATTTGTGACATCATTGACAAAAGGTTTTTAAAAGAAGGAGACGCAAACCACCCCCAGAAACCAGCCCCCATTGTCGGAAGGCATCCTTCAGCGGGGGTGAAAATAAAGGCGTCGGTCTTTTGGAGCATGTAATTGAGACATGCCACCCCTTGAAATGTGGTTTAATGGAAAATACGTTTCAATGAGGAAAATTCAAGATTTTTCTCATTATTTTCATCAAATTACCAAAGCAAAAGCCTGGTTAATTATCACGACATGATTACAATAGAGATAGATCATCAAAAATATCCACCGAATTATCTGTTATATTATAAATAGTATTAACAATGTTTACGTATTTTTTTGAAATTGAATTATTAACAATAAATAAAATAATTTAGTTGAATATAAAATCTGATACGTTCTCTTTACACAAAGGCTCCTTGAAGCATATTGATTCAATGTCAACTTTGATTTATTCTGAAACATAAACAAATATTCATATTTTTCTGTATTAAACTTAGGTATTTTAGTTTCATCGACAAACATAATACTTAAAAAAAAACACATCGAACATATTTCATGAGAGAGTTCAAATTCTAACAATTACAAAAATATTATTTTATATAAATATCCCACTAAGTATATATATAGTAAAAATATCATTAAGAATATAAATCACGTATAAGACCGCCACCATTTAATTCAGATGTCAATATTTTTTTTACTTACTTTAAAATGCTGAATTTTTTAAAAGTTTCGTATATTTAAGTAAATTTTATGATGAAACACGTGGCGTAATGATACCAGTTTTATGGCTCGCAGCCATCTAGCGGTACAAAAGAAAAGTACAGTGATATGATGTATGTAAGTTGGGTCCCGAAAAGAGAGAGGTCGCTAAATTGGTTTGAGTACCTACTTAGTCAACAAAATAATAATAATATATACCTTCTCTGATATCATGCAAGCACCTAGTGCGAACGTAAATGTTCGTGCGGAGTGTGCGTGTGTTGTGACGGCGAAGATTATTTGCTGCATTTCACCACAATAACTAATTAGAAGGGCTGCGTATTTAATAATTTAAGTTTACGTTGCAATATCAGGACCGCAAAAACTAGAATTACGTAACGGTACGTGGTCTAACGGCTAACCGATAAGTTTACAAAAGTCTGAATAAGCTATTGTATCAATTTAATAAGTCTTATATAATACAAATTATTGTCTTACACTGTTTCTAGTATATTGTTAATTTAGAGGAAATTTTATTTACACTTTTACTATGATTTTCTTTACGTCGATTAACTGTTTGTTTTTCAAATAATAAAATTATTATTTATATTTTTTATTTATTATCTTTGTCTTATTTATTATTAGTAACTATATAATACTATATAAAAATTTGTTTGGACTGTGCCCGTCTCACTAGAGAAATTCCGTGTCGAGACGGGCGTTTTTATTAACCACTGAATTGAGTTTAAATACATCTACCGGTTTCGAAAAATGCCATTTTTTTCTTCAGGATGTCATAACCTAACTAAAAAAAAAAAATTATTTATTATCACAGTATTTCTTCTCCATTTTCGTTTTACTCTCAATGAGAAGTCGCGATTGGCGTAGAGAAAATATTGCAACTAGTGAATCCAATCCCGAGTCATAATTATAGTCCCGGGATTGCCATTTTTTATTTAAAATTACACAATTTACGTATGTATAGAATTTTTTAACAAAAAAATAAAGTAAATAATAATGAAAGATTGACAAGAAATAATTTGAACTTGAAACTCTTTTATTATTATGAATAATATGCCCGTAACAATAGTAAAGTTTTATAATTTGACCAGTTAAATTTTTATGAACGTATTTATTCTTCAGTCTTGTAAGCTCTAAAATATTGATAGCAGAGTCAAAGTTTTTTTTTTTTTTTTTAATTTGAACAAAAACAGCCGCTATTTAATAAATGTACCAGAAATTGACATAGCACTAGTTAAATTACTCTGAGAAAAGTATCTATTAATATTCAACTTTTGAACTAATATTCACACTATGCATTTAAAAGGTGTCGTATTTATATTCCTATGGTTAGAAACAAAATGATTTTTTTTGTTTAAATTATCTTGTTTAATTCATGTATTCCTGGTAGTAGTACAAACTTGAAATAGAACAACGCTATCAATGCCAGCAGACGTCCCAACTCTGAAGTCTAAAATAATATAAAAAATGTCTAATTCAACTCAATTTCTATCTTTTCGTATGTTATATTTAAAATTCTACATTCTTTGACCGATCTAAACCAAATGTTGCGTTATTATTCTTTAGTATCCCGCACAAAATATAGACATCATTTCACCTTCTCCTGTCCAACCCACTCTCAATTTCAAATCAAATTTTGCATAGTTCTTCTCTAGGACTCGCCCTAAAATTTTAAATCCGTATTAATTTAAATCACCTTACAACAGCATTGGAATATTCCAATATATTTAAATATCTGTCAGTTTCTTTGTTAACTTACTATTTTAAAAAGTGTGCTCTCAGAATAAAAAGGCCCTTCAAAGGAATTCGCCAGATTTCTTCAGATTAGAAATCTTTTAGAATATATTTATAACTAAGGTAAATAATAATTGATCTTGTACAGTCAAAACGATATCCAAACTCAACTATAGATTTGCTAAAGGCTTAAAAATAAATGGTGAAGATTTGTTTCAGGTAGGTAGTTAGAAAGATTTCTGACCCCACTATTCTGAGCTAGATTCTAGACGAGGCTGTACGAGCCATCCACTACGAGCTTAAGCTGCAGGCTACGCTCGGGAGGTTTTGGACTAATGCCCTTTACGAATCACGATGTAATAGACTTCGCCCTGGAGTAGCGAAATTCGGACATGATCGTTTTATTCCCATTTTTCACTCTACAACAATAATTTATAGGGCGGTAAGAACTGCGTATTACGTGATGTATTGCAGGGTGAATTATAAAAGGAGATCGTTAAGCTTAAATGTGTTTTTTCCCTTAATGTTCCTTGCTGGAAAAGTACTTGCTGATTCACATCATATTTATTAATCTTACTTATCCCGCACGTTATTTTTTCTCGCTGAAATAAAGAAAATAAAATTTAAGCATGATTTAAAAAATTTAATATCTAATGTTTACAATGATTTAGACCTGAATCATGTATTATTATTTAATGGCTTACTTACTCCCTTACCATTATCCCGTTTTCCCGCAGGATAGGCAGAGAGGGTAGAGCGCCACACTCTTATGTCTTGACATACAATTCTCGCCTCATCCGCATCCATGCATCTTTTCGTACAAGCTTCTCAATTACTGAGGTTTCTAACAGGACTATTCTCCTGTATCTGGTTTACCTGGTTGTGCAAAGTCTTCCGCGGGCGTCCTCTATTTCTGGTGTCATTAACACTTGCGTTATATATTTTTTTTACCATTGTCTCCTCATTCATCCGTTCCATATGACCAAACCACCTAAGTGATCCTTTCTTAATCTCACTCACCATACTAAGATTAGCTTTACATTTTTTACCTATTTCTTCATACTTTACTCTGACATAAATGGATCTGTCACATATACGTAATCTCATTTCCACTGCATTCAATCAAATTTCGTTCCTCTTCTGCCAGATCCAGACTTCACTTTTATACATCGGTGTTGGTACCAGGACTCCATTGTGTATCGCTAGTCTTCTATAATCATAAACAGAGAAATGGAAGTACATAAAATTAAAAAAGTCGTAAAATATAATACTAGATTATTCTTTTACTTGCCAAATACAATACTTTTATAAGATTAAAGAATTTTGTTAAATAATTAAATCTTAATAAATTATTGAACATACTTTTCAAATCTTAAAAAAATGGGTCAATTTTATAATATACTAGTGGGCCGAGCCCGGTGTAACCCAGTATTAAGATTTGATTACAATAGGGGGTTAGATGGTAGGTAGTGGCAGAGGTAGACAAGGGGAATCTTTTTTCAGTACAGGGGTCTAAAGAGTAACTATGTAAAATTTGGAAAGTACGACATTCAATATAATATAATATACGTTTACATTGAGGGAAAATGGAAGCTGCCTATCTTTTGCGCAAGATCCTAAAGAATAGCTACGCAAAAATTAGAATCGATGTCTTGCAATTTAAAAAATATTTATATAGTTAGGAAGAGGTGGGGCGGTCAGGAGGAGAGGGGGTGGTGCCGTGTTTTACTCCAGACCTCAGACTGTAACTGCAAAATTTGGTTTTCAAGAATACACGGACCTTTCATACTCTTAATATATTCAAAACAAAATTATTATATTATGATATTAAATTATTATATTATATTACTTTTAATATATTCAAAACTCTTCATACTCTTAATATATAAAAATAAAAATAATTATATTATGATATTATATTAGTAATACTGTATTTAAACTATGCGGAAATGCAAAGTAAGGATTAAATTAATAAAAAAAAAAATCGATTAATGTACCATAAGTAATCAATACGCACATTTAAAAAAAAAATTCAAAGTTTCCAACGTATTTTATGAATGACATAATTAAGCTGACAACGAGACCAAAACTTTTTGGTTAAAATACATTTTTTACCAAAAACTTTTTTATAAATTAAGATTTCAGGCGTGCTTGAATAAATTTGGTGTAAAATAAAGCAGTTTACAGACGTAGTTAAATGTAGGAGTATTTTAATACATATTAAGTATTTCGGTTAATAAATTATACGACTTATTTAAACTTTAAACATTTTCGTAAATGAGCATAAAACTTATCAGCCCTTACTTTAAATTTCACATTTTCCGACCAAGTAACTTTGGAAAGGTCGACATTTATAACCCCACCCCGCGGATTTCGAGGTGACGGCCCCACGTATTTACACATCGGTGAAGGGAGTTTTTAGTTTCGTATCGGTCTGATTTTAATTGGAGGCTTTTGAGTAGTGAAAGCCTCGAATGACGGAAATTGCATTTCCTGGGGAAGTTGACAAAGCTTTCAGTAAGCACACGTGCATTAGAGATATGGTTTCCAAATGGCTATATCAAAATTAATACAAGAACGATACTGTCATGTTAAGATTGTGAAAAGCACTACCTTCGTTCATAAATGTTTAGTCATGATATACTCCCAACGTGAAATTATTACTGATAGCGAGGTTTAAAGTGAAATAATTTGAAATATAAATTCTATCAAGATTGTGATAACGCATTTAACCTTTCCCTTACGGTAGTAAAATAAAAACGCGCGTTACGGTGCTGTTAACTCAGTGTACACGTAGACTTTTGCGATTTTTAAGACGGATAAATATGAATATTTAACATTTATTACTTATATTAATCATCAAAATAATAGTTGACGTATATATAGGTGAATATTTACATCAATTATTGTGTAAAAGTGCTAAAAATGAGAAAAAACATTGATCATCACGAACGACAACATAAGAAATGTCTAACTAGGCCAGCGCACGGTCTGCCACTAAGTGACGATTGGCGTCCGGCCACCACGCTCCGTGCTCCACGACCCCTCTCGTTCACATACACGTGTTAACAAATTCACGCCAGGTTATTCGAGAAAACATTTTTTATTGTTGCGTATGGTAAATACTAATATACTGTAATTATTTTATCCAATACATGAATATATTACGGAGGAATACCTAAAATACGAACTCTGTATTTAACACATTTACAGAGACATACACATAATTAGAGGCAATGTTAACTCAGTTTACATCATAGAAGAGGGAAGGTTAAAAATTATTCTAGTTTCTGTATCCGTTTAATTAAATATGTTTTAAAAGTCTGTGGAATATGATTTTAAAGAAAGATAATATTTTTTGATCATATGTGTCCATTATTATGAAAATGGTCAAAGGTCATGTTTATTTAGTTTCGAGATATTTAAAGGTTTGCGTTTGAATTGAATAAAAAATATTTTTATACTACATAACCCAATATTTCAAAACTTATTTAGTCTACTAAATTTATAATTTATTTTAACATATACATGTTGCATGCAGCTTATAAGGAAATACAACATTTAAGGTTGAAATGATATAACTCCATTATCAAAATAAATACTAGCGGAATACCAATGAACGTCGTAAGAAAGTACTGAATATAAAACGCTTCAAATTTTTCACAATTTGCATCACATTATATTAATTTCAAACAACGTGACGCGAAATAATTGATAAACTCATTTTTTTAATTTCTTGACTTAGACCACTTTCATAATAATGGGCACATATAATACTCGGTACATAATAAATTATATACACAGAAACTGAAAGCTCAATCAGCTTAAGATCAGGTAAATATAAAATAAGTAGATATATTTATTTTACTGAGAATGCCTCATTAAAGCTTTTTTTGAAACATATATATATAATTGTATACACATTAGAATTAACACTCGCAGCCCGGTGGGTCAAAACAAAACACGTCCGGCGGTGGTGGGTCATTTTAGAACCACCTCAAGTTTTCAGTTTTTCAACTTTTTTTTGTGGGAGAAATTTTTTTAATAGATATTCAATTTTAAATATGATTTAACGAAATGACATGATGTGCCGTAATGTTTCTGATAAAAAAATAATTTGAAAATTAAAAATATTACGAATAATGTACATATTCTCACCCATCAACAGACGCCTGTTATGAAGCAGTTTTAATCATCAGCGCTGAGATATCTGGAATGATCACGCTGTTACGCAGGCGCGCACGAGTCACGTGCCCATGCACGAGCGCGCCCGTGGAAGAAAGAGAGTGGCAGTCACGGGAGGGCAAGGAGTGTGGGGGTACACGCATCTGTGGCGGGAATACGTATCCCTCCCAGGAGATAGTGACTAAAAGAAACCGATACAACACGACCTGATATTAACCTCGACATATTTTCTCCACCGCTACGGCTGCGCTTCGTCTCCCATCGACCGTCGCCTTGACAACTTGGCCAGGGACCGGACCATCCATCCAGGAACGGCGCCATCTCCCCGCCGAGTCGCCTATGGATTTGAATCAGCATTCCTTTTTTAGTGGCAACCGTTAGTCAAGATCCATCGGATTTAATTAATACCAAAATCAGGTTTAATTCATACCAAAAGTCTGTAATGGTCAACCCTTATATGTGTTAATTGTCTAGTATATAAGCTCAATTGTCTTTTGTTACTTTCGTCATTAAACATCGCCCAAGAGGCTTCTAAATATTATCTGTTCGTTCTTTCATTGAACCTATCCTTTTGGTGGCCTTCGGGGCTGCGATGCCATCCCAACTTGACAACGAACAAAATAAAATATTCATCGTAACGCGCCCTACACAGCCAAAATACAAACATCCACTGAGAATGTAATCTTATCATCGGAACCCGAGCAGGTAGTATCATAAAACTTACAGGTGGGCGCAACGCCCCTCAAATAATTATATTACTGACATTGTCTAGGGGCCGCCAGACGAAAATAAGTCATAACAAATACATGGACGCATATCAGGTATCCTTTGTCTACTCACTCAAAGTGTTGACAAAGTGTTTCGACGTAAGCACTGAGGTTCAATCCGACTGTCTTAGGTCAGTTTTTGAGGGTTTTTTTCACATTTTTATCAATAACTCACTTGAATCTTGTCCAATAATATTTATTTGTATCTCAAATTATTTTAAAATATTTAATAAAAGATTAGCTAGAAGGAAAACAGCATTAAATGAATATTTATAGTGTAATTCATATTTTTACAAATGCCTTTTAAATTGAATGTGTTCACGGAATACATGTCACAAAAATATTCTTACAATTATCTAATTAAGCCAACCAATAGTATTGTAATAAAAATATGAATAACTCGGTTATTTCGCGGTACAAGACTCGAACTTGACCACTCTCATCTACTTTCGTCTTACCATCGTATTAGAAGACCAAACCATCGAGTTCAAAATTAATATTTTTATATTAGATTATATTTTATTACACCGTTATGAAGCAAGGAGTCCATAAACCTGACAACCGTAAGTTTCAAATCAATTCGAGACTAAGTAATATTTAGAATAATTACGTGTCAACTTCGGTAAAAAAAAACTACTATTTAATTAGAATTTTTATTATTATTTTAGTAAATATGTTGATTTTGCTAATGACGGATTTAGCGGAATGTTGATTTTTGTATTTCATAAAATAATTTGATTAGAATTTTTACGTTTCGTAAAATAACTTGGTAATTCTAAACATTTTTTTCATATAGAGTTTTCAGTGTTTGAGATCTCTGGAACAATATGATCAATTTCAATATTGGTTATATACAGCGTCTGTCAGTTGCTGTTCATGTTTGTTTATGGTTTAGCGCTATTTGTTGGTCAAAAAACCGCTAAAATATAGACAAAATACAATAGACAGAGTTGTGCGCATTTCTAAGGATCAACATACTGATTGAAAGATATAAAGTTTTATATCTCGATTGTAATATAAATGAAATATGGGATCCTTCTGTTGAAATCAAATGCCGCATTAAGCAAGCTCGTGCAACCTTTAACCGCATGAAAAGATGTTCTGCAGTCATGATCTCAACTTTAGATTACGAATGAGAATGGTCAGATGCTGTGTGTTCTCGATGTTATTTTATTGAAGAAGGAGAATATCATGGCTGAATAACCTGAGACAATGGTTTGGCCAGTCTACTGTAGAGCTTTTCCGAGCAGCAGTAAATAAAGTCATGATAGCCAACATGACAGCAAACGACCGTTTAACGGATAGCGCACAAAAAGAAGAAGAAGAAGAATAATATAATTAATGTTTTTTGTAAAAGCAAAGGTCACTGTATTTTTTATATCTTCTTTTTGTTCGCTTTGTTTCGCTGAATTTTTATCTGTCTTCAAAATTCTCTTAAAAGATATTACTTTTTTTCATTACCTAGTATAAGTAGAGAAACATATTTAAATGTTACTTTTGATTTCACCTTCTTGGAATAGTCCACAAGCTAAATTAAATCAGAAATATGCCACCCAACTTTCAGTAGTTATATAAATATTATAGGAACAAATTATTTTTAGATTTTGCAAACACATCCAGATATACCTAGAGATTTTTTCTTCTTTTATGGTGCCACCCTCGGGCTAATTTATTTAATCTCATACGATCCAAATAAATAAATATAGTCGAGTATCGCGCATTGAAATCTATTCCACGTACAGTATTCCGTTTACCAGGAGAGCATATTAGAAGTGGAGATATATTTCCTTGACGAACACTACTAAGCGATTTGGGAGGCGTTGGAGGGTACGTTTCTCCACGACATACCACATTTTCCCGTCTCTCTCTTGCATATATTTAAGGGTGTTTTTGTCTCTTTTTAGCTCTCTGGACGTGTTTCGTTTTGAGTAAAGATTTCTCTTTCTCTCCTTGCCTGTGTAACACCCTCTCCATAGCCCGGGGAAAACTACGCGCGCGGAATAATTGAGTTGATCAGTGAAAATAACCGCCTTGTTATATTGAACGCATAGTAATATGGCGGGACCGCTAACGAAGGGCTCATAAAATAAACGAATAAATCTGTTGTGTTGATTTAAACAAATGAACTCAAAAACAAAATAAATCGACTGGTTTTTCCAGCACGAAGGGAACGTATAAAACTGAAAGCGATATTTATAAACAAACTCAAATGATTTTAGTTAAATTTTTATTCTATTCTGTTCTATTGCTTATTTATAAGCTTAGAAATAAGTAATAGAATAGGTAATAATTATTAATATTCTAGATATGGAACGATTGTTAGATGTAAACCATTTTTTTTTGTTTTGTATATAAATAGGCAGAGATATATAATATATTAATAATCTGTAATGGTGATTACTTATGTTTAAAAAATTCCAAAATTTATTTTTCTTTTACTTACTTACTTACCATTACGCCGTTTTCCCGCGGGGGTAAGCAGACTTCTCTCTCCTGATAGACAATTCTTACTTCATCCACATTCATACATCTTCTCGTACAAGCTAGCCGATTGTTGAGGCTTCTAACAGAACCATATTACATTATCTGGTTTATCTGGTCCGCGTCCAAGTCTTCCGCGGACGTCCTCTATTTCTGGTGCCATCAACACTTGCGCCATATATCTTTTTTACCATTCTCTCCTCATTCATTCGTTCCAAATAACCAAACCATCTAAGTTATCCTTTTTTAATCTTACTCACTATACTAACATCAGCCTTACATTCTTTTCTTATTTCTTCATTTTTTACTCCGTCATAAAAAGATCTGCCACATATACCTCTAAGTGATCTCATTTCCACTCCATTCAGTTTACTTTCGTTCACTCTCTCGCTTCTATGCATCAGTGTCGGTACCAGGACTCCATTGTGCACCGCTAGTCTTTTTCTCTATTTTATTATTTTTCTCATTTTTCTCTTCATGAGCATTGGAAAATATAACATGTGAAATGAAGCTCAAATCCCAGACCAATTGGTTTCTAGACGAGGAATGTCGTAGACATAATGCTAAAATGAATAAATCAACTTACTAAATCAGCCCAGTAAGGCTGAAATATTTGTCGAGAATATTTTCCATTGAATTTATTTAGTTATTAACTTATTATACATATAAATTATATATTATAAACAATATTATATTACACATGTGCATTCATTTATAAAGCATAACATCTATTTTCTTATAGTAACAGTAAGGCAATAAACAATTAATTAAGCTATCAAAAAGATCTGAATATATTATAGTACAGTATTATAGTATATTAGATTTATTGGTTCAATATGATTAGACACAACGTAGGTATGGATAGCATAACATTAAAGCACAGTTATAATGCTAATTTACTAGTACGAGCAGTAGCTCAGGTTCTGGACGGAAGACAAATTATTATAATGTATAGGTAGTATGGTGTCGACCGCTGCGCGCTGTTCCGTCGCTACGGACCCTTGCGTGGTGCGTGCGCATGTTGCTCGTCCTGAGGCGTCCTCTACGTGCCGTGGAATTAAGCTTCCGCAGAAGAGTGATTTTTTGTGGCGGCAATTGACAATAAACGTTAATAACTACTGCTTAGATGTAAATACTGTTAACAAAATACTATTCTTTTTACTTATGTTCGCATGCAAGTAGTTAAAGAATTGTGAAAAATATACAGAAACAAAAAGTACACCTATAAAAATAATAATCACAAACAAAAGATATTTATTTATTTATTATTGTACACGCCCTATTCAGGCATCAACCTAATTTGTAAATTAATATAAAATTTCATCAGAAGTGCAATACACAAAGAAAAAAAGAAGATATATCAGCATGTTTTTTCATAATTAAAATTTAAAAAAAAGGAAATATAAAATATAAAGAAAAGCAATTTATCCGTCACCATTGAGTTGGACATAAAATATTGTAATAATGTAGTTCTATAGAGAGTTAAATTTACAGCAAAAATGTCGACTACCTCCGCATATTTATTCTCAAAGAACGCAATCTGGGGACAGCGGAGTTAGCTAATGCACATGTTCTGACATTACTACTGTAATAGAACAATACATTGTGTCTCGATGGTGCGCGAAAGTCAAGCAGACCGAAAATCTGTGAGGAGTCTATGATACCATTGATGATCCTGTACAACAAAAAGAAGGTCGGTTAACGTACGTCTTACTGATAATTTTAACAATTTCAGACGGCTAATGAGATAATCATAATTGATATCTTCAAAACGTATATTTACCTAAAAGCTAATATGCATATTTAATGATATATATCTCATAGCATTTAATACAAAAGCTCTTTAAAAACTAGTCGACTAGAAATGTCTGAATACACAAATAACGATTTGATTATTTTGCGAGGACGTGATATAAATATTCCCTTAACCGTCTGCGCAAACTAGTAACTCTGTGAATATGGTCGCGTTCAGAGGGCGTTAATCAGGGAATTATAGGCGATTTTCATAAATCAGTAGCTCTTGCTTCATAATACATAATCGATGGCTTAGCTGCATTAGCGCCAACGCCGAGAGAGGGGCGATCGCGCGAACTATGTGAGACAATAAACTTAAAATCACGACGGCGAGTGTTTTATTTATGGGTATCCTTTGTTACGTCATATCCGGAACTCGGAAGCTCTAGCGCAGAGTGCCAGCTTGCAGGGTTTGAGGTTCGATTTTTAGAACGTACTCGTTTAATTGTTCTTAAATATCACATCGTGACTCTCAAATTATTTAAAGTGGAGCTTGACGAATTGGTATTTTGAAACACTCCGGGGCAAAAAAATTTGTCGAAACTATGCATTTTTTATAATTTTTTTTTCGACCCGTTGTAAAAAGCTTCATAGTTCTATATGCAGTTGAAATATAGACCCTGAAAAGTAAATTAAATATGGTGGGTGTTGGCATCACATACTACTTATTCGATATTGGGCTTATCAAATTAGATATAATTTACATAAGTTTTATGTCATATATATATTATTATATACTTTTTTTTTAAAGTCACATGTCAGGTCAACAGACGCGTTTATATTTAGTGCCTCTTGAGATCCCAAGTCCCTGCACATAAAGGTTGGTGTTTATATTAACCAGCTAGTTCAACGTACTCATAAAAACTGTTTGGGGATATAGTTTAGATAGTATGTTTTTAGTGGTTAAAACATTTGATTTAGTTTTTATAAAGGGTGTCCAGCGAAAAATGTTCAAGTTTTATATTAAAAAAAAAATAAAAAACTACAATGTTATTCTCTTATTTTATTTATACAAAATTGAGTTTAACGATGCGGATTTTACGCTTTATAAACAATATCGTCTAAATATCATCCATTTCTCTCAAGACACTCTTGCAATTGGACTCTTAAATTTACCAACACGCGAGAGCAAAGCGTTGGTTTAATGGCAGCACCTTCACAGCAGATATTTTCTTGTAGGATCTGAATTATTCAAGGATTGTGGCTGTAAACTCTCGACTTAAGGTATCCCCGCTAAAAAAAGTTGGACTGTGTAAGGTCCGGTGACCGATAGCTTCTCCATTAAAACTCTTGCTGTGTGAGTGGCCCTGTCTTGCTGAAATTGTGTTCTTTTGTTGAACCCGGAAAACAGCTACAGTTGCGGTACCAAAAACTCGTCGATCATTCGGCAATGCACATCAGCAGCGACTGACTCTCGCTGGTTAAAAAGATAAGGGCCAATTGTTCCTCGGGTAGAAATTGCACACCACATTGTCGTTTTCGGACAATGCAAACGTTTTTGATGGTATTCTCTTGGGTTTTCGGGGTACCAGTATCTCATGTTCTGTTTATTATCATAGCTATCGATATGAAAATGTGCTTCGTCAGTAAACAACATGTTTCCAAGCGTTCACGCTGTTCCAAAACATTCCAGCATCGTTCTCACTATGGTTTTACGTAAAGAATAGTCATTTTCGTTGAGAAACTGCACGATTTGCAGTTTGTATAGGTGAAACTGTAGTTTTATTTTCAAAATAATGTGCACTGTTGATTTTTTTATTTCAGTACAGGCTTCATTCTTCCTTATCGATTTACTCGGATTGCGCATAATTTCATGTCAAACTTGAGCCAAATGTTCTGGCGTCGCTGGTGACGTTGATGGTTCCGGAGGAGTTTGGTTTAGCATTGTCTCTTCTTGTCTGAACTTTTGAACCTAACACCAGATAACACTTATCCGTCGAATATTAAAGTGAGCACAAAAAGCGCGACGCCCACAAACCAATGAATCACCGCACATTAAATATTGCTCAACCGCGAACACGAGCTACGTTCTCGACCAGTGACTCATTGCAACTTGGTACTTACGAGCAATTACAATTTAATCTTGAAATTTTTCCTCTAGATACCCTATAGTAGTGAGCAATTTTTTTAAACTAAGATTATTTAGATTGAATATTTACACGATTATTTAATATCACCAAGGAAAAGAAACCCGGTAGCGAAATTAACAGATTATTGTTCGGGTTGGTCCTTTATTGTAGTGCATCTACAATGTTTACCGGAGGCCGTGTGCATTGATTCGTTCCGAAATCGAGTTACTGGCGTAAAACTGCGGCTGGAGCTCAGCGCCAACTATATAGTGCAGGCGGCTCTCCTATGGAGGTTTGTCTCCCTGATCAGAGAATGGAATCGACTGCAGAGTAGCTACATATATAATAATAGCCGTAATTGAAATTTATTACATATATTTTGTTTATGTTTGTATGCATTTTTCACATTTTTTTCTATTTTCTTTACTTCTTTTAATATACATATAATATTTTGTGACTAGTATGTATAGTTTTATTTATTTGCACAAATAACCAGATCACAATACAAAATATATAATTATTTATAAAAAATAATGTAGGAATAGTATTTTTATTATAGTGTTATACTCCAATTAAGATTTTAACGTGGATCTTCAAGATATTGTATTATTATGTCAATCCCTTGGAGGACCTACGCAGACGTAAACTAACCTAGAAAACATCACTTCATGTTACGTAATTCGCCAAAAGACTTAATAATTTTAAGATTGAATGCAGTGATAACAATAATACTGTTTATGTTTGTAGATCTTTCGATTTGCGAATAGGGGCTGCGCAGGGCGGATTAGATAGAACACATTTAGAAGGGGAGAAATATCGCCTATTAAATGGGGGAACCTTAAAAACGTTGAGTAAGGGAAGTGTATTAATTTGGAAGATTTTTGACCTCTATAATGGGAGAACCTTAAAAAGTGTTAACCTAAGGAAGTGCAATATTTTAAAATATGACCTCTCAGGCTACTGGATCGATAATAAAATGAAATTTTTGATCATTAAACTTTTTAAGTGTATAGGGACTGTGGTTGTAGACTATTATTGACTCGTGAGGATCTTAAATATGTGATCGTATCAGCCCCTAATCTCTTCTAGTCTCACGTGTGTTGGTGCATATCGCAGTGTATTTAAATGTGCATGTGAGTATTTAAGTTGTATCTAGAGCAAGTCATTTACAATACAATACAATATGAGTATACAGTTAATTGCGCGTATGAAGTTGAAGACTGGAGTGGCTCGTTTGAGATGTTAAAATAACGGTCTACGGAGAAGTGGTCGGCTAGATCGTAGGACTCGTCCGTCACGATGTATTGCCATCTGCTTATTGATCAGTTCATTTTGGTCCAATATGGCTGTCAGGTGTGTCCATACACGGCCGTATCAGTGGGGCGCGTGTAGGACCACCACAGGTGCAATTTTCTTTTTCTTTTCTTTTCTACTCCCTTCTATGTATTGTTTCAAATATAGGAAAAAGATACGAGTTTGGTTAATAAAATTATTTTATTGTTTTGACGATTCAATTTTGTTATTTAAATTATGAAATAATTTTGGTTATTTAAGTAATTAATTAAGTAATCGGTTTTAAGTAATTTAATCGAGATTAATTGTTTAAAATTTTGTCTAGATATAACGGATGAGTCTGTCTACTTAATTATGCACTTCTCTTAAATTATTGTATCAAAAATATACTCCTTTCACTGTTATCTAATAAGCAATTTCTTATTAGTATAAAAGAAACTCGCTGATTTTAAAATAAATAAAAAATTACACGAAGCCTTTAAAATGCGGATTCATTACAAAAATTCGAACATAAACTTCCACAAGATAGCATTACTTAAAACTTAGAACCGAACTTATCGGGTCGCGTGCCAATATAAAACTTTTAACCCGGCAAAATGTAAAAAAATGTGTCTAAAATTGTAATTTTTTATAAATAATAATGCGATCTGAATTGACAAGGGTGTGCTGTTTTATGCAAATTATTTCACGCTTCGTCTTGTGACGAAAGAGTAATGCGAAAGTTTCAACAAAGTCGTTTTTTCGGAATAAATCCATCGGCATCGGCAGATAGCGGAGGTCGAAATCGGTTTATGGTAATAAACTAAAAAAATGTTTCGCGGGGATTATTAAAATAAAAGGAGGGGAATTGAATTTTAAGTCTTTACCACGTAATAAATTTTTGTTACATTTTTAATATTTTTACGGCAAAATTTGTTTTCGTTTGTACTGAAGCGATTAATCTCCGAACTAATTTATATCGCGATAATTTTGTAGATAATAATCCTCCTATTATAATATTCGGTTCTGTTGTAGTTCCGCGCGAAATTTTTGATTGGTTTTTTAACCTTTACCATACCGTGATATAAAATACTCGTACGCTGCCATGCTGTCAACTCGTGCTACCGTAAGAAATTAAGAGTAAATTAATGCATTAATTATAAATATATACATATAAAATCAATTTTGTCGAAACATATTGTTTTTGCGTTACCGGGATTCGAACCTGGATCTCTATTTCCAATCCGGGGAAATACACTACCAATTGTTTTATAACACCAGTATTTTCCATGACAAATTTTCGAACCTATATGTTCCTATGTTCTGAATAATTACAACTTCACATTAAGAATGTGTTTTCTTTAATAAATTAAGAGTTCTATTAGCCTTTGAAATGTGAAAAAATGGTTAATGCCATAAATTTACTTTAATTGAGCATTAAATATTTAAAAAATATGTAATATTATAATTCGGAGTATTCATCAAGTTCTGTAAAGGAGGTTGCATTGTATAATACAACCTTCCGTTTTATCTATCTTCATTTAATTAGTAAAACACACAATTATATTTGATGTTTGTAATTATTTTAACTGTGAAATTAACGTGTGATTTCTTTCTGTCTTGCCACAAATTGTATTTTTGTCAACGTATTAATTTTTTAACAGAATGAATTAAAAATAATTATTTTTGTAGGATTCGCCTTACATAATTGATTTTTCACTAGTCATTTCTAAGCGTAAATATTTTCTTTCAAATTAACTAAAATATGAAGTGTATGTTGCCTATATTTACCGGAATATTACAGATTTTATTGGAGCGGTAGACCAGTGTTTTTGCATGGTTTGGGAAGGGTTAATGAAACCTTTTTCACTGCTATTCATTTTTTCGTTGTTTAACTACGTGGGTAATGAAACGTATTTTGACGACACAAGAATTACTCGAATTACGATGGTATTTCATATTTAAAAATAGTTTTTGGGTTTGATTGCGCGAAGTAATTCGATATTCAAAGACGTTAATTTAGAAAAGTCGATTCACGTGAAAATCATCCAATTTGAAATGCGAACAAAAGCAAAACTCTACTTACCGTACTTTTATCTAAAGCCACAAGGTAAGTCTGACCTGTTTTGGGGTGGGACACCTGTCACCCGTAGGGAAGGTGGTGCGTGGGTGGGTATTAAGGAAAATATTAATACGCGCCTTAACATGACTAACTATTCTAATACTGAATTAATTATTTACTAAAACAAAAGTGAGATAGAGCTCCGTCGTTAATTCATCGTCCTTCATTATTGATATTTTAAAGATTTTGTAAAACATCATTTTTGACATAAAATTATTTTATATGAACATGAATCCGAAAATGCAACTTAAAGTTGACCATAGGTAAATACAGAATTCTTAAATGTCAGTCTTGATGCATACAATATACATTTATGTAGAAAATATCTAAAATCATCACATGATTCTCTTTAGTATAAAATTCATGTAGTTTTAAGTTAGTTTTTGCCTTTCCTTAAAATTTTAATAATGACGTAACTATTATTTTTTTCTATTATTAATTGGTGTCTGTATTAAGACATTATAATATACTAAAAAATATAATATAAATCTTGGATACGATTATTAGTCTTTAGTCGTGCATTTATATTATATTGCCATTTTTGTTAGTTAATCTGTCCACATCACAAAAAAAGGTTAACGAATAATTAAGAGTTGCAAACTGAATTACTCACTCTTTTCATATCTTATAAAAAAAATTCTTGCCTGGCAATACTTTGTTCGTGCATAACTCTGGAAATTGAGGATGTAGACTATGCATATCAAACGATCCAGTATGATCTATTAAATGAGGTACTTTTGATAATTTGAAAAGCTATGCATGTTGTTATTTCTATTGAAAAAAATAATTATGATATGGTGAATCGTCGCGAGCAATTATCGGTGCAACTGAATGTGCCAGAATAAGCAACACTCGAAGACGTTAGTGTATGTAACGCACGCACTTGAACGTAGCCAGCGACTACGCGCCCGCGCGCGGGCCAAACGGTATACTACCTATTTCCCGGCATTGGACCTTTCGGTATTCACTCTGTTCTAACATGTATAATTATATAATATAATCAAATATTCGTAATTTAACTTCGTATAAATTAAGTGTTAATAGTGAGTTATCGGGTTTCCTATTGATTATATATGGTCATATAAGCAATATGAACACTACCACTAACCTTTGATTCACTGTGCTGGTTCTCTAGCATCATATCTGGTATGATGTTGTTGTTCTTCTTCTCTCTGGGTAGATTTCTGACTGACTGAAATGCGCAATCCCGTCGCTCGGATATTGAGAGCTCTTTACCGGACGATGCACTGAATGCAATTGCGCTCCGCTGGTCGTGTTACCGCGCTCCTTCATACACATAAACATGACCAATATCAACAATAAGAAATTCCAGTAGTGTCAATCGAAGGAACAAAAACGCGTAAACATAGTGAGTATTCATTCAAATGACCTTTTCTGCCAGTCTCTGATGACGGACAGTAATCTGTCATCATATCACGAACACATAATGGCTTACCTTACTTTGGAAGCGGACTTCTCTCTAATTCTTCCTACTCCAATACCTAAATTTCATATAGTATATCTCCATGGTGACAAATCTATCGTCAAAATTAATTTGACAGTTCATAGTAGAATACGTATTGCTTAAGACCAAATATCTATACGAACTCTAGCGGAGAATTTCAAAATTTATGTAAGTACATAATTTATAACTATTTTAATTTATATTTATAACTACATCTGAATCGCAAGCAACGCATTGCACTGCCTGTATTGAAATAAAAATTTAATACTTTCTACACTTCTAGGTAATATTTTTTGCTAAAAGAATAGATAAATTATAATTTTAAACATAATTATTCACAAAAAGATTTTTATATAAGCCATCCAACATATCTCGAAAAAATAATTTCGGTAGATAAAACATAATGAAATTTACGTAATGACGTAAAATATTTAGCATTCTCTTTAAAACATCTTTGATATTTAATACTCCATGGTAATATAAAAATTTCTCATACATAATTTCAGAGTACCTTATTTCTTAAGTCTTTAAAACTGTTTTGATGATAAATTTCCGAATTTTCAGGTAGTTTGAGATATTGTGTCAGATACATAGCGGGTACACACAGTCGCTTAGAGACTGCCTTTGTAAAGGCTTTGGCGGAAATTAGTTTCATTAGTTGGGGATTTCGATGTCATGTCTTTGTGGGTCAATTTACCCGGAAGCAGAGCCTTTAAGGTATACTTACCTGTAAACTTCCTTTAATGCTTATAAGTCAAACTTGAAGTATAACTTGCTTAGGTCGCCATCAAACCTTAATTCAACGGAGTCACGTGATGTATAATAATTTTTACACAGTGACAATCGAGACTATTTTAGTGGCTTAATTTTATGTTACAGCTGCCTCATTAGCAGCCAGCTCTTCTATAAGATATTTAAGTAACTTATTAATGCCATAGGTATCCCCAGATGGGCAATAATTAATATTTGAAGAAGCTTGTTTCTATTTACTTCTATAAAACTATGGTAGATATTATAAAACTAGTATAATAATAAAATAAATAAAATATTTTAGTATAAATAAAATGAATCAACTGGAAAGATATACAAAAAAAAATCTGTTTATCGAAAAAGATATTTGAGTAACTTATTAATGCCATAGGTATCCCCAGATGGGCAATAATTAATATTTGTAGAAACTTGTTTCTATTCACTGCTATAAAATTATAGTAGATATTATAAAACTTTATTTTAGTATAAATAAAATGAATCAACTGGAAAGATATAAAAAAAAATCTGTTTATCGAAAAAATATCTAGATGTTATCGGGTTCGAACCTAGACCTCTTCCTATTCGGGGAAACTAAATATTTTTCAAAAATATATATATTTCGTATATCTATCTAGTTGATTTATTTAATTTGTATTAAAATAAATAGATATATCATAGTTTTCAACATAATGATCCGTCTGTAGTTTTCATAATTGATTTTTTTTTATTTAAAATTCTTACAGCTCACAGCTCTCCCAATGCTCAATTCAATCAATATTAATATTAAATTAAAATACCATTTCAAATTTTAACAAAACAGTTTCAAAACCATTAAATTAATTTTTCGGGACATTTGCATCAAAAGCTTACTGAGAGTATTTAAAACAATTATATTTATTTTATTTTACCTAAGTATTCGTATATTAATTAGAACATTGAATTTTTCTTGACGTTTTGAGTGTTCCGAGTTCTGAAAATAAGAATAACCCACGCGAGTTGGCAGAACATCGATCTTTCGATCATTGGTTCAGTTGGAAAAAATCAGTTCTTTATCAAACTTATTATTTTATTATAAGATTTTTTTTAATAGTATATTTTAGAGTATTTAGACTGCTTTAATTCAGCAAATAATTTAGAAGTATTCAAATGGATAGGAATTGCTAGTCGTAATTCATTTTAATATTTTTCTCCGGTATTGAGTTCAGGCCTTCAGTTTTTTTTTATCCGTATTTCCGACCCTTGTAAAATTGCTCGATATATAAAAATTCATAAATCTGTTCCAAGAATTCATTGTTTTATCTCACTTGGTACATCACTGTAATATCGTACATTAAGCTTTCATGCTATCATTTATCAGTCTTTTATCGTATACCTTCAAACAGATTGAATCGTCACAGAGATATATAACTCACGGGTAGTTAGCACTTTGTAAGGCTAAAAGCAAATTGACTCGGTTCATTTACATGTTGTGTAGAACTTTCTTAATATATGGAGATTACTTCACACAATTTGTTTTTTGGGGGTATGTGTAAGTACGGTTATAATTGAATGTTGAGAATCAGAAGGTTGTATGTGTGAGGTCAGATGCCCCCATAAATTACAACCCAGTGCTCACATGTTCTTTTAAATGTGTTAGCGAAGTGTGTGTGATCAGAGCGGGTTGAACAAAATATACTATTTAAAGCCTACAAAAATTTATTGATGCTTGAGCATAGTCTACACCGAGAAGCTAGAGGTCGTGAATATGGCCGCGAGAGAAGTGACGCTCTCAGAGACCGGCTTCCCGGACGGCTGTGGGCGCATTGTATTAGCACATGTTGGAGTCGGTACCGGCGTGTTTTTGCGGCTGATGAGAGTCTAGTTTTACATCCGGGTATCTGCAAGGTCCGTTTTGGCGATTGGGGAGGCGATCATCTCAGCCCCGCGCTTTCTTCAATCAAGTAGAAATATGATTTGACTAAGTTTTATTAATTTTAAGTTTCATTAAAATACATGTAAAGTTATAAGTTTGCTCAATATTTTGGGTTTTGTTATTGCTTGCTGATGAGTTGCGGGCATGCTTTCTTCAGATCTATCCAACTTGTACGGATAATATTATGAAAAAATCACATGGAGAATGGAATGGTTGGGTTGCCATAGGTGGTAAAAACTCTTCTAATCTTAGATATGCTGATGATACAACGTTTTTTAGCGAAGAAGTTGAAGAAAAAACCGTGAACCATGAGACAAACTGGAGCACACCTTATACACAGTGCGCAGCATGGAGCAGGAGGTAGTGAATAATTTGTTTTGTAAAAAATGCGAATTCAAAGTTGCATTAAATTTTGAAAATGTCCTAAATAATACGTTGTATGGACAACGAAAGTGAGAGCTTAAATATTGACGCCTTTGAAATGTGTTGCCGGCTTGGAATATTTTGGACAGCAATAGTACCAAAGCGGCTCAAGTTTTGAGACACGATAAGGGGTAATATTTTACCTGGAAAGCAAAAGTTTTTTGAGACATCTACATATGGGATTATGGTTATTTACTCTTGGTTATACCCTACTGACTGGAATTGGATTATATAGGGTCGAACTAACCTAGTCGACAATATTTTATGGGTCGATACCTGACTAAATTATCAGTCGAAAATTTTCAAGGAATGTGTGCAAATTCTGCACCGTTACAGAAAATATTATTGTTTGAATTTTTTTATAAAATCATTTAAAGCTACTAGTCTACGTACTTTGAAATAAATAATTGCGAAATTTATCCCTAATTGCTTCAGGATCTAAATCATCTAATAAAAAATAGTTTCGACGCTCGAAATTTGATGACCTGTAATTTTTTGTATTCAATAAATATTTTGGTAATCAATAAAATATTTAAATTAATCAAAATATTCCCACAATTATGTTTTTTTAAAAATACTTATATCTCTGACATGGTTGAGATTAGGTACATATTCCTTGAATATTTTCGACTCATATTTAAGTCAGATATCCACCCATAAAATATTGTGGAGTAGGTCTTACACCATGTATATTGTGGCGTTATGATGCATACATCCATGTGTGAAGGCCCACCTAAAATGTTGTATATAAAATCTCGCACTGTCTATGGGACCTGCTGCGATCCAGCAGCCAATGCGAAGCTCGCTGCTCTGCCAATAGGGGCAAAGGGCAAAGCAAAATGGCGTAGCTGTCACTTTTTCTTTTGAGAAGGTGAGGCTCATAAGGGCCACAAATGGAGAGGTCAGGCGTCCTTGGCGATATTTTTGGTGAGATGGAGGCGTGATGTGCTGGAAAAAAATCTGTAATGGCGGCGTATTTTGCGGCTAGTAAATTCGGAAACGGTGGGTCTGGGTTTTGGGAGCTGATCCGCGCTGGCCACCGTCAACTCGAATTTTCAGAACACAGGCCAGCTTGATTGCTCAAAGAAGAAAAGGTGCTTGAAGAATCAAAAACTGTAGTGAAACAAAACTGTAGTGAACACAAAAACAAGGACAAAAATTGTGTATGTTGCAAGAAGTGTGGGGGGGTTGTACAAGTTGTTATTGTTAAATTATAGTTGTTAAGTGAACAAAATTGTATATCATTGTGTAATCCAACCTCCCCCATAGACAATGAACTTCACTCGGTAAGATCCAAAAATTTGTAAGTGGCGATTGTAGCTAGTCGGTGACGTGAAGTTCGGACCCTGGCGTTCTATCCATGCCACGGAAAGGATCCCCGGTCCGCTGCTCGGGACAATATATTATATAATTATTGATTGGAAAAACAAAGCAATATATAATATATACATAAATTAAATGTATTAATTACAAAGATACACATATAAAATCAATTTTCTCGAAAAATATTGTTATTTATATGTATATATTTATAATTTATACATTAATTTAGTGTTTAAAATATCACAGACCTATGTTCTGAATAATTACAACTTCACAATAAGAATGTGTTCTCTTTAATAGTATATATATATATATATATATACATATTTATCTTTTAAAATTGATTTATTTTCTATGAGAGTAAGACTCGTGTTTAGAGAAGGAGTATATACAAGATAATTTATGTTTCAGTTAGTCTGTGTGCATATTTTTTGACTTCAGATACAAATTTATATTAGTCTGTAATTTTTCTAATTGTGATTGGGAGATTGTTAAAAAATTTGATGCTCTGATAAATATAGTGATTTTGGGTTGCGGAATATTTTAGTTTTGGTATATCAGTTAGGTCTCTAAATGTTGTAGATCGGAATTCGCTTCTAATATTTAATTTATGTTTTATTTAAAAAATTTGCATAATTGAATTTCTTTTGTCTATTATTTGTCTATTATTTAAGGTACTTTGAAATCTGCGAAGAGTTGGATACTTGGATGGTCTGAAATTGGATGTACAGAATTGTTTCACAACTTTGTTGTAAGTATAGGAAATTTGGAAAGAAAATTGACGGAAATTTGGAAAAAAAAAGATTTGTTACTATGTTAAATATACACCGTTATTGATACCTGTTGTAGATTAATATAATGTTATATGATTATGCAAATTAAATAAAAAAAGATTGCATGAATATTAAGTAAATAATTGACGTTTTATATACACTAAAGGTCAAAGAAAAATCGCAGCCTACAGGATTCGCAAGAACGCCCCCAGAAAAAAAATTATTTCTACAGAAGCCTTAACCGCTAAGTCACACGAGGTGTGTTCATATTATATTAACTTAATATATTATACTTACGTAAAATATTGTTCACAATATGTCATATAAATAATAATAGAGTACTTTTAAAATTAGCAATATTAACTTTGTGGTTAAAATTCATATTTTTTATTTATTATCTTTGTTTCATTAACCACTGAATTGAGTTAGATACTAAATTTATTTTTTAAATAATTGTTGTTTTTTTAAAAAAAAAATTTTAAAATAGATTCTGGTGAAGAAACAATGATATATATTTTTAGTTAGTTATGACATCCTGAAGAAGAAAGTGGTATTTTTCGAAACCGGTAGATGTATTTAAACTCAATTCAGTGGTTAATAAAACAAAGATAATAAAAAAAAAATATTAAAGAGATAATTGGTTTATGAAAACTCATAAAATCATATTTAAACAAGCGTAATTTGAACCATTTATCCATAAACGTATGTCCAAAATACATGTTGTATATATATTTAAAAAAATATTTTAATATAATACACATATCATTTAAAAAATATTTGATTATCTACAGGAGTCGGGAACATGCTAACCCTATATATGTCACCCTATACTTCAACTCATTTGAAAATCTCAAAACACATCTCAAATACGTAACAGCAAACAACTGAGAACAAAATAAACAACACGCTTCATATAAATCTGGGCGAAAATTCACTTACAAGATTGCGTTAGATCTCTTCGGGCCCGGAGCTGTAGCGCTGCCAAATAAATTGCAATGGAATCACAATATTTAACAACCCGGCGACTGCAAACATGGAAGATTCCAGAATTTGTCCGTCACGTGACCCAGTTCAGGGGCGTAATGAAGACAAAAGATGGATGCGGGGGCTTCGCTTTGTTATCGCGCTCCCAATTTTCCCTTTTTCTGTCTTCGCACCCCCTGACCCGCCGTCCACCCCGAGTGTTCAATTTTGGTGAAATGCCAGTCCCAGGAGTTGACAAGTCTTATGAGATTCGAGCGGCTCGGTTCAAGGTGAAATTGGAAAATTATGGAATGAATTATGCCTCCCGACTCGGTGGCAAAAGTTTGAAATTGCGTATTGTGAGGGAATTGAAAAAATGATTTATTAATATGTGAAGGAAGCGTATTTGAGCGAGAACTTTTCTACAAAATACTGACTTGACTGTTACATAAAATAAATCGTTAGAATTATTTCATTTCTCTTCTGCTTTTAACCGACAAAAAGTAAATGGATTTTGTGATTTAGCCATTTAAGTTTAATTATGGTAACAAGAACGCACGAAGGGTAGTCGGATATCTTGCTCTGACACGTTTCCATCAATTCTAATATTGCTTTAAATAAATTTTAATAAATCGCACGTAATAAAGATATCGTAAAAATCTAAATGTAAGAAAAACATTCATCTAAGAAGTCAATACAAATTTAGTATCGGCAGTTGTAATATAGAATCGAACTGATTGCGGAATAAACTTACTAATATTTTGCACAACGATAGTTTAGAAATATTTGTATTTCTGTGAAAAATTGTGGGCGAATGAAGAGGGGGAACATTGCCAAGACGATGAAAGTGAGCATATAGTAGTCTGCTGGCAATCCAATCTTCTTGATAATGCACTCTGTCCAGAATGAAGAAGATTGTTGGCCATCAGGGCCTTCATTTATGAGGGATCAATAGCGAAGAAGTGGAAGAAAATATATTTTATCCAGAGATTTTTTTTCGTAGTTTGGTTCGATATACCTAGTGTTTTTTTCCAATGTATATTTTAATAATTTTAACCAACGCTAGAAAAATAAACTAATTGTGTGTAATAAACTACTACTAAATTAATATCATCTAACATAATCTACACAAGAATTGTATTGATTTTTCATAATTTTATTACATCGGTTCAGGCAATAATCTTCCCAGAACACATTCTTATAGCGAAGTTGTAATTATTCAGAACAGACGGTCTGTGATATTTTAAACAGTTAATGCACGTTACTCGGATTTGAAGAGATCCAGGTTCGAATCCCGGTGGCGCGACAACAATATTTTTTGATAAAATTGATTTTATATGTGTATCTTTCTAATTAATACATTTAATTAATACTTAGATTAATTGTCTCACAACAAAAAATATTTGAGAGCATTAAATTATCTTCAGTCCAAATGGTAATGTACAAATAATTTTTAACATAAAAAATATCTAAACGTTCTAGAAAAAGGCAAGAAGAAAATCATCATTCGAATAAAGAATGGGAATGCGACATTTTTTTACTTAAAAAGCCTTTTAGAATCTGAGCCACCGTCAAGAAAAACCGAATTCTGTATTTACAATGTAACCGTTTAGTCAGAAGTGTTATATGCATTCGAGAATTAAAGCCTCATGGAATTAATTAAGGCTATTTATTAAGGTATTTGAAATTGAAATTTTCCGGAGAATACTCGGTCCATTTAAGGGTAATCTTTGAGTTTATTGAGGCCTTCCAATAACCAAATATGTCACTAATATTGAAACCAAGAAGGCTAAGATGGGCAAGATATGTCTAACGCGACGACTCCAAAGCACTCTGTAAGGTCTGTGAGGGAATGCCATCAGGAATTCAGCCCCTAGGATACCCAAGAATTAGATGAGCGGACAGTATTCGAAAGGATGCAGCAAAGCCACAAATTTCTATTGGAAGAATACAGCTCAAGACAGAAAAGCCTGGATGATAGTTATGCAGTCGAAAACGGATCTGAATGACACTTTAAATAGTCTACTATTTATTTAATACTATCACTATCATTAATTTAATATATTAAATATTTGGATTTGAGTGTATGTGTGTATGGCAAGAGAGTAGGTAGATGAGTGGTGGGGAACAAGGCTGTCTCTGGGGAAACGGGCCTCTTTTCCATCGCCACTTCGTAATAGTTATTAGTCTATGTCCGAGTTGTATAATTGTCAACTATTGTAATCTATTTATAATAAAATATAATTGTTACGATAGGACACTGAGTTATTATTACAAGGACTCTACCCAAGCAACTCGAGAGTACAAAGAGAGGACAGAGTTCGAAGGGAATCTGGTGGTACTTCCAAAGTTACCATACGTATGTTCCCTGGCCACCTCGCTAGATCAGAGTCCGCATCGAGACGGACAGTGTTTTTTCTGTAACATTTTAATTTGTTCTCTTGTATCTATTATATCTCTTGTATCTATCTATTTCTTAGTTATAATTGCTCAAGCAATGTGGTACAGTACAATAGTAAACATGGTTTATATAAAAAACAAATTGAAATGGTCGAGTAAATACAACGGTTAAAATAAGAACGTAAGTACGTGGTATTGAACAGTATATATTATAAAGAAATGAAAATAAATGTTAAAATAAATACAATTAATTATAATAAATCAGTCAATAATGATGTAAAATCGCAATAATAGTAAATAAAAGAAAATATATTAGACGCGAATAATTTTTATTTAATTATATTTCTTTCCTAAAAGCGTGATGATAAAATCACCGATACTCAATCAAATTTAAATTCGTCTCACGCGCAGCAGCAAATGAGAGAATATAATCGAATTTTTAAAACGGTCCCATTTCTATCATTGTTTTTTGAGTGGCATGGGCCCATTTTCTGGAGGTGAACCGAACCCCAATAACCTTTCAAAATAAGGAAGTCATTTTCCACACGGGAATAAGAGGTCATTTAGATTGTCGAATATCTGGAGGAATTTCTCAACTTAAACAATTATTATTTGAAAAATAAAAATGGGACGAGTTAACTCAAAGAAGTGGGGAAATTTAGTTTAGGGACATAATAATATGGGCTCAAAGATCAACCAGGAAGCACGACTTATCTGGATTTTTTTGCTGTACTCACAGCTCTCCTGAACTTCAAGAGACTTCTTAGATGATTGGCACGGAGCTCTGTGTGTCATCAAATTGTAAATCTTGGGCATGCACTGCGAGAAACACAATAGCAACACTAACTGTTCAAAAATTAGTGTAGCAAGCACATAGTAGGACGTTCACACGTAGGATCACACACAGAAAGGTCGTGCTCTGTGATAAGGGTAAAGGGACGGGGGGGAGGAATAGATAGGTATAGTAAATCCAATGGAGCATCCACACGCGCACGGCGATTGCCGATCTGGTCCTGTCATAGATACCGAACAGGACGTGTAGATATATGTAATATGGTTTTTTGTATTCTCGTATGGTGCAGAGTCGTGGACGATTAAAATTAGAGCTAGAAAATAAATCAACGGCTACGAAATGTTGTGATGGAGGCTTATGATTTATATTTAATGGACAGCTAGAAAAACGAATGTATCCATCTTCTAAAACTTTAAAATTGAGGGTACAAGTTACAATCTCAGCAACCTCCATATTTTTTTTTATTTTGAGAAAAATACTTAAATTTGACAAGAGCTTAAGATATTTCTTAATGCACTTTTTATTATGATTGATAATAGTTCGTATAATCTGGTTTAAAATACAAAATAAATACAACATCTTCCAAAAACAAGCTAGTTTTCATACTGGCGCCATTTAAATTTCAGAGTAGCTAAGACTGCTATTGGTCGGTTGGTGTTTATGGTTAAGTGGTCATGATACTATCCTAGTGATATAGTGGTCAGGAGTTCGAGGTGCATTAAAAGTGAGACAAAAAAAATGGAGGTTGCTGACTTTGCAACTACAATTTTCAATTACCATATGAAATTCAACTGTAGGCCTACAAATAATAATGTCGGTTGCTGGGTGTATTTTGAAACTTCATGTAATTTCTTGTACCGTTACAGCCTTAATATCCTCCTTGAGGTCCATCATCCCAAGGTGAATCATTAATATCAATTTTTTTAAATAAACTAAAAATTATACTACACACAAGTTGAGTTATATTTCTATCACTAGTCCTTCATATGATCACGTGTCTATGATAACTATGCTAAATATAGATTAGTACCCCTATTCGGGTAGTGCGCCATAGCGCGGAAGGCGGAGGAGACTGCATTTCTCGAAACTATGGAGTTTAATTATAATGCAGAATGAGGTCGAGAGGTTAAGCGTGCGAGCGTCGAGTGTCCCCAAATAATTACACCCAGCGCTCACAGTTATTTTGATTTATAACCCGTGTATTGTGCGTGTATGCTGCCTAGAGCAGGTGCAACAAAAAAAAAATTACTTGCAAGTTGTCACGAGTTTATGGTGGATGAGAGCCCCGTTTTACACCCAGGTGGCAGGGTCCGGTTCACGTTGTAGTAGGGTGGCAGGGTGCGTTCAGAGGCCGACGGCGGTGTTAATTGTGAAGGCGATAGATCCCAAAAAACTATAGTGGTAACCAAGGCATAATTCAACGTGTACATAAGCTAAAAACTTTAAAGAAACAAATAAAAAAATCTAAAAATATCTCGTTTTCAAAGAGGTGTGCATTTTGCATATACAATATTAATAAAAAAACACAAAGATTTAAGAGTATAAGAATATGAGACGAAAAAACAACCGAATTATATATTTTTTTTTAAATTAAAAAATCCAATATTAATAAATATTATTGTTGAGTTCTGCTAGTTTACGTAAAGTATGATCCAAAATTTAAGTCCATTTTAAAATTGTTCTTCATATACACCTTTTATATAGAAATAAATGTAATTGTATCTACTTGTAATTCTAATTAATTGAACAATTGCTTGTAAACTATACCCGTCTCGACATAGAATTTCTCTAGTGAGACGGGCACAATCCAAACAGATTTTTACATAGTATTATATAGTTACAAATAAAATAAATAAATAACAACAAATAAACTATTCATACAAAATAAAAATTGTGTGATGAACAAAAAATTCAATACTTACCAACAGGATTACTTATTTCTTATTCCATACATTGCATACTCTTGAAAATTATTTTTCGCTCTGTGTAAGTCTTTCAAAAAAGGCTTTACAAAAGTGGAAGGAGCATTAATGTGAGAAAGTTTACTCTATTCAAAAAACACACACAGAACGAGAACAAAGTTCTCTCCCGGCTTTACACCTGCTGATTTGCAAGAGGAAAGGTGTGAATAGGAAGAGCTTTGGATAGATGGAAACTTTTTCTTTGCTAGACAACGCCCAGCCAAAAAAAAATATACAAATACCAAGCGGCCGTTCATCTTACAAGTTCTAAATGCAGGCATTTTGAACTTTCTGATTTTTCTTGTCATCGTTTTCGAAGATTTGTTATTTTAAGGAGTTAATATAATTTTTGATAATTTATGAGCGCAACGATTCCCGCGAGAATCAGGATATTCGGTTAACAAGTAACAGTCACGCGAAAGATTTTAATTGCTTGTTAGTGAAAAACTAAAAAAATAATTTGTATTAATTCCGCCCCAAAAAATATGTTTAAATATTTCATGTAAGCACACGGTATATCAGTATTGTGTAATGTGTTTGTGATGATGATATATCAGATCTATAATATGTTAGGAGGTCACCAATGTGAGGTATGATTTTCTTCTTCGCTGATCTCTAATTACGAGGATAACGTCTTCCATGGTTTATCTGCTACGAGTCCTAGCGAGTGGCTGTGGAGCCTTATCTTCGAACCGCATATCCTTTCATATGAATGATATACACAAGGATTTGTTAGGTAGAGGATTATGAGGAACTTTATCTTTCTTTTTCTCCTTTTTTCGGTTATCACGGAAACTATTTTCTGTTCGTGTATTTCCCCAGCTTAATGATATTGTTGACGACGTTGCACTTGATCATGGGCCGCGATTTCACTGTGTTCAGAGTTTATGCCACTTTTATTCAGATTCTTATTTAGAATGTATTTGAATCTTTTCCTAAGCTCACTCTGTCTTCTTTTTACCACAAAGAATTTATACTATCGTAGCTTAGACACTGAAAATGTTTATCTTTCGGCTGATCATTAAGAGTAATTAATATTTTACGGAGATCTCAGTTGGCTCAGGCGGATCAGTCGTAATTCGTTTACTAAACTCACTTATTCAAAAGGCATTTGCTAAGAAGTTAACATCAGGGATAAAGTAATAATAAATAACATATCTGAAGTATTGTCAAGATTTGCACGTCTTCTTAATGAACAAAGTA
Organism: Eubasilissa regina; assembly: GCA_022840565.1. Lineage (NCBI taxonomy): Eukaryota > Metazoa > Arthropoda > Insecta > Trichoptera > Phryganeidae > Eubasilissa > Eubasilissa regina. Next base: position 10,883,333 of record JAINEB010000020.1, on the reverse strand, counting down.
AGATACAGGTAATTAGTAATTTTAAATACAAAGTATTTACAGAATATCACAGTAAATGAAGATTTACTTTCAAAAGGTGCTTTGTCTGACCTGTCACAAGAGAATAATGAGGAATTCGCCACTCCTCATCCACTCCGGGACCAAGCACTGCCATCCGTCTCGCTAAGCTGCGTGAACTGCCTCTCTCGGTGGTTTTACCAAGCTCGTCTGTACGGTCTCTGCTACCCGGCGCCAGATGCCACTCTATAACCACCTCAACCTTTTACAGGGCACATACGTTTGTTCAGCGTTCTTCCTACTTCATATCTATGAGGTGTCATATTGCATGATGAACTGCCCGTGTTCAATCACTTAATTGTTCAGCAACGAGTTTAGGAGAGTTTAGTAATCGGATCGGGTACCTAATGAATGAATGAATAAAAGGTACTTACAGTTAAATTACACTATTTATCCAGAAACGTTACAATTTGATATACGCTTTGTTACACGATTAGATCGCTTGCTAGATGAAATGCAGAATTGAATAATTGCCGGAATGGCCCGAAGCTGGCAATGCACGCGGCCGTCCGCTTGGCAGCACTGGCGAGCTTGCAGCGAAAACTAGATAACTTCTCCGAAGACCATATCATATCTTAGCCATACGTCGCAAGGCTTTTATTATTATTACTAGCTAACCCGTGGACAACGCTCGTCAATAGTTTTAAACGTTTCGATATATATTTTAATGTTAAAACAAAATAAACGAACAGAAAAAAAATACAAAATTAGTTTTCCGTGGTAATTTACATAGAAATAAAAAGTTCTTATAATATACATAAATTGTTTCTAAGTTAGCATAGTAAATCATGAAAGTTAAACATATAAGTACGGATTTAAAATTATTCTGTTATTTTACATTTATTTTATTGGTTTGTTGTATATGATCACTGGAATATTTTAATGCTATATTATATACTGTCAATAATGACGATAAACTAAAAAAATATATAAACATATAACTTTTTTTAATACAATAGTAAAATATGATAATTTACTTTAAAAATATTTAAAAAGCAAAAGAAAGCAAATACGCAGAGATTTAAGAAATACAATTAATAAAATAGATATAACATAAAAAATCAAAAATATATAGGATACCATATATCCTTACAGTACCCACCGAATGTGATATTTATATTGTACTTTATATTTTTATCTAACTAGGTGAAGCCTGTATGAAAAAGTCAAGCAATTATTTATTATTAAAAAAGAAATATATTTTTTACTTCGTTCATAAACTTAAGTAATAACGAGGTATTTATTTCTAAAATATCACATTCATTATTAAATTAAAGTCTTCACAAACAGACGTACTTTTGAGTCCAGTTATAAAATATTAAGTAAACATTTTGATGATCAATTATTATCGATTATGTTTCCACATCGCCGATCCACAGTAATGGCTACGATGTCTAATTGGTAGTTAGAAATGTTTTGTAAATGTTATCAAAAATGTAATGAATCAGCGTTTCTTATACAAATGAAATATGATATAATAATATTATTATTTTGTCGAGAATTTTCAAACTGTAACTATTTATTACTTGAGTGATTCGCATAAATGATATTTTTACCCATTAATAAACTTATCTATCTAAAAATGTAAATACACATATAATTGATTGTATGTCTGTCTGTCTTTTAAACAATCTACACCGTTTGACCGATCTTTAAAAATCAAATTTTGAACACTTACTCTTTAGAACCCTGAGAAAAGATCCCTTACTGGCCATCGTACTCACTCTCCATAAGATAAATGTCTAATGTATTGAATTCTATTCATTCCTAGTTTTGCCAAGTTGTACTCTTGGACCCTGATAAAAAATACCGTCATTCCACGCCTCATCCGAATACCACACCTTCGCACCGCCTTGACCGAATTACGTACATCGTTACTCGTTAGCGCCTGCGCAAAACAAGCCTTATCTCCCATCCCCAACTAACTACCTAAATATGAGGTAACAATATTAAATTAAGAATGTAATTTAAAAGATTTTTTATACACCTACCCACATATTATAATTAAATAATTAAAATAACTGTACGTCTGGTTTTAATCTAGTGGAATCTGTATTATTAAGGAGAACACAGTCTTATTGTGAAGTTGTGATTATTTAGAACATAGATCTGTGATGTTTTAAATACTAATTAAATGTATTCATTAGAACGATATACGTTCAAAATCATTTTTATCGAAAAATATTAATGTTGTTTAATTATTTATACACAACTGTATGGCGATAAATGTAATTTTGGGTATTTCAGTATTAATGCTACATTGGAGGTAGCGCCTGGCAACAAACTGCAACTCCTCAAAATCTATAAGTTAGTTTGGTTCACCACAGAAGCAGAAGTTGCGGACGCTAATTCTGAACCGAGCTTTACGTCAACAGAACAATAACTTTGACCGCTTCCAAGCAAAACCAAGTTGCTTGCCTAATGTAGTTCTGGAGTTCTAGTCGATTGTGTGCATCAACTCGATATTGGATAAATTGGATATTATGTCCGCATTATAATGAATTACTAAGACAAAAATAAATATTAAACTTTTTTAACAAATAAATTAAAGGTATTTACTGCCCGTTTCGAATATAACCCACCTTTAAAGTATCTCGGAATCAACGAATCTAACAAAAACAAGGTTTAGATTTTTTCTTATAAAAAGCCTATTCAGCCTGATCTAAACTACTGTAAATAAAAACTTGTATAATAAAACAATGTAACCGCTAAGACAAAAAGCTAAATATGAAAACTTAAGCTTCATGGAAAAGCAATTAAAGGTTATTTAAGTATTCAAAACAAAATTCCTTAGATAATATTTGAACCTGGATAATAACCGAAGGCGTATCCATACAAACGCTGAGTTTGTTGTGGTCTTCGAACAACCAAATATCTCAGCGAGAAATATTGAAGTCAAGAATGCTGAGATAGGCATGACACGGTGTGATGACTCCATAGCACTCTGTAATATCTATGGGGAAATGCCAAAAGGAATATTTATTCCTATGAGGTCTTAGAATAAGATGTGAGAAAGGATGCAGTCGAATCTGTTAGGAGACCACTGCTCAAGGTAGAAAGGCTTCGAGGACGATTGTGTTGTCGGCCATGGGTCTGTCAGGTCCTTGGAGTCAACTACAATAATAAATAAATTGTATACTGATTTCAATGTATCTTCTACATGTAGGAAAATTAATTTATGTATAATATTATAAGTTATTTAAATATGTGTATTTGTGTTAAAGAGGTTAATTTTTATAATCATACTATAGACTGCACCGTAGAATTTTTCTAAATCATTGTAATATTGCCAAAAATACTGCCATAAGTTAGATTTCTATCACACGGTCATCGGTTTTTAAGACTTTTATTATTAGACTACCTATTTTATGTTAATTTAGTATATAACTAATTTATTTAACTTTAACCGCTTTGTATGTCTACCTTTTTTTTCTTGTTAATCAAACTAAAAGTAACTTTACATTTAACTACAGATACCTTCTAGTTTTATAGGTTCTATTTTTGATTAAATATATCGATGGCTTAATAATACAAAAACCTATCAAAGTATAAAGGGTATATCTGTAATACAAATAAATATTACCTAAAACTTATCTCATGAGTTCGAAATAATTAAAATTAACACCACAACACATCACCTGATATACCGTTGTTAAACTTTTCAGACTATCTAAAATAGAAAAGGTCGTTTATATTTATGTGTTAAAATTTGGTTTGTTTATTACTATTAGTTAGCTAAAAATAAATCTACAATTTTGAAAAAAAACTCCTTTTCATCTCTCCTGAAAAATGGACAATTTACAGATAGATTTTTTTATTACGAAGATTTTATCATCGATAAAATGAAAATGTTTTTAATATTAAATGCAGGAGCTTTATAGAAAGACATTTAATAAATTTATACAATTATTAACTATTAGACTTGTACTAGAATTATTATTTAGATAATTTTTTACTTGACATAAGATAATAATTTTATAATTAGATTTACTTTTAACTACTCTGATGAAGGAAAAAGATTTTTTCAAATATTAAACTAGTTGTTCGAGCCATATCTGTTCAACAGACGTCGGCTCGACTATCGTCACTTTGTTTACTATGGTTTAGAAAAGGTCTTCAGTAGACTGGTCAAACAATTGACTTAGGTTCTTCAGCTATGTTGTTCTTTCTTTCAAGCCCCCTATTTTCAGCAAACTTTTCCAGCGGATGGATATAAATGAAACAATGTTATTACTCTACTTGAGTTTATTAGCACTACTCGAGTTTCGATAGAAACAATAACTCTCATCGACAGGCGAAGTATTAAACGTATTAAAAGTTTAATACTAATTAAATGTATTAATTAGAAAGATATACACATAAAATCAAGTTTATCGAAAAATATTGTTGTTGCTACCGGGATTCGAACCTAGATCTCTTTCCAATCTGGGGAAGGTGCATTAACTGACTATGCTACAGCAGACAGTACTTTTGATGACAAGTTTTCGAACCCATATGTTACACTTTTCAAATTAATACATTTATCGTTCCATTATTTGAAAGCTATCTACTTTGTTTTTACGGAATCTTTGAGTAAACCGATAGCAGACGGCAGAATTAAAAAATAGTTTTTATTAAATTTTGGACACATTGATATAACTTATATATTAATTAAGGAGAACACATTCTTATTGTGAAGTGTAATTGTTCAGAACATAGGTCTGCAATATTTTAAATACTATTTTAAGTGTAACATATGGGTTCGAAAATTAGTCGTCAAAAGTACTGTCTGATGTAGCATAGTTGATTAACGCACCTTTCCCGATCGGAAAAATATCTAGGTTCGAATCCCGTAGTAAAAACAATATTTTTCGATAAAATTGATTTTATATGTATATCTTTCTAATTAATACATTAGACGGATTATATGTCAGTTGTATAAGTATGGTATTTTTGGTCTCTATTTTACTATAGTTTTGAGTTAAAGTGGTCATAGTTTTTTCAAAAATGTTAATATTTTCATAATGAATAATGAATTCACCTTTTCTTAGAAACAGTCGCAAGAAACGGATAAAAATTCTTTTCTGATGCATTTCTCGCGGTAGAAAATTTACGACTCAACTTGGTCTCTCTATCCTTACGCGAGTATTTTACAAAAATGCATTCAGAATTCATATTCGAGGCGTGCGGACGGTCGTTATGGAGAATTTTAAATTATATTTGGTAGACGAAGAGAGGAAATGCAATAAGTTTCTTGTACGGGCAATGCGTTTTCTCGTCCAATTTAACGGCTCCTTCCCGACGGCACTTCCCACGGAGCCACTTAACTTTCTTGGACTTATTTCACTCCTGCTCCGGAAACTAATACCCCTGCTGGGATCGGATACCATTTTGTGTTTAAAAAAATGTTTATATAAACTGTCGAAATAGTTTCGGTAACTATGTATATATATATATATATGTAATATGTAAGGTCAGGCTTGTACAGTCTCTGGTTCATTCTATATTGTTATATGGTGGTGGTGGTGGCAAAATGGACGCATATATGTCTCCATTCTGCAGGAATTAAACATCAAGAACAGACTCAACCATTTGCCTGTGATGAATCCTTCAATTTTTTGGGCATCTTGTGGGAAGGAAAGATGGCTTGCCCAGACATGCTCAATGTAGGAGAGAATTCTTTTCCTGCATGTTTTAAAAAACCTTTGAAAATCCTGAAGAATTTGCAGTCCATGGTACGCGTAGCATGTGACGCTAAAGCCACATCTTAAAAGCGTTGAGTATGTTCCGTTCATTTCTTATTAGAGTCCATGTTTAGAACCTATACAGAGGTAGATCCTATCAGGGTACCAATCGCATTTTTATACGATGGAACTGCTCATACAAATTTTAGTTAACTTCGACATGGTTAATAAACTTTGTGATGTCACAAATAAGGTCACTATTTTACTTTAAATGCGTGCCACATTTTTTTCTGCACTACAGCAACACAGATTAGACATTGACCAATGGCAGCGCGGCATATTTTAAAATGGTGAATTTGACGTTTCCGAAAACGGACGAGCGTCAGACGCTAGTCCCTTTACGGAAACGTCTAAATTTGCCGTTTTACTCGCTACGCTGCTATTGGTCAATGCGTCAATTGCAGGACCGTCTTATCATTACCCATTCATCTACGTATCGGTCTTCTATTGTATGACTTGTGTATGAGGGCTTTGTGTATGCTTGGGACTCATTTACTATCGTTACACATCTCACTCACTGCAGCCTCCGTGCTTTTATCATTCTTACAATTTTTTGGGCGTCATATCCTTTGCAAAGTTTAAAGTTATCTAACCTCCGCTATTCTCCTGTTAGGTTACATATACGAGTACGTAGTAAGGATATAGTGTAAAATATTAATAGATATTTTTTATTTATTATCTTAGTTTTATTAACCACAATTGAGTTTAAAAAACATCTACCGGTTTCGGAAAATACATTTTCCTTCTTCAGGATGTCATAACTAACTAAAAATATAGCATTGTTTCTTCACCAGAATCTATTTCTAAATTTTTTAAAAAAACAACAATTATTTAAAAAAATAAATTTAGTAACTAACTCAAATTGCTGCTCAATACAAATTTAGTCGAATAGTTTTTAGGAAAAAATTTTAGAATAGGACTCGTAGTTAAATTTAGTTGGCTGTTTAGAATTTCCTGATTACTTTTACATGCTTTATTTATCTCCAACGATTCCAAATTATTTAATTTGTGACCTACACCGTTTATATGCAAAATTGACAATCCCAATTTTTTATCAAAACCATGACTATTTTCTATCAAATTTTTAAAAAAATTTTAAAAATAGATTCTGGTGAAGAAACAATGCTATATTTTTAGTTAGTTATGACATCCTGAAGAAGGAAAAGGTATTTTCCGAAACCGGTAGATGTTTTTTAAACTCAATTGTGGTTAATAAAACTAAGATAATAAATAAAAAATATGAATTTTAACCACCAAGTTAATATTGCTAATTTTAAAAGTAATATTAATAGACTTTAGAATGTATATAGATATATGTATCATTCCTATTGTTTGTAATAGAGTATATATATTATAGTCTATAGTGTAGAATATTAATAACATTACATTTTCATATATACATTATTTGTGTCATTATAAGATACTTGCTATGTAGCAAGATACGAGGGATCTATATTTTACAAACTTAGAAAATGTCCCGTACGATAAACGATATGTACGTGAGTCTATGCGCTCTTCATATAAATGTCCTTCTTTGAATAAAACGTTCGTAAGGATAATCAAATTTATCACCCAAATCAGAGAGATTAACTAGTGCGATTGCAGCGCCTTTCACGACAGCTCAGATATTCAAGGGAATTATTGGTCTGATATTCAATAACGTCACACGAGAATTTCAGAATCTTATGTCTAATCCACTCTCCACCATACACACTCTCTCTCCCAATATGGAAAATTGGCAAGACTTGGCAAACAAGTTCATTATAATTAATTATTATAATAAGTTGTTGACAATTATTATTATAGAAGTAGAAATAGGCGTTATTTCGGTGTGGGAGGTGCCGTGAAAGAAAATGGGTGGCGACACCTTCCTACACCCGTTCCTACACACCTTCTCGCGAAAAAACCACGCCATCATGCAAAACAATAGTTTCATACCTCACTACCATCGACCGTGAATTGAAGACATTCAGAAACACACAAAGATAATAAATAACTTGCTCGGTTGAAAATATAAATAAATATTGACCACATACAAATTGAAGACATACACACGGCAATCAAAATTTACCGCAGAACCGATTTTGAAAAATCACAAGATTCCAGGTTCGACCTGTTTCGCGTCATCGCCACACAACCGAAATATGAAACACGGAGGAAGTAAACTATGTAAGATTCTACAACAATTGTCTACATTGTGAAAACATACTAGACAAGTATATATTAAATACCGTTGTAATGATAGTTTGGTTTTTGGAAATAAATGGGAGGTGTATCGTACTAATTAATACACAACGGCAAACTTCTCAAATAGCAGGATGCGAGGTTGTTCAAGAAGTAATTTATTCGAGCGCGCTGATCACGAATACTGGTGGTAGTGAACAATAAATTTAAAGACGCACACAACTAGCTAAATTTGCTACGAACCATCTAGCGAAAATTTAGAAAGACAAAAAATACAAAGCAAGTAACTAAAATTATGTCGACAACATTTGAATATGTCCAAGAACACACAATTACTGGATTTTTACCTACAATGGCACTGTTATTAAACAAACATCAGAAATCTTATAGAGACAAAGCTATTTTTTATTTAATTTAATAGAAAATATATGGAAGTGTGGGGTAATTACAGGGCTTACGACCTGTCTTCGGCTGGCTTAAGTGATCACTTTATATATATATATATATAAATATATATTATCCAATTCTCACCCCTTAATCTCCATATTTATAAAATTTTTGAAAGTCGTATATATAATATAATATTCTAGTCAAAATAAAAAAATATATAAAAAATTGTAAAACATTGATTTTTCAGGCATATTCTAGCATAATATGTTAAGAAACATTTTACAGATAAAGAATATTGTTTTAAATAATTTTCAAAATAAATCAGATTCTCATTGATTTGACGTATATGCTGTTTCAAGAAAAATGAATTATCAAATTTGGTGCATAGATGGCGATGATGTAGTGATACTCGAAGCCAGTCTACATAGTAACATGTTTTAACGTGTTAATTTCATGATCGTTCTTTAAATTTGGTGCACGGATTGGATTTTGATTTAGGAAAAACAAAAAGCAATTGGCAGAACTATTTCCTACGTTAACCTTTAATAAAAATAATTATTTACTTTAGTTATTAAGTGAAGGATTTTTAAACAATAAATTAATCATGTTCAGTTATAGAAAGTGTTCTTAAAAATGTTCATACATTTTTTATATTGGTTAAAAGGTATTATTTTACGTTTAAACGTAAACTTTAAAGACACAAATTACAAATAAATGCATGGTAGGGTCGTATAAACGACGGATTTATTTTATCTAAAGACATTGATTAAACGAAAGTACATATATTGTATTACATATATTATGTATGATTATATAATATCATTAGTAACAGCATAACCTAAATCTATACCCACTGTACGCTACTGAGTACACGCTATTTATTTTAAGAAAATTATTTAAACTATTCATTATAAATCAAAAACGTCTAATTTAATCAGTATCTGACATAAAAACATTGGTGGCAAAATTAAAATATAAAGATTTTTTTATATTTGTTATATAAAATTGTTTATTTGAAAAACTAACAAACTTTGTATAAACTTTGATTATTCGTCGATTATCGGTTTAGATCCTTCTGCATCTTCGCCAGGACAGACGCATACTAATTCATAAAATAAAGTAAGCAACGAAATAAATTCCCTTACAGTAGTATTATATAATTAAATGTCGTCATCTACGTACCCCACTCACAGCACGACTAAGACCTCCGCCCGACAATACTTTAAATTATTATTTAATGTTATAAATATCTATGATAATTTAAAAATATTGCCTTCAATAAATATGTATTTGGGTTAAATGCAGTGGCGGTTCGTTCAACAGTGCGCACGTGCGTTAAACAACCAATTCTATTAAAAATCGTTGACATGTAAAAAAATACTTATTATCCAAAATGGAGACTATTAAATCGATAGTATTAAAAAAAAATGTAAATCAAAATGGAAACTATTCAACAGTAAAATTATAAATAAAATGTTGCATTTAGAATATATTCATCGTATAAACAAATTGAATTTTTTTATAATTGTATATTATTTTATGTATCAAGGTATCGAGATGCATATTCACTTGTCAAAAAAGTAAAAAGTATCTGTTTATGAATTTTTTTGAAAATATAATTTTTGCAATATTCTGTTTTAAATAAGGTTTTTTTTTTTACCAGCCGCCACTGGTTAAGTGTACGAATAATTTACAGATTTCTCTATAGAGCAACTATAATTTAATTCTATCGTTGGTCACCCAGACGACTAATGACGTAGAAATACACACTGACCTTAAGTTCAGTCAAAAATTGGAGTATGCAATCAAAAATGGTATTGAAATTAATGTAAATTACTCACTCACCTGTGCGACATTACCATGGCCCAAAAAGTACATTATATTGTTATACTTGTATTATTTTATTCATTTATTTTCTGGGGTTGGTTCGCCTCAATGTTTCGGATAAAGCGGAAAATGAACCTAAAAAGGAAAAGTTATATCAATTACTTAATCTGAGATGTCAATACAAAGGTTTGCGACAGAATTTACATTGCAAATATACTGTTTTGAGTGTCAATATTTTTGTAGAACACGATTGCTGGATTTGATCCCTAAAGGGATTGTTATCGATACATTTTATAGATGCCTCATAGAAACGAAGCTATTATTTTTATATGAAAAGTATGGAAGACATGCATATTACAGGGTTTACGACCTATCTTTATCTGGCTTGTGTAATCACTTTACACAATGTAACATTCACCAATTCTACCCATGACTTCCATACTTTTCATATAAAAACAATAGCTTCGTCTCTATGAGACGAGATATCTGAAATATGTATTGATAATTTATGTAATTCAATTTGTAATATACTTGTATCTTTCAGTTTATTCGTATCGTATAAGAATATATTATATAATCAAAATAAAAATATTTGCTCTCATTTCGCGGTGCGCGGTTGCCGGGTCAAATAAATAATTTATTGTGTTTTTGTTAATTTTTAAAATAAATTAAGGCTATAAAAATATTTATTACCAATTAATATTGATGAGTTATTCCTAGATTTTATTATCTAATAATTAAAATTGTAGTAAAATCTTCTGACTTATTTTCATATTGTATCATCCTCCTGAGATATTAAAACTTTTGTAAGTCTAGAGCAACCACGATGAAAGAAATTATATATATATATAGAAATAGACAAACAGCTATGTACCTACGCCTTGAAAAACGGAAAACAGCGCAGTCGCGGTTTCTTTGTAAACTAAGTCATATGGAGGAGGTTAGACGTCATTTTTATATTTATATTTTTATATTTTTGTATGCTGAAAACGATAATTTGATTTTACAAAAATTGTTACAATATTAAAAAGAAAACTAAACAGAATAAAATATGAAATTTCAACTCAAAATTAAAAATGTATATATCTCGAAAACAATTATATTAGTAGGCAAATGATACATTTCATATATCATTTGAATAAAAAATTTTTTTTGATATTTCACATTTTCGCAAGTTATTATATATATAACTTTTAATCAATTGCAGATACATTTTTTCACTTCATCACTACATCTTTTCAATATCCATATTATCACTATCACCATAGAAACCAAAATATTATACACCATAGTAACCAAAATTATTACTATTCTTAGGTACGTTATTGAAGCAGTGGAGTCATTATTTTCATTTTTGGCCATAACAATGCAGTGCGGTGACATTCTCAAAGTTATTCTTATCTGAATATTAATTTTCTCACCTAATATAACTTGCACATTACGACATAACAGACTACAGGTAAAGACTTTCTGTTTGGGGCGCGATTGGAACAAGAACGCTGCACACGTCAGCATCGGCCCATTTCCGCCATGTCCGTCCTTTTTCGGCTGTTCCCGCCGCAGCCTCAGCGGAGGCTTTATTTGCGTCGCCACTTCCGGTCCTGTGCCCACTTCCTGTTGGCCGTCACAACCGGAAACACTGCCCCTCCCCCAGGCCCCGCGTCGTGCTGGAGGCAACGAAATTCACCGTGTGTTTATTATGATCGTGACGTAATATGTTGATACAACATTTTTACGAGCTTATATAATTGTCCCTTTGGATAAACAAAGAGAAGGAATTTACTTTATACGAATTGTCCCCTTTATAATTTACATATTTATTATTTGTTTGCTTGATTTTTTTAGCCGTATTATAAATTTTTTTATGTGCTATAACTGTGACTAATAAACATAAATAAATTCATTCACATATTCACAAACCAACCATCCTCTAGAACACCACAATCACGAACACCAATATCCAAAAATATTATTCAAATATAGCATTCTTATTTTAAGTGACTAAATCTGTTTTAGATATTTAAAAATAACTTTGATATTTCTTAGTGGTTAGACTCTAAAAAATATACTTTTCTAAATTAAAAGAAAACTATTTTCACCCTCCTACAAACATATTAATTGACTTAAATGGCTTGTAACTGAGTTTCAGTAATAAATGAATAGTGATCATTTTAAAAAAAGTTAATAAAAGTTGGTGATATATATTTTTTTTATAAACTAAAGTTTTAGTTTTAAACCATTTTATTATGCGCATATACTAAAGTCAACTAGTTTCAGTTGGACCTAACCTTCGGAACAATATAATATATAGACTAATCTAAGTACAGATATTTAAATATGAGGTGAAGAAGAGAGTCTTTAATTGAATTTAGTATACGTGCATAATAAAGTAGTTTAAAACTAAAATATTTTTTCATTTAATTAAAATGTCGAGCCGCAACGTGTTTGCTTTCTTTCAAATTTTATATATTTTTGTCCACATATATTTTTTCATCACTATCCGGGTCATACTTCTGATAAATTTTAAGTGAAAAAAACTTATCGTTAATTAAGTTTGTCTCTCGTCTCTCGTCTCTCGTCTCTCGTCGCTGAAGAGTAGCATTTAAGAAACAAGAAAATGCAAAGAAATTGTAACAGTGCTGAATGTTTTCTGGAAGTTTCCAGGGAATTCGAGGGTCCCTCAGTCATTACGGACGTCGTTTGCAAGTTTAATTGCTCGGTCCATTAATACTGGATGCTGGAGAGCCCGCTGCTAACTTCTCACGGCTCCCGAAGAAGGATGGACCTTTTAAAACTCTACCCTGTGTCGCAAGATAGTTAGTTATCATTCGCCAAAGTTGAGGAAATTAATTTTATGCTTATATAATATGTTCCACTAAACAACACGCACTAGATAGTAAAAAAATCGATTTAAAAAAAAACTTTGTATATATTATACCTACACCAAGTACTATATTAATTTGGTAAAAATTTTAAAAGAGTTTCATTTTAATAATTGGTTTCATCTTCAGGATTTTAGAGTAAAATAAAGGTGTTTTTAGAGGTTTGTTTTTCGAATTGGCTACATTTTTTTCAGCGACAGCCAATTTGACAGCTTATAGCTGATTTGTGCTCAGTTTAGTTTGCCATTTTACTATGAAGAGATATAGGCCAGAACAACGTTTGGAAATTGTGCAAATTCATTTCGAAAATCGTGGTTCAGTTCACAAAATTTACCGTGCCCTACGTCCATTTTACGGTCGACATAATCGTCCATTCGAGCAAGTAATTCGAATAACCATGGATCGTTTTTACACCAGGCATACTATAACTGATAATATGCATCTGCAGAGGCTATGTACAGTGAGCACCAAAGAAGCTGTTGCTGCAGTGGAGCATAATATTGAGGAGGACTCGAATGAGTCGATTCGCTATCGTGCACAGCAATAGATCCATGATTACTCACTCTTTCTTTCCCCAATTGAATTGCATTCATGAGGAAGAGCTGCGGTTTTAACAAGATGTCGCAATATGCCATACAACGCAGCGCCACCATCAATTTATTGAAAGAAACATTCTATGAGCGCATTATTTCGCGTGATGGACCCATGAATTGGCCTCCAAGATCATGTGATTTAACACCTTTGGATTATTTTCTGTGTGGATTTGTGAAGTCGCTAGTCGACGCCGATAAATCAGAGGCGATAGGTATCTTGGAAGTCAACATTCGTCGCGTTATTGCCGATATACGTCCCCAGCTACTCCAAATTCCAAAATTTGACTTTTTGCGTTTTATTTGAGCATTCGTCACGTTATTGCCGATATACGTCCCCAGCTACTCCAAATTCCGAAAATTGGACTTCCAGATTGGGTTTTATCCGAGCCACACGTGCGAAATCATATTTAAATACTAATGGCAAAAAAAATATCTTTCTAATAAAGCCAATTCCATGGCCATCACCACGATTTTTATGTATTTTATTTCATTTTAAAGTTCCATATCTCTAAAAAACATTCTTTATTATATTTAAAAAAAAAATATGTAGTCTTTATCACTGATTTATTATATATTTTATTGATTCCAAATTATGTATTAACTACAAAAAATCAAAGTTTGAGTAGCCAGACTATTTTATGTTATATTTTTTAGGGCCCGAAGCAAATAGAATAATAATGTCAATTTCTATAGAATAATAATGTTAATTTTATAAATATTTATTTCAAGGCACGTAGACTAAAAGCTTAACACGATTTTGTAAAAAACTCATATAATGATGTTTCCCGTGACAGTACAAAATTTGAACATACTTCATAAAATTTTTCGATTTATAATTTAGTCAGATCACCCATAAAATATTGTGGATTAGGTCTGTTATATTCTGTTTAGAGCAAAATTTGTGCGAAATTGGTAAATAATTAGAACATTGACAAAATTAAATACGATTTACTGAGAAAGAGGAACATATTAATTAGAAGTAGGTATATCATCATCAGTCCTTGTCAATCAACTGCAGAATGAATGCCTTCCCATGATGTTTCTACAACTTTCTGTACCTGGCGCCTTGCTGCCAGGCTATACTGATTGGTGCCTTTCGACAACCCAGCATGCCTTTGGACGGGCTCGTGATCTCTTTCTACCCCGTCGGAAGTACTGAAGTACATAATTCATCCAACGATCTATAATTTGTAATTCTGAACATGATCCCTTCCCCATTATATTTCAATTGTTACGAACGTGTATAACCGGGAATTTATGTACCTACAAGCGCACAAGTAAATAAGGCTCCATGTACGACATTTCTTATGTGCTGAATTTAACGAATAGTCAATCATCCGAATAATTCCAACATTATTTCATTTAAAGAAACACATGCTTGATATCCGTTGATCTAATGTAATCCAGAATGATTCCTTTGCTCTATCATCTATAGCTTCTGTGTCACTCTTGATGTAAGTGTCCAGGTCTCTTTTCTGTACGTACCTACTTAAGAACTTGTAGTGTGCATAGATTAATTTTTCATTTGAGGCGAATCAGTAAGTCGCTTTTAAGGAAGTAATTTAAATCAACTGAAGGAATTACAGTTTCTTTCTTCTTATAATTTCATTCATGAAAGAAGATACATTATCCCAGACAAATAAACTGCTGGACTTGCTCCAAGCAGATTCCATCTATTTAAATCGTCCTGATGTTTATGGAGCTTTCTGCCAAGTCTTTTATTTTATTGATATTCATACGTTACCCATTTATTTTATTAACAAGGCATGTACGTATTCATATATTTACTTAAAAAACAATCTAACAATTTTAGTTATAGTGGAGCACTCTTGATTAGAGGTAGACACATAATTAGAACTAAATTTATTTTATTCCACTCGTTAATATCAACATTTTTAATTTAAATATTATATGAAGGATTTGGAAAATTTTCAACCAAATATTTAAGGACCTTCGAGAATTTGAGATATTCGCTATGATAATGTGAAAATAAATTAATAACTTTTAAATTGATTTCCATTCACTCTGAAAATGATTTTTCCCTCCCTTATATTAATAATACATAGGTATTATTTTGAATATTATTGAGAGTAAGTTACTTATGCAATCAAGTCATAAGAATTAATTCTTTTTTTTTTTTTAAGATTAGTAAAATCAACTTTGTGGATAAAATCCATTATTTTCGACTGTTAACTTAGTTTTATTAACCATTTAATGAATTAAATACATTGACCGGTTTCGAAAAATATCTCTATCTTCAGGATGTCATTAACAACTCAAAAACATATGTTACATTGTTTCTTTAACAGAATCTATTTTTTAAAAATTATTATTATTTAAAAAATAAATTTAGTAATCTGAAAGGTTTTTCAGAATTTACTAATCATTTGTCAAAAAATGATAATACTTTTGATAAGAATTTGAGATTATCTATTTTACTTGTAAACGATGTTGGTCTTAAATAAAATAGTTTGGAATCATTGGAAATAAATAAAGCGTTTAAAACTAACCAAAATATTATGAACAACCAACTAAATTTAACTACAAGTCCCATTCTAAATTTTTTCCCTAAAAATTATCCTAATAGTTTTGTATCAACTTACGTTAGGTATTACATGTATTTTTTCAGTAATTATTGTGTTTAAAAAATAGATTCTGTTAAAGAAGCAATATAACATATGTTTTTGATTAGTTAATGATATTCTGAAGAAGAAAATTACATTTGATATTATTGTATTTGATTCATTGAGTAACAATATAAAATAATTAATTCTTATTTTCATCATTCCATTATTACAATAGATATTATTTTGTTAATTCTTCATACTTAATATTAAAATATTTGAGATTATATACTTCATCTGCATTATAGAAAATAAAGAATAAATTTATTCTGCTCACAAATACCTTGCACGTCCAAGTTAATTCACGAAATCTTTGTAAAGTTAGTTATCTTAAAAGTGGCTCACAATCGATCAACGGGTGAAACAATTTTTGAATGGTCATATTACAATATTTAAGATATGGTATAAATATATAGGTACTTCATCGGGATTATAGAAAATAAAGGATTAATTAATTCTACTCACAAATATCTCGTAGGTCAAACGATCAAAATCGATCAACGATTTAAAAAATTTTTGAACGGTCAAGATAAATACAGTGAAAGAATAATTTTCTTTAAAATTCCAGAACGGCAGGACGTACTCCACGTTCTTTAGAACTGCCCCATCATGGATTCAGAACGTGATGAACTCTTTCATGCGGTCAGGCAGTTTCCTGGATTCGCCACCTTGATTTGGACATGGGTGGAGCGCACTTCCGGGCTTTTCTAAAACGCTGCCGTTCTCGGAGGGGAACAGCTTCTCAATCCAATTTAATTTATTCTTCACTACCTATTCCAGATGCATTCATCAATGTGTTTTTATATTTTATAAAGTTGAAATTCATCTCATGTAGATTATATAGATAATTTCGTTTCTGTTGTCGCATATCACCTTATATCTGTGAAGGATCATACATGGTATAACAGACCTAGTCCACATTATTTTATGGTTGGATACCTGACTAAATTACGAGTCGAAAATGATTAAGGAGTATGTGCGAATTCTTCACCGTTACGGAAAATAATATCGTCTGAAATTCTTACATAATCACATTAAGTTTTAAGTTAACGTATTTCGAAATAAATATTTGCAAAATTTATTCTTATATATATAATTTGGAGTTAATAAAATATATCAATTCATCGAAATAATTGCATAATAACGATTTTAAAATATATATATATATATATCTGACATTGAGTTTAGGCATTTTGAATATTTTCGACTCGTATAAGTATCAGATATCTATCTACACATAAAAAAATTGTGAAACAGATCTGTTATATCCTGTTTATTAATAGGTATAAAGGATAATAGTAGGCAAACATATTTTACGGTGAAACTTGCCGAGAGAATGAGCTGATTACACTGTATCATCCATTTACTTTCACGACGAATTTTTGACTTTATATGTGAGACATCTATTATTTCCTATTCAAAGTTATCATCTTTTTATTTCTTCTTCTTATTTTAAACAGGCAATCCACTCTTCAAGAGTGATTTGTGCCATTAAACAAGTTAAAACATTATTTCATAGAAAGCAGTACAATAATATTATAGAATAGGGAATATTACGTTACAAGTTAATATCATTGTCGTTTAAGAAATTTGCTATCATTTAGCTCAAATGTGGTGAGTTAAGGGAGAGAAAATGACACAAGTTAATCGAGAGTTGAAAATTACCATTAACAAGATTATTGTAAAAAAAAACCTGTGATCCGCAACAGGCAAAAAAGACATGGTCGAGGGTGTCCTCCTCGGCAACACACTCACACATTGGGGAGTCTATTATGTTCAATCTAAACAAATGTGAGGCCACCCAGCAATGCCCAATTCTCATTCTAGAGATATTTGATATTGTTCTTTTAGATACCTTCCTGTTGGAGAACCAAGGGGTGCGGGGAATAGACTCTTGGATTATTTTAAGCCGATTACCCTTGTGATTGTTTGGATCCATCCATTGTGCAGACCAGATAGAACTCGTACGTTTTTTTTACCATATTAAGTCTGTCATACATCGGGATATGGAATTATGAGGAACAACTCCGGAAAGAGTAGCCTTCTTGGCCAGTTTATCAGCACATTCATTTCCCTGAATTTATTTATGTGCAGGAATCCAAACGAACGACACCTGTTTATTGTTGCTGTACAAATTAAATAGGCATCTTCTGATGGAACAGATTATCTCATTGTCTAGCCAAACTTTCATATTAGTAGAGATGGATTCAAGAGCTGCTTGCGAGTCGGAGAATATAACAGCCTTATCGACGTTTCGGAGAACGCAGATGTCCAAGGCCTCTTTAAATCTTTTTGTTTGAAATAATTCTCAAAAATCGAATTAGTTATACACGTGAGATGACGCTAAGTGTTCCAATTTTTTTCATTCTGTAATTCACATAATTTGATTTGATTTAATTATCATAGAACTGTTCTCTACAATTGCAGTTTTACAATAAAATAATGTAATATCATAAAGTACATGTTTTTAGTTAATCAAAATACAAAATGAATAAAAGCGATATGTTTTAAACTTTTAACCGAATTGACTAATAATAAAAATTGTAAAAAAAGTTAGAGACGAGGTCGAGGACAGTATTATAGAAATGTAATGTATTTTCACAGATGGGCCAACTTTATTTTTGTCTTTTTTCATTTTAAATCAATTTAGTCGCCTGTGGACGTATAAAATCCGAAGTAAAAGTTTTGAACTGAATTGTGTCTTTACATAAGGGTATGTAATATTACTTTGAAATCTAATACTTTCAATGACGAGGAAAAGTTTTCCCGCGGCTCTCAGACAGCGAAGGAGGACTAATTGAAGATATAAATTTCACAGATTCGCTGAATTCGCTTGACCAACTTATTTCATACATTTTTGTGAAATCATCAACATGAAAACATTTCTCGCCGTTTGTACGTCGTTATATTTTTAATAACGCAGTTCATTTACATGCATTGTTTGAATAAAATAATTACACAATCGTTTGGGACCTTGTCATTTTGCGACCTCAGAACAACAACGTGTAATCTGATATTTTGGTAAAAATTGACTTTTTTGTATCAAAATTAGTAAGTAGAAAGTATTTATACATGGACAAGAAATAAATAAAAACAAAATGAAAGTCCTCATAGTCGATCGATTCGAAACTCTTACAAGTAACAATTCCTTAAGGGACTACGGAAAAGTTGACGGAAGGGTGGAAGGAATTTAGGAGAGAGACAGGATTAAGAAACAAGGCAGACTGAAGGATCACTCAGAACCAGAAAACACGACCCACCTGTCTGGATTCGCAGATTTTCTAACTTCAGTACACGTACTTCGTTGTTCCGCATGAATTAGTCTTGTTCAGACACTTCGTTGATGGCTCGAAGTATGATGCAACAAGCACCAATAGCAAGGTGTACAGGATTCAGCACTCACGGTAGCGAGAAAACCGAACATACACAGTACACTGTTCAGCAGTTTACCATTCCCACACGGCAGGAAGAAAATTCATACAATTTTCACAGCACACCGTACTATTAGTAAACGATTACTGTTAGTTCAAAAGTTCAACTCTAACTGGTCTGTAAATCAAAGAGAATACAACCACAAAAAAGGTCGTATTCTGGCTATAGGAGGAGGAGGTAGTGGAAGGTAATGCACAGAAACTATTCCATATGTCGCTTTCATATTGATATTGGTTTTGTGAAAGGGTGCGTTTTTAGTCTCTTTTTAAATAATGTCACTGTTTTGTTCTTTATGACGAAGAGCAGAGTTTCATGGTTCGGTTCTACAACCCTTCTGATGTAGAGGCTGACCTGAGCCATTCTATTCAATGTAGAGGCTGACCTGAGTTACCATTCAAATTTGAGACAATTGCATGCCGACAATAACGCGTAAGACAACTGCCCGCCCACAATAGCGCGCAATACAAAGGTAAATGAAGACATTTAAATAACTAACTTACCAACTCGCCATTTTCCCATGGAGGTAGGCAGAAAGGACAGAGCGCCTCACTCTTCTACTTTGATATACAATTTTCACTTCATCTACGTACATACATTTTCTCATACAAGCTTGCCGATTATTGAGGCTTCTAACAAAACCATCCTACTGTATCTGGTTAAGTCTTCCACGGACTATAAAAACGCATATGACGTATACAATCTTGCGTCATACCTGTATCATCCTTACAATTCTCTCATTCATCTGTTCCATATGACCAAACCACCTTAGTGATCCTTTCTTAATCTTACTCACTATACTCCTATCAGTTCTATATTATTTCCGTATTTCTTCATTATTTACTCTCATTCTCATGTATTTCATTTTAAAAAGTATTTTAAATGTTAAACATACACATTACAAGGAAAAAATTAGGAAAAATGATGGTTCGGAAAGATAGGCCGTTTTTTTAATCAAACTAAAAAAAAAAAGAAATATAAAAAATAGTTATACTTTTCAGGTTTAGTTTGTGATATTTAAACTATTGAGTATGTTAAAATGTTTAGGTATACATTTTCGGTTCATATAATTTCTGATTTTATCATATGTTTTAATTTTTATTGGTTCTAAAATACAATACATTGGAATAAATGTTCTCACTTATATTTATTCTAAGATTTAAAACCTCCTTAAAAAATTCTTAATTAATTAGTTATTATTATTTGTCTGTGTGCTTTAGCCGCGCGTATGAGTGCACGCGTTGAGGCATACGATGTGTACCCCGTGAATGCAAGGCGCACACGTGTCTCTAACCACTAAGAGTTAATAATTACATAAACACTGTGAATTCTCAAATACTTTGGATATGTTGCCAGAAAAAACGACGAGAAGCTCAAGGACAGTTGGGAGAAAGCAAGCAAGAGATCGGTCTCTTGTAAGATGAATAGACTAAATAAAAGAGTAAACAGTTAATATGGTTCAAGATCGGGAAGAATGGAGAGGTATTGTACACTACGTTCCACAGACTTCTTGGGGCCACGACGCATTGAGCATACAACGACGAAGAAGAAGAAGAAGAAAAATAATATAAGGACTATACATTCTGTTCATAAATTGATAGTTAAAAGTTCAAATATAAATTATTGCGATTCATAAATGAATATTTTTGCATTGGCCATAAAATATATCGTTTTCAAAAAGTCGATTTTCACGACCGGTCTCATTGCAATGTACAAATAAGTATTAAAACATTTAATTATTTGATGAAAATTTATAAAAGTTAAAAAATAAATTAAATATACAGCATATGTTTTAAATAATTACTACAAACCAGCCTGTAAAAGCTGACCGAATTTTTTCGGCAGTCCTCCCCCATCACTTATAAAAGGTGTTCATCTGAAATTTTTTTAATTTTAATATTAAATAAAAAAAAACTACAATGTTATTTTCATATTTTATTTATATAAATGGAGTTTGACGATGCGGATTTTATGTTTTATAAACAATATCATCTAAATGCCGTCCATTTCTCTCAAGACACTCTTGCAATCGGATTCTTAAATTTGCGAACACGCGAGAGCAAAGCGTTTAATAGCAGCAACTTCACGGCGGATATTTTTTTGTAGAGCCTAAATTGTTAGAGAATTATTGCTGTAAACTCTAGACTTAAAGTATCTCCACAAAAAAAAGTCGCACGGTGTAAGGTCTAGTGACCGAGGTGCCCAGGGTGTGTCTCCGTACTTGCTGATTAATTTATTGGGAAAAATTCCCGTCAGCTTCTCCACTGAAACTCTAGCTGTTGTGGAGTGGCCCCGTTTTGCTGAAATTATGTTCTGTTGTTGAACCCGGGTAATACAAGTCAGCAGTGACTGTTTCTCGCTGGTGAAAAGAATAAGGGCCAATTATCCCTCGGGCAGAAATTGCACATCACACTGTTGGTTTTGGACAATGCAAACGTTTTTGATAGTGTTCCCTTGGGTTGTCGGGCCACCAGTATTTCATGTTCTATTTATTAACATAACTATCGATATAAAAATGTGCTTCGTCAGTAAACAATATGTGCTGTTCCAAAACGTTCCAGCATCGTTCTCGCTAAAGTTTCACGTAAATAATAGTCCTTTTCGTTGAGTAATTGCATGATTTGCAGTTTGTATGAGTGAAACTGTAGTTTATGTTTCAAAATAACGTGCACTGTTGATTTTTTTATTCCTGTACAGGCTGCAATCTTTCTTATCCATTTACGCGGATCGCGCATAATTTCACGTCGAACTAAATCCCCATGTTCTGGTATCGCTGCTGACGTTGATGGTCCCGGAGGAGTTTGGTTAACCATTGTCCCTTCTTGTCTGAACTTTTGAATACAATACCAGATAAGTTGCGTGCTCGACCTATTACTCACTCTTCGAATATTAAAGTGAGCACAAAAAGCGCGACGCGCACGAACTAATGAATCACCGATCTTTAAATATTGCTCAACCGCGAAAGTGCGGTGCGCTCCCAACCAGTGACTAATTGCGACTGGCAAATTCGCAAATCACGCGTGTCAAACAATACCCCTTACACTTACCTCACCCTGATGGTTTACGAGCAATATTAAAGTGAGCACAAAAAGCGCGACGCGCACGAACCAATAAATCACCGAACTTTAAATATTGCTCAACCGCGAACGTGCGGTACGCTCCCGACCAGTGACTCATTGCGACTGGCAAATTCGCCAATCACGCGTGTAAAACAATACCCCTTCCACTTACCTCACCCTGATGGTTTACGAGCAATTACAATTTAATCTTGAAATTTTTACAGTTTTGTTTATGTCTATACTTGAAATTTTAATTTTAGCATATATTGTATCCTGAAGAATTGTATCCTGAAGTATTGGCCCCGAAAAATGTTGAGTTATATTAAAAACAAGTGTTTTCTTATAATAAGTATAAAATGTTATGTATCCAAAATGTAACTTTACAATTATTGAAGAATTTTAAAGAAACTGTGCCGTATTACGTTAGAAGTAATAATTTAAAAAAAATTCTATTTTTTTCAGATATTTATAATATTCTCGATCTTAAAGCTCTGCTTTCAAAAGTTTTGTAAGCTCTCCATTGGGGTTTACTATTATTTGTAGTTGTTTTATTCTTTCTTGATTATGGTACTATATAGATTCAATATTTTAACGGAGAGTGTTTTCGGAATTTTCTAGTCAATATCGATGAAAGTGCATTGAATTTGATGTTTCGATGAAAGTGCATTGAATTTGAAGTTTCGATTAAAGTGCATTGAATTTGAAGTTTCGATAAAAGTGCATTGAATTCGAAGTTTCGATGAAAGTGCATTGAATTTGATGTTTAGATGCAAGTGCATTGAATTTGAAGTTTCGATTAAAATGCATTGAATTCGAAGTTTCGATGAAAGTGCATTGAATTTGAAGTTTCGATGAAAGTGCATTGAATTCGAAGTTTCGATGAAAGTGCATTGAATTTGAAGTTTCGATGAAAGTACATTGAATTTGAAGTTTCGATGAAAGTGCATTGAATTTGAAGTTTCGTCATGCGACCATCTGCGATAACGAAATATATCTAAAATTCATATAGGGAAGAGAAAATGTAATATTTGTAAAGAAATTGTAAGTAATATTTAACATTTATGTACACGGTTATGCGGATACATGATTCAATCTAGCGACAACGCAGTTTGCGAGTTCGCTCCGCTAGCGCAATGTCGTTCACTCCAATATTGTACGTTAATTAAAAAAATATATATAAGGGTATAAAAGTCAAAAAATTTTCCGTTACATATATCTAGTAAATAAATATAGGTAGGCATATAACAAATACAATATTCAAAGCTCGGTTTCAATAAAATTCGTCATATTTAAGAGCTGCAAACATCTGAGCTATTTGCCCACCCTTGTATAAATTGTCAAAATATGACAGCCAACAATTTGAAGCATTTGAAGGGTATGATTGGGATAATATTAGTCCAAGTTTTATTGACACTGTATATATAACAATCACTCAGGATTCCTGATGATGATCACGAGAAGTTTGTAAAGTTGAAAGTGCTCGGATATAATGTTAAGGTATTTTCGTAAGTGTTTATATTCGGTTAAACTAACTTGCGGGTGAGTAGACGAAGGCTAATAATTAATATCCCTTGATATTGATCTTCGTAACCATTAGTTTATTGAAGGCTACAAGTAGTTTACAACAGTTGCGCGCTTAAGACGGTGTATAAAACATGATTGGCAAACATGTTCGCTTTAACTTTGGTACCTGACCTAAGTTTTCAATGGTCCTAGTGTTTTGTAACGAATTGATATTTGAACACATAATAAAATAAATTAATGACATCAAATTTAATTTGTATGAATGTTATTTTCAAACTATGGATCCATAAAAATAATTTAAAAACTCACCACATCAGTTTCCACAATATAATGGAGGTATGTTGTAATCATAAAGATTAGCGATGCTGATAATGGATTGCCTCTATACCATCATTCGTGTGCAGGATGAACAAATTTTGAAATGCTACGAGGCGCGATTTTAAAGTAAGTACCGGAATTTTTTTTTAAAGAAACACATCATTTTTACAACACTACACACCTTAAACTACTTTTTAACATAATCGCCATCATTATTAAGGCACTTGTCACAACTGGGTTTGCCATTAAGGAACCGTTTCAGATCAAGAAAACGATGGTAATCACTTGGTGCCAAATCAGGACACACTTGGCGATGAATGTCAGCTGGTTTCATATTTTGTGCATTTAGAAACAAATCACGGATAGTTGGCGGGCTGATCTATTGTCTTGAACATTTCAAACATTCATTACAAGATGGCCAGATTATGTGAATCTTCCTAACGTTACATGTGGTGAGTCAATAGATGAAAAAAAACATCGCGTATGCGAAATATTACAACCGCAGTGGTACACCACAATATCGGGCAACGATATTTACTTAAAAAAATATTTACTTAAAATCGTACTTTCCCGCAATTTTGTTTTTTTCTGATAAAAAATACATATTTTTTAGTAGCATTTTTTCTTCTCTAAATTATCATTGTCAGCGTTTTCCTGTATATTATAGTTTTTCTTAATATTTTGACTTAAATAATGAGAGTATCAAGTTGAGAAAACTGAACCGTTTCAACACATACTTCTTTTCGCCTTTAATCAAGGTTAAAATGGTCATCCATGAGGGTCAACTGGGAAATTATCCCATATCTACCCTACAGTCCCGACCTCGTTTCGTCACATTTTTGGTCGCTCTCCAATCTAATGGGTGGCGTTACGTTCATCAATGACGATGACAATAATTGTTTCGATACCAGTCCAGCCGATTTGTATAGAAAAAGCATCGACAAATTAATTGAAAGATGGGATGAAGTCCTTAACGATAGAAAATAATATATCATTGATTTAAATGATATAAGTTTTATTTAAAAATGTAATTTTATAATAAATAAATGAATTGAAGACTTAGAGACAAAGAGTTTAAAAATGAAAAGATTGAGACAATGGTAAGGCATTGGTTAATCGGACGCGCGATTGTAATTTACAATTAATTTATGGAAGATGTTGTGGATCTGGAGATGAGGAGAGAAGTGAAAAGCCTGCGCAAGGCGTTCGGTATTGGTCCATAGTTGACATCATACAGTACTAATTTGAAAGATGTCACCATGTGTTCGTTTCATAGTATTGAATAAAAAATTAAACAATAATTATTTCAAATACTAAATTAATGTATTAATTATAAATATATACATATAAAATCAATTTTGTCGAAAAATATTGTTTTAGCGTCACCGGGATTCGAACCTGAATCTTCATTTCCAATCCGGGGAAGTGCACTACCTTTGTGCTATAACGCCAGTATTTTTCTTGACAAATTTGATTTTATATGTATATATTTATAATTAATACATTAATTTAGTATTTAAAATATCACAGACCGTCTGTTCTGAATAATTACAACTTCACAATAAGAATGTGTTTTCCTTAATAATAATTATTTCATTGGTTATCCTGAGAATTATGTACTAAGCTGTCGAAAATATTTTTATTCCTCGCCTTTCTTCTGGTATTTTGCAGTGATTCTTGACTTGGTAGTTTCTTTTAAAGCTTTATGGCGAAAAGCACTATAGGCCATCTGGCGATCCTACTACCAAGCCGACGCGTTGTGTCGGACGCCCGTTAGGGGAACATCTCGCGAGGCTGCCGGGCGCGGGGGAACAAGAGAGCCATTGTGTTCTCGCGGCAGGTCTCTTCTACATTTCTGATCAAGTGTAAATTACCGAGTACTTAAAAACTTCATACCTAACTCAATGTAATATCGTGTTTCTGTACCGGACGAATAAATCATCAACAAACCCAAGGTATTGTACTTATCACACTTTGATTGTCATCCTCCCATACTTAAAGCGCCAAAGCTTCAATTAGTTATTTTACCGTGATGATCTTCTTCAAGTTCGACTGCCTTCATTATGTGGAGGCCCTGAATGCGCTTCACAGTTACCTGGTCGTAAAACCGGGCTCTCAGCAATCAAAAACACTCCCGGTACCGACGTCAGGCGATATGGCCACAATAAAATCAACTGATAATTATCGGAAAGACCGATTTGTGAGCTTTACTCGATTACCTGTCATCTTTCAGACTACAAGGTCTAGATCAGTAGCTACTTGCACATAACTTTATATAAGAGTGTTGAATAAATCTCTTATCTACCGTAAGTAGTTTTTCTCCCATTACACATATTCTTCACATTTTGCAATCATCCTCAAACGAACACATGAGCGTCAGGAAATGGGGCCCTAGCCTTCACACATATAACTTTTTGGTCAACACTTTCTCATAAACATCAACACGTTTAAAGAGTACAATGTCCTTGATATAAGACAAATCTTTATGTTGAGACTCATTCAATATTTCCATACTAACAACAACTCTCCCCAAGCAATAAATCATGGACACAACACAAGACAAACAACAAACATCTACACACCAGTTCCGAGAGCAACAACGACATTTTATCAAAGATTCTAAATGTTCCTAGCTCCGAAACTATACAATACACTCAGTATCAACTGGAAATCGTACAATTCATATAAGATTACACAAATATGAACCCAATATATGATTCAATCAGGTAGAGATGAATCAGAAGCATGGATATCCAACAATTTAATATAATTTATACAATTCCTTCACTAATAATTCACTAGTCCTACAACACTCCCACTCCATATATTTTTATTTTATTTTTACTTTTTTATTCATATTTGAATTCTCTTTTTATTCCAAATAACACCACAACAGCACGAAAAAAAAACTGGCTACTTTAACCCAGTCTTTAGTCTAGAAAAGTAGCCAGGACAACGCTGTATATATCAGAGGTGAAGTCTACTCCATCCCACACAATAAACTATGTATTATGTATGTTTATTATGTATTCACCTCTGTTAGTATAAAAATATGGATGTCAAAATATATATAAATAAATAAATAATTTGTTCCGCAAAAATATATGCCGCAATTATAAGTCTTTCAGATTTAAAGTTTTAGGTTTTAGCATATCACACAATAAACTACATAATAAACTTAAAAACATTGGTTTTGATGGAAATGCTCTATCATGGCTAATAAGTTATCTAACACACCGAAAACAAAATGTAAAAATAAATGGACATAATAGTACACCTGAAACCATTGACTTTGGCATACCACAAGGTACAGTACTTGGACAATTGTTATTTATTATATACTTTAATGATATATTTAAACTCAAATTACATGGTAAAATAATATCTTATGCAAACATTATGCAGTATTAATAATTAACGAAAAAACCTGAACTGACGCTAATATATCGGCAAATGAGGATATTAATACCATAAAAAAGTGGACGAATGATAACTTACTGTCAATTAATACCGATAAAACATAATTTCTACGATTTGCTATACAATAGAAACAAAACACCGAAAGTCATATTAATATTCACACCAAGGCAAGAAAACACTTGTGACCAATGTTCATCAATTGAAGAAAAAGTACCTTGGAATCATAATAGATAAAAATCTCAAATGGAAAGAACATATTACTAATTTCACAAACAAAATAAGGAAAACTGCCAACATATTTTTTAGACTCAGAAACATCTTATCACTTACATATCTGAAAATAATATATTAGCGTTTGTACAGTCACATTTGCAATACGGTATTATTGGATGGGGAGGTGCATATAAAACTTTAATATCGTAATTAGAAATCACTCAAAAAATGATAATAAAAATTATTCTAAAAAAAAGACTATCTAAGTATACAACTTTTCACAGATTTTAAAGTACCAAAAATAAAAAAGAAATTAAATCATGCATGGCATGGGTTAATCGTCCATAATATAAGAATTTTGATGGATTGGTTTAGAAGTATTATTTCAATGATCTATTTTGGTCTGTTTCAATTCATCTTAGAAAAAACGAGTATACTATTGTTTATCAAGGGTTATATTACATAATATATTTATTATAATCAGTTTACTTTAAAAAAATAGACTTGAGAATTTTTTATATACAATTTTATGAAAAAAATGAGATTCTCAGAGAATTTTTGAGAGAATTTTTATAATCCACGTTGTAAAATTTGGTGACAGAATTTCTTTCGCGCATTTTAATTAGGTCACATTTTTATTTCATGTACGGGGTGAAGTAGAAAAATTTGATCAAAATACGGTGCATAATTAAAAAGAATAGAGCAGAGTTAGTGTATGTGAGGTGTGGGAAATTGATGCAAATAACCCATTGAAGGGTATGAAAGCGCGCAAGAACAACACTTGATTAGGGTGCTCCCATTTGGTGTGCACCTTATTAGCCGGCTTTCCCCTTTCTGAGGCAAGTTGAGGCGCGAAAATGGGTAATCCCAGCTTAAATGACGTTGCCCGGGAAACTTCAGGAGCATCCTGTATCATCATTCCATTTTAAAAGTATGTATTTAAAGAAATATTCCCGCTAGCAATTTTTCTACCTACGATTCTATACGACATTGCAACCAAATGCACAGGAAGGAACTAAAAGTAAGAATTAAGAAGTTCTTGCCAATAACTGTTCAGATGTTGAAAGATTGTTGTTAAGGCTTTCCTTTCAAAAATAATTAATATTTCCGCGTTTTTTATGAAAATATGGGTTTTTATTATTCATTTATATCAGAAGTTATACAACAGATTTGACTTTTTAAAGCTATTTTAGATAAGGCCTTTGCACTAATGTAAAACAAATAAACTGAATGTTTTTTTCCATAATTAAGAACGTGCCTCAAAATTGCCTTAAAATAGAAATCTCTTCCATGTACGAAATATATATTTTTACAATCTTGAAGCCAAGATTACGGAGACAAATCTGTATTGAACGGAATAAGCAAAATGTTAAAAATTAATAGTTATAAACCATTCAATTTTCAGTACATACGATCAATTTTTGACGTTTTTAAAATACTGCGTGTTAGTGAATATACATAATTTTAAATAATATATTTTATATATTTAGATGCTTTGCGGCTTCAGCTACTATTTCAAATCAAGTTTTATATAAAAAACGCAATAATTTATTACTAAATAATATGTATAACGACCCGATTAATGTGCTCTTTATTGGGTTCTTATTTCAAATCGCCGATTAAAAAACAAGTAAGTAAAAATATTTTAAGTAATCATTCAGTAATTAGAAGCATTCAAAATGAATGGAAATCTTCAGAAATCCAATGAATAAGATTGTCCCTTTTCATCTTGCTGTGCTGTCTCCCATTATAGTTAGAAATACAAATTGTTAAGTTGAATTGTAAGATTGCTAATTCTTTACAAGGCAAAACTTGTCTCAAGTAAATTAAACAAGTAGAATACAAAAAAAAGTTATATTTTCACATATGTGATTATGGAGTTTTACAAACTTACCTCGGAAACAGTAAATATGATTATTTTTAATAACCATTTAATTTTTTTCTTCCTCCTCCAAATCCTATCCATATAAACATAAAATATATTAAAAGATATCCCTTTAAAATTTTGCCCAGTTACATTCAAGTACAGTGAGGAAAATAAAATCACCAATCAAAATTTACATACATCGTTATTCATTCGGACCTGCGCAAAACACAGGCACTTATTTTTGCCATCCCTTAATCGCCTTTTTAAAATTATAACTATATTTGAATCCCAGCCAACTGGTATTGGCATAAGTTACCACATCACTAAGTGATAAAAGTTTTTAGTTGAACAATGACAAGCCGAATTTATACCATCAGACCGACGGTTTCTGGATCTTTCTTTTCAAATAGGGCGGGAAAAGAAGTTCCCGCGCGCGGGAAAATTAAAACTTGAATAGTTAATGAACAAGTCCAACTTTCATCAAGCAACGCATTTTACAGGACGGAGCGCCGAGTCCGAATGCATCAGACACGTAAAATTCTTTAGAATTGCTCGAGAGAAGTAATGCCTGGGAATATGTGGAGGTGCTGGGAAAACGTTCGGATGCGATGTTCGCCGGAAAAAAAGAATACGTACTCAGAATTCTCACAGACGTACAAACATTTTACTTACATTTTAAAAGGACTGATTTTGTTGCAGGACAAATAATAATACGTGGTTAAAGCCAATTGTTCTATAAATAATGTGCACAGTAATAAAGAACTAAGATTTTAATTATATCCATGGATTATTTGAATATTTTGTTATTACTGTTTAATTTTAAATTATCAAATAATTGAACGATAGATACAATTTGAAAAGTGTAACATATAAGTTCGAAAATTTATCGTCAATGCACTGTGTTGGTATAGCATAATCGGTTAATGCATGTTCCCTAGATAGGAAGAGATCCAGATTCGAATCCCAATAGCAACAACAATAATTTTCGATTAAATTGATTTTATGTGTATATCTTTCTAATGAATACATTTAATTTGTATTTAATAAAATATCACAGACTATGTACTGAATAATTACAACTTCGCAATAATAATGTGTTCTCCTTAATGATTATTTTTGAATATACTAAGTAATGGATTTTATTGTGAAGAAATATTGAATAATAAAAGTTAAAATATTAGAATTTGTTTTTTTTTAATACACTTAAGTACAAAAAAATTGAGACATAAAAAACATACGGAGTTGCTCAGAAAATACGAGGAACAAATTTTTAAAAATAGTAGTTAATTTCTTTATGTATCTGAATAATAGAATATTTCTGTGATGTTTAAAATGTTAAAATTAAAAATAAATATATATTTTCTAGATAAAAATATTAATATTTTAAAGAGAACACATTATTATTTGTGAAGTCGTAATTTTTTCAGAACGTAGTTCTGTGATATTTTAATACAAATTAAATGTATCAATTAGAAATGTATACATACAGATAAACTCAATTTATTGAAAAAAATATTTTAGCTGCCACTAAAATATTTTTTTATCATTCTGTATGTACATCTTTCTAATTGACGCATTTAATTTGTATTATAAAATATTAATTGTTATATATAACAATAAACATACAAAAATAATTGTCTCTTTCTCACTAATTAAACGAAGATAGATAAGAAGAAAGGACACATTAAACACAAATTAAATCAATTTATCGAAAAAATATTTTTGTTGCACCCGGATTCGAACCAGGAACTCTTCCTATTCGGGAAAGTATGCAGACTTATTACACCACCAAGATAACGACACATTTTCGAACTTGTATATTGCACTTTTAAATTAACATGCCTGTTATTAATGAATTATTTGTAATGAAATATCACAGAACTACGTCCTGAAAAACTGCAACTTCGTAATAATAATGTGTTCTTCTTAATATTAACATCATTTGGTGAGCAAACAAATGATGGGTAATAAGTTAAAATGTAAAACAAATAAATGATAAAAAATACATGTGCCATCAAAAATTCTCATAATAATGAACGCAAATTGCTTAGGTCAATTTAGAGAGTACCCATGATGAATGTATCCTTGAAAGCAGCCTGTTGGGTAGATTATAAATAACACAGAATTAGTGCTGAGACATTGGTGTATTGAGAGCAGACTAACTACTGGTATACACTATTTATTTCTCTCTCTCTCTCCAAATAAACTCTCAGTGTCTTGATGGCAACATTTCATCCAAGCAGATGCAATGTTACTTATTTCATTATACTACAGGGTGTCCCAGCAAGAGCGGAAAATTTAAATTTACTTTTTTACTGATGTGATTTGAGAGTCAAACTATTATCAAATAGTTTGCCATTATTAAAAATGAATTCGACACAACAATACGTTCTTACTGTTAAACATTATTTCAAAAATGGTGAAAGTTTGACATCTTTGAAAAACTGTGAAAAGAATAATCGAAAAATTCCAAGAGACGGGTCGAACACTGATGTTGTATGATCGATGTTTGTCAAGGTCTTTCAGCAGAAAACATCACGGCTGTTTGCCAGAATCTGAAGAGTCCGGAAACAATCATTCGGCATCGTGCTCAAGAATTGAACATTTAAAGTAACACAATGTAGAGTATTTTCATGAAAGATTTGGGTCTTCATGCCTACAAAATCCAACTGACTCAACATTTCGAGCCTACAGAGAGTTAGTTCGTCATCGTGTAATCTCCCGTTTGGGTAACCAGAATTGGCCGCCTAGGTCGTACGATTTAACGCCTTTCGACTTCTTTCTCTGAGGATTTTGAGGTCAAAAGTTTATGTCAACAAGCCCACAACCATCCAAGTCTTGAAATATGAGATTAGAAGATGTATTACTGAGATGCAGCCACAGTTATGCCTAACCATGACTGAAAATTTTGTCAAAATAACGAAAATTTGCCAGCAAAACCGAGGAGGGAATTTATCAGATGTGTTGTTCCATACATAATTCCCTAATGTCTACTTTATGATTAAATCAAAATTTCGGTGTTTTCTCAAAAAAACAGTGTTTTATTTCAAATTAAATTTTCAGCTCTTTTTGGGACACCTTTACAATGCTTTCATCTATTCAAAGGAAACCTGAATAAGTCTATTTTACATAATATTTCCAAGCATTTTGTCGATTGTATGTAATACAATCACATTATTTGTTTGTGGTCAAAATACAGGACTAGTTCGGCAGCTAAATAATCGTACTTTATTTAAGTCTTTCAAATATTCGTGTATTTATCAATAAAAAAATGATTCGTAGTATTATTATTTATTTGCAACGTACAGATTAATGTTGGATTAATGGAATGTATTTACAAGTGTATATTAATAATTTTCAGCTATGTCACTTAATAAAAAATGATTCCTGTCTAGCTTTTTATGTATACTGTCACCATTATGTATCATGACCAGCAGCTGGTTTACCTTTTAGCATTATAAAACCGGATCCGTAACAATGACGTTATAACGAAGTAAGCACGTTAATTATTTATGGGTGACTGATAAAATTTGCCTGGTCAAATTGAACCTTTCACTTAATTCACAGATACCAAGAGACCGCCAAGTCTAGCTGGGCGTTATCGAAAAACTCAGATGAAAATTATGGGCTTGCTGGATAAATGTGGCATGTTATTATTATTTTTTTATATGAATGAAGATGTTATGTGCTTCTTTATAGACTAATTTATAGACTTACGTGCGAGTAAAATATACTAGAATAGATGCGTGGTAAGAAGGAATGCCAACTGTTACATTAAAACTATACTGAAATGGGGATCCTGCACGAAGGAATGACAATAAATGGAGTAAAAAGATACTAGAATGGAGGCTCCGTAAAAAGAATGACAAAAGTTTGAATGAAAATAATGAAACTAAAAATTATTCGACTAAATTTGTATTAATTAACAATTTGAGTTACTAAATTTATTTTTAAAATAATATTTTTTTAAAAAAAAAAGATTCTGGTAAAGAAACAATAATATATGTTTTTAGTTAGTTATGACATCTCGAAGAAGAAAATGGTATGTTTAGAAACTGGTAGATATATTTAAACTCAATTAAGTGGTTAATAAAACAAAGATAATAAATACAAAAAAATATAATGGAAAGGTACTGAATTGTAGGTAAGTAGGCTAGTGATGAGAAAAAAATGCTATTTTTGAGTCACTGGAGTAATTGTGATTGCTATTCGATAATATCAGTGATTGAAAACTGTGACTGTGATCACAGTTTCATTACTACTATGCATGCACGGCACGATATCACAATACACGAAATAAATGAATAAATAAAATAAAATATAATTTTGAGCATATTCAAATTTTGTTTGAGTAAAAAATATATTCTCGCATACGTAATTAATAAATACCTATAATTGCGCCGTTTAACTCACTCATACACGCACATCGTTTATGCGCGATTATCAAAATTTAAACCTAGTGTCTCATTCTCTTTCTTTTCCTAACCTGTCTCTTGAGCACGAGAAAGAAGGAAAGAGGTCACTGCAATCAACACTCTCGAGCTGCAATGAGTCTAGTGTGCACTTAGAACTGTATACGGGCTAATCTGCCATCGCTTCAATCTGGTTTACTACCGCTTATGTTAATTCATAAGACAATCCTTTACGCGAGTGTTAATAATATTTACACATTCTGGTCATATGGTTGAAAAGGAGAGACAATTGATCCAGCATCAGGCAGACCGAAAAAAGTAAATGCACAAAGAGAATGAAAACCGTGAGTTTATTTTTTGGGTCGAATTAAGCATTTCAAATGCGTAAAATGTTTTGGCAGAATCTACTAGATGACGTTTATCACGAATTATAACGTCATTCCTTCATGAATATTTTCGTTTCATATGCACCTGCGCTGAATTACGGTTCACAACCAAATACGCATAAAATAATAAAATGAATCGCGAATCACGATATTCCCAGATATTCAATCGCTGATAGTGAATAAGACTCAAAGATATCAGTGATTGACTCACGGTTCGTAATTTTGAACTCATCACTATAATAAATGACGAACTCGTAAAAAGGACTCGCAAGTTGCTGGATTCAGAGGACAAGAAGACAAAGTTTAGAAAGTATTGGCAGTATTAAGGGAGGCTATCCAATCGCTCCAGAACATAAGCTGAAAAAAAAGATCATACAGTGCAATTCACGCCTCAAAGATTGTTTTGAGATGAAAATCTTACAAAAAAATTTAACGTGGGCATGAATTATTATTCTAACATTGAGATGAAATTATTGTCGAAAGTCTATAATATTTTGTGTCTTATATAACATTTCACATTATCGCCAAATCGATATTTATTTGTAAGAATAACGCGATTTCGCTTATCGACATTGAAACATTATTATTTTATAACAATATTTATGTTTCTTTACTTTTAATTAATTTACTAGATTCGATTGTTAAGAAAGTATGCAATATATTATATGTAATTTATAAATTGCACGAGTTATTAATTAATATGTTCCATTTGATACAGTGCATTGTATTGCAAACATTGCCAAGTAAATACTCCATTCACTTTAAACATCAAACTGAAAAAAACTATCGTTTCCATTAATTTTCTTGAAATCTAATTTCAATGTCGTGACACAATTCAAGTTTTATTAAAACGGTATGTCTATTCACCTAATAAAAAAATATAAGCCTAGGAGCCGATAACTTATTTCACACAGCCTTAAGAGGTGGCTTTTTTAAAACTTGAAAACCTTCAGTTGATATTTATAAAATTTATTCATCGCACCATTTGGTTGATTGCCTTTGATAATTATGCTGTCCGGGTAATTGAATGATACGAACGAATTTCATTCGTCAGAGTAATAAAATATATTATATCTTATAAACTAATAGTTTTTATTATTTTATTCAGAGATAATAATTAGTGATTCTAATAGGGTGCTTTACATAATTTTTTTTTTCTTATCGTTATCGAATGTCAGCGATCATTATTTTGTTTTCAATAACTCGAAATAAACTGAGGACTTTCAGTGGTACCATTGCTTTAAATGTTTCAGCTAGGATATTCTTTATCTCTTCTAATGGTGGGTCTGGGACTTTTCAGGATTTTTCGTGATATGGACAAAATAAATCAATTTTTGGAATTTTATTGATTTAAGTACTTAGTTTTACTTTTTCATCCAGATCATCACATAACCATGTCAATCCTATCAATCCAACTTATTTTTAGAAGCAATCTAAGATCCTCATCTCAAATACTTCGTCACTTTTCCGTTGCTTACATATATCGGGTTATCCAATACAAATGATAGAATTTCATGTAGCCATGTTTATTAATATTTTGACAGCTGTCATTGTTATTTTGTTTCAGTATAGCCTGCCATTTTATCATGAAGCGTTTCACGTTTGAATCCAAACTTATTATCAAAATCAGTCATCGATTTGGCAATCTCAACGTGCACTTCGTGAATTTTATGATCGATTCGATCATTTCCAGATATGGACCTGTCAACTGGCCGCCTAGATCATGTGATATCTTTCCATTAGACTATTTTCTCTAATATGGATATGTAATATGGATATATTTCTGGATATGTAAATGCACTTATTTATGCTGATAAACCAACAACAATTGAACAATTAAAAAACAACATCTCATGTTATTGGGGAAATTGCACAACATTTATATGAGAGAGTGTTTGAAAATTAGATACCAAGAATGAATTGTATCAAACGTAGTCGTGGTGTATATTTAAATTAAATTTTGTTACATTTATAGAGGTTAACTTTATCAGTTAATATAGACTCGAACTGTGTGTGTGCTTTAAGTTGTCGAATCACTCGGATAGAATAGCTAACATACAAATATCAGATATCTCATGGAGACAAAACTATTTTTTATTATATTTTAATGGAAAATATATGAAAGTGTGGGGTAATTACAGGGCTTACTACCTATCTTCGGCTGAGTTAAGTGATCACTTTAAATATGTATAACGTTCACCAATTCTCACCTCTCAATTTCCACATTTATAAATGTTTAAAAAGTTGTATATGTGGTCTCGCTTCGAGTACCATTATACATGTGTATATATATATTACTATGAGAATCTGATCGTACTGAAATTATTTTAAAGTAATATTCTTTATCTGTAAAATCTTTTTGAACATATTATACTAGAATACAGCTAAAAAAACAATGTTCAACGTTTAAAGGTTATGTAATTCGGATCAGAAGGTTTTGTACATGGTGATACTGAAGGGCCTATCCCTCTTCAGTTCTCACGCGTGTGTGTGTATGTCGCAGTGAATGTATGGAATGTGCGAGTGAGTATATGTGCTATGACTAATGAAAGGTATTTAATTAAAACAGGACTTACATAAGATAACGTTTATTGCGAGTTAATTCGCTATTGAAAATACAATTCGTACAATATTGCATGCATAATGTATGATGCGTATAGATTGCCTACACATTGTTAATGGCATTGGGTTATTTTTCAAATAAAATAAAATCATTGATAACACATGTATTTGGTTTTTAATAAATTAATTCCTTTTTGAAGTTCCATCACGCTTATTGAATAACTCTAAATAATAAGAAAGAAATATAATACTTTCTTTGGATAGCTGTTTGGATAAGATGTCTATTTGAGTAGTATTATGCACTGATGCCTAAATTTTGGAACCATTTAGGATTCAAAATAGATATCTGAGACATATCCTCCAATTTTTCTGACATGGAGAATATGGTAGTGATTGAAAATGTGAAGGGGTAGGAAGGAAGAGAGCGATCTCTTTCTCGATGAAGATCAACAATTCATAGTAATCAATCGTTATCCTGGTGCAAATTCTATCTGAACTGCGATCTGCATAGGTGCTCAAAAATCGAGTTACGAAGAAGACATTGAAAAACAGAAAAATATATTTAAAATGAAGCTTAACAGAAGATGTATTATATAATAAACAAAGTATAATTGGTTTATTGGGGCTAAACATTTTTGCTTTCTATACTTACGATAATTGTGTTAATTTTTATCTACCAGTGCCATCAAATTTTTGAAGTTTAACTTATATATTAATAGTTTAATTTTCTTAAAAACTTTGGAATAAAAAATTCAATTTTTTATACCATATTTACAAAAATACCTGATCAATGAGATGGTGTAAATTTTGATAGTTAAAAGATTAACCTGTATTTCCAAATTAATTAGAAAATAATTAATGTAATAAGATGTGCCACTATTAAATACTATTATAAGAAATATGTAAATAAATCTTGTAAAGTTGTTTCGTAGTTTGAAAAATACTTATATTCTGATTTATATATAAATGTAACAATAACATTGAATTGAGACAAAAAATGTAATAGGGTCAATGACATTTTAAAATGTATTTCTACCCTTACAATAATTTTTAAAAAAGCTTTCAAAAAGCAATTCGTTTTGCCAACACCTCTTTGTTGGTCCAAGATCTGCCGTCCCCGAGGCATTCATGAAAGGAGAAAGGGATGCTGTGTCTTTTCAACGTATTTCAATGAGGTCGAAAACGATCAAGAAAGACCTGGAATGATCAAATGAAGCCAATTTTGAAGAAACCTAGAGAAACGACGCATATATAAAGTATGTCAGAATACAAACGTATTGGATTCTATCCTCAATATCTCATATGAAATTGTATTGTGACGGTATGAAATCATTTGATTGTTCAAATTTAGATAAATAGTTTCAACAGAGCAACATCAGAATGCGGTTGTTTTCAATAAATAATTATTAACACTTGAATATCTTTTAAGGCACCTCATTTTTAGCCCATCTCGAAACGGGATCATTCTAGTGAGGGGCCATTATTATTAACTGTTATAATATTATAAAAAGTTAATAATAAACAAATTAATGTCTAAATCTGTTAAGGAGTTATTTTTATATTTGAAAGCAAAAACCTTTCTCTACCTTCTACACACCAACATAACAACTAAGTACCCACTAACGTCATGCATAACGCCACGAGGGTAATGCAGACCCTACTCTCATAACTGAGAGCCACTTATGCGAAATCACATTTAAAAAAATCGGTAGTCAGAAAATACCAGGTGAAATTGTCACAGAAAGGTCGAGGAAAGGTCAGGGTCTATACGGGTATAAAATTTATGTCAATCGTACAACAATAGATTTATCATATTTCTTCGGTGGTATCAAAGTACATCGCAGTAAATAAAAAATTTAAATATTACAAAATACATATATAAAAACAGCATTCTAAAATAATCAAAAGTAATAATTAAATTTAATATAATATATAAAGTTTTTGTTGGTCATTTTGCTCAGCGTTCAAAATAAAATAGACAATAAATGACAGCTTGCTCCGCGCTCATCTCTGTACTTTCCTTTAGGCTAGTTTTGAGACAATTCTCAACCCTTAGTTTCTAAACTTTTATGAACATCCAAGTAAGAAAATTAAAAAAATACATTATAAATAATTTATCGTTTATACCGTGTAATATTTTTTATCAGTATAATTTCACAAAATAAAAATTAACTGGATCAATTTACAACATTATTATAGTTACAAATATATAATATTCTAAATAATAAATAAATATATTAATTAGAAAGATATACAAATAAGATCAATTTTATCGAAAAATATTGTTGTTGCGCCACCAGGATTTGAACCTGGATCTCTTTCCTAACCGAAGAAGGCGCATTATCCAACTATGATAAAGCGACAATATTTTTAGCGAAAAATTTTCGAACCTATATGTTACCTTTTTGATATTAATACATTTAATCGTTCCATTATTTTGAAAGAGCCGTCTACTTTATTTTTACAGAATCTCAAATACCTTCGAGTAATCTGATAGCGGACGCCAGAATTATCAATTCATTTTTATTAAAAATATCACAGACCTATGTTGTGAATAATTACAACTTCACAATAAGATGTGTTCTCCTTAATATAATATTCTGTTCAATGACAATATTATAAATGTTATACAATGTATACAATGTTATAAATGTACAATATTGTATACAATAAGATTATAAATGTGTGTAAAAATATCGTGTAATTACATTATTAATATTTAATGTTATTTTTTCATGTCCAACAAATACTATAAACATGTAATGTAATGGCCATTATCTTTTTTGCACCCATTATCATATTATTATAATTAAATAATATATGTTTTCTAAAATATGATTTATTGATGTGTGATAATAAACAAAATAACTAATTTGCATGGACTACTGTAAAGATAATCATGCCAAGTAAGAATCTTACCACAAGACTAAATTAACATTTTAATTGTTTATTATTATATTTTTTTACCAATCATAAAATTTACCGAACGCCTTAAAAAATGATTTTTCCTCTTTTCATTATTATAAGCGATCGAAAATTATAAACGTTTAAGTGAAAGCAAAAAAATTAGTATAAATACAACTTCCACCCCTACAATGGAATCACATATTTTAATATGAGTAAATGAAGTGAGTTATTTATCTATCAGCCATCCCATATATAACGTGTATTTTACGCAAAGAACACACCTCAATATGCACGAATAAGATTTACGGAGTCTCACGCGCTAAGGCCATCAGGGCATTAACTCCCAATTCTGTCTATCATTCGTCACTTCCGGAAGAAGCAATCGTTTTAAAATCTGTTTAAATAAGTTATTGTGTCTTGAAGAAATTCAATATCAATATTTTCTGAATGTATTTTTAAATGCATTATACACGTATGGTATATACACATA
This sequence comes from Eubasilissa regina, assembly GCA_022840565.1. Lineage (NCBI taxonomy): Eukaryota > Metazoa > Arthropoda > Insecta > Trichoptera > Phryganeidae > Eubasilissa > Eubasilissa regina. The sequence continues at coordinate 10,842,466 of JAINEB010000020.1, read as the reverse complement.
AATAATTACTGTGATAATTAAATGAATCATAAATTATGTCCCAATATACAATGTGTTTAACACAGATCACTTCCTTTAGGCGTGCCATGTAGGCATATCGAAGGAATGAAGAGATACTAAACCTTTTAAATTAAATAAACATGTGTTCAAATGCATGTATTAAATGCATGCGAATAGAATGTTTGAATAAATATATATTCAAATGCGTGTGAATATTATGAGAAATATAGTGCTATAAAAGTTTTAAGTTAGTGTATAAATAAGAACTGATTCATAAAAATAACTTTCTCAATATATATATAAAAAAATATATGAAAGAAACTTATTTAAAATATACCGTAATTGTGTCACAAATTCTATGAATACTGCAGGTTTTAAATTTCACATTCACGTATAAATATTAATCACGTCGTACATTGTACTTCTACGGTTTTGTACTATGAGCCAATATAAAATTAGTAAATGGAAAAACTAAACGTCTCTGAGAATAACTAAAGGTACTATCGAGCGACATTAATGTTTTTAGTAGAAATAGTATAATATTTTATTTCTTTTTAAAAACAAAAAATATGCGGAGCAAATTCTGAATTGAAATTCTGAAGAATTTCGTACTCACTTATGGACTCACTCGACTAAAGCCACTAAAGGATGTACTGACTTTCATATGATTTGTAAGACATCTTTTATATTATGTTTTTTGATAGATTTTTAGGTTGCTTTCGAATATTTTTTTATTATTTTTTTTAAATGTACATTCTTAGTACATTTTTTTATTTATTTACGTAATTTTACTAAAACATGGAAACTTTTTTCTATTTAGTTCAATAATATCTTGCTCTTGAAATAAGATATCTGATATTTGTGTCAAAGTACTGAAAATTCATTTTTAGATATCTTTGGCGGAGTTTGATTCATCGCCCATACGGTTAAATTGTATTTTTTATTTCGGGCGCGCGATGTATCGACAGTTGTATAAAAAAAATATTTCAAATGCTACAAAAATATTTTTTTCCTAAACAATTAACAAATTTGACATGCTTGTAATACAAATTTAAATAGATAATTCGATAATTAGAATATTGTCGTTCCATGGTTACAATATGTTATTCAAATATGATTAGTAATAATTATTTTTCAGTGTAGGAGTAATATCAATGAACGCTACATTCATCATAAGTAAGGAAATCGCAAGTTTATTTTGCAATAAACATGCAAATAAGTCATTCGTTGTGACGTCTTCCCTGGGCTTGCCTTTAACGTTACACCCGCGCGGCCCCGTAACTGTCTGTCTCATGAAAATGAACTCATTATCATCTGCGTATCATCAGTAACTTTACGTACGTAGAGTTCAGAGTTGAGTATGTCTGGCTATATCATTCATGGGTCGCGATATCATCGTTGTCCAAATTACGAGATGTTGGCGAATCTCAAAATGAGGGACAATTATTTTTATACATCAATCTACATAATATAAACAGCTATACATCGTTCTCTCAAAGAAGCTCACACATCGCGGTGTATCAGATATGCCTGTATCAACAGTCTAGTGAGACAGGCATACTACAATATCAAATCTATAAATATTCTTCTATACATACATAAATAAATAAACCAAATACATTTTTCACTTCTTTCATATCTGAACACTTTCTCGTATAGGGTCTTCACTTTTTAACTGTTTTCCGATAAAATTAGTAATACAATTTTAATAGACTATTGCAGAATATTTCTGTAATATTTTCATACTGCAAGAAATTATAAATAAACAGAAAATTACACGTATTTGTTTTATACAAAAAAACAATTATTTATGTTTTTCTTGTCTAACTGGGTTAACTCTGTGATATCTAATGATGAAATATTTTATAAAAAGCATATTGTATTTAGACAGCCAGTGAATCCTTTTTCTCTAATAAAATAGATGGTGGGGGTGTCCTTTTGCCATTTTAATACAGTTTTAAGTATTTCAAACGTTTTACAGATAATTAGAAGACATGAGTAACGGATAACTTTCACACAGTAGTAGTAGAATTATCTTATTTATTAATCTTTTTTAAGCTTTTAGAGATCTCTCTTATTAACACTGAAACGTTAGCGATTAAGTTACATCAGATCGTATGATCAAACAAAGGGTCTCATTTTTTTCATAACATAGACAATGGAATAGATTTCATAAATTTAGTCTTTATGTCAAGTTATTCTGTACCCAACTGAATATTACGAAATTCCATGAGATTCTCAGTAAATAATTATTAGTATAAGAATGATCAATGTTTTACAAATTAATCCAAAAGAATACGAAGACAGACGTATTCCCAAAAGCAAAACACTTTTATAGAAATTTCAAAACATCTCAATATACAGGTATTTAAAATTTATTTCACTTAAAATAAAATTTAAAAGTAAAATTTTGCATTAATTAGAAAGCGCCTTGTGCTCATCTGATAACGTATTTTTAAAGAAAAATAGGCTTTATTCCGAATTATTTACAAAAATACTAATTCATCAGTCATTGTATTTGTAACCATCATATACCTGATGTATAGCATCTAAATAATTTCCTTCAGTTTACACATCAGGCTTACTTTAGCTTTATTGTATTTCATGATATATTTGTTTCTTCCTTAATTATTTATTATCTTTTCAATAATTCTTCTTAATATTTATCACGTTTAGTTATTTTAAATTTACATTTATTTATACTATGGAAGCATTATGGTAAATATTTTTAATGTAGATTCACATTTTTTATAATAAAACACGCAACATATATTTTTCTCAGTTCCAAAAATAATTGTACTACCATCATCTACTATCATCATCAAATTAAACTTGAAACTGGAAGATTTATAATTCCGATAATGGAAAATACAATACTTTATGTAATCATAGTGTTTGGGACATATATTTATTTGCATACATATTTATTTTGAACGAAAATAATGCACTGTGCCTTCCTCACACCCCTTTCCCCTCCCGGCACGCCAATGATTAGTCGATTGGCGACCTTGAACCGGTGCGGTTATACGTGAATCAAAAGAATTACAATATTATACATTTGAGACTTCGCAACTATGGAGCCGGAACTCGTCGTCGTCTAAAGGAACCAATGATGAAATTAGTGAATTAAAATACAGTCCACATTTGGAGGTGCCAGCAAAACTGGATTGTGGTGAGTGCCAAACTTCTCCGTATATCCTGAGTTCTTCTGGTATTTATGCTTATACGCAATACATAGTTTAAAAATATTTTATTAAATTATTTTGTGAAATTTCTTATAATACACAAAAAATATATATTTATAATTTTAAAATATTATTAAAAATAACATCCTTAAGTACTCAAGTCTATTCGTTACAAATGAAAAATTAAATTAGAAATACGAGTACATTTCATTGAAGAGAAGTGTCAAATTCTGACGTTACATTTTGTTCCAAATAGCGAATAAAATCATATTGTTAAGAATTTAAAAAATGAAACTGTAATTGAATACGAATATATTGTGGGTAGGGAATTATTATTTAACATTTTTTTTTAGAAATATTTTTCTTATAACGAACGATTTTCAAAGATAATATGTCAAAATCATTTTTATCGACGTTTCAATATTTTATTTGTTAAAAAGTGTTTGTGGTGTTTAATAAAATTGAAAGATTGGACGTTCTAGGATGGGTTAAATACTAGTAAGTAAATAATTGGCTAAGACATAAATCTTTTTAATTATTCGGGACACGTATATACGAGTATTTTAATCATGCGATATAATAGTAAACACGAACGAGACTTCTCTCGAAAGTCGCATATCCATCGTATTTAGTACGCAGGGTTGAATGACCAATTAGTTCATGCCGACCTTTACTATTAAATCTCTGAGAGATTTAAGTCTCATACGTATATACGCACTTTAAAGGTTTTGATTTAAAAGTTGTAAATTGTTGGCAACAGGTGGTAGAATGATTTAAAATATACGACATTGAAAGTCGTGTATAATCCCGTCTCCGTAAGGTTGAAAATGCAATCACGGTTATAGTAAGGCGTGGTATGTAGAGTTTGGCAATTAAAAGGTTAATGGCATTTATAAGTTATAATGTCAGTCCACAGATTCACGAGGACGCCGCTGTTAGTGGGAGGCATATAGAAAATTGAGAGGTATGTTTTACTTATAATGGCCCATGTCCACGAATAAAATTTTTAAGAGATTTGCATGGGATTATTCAGAGTCAATTCTCAGATTTCGTAGTCACCGTGTACCAATATATCATGTCCGGAGTCCGCGCCATACTTTCACGCTCGTCACGTACATCATACGTCAAATGTTATTATCGTTCGTCAGTTGGGTGATTTGAAGTTTAATGATGCATGCTATGTTTTTAGAACAGATAATTGTACGAATCTATTGAGATTTTAGGTAAAGTATATGAATACGTATTAAATCTTGCACTTAGATCGAACGTTGTGGACATCGGTTTACTTTTTTGTTTTATTTCTACCAATCTCAAGCTGATCTCTGAGTTTATCTCCAGATCAAAATCCCAATACGTGAACATGGTATTGAGATTTATCTCAACTAAATTTTGTAATTAAATCTCTAAAATTTAAAACAGATGTCGCCCCAATAATGCGATATTTTTGATAATAATTGTAGTAATTCTGATTCTATTAATTACAAAGGTCGCATTATTTTCATATTTACTATAAATAAGACGAGGTGCGCGCTGTAATAATTTAATAAAAATAAAATTAAAATCAGTTATTTTTATCTATTTGTGTTCTGATTTGCAATGGTATTGAATAAATAATAGTCCGAATGAAGATTTTATAGTCTTGAAATTCTGTTGCATTTATTGCGGTATTTGAAAGGGTAAATTTACGTAAAGTGTGTTTAAACTCGTGCATGGCGAGGGTTAATCGTCCACAAAACAAATAATTGGCACTCATTTTAACAAAAGACGTTGATATACTCCCTTGATCAAGGTTGTAGAACATTTGTAACGAAATTGTTTACCATCTCTGACCTTCTGTCGTATCTCGAATTCTTTTAATATATGCGGTCAGCCAAAAGGTGAAGACCATTTAGTGTATCAAGGTCGCCTGTACGTTGTTCGGTACTTTCAACCTTTGTCGAGTCTTTCTACGACCACAAACGGTTGGATATTATTTAAAAACTTTTTTTACTACACTTTTTTCACTTGTTACATTACTCAACAAAAACATTTCACGTTGTTGGCTGTTGCCACGAGGGACTTGTACTTGAATTGTATGTAATCAGTGCACCATAATTTAGCAATGAAATTCCTAAAGTTGTGCGGCGTAATTCAAACATGTCACAATTGTTAACAAAAAAAAGTACCTACCTGTTTTCTTAAATGTATAATAATTATTATTTGCGCTAAATAGAAAACTCCTGGTGTTGAGTGTTTGTAAATAAAAACAGATTAAATTAAAATATGTCTCCAAGCATCTAATACAGTCTCTGATTTAAGATTTTTAAGGTATATAAGAGAAATAAGCTATCTAATAGCACTCATACATCGTTACATGCTATCGTCATAAATCTATGTACTATGTATATATATTGATAATTGATGTTGATATTTTGTTCGAGATAAACTCAGAACTCAGCTTGAGATTGGTAGAAAGGGACAAAATCATGTTTGATTTGATAACGAAACTACTTATAAAATCTTAAATTATAAAAATCTACAACTATTTATTCTGAAAGTTAGACAAGTAGATGCGTTCCGCTCTTAACTGCTGCTAGGAGGAGATTAAAAATTATTCAACTGACGAATGGAACATAAATGTTCAATGAACTGATATTAGATGTTTGACGTACAACAAACGTGAAGTCAGATGTAGGACGGCAAGTCTCTGAGACATGGTATGTACACTAAGACTTCGAAAGCAAAGAATTTCGTAAAAGTAAAATACATATCTCAGAGATTGTCTCGTGTCAAAAATCTCCTACTGATCTAATTTGTGGATACGAGCCATTAGCGTATGTACACAATGATAAAAATTTTTGTCTCGAATCTCACGTAAAATGAGTTTAAAATTCACTGTATTTTGTATGTAAATTAGAATGAATTACTGATTCATATCGACCTTTATCGCCAAGTTTCATTTCAAAGTATCCAATTTCCAAAGTTATACCTGTGTACACGCACCCTTACATATTGATTAATTATTAAGGTATGTATTATTAGGGTATGTAGAACAACTTGTATCTAGAATGGTCACAATTCAAATATGAGAGTTATACTTTATTTTTTATACAGGCTTTATGTATATTATTGAATTAGATAATATGTATAATTTTTTTGTAGGAGTTCAATTAACTGTCTTAACAACAAACGTTATTTTTATGATAAATAACTTTGATTAATGAATAGATTCAGATTTAATAATATCCACAATAAAAAATCAATCAATCTGTATAAAATTATAACACGGATTATGTAAATTTAAATAAATTTTGTAAAATATGTTGCATTATGTTGTGTATATATATATATATCATCGACAAACAAAACCGCATGTTCAATAATTCACGTGAACGATTTTAGAGCAGATATAGCTTGTTTCATTTTGTCATGCGACTCAATGTATGTTTGTTTTATGTTGTTATGTGACACATGTGGACAGACGGGCACATGGAATGGTGGACTAACACAAGAAAATTACATATGTGTACGATTGAAAATTCACGAAAGCCTAAATATTTGAAGTCTTTAAATGTAAGATCCGTACAAGACAGGTTGATTTATATTTCTTCGGTTTACCCTAATAATACACTTTTTAAAATATTAAATAAATCCGAATTGTTAAATTTAGTCAGCGAGAGGCTGTACAATATGTATCAAATTTAAATCATGAAATGTTATCGGAAATACATTTCACAGCAAAAACATTTAATAAAATTTAAGTTCCGTCAAATTGAACATTTTAGAGATATAAAAGATTAATATTTGAAATGTTTTAATTACTTACGAAAATGTAATAAATAAGTCACAAGTGTAAATACGGAATGTTTACAGGAGTCAGGATGTTGATTTATTAATGAAATGCTTAAAATTTTAAGAGGCATTAACTGTTTTCCTTCCGCCATTATTAAATTTGTTTAATTTAGCTGTGTAAAACGTAATATCAAAATGTTATGTACATAAATCAATTCATTATCATTAATTGTGCGGTTAAAATCCAAAATATTGGTTCCTGTCTAATTGTGGTTTGTGTATATATATATATATATATATTAATGGTATCACATTTTTGCTGCGAAATTTCGGGAAATAATACATCTTTAACTAAAGTAGCAGGGACACATAAAATAATAAAAAATTGACGTGAAAGTAATATATTTGCGTAATATAATATAACAGGTACTCATACATCTGACAAAAGGGGACTATATATTTATTGGATAGATTTTTAAGCGATGATAATGCATGAGAAGGATTATTACATTTTTTGGTCATGTTCTCAGAAACAACGAAAGAAGTATTGAGACACTTGTAATCATAGAGAAACAAGCAAGAGAACGGTGTAGAACAAGATGGATCAAATGAAGGAGTTGATCGGGTCTTTTTTGGTTGATACATCAGCTCAAGATCGGGAGAAATTGAGACGTATTGTGCACTGAACTCCAGACATATCAGGGTATCACGAAACTTAGTGTTGAGCATGCGATGAAGAGGAAGAAGTTTTAATAATAAACATTCTGCAATTTATTTACACAAAACTTTACGGAAGCCAAGCTCATCATGGATGATTTGATGGGCTGAATGATGACTGATGACAAAGAAGACGCTACTCCATCGATGGTAACTCGCCTATTCGCTAGAACCATCTCTCGAGCTCGCTGAATCTTACACACGAAGAAGAAATATTGTGAGTAATCATATACAGTTATTTGGTTAATATCATATCGCTGCAGAAAACATAACAGTTTATATAAAACTAATTAACGTATGGAAATATGAAAATCAGTACTGCGAATAACAATAATATTTCGGATAAGATGTAGCAAGCAGCGTAGTAAAAGTGTGAGATCAAGTCAAAAATTATTTATATTTTTCGTTCTACAATTTATATACAATTGATTATTGATGGGCAGAACCATGAGTGATGTTCAAAAAAGATGCCACCTCACTGATGGTATCTTGTTGTCCGTAGTAGAGGTTAACGGGCGTCCTGCTCAGGATAATCTTCTTTTTCAGGTTGTGCTCAGAATAATCTTATTTTTGTAGGCTGTCACTTTGACGCATAATATGGCCAAATTATTGAAAGAATTTTTTGTTTTTTGTTGTCGATAAGGCTTGCTGTGGTTGGATTTGTTACAAGATTGAAGTATTCGTGAGATGTGCTGTTCACGGGATGCGTAACATTCCTTTCCAGTATTAGATTTTGAAGGCATCTATTTTACGCTTGTCGCTATTGCGGACTATCTAGATATTCTCCGTATCCTCGATATTGATGATAATATGAAGAATAGAAACATAACAGTGTAAACCGATATAATATTAGTTGCTTGCTACTGCTATTTAGTGTCTTTCTATATATTCTAACGTTGGTTCATAGCAACATTTGCTAATTTTTAAGCTATTTATTTTAAATAAGGAAAACGTATTTTTGTTACGATGTTGCATTTTTAAGACCGTAAAACTTATTAAATGGTTACTTCAGTTGCAACTAAATATTTTTCGATAGGTAAATTTTTTCTGTATATCTTTCTAGTTAATTAATTTAATATGTATTAAATTTTAATTCTAAGCATTTTACGTTTTTAAAGCACCAATAACAGACGACCTGAAATTTACTTTAAACGTACAATGACTTAAACAAAAATATTTCAAACACAAATCCCACGTTTTGATTATTACGATTTGAGTGAAGTTTCTGTGTAATTGCAGTGGATAACGCTATAAACGTTCACCGAAATGGTAACATTTTAGTATTTACTAATTTAAAATTAACTAATTCGGACCAAACGATCCATTGTTATACGGTTTATAAGGATGATTGCGTCACAAATTGTAAATACCCACAAAACAGTACCGGGTGATCCAAGTGTAGAAAGACGAAAGCAAGCCAATAGTAAATTTTTATTAAAAATACGATTTTGACATGATATTTAATCTATGCAAAAAATTGGGATGAGTAGGTATACGAAATATATACAATATAATGTGAATATTCTTACTATTTTCTAACTAAGCTACTTAATTTATTGTACATTTTTACTATGAATAACATATCATAGTAAATTGATGAACTAATCAAATAAAATTAAAATATGTTTCTATCATTTAATATTTTTCAAGTTATCACAAGGAAGACACGCCGGTAATCACGTGATCTATTTCATCTGTTGAGATTTTATGTTAGTGAAAAGAAGATTCATGTTTCGGACGCGTGGGAAAGAGAATGTAATATGGCTATTCAGATCTGATCATTGAATATAAAAAATACAGTATTAAGAAATATTTTGATACTTATAGAATGATAGTTCGATAATGGCGATACAGTTTATCATGGATTATTAGGCTTATCACGCAAACATAAGCCAGCTAAGAGTGCGTGATCTCCTATCAAAATGTTACTACGGTTCTAACGATTATACGCAGGTACTAAACTTCAATAATTATGAATAGATTCATTGTCAACACGTTTGTAAAATAATTTTTAATTTTATTTATAACTTCTAAACAATACTGGAAAACATTTAAATAATGTATGAGAAAATTTATCAAAAAAACCTACGAATAATTTAGATATTTGCAACCAATGTTTTTTTCCATAGACCAACGACTGGCTTAACGAGGACTGCAACAATCGTGAATTGAACTTATAATATTGAATCTTTAAAATATCACAATGTTTACACTACTTTTTAGATTAAAAACATAGAATGTTCTCCTAAGTTTTGATTTTATAAAAACTCGTAGCCATAATTACCCAAATGAAAAGTCAGGTACGGTTTACCCTGTATAATAAATATTGCGTTATTATTATAACTGTAATATGATCATTAACTGAATGCTACTTGGAATTGTGAGTGGCTCTCAGTTAGGTTTCCTTTGTTTTGTTATTCAGATTAGTCTATAGTACACTGTCTTCAGAAATAAAACTAAAAAATAAATATTTTTACAGCGATCCATAAATAGAAACATAAAACAGAATGCGTAACTAATTTATAATTTATATATTTTAAAAATGTTATTACTTTTTCACGCGTGGCAATATTTAACATTGCCATTGGTCAGACAGGATAAAAGTGAATTATTTGCTTGCTTATAAAATTTTAAAAATGTTTATTATTACTTTTGTATAAGAATGATTGGTGGTTTATTTGATTCAATATCGTTGTTATTAAAAAATTTATTTATTAGTTGGATACTTTTTCGATACATTTCTTTAAAACATAATTCATTTACGTAATTGTACTTTTTCAGCTGTCGTAGAAAATATATTATCTGAAAATATATTATCTGAAAATTAATTTTTTTAAATCTTTCAATGAAATAGTAAAGCCTTCAAAATTTGTCAACACCCACAAAATATTCAAGACCGGAAAGATTCCAGTGTCTGGTTCTACATCTATCGCAAGTTAAAAATAAGCTTTTCGCGGTCATTTCACAAATCCCGTCCGCGGCTCCATTCAAGGCTGGTGTCCCGGTATATAAGCCTACAGCCGCTTAGAATTGGCAGTCACTCACTCCGCGTCTTCCGTCTGATCAACATAAGCAGTCGACAATCATCATGTTCAGGCTTGTGTGTCTTTGTGCCCTGGTGCTATTGGTCCAAGGCCAACGAGTCACGAAGGCGGCTCGCTATTCCGACGATCCAAGAAACGCAGCCATCTTGAGCGAGGAGAGATACCTCAGCGGAGATGGAACTTTCGGTGCCGCCTACACGCAAGAAGATGGAGTCGACTTCAAAGAAGAGAGTGACGTCAATGGTGACAGGAAGGGAAGTTATTCGTACGTAGACCCGTCCGGTCAGAGGAGGACAGTTCACTATACAGCGGGAATCAACGGTTTTGTTGCAACAGGAGACCATTTGCCAGTTGCCCCCGCTGGAGCCCAAGCACCCCCACAAGCCGCACAGAGGTACAGCGCGGCTCCCCAACCCCAGAGCTACAGCCCTGCTCCCCAACCCCAGAGGTACAACCCAGCTCCCCAACAGCAGTTGAGCGCATCCAGGGGATCTCCCAATGAAGATGATGGCCAATATTATCCAGAATTGTACGAAAACGAAAATTCTCCAGTCCGCGCTCAGCAGCCTCGTTATTCCGCTCCTCAGCAGCAATACAACCCCGCCCCTGTGCAGCAGCAATACAGGCCTGCTCCCCAGCAATACAGCGCCCCGGCCCCCGTGCAGCAGCAATACAGCCCGGCTCCCCAACAGCAATACAGCGGAGTACAGCAATCTTATGTAGCCCCTAAGGTCCAGAACCAATACAGCGGAGCTCAACAGCAGTACAGCGGAGCTCAACAGCAATACAGCGGTGTGCAATCAGCTCGCGCAGCCGCCCCCGCCCCCGCTCCCAGGCCCCAACAGCTCTTCACCCCCGAAGCCAGGACTGAGCAGCCATCGAGGTTCTTCCCTCCCGGCAAGCTGGACCTCAACAGGTCACCAGACGGTTACAGTTACTCCTTCAGCAGCAAATACTAGATTATTTTTTATATTATTAGTAAAAAGTGACTGTATTTAAATAAATTATTGATACCTACCATGTATAATTCACGATGTGATATTTAATATTATATTTATGCGTGCTATGATTCACGCATAATTGTAATATACGTGAATAGTCAAATTAAAAGTAACATAAATGATAATTAAAATCAATAAGTACCCAAATATTTCTATTTTTATTAACACTGACATTATTTCCTTGTCGAAAATATTTTTTATCCCTCAAAATAATCAACTGTTATCCCTTCCGATAAACGAGTTTTGATTTCCAATCATCGTCAAATATAATTGCATTATGGATTAAAATACAATTACTCGATCGGAGTACTTTGTTCGTATTTTGTAAAATAATTTTATTCAGAGTAAAAATGTGATCACTTTCACGGATTTGAATTTTCGATCAAAACCGATTGTTTCACTAAAAATATAATCCATTGTCATAATGTAAATATATTTGTGCTTATATGAATTTCACATTCAAAAAGAATTTCGCAATGCACATTGCAGCATATTTTCTAGTGCAGTATTAATTAACAGTTGTCATTTTCATAGATCAAATGCGTTGTCAATAATAAACGTGACTTTGATTTAAAAAAAAATGATGAATATATATACATTTTAATGCGCGAAATGGATTTAAACTGGACTAATTAATAACATATTTTCAATTGCGGAAATAAAACAACAAAATAATTTCAATAATGAGTATGAATTTTTTGCAATTATTTTACAACGATCGTTCAAAAAGTGCGCCAAAAACAGATTTTAATTCATTACATTATCAGTATTCAGTATATATTTCTGTATATTCGAACAAATACAATATAATAATATTTTTCTTGTTCTCCGTAACAGGTACGAACACACATTCTGTCACGTTTCCAATTACAGACATTACTTGTCCCGCTGATTGACCACCGATTTCGTTCAATGTCAGAACACTGAATCAAGTTCTCCTCATGTGCTGGTCCGGCGTGAACAGACTTGAACATTTCCTGGTTTGGAACATATGCGGATGAGATTATACAGACAACGCCTATATCTTTTGAAAGTGAATCAAGTATGAAGTAAATATTGTTCAATACAATAAATGTCTACTTGATTACTGGAGTATTTTTATCAGCAGTTTTTAAAAATAAACTACAGCGGAAATATATATAATAGGCGATTCATTTGTATGTTTGTATGAACGATATCATCCTTATCCTCAGTTAGTCAAATTTTTAAACAAAATTTTGCATTATTTTGATCGAAAATTCATGATACTTGGGTAAAAAAATTAATCAAAGCGCGCCATCAACATTCAGCCAATAAGTAACAAGTTAAGAGCATCATAACGCCATTTTATTCGTTTAATAGCGTATATATAATATTATAGTATTAATGTTTGATACACCAATGTAAATTGAGAGATATATCATAATATACATTAATATCCTAAGTTACGCGACAGGTGGGACGGACGAAAATCGCTTAACTCGAATTCGCGTAAGTCGGGGTACAACTTTGCATATAAATACATACAATTTTGTTTATTTCGGACCAAGGACTAACAAAAACACTAGTTTAGAAGAAAAATATTTAATAAAATTGCAGTTCTTTATACATATTAATATAAAATATTAAAAAAATAAACGATTTACGTAAAAAAGTCATTTCAATGTTGATGGCTTCAGAAAATCTAACAAATTCGTCTGACGACACAATGCCTTCTTTTTTTCATGCAGAATTTCTTCGTGGCAAGCTAATAATTTTTTATTTCTTGCTTCGTAGCTGTAACGCGTTATTCGTCGGAGTTTCTGTTTTCTAAAAATTTTAAACCATTTTCAATTAAGCTTGCAATTGTCATGTGGTTTTCTAGTGATATTGGGTCTGAAGTGTTTTCAATGTTGATTCGCATACGCATCTCTATGATCTCATCGATTGTTAGCTCCTGACTGAGTGAATCCAATAGTTTGTTGACGTCGTTAGCGTTGACTTGCCAAATCTAATTGCCTGCCATGATTAACAACTTCTTCTACCATATGAGCGATATCAATTTATAGCAATCACAGTAAGAAAAATACTGAATATAGCGGGCGGCAGTCTAGCGGCAGTGTCGCCAAACGAACCGCGTAACTCTGATTTCGCGTAAGTCGGGGTATTACTGTATAAATATATCAGATTGAATATTCGGGGAGTGAAAATTATGACAGACGATATTACGGAGAAGAGAGTGATGTAAATTAAAAACTTTGATGACAACTGAATGCAATGGATATAATAATGTGATTTGTTGTATGTCACACAGTGATCGATAAGTGTGAAATTTAAATAAATGCAATTTTTTTTTGCGTAATATAAAATTTTGCACCTTGCAAAAGGAATAAAGAACACAATATAGATTTTTCTTTTTACAGTTTTATCTATTCAAAAGTCATTCAGATTTTTTGGCTTCATTCAAATGATATAAAAATGAGAAAAAATGGATATTACTATGTGTATAGCAAGAAATTAAACGTTTAACTTACTATCCAAGGCATTTCTATTAATTATTATCCATTATATTGTCTGTAATCTTTTCTATTATAGCATAAAAGTTCCGTTTCTCATTCAATAGTGTCATTTTATATTTATTTTATACTTTTCTTAATTATTTTGTAAATAGGTAATAATTACAATTGGGTAGTGATTATATACATCTATGATGATGAAAGGTGGATAGTGATTAGTGATCGTGAAGTGTTAAGGACTGCAAAACGAACAAATGTTTCCATTATTTAAATTTTTTCAACTAAACTTTGTACAACAAACACGATGGGATATTGTCATTTTCCTCTCATCATCAGGTAAAAACTAAATACAGAATTGTAGTCTATTCGGGTATTGCGCGGAGCTTGGGAAGAAATTTTGATCATTATCGGGAATATGGACAGTAAATGTGAAGTGTTAAGGAATGTCATGTTGGTAATTAGTATTTTCTTCGCATTTAAATTCTTCAAATACAAAGTTTAGTTGTGAAAATTAAAATAATAATGTTACATCGCAAAGTAACCGCCATGTCAATTAATGATATTAAATGTACTATGCACTAAAGAAAAGCTTTTTACAACATGCAGGAAAATAATTCTTTCATATTTTGAGCGTGTCGCCTGAAGAGTTGGAGATAGCGTGAATAAATTTGTGGATATATAAAAGGGTGAAAGACAATAGGTTGACCTCCAATAATATGTAAAATCCATGATCGGATCCTCGTTACACGTCGCACTAAACAAGGCCCAAGATCGCGAAGATTAGAGACAAGTTGTTTGCGATGTGGAAGCTAAATAGAAGACAGCAATGTTATGAGCAAAGAGCTATATGATATTATACAGATTTATGTTCTGTACTGCTTGAACCGCCCCTAGAATAGCATTCCTTAGACCTTTATTGGATCAACCAGTTTTGAGAGTGGCTTTAAATAAATGACTTGTAAAACACCCAAGGTCTTTGCGTCACATAAGTTGCTGCACCTTGCTATTATTTTTACCGGGCTTAACGCATATTTTATTCGACCGGTCGATGTAAAAATAAAATTGAGGGAAAGTGTACTCATTGTTTGTGTACACGGAAACGAATTTGAATATTACAGAGTAGTTTGTGAGATAATAATTCACTTGTTTCGTTTAAATGAGGTCAGCGTATAAAGTAATACTATTGATATTTAAATGCACTTTGATACGTGGGTATTTCTTTGTGATGTTATGAGGTCACAAAAAGTGCATTGCCTTGTACAGTTAGAAAAGCTGCCTAGACAAGTTTTAATAATTTATATGGAATATTATACTGCAACATCATTTTGTTGTCTACGTATTTATCAATAGATTTTCTTGGTAGGTACATCGAATCCTCAATGAAAAATAAGATAACTTTTCTCATTTACAATTGTGTTTTACCTGTAATGAAATATTCAACTAATTAATTAAATTTTACAAAAATATTTCTACTAAAGTTAACAAAAGACTTTTCCAATTCTTCGGCTACATTGTAAGTCAAAGTGACATCGTAGATTATCCTAGTTACAACTTTTGGCTGAAGAATATTTGGAAGAGTGCCACAACGGTCTGTAGATGCGTTGCATCTGGTTGGAGGGACTCTATGGTCAGCTATGAGGGCAACCGAGAGAAAAGAAAAAAATAATGTACTATTATAATAATTATAATTGGTAGATAAGCTACTGCTAGACCCTGCGTTAGGCTATTGTGGCCGCTTTAAGCCATTTTTGACCGCTGCGCGGTCAGGGTCTCAATACAATCTATATTTCAATGATAGAGCTTTCCCCAAAACAAACCACACGTAAATAAAATGTCTATGTAATTAAAATTATTCGATCTTTGTAAGTTAACTGTCAAAATGAATGAAAAAGACAGATAAGCATCGTGGTTAGACAATTTCTGTGATAAGTGAGATTTCTCCCTTACCATAGACAGAAAAAAAGATGACAGATGTCAATAAACGATTTCGCTAAAAATTTTTTTTTCTTTCTAGTAATAACTTAATTTCATATATATATATTTGCGTACTGTTATTGAATATATAAATATGAATATATAGAAAACATTTGAGTAATCTTAACCTGGAGAGATATTAAAAACACATTTTCGCTACATTGGCAAATATTTTTTTTACTGGCAAATGACATTAAATCCAAGACGTTCAAAATGTCATTGAGATAGGAAACGTAATATAATTATGGATACTCCATTCAAAGTTTTTATTTGAACTACATGAATCCACATTACCCAGGATAGAGGTTTAAAATTTGGACGCTTTACAGAGCCTTTGTATATCCGATATAACATATGTTAATGATGGAAATAATCACAAGTGTAAATAGTCAAGTTCTTTAGTATTTCAACAATTTGCTTATTTGTATGAAAAATAAGGAGCTTAGGTCTGTTGCAAACTCTGTTAATAGACAATTTAAAATTACTTGAACATAAACGAAAAATGGGTGTGCTGTACCTTTTATACTTGCACTCGACTTGCTTCATCTAGAGTAGAAAGACACGCCCAGCATCCGTGCGCTCGAGACCAGATCAATTCTTACATTTCTTATAATCGATTCACTCTCACGGTTTGTGGCAGGGCTATGAAATATTACCAGCGCTTTCTTTTGGATTAACTTTGATATTTTTTTTAAGATGAGACTCGCATTTCTTTTCATCCCATCACAATTTGCACTCAGTAATTGTTATGCCCCGTGTCCACGAAGACACGATGAAATAAATCTTAGAGTTAGTAGAGATAAATATTTAATACAAGTTAAATGTGTCAATTAGAAAAAATCAATTTATCGAAAATTTTTTTTTTTGCTATCATGCATTAACCGATTACACTACAACAACATTGCAAGTTGACGGAAAATTTTCAAACTTACATGTTGCACTTTCAAATTGATACATCTGTCGTTCCATTATTTGAAAGCAAAATGTTCTGAAAAATTGCAACTTTATAATAAGAATGTGTTCTCATTGAAAAAAGAGATAAATATTAATACTACGCACAAGTATTCTTTATCTGGAGATAAACTCAGATATCAGTTTGAGATTAGTAGAAAGAGACAAAAACTTGAGCTGAGAATAAACGGAAGACTTTGTAAGAAACCTAAATCAATTATAAAATAATTAAATGTTTCAATTAAAAGGGACGAAGAACAGAATAAATACACACTTGAAAATTGCTATTTAGCAAAAGACAATATAGCAATGTAGGTAGATTTTATGTTACGCATGCGCGCCAGCTGAAACAGTCATTTGCTCGATTAATAATTATTGTTGAATTCTAACAATAAATATCTAAAACTATTTATTCTGAAAGATAAATAAGCGGAATTTAGCAGAGCAAACATTTACTTCGTATTAACTGCTGTTAGAAAATTACAAATCAGACTTCTGATGAACGATAATGACATTCGACGAGCGTGAACTCTGAGATATAATTTGTACACGGGCACCACGAAAGCTGAGAGTTGTCTTAAGAAAATCTCATGGGAGCGAAATACGTAACTCATAGATTGTTTCAAACTCAAAATCTCTTAAAAATCTAATTCATGGACACGAGCTTTTAGCGCCTGCGTACACTAATGATACTTTTATCTCGAATCTCGCGTAAAGTAAGCTGTAATTCATTGTAGTTTGTATCCAAATTAGATAAAGATAACTAAAAATATACAATTATTATAATCATTAATTAAAATTACAGATTACAATCGTAGGCATTGATATTGTTTACCTTGGGTTTATTTAGAATAATTCTGAATTTATTGGTCGACATTTCTAAACGCGCTGCTGGGCTGGTAATTATTACGATACTAGTAACACTTCCCAGCCCAGCCGGGGCAGGTAGTTACAGAACTCGGTAAGTGATAGATTGCGGGGGTCGTTCATTTACTGAAGTTTTACCGAAGTTGGCCGAATTACCGAAGCCGTTCGGCCAACTTCGGCAATTCGGCCGTGTACCCAACGATGCAAATAACTTTCGTCGTATAAGTTTAACGGTAATTCTTTACTAAACCACCCCTTTTTGCGGAAACGTAACAGTCTTTATATTTTTATCTATATATAAATAAGTTACTAGTAACAGTTTCTACGGTCATACACAAACAAAAAAAACTATTGGGTTGATGCATTAGTTCCTAGCGTTTTTGTTATCCAATGCTTATTGACCTAGTAGTTAAGATGCTCGCCTAGTGATCCAGTAGTTGGGAGATCGAGCCTCATTCCAGGACACCAGCAAGTTAGCCCTATTTTCATAACGCAAGCGTTAAATTAGTTTTAAAATAATAAGAATATTGAATACGTATTCTGTTTTTTTTTTTAAATAATGTAATATGTCAAGGTCATAGTATTGTTTTATTGATAGTATCTTGAATTTTTTAATCCGTAGAAAGTTTATTTCAAAGATATTTCTTTGAGTTTAACCGAGGGGTTAAGGCATAAATGAATAATACTACTATGAATAGTTTTTAAGGAATCTAACCATCGATTCTGAGGTTTAATATCACTCCGTTGTGGTAAGGCCGACGTCAATGAAAAATGACCGGGAAGTCAGCATCAAGATTTTTCAGCGTGACAATGTTCGTTTACATATCGTTAATATTACAAAAGATGCTATTAAAAACTCATTTAGATGATTATTCCACATCTTGTCTTATTCTCCTGATCTTGCTCTATCAGATTTCCGCTTCCCATGCAACATCTTCGAGAAATCTCCTTTTATAACGAAATTGTCTTGACGATTTATTTAGTTCCAAATCACCAGAAAAATACGATTCATTAATTTACGTATTTTAGATAATTTGATGTTTCGATCTTGTTTTTTTATTAAAAACGCTATCTTAGAACTTATCCAGCAACCCAATAGTTCATTTACACACTAAATTGCCGGGTGCCTTTCTTTGACAAAATTTAATCAGTTTTATCTTATTTCTTAACAAAACAATTTCATTTGCAGTGTTTTACTTAGAAGAGTTTGCAGATTATCTTTAATATACTTTAACTTCAACTTAAATTACAGACTTTTATTATTTTAAACTCTATCAAGAATTCTTATTTCCAAATGCCTTGATTTTATTTCTAGATTTTCTAATTAACGTTTGTGCTTTATTTGCTAATATTCAGTAGCGAATATTTTACTAGTTTTTTCAACTGGACAGTGTTCGGTTAGTTTGAAGATTAAATAAAAATATTTATCACATAACATAACAGCTTAAAACATGCAATTCTGTTAAACGAGATATTTAATATAATTAACACTCAGATCTGTCTGGAACGTTTTGAACTTTGTACGAACAGAAAATTAATATTGCAAAATCATGAAAATTTAAAAAAAAATGTCGTATTATTGTCGATAATAATCTAGATGGTTCTAACATTTAATAATAACAGATGTTGCGTTATTTTTACTTTTGTAAATAAATTGAGGCGCGTATTGCAATAAAGTAATCGTAAATATACATTTTTATATTCATTCACCTACATTCAGATTTTATCCTGTTAAATAAATAAAAGTTGCCAGTGAAGATTTTATAATTTTGAAATTCCGCCGTCAATTTATTTTTCGAGTGTCGAAGTGGAATTTTTTTGTTTTTGAGAATACAAATAAATTTTTTCGTTTATTTGTCCTAAAGCATAGTTTTATAACAGTTTAGAAACGTTAAAAGGTTAAAAAAAACTCTTATACTGTGCATGGTTTAGTTATATATATAATTTATTATAGAAAACAACGTATTGATTTAAAGAAAAAGATTATTTTTTAAGTGAAAGAAAATAATGGTATCGTATTATTGTATTGAATTATAGATTTATGTAGAAATATATTAAAAATTGTAACATAAAATATATAAATTAAAAAGGAAGAGGTTCAGAAAGGGAATGAGAATATAATCGCCGGTGATTTTACCTAGCCGGGGGTTCGAGTCTCATTCCAGGAGGCCATCGAGTTAGTCCTATTTTCATAACACTAGCATTTAGTTTAGTTTTAAAATAGTAAGAATATTGATGTGGCACGTATTCCGTGTTAAAAAAATGTATAACTCGCAACATTTAAAATTAAAAACTCCAGACTCTTCAAAAGGTCTTCAAGAGAGCCCCGGCCGGATCTGGACCAATAGGTCAACCAAGAATGCAATGAGTGAACATACTGACGAATGATGCAGATAGATTGCGAGTATCTGGCTGGAGACATTTGGCACGAGTCAGCGATGCCCAGACAACGCTTACACAGTCGGCCTTGGACCTGGATATTAAATAAGTAAAACCTTTCAATATAATAATTATATTGAAAGGTTTTGGTTGTTTTAAAAAAATAATATTAATTATAAACAAAATACATATTTAATGTAGATTTGTACCTATTATGGAAACAATTGAGGTTTCATTATATTTTAATTGAATTTTATCACTGATGGATAAAAGTCAAAATGTTATCCATATATAGCGAATATTCTAATAAATATCTCAGATATATATATTATACCATACATCGCTCCGCCCCATCAAATACAGACCCATTTAGATAATTTTACAGAGTTAAATATTGTTGACTCATTTTTTGACAATGAATTTAAGGGTTAAAACCACCCTGGTATCCTGGAATTTAGATAAAAATTGGGTGATTTTTTACAATGAGTTGATAAATTATTTTTTTTCATTAGCACTTATTAATTATTATTTTATATAATGTTAATTAAGTCATTATTTTATATTAAAAAATTGAAAAATAAACCAAAATGACAGCGTTATGTCTATTCCCGTGAAGCTCCTCTGCCATTGCGTGCGTGGCTGGCCTGCAAGTTTTCTCAATGCATATTTATTTATAATTAAAATAAAACATCGTGGACGTACTCATAAATAGAATATCTAAAACGTAGCATATCAAATTTGAAAAATACTGTTTTTTGTAAAATTTAGTTATTTGAATTTTTTTATTATTAATAATTATTATTAACAAATAATTTATTTGAATAAAAAATCCGTATGTTACATTGTAGAAAATATTATCTAAAATATCTATTAAAAATACAAAGTAAATTGGAATTAAATTGTCCTTGTAAAATTGCAGGCTAGTTAGTAAAACGAGAAAAAATAGTGTCTTTACATTGATGTAAAAACATTGAAAGTGCAATCAATTTTATTTTTTTGTAAATTCCAGGGTGTTGTAACCCCTTAAGCCTAATTTACATATGTACAAATGTATATATATATTATAAATAATTTACGCATTCTTACTTCGCATATTCAAGACAGGTTAGTATACTCACGAGGCCCTTAAAATGGTTGGTGAAATTAGAACTTCCCAACACAATGGCTAGTAAGTGGTTCACTGAATTACATAACTCTGTATCATATGTCCACATCTAGCGCGAAGAAGTGTTACTAGTCTAGTGGGTGCAAGTATTGCGTTGCCCGCGCTGTATCGGATTGCAAATCAAAACACTCGATTCTTGAGTGCATTTATGGCGTGGGCAACCGTAGCCAAAACAATACACGGACGCAATCCGTCTCATCTTTTGCGTGAGAAAAGATTTGGTGAAAGAATATGAGAACTCCGATCGCTTTTGATCTTTCGTAACAAGCCCAAGTAACAGATATGGCAGACGCAACCATAACTGGTATCTTTGAAATTGATAAAATCTGCATCTTATATCCCTTGTGCAAGGATTGATAAATCAAAGAAGAAAGTAATTTGGATCCCGTGTCACTTGTGCAAGATTTCGTGAAAAAATTGCTATTAAGTGAACAAATATTTTTGAATAAAAATACAAACTAAACGATAATGAAAACATTTTTCGGGTGAAGTTGCAATTTCAAGACAAAAATGCGTTTTCTAAAAAAAATATAAAAGTTAAATTGTATCAAAGTTTGTCTAAATTTAATAAATTAGATTGATTTACCTCTGGCGTTTTCTAACGTTACTCAAAGCTATTTAGGATTTGTCGAAATATGAAGCTGATAGATTTCATAAATTATAGAAAAGACTACAGAATATAAGCGTAAAATTTGTCGAAAACTTAATCGGTTAATATGGCAAATTGTTAACACGTTTCTCCGGATAAAAAATATTCAGGACTTTTAGCTCGCCTTATTGCCGTCTTAAGAAATCCGGTGGTTTGAAGGTGAAGAAGTCGTTAATCTAATTTTGAAGACGCAACGTTAAAAGAAGATTTCTCTAAGACTGCTGGAAAGCGGAAAATATAAAAATGTGATCTGATGGAGCAAGATCAGAAAAAAAATAATCACAGATACGAGCTCATGAAAAGCTGTTTTTGTAATGGTAGCAATATGTGGGCGGGTATTATCATGCTGAAAAATCAATTCATGCCGTTTTCCTGGTTATTTTTCATGAATTGTGGTTTTAAGGCGATGATGTTGGTAATAAACACGTCAGACGTGATGGTCATATTCCTCAAAAACAATTGATTATTAGCAATTCATGCCTAAACTCTGAACATGTTAGTTATGGGCCGAGTGATGACGACAGCTATCGGGATCATGAAGAAATTAATAATACATATGTACAAATTCTCCACTGTTACGGGAACTATTATTGTTTGAAATTTTTACAAAATCGTGTTTAGCCTGAAGTCTATCTACTTGGAAATAAATATTTGCGGAATTGTTCCATTATTAATGTACATATTTGCTTCAGAGCCTAAATCATTTAACAAAAAATAGTCTAGCCGCTCGAAATTCGATAACCTTTAATTTTTTTTTATCAATATATAATTTGGAATTTAAAAAAATATTTCAATTAATCGAAATAATCGCATAATTACCATTTTTTTAAGTGCTTATATCTGACATGGTTGAGATTAAGCATGTATCCCTTGAACATTTTCGACTAGTAATTTAGTCAGGTTACATCCTGTATAATCTTCAATAGATTACTGACTTTTTCTGCGAATGGCGACAGCACTTATACAGGAAAATAAATGAAATATATTATTGTCGACATCATAATTTTTATTTACTATATAATAGATCATGTAGCTAGGTATACTTCTAATAAATTATGAATAAGAGATCATAGAACTAGTGAACGTGTATTACGTATTTTAACACTCTCGGGTTATGAATAATACATTATTAATGAAGCACCATCTTTCGTAAAAATTGTAAGTTATACCATTTAATTATACTCTTATAGTTTGGTAGGTAATGGTAATGACTCAAATAAATTATCGCTTCACAGAAAGAATTCTTTTCATCAAATATTTTATGAGTAACAAACATAAATTATGTTTATATAAACTATGTTTTTATTAACACCATATTTTTTGTGGGCTCTAAACATGGATTTCGATGGTTTACAGTATAATGCATAAATCTTTCTACTTATATAACTATCTCCATTGTATGTAAAACAAGAAGCAGGTAAATCAGAAGAACAAAGATGGTTGGGGCGGGGGCCATGTCCCGCGTTATGTGAACGTTAGGATAATGGAAAGAATCTGTTAATTTAAATATTAAAAACAACTTACCTAACATTTGGAAAAGTATTAGTTTTACAAAATTTTAATCAAATTAATAAGGATTTACAGAATAACAAATAAATATTTTAGATTTGGTTCATTTAGCATCGGTCTGATTTAATAATCACATCTCCATGTTGATGCAAGATACAAGACACGTGAATAAAAATATTGTTAAAAAAAATAACTTCTCAGAAGGATCAGAAGATTCATTAGTGCTAAGTCTTGTAAAATAGTATACAATTTTTATATTATTCCTCATATTAACTACTGCAGTAGTATTTAAGTTTTGGCTAATGAAGAAGAAATGCAACAATTATCAGTACTGAAAAATGAAGCTTAATAATAAAATAAGCAAGAATAATAATAAAAAAATAGATATACTAGGATCAGTGTAATGCTAAAAGATCTTAAAATGATAACTTTTAAGTAAAAAATTATTTCAATGATATGGTATTTATTTTTTAAATTTTCACTAAAAAATATCGAGAGAATTTATAAGAAAACTAGATGCAAATCACCATGAGGACAAAAACAAGAGGAAAAGATAGACTGAGACTACCATTCAGGAAGAAGGGTAAATCTCAGAAATCGGTGATGTACAGTGCGATGAAGATTCTCAATGAAATGCCAGACGATATTAGAAAGGAGGAGAAACTACATAGATTCAAAATGAAACTAAGAAAATATGTGCAAGATAAGTTTTAGTAAAAAAGGAACATTTATTAGAGCATTATATATATGTATATTGCTCTGTACATATGTATAAACAAGATATTAGAGCATTATACATATGTATGCACTATATTAAGAATAAATAAATAAATGCGAGGGTTGTGCGGTCCACCGGCGAACCGAAGGTACATGACCTCTCGTGTTGCAGTTTCATAAGTATTCGTGAGTTTTTTCAAACGAGGATATCCGCGGTTTCGCTTTCGTTGCGCTTGTCGTCAAACCAGTTTTCAAACAGAATGTATATATTTTTATACGGTATACGTATACTTAGCTTGGTACAGTCCACCACGTACCGGCTGGTGAACCGCGCCTACAGAAATTGCATGGGAGTCTGAGCTCAGTAGCGGTTCGTTGAAATATTATTTTGTAGATTATTACATAAATTTATTTATTTATTTATTTTAAAAATGTTTCTGTTTAAAGTTAGTAGTGTAGATGATATTCTGCAATATTGTCAAGTACATTTTAATTGTACTTTCATTTTTTTAGTGAATGGTTTATCAATTTTGTGGAGTTTATGCAATGTAGAGCTGACCAATAATCTATTTTTATTTATATAATTACATCGTCATTGTCATTGCTTTAATATAAAAGATAAAAATATCTGCGCTTCAAGTATATATATATATAGATTCATAGGTATATATATATATATATATATATATATATATAGGTAGGTATATATATATATATATACCTACGTATTATTATTTTATTACTTATAAATAACTTACACCTACTATTATTCGTATTTGTTATCTGTAGAATACGAGTTAGTTATTTATGTTCCACAGGCCCTTGGCGCATTTAAATTTACGTATGTATGTTATATTAATACTTATTAGTAGTAGAAAAGTATTAATATAACACACTTTATAACAAATCAATTATTAGATAACTGTATATTTTATAGGAAAAATATTTTATTATAAAGTACCGCTACTGACCTTAGTGCAGACCGCGAAGTGAACTGGATTGGATTGTATCGCGATAGTCTTCAAGGGCGCGGAGTGGTTATTCGATATGAAACAAAAAACCAACAAATAATAATCAATATAACTCTATTATTATCTGCATTGGAATTTTTATAAAGATCAAATGAAGGATGAGAAATTACAACATCTGAGTATCTTCAAAAGGTTATTAATGCAATAATGAGAGACAGAACTTAAATAATATATAAGCTATAAAAAATATTGTTTAGTGATAATATTTTTAGAACTGCGCTGTGACTTTTTTCGACAATTGGCTATCAATGAAAGAATGATTTTTTATAATGTATAATCCTAAAAAAGATAAAAATCAGAAAAAAGCAATTTTGAGTAATTAACCTTCTACAACGAAAATGACTTGCGTATTCATTTTCCCGAGTAAAAACATTAGATTGATTAAAACACATATCGTCGTAGGGTGCTAACATCATCAAACGGGTGTTTTTAAAAAACATAATTGTAAATCTAGAACGTAACGAGTTTTTTATGATAAATTATCATTTTTTTAAAAATGACAAAAACATTTTGGAACAAAATTGACAATAGCGTGCGTCTTTAATAAAATCACGCGCAAAATATAAAAATCCTTCCCCTACACAACCCCCCTCCTCCTTACACACGATATAAATGTGTTTTATATTGAATGCCATTCAATACAAATTTTGTTTTGTTACTCTTTAGTATCCCGTGCAAAATATAGGCACTATACTTTGTACTATCTATATACTAAAACCATCCAAATTTGATTCATTTATACTCTATGGCCCTGAGGAAAACAATGTTACTTCTACCCATCTCCCAGAATATTTCATTCTCCTCCTTCCTGGACTGATGTTCCGGCACGGTAACACGTGCCATTGTAAAGGCTTTGTCTCGAAAGTTACAGAATAACTGTACTCCTGCGCGGAAAGTATAAATCTTCCACAGTTACCTACTAACACACAATAAAAATAGTCAGTCATGTAGATTTTCGTTATTATGTCGTTATTTCTACTTATTATTTCTACTAAATATTACTTTTTACATTTTTATCATAGTTGGTGTTGCGGGTAACATTTATGGAAATACTGACTGAAAAATATACGGCAACGATAATTTTCAATCCAGATGACATGAGTTCAAAAAACTATTTTTTTATGGCGTATTAAAAATTGGTAAAAAATTAAGCTTTTAAAATTAATCATTACCACGTCCAGATACTTGTGATAACCAGTAATAATTTATAGTCGCTTTACAAAAATATCTATCATGCCCAATAAATATTTAAATTATTCAAGTAAAAATGCTTTGAGACAAATTTATTATATTTCTAGCTCTTTGTGTCTATTGTGAAATTCAGCCATGATGAATTCCCTTGTTCAGTTGAATTAAAGATGGCAAACTTTTTGTTAAAAAATCGGCGAAGCAAAGATTTATAATTCAGATACGCCTTCTGCTGAAAGAATGTACTGAGATGATAGCATCGCCTTGTTTGTGCGAAGAGATTTTATCAAGATTTATGGACGTGAAGGAACATTCAAATTATTTTACTGCCCGAGAAAAAAAATAGCTTTAATTATTTATTAATAGAAAAGATATACGCAGTTTTAATTCAGTAAATATTTTCACCAATCATACACGTACGTGAGAGAAATATAATTAAAATATAAAAAAAAACACATGAATAACAATGTTTATTATATCAGCTGAAACACTAACATGTCATTATCAATATATTAGGTTTTGTTTTTTGAATTTGACTTTTAATTGACATTTGTCATAATAAAATTGTTTAATGCTTGTTGGTGTAGTGGTTAAGACGTTGGCCTAGTGATCTTAGTGGTCGGAGGTTCGCGCCTTGTTCCAGGACACCAGCAAGTTAGTCCTATTTTCATAGTACAAGCGTTTAGCTTAGTTTGAAAATAGTAAGAATATTGATGTGATGTGTATTCCGTGTACGCATCTCTATTTTATATATATAAAAAAACAGGGTTAAAAAATGAGATAAATATACACATATACGCCACATGATGCTGTACCACTTGGAGAAAGGGTGGAAAGCTGCTGAGTCATTTTGCGATTTCAAAGATGTTTTCGGCGAAGGAACGATTAGATAAAGGGCGTGCTGAGAGTGATTTGTTCGCTTCAAAGCTGTCTAAGCACTAGCTTAGACGACAAGTCAGGAACGGGTAAATACTCGGATTTTGATGACCAGACCCTTCTGGCGGATGTGAAAAAGGACGAAAGTTGCACCACTAGGACACTGGCTGAGAACCTCAATATCGAATAGTCTACAATTATGGTGCCTACGCCCCCGAATAATAATTTTAGTAAAATAATAGATATCTCATAGAGATGAAACTATTTTTTATTATATTTAATGGAAATATATAGAAGTATGGGTAATTACAGGGCTTACGACCTGTCTTCGGCTGGCTTAAGTGATCACTTTATACACATATAACCATTCTCACCTATTGTTCAGTCTCCATATCTATCATATTTTTGAAAGCTGTATACATGTTAATATGTGGAAACACTTCGGGTACCACTATAATATCGCCATCTATGGACTAAATTTGATAATTCATTCCCCTGAAACAGCATATATATCCAAATAAGAATCTAATTATTTTTAAAAATTATTAAATAGCTTCATTTTTATGAGATATCTATTATTTGTTTAATAACAGTGCCTTTGTACGTGAAAATGTACTAATTATGTGTTCTAGGACATATTCAAATATTGCTAATATGTTTTCGTTTTTGGTTATGTTACAATATAATTTACAATAATACAATATAATTTATGTTACAATAATACTTAAAAAAAATGGTGAATAATTATGTATTACCTTTATAGAATATTACTAACTGCCTGATAAATTTTTTGATATATTTGCGAATTTATTTACGTATGAAATTCCGTTGGAACTATAGAGCTCTTCAATAAAATGCCAATCGTTAAATAATTACAAAACAAGTATTCTAATCAGTCCGCTATTTATACGTATAACATTTCGTCATGGTCTGTATCCACGAATGATCTTTAAAATATTTTCGGCACGAGATAATCACTGAAATACGGATTTTGTTCCAATGAAATTCATTAGAGATAAATATCAGTTTTAGTAGTCTCCGTATACGTACCACGTCTCAGAGGCTCGCACCTTATTTCACGCTCGTCATGTTGGTCAAATGTCGTTGTCGTTTATCAGTTGGACGATTTTGAATCTCCCCAGTAGCAGCTAAAATTGAATAAATGTTTATATATTAATGTTAATGTTTAATAACTTACACTAACTTGTCAGAAGAGTTAATTGTACGAATAAAAATAGTAGCTTAAGGTATGTTTTGTACACAAATGTCAAATTTCTCAAATACTGGTTTTTGTTTTTGTTTTTTCTACCAATCTTAAGTTGATCTCCGAGTTTATCTCCAGATCAGAATTTCAATACGGGTACATGGTATTAAGATGTATTTCAACTAAATCTCTGAGATTATCTCATCGTGTCTACTTCAGTGGATACGGGTCTTTTTATGTAATAAGTTAACTAGACACACATGTTATATTTCGCCATTATACTTAATGTATTAAAAACTGTTAATGTGACTGTGATTGTGTAAGTATTATTCACTTGTAACGATGATTTTGAACTTCGCCGATATCCTAGTAATAAGTTAAAAATCATTGTTACAATCGAACACGAATCTTAAAATAACTGTTAATATAACGGTTTATCTCATCACTAAACTAGATATTTCACCATAACGCTTGACGTCAACCAGACATACTTATTAAGTTAACTAAACACAAAAACATTTCACCATTATACTTAATGAATGTTACTAGATATAAATCATCTCATCATAATACTTAACAAGTTATATAATAATTATATATAACCTACAACGATTTACTACTATACTTAACACATTAACTATACTTACAATATTACATCATAATACTCAAGGCGTTAAGTATATACTTTTAAATTATTTATATCCATAATAATAATAATAATAATAACTTTATAATTAGAAAAAGTAATACAATAAAAAATAATTTATTATACTATATTTTAAGACATCGCTGAGACTGTAATCAGATACAGATATTATACTGTTATATAGTTACCAGATATTATACTGGAATAAAGTATGGCTGCATTAGATTCTTTACATATATATGCATATAGATTCGCAATACAGGTATATCTAACGTAGGTGATCTCACCTAAACATACTAATCATTCTTATAATATTTATTGTTGTAAATTCCCTCAAAGTAATATATTAAATATCTACCTTGAAATTGTTATATACATATTACACATACTTTATCTCTACTTATATTTAGAGGTAGTTCATTCTTGTGTTTGCATAGTTTTAACTAATTATCGTGTTCACCTGTTTGTAAACTATGCTCGTCTCAACACAGATCTTTCTAGCGAGACAGGCACAGTCTAACCTCAATTGTATAATTATGTAATAGAATCATATAGATAAAAAAATAAAATAAAATATCTATAATATATAATTTACCTGTAATATTATATTTTATTGTAATATCATGTATGTGTCTGGCAAACGTTAACTGCACATGTTCATACATATAAATAAATAAATAATTTCATTTATTAATAAACTTTACCGAACCAGCCACATCTTTATTACAGGTTTTTAAAATCAATTCTCCCGAGATAAATCTAATTTATTATTTTTTTATTAAATGTAAAAAGATATTAATTTCAATAAAAATATAAATGAGAGCATAGATTTTCGGTTCGCTCAATGGAATTCTATCAACCCTTCAATTATCTCTATGGACGACCTCGTCCCACTAAATACGACTAGTAATTATTATTTTGTATCTTACGATATAGGAAAATAAATCATGAAATACAAGTGGGGGGGAACACGATGGAGAAGATTAAATAAGAGGAAAAATACCAAAATTTGGGCGGGAAACTTCAGTGATGGGATAAATTACTTCCGGTCGCATTTCTATCCTAAGTGCCACTTCTCTCTTCGGCCTCTGGCTAGAACAATCTCGTTTATTTTTTCTTTTCCCAGCCGATAAATTTATTTCATTCATTATTCTTACTGTCTGGAGGTTTCTCCTCCACCTGAAAAGGTACAGAGTATAGGTTAATGGAAATAGTGTAAGAAGGGATTAATATCGCCGAGATTGGTCGAGGGTGAGTTTAGTGGCCCAATAACATTTGCCAATAATATTGACGAGGAAATATAAAGTCAAATGTCATCGCCCACGTGTTATTGAGTGACTAACCTATTACAGATTATATACTCAATTATATTAATATTAATGATTTAATATTACTACACAAAATTATACAACAGACTGCAAATGGAAATAAAAGATTCATAAATAAGAGAAACTAATTATACAATAAATTAACAAACGAGACATAAACAGTGAACTAACGATGAGCACTGCTTAAAAAAACAGAAAATAAATGAACGTATCAAATTTTATTACATACCTATATATTGTAAATAAATATTCAAATAACATTTAAACAATAACCCATCTCGACTAAATTTTGTTCATTTTTATACTCGTTCATATTTTTATACTATTATGTAAAAAAATAATATATATTTAAAAAAATGTTTAAACACATTATAAACGGACGTGAAAGCCTATATCCTCAATTAATTTGGATAACAATATTGTTATTTTATAAATTGGTTGTATTATACGATTTGAATGCGTTGAGTAGTCCGAGTATATCGATAGACTGGATAATTTTATTAACTTACTTACTTATCATCACGCCGTTTCCCCGTGGGGGTAGGCAGAGAGGATAGAGCGCCACACTCTTCTGTCCTGACATACAATTCTCGCCTCATCCACATTCATACATCTTGTCATACAAGCTCGCCGATTGTTGAGGCTTCTAACAGAACCATCCTCCATTATCTGGTTTACCTGGTCGTGCCAAGTCTTTCAAAATATTATTTTATCGTGTGGTGAACATTTAGAAGCTGATTAAGCATTGAATTATTTCATTGTTATGTATTGTCAATATGAAAATGTTCCCAATGATTAATAAGATTAACATAAATAATCTACGTAATAAAATTTGACAGGTTTTTTAGATAAAAATACGAAATAATATCGATACCAATGAACGCAGACACACGTGTATCGGGGCGAATATTTCATAAAATTAATTAAACGCTATCTCAAACAGCGCCTGAAAATATCAGAAAATAAGTGAGATTAATTAAAAAGTACTTTGGCTTCATTAAACCGTTTTGGGTGCCGCTTCAAAACGAACTTGAAACATTAGTTATAATTCTTCATTTTGTTTCTACTTCTGTTCTATGAGCGACGGGAAACTGGCATGAAAAATGTTATTCCTGCAAAAGAACTCGCGGAAAAAATGCCTTTTTTTTTTCTCAGCGATATGAATCAAGTAAAAGGTTATATTTCAACATTTAACAAGGATATTCCGCTGTCTCCTATTTTTCCCGGGTCGTCTGATATAATTTGCTTTTAGCAAGCTTGAATTTCCCCTGTAAACTTTTTTAATTATGTCATTTAATTAATTGTACTTATAAAAGTTTGAAATGAAGAGAGCTATGTACTTCGCTCTGCGACGTGGAATGTCGCCTTTTTAATTTCTATCCGAGATAAAACTTGACTTTCCCTCCTGGAAATTTGGGCTTTATAAATATTTTTCCAACAATTTGCCAAGTTATCCTAATTATATTCTTAATGCGAGCTTTCAAATCTTTTAAATTACGTTATTTCATAAAAATCCGTCACAATCATCACATTTTCAGAATATGTCACAAAAGGTTACGACACATTTCAAAACAATTGTGAAATGTTTTATTCGAGGAATAAATCGGTTAACCTTCAAATGGGCTCGTAAAAGACGTAAAGTTCATATATTAAAATAAACCACTAGAATTTCCGTGATATAATCATAATTAAATATGAAGTTGAATTCTAAAAAATTAGAACAATATAAGATAAATAATTCATTTACGAGAACATTTTGACTGCACGCCTTTGGGTAACATAAATTGCGATAACTTAGAGTATTATACAGAAAATATCTAACTGGAGAATTCTGCACAAAACCATATGAAATGGAAAATGTATTATTACAGTATTATTTTTATTAAAGTAAATTTTTACATTTTATTAAAAATATTAAGTATTCCCTATAGTTTGAATTTCAAACATTACAATAAAAAATGCTCACCTTATCGCTAAAAAACTGCCTTGGTTTTCATAATCCGCGAAACTTGTAGATTCCATTGATCGCATCACATGTACACATAATCTGAATGTGAAAACAAACACACAATAAATTAAATTATTAATATATGTCCACAGTACTCATTTCACAATCCCCAGTAGTTCGTTATGCATAATAAAAAGAAAAGAGTTAGCCTGGATTAGGTTAATTTCCGGAGATTCAACTTTCATCTTTAATTATATCATCGAAGAAACTGAATTAATTGTTTGATTATAAGGTTCAAATCTATTATTTATTAGTATTCGAAATTGAGACCTAAAAATATGATGCAAAAATCATGACCAGCTAATGGGCAAATATGTACACCCCTGCATCTTGAGGTAGAGCATATATTGCACAAGATTTTGACATTATCCACATTGTCTTCGCTATCTACAAATCCAAGAATCCTAAAGCCAAACGAATCCAAAATCGGACTCTTTCACGCGAGAAGTCATAAAAACCTTTCTCGAACGATTTTTTGTAGAAGCTGAGGCACATTCGATAATTAATTAGTTAGAGAACGCGCTGACCTGGCTTACAGAGAATAATACCTGTTTGTTGGAGTATTAAAACCAAAGTGTCTATGGTGTCCCATAGATATTTTATGAACATACGTCTACACGAGATGTAGGGCTGCAAAGTTTTTATTTTATAGTTAAGTACCTACCTATGCGCAAATAAAAATAAGTTCGATAATTTATGATATAACGATTTTCGTTTTATTTATTTTGAGAAAAAACAGACACGAATAGAATATGAAATATAAAAGAATGTCAATATAAAAGAAAAATAATCTACCTACTTTTAGTCTCACAGATAATATTAGTGTATGATATATTATTATATATTTTGTAAGATTTTGTTGACTATAAAATGTCATGATATTCGTGATAATTAATTTTTTAGCTGGAATTTGTACAAGATGTGAAAAATGTTTTTTTTTTAAATATATGTATTAGGTTATCCCATAAATAATGCGGTTTTTTTAAGTACATGAACTAACAGTTGGAGGGGACTGGTGTAAACAACCTACATCAAGTAAGATTAGTTGTAGAAAATTTTGTGTAACAGTCGTGATTATTAAAATTTGTACGAATACTAAGGATGTTACGTATAATACTAGGGAAGAGCGTGAAGATCACTGAGAAAATAAAATAAATAAATATCTATGAATTTCAGCAGATATTCAGCAGATATTCGGTAGATATTCAGTTATCAGGTTTGATAGAAATAAATACTCATTAGATTGTTGCAACGCTGGTTAGATAGACTCGTGACTGTGAAAGGGGGTAGTATAATAAGAGAATTACATTTTTTTTTATACAGAGGATCAGGATAATAAAGAAGTTTATATTATGAAAACCATATGAATACTTACATACGGACTAAGTAAATATATGTGAGTGTGGTAAATAAATTAAATGGAAGCATAAAATATGCATACAAATATGGATATGTACGGATTGGTAGAATTCACTAAAACCTGAAATCTTAACATTAAGATAACTCTGCATGATACAGCGAAGTATTGAAAAAAATATGCCGGGAATCAAAAAAATAGATGAAAAAAGAATTACGAATTTTAAAGCATAGGTCAAGATAACGGAAATACTTCTAAAATGCGTAAAAGGCAATAGGCGGGCCATATTTCAAGAAGTGCAGAAAATAATAAATGGATAAATACCTAATATTCTTGAATCCATGAGCATAGCAAAAGATGGTGCTCAAAATTTCGTTAGGTAAGCAAAATTATCGGAGTTTCACGGTTTAGTGAAGGATCAATAAGAGTGGCAGAGTCATGGGAAGACCACCATACAGTTGACCATGCTTAATAATGATTACAATGTATAACACGCACAAAAAATATTATTGAAGCATTTAAGTTTTTAAAAGCATTCATTACTGTTAAATAAATATTGTTTTAGAACAAATATATATTTTTTCTATAACAATGCAAACACAATATATTTTAAATTATGTCACCTGAAAATTTTTCACACCAATAGATGACCATATCAATATTGATATTAAAAAATTTGTTATATTATAAATATTCATCATTATTCTGTAGAATATCTAGTACGCTAGTGGTACAGAAATATGTATCGAAATTACGTATACAATTTGTGATATTTTTTAGAAGCATTTCTAATAACTCACAAAATAAATTCCCAGCTTTTACGGAATATTTTGTGCAGTCGTCTGTTCAAAGCACAATGATTTAATTGCCTTTAACGTTCTACCTAGAATTTAAAGAATCAAGAATTGGATTCAATTCTTTAACTAAATCTTTAGTTTATCGTAAACTCCTCGAAATTCCTAGAATGGTTTAAGTGTCTCAAGCAGATTTTACCCAAAAATTTAATGAAATATACCGCCTATATTTTGAAAACATTCATTTAGCAAATATCGCGGTGTACGTTGTAGTCTCTTCGAGCGAATAGAATTATTATGACTGCTCCCCCCGCGAGTGCCAGCGATCCGCTATCTTAATGGGATGCAAATGGAAAATTGTTATGTTGGTCCATTAGTCAACTGCTGGGAGGTTTATAGTTTGAAACGATTCCAAACGTTAACCGAATTTTATTATCCAGCATAATGGAGCCATACGGCCTTCCCGCAAAACCAGCATTCTTCAAAAATAACATGTCAGACAAGTATGCAGCCTACACGGCTAAGCAATATTAAGCTCTCTCCTTTCTCTCGAGCCGAGAGCTTTTAAAATAATGACAGATTTATGTGGTAACTAAATATTTATTTTATGTTTCTACGGGGCGGTTCGCCCGGGGTGGTTTTTTGAATATTTTTGTGCGAGGTCATAATCGTACTTTCTGAAGGTAACAGGGTCTAAGGGATGGTCCATTTGCGTATACGCGTAAAATAGGAACATTTTGTTCGGTAAATGTCGTAGGTTAACGTCGCTCGTTACCTATAGGTAAAACGTATATGCCTTCCTTTTATGTACTTTATCATCGTGAAACTTTTTTTAACAAGATCAACTCCTATATTTAGGGGTAAAGCGAAAACTCACCGATCCTGAGAAATGGATTCAATTACCGCAAAGATCTTAATATAGTCCATTTGTGTCAGTATTTCATAATAAATAACAAAAAATATATTTTTTAATTAACGTTTATCAAATATTCTCAATTTAAAACAGTAGGTGTATTTTATAAACGAGCATCGGAAAAAAAATACATTACGGAAAAAAAATACATTACGCAAAATAAATACATTACGCAAAAAAAATACATTACGCAAAAAAATTCGGAACAAATGCTTTGAAGTTTGTTTTTAGTTTTTATCATCTTGATAACGACAAAAAAAGATTTTTTCGAAATCGGTTATTTCATATATAATAGACGTGGTTAAATACAAAGAAAATATATAATTTTATTAACAAATCATAGTAAATATACATTACAAAATATATAATTTTTTTTGAGGAAAATAGACGTTAAATTAAAAATAAAATGTAATAAATTAATTCTCTACGTTTGTGTAAGGGTTTAGCTAAAGTATCTGGTATCAATTAAATATATATCATAATTTTCTATTAGTCCTAGTATTTATTTACTAGATAGTATATACATTTACTATAATAAATTTGCAAAACTATGATAATAGCAAGTCTAGTTGATGTATTCACATTTAAAGAATGAAAATGGAATTTTTGTTTTAAGGAGAACAAATTTTATGTTACGAAGTTTTTTGAGAAAATTCAGAATAAGTTCTGTAGTATTTTTAATACAAATTAAATAAATCAACCAGAATCAATACAGAAAACATCTATTTATACATAAATGTATTTTATTACGAGAGAACATTATAAAATATATTAAAAATAATTAAAATAATAGTAATTGTTTTTTTGTACTACAAAGTACATTTTTTCACTAGTTCTGCCCTTGTGTCTTTAACGACCTAAGGTGGACATCAAAATAAGTCGGTAGAATTTTTTTTAAAACAGTCACGTATCTTCGCCACAGCGATGTTGACATTTAATTATATTTGTCCTCGTGCACAAAATAAAGTGTCCCGAGCTTATATTATTTGACCTATCGTCAGCTGCCGTGTCCCAGTTTTTCCTATCCCCCCCGTAACATAAGCCATTGTCCCATTCAATAGAGAAATGGGACAGTGGAAAATTAAATTTCCACGGCAGGAATGGCTCCGGTATTTCTCTGCGGTATGTGGCTTTTCTGCCTTCTTTTCTTTTTCATCTGTTCGCCTGGAAATACGTAATAAGCGTTAGTTCGATTAGCGGCGGCTTTCGCGAATAATTGTGCATGACGATTGCCGCTATTGCTTTTATAAAAGAGACGTTCAACTCAGTTAGATTTTTTTAAGATTGAATATGTTTTTTTATAGGTCTTACCGGTAAAATTTCATAACATTTTTACTCACTTTTTTCTTTGTGCTTTATTTTCAACTCTCATTTTAAATATGTACATGTTTTTTATCATTCAGAAACAGACTAGTGCTGTACTACCACCTAAATTGACAGTCAATTATACTCCAATAATAGTACTTACCCGGACTTGTTTGGGATTCTGAATAAAATTTTAAATATAGGATAATGACTGAAGAGTAGGGTGTCATTGTTTTGCGCAAGTCCTAAATAATTAGGTTGTATCGCAGGAAGGAGGTGAGATTAGCCAGAATAAGTAATATTACATGTGTATGTCTGTGTTTTATATATTTACAATTCTACCGATCGATCTAAATCAAATTTTGCGTAATTACTTTTAAGGATCTTGCTCAACACATAGGTACTTTCTCTTCTCCTCCTGGAATACTCACCCCTTCCCACAAAATAAATATGTTTTATTTTGAATGTCTTTCAAGTTTTACATAGTCATTATTTAAGGATCTGTTAAAAACATAGGCATTCGGTAGGTTGTCCAAGGGTGGTTCAAGAGTTTCCCCATTCCAGGAAAACCTTCCTCCTCCCTCCTCCCTTTGAAATGAATGCGTAATATATTATACTGAATACATCCGTTACAAATTTTCGATTGTTACTTTTTAGGACCCTGCGCAAAACAAAGACACCATCTCCTTTCGTCTGCCCATCCCACACTCTCCCCACGATATAAATGTGTAATTCGCACCAAATTTTGAATAGTTACTTTTTTGATTCTTGCGCATAATAAAGGCACCCTTCCTCTGATATAAATATGTACTACATTGAACACCATACAAATTTTTTTTAGTTGCGCTATAGATTTCTGATAAAAATATACTCATCCCACCCCGCATCCTCGGATATTTCACCTTCTCAAATTTTAAATATATACATCATTAAACAAATATTAGATATCTCATAGAGAAAAAGCTATTTTTTATTATATTTAATGGAAAATATATGAGAGTATGGGTTAATTACAGAGCTTACGACCTGTCTTCGGCTGGCTTTTTGTCTCTATGAGATATTTGATACTTGTAGGTAAAAAATCCAGTAATACTGTGTTCTTGAACATATTAAAATATTGCTAACATATATTATTATTATTTAAAGCCTTCATTAAACAAAAGCATTCCCCACCCCTTACTATTACTCATATTGTAAATTATATCTTAATTATGGGCAATGCCGGGTAATGAAACGATAATTTTTATATTTCTTTTATTACTTTAAATGATGTTTATAAGATTTTATTCATAATATTTTTATTAAAGCACTTGATTAAATGTAAGATATTATGTTAAAGAACCTTCTTCTTTGTATGGCTGTGAGACTGTTGAAAGAGCACAGGCAGGCTTCGTATCTATTTCAACGTCTCTCGGTTACCTTGAAAACATCCCTTCTAGAAAGCATATATTTAGAAGGTATCCACAATGCTAGATGATTAATGTGTATATTAAAAAAAAATCCAGTATGAATGTCACAGATAAAAAATAAAGATTGTATATTATAAGAAGATAAAATAAAATACTGAAAAAAATTTATTCAAACTTTAAAAAAATTTTTGGTGGGTAAATATTATAATAATATGTTTAAACACAACAAGAAAAAAATATAATTAAAGGCAAATATACGTAAAGACTTCGTATTTTAATATTTAAATACCTAGGAAAAGATTTGGTATGAAAGAATAAATCTGTTTACATAAATCGCGAAACAATGTCATATTAGATATATTCCTACGAGCCTTAAATACTGTTTTTCTTACATATATGCCTTGGCGAAAAATCACAAGGGGCTGCGTTCATTCGGTGAACATTCACCCACATCCCTAAACTCTAAATATCGTACATTGACCGGTAATTTTTCAGGCTTCGTGTTCGAAGGAATGAGTTGTGAATGCATAGATGTTTATCGCGGTGGTTATGAAACGTGCTTTTGTCGACGTGCCGAGTGCCATGATTATTATGCCGTGTCTTGTGGACGGGTCTTAGGCAGAGAGGGCTGGGGTAGACAGGAAGATTTTGTGGTATAGTCTGTTTCGTCAATATTTTATGTAAGTGTTTTTTTAGGCTTGAGAAATATTTAATTGCTATAGTAAAATTATTTTGAAACTTGTTTAATTTTTTAATTTAATAACATAAATAATTAATGTTTAAAAATATAATAATTACACGATGTTTTCTATATATATCATTATCTTTATCATCAAGACTGTTTATTTTCACTGTTGGATATAGGCGTTTCTCAAAGATCGCCATTTCACTCGCAAGAGTTTAAGGGCGGCCAACAATTATTCTACTAGTACTTGATCTCTACTCCAGGTTCTTCAACAGTCCGGCATCGCTACGATATACTTCAGCGAGATATGTTCTTACATCAAGAATCTGCTCCTGTACTCAATAATTTTTTTACCAATTTTTGGATATCAAAGGGTTGCAGGGTCTCACCTTTTGTTTTCGAGACGAAAAACTTTGTAAAGGGTATTCAGTGGGAATTTTTACATATTTTTAACCAGAGATAAACTGTCACTTCTGAATTTTATTGCCGTATAATTGATGGGTTTTTGGTGCCGCAATTAAAAATGTTTTTTGGATATCACAACAAAACGCAGTTTCAACAAAACGGGGCAACTACACACACTGCTACGGTCTCGATGAAGAAGCTCAGGGTAATTTTCCCAAAAAAGGACATGGTATGGTAAGAAAGGGTATGGAGACATACCCTGGCCACCTTGATAGCCAGATTTAATGCCTTGTGATTTTTTCTTGTGGGGATATTTCTGAAATCTGAAGTGTACAGAAATAATTCTCGAACAGGTCCTACAAGAAAACATCTGGCGTGAAATTGATTTACCCAGATAAATATGCTTAGGATTGTTACTGGAATACCACGTGCCTATAGAGGCTATCGTTGTAGACTATTATTGACTCGCGAGGATCTTAATTGTGTGATCGTATCAGAAGATTTTGTGCAATGTGAGACTGAAGTCTCTAACATTCTTCTAGTTTAGTGCATGTCGCAGTATTTAGAGCAAGGTATTTAAATAAAACCGAACTAACAAAAGTTGGCGTTTT
Source organism: Eubasilissa regina (assembly GCA_022840565.1). NCBI lineage: Eukaryota > Metazoa > Arthropoda > Insecta > Trichoptera > Phryganeidae > Eubasilissa > Eubasilissa regina. The sequence goes on along the minus strand of JAINEB010000020.1, from coordinate 10,802,303 downwards.
TTTGCAGGACGATTTACAATAACAGGTAGTACGAGTGTAGAGTAAATTGCGCGAATAAAGTTGAAAACTGGAATGGAACGCTTGAGGTGTTAACGAAAAAATGGTCTGCGGAGAAGTGGTTGGCCTAAGGCACGTTTGCCACGATGTATTGTAATCCGTTATTGGTCGGTGAGTTTCGGCACTATATGGCTGTCAGGTGATTATTTACAAGCCCATGTCTGTGGGGCGAGAGCAGAACCACCACATGCTCAAAGTAAAGTTATGTAAGACCAGTCATGAGATATGAGCGGTTATGAGATGACCATTTAATGAGCGGATGTGATGACATGACGATTTTTTGGGCGACATCTTTACTTTACTCCTCTGATGAATTTGTACGTTTTGTATTCGATCTCTCAGCAATATTTAATACAGCCTTTTCTATTGTCCTTTGGGAAACTATTAATTTGTGTTTAATTATCGTCGTCTCGGTTCCATATATAAGTACTGCAAGCATGCACTGGACGTAGGCGATTATTTTTAGATATTATGGTATTTTGGATTTGAAGTTATGCTTTAACTTTCAAAATGCTGCCCAACCCTGAAGCTGAATGTATCTGTTTATTTCTGCTTCTTGATTCAGTTTCCCTGATTGTATTGTTTTACCTAAATATATGTATAAAATTAGTACAAAACAAATATTATTCTTTAACATTCTTATTGGTTGTCTGTGAGTTCGTTTATTTGCACATTATTTTGGTGTAAACTCATTTTTAAGCCGATGAGTTTTTAAACCGGCCTAGAGCTGGCAAGAGAGGAACGAAAGTGGCAGATACATTTATGACAGAGTAAAGAATGAAGAAATAAGCAAATAATGTTATGCTGATCTTAGTATAGTGAGAAAAATTAAGAAAGAATCACTAAGGTGGTTTGGTCATATGGAACGGATGAATGAGAAGAGAATGGTAAGGAAGATAACACAAGTGTTGATGGACCAGGTAAACCAGATTCTAAATGATGGTCCTGTTAGAAACCTCAATAATCGGCGAGCTTGTATGAGAAGATGTACGAATGTGGATGAGGGGTGAGTTGGTCAAGACAGAAGATTGTAGCACTCTATCGTCTATGCCTACCCCCACGGGGAAACGGCGTGATGATATGTTAGTTAATTAGAGATTTTCATGTGTCTTCATTATAATGTTAGTACTGTATGCATAAAATACAAATGTGTTTTTGTTGAAAATTGTCAACTAAAATATTACTTTTTCTCTCGGTAAATGTTTTCATTTTCATGTATGCTTAAACAAAAGAGTTTATACGTCCCTTCGAGGACTAACAATGAACTGATTAATGAAAAGATTATATATCAGCTCGCACGCACTACATTTCATTATTTTGCACATTTCCTGGTAACCAGTAACTTCATAACTTGGTTAAAATAATGTCACTTTCATTTAAAAAAAATTATTCGCTCACCAAGAAATATACTTATAAAAACTAAAAATATTTTAAACTTGAAAAACTTCGAGATTGGTTATACATTTTAAACGGTTAATATAAAATAAACCGCCTGGATTTTTATCGTTTGATGCCAACCGATTTCAACTATTCTTTCGTCAGAGTAATTTCAACTAACCTTAAATATATGATTAGAAAGATATATTTGTGTTAATTTTATTATATTTTTAAGAAGCAGGACATTCGCTCAATCACTTAGTCTTGATTTTCATCAATACACGACATTTGAAGTGACATTCATGAATCTGCATACATTCTTAGATTGTAATAGAAACTCAAAAGTGCACCTTAAAATGATTAGTGAAACATTCTACATGTATATTGATACACATATAAAATAAAATGTATTAAAATTACTTATATTCTGTACTGAAAAAAAGGTGGTCGCTCCAAGAGTAAAGCCCAAACTTTTAAAAATGTGGTTAAATTAAAAAAATCTAGTTCTATCAATAAACAAATACAATGCATTATTTGTGTCAGATACAAGTATCATATGCTAGAATGCATCTTTTACGCCGTATACAGATCATTATATTTTCAAATATCGTCTAAATTTTATTTTAAGTTTAGATAGTGTTCCTCTGTTTTATGGAAATATTTCTTCCTCTTTGGTCTATAAAGATACGAAATATCTGTAATAATGTTTTAATATAATACATTATACCCCAACTCGCTATCTTATTACAAAATATTACGCACTTTTCTAATGCGTTTTTGTGTCACATTTTACCGGGAAAGTCTCCAAAAAAACATATATTTTTTAAAATTTACAGCTGCTAGTGTTGTTTAAATAATAAATAAATCTAAATCAAGCGTCAATTACAAATTGACTGATTTTAAATCTGTATACAGGCCCACTTAAACACATGTACGGTTGCCGAAATGAGTTATCTTAGGGAAGTAGCAGGAGTAACATTATTAGACCTAGTGAGAAAAACCAAGATAAGAGCAATTCGGAGTGGAGCTCATACTTTTAAATATAGAATTGTATAAATTAAGATGGGTTGGACGTATCATGCCAATGCCAAAAAAATGACTACCAAGATGCATATTTTTAACAACTACGAAGGGAGGGCGTCCAATGAGTAGATGAGATAAACAGTTGTAATGACAGAATGAAGACAGATTAGACATTGATTGGTCAACAAGTAGCGAAGCGGCGCAAGAAGATGAAAATGATGATGAAAAAAATATTTATTCATTTTTTGCAACAGTGATATTTAAGGGTAAGTATTTCATAACGACTCTCAAATATTATATACAATGATATTAGACTAATATTACTATTTGAAATAGTCGTAAACTTTTTTAATTATACACAATTAAAATAAAACCTCACGTGAAAAAATAACAAATGATTCGGCATTCAGCTAGCGGGCTGGCTGCGACCACTCGCGCACAACCGACGACACACCAGGGCGGGGGCGGGGCGGCGGCGAGGGGATGGGGGCTGGGGCCGCGCGCCCGAACGGGCAGTCAGTCGGTATCGAGCCGTGGTGAGCGTCGCGGCGCGTCCTTTCATCCCCCGATCCGTCAAAACCACGCCGCGAGAGCCTGCTTTTAAGAATAACTGAAACAATCATAAAAACACAGAGAAATTCGAATCTTTTCCGAGCGGTGAGACATCTTGCGCGCGCGAGTCGTGCCGCTCGTGTAGCGAAATGAAATGTTTTGGTCGCGCGCAGTGATAAGAGATATTTTGACATGTGAAATGTAGGTCTGCATGATACTGTATCCCATTCAAATGAATCAGAACCGAATGTTTCGTGGGACCGTTGAGTATTTTTAATACTATTGATATGAAAAAATAGGCAATTATTATTTTGATGTGACGTCTTGTATTTTGTGTTAATCTTGTGCTATATAGTATCACATTAATAGATGTAGCAGTTGATAAATAAAGTAATACTTCTATTAGATCGATTCTGTATAGAAAAAAATAAAAATAAGTAATACATTATATATAACAAGAAAATTGTGTAAATACATTTTTGAAAATTATCAAATCTTTAGGCTACTTAATAATATTCAAGATTGTTATGTAATCGTTAATAGTAAGTTAAAAAAATATTAGTGTTCAACAAAAGTTTTTATAATATCTATTGCAACAATACTAGAACGATATAATGATATAAAGGTGCGATCAGGTGCTGTCAAGATTGCCTTGAAGTAGGTGTCTGATCGTCAGAAGGGTACCACGGGGCATGTAGGTAGTGTTTGTTTACGGTACATTTGTCGGCGAGCATAACATACTCCAGTGTGAGGAGGCTAGACTTTGTTTACAAGGAAGAGGCTTTCTAGGACTTGAGAAAACATTTAGTGAGTATCAAATTTATTTACTTTATGCATGCAGGTCGGATATTAATGTCGCTCCGTTTTGATGTTCAATGCTTCAATGAGAAAAATGTTTTTTTTTTGTTATGTACATTTTTATCTATGATATTATAATGTATTGGTTCTAGGGATGAACACATGCTATTATGACATTATTAAAGAGAGCGAGACAACAGCTGCTATTGGAAGGAGGGTATATTTCTATGTTTATTATGGTAATGCCAAAATTATGGATGACTAAATATTCATATATATCTACTTCTTCAGCAAGATATCAATGATACAGGGAGACTCTAAATCCAATTTATTGCCTCCTAGATTATCTTATAGATTTATAAGATAATCTTATAGATAGAGCAGGGATCCAAGATGTACTCCGGTATTTGAGAAAATTCCACACTCATGCAGGGACGCCATTAAGCCTTATTTGTGCATCAGATACGTATTGAATGAGACTTATTGGCTCCTGAATTTCCTGAGAAGATTAAACCAGAGCTATTGTGTCATCAATTTCACCACATGATCTTTATTTATTTGATTCTCCCATTGCCGGCCCCCGCCTATTCTAGGATTAAACGTGGGATACATTTATAGTACTCCATATGTCCAGAAAGCCTTACGAGATTTGAGGCATCATGATATAATGGCTGAATAATATTGAGAAGTTCTGGAGACCAACTTGTACTCTCGCATGCTCAATAATGATAAGCACCGATTTTTCATCTAGATCATAAATATATACATAATTATGAACATGCAGAATATATAAAATACATAAAAATGAGCAGAAAACTGACGTCATCAGTTTTGTCACCATTAATTGCAGGCTTTTATGTTAGTTAAACAGTTTATATATCTGGAAACAAATATGAAAGGGAATAATGGTACCCAACAATAAATAAACAGCAGGATAAAATCAAGAAACGGTCGTTAGTTTGCATTATAGAAATTGCTGTTATAGAATTTAAAATGTATGCAATGCTAATATGATTGTTTCATATTATTGTTGGTCTTCTTACTAAAGCATAAAAAAACTAGTTGCCGATCTTCAGAAATATTTGCGCAAGATTTGCGGCCCAGTAGATGGGGTAACCTGAATGGCTAATGAACGGGCGAATGAAGAAGGATAAAGAACCTGGAACTTCGGAAACGGTATACCATCATGTAGCGAGGGTCAGTCCCGTACCATGTTCAAAGTCTTCATACACAACCCAACAAGATCAAGATCTTAGGGACGGATAATGTCAAAACACAGACTGAACTACAAAGACGATATCAAGGAATGAATGACGCTCCATTGTGACTGCGGTCATGAGGAGCACTTACGAGGTTACTAAAAAAAATTAGAAGAACAAGCATGAACTACAAAGATTTTCAACAATGCAGTAGTTTTATTATGATGACTTCAGCAACAATATCAACCATAAAATTTAATAACTGAAAATTACATAGATTTACAATTTGGATAATTTATACAGGATCTTTTAAGGAGGCATATTAATTAGATCAGTTACTTCTTCCTCTTTAACAATGGAAGTCCATAACCGCAGTCATAATAGAGCCTTCCATCCTTTGACATCACTTCTGTGGTCTGTTTGCCGGATACTAGCCTATATCTTTCAGTAACACTCTTAGGATAGGCGCATATATATATAATTTTTAATCGCATGACTATGTAAAAAGATTATTGGATCATGTGCGCATATTATCGAAACGATAATTACTCGATAAAATTATCAAAAAATTTTATTGATCGTCTTTTGACAGTTGAACAACTATCGGTTGACATCTATGTACAATACATTGCCGAGTATTGGCGTGCGCATACACTAAACTAAATAGTCGATCCGCTACTGTTCAGATGTATGGGAGTACGGACACGAATGTTGATTGTATTTGTCTGAAGAATTCAATACAAATTTGTACTTGACTGACTATTTTTTCCTGAATACCAGGCGACTGATGTCATGATAGGCTAGTATAAGGGCAATTTGTGGTGCCACAAAGTTTCGGAGTTACACAGTTTGCGGATGTTTGTAAGCTGAAGCCGAAAAATTATGGAATCGGTCAAGAATGTACCCTTTTACCTGGAATGGCAGGTGAAGGAAACCAGGGGAAGGGAATATTTTTGGACAGGGTTCAAATCATGGAACAAGGTTAAACAAAATGGTGGTCTTTATAAAGGCGAAGAGTGATAAGGATTTAACTATTTTTTAAAAATAATAATGATTTATTTGAGATATTTCCTCAATAAGCTGAATATATTATTAATTAATAGTTTATTAACTTTGTTTTATTTAATAAACCACTGAGTTATTTATGTTCAACCGGTTTCAGAAAAATACCTTTTCTTTCATAAGGATGAAAAAACATTTTATATTCAGGATATTTTTTTCATCCTGTTGAAGGAAAATGTATTTTTCCGAAACAGGTTGAATATAAATAACAGTGATTTATAAAATAAAATAAAGTTAATAAATAATTAATTATTAAAAATGAACCATAATGTATTTGATTTAAATGTAAAAAAAATGTTTATTTTATCGAAAACAAATTAATTTTGTTACATTAAATGCCTATTTCTTAAAAAAAATAGCATTTAAAATATATAATAAATACATTTAACATTATCATCATCATTGTCGGCCATAGTCAATTCACTAAAGGCAGAGGAAGAATGAAGGCCTCGCCATGACTGACATTCTCGATCAATCTCTTGAAATTGTTTCGCCAATCTTTGACTTAGCTCTTCGACATATTTTATTCGATAATTTTTACTATTTATCGAAATAGGTCACTTTTTGTTACGTGAATATAGGCATACAAAGATATTGTTTGTTCCTTGGTTATCTGCACATCTGAAACTATGGCTTCTCCATCCTTCCATATGTTTTTGACCACCATAGCCGATAACATTTTGCCGAGCAGTATGAAACAATTTTCGATGGATAAACTCAAACACCATCTCAGGAGCTAGTTATTGGGTGTTGGCAGAAAGGAAATTGAGCACAGATTCATGGAAATATTAACATGATCAGGACATCATTTCTTTATATTCATTTTCTGTTTTGTATAGTGTTTCAATCATGGGATATCGCAAGTATTTTATTTATTTATTACGTTATTAAAATTGTTTTTGGTTTAGATAAAAAAAATCAAAATAATAATAATAATGGTTTTCATACTTGTATGAAAGACAATGGATGAACCTGTCTCCTTTAGCACAGACTTCGGTCTAGTTAAGGAGACAGTTAACATTTCTTACATTATAAAGTTAAAAAAAAAAATTGTCACTTACTCTTGTAGTGACAATGACATTTGCGTTCAAATCCATGTGTACAAATTAATATAAAAGAATTTTTTTTCGTCTTTACGCATTTGAAAAATTGAAAGGAAATTGACGCCTTACAGTTGATTGAAGTGTCAAGATTGTAGTTTTTAATATATCTACGTATACTCGTTTTTTAATTTAAGTAAATAAATGGAATAATGGATTTTCTTACACTGATATATTAAAGTAAGGAGGGCTATAACAAGATAAAGAAGTAAACGTTTTAATAACTAATATAACATAATGTTGAAATACATCAGCGTGATACTTTATTACAAAATGTTTTACAAAACCAACAAGTATACGTTTCCTTGAAAGACTTTTTTTTAAACACGCCATATATATTTACAATACCATATCCTGGGTTCATACACGGGTACTGGATATTCAGCTGAGACACTGACAAATGAATGGGGTGAATTTTTTGGTCCAAAAAAATAAAAACGTTCATATAAACGAGGGTTACGAAACGCACCTTTATCGAGATAGGTAAGTATAATAATTTATTATAATTGGTACAAAATATATGCTACACATTTTCTGTCTTAAAGGTTGAAACGTACATATGTAATATAATATTTAAATGTTGTTAAAATAATATATATAATTTGTTAAAAAACCGGTTAACTATATTGGACACATGTATTACGTCATCCTTACGTAGAAAATTTATCTTATAATATGGTTGGCTCGCTGGCCTTTTTTCAATTTATAAAAAAATAAAACGTAGTAGATTTGTAGTTTATTTAATATTTTATACGTTCATTTCGTCCTTATTAATTAAAAATGATGAAACCAAAATAACGAGCATCGAAGCCATTTTTATTCATACAATTTTGCTGAGTTAGCCACGTAATCCGAATGCCTGCAATTAGAATACTAAAATGGATTTTGTATTCTCAGATATCTCAAAGCAAACGCTTAATATGACTCTCCCTGTAAGCAAACTTTAAGAGTGATGCTTACGAACTAGTACCAAGAGGCAAGCCTAAATGGAGGTCAATAGTATATGGTGGCACCCAATACTTCAAATCAAGCATACTGCAATCGAGAGAAAGAAAAATCAGAGCACATAAGTTAGCTCTTAGCCACTGTCTTTCCGTGCTCAAGATGACGTAAAGGCCAATAATAATAATAATGGATAATTTGTATAGCGCCATTTTTGTAAAAACTTTCACCTCAAGGACGCTTTACACATAAACTGTTTATAGTTCTATAATTATCTTTGTTTTTTAAAATTAAAAATCGTTATTTTCACTTATGGAAATGCTTTTTTGAAAAGGTGCGTTTTTAGTTTCTTCTTAAATAAAGTCTCTGATGCACTGTTCCTTATAACGGAGGGCAAAGAGTTCCACGCTTTTGAGCCTGCAATCGCAAATGCGACGGCAACGGTTGGTCGGTTCTACGACCCTTCCTGCAGCTGAAGTAGAGGCTGACCTGAGAGTTTGACGTCTACCATTCAAATTGTCTGGGATACAAAGTTCTTGAAGATACAGAGGCGCCATGTTGTGTATATCAACCAGCACAACTTAAATTCAACTCTTTCAGGGAATCGGAGCCAATGTAGCTGATGTAAAAGAGATGTTATATGAGAGAATTTGGAAACTCCATATAATATCCGCTGAATAGATTGCAATCTATCCAGCTGAAACATTGACCAAGATAGGTTTACCTATTTTTCGTACTTCAGGTTTATTAGTGAAAAGCCGTTTCGTCGATTGCGCTTTATTCATACACTCTATATATCATATATATCACATATTTAGTTTGTTTCAGCTCACAATACATGTCGTAAACTTCGTAAATTCTCCTAAGGATCCTTTTTTCAAATACATCTGTGTCGCTTCATCGTTCTTTATAAGAGTTTAGATTTGTGACAAATAATTATTAAATCATTAATAATCGCTTCTTAATAAACATGTAACTGACATGAATTACGACAGAAGCCGCCGGCTTGATATATTAAAATAGTTAGGTTACAGGTTTCTAGAACAGTTGATGTTTACGTAATAATTGACAAACACTGATAATTAGATATTCCCGATTAGTGCCTTCTATAATATTCTAGATCAATCTACAAATTTCGTAATGGTATTATTGAAATTCAATATACATAATTCCCGCTACATTGTATTAATAATAATCCCCCCACCCAATAAAGCTATATTAATAAATTAAGCAAATTCCTAGAGAAATCGCTCATAATCCCAATGACTGCCGATATATGCAAATCCTTTTTACTACGATCACATCAGTTTTCCGCAATGGAAATGGCATTCCCTATTTCGTAAAGAGCGAGAGGAAGCCTCCGTTCTCCTTTTCTAACTCTCTAAATCTGTTTTTCCTCCTGCTTATCTTCGGGACTCACTCCCGAAATGGGGAAGGTGGTGGCGTGCGGCGACGGTTCAATTCTCCCCATTTGCGGAGTCATCAATGCGTGAGCCCTCTTTTCCATTATTCCAAACTCTTCCTCTTTGTCATAGCTTTATTGGTCTTTTTCATCCGTTGTCATTTCTCCTAAACGGGAAACTTAAATGGCGATATTACGTAACTTACTGTCACGTAGATATTATCATTTCATCCCATTTCTAAATTAAAATGTATGATAACTAAAAAATATGTTATTGAATTAACAACGTTGTAAGATTTTAAAAAATTCGGCATTGTTTTTAAGATAATTTAAACCAAAAATGTTTTAATATATAGAACTGAAGTCTTTTTCAAACTGAGCTAATTCTTATATAACAATATTAGTTAGTAATCTACTGGTCTTTTTGGATAAAAATTGAAAATCGTGATGTCTTGATCATTAAGTAAGATAAGATAGTCAGATATTATGTAAATATTTAATATAATTAGCGTTAGTTTAATAATAAAATTAATAAATTGTTTCAAATAGAAGATATTATGTACCTAAATAATTGAATACATGAAAAAGAGAAGAAAATAAGAAATATTTAAATATGCCAAAACATGTGGCTAAAGTTCGACGTGAAACTATGCGCAATCCGCGTAAATCAATATGGAAGATTGCAGTCGATATGTATTGGAATAAAAAAATCAACAGTGCACATTATTTTGAAAAAGAAAACTGCAAATCATGCAGTTTTTCAAGGAAAATGACTATTCTTTATGTGAAACCTTAGCGAGAACGATTCTGGAACGTTTTGGAACAGCACGAACGCTTGGAAACATATTGTTTACTGACGAAGTACTTTTGATGTCTATGTTAATATACAGAACATGAGATACTGGTGCTCCGACAACCCAAGAGAATACCATCAAAAATGTTTACATTGTCCGAAAACGACAATGTGGTGTACAATTTCTGCCCGAGGGATAATTGGCCCTTATTTTTTTAACTAGCGAGAGACAATCACTTCTGACGTGTATTGCCGAATGATTGACGAGTTTTTGGTACCGCAACTGCAGCTGTTTCCCGGGTTCAACAACAGAACATAATTTCAGCAAGACGGGGCCACTCCACACACAGCTAGAGTTTCAATGGAGAAGCTGATGGTAATTTTTCCCAATAAATTAATCTGCAAGTACGGAGACATACCCTGGGCACCTCGGTCACCGGACCTTACAGTATGTGACTTTTTTATGGAAATACCTTATGTAGAGAGTTTACAGCAATAATCTTTGAAAAATTCAGGCCCTATAAGTAAATATCCACCGTAAAGTTGCTGCCATTGAACCAACTATCACTCTAGCGAGTTCGCAAATTTAAGAGTCCGATTTCAAGAGTGTTTTGAGAGAAATGGACGGTATTTAGACGATATTGTTTATAAAATGTAAAATGCGTATTGTTAAACTCCATTTTGTATAAATAAAGTATGAAAATAAAATTGTAGTTTTATTTTATTTATTAATAAACTTGAAAGTTTTCGCTGGACACAGCCTTTAACAACTATTTTTTAAGTCTTCCCCTTACACAGATTTTAATACTTTAACTTAAGGCGGTACTTATTTTTCTATACATCAATTTATTTATTTTATATATTAATGTATATTTAACAACGTTTTATTAATATACTATTAGTTTCTAATTATATATATTTTAAAATAAACTGATCATTTATCTGTATTTTTTACACGAGTATTAAATATAATATCTCTCAGGGATTTTCTATCCGCTTTTAAATGTAAACAAGTATCGATAGAATAGAAGGGTGGTTTGCTGGAGGAGAAATTATTCTCTTACGTCACGTAAACCGCCGTCGGATATTTGCCATAACCGATTGGTTTATTTTATTTCCGGTATAAAAAATCGCAGGTAAATTCATCCCCCAGATCCGCTGAACCTCCGGGAGGGTGCGGGGGGCTGTAGTACATCACCACCTCCGCAGAATATTTGAATTAAAAAATTCATATGAATAAAGCACATTATTGGATCGCGAGGTGAAAAATTATTGAAAGGCTCTTCGTTGCTTTGATGTGAATTGAGTTTTGGGACAAAATATTGCTAGATTTGTATATTTTATTTTAATGAAATTTTTAATAGACCCCTGCCTTTTATATTCTTTAACATTTTTTTTATTTGATTTGTATACAAAATTTGATGAAAAGGGACGCGGAACTGATTAGAAAATGTAAACAATCGGTACTTGCCCGTACTTATTAAATATAATACAACAATAGATTATATTTTCGACGAACAATTTAACGCAATCTTCAAAAAAAATTTAATAAAAACCGTTACATGTCTCAGACACATGTATCATACCACCCCTGCATATCATATGTATTTTCCCCGCCTCTTCTTGTTTACTGATTATTGCTATTTATATTTGACATATTCAAACATTGTCTGGTTTTAATTCCAAGTTCAGATGGTGTTATTTTGTTTTGTAGGAAACAAAAATATTGTCGCTGCAGCATAGTTGGATAATGCACCATCCCCGGTTTGGAAAGGGATACAGGTTCTAATCTCGGCGGCGCAACAACAATATTTTTCTATAAAATTGATTTTTTATGTATATCTTTCTAATTAATACATTTAATTAATTTTTAAGTATATCTGTTTAATAAAGCGCTAAAATAATCTACGTTAAGAGTTTCTGCGCCTTTGGAAGACAAATTACTAGCGTAAGTGTTATGTAGATTGCAAATACGAATATACATAATAAACTACTACGAGTATTTCATTCACACAGACTAATATTGAATTTAAGATCGCAAAACCATGGAATTGGAAATGAATGATTTCATATATTTTGTTTTTGCACACTTTCAGAGAATTATAAATGTAAATTACAATCATAATACTTTCATAAGTAAATTTTTAATAAATTTTTTTTTTACAATTCAGGTACTTAAGTATGTACATTGGTTTGATATTGTCGATGATTTAACAAAAAAATAGAGTCGCGCACACGGAATATGCGTCGTAACAATATTTTCAACTTTTTTCAATCTATGCTAAATGCTTGTGCTATGTAAATGGGATTCCTGGAACGAGGCTCGAACCTCCGACCTGTAGATCACTAGACGAGTATCGTAACCATTGAACCACAAGCACGTAATAATAATTAAAAATTCCAACATTTTATGAATTCATTGTAATATTAATTATACAGAAAAAATTATTTATAGAAAAATATTTTGATCGGTATCGGGATACAATCCTGAATCTTGTCCTATCTGAAGAAACGCGTTATCATTCCGCCATATCGACCGATTACGTTGTCGACAAATTTGAACTTATATTTTGTAGTCTTTTTTTATAATACAATATATGAATTGAAATATATTTATGCTTATTAAATGACTTGTTTTTATACAGTAAATTGCAATTGATTCATAGTAGTCTTCGTGTTAAATACGAAAACATATTTTTCTATTTAAAATGTCGGGTTAATGTGATATTTTAATTATTAATTATTTAAATAGTATTTATTAATACGTTAAAAAATTGAAATGTTGCGTAAATATATATGATGATTTAATATTATATCATGAATGAAATAACATTAAAAATACTAATTAAATGTATTAATTAGAAAGACATACATATAAAATCAATTTTTATCGAAAAAGTGTAACAAATAGGTTTGAAAATTTGTCGAAAAAAATAATATCGCTGTAGCATATTTGAATAATTCACCTTCCCTGGTTTGGAAAGATATCCAGGTTCGAATTCTGGTAATATTTTAAAATATTAATTACATGTATTAATTAGAAAGATATACATATAAAATCAATTTTATCGAAAAATATTATTGTTGCGCCGCTGGCATTTGCACCTGGATCTCTTTCCAAACTGGGGAAGATGCATTATCCAACTATGCTACAGTGACATTATATTTGACAACAAATTTTCGAACCTATATGTAACCTTTTCAAATGAATTCGTTTATCGTTCCATTATTTGAAAGGGCCACCTACTTTATTTTTAATTAATACATTAAATAATATTTAAAATATTATAGACCTATGTTCTGAATAATTACAACTTCGCAATAATAATGTGTTCTACTAATAATAATAATAATAGTTTTGAATACAATTGATTTTATATTTATAACTTTCTAATTAATACATTTAATTAGTATTTAAAATATCACAGACCTATGTTCTGAATAGTTACAACTTCACAATAAGGATGTGTTCTCCTAATAAATTATATGACTGAATTAGGTTATTTAATATTAAAAACTGATTAATAGTACGCTATAAAACAAGAAATCAAAATCAATAAAATAAAATGTTAGGCATATCAAGTTAACAGCTGTTTGAGTCTTAGAATGTTCAGAATGCACCATAATATGCTCGGATATCATTACGAGCACATTTTACAGACAGTAATGTCTCTTGTCTCTACCCCGTGCTGGGTGAGAAGGAACAAGGTTTACAAGACGAGAACTTCCCTTGTAAGTATCTAGCCATGGCCCCTTTGAGAAAACAACCCCCCGAGGGTGCCCGTAAATGAGCGGGAGAACCAGGCGAGACGCCGTACAACTTTTTAGCTCGGGGCAAATTGTAATATCTGAGCGAATTGTGAGACCTGAGCGAGTTCACACCCTTTCTTACGTACTGACTGGGAATACAAAATGTGACAAGTATCAAAATTATATAAACTTATTCGTTCTTAAAATATATATTTTTTAATACTAATTAAATATATTAATTAGAATAACATACATATAAAATTAATTTTATCGAAAAATATTGTTATTCGAACATGGATCTCTTTACAATCCGGGGAAGGTGCATTGTTCAACTATGCTACAGCGACATTATTTTTGAGGACAAATTTTCGAACCTATTGAATACAAAAAGTTGAAATTCATCGAGTTTCGTGCTACTAGACTATTTTTGTTAGATGTTTTAGGGTCCGAAGCAAAGATATATATTAATAATAGATAAATACCGCTAATGTTTATTTCGAAATACGTAGACTTAATGCTTAACTCGATTTTGAAAAATTTATAACAATTATATTTTCCGTAAGGGTGTATAATTTGTACATATGTCTTGTACATTTTCGACTCATCATAATCAGGTATACACCTATAAAATATTGTGGACTAGGTATGTCACACTCTGTATAAGATTATGCCGTCGTGTATCTCCTTGTTAGTCAAAGGTTTAGGTTAAACATTAGTCTATAATCAGGTCCAGTACAGGGTGGATGTGTGGAAATATGAATGGACGACATATACGAATCGCATGGTTGCGTCTTCATACTCTCACAACATCTCAAACACTGCATTCTTGGTATACTAAAACATTTTTACCGGCATAAGCAATATTACCAGTAAACTACGCATTCTCACTTAACAAGGACACAGGCTAACTGTCACTATCTTGTGCCAAAACTAAACAAAACTTTTGCACAAAGATTCCATTTATTTCTAGCACCAAAGATATACAACGGTCTAAATGAAAAAGTGAAAGCTTGCAACCATAGTCTTGCATATTTTTCACGAAAAGCGCACTTCTGGCTCCACGAAATGGGGAGAAATTACGTCCAAGAACTTTTAAAGGTCCAAATCTGAGAATAAAACTGCTACAGCAGTATATTGAATTACCTATTGCATCTCTTGATTAACTGTTTATATATATATTTTGTACATTGATCATTGCACTTTTCTTACTGATATACCGGAGGAACGCTGTCTGCTATAATACAGTAAATTACTAGTGTAGCAGGCAGGGTACCCAAATACGCTTTACTTTCTTACCGATATGTTGTATTTACTTTGCCAAATTTTATATGCATACCCTCGATACATTTGTCTGATATTTGAAATATTACACAACAGTCATAATAATTAACTAGGTGAAAATGTATACTTTATGAATATTAATTTAGAAGAATAATACTTCAGACCGTTAGACATTATTTATTAATGTAAGTACATAATACATGTAAAAAGTGAACCTAATAAATGTGAATGTATAAAAAAAAATATGTAAAATTGTTAAATTAATAAGCTGAATTTTAAAATAAGTACTGATTTGTGAAAATATCAGTAAATAATAGTGTAATTTAAATCAAGAAAAATAATGATGTAAAAGATTTAAAAAGAACATTAATTGACATGGCGGTTACTTTGTGGCGTAACATAATTATTTTAATTTTCACAAAATAATATTCCCTAACACTTCGCCTTTACTGTCCATATTCCTGTAAATGATAGAAACATCCCTCCTCTTCTCAAGCTACAAACTACAATACTGTATTTAGTTTAGCTATCACCTGATGATGAGAGGGGATGCACCTCTCGAAACTAGTAGTGAAAATAATCCAACGAGTGAGTACTATAAAGTTTTGTTGTGAAAGTTCATATAAAAAATATATTTGTACAACGACTTCTGAGTCAGATATAAGCTTAGTGAACATTTATAAATTGTAAAAATTTATATAATTATAATTTATTAATAATAACAAGTATTATATCTCTTGCACTACCATTGATTTCGTGAATTTGAACCGAAACTAAATATGGAAAAGAAAAAAGAATTTTTAATCTAATGATTGCCAATATGATCGCTAACGTTCTATAACAGAAAATTTATTAGAAAAAATTATATTATAATAAAATAATAATTTTGGTAGATATTGTCCACATTAATTTATTACCAGATTAAACCAGTGACTCTCAGATAGAAAACAACCCTCGTCTCCTTAAATTTTCCACAACAGTGTTCACTCACCTGAAAGATTTCGAATTCTCTCTCAGCTCTTTATATAGTTATTTAGTTATATATCCATCATGCAGCGTGAATCACACCATCATACAATATTCAAAGTTCTTATCATTCTCCCTGTTACTATGAATTGATGACATACGGACACGGATATAATTTGGTCATCGATTTTTGGTCACCCTCTTAGCAGGCTACCATAATGATCGGTGTATTTGTGTGTGAGTGTGTGTGTGTGCAACTGTATTGCTTGTAATTAAATGGATTAAAATCCATAACAGCCCATTCCAAAGATTTATTTATGGTCATTGTACAAATATAAATACGTTTATGGCGCGTGGGATGCAAAACGCTGCAATTAACAGAGGAGACAAATCACCCCGAGTGCTATAAAAAGGAAACCCCTTCAATTTTGATGGAAATTTATTGTTCTCATACATAATTACGCCACCGGGCCACCCCCATCGATATATTTTCCGGTCGTTCGACATCACACTCAATGGAGTAGACAATTTTTCTCGATTGTAATCTATTCTATTGTACGTAACGTATATTGTTCGGACAACAACTCTGTTGCAACGCTTTTTAATGTTGTTGCACGCATATCTGAAATTGATCAATTTTCATATTTTCGCTTTTTCAGTTTTGTGATGAAAATTCCAACGCGGATTCAAACGGATTATAATTATATTCTGTCATTTTTTGATTGAGAGGAAAAATGGATAAGCGAAAAAATAAACTTAAATCTGACCAAACACAATTTTATTTAGATATTTTTTTGGAAAATACTTTTATTTTTACTTTATTACATACGTATCACATTACAATTTTTATTTTTTGATAAACTGCAGTACAGTTTTATGGAAAGGATTGCTCTTTACATATTAATTACAGTTAAACTACGTACAAAAAACATAAAAATGAATGTAATTAAGTAAGTAACATTGTAAAAGTAAACTAAAATTTTATCAACAACAAATTTAAAAAAAAATGAAATACAGCAGAAAAAACAAATAATTATATAAGCTCATTCACTTTATATTTTAGGGTTCCACTGGGGTTTCTTTTTTTTTCATAATGTTAACAAGTCGAAAGTGATGGTATTTGAGAAGGAACGCAAGACGATGTGTAAAATACTTGTAGGTAATTAATATTTGGAACAAATAGATGAGTTTGTGTATTTGAGAAGTATGTTCGATAGAAACGGAAAGACAGAGAAAGATTTCGAAAGGTAGGTGATTGCAGGAAATAAAGAGAATGGCACTTTGAATGAAAATATAGCTAATGGGAACTTGTCAACTGAGGCAAGACTAGCGGTTCACAATGGAGTCCTGGTACCAACGCTGATGTATGGAAGTGAGGCTTGGAGCTGGCAGAAGAGGAATGAAAGTAGACTAAATGGAGCGGAAATGAGATCACTTTGGCGTATATGTGGCAGATCCATTTATGACAGAGTAAAGAATGAAGAAATAAAGAAAGAATGTAAAGCTGATATTAGTATAGTGAGTAAAATTAAGAAAGGATCACTTAGGCGGTTTGGTCATATGGAATGGATGAATGAGGAGAGAATGGTAAGAAAGATAGATGACGCAAGTGTTAGTGGCACTAGAAGTAGAAGACGTTCGCAGAAGACTAGGCATGACCAGGTAAACCAGATACGGGAGGATGGTCCTGTTACAAGTCTCAATAATCGTCGAGCATGTATGAGATGTATGAATGTGGATGAGGCGAGATTTGAGTGTCAGGACAGAAAAATGTGGCGCTCTATTCTCTCTGCCTACCCCTGCGGAGAAACAGCGTGATAGTAAGTAAGTAAAAAGCTTATAAAATCGTGGCTACGTATATACATGTAGCTGAAATAAAAATACTGAAATAGGCTGGTGGAGCAACAAGTTTGATTCTTTGATATCCATGATTATATTAGAATGAACCCATCTGATTTCTGAAAAATTAAAAATATCTTCAATTGTAATCCTAATGTTTTGAATAAGACTGAAAATGCAGACTTGTATAGAACAAAGTGAAGCAGACAGCAGAGGAGTATGACTCCAAAAAATCGGGATAAGGCGAGGACAAAGAGGAACATTATTTTACTTCGCCGGTGAGGTTTGGATGAAGTTGTCTTTCATGGGAGCTTTTCAAGTGGCAGCAGCTCAGCGTGGATTTTAGCCGAGAGTCAAGGTGAGTCTAGCGCTTCTATCTTTCGTATCCCTCTTTCTAGATGTTTGTTCTCCATTTTTCTATTAAAAACTCCAAATTGGGCGAGCTTAATTCTTTCAATGATACAAAATTTTTTATTAAGAATACATTTACACCAATGAAACATTGTATTCGAATCTCGCGTAAAATACAATATAGATTAGTGTTAAAAACTTAGTTGCGTATTGTATTGAGTACGCTGATAGATTGCCTGACTAATGCATACCAATCTTTATCATCAACCCTGTGAACTTCCAGGTTCCATCTCCAGATCAGACTTTCCAACCGACCCCTAGTCTAGTCTAGTCTCCCGAACCGGTGCTCTATCTCCCGAAGAAGAACAATAAATTTAAACAAAACGCATAAAAAAATTCATAAAAAAAAATAGCCAACACCCGAACCCGGAACGTTCTGTTGCCGATAACTGATTGAGTTATGATGCATATTACTTACTTACCATCACGCCGTTTTTTCGCGGGTGTAGGCAGAGCGAAAAGAGCGCCACACTTTTCTGTATTGACGCACAATTCTCGCCTCAACCGCATTCGTACATCTTCTCATACAAGCTCGTCGATTATTATGGTTTCTGATTGGACGGTCATCCAGTATCTGGTTTACCTGGTTTGCCAAGTCTTCTGCGGACGTCTTCTATTTCTGATGCCATCAACACTTGCGTCATATGTATTTCTTACCATTCTCTTTTCATTCATCCGTTCCATATGACCAAACCACCTAAGTGATCCTTTTTTAATCTTACTTATTTAATACAGAAGTCACAAAGTTTCATCTATATATGTTTGCTAAGTGATGTATCTATTTTTTCTCATTGAAAACCGACCTTTTGTAAACGATCTTTGTAACTTAGAAGATACATTGATTAGATGAGATTTATCTAAATTTGTTTTAATTATCATGGAACTGTGTTTTGAAAAATATTGACTTCACAAATGAATTGATATTTCTTAAAAAATATTATAAATAAACAAGAAAAAAATATTTTTAGCTGTGATGTTGCATTTTCTGATGATATTTAATAAAAAATAAACGAATCAAAATGAAAAATATTAAGTTGCTTTATTACCGGGATTTGAACCCGGATCTCTTCCTATCCAGGAAGGCGCATTCTCCGATTTTGCTATATTAAAAATGTAATAATAGATGTATCAATTTGAAATATTACAGAATATAACTTCAAAAATTTGTCGATAATGTATTCGGTTGCTTTAGTAAAATCGAAAAATGCGCTTCCTCGGATAGAACTAGGCTTGAATCCCGGTAGCAATTAAATATTTTTTCGATAGATTTTATCTGTATATCTTTCTAATTGATAAATTTAATTTGTTTTATAATAAGTTAAATTATAATGATACGGTGAAAATTAAGGTTATTTTAAGGCAGTAGTAAATATAGTAAAATACAAAGGAAGGCAGGCAAGAGCAAAGCCGTCATCCTGCAGTAAATAAATACGGACTGCAGTAAATAAACAAGGACATTAGCTCAAGTGAACGAAACCTTCATTCGTGTTTCAGCAGTAAAACTTTCTAATAAAAGTTTTACCAAACTACATAAAAAATTAAATGACAATTATGACCTAAATAATATAAAAAATGAAAACATATTATGTTTAATATCAAAGGGGCTATCCTTTTGTTCGGAAAGTTTTCAAGTCAATGTTGAGATCTCAATCTTGTATCCTGCCATAGTGGTAACGGATTTATGTTCTGACTTGTGATGAATTAATATATCGCATGCGGAGCAAAGAAGGAAAATAGTGTAGAGCCTCAAGGCTCGGCGGGGTTTCAAGGGAGAATTTCATAAACGATACTCATTATGGCGTGAGGGGGTCACAGAGCGTTTATGCTTTAATAAAAAGTACATTAGAGATTGATGTATCAGAATTAAAGTGTTATTGAAAAATTAACGGAAATGATTTTTAATGGTTATTGCTGGTCGGTTTAAGTGGAGGGTGGTTACCTACTACCCCATTTTGTCTTTGCGGAAAATCTATAATGTTTTATTTTTTTAATTTTTTATTTCACCCTAAATGTGTTTTGATACTGTGACTACAATCAAAATAGATACCCGTATTTTTAAAATGTTGCTACTTAAAATAATTATTATCCTTCACGTATAATGTACAATTTTATTATTAACACATGGAATTAGTCGTAGCTGAGCGGATTAAGACTACACTAGAAATCAGTTTCTAGAAGCTTATGTAAAAATACACAATTTTTAAACTAGTATTTAGTTAAGACAATAAACTGATTTATTTAACTAATTATGGATAATATATATTTAGCTTATTAGTGCTGCTATTTTATATACCGTATTTGTTATTTGTATAGCTATCTCACGGCAAAAGAAGGTAAGGTGGATAAAAGATGGACAACAAAAGATTCACCCTGAAGACGATATGGCGTAGACCCTGAACATTGAGATAATGCAGCTTACGATCGTGGAAAATGGTGTCTAAAATTACAGTGTATCAAGAAAACATGCGTACCGAAAGG
The DNA here is from genome assembly GCA_022840565.1 of Eubasilissa regina. Lineage (NCBI taxonomy): Eukaryota > Metazoa > Arthropoda > Insecta > Trichoptera > Phryganeidae > Eubasilissa > Eubasilissa regina. Next base: position 10,781,273 of record JAINEB010000020.1, on the reverse strand, counting down.
AGACAGTAATTACTGAGGAAAAGAGAAAGATAAAGAACAAGAAAACGATCAGAACCGTCCTGTCCAGTGAATTCACGTGCATAACTAGTGGAAGAATATTGTAGTTTGAGAATAAGGCTCCTCAATCATACTCGAACTCATAATTGATAAATCATGGCAGGCATTATTCTCGTAACAAAGTACGGCCGAAAAATACATTTACTATGTATCACAGCTAGCATCTCACCGTAGGTATGTCTCCGTACTTGCTGATTAATTTATTGGTAAAAATTCCCCTCAGTTTCTCCATTGAAACTCTTCTGTGTGTGGAGTGGCGCCGTCTTGCTGAAATTGTGTTCTGCTGTTGAATCCGGAAAACAGCTGCAGTTGCGGTACCAAAATCTCTCGCTGAATAAAAAAATAAGAGCCAATAATCCTTCGAGCAGAAATTGCACACCACACTGTCGTTTTTGGATAATGCAAATGTTTTTGATGGCATTTCCTTATGTTGTCGGGGCATCAGTATCTCATGTTCTGTTTATTAATATAGCCATCGATAAGAAAATGTGCTAAGTCAGTAAACAATATGTTTCCAAGCGTTCGTACTGTTCCAAAACATTACAGTGTCGTTCTCGCTAAGGTTTCACGTAAAGAATATAAATTTTCGTTAAAAAACTGCACAATGTGCATGAGTGAAACTGAAGTTTTTTTTTCAAAATAACGTGCACTGTTGATTTTTTCCAGTACAGGTTGCAATCTTCTTTACCGATTTGACGTCGAACTTGAGCCACATGTTCTGACGTCGCTGCTGATGTTGATGGTCTCGAAGGAGTTTGGTTAACCATTGTCCCTTCTTGTCTGACCTTTTGAACCCGGCACCAGATAAGTTACGTGCTCGGCCCATCACTTACTCATCGAATATAAAAGTGAGTACAAAAAGCGCGAATGAATCGCCGCACTTTAAATATTGCTCAACCACGAACGTGCAGTGCGCTCCTGATCAGTGACTCATTACGACTGGAAAATCGGTAAATCATGTTACCCCTCACACTTACCTCACCCTGATGGTTTTAGAGTAATTAGAATTTAATCTTAAAATTTTTCCGCTGGACACCCTATACATATGGTATAAGGCGGCTACATATGATATAGGGCGTGTGTAAAACAGGCCAAGAAATGTAATAATGTAATATGAAATAAAGGATTATTGATTGGTTGTTGTCTGTTTACAATTCAAAGCAGATTTCCAAATGAAATAGTTTCAATAGAGTCTCGTTTGATTGCCCCAGTTGTCGAATAAGCCCCCAATACGAATATATCGTTTTGACACACGCCATTGAATCGGGTCTTCTTTGAACATTTTCAATTTTGCAGAGACTTGTATTTATGAATGTCAAAGCTTCACAAAAGTTTTATGGCGGATTTATGGTAAATATCTGAAAAATTGCAAAAATCGTTCATTAATGATGGATTCTCGGCATATCTCGCGGTAAAATAATCGCAGTTATAAATTATTTTCAAAATCAGCAAAACTAAGAGAAAACTAATTAATATAAAACTATCAGTAAGTAATAAAACACAAATAAAACCTCAATATAATTAGAATTATTCCACCTTTAATTTAGCCGTTAAAACGAACAAAAATTACATCTAGATAGATGATGTATAAGAATAGCAGATAGACGATAATAAACACAAAAATGGTATTTAATTAGTATAATGTACATTCATGGTTTTCTCACTCAACCCTAAACACATTAAAATTTTTAGTTAGGATGAATCATAACCAAAAATTATATTATCAAAACCAACAAAGATTTATGGAAGTTTTAATTTTTTACTGTAATGTAATGCATAATAAAAGAGATAACATTTTTCATATCGCCTCTCCATGTATACATAAATGATTATTTACACGTAAACTCATTCTTTGACGGTGCTACTATAGAAAAAATTTGAACGATTTCATTCGCGACATCTATGATACGACGCGAGATGACCATTCATAAGAGAGATGGTAGCTTAAAATACATACGATTTCGCAATTCACGTAAGACCATAATACCTGCTAAAAATTCGTAGGTTTTCGCTACATCGATAAAAACATTTAATTTAAATTTAATATATATTTACTTACTGTTATATATATATATATATATATACTTACTGTAAAAATGCTATATAATATATAAAAGAGAAAACATTAAGTAGTCGTAACCTAGATATATTAAAAACACGTTAAACATTTTTGCTACTATGGCGAATACTTTTTTTAACTGGCACACTACGTCCAAGACTTACTAAACGTCCATAAAGTCATAGAAATTTATGAAAATAAATGTGGATACGTATTATTATTACGGATAATTTTGTACAAAACCGCTTGCGAGAACTGTTATTTTTGTTTATTTATTTTATAACAGAATAATGCAACGTATTGTTTAATATTTTATTGTATTTTTTATAAAAGTATTGATACAATTTCATGTTTTAATTCCATAGTAGGTATACACGTACAACTTTTAGTTCCTAAAAAAATGACGACTACGTTTCTGGCAAATAACATTAACTTATATGTATCATAGAGACGTAGTGGGATTATTTTAAAATAATGAAGTAAAATTATGAATACTAAAATTACGTAATATTACCCTTTTCTAAAAATATTAAAATTTGGCTGTTTCGATGTTAAAACTGTGTGGAATTCCACTATTAGTATGCTAAACATAAATAACTGAAAGTTTATCTATATCTGTGTTGTGGAAACAAACTATTATGGCCCGGGTGCATGAATCTGATTTGTATTACATTTTTAGACTCAAGAAAATCTCTGAGATAGGGATAATGCTCTCATGAGATTTTTGTAGACTAATGATTCAATGTATACACGCCAACGTTGTGAGATACGCCGTCTCACTTCACGCTTATTGTACATCAAGTGTCAGTCCATTGATCATTGATGTTCCGTTCGTCAGTTGGGTGGATTTAAATCTTCCCAATATCAGATACAAACAATATCAGATACAAACAACGCCACAGGCGTTGCCTGATTTTATCCTATTATTTATTTGTTGTTGGATATGTCAAATTTATTTTCAGATATTTAAACTATTTAACTGATTCAAAATCTACAATGAATTGATTAATACTTTTTATATGTAAACATAGTTTTATGCGATTTGATTTGACAATAAAAAGATTAGAAAAAAACTATGAAATAGACCGCAGTAATAAGTGTGATAGAAGAATCGACCAACATTACCAAGCCGTCGGTAATAATTCAGGCATGAAATTCATGAAAGCGGTAAACGTCCAACCAAACGTTGCCAGATTACACAATTCTTCCCTGGCCACCGCCGATATAATCCTAACACAATTGATATCACTATTTTTATGAGTCCACGTTCCGATGATTCCAAACCCGCCCGTAACAGCTCCTCGCGTTCCGTCATTCCGCGTCACGTCACGCACGGGAATATTTCAACTTCGTGACTACAGGGCGATTCATACACCATCCGAGCATCAATCTTCAGTTCCCTGCGAGGACAGGGAGGTCGGAAATTACCTACTACCCCAAATATATAAATACATGGGTTGCTAATTTTTTTGAAACTTTTTCATATAATCCCCCGCAAGGCATCTGTGGGGTTCTTGCGTAGGAGATAAGCTATGAATCCTAAAAATATCTGGATTATATAAAATTCTATATAATGAATAATAATATATTTATACACGCTTCAGCTGTCGAATGTACTTCAACTTTAAAATAAATTTATTAATCAGATAAATGAGATAAGGTGACAACGAAGAAGAAGATAATTGATTTAAAAAAAATACAGGTATTCCACAAAGATGGCGATATCCTATGTCACTTGAAATAATTTTACGTTATTTAATAATAGAATAGGTATTTTGTAAACATTTTCAATTCATATTTTTTTAATGATCTCGTGACATTATTGTAGTAATTAAAAAAATATATTTTTGATAATTAATAAGGAGGTACTTAACAACAATTAAAATAATTTTAAACGTGATTATAATCTCGCTATATACTCAACATTATTATTGATGGTATATAAGAGTGATGATTAGGTTTTTTATTGAAAAAGGTGATATAATAAAATTAACATATTATTATTATATTTAAAGCCTATTCCATCCACATTCATTCACTCAATCCCTCCAAATCAAGAATTTCAATCCCTCATCGTGATCTTCATGAATCCCCATCCTCTTACCTCCACTTTTCTCGGCATCTTGCAGATTTGAGAGCTGTCATCAAATAAATTGTCGCTTTTTTAACTTGATCGGTCCAATAGGTGAAGGATCTTTCTCTTACTCTCTGTACTTTAACGTGGTTCTCCACAGCAAGGTTCTTCGAGCTATCTTCTTAAAATGTTGGAAAATTCGTCATATCCAAATTGATGAGAGTTTTTTTCTTGGTTTCTTGATGCAATTTCTGTAGAATGTAAACATTTGTGCATCTTGCTGTTCATGGTAAGCGCAGTATGTATCTCCAGTACCACATCTCAAAGGTATTAATCCATCTTCTCTTGCTTTCAGGGTCCTTTCCATCAGCTCTCCTAAACTTCAGGAAACTTCTTCGATGATTAGCACGAAGCATTGTGTGTTACCCAATAGTGTTTGTAAATATTGAGCACGTACTACGAGAAACCGAATACACAATACACAATTGAGTAGCTTGTTGGTGTAGTGGTCAAGACGTTGGCCTAGTGATCTAGTGGTCAGGGGTTCGCGCTTCGTTCCAGGACACCAGCAAGTTAGTCCTATTTTCATAGCACAAGCATTTAGCTTAGTTTGAAAATAGTAAGAATATTGATGTGACATGTATTCTGTGTACGCATCTCTATTTAAAAAAAATAAAAAATAAAAATAATTCTAGTCAGTGTGATGAGCTTGTAGCAAGACATAACACTTCTTGACAGTTCAGTCATAGACAAAACCACACAGAAAAGTTGTGCGATGAGGTATAGGGTAGAGAGAAGAAGGGGGGGGGGGTGGCAGATAGGTATAGTAAACCTAACGGAGTATCCACACCTGCACGGCCATCGGCGATGTGTAAAATACCGTCATAAATTAAGAAATATATTTTGACGTAGAATTTATCAGTATTTTAACTACTTTTAAAATTAGCAATATTAAGTTTGTGGTTAAAATTCATATTTTTTATTTATTATCTTTGTTTTATTAACCACTTGAATTGAGTTTAAATACATCTACCGGTTTCGAAAACCATTTTCCCATTTTCCCATTTTCTTCAAACCAAAATTCATAACATGACATCCTGAAGAAGAAAATGTTATTTTTCGAAACCGGTAGATGTATTTAAACTCAATTCAAGTGGTTAATAAAACAAAGATAGTAAATAAAAAATAGTATTTTAACTATTATATAACTGTACGTACGGTGAACTAAAGGTCGACTAACTTGGTTTGTTGATAATCTCTCGGGTCCAGGTTCGAGTTTACAACATGGAGTTATCATCTAGTTCAAAGAAGCAGATAATTTACTATGAATATATGAACGTAGATTTATCGTTAAAGAACTTAGTATCAGATAAACTACTGAAATAGCTGGGTGTTAGTCTTCCAGAGAGCATCAATAATTGTGTAATTGTGATGTGTCCGGAGCGTTGTATTCAGTGCGTGATGATTCGTCTTAATAGTAATGTTTGGTAATTTAATAGTAATTCTTTTGAAGGTTGTTTCGCAAACATAGCGTAATTTTGGAAGATTTTTATTGAATTGTATAAATTTGAGCTATCAATTCTTAAATAACACTGGTCAACAAATTTAATCTTTTTTAAGGTAACATTGACAAAAATAGGGATATATAAAGTATTCTGTAGTCCTAAATCCGAAAATCATATACTGTAACACGTACAGTTTTTTTGTTGCAGTGTTTACAGTGTTACAATCTAATGTTTATTTAATATGAACATATAAACATGTTAAATCTAAACAATGACATTTTAATAAGGATCATGTACAATAAAAAATAAAAAATGTTAGATGAAGATATCATACAGCGACAAAATATTTCACTTTTTTTTCTCGTATTCAGTATAATTTTCTCTTTTTAAAAACAAGTAGTAGTCGCCCAACATAGATGGGTTCCAACGTCCCTGGTTTCGTATTTCCATTATTCTGATGTTCTGATGAAATCTCTTTCCTTGTTCGTTACTTACGGAACCCAAATTTTCCGGAAAAAAATCCAAATGCGAGTGCAATAAATGTATTTTTAAGGACATGCGACATCCTAGTAGTTCATAAGCTTTTAAGAGGTTATCTGTGAGGGTTTTATAATTCTCATCTTTCTTGTTACTCAGAAATACTTTCACTAAACAGTTCCAAGCTACCAATTCCTTGTCATTTAATTTTTCTTGATAAAAGAAATTTGAGGTCCATAAAAGATGCCTTCTTTTAGTTTTGCATCACTTAACTGAGAAAATATTTATTTTAGGTACTCGAAACCGTTACCCACTTTGTCCAAAGCTTTAACAAAGTTTTTCATTTGTCCAAACTTGTATGGAGAAGCGGCAAAAGCACCTTTTTTGGGTTAACAAGGGGGGCATATCTTATGTTTGAAGTACCTGGTTCAAAATATGTTCTATGAGGCCAATTTGGATACTCAATTTTGTCATTTTGCTTTTTTGAATACCCTTCTGTTTTAGTGATACACAAGTAGCAATCACTTACATGATTAGTAGGTTCTCTCCACACCATAAAAGTGCATGCATACGATGCAACTATTGCACTAAATTTAGGTGACAGCTCACACAGCAAACATGAGAGATTCCACTTTTGTCTTGATCTCCAATTTGGCACTTGAAATATAAAACAGGCATTTTTAACTTCCTCGGATATAGATCAAGCCTGTGACTTTAAAATAAATCGTTCACATATATAATAAAACTTATCCGCTGGATTTTTGCAACATCGATGACTAGAACTTGTCTTTTTATTTAAAATATGACAAAAACACTTGACTGTACTGTACACGAGACAAACTGAGCTTTAGAGAAACATAAAAGTGCAGTTAAAGGTTCGTAGAATACGTTGGAAATATCCCCGCTACCTCTCGTGGTAATTCTTCCTACATTGTCTATTTCAATAATCTCATGATATAAGCGACAAACAGGTACTCGAAAATGGGACGTGCCAGGCCATTTCTGTGAAAAAGTGTTTTAACAACTACCTAAACGAAACACAAAAATAGCATTTTCATTAATGTTACAAAAATCATGTCGATCTGTGTAGTTACAGTAATCTTGAGGCTTTACAATTAATTCCTTTATTAAATTGACCTGACTGTATTGGCTTTTTTTTAACAATCATTATTTATACCATTTTTGTCGCGGTCTTCTTTCTTTCTTTCGTAGGATGACGAGAAGATCTATTAGCGCTTCCGCATCGTTGCAGTTGCACTGTACCGATGTTATGGTTGACTGAGAGATTGTCACAGGTTGATCGCTATGTATGACTAAAGTTGTGCTTTAGTTAACATAACAGGTATACCTGTCAGGTATATCGTTGCGTATATGGCCGGGTTAATCTAAGTTAGTACTTCCATAATTACATTGATAGACAACCACAGAAATATACCTTCGTATATGTATATCGGTAATGCTTGATGACTTAGTTCAAATATTAGAATTACCTCATGGACCATCTCGCCGAGATATTTATCTGTATACAAGAACATTGAATTCTATCCTTTAATTTTTCTTGCTGAGATACCACACGATTAATGAGTTACTACTGAATAATTAAATAAATAATTTATTATTTTAAATATTTTGTATTTTGTTGTATCTCTGTAGGTTCCCAAATATTTCGATTGTTCTCGAAAATGTTCGTGACTGCTCGCGTGAATATTCTGTGAAGCCGCGGCTGTATCTTAAGCAATATCGATATGCCGATGATATAAATTCCGACGCACCCACTCTTCGTACCTTTCGCGATCAGATTGAGATAGAGGTGAGATATAAATCGACATTTTTTATAGCGCATATTTTGGATGTATAAGAAAATCATCAAAAGATTTCCCAAAATTAAAACGGTGTTTTAAATGGCCGGTGTTATACTGGGTTTATTTTTCATTCAAATTTTTGATTATAACTGGGTAGCAAGGAATTGCTTGTATTGTATTGAATGAGAAGCCAACCAAGATCTTTTTATATGATTTATCGTATGATATATATATTTGATAAGGGATACAATTTATTTATATGCATGTGATATTAACACTTTCTTGCGGATATACACTTTTATTATAATTAACCACACAGTCAGTCGCCTTTCGGCTATGGAACGTGGCAGATGTTTGTCACCGTTGGAATGTGTGTAACTGGTGGAATGATATTATTACGCATTTAATTGCGAATTGGCTTACTTACGTTCTACTGTGATATATAAATTCCCTTTATGAAAAAAAAATTTTTTTCAACATTGGAAAATAAGTTTGACGGAAACTTCCGACGTGATCGCACAGCGGCCTCTATTGTCTATGAAACGACTCATCGAGCAAAAAGCAATCAGTAGCAATATCAAATTAATTTCCGATAGTGAATAAATAATATGTATGTATTAAATATGTTTTTTTTTAAATAGAGTTGACACGAATTAGGTGTCACATCAATATTATTAATATTTTCAAACTAAGCTAAACGCTTGTGCTATCTAAATAGTACTAACTTGATTACCTCCTGGAACGAGGCTCGAACCTCGGACCACTAAATCACTAGGCTTGTATCATAACTACTAGACCACAAGCACGAAATATTAATTTAAAAAATCAATATTTTATGATTTCTTTCTACCACCGAAATGTAATCATCGATGATCACAAAACATTTTTTCTTTCATGTATATTATTTGCGGATAATATTACCGAAATTTGCTTATTTTCTGAAGTGTACGTTCCAGTTATTTTAAATTGATACATCTATTATACATTGATATATTAAAATTTATATTAAAATACCACTGAACTATGTTCTGAAACAAAACTACAACTTCACAATAATAATGTGTTCTCTTTAAAATACATATTTAAACACTTATTTAACGAATCAGTTAGAATTAGATTAAGATCTCAACTCAATGTTAATGGAGCTGATATCGAATGTACCTTTCATATTTTATTTCTGAAAACATTATCAGAATTCTCTGACACTATAAATAATTGTTTTAATTTGATTTAACGAATTTAAATTATTTTTTGTTGTCTCAATATTTAAATAATCTTCTGGTGATCAAATGGTCCGGTATTCAATTCTTGTACCGGAAGACTGTGAAGTTAGTCTGATTTTTAAGAAATAACAAAATTAATTAGAAAACATTTGCGAACACTATTAAAATATCATTTCTCGTTGTAATATTTTTCTTAAGCTTGTCAATAAATTTGTAATATTTTAAATAATTTATTTGTCTACCTTTTATATATACAATTTACTGCCAGGGATTTATTTTTAATTATAATTGTTATGGAGTTCTCAAAATGTACGAAATATTATAAGAACTGTAAACGATACTCTAGCTTCTGAACAAAAGGAAGCCGTCTTTTAGAAACGAGGTAACGTTATATTATTCTTCACGTATATCTTTTATGCCAATTTTAAGGATTTATGTTACAATTTTGAATGAGATAAATATTTAATGATAAAAAATTGTATTATATTTATAATAATCTATAAATTGTGAGATATTAAAGGTAACTTACGCTTGCTTACAAGGATGTAAGCTTTGGCATTGCAAGCTGAAAATAAATGATAAATTTAATAAATTGAATGGCTCTGAGTAATCAGAAATAGAGCTTTATATCAGTTCATTAAAATACTTATTACATTAACTCGCCAGCCTACTGTCAATGAATTCCGGTATAAGCAGTGTTTGCTGATTTCCCGATGTGTTTATTTTGCTAATGGTGTTTGGTTTGGGGCGCTTGGCACGTGATTGCAGATTTAGTGCGGACGGATAATCGGAAGCATCCTATTGATCGGCTATTTCTGTCGATGGAGTTTGTTGAATTTGCAATTTAAATAATCGAGATTTTTTTATTAATTTTTTTGTTTTTTTTTTTTACTTACGTAAAATGTGTTTTATTGAATTTTAGGTTGTATATGGCATAAGGACTTTTATTTATTTTGTTTATAACTTTTGTTCAAACTTTTTGCTTAAATACTGTATCCACAAAGTGCCATTTTAAATGCTTGTTTACCAGAGGTGTGCGAAAAATATATTTAAATAAGCTGTGGACAACTTAAATTTCTAGAAAAAAAATGTTAATGAAACATTTATTGGAATTAAATATATCTAGATAATTAAAATACCAATAATCAATTAGGTACATAATTTAATCCACTTTAGACAGATAAAAAACAATAGCAATATCTAAGACAATTTTTATATTAATAATTCGGAATAGTCCCAAGTGCGCAACGATACTGGTAATATAGTTTTTAGCATAAGAATTTGAATATACAAGCTCCTTGTATTATTATTGGTGAATGTAAGAATGCTAAGTCCTGAATAAGTTGTTTGGCGTGGGTTTATACACAGTGAAAATATTTCAAATTCATTATTTTTGGAAATACTCTTAATTAATATTATGGTGAGTGTACACAGAGCGACATCTAGCGGTGACGGCAGATACGATTATATAATAACAAACGAATGATTCGCATGATGAGCGGCGCGCACACCATGCTGCAGAGTGGGAGGAGAGCACTGCCTCTGACCGGTCTGCTCAAGACAGTTATTTTACTTCCTGGCTAGTTCGTACTTATCAACAGCGTTTTACATCAACCACCATTCTTACTTTACGCTGCATAATATAACCTGTGTAATGATTGTAAATCTTAACTCGATGAAATCAGTGCACTTCATAAAAGTATATTTTTTCAATTGCTCACGCCACTGTCCTGAATAACTTCATTTTCTACTTCGTAAACTAAGATGAATACAGAAATATACGAACACGAATGGTGAGCCATCTTGGAGGCGAGTTTTACAATAGCTATTTGAAATCTATATATCTGTGTGATAATAATCAAATTGCACGAATAACTCCATGACTTGAAATAATCATTTTAATATCTTGACAGTATGACGTAATATAATATTACGTTGTCTAAATTAATAATGTTTTAACAATAAAATAAAAAATCTGGTTTTGCAATTTTATAACTGAATAATAAATAGAATTTAGAATTTATTTAAGACGAATAATCGGAAACTTCAAATATCATTTTATTAATGGTGATGAATCGACTTCAAAATCGATAGTATGTACTGATAACAATAATTATTGCATTGACTCAATGTATAGATAATCGAAAGCGACCTATTATTCGACATGATAAATGAAACGCAACATCAATGATGATAAGAAATTTTGCCAAAAAAAAAAACTACAATGAGTGAGAAAGTTATCAAAAAAAGCGTTTGAAATAATATGACTTGATGCGATGAGAACATCTTATTTTTAAATGGTTTTCTAATTATTTCTTATTTTTCTACTACGTTGAACCTTGCGGTAAGAAAGTAACCACTCAGGCTGAAATGTAATTAGATTTTCACTAAAAAAAATGGAAATACTTATCGCATTCGACTGGAATCGAATGTGAGTCAAAAACACAAAAATCATTGGAGGTCCCTGAGGACTTTTTAAATAAAAAACAGTACGAAAATTATATAGAATATTAAACAATTATAATAAAAAACAAAAAACAAAATTACACTTTTTCGTTGTAATGTTGCAATTTCAAAACATAATTCAGTTATATTTTTAATACAAATTAAATTAATCACTTAGGAAAAAATACAAAAATAAATTAAATGTAAGGAGATATTATATAGGAGAGTCACGAGAATATTTATTATTATTTCTTCATTGAATTCTGAATTCTCTTAAATTTAAGTTTTAAAACTTGATTTTTTACCCCTGCATAAAAACTGTGTATCGGATTTGAGGAGATCTGAGTTATGCATGCATATGCGTTATATATCTTCTTGGGCTTCGAATTGTATGTTAAATAACTATATAGAATAAATAAAAATACTATCAAACACAGTTTCTAAGTAATCTTCACTCGATCCAAGATGGTCAACATTTATCAACACTTGTAAAAAAACGATATACAGTGTTGTTGCATGGAGGGGGGGGGGGGTGTTTTCTTGCTCTTTGTGTAACGAATTTAAAAAAAAAAATATATATATATATTTTTATCACTTTTTTATCGCTGAGAAGTACATACCTCCATTCTGTGTTCAGTAATACTTTAATACTAGAAGGAACGTACCTACATGCAATTCTGTGTAAATTAAAAAATATATACAATTTTACAATCTATAAAATTAACGATAATTTTTTATTTCCATTTATGTGTATACAAAACTGATACACTTATCTACTTATTTTTTGCAAGGAATAATTTTTTGTCATTCATAGCTCTCTCCATCGATTTTTATTCTGCGCCAGGTCTTTCAATTTCCAGTACATTTTTTATACACTTCATTTCAGCAAACTCATGTGAAACTGGCTACATAGAAACATTAATATTGTTCATCTTTTGGGTACAACAAATATATTAGGTACTTCAAAACGAAAGGTGTAAATTATGTTTTATCCTAATTATAATATATTCTCTATTTTAATACCCCTCTGTCAATCACAGTGGTTTAAATAAAATTAAATAAAAATACAATTTTTCTATCCTTTCCGCTTATTCTTACGGGGAAACGGTATGGCGTTAAGTAATAAAGTGAGTTAGTTTGTTATGAGCATAAAAAAACATGGATAATTTTATCCTATTAGAAATATCAATTTTATTATAATATATTACTTAAATATTTGCTGTCGATTTCTCCCTTTTAGTTGGTTATAGCAAACATCCCCAGATTTAATCGCTGAGGGTGCATTTAGAGACGGTGAAAATTTAATGTATTTAGAGATTTGTGCATATTGACTTTGGGGGGCTGGGGTGAAAATTAAGGGGGTGGATCAATTAACTCCCCATCAACCCTCATTGCTGGATAGAGCCTTTTCACTCCGTGTAATTAGGCTAATGCCTGTAACAGACACTCTGTGACGTCACAATATTCCTATAATTAAACCATGCACGGTTTTCTAGTTAGAAATTTGCGGCAATGTTTGATATTTTGATGGTGTCGTTTTATGGTTACTGCTTCAAATGATCACGTTTTATGGGCAATTTGTTTCGCAGTATCAGGGCTCTTGTGTTTTTTTAATGCCCCGCGTTCCACGGCTTATTTTCCCTTCAAAATATCTTAAAGTATTTTGTGTGCTCATATTTTTTGGTTTACTTTTAAAAGTTTCATTATTGGTTAACAAATTTAGTAAAATAATTACATTTATATCATTTCGATTGAAGTAAACGTATTCTTAAAAATGTCTGAAACATTTTAAAGAATGCGAAAATTTCTTTGCTTTTAACCTATTTAATAAAAATATAATCCATAATAATCTGTGAAACTCTTTAATATCTCTAGGTTAAGATTACTTAAACGTTTTCTATTTTATATATTCAATATCAGTACGTAAATATATTATATTTAAAATGAAGTGTACATTGTAAATCAAAACATTGCGAAATCGTACGAATTATGAACTGTCACCTCTCTTATCTAAGGTTATCCCACGTCGTATCATAGAAACCGTGAATGAAATCGTAAGAATTTTTTCTATGGTCGCACTGTCAAATCGAAGTGTGTAAACATGATCTCAGTTTTTTCAAGAATATGGTCGCACTGTCACACGATTTTTTCTTTTATTATGCATTACTATACAGTCAAAAATAAAAATGCCATGAATAATTTTTGGTTATGATTGCGACTTAATATTTGTCAAAATCTGCGCTGTTTTAATCGATTGCTTATCTGCTAGTTTGTGTTATTGTCAGCTTCTTTTCAATGAAATCTCATTTTTGTTGTAAGGTTGCAATTTCAAAACATAGTTCTATGATATTTTTGATACAAATTAAATTAATCAATTAGAAAGTATATAATAAATCTATTAATCGAAAACATATTTGGTTGCCTCTGGGATTTGAATCAGAAACTTTTACTATCCGGGAAAACGTATAACAATTCAGCTACAGCAACCGATGATGTTTATGACAAATTTGGAAGTTATATTCTATATATTTTTATAATTGATATCTCTATTATTCTATTTCTAAAAGCAATCAACTTTATATTGAGAGGAATTCCAGTAGCAAAAATATTTCTTCAATAAACAGATTTTTTCTGTATATGTTTCTAATTGATTCAAATTCGCTTAAATGTAAATGTTTATCCAAAATTTAATAAAAAAGAGTTGACATAATTTTTGGCATCTCCTGACAAATATTACTGAAAGGTATTTAAGATTTTTGCAATATTGGGTGAAAGCGTTTAAATTTAGAATAATATGATGTGGTGTGAAGATCCAGGTTCGAATCCCGGCAGTAAGAATAACATTTTTCGATAAATTGAATTTTCTTGTATATTCTTCTAATTGATACATTTAGTTCATATTAAAATATCACAGAACTGTGTTCTGAAAAAACTAAAACTTTACAATAATAATGTGCGTATTTTTTAAAAATAGGTACACAGATTTGTAATCAAAACAATGAAAAAGCACAATAAATTGATAAAATATTTTCGTAAAAGTTCGTTATTTATGTGGGGATGTGGTTTAAAAACTAGGTAGTTAATCAGAAGAAGTATATATTGAAAAGTTTTTTGTTAACGAATACAATGGATCCAAACAAAAAAAACAAGAATTCAAAAGAAAAATGTGAATAGTCACGTTCTAAAAATATCCATCAATACGCATAGCAAATACATATTAGCATTTTTATGATAATACCCCTCCATACATTCCCTTTTAATGGCCATCGATAAAAAATACTCTGAGTTTTTCGCAGATCATTTGATATTCAAACGTTTCTTAAATGCATCCCATCTCTTCTTAATCACTGGATGACTTGCGGTTTTCGAGGCAAAGTGGAAAAACCATAAAATATTCATCATATATTAAAATAACTTTAGTGATAACCGTCTACGCTAATATATTACGTACCGACTCTCATTTTATATGCATTATCATTTTGTATAAAAGTTTTGAGAAATGGGAATAAGAAACTCTCTTCGAATATGTTAAAATAGTTAAGTACCTTGATCGCCTCGCTATTAAGAATTTTTGTATTATTCATATTTTTTACTCTTTTTTGTAACTTAAATATTATTATTTTTTTAATATTTTCCATTAAAATATAAAATTTCAAAAATAATCTGTATATTTTTAATACATATATACAAACTGAACTATAATCTGAAAAACTGTAACTTCACAATAATAATGTTGTATTAATTTTATAAAAATTTTATGAAACTGAATAAATTAATTTAATTCTGGCATCTCCTATCGGATTTTACTCAAAGTTGTTTGATATTTTCCGTAAATATAAAGTAGATTGCTTTCAAATAATGGAATAATAAACGTGTCAATTTGAAAGTGCGACATATAAGTTAGAAAATTTTACGTTAACTTACAATTTTGCGATAGGTCAACCCATTCCCAGGATAGGAAGGGTTCTCGGTTCGAGTCTGGATTGCGACAAAAATATTTTTTCGATAAATTGATTTCATCTGTATATCTTTCTTATTGATACACTTTATTTTTAATTATCTGATTTTAATTTTATTGACTTGTTCAGTCTTATCGATTACATAAGTTAATGTAAAATTTTGTTTAAAAATTTAAAGTTAAAATGTGAAAAGTATTTAGAACTGTTTTTACTACTCATTGGCTTCATGGTCCATCGGGGGTCTTCGCCTGATGTATAAGTCGACACCAGGTATCTCTCTCTGAGACAGATACACGGAGCGTCTCCAGATATCTCCCCACATTGTCGCTCTACCTTAATCTGGGTCTGTCAAGAGATCGCTGAACCCTCAATGGTTACAGTAATCATTATCATCATCTCCACGAACTCCCGCCCTCTTTTCTCGGCATACTGCAGATCTTAGGACTGTCATCTGAAAAGTACATATTATATTTTTCACTTGGGAGTTCAACGGATTGGGGAGACGGGTCTTCATCTTTCTCTCTGTCCATCGACATTGTCCACTATAACAAGCATCTCTAAGCTATATTATCTTTATTAGGAGAACACATTATTATTGTGAAGTTGTAATTATTCAAAACATAGGTCTGTGATATTTTAAATATGAATTAACTATATTAATTAGAAAGATATACATGTAAAATCAATTTTATAGAAAAATATTGTTGTTGCGCCACCGGGATTCGAATCTGGATCTCTTTCCAAACCGGGGAAGGTGCATTATCCAATTATACTACAGCGACGATATATTTAGCAACAAATTTTTAAACCTATATGTTACCTTTTTGATATTAATACATTTAATCGTTCCATTATTTGAAAGAGCCACCTACCTTATTTTTTTCGGAATCTAAAATATCTTTGAGTAATCTGATAGCAAACGCCATAATTATCAATATTCATTTCATTTTTATAAAATTTTGGAAAATTTGTCTTTAAAAATATCGTCGCTGTAGTACACTTGGATATGTAAAATGTATATATGACATAATATATGTGAATCCCCACCCGAAGAAGGCGATCTCTAAAAAATGTAAGAGCTAAGGGGTAGAATTAATTACAGCTTCCCACGCAAATAAAAGTTGGGATTTAATTAAAATAGCTCCACGGAGAATAATAATTAAGCTTACGGTGTTAAGGTCCAGACATATTATTAGCCCGTGTTACGTCATAGAATAGGGAAATGGTTAGGAAAATGTAATTAAAAGGATCCTATTATAAATTCTATTACGCTAATATCTTTTAGTTATTTTAATTTTTTTATAATTAAGTAATTAATTAAGGAATCTTTTTTATAATGCAAATACTACAATTGAATTTCATTAAGTTATTTAAAAAAATATATTTCTTAAATAAAACGTTTTCAGAAAAGGGAGAGCTTTTTTCGGTACAGCGCAAGGCGAAACTGAAGATATATATTTTTTTAATGTGCTGTACACATTCTCATACACAAAATCTCAATATCTTTCTGTGTATCACACGAAGAAAAAATGATATATTCGATCGGTGTTAATTTCTTCTGAAATGTGAATATGTAACCTTTTTGTTCTGTAGGTACATTTTACAAAATAGTAAACAAATAATCGTCAGAAAATTTAAAAATATTTAAGAATATAATATTGCTGATAAACTGCAGATAGGTAGGTATGTTATTTGAATTATTACATTTTTTCACGGAAGCCGTTCTATTTTCGTTTTTCGAAACCGTTCTAGGACAGGTCTTTAACCCTAGTTCACAAATTATGTAATTATGTTCACGGATATAAATAGAGGTTTTTATTACTTTTATTTTATTAATTTTTTACTTCTTCTTTTTTACTTACATATACATTTTAATTATAATTTTTTGCCAAACTGCATGGCAGTTTTACGGAAAGGATTGCAATTCACCTAGTTAAACATTTTTTTTATAAATAAAAATAATACAAGGAGAAAAAATTAGATAAGGAGATGTTAGATAAAATACTTAAAAAGATACAAAGAATATATAAAAGTAAATATATATAAAGAAAAAAAATCAATCTTTTGAAGTGATAAATAATTTTTACAGAGTGTAACAGACCTAGTCAACAGTATTTTATGGATAAATACCTGAATATAATATAGTACAACAGTGAATTAAAAAATTAGACAAGAATGTGTTTCTACACTTTGCATTTTTCAGTTTGTCGCACGGCGTTCTGAAGGAATGACGAACTTAAAGTGCACAGAAAAATAAATTACCCACCAAAAAAAAAAATGGAAGTTAAGTGTACAAATCGTGGAATTATTATCAATGAACTGTTAGCCTTTATACAGTGGAAGATTGATTGTATCGATGAAGTAACACTTAGTTAGTTGTGATGGATTCTCTGAAGAAGAAGTCGATCAGGCGAAAGATGTTTTCTTCGCGCAAATTTCGGGAAGGCGCGTGACGAGGAAAGGAGAGCGCCAGCAAGCAAAGGATTTTCAAGATATCATCAAAGCTATGAAGGAGACGGATCCAGACAATCTACCCATTTTTGTCGCTCGCCAGCTGGAGAAATTACCATCTGGCAACATACAGGTACAGCAAGAAGATATTTCCAGCCTAGTGAGAGACGTGGCCGCCTTCACGATGGAGGTATTTATGTTAAGAGCCCAGATAACTGCGCAGATATCATCACCGATGCCGACAACTTATCTTCAAGACCACGCCCTGAGGGAGGATATTGTATATTTGCGAACACAGATTGAAGCCGTTCGCGCTGAAAATGCTTCGAAACCGATTGAGATAAATTCACCAGGCACTTCAAAGGAGCGATCCGGCACACTGGATTACTCTAAAGCCGTAAGACATAAAAATAAACAAATAAAAGTTATTGATAACAATATTGGCATTACAAATAGTAACGAGGTCATTGGGGTGTTATCAGCCAGCGCCGCCTCGCATTGCGGGACTGCAGCGTCCTCAGCAGGGCCGGCGCTTCGTCCAACTCCGGAGTCTCAGAAAAGAGCCGAACGTGAGGATGGCCAAAATATCCAGGGACCACCACCTTGCGGACCGTCGAATGTCGTGATTCCTGAAAGCGAGTTTCAGGTGGTAAAAGTGAAAAAAACCTCGCCGCACTTTAAAAATCAAAAAGGTTCAGCTCAGTCGACCACATTGAAAGTAGCTGAAATACAAGCATCGCTTTATGTGTCTCGCTTTGATAAGGATGCATCTGTACGAGATCTCGAGGAATACCTTGAAAGCGTTGGACACAACATGGTCAAACGAATCTCTATCCATACTAACAGTCTACATGTCAATGTGCGATGCGAGATATTTTGAAGAATTTACAGACTGTATGACAAAAATTCACGCAATAGTTGAAGAGAAAGACCATGCAAACTGCGTTATCATTGGTGATTTTAATGCGACTCTGGGATCTTTATTTGGCAACAAGTTAACGATATTTTGTTCAGAAAATAATTGCAGACTTGCTGACATAGAAACACTTCCCATGGATAGCTATACGTATCTGAGTGACGCACACGGTACCACCAGTTGGCTAGATCATTGTTTTGCGACCGAAAATGTATGTATAAAGGTTACTAATATCTTCATCGATAATGATATTGACTCGAAGGACCACAAACCAATGTCGGTGACTATCGAGATGAGTAATGCATCATGTGTTACGCAGATTTTATACTGTTTACCTTTTCAGCCCAATGCATTTAGGTGGAACCCGAAAACTCAATCCCAAGTAGAAAACTGTTTCGTGACAGTAAAAGTTTTACTGAAGAATATTAAACTCGAAACATTGGAACATAGCAATGATAACATAATACATAACAGTTGTGGAGGATCGCGATCTACATGAACTCTCGCTCTCTTAACAATGCTCCTCCACTTTTCTCAATATCCTGCAAACCTTAGGGCTGCCACCAAAGAAGTGCCTGTTGCTTTTTCCACTTGGTTGGTCTAATAGGTGGGGGATCTTCCTCTTCTCCTTGTTCTTCGACGTGCGCCACAACAATAAGCTTCTCCAAATTATCTTCCCCTCTCGCAAGATGTCCAAAAAATTAAAGAAAACTCTCAGTCAAATAGTTGAGAGCCTGTCCTTGATGCTTAGTTCCGGCAAGATGGAGACATTCGTGCGGCTCGCCGTTCATATCCGTCTTCTCTCCGTTGTTTTCAGGGTCCATAATTCCACACCATATTTTTTTAATGTTATTTTATTCTGTTTATGTTCTTAATATACGTATATATTATACATTATAAACATTCTTATAAGTATACAAAAAAGGCGAACAAGCATCATAATATGAGAGATGTTCACTGTCGCCTTAACTAGACCGAAGTCTGTACTAAAGGAGACAGGTTCATCCGTTGTCTATCATATTAATATGAAAACCTTTATTAATATTATTAGAAATGAAGCAAACAGGGTTATGAAGAATAACATAATAAATACGTGAAATACTCTCGTTATACCATGATTGAAACACTACGCAAAACAGAAAAATAAATATAAAGATATGATTGATATATATATATATATATATTTTTTTTTTAAATTTAAATGTAACTAGAAAAATTTATGGAACAAATAGTATTTGATTTGATGTTAATTAATTAATTGCTTAATTCAATTCATTGTTTTTTTCCACAAAGCAAGACCCAAAAGAGATACATATGTAATATGTACGTAGTGATAAATTTAACCGTTGTTGTCGGGTAGACGTCTGGTGGCAGGACACGTGTTATTTGATAACTCTGATATAAGTGAACGCTGGCGTGTCGCCCAAAACGAGCTTGTGCAAGCCTAACCTTCGTTGTCTTAAAAATACCGCGGTCTTCCTATATTTTGTCAAGTTTGGTTATATAAATTTTCACGCCATACCTATCCGTCGTTTAATTTCTAGTTCACAACTACCGTGATTATTGACCTGAGATAATTTAAATCTGAACTGAAAAACTACACAAAAACATAATATTATCATGTAGGTACCTATATATAAAATTTGACAATAATTATGTTAAATATAACTACAATATTATTTATTTACATAAATCATTTGAGTCGAGTAGCTTACGCATTGAAATAATAATAGGCGTAATTTTGTGCGCAGCACGTGCCACGATGAGCACAACACGGGGCTCGTACGTCACACCGCGACAGCGGAACTAATGTTATCTCACCCGCCGAGGGTGTAACGTAATACGATTATAATTGTTTCACATTCCACCCTCCGAGTCCCTTCTGTAAGGTACGAACAAATTTGATGAGAATGTGCACGTATGCAGGGCGTACATTCTAAACGGCGTAATTGCTCACCTTCGAGGCTGGCGTGTCTGTTGGACGTTTGTCATTGAAATGCACGAGAATTAATTTACTCCGGATTTATGGCGTCGTGTTAAAAAAATAATTTGGCTTGCAAAGTACGTTTACGAATCGAAAAAAAAAGTACGGATTTTTAGATTCGAAAAAAGTGTCCGATTTGATTTACGCAATATTCTTCGCCGAAAATTTTTGCGTTTCTTCAGTATACACGGTATAGCGCAATTAGTTGATACACGATAACTTGGTAATTTTGTAACAGATTTAAAGTTATAAAGTAGTTTTAGTTTTTTTTAATGCCTAGTTTTAAAGAAAATCGCTGATGAAGTTGTAAAAATGTAAATTTGAAAATAAACATAACCTGGTAATCTTTTTGTTCTTAACACACATTTTTCAAATAAAAAAATTAATGACCTCACTTCTGATGTCTGTAATTTCGATATAAAAATATGTAAAATTATTATTACATTACACGATCATACATGATCTTATAACAAACTTTGAATTAAAATACGTATTTTTTACAAGTGATGTACTGAATACTTTAGTTATATAAACATTATAACTAATTAAGTTCAGTATGTATGAAAGAATTAATACAAATTAAATGAATTAATCTAATCTTCCGGTGCCCTTAAAATGCTGTCTTTATTTATTGTACAATAGATACATGCAAACAATATTTAATTTATTTCAAATATATATAACAATACTTTAATAATATAATGTCAAAATTATTCACTTTGACGCGGTAACCGCACACATCCATAAGATAGAATTGACATTATATGTTTTACGTTACAATGCTATACAAATAGCTATTAATACATTTTTGATTTAGAGACGGACTGATATAAATAAATTATTTACGATGTTTATAGCTTTCAAATATTCAATGACTGGTCTATTTACGAAATTAAATAGATATATACTATAATATATTTTTGTCGATAATATCAATAGGAAAAACAATGATGCAGAATGAATATTACGTTCCCGGTCAATATTGTTTTTGAATAACTAGAAAATTAAACATAGTTACATACAAATTTAACATAGTTACATACAATTATGTATGAAATAAGACATCGGCCAACTGGTTGCAATTTAGCAGCGTCACAAATTTGTACTATATTTTCATAAAATTCTCGTACACTTCGCGTGTTATTTTAGCAATTTCATTTCGAACTTTTTACTTTTTATTAACTTTTTTTTATTTATTAATATTTTCCTTGGTTTTCTTTTTCATAGCATTATATTTATTTCATAACCTTAATATATATTATCTTTATGGCGAATCGGGTTAAATGAAAAACTGATCACGCTGGAATAAACGCATTATTATTATTATTACTATTACTAAGCTAGAAAAAAACTTTTACACGACACTTTTTCTTGAAACTATGTTTATATTATTTGTTGGTGCTAAATATTTGTTTATACGTATATTTCTGTGCATTATGCTTTCATGTATGTATTTAATTGATAATTTTATTTTGTAATGCAGTATGTTCAAACATATAGTTTCATTTTTATTTTTTGTATGCGTAATGTATCCATATGACTTTCTGCATGTGGGGGCTTCGTTAGTTTCATTTGCTTCGGTAGGCTGTAAAGTATTTGTTTAAACGGGCAGGTCTCTGAGACTCCTGTCATAGATAATAAAAGCATCCTGTCATCTATGTCTCATGGTCATATCGCATCACACTCATGGTTTCTTTCCTTATCTATATCACTGTCAAATGTGATATGATGTTTTGTTCGTATTTTTTATTGACATTGTCCAATTTGTTCTCATTGTAGTATACGAAATATTTTTAGGTTATAGTGGGTAGTAACATTTTAGTAAACGCATATGATGAGCATTTTGTAAGAGGTTTGACTGCCATATTATTATTGTAATTTATTTATCTTATATTAAATACAATACAATCACTTTATATGAAACCACAAAATGTATTACACGTCAACCGGTTTAGCTTATCTCAAGCTTCATCAGAACCCATTTAAAACTAATCATAAATATAAAAAAAAGTGCACTTATGTATACATAAAGAGGGATATAGAATATAAAATTACATGTGAAAGAGAGAGAAAACATATACAGATAGATGAAACATTATGAGAGGGGAGGAAATACACTTGATATTTTATCAAACTATATATGTATTCTGTCTCTCTTTCGCATGTAATTTTATATTCTATTTCCCTCTCTATGTATACATTCTCTTTTTGTATTTATGATTAGTTTTAAATACGCCCTGATGAAGCTTGAGATAAGCGAAACTGATTGACCTATAATAAATATCGTGGTTTCATACAAAGTAATTGCATTTTATTTTATTTAATACATCAAACCACAAAGTGATTGCTTTCTACGAAAATATTATTTATTTTATATCTTTGTTCTGTCATCGAATTGGTGTTTCACTATACAATATAAAATAAAAATGAAATATGAATATCGCATTTTCTGATTACGAATCAGTATACAGTTTACAGTTGGATATCGCACTGTAAAGCTTGGAGGTCGTATGTTTTACAAATCATTTATTAATGTTTTAATTCTCCGCTATATTCATGTCAGCACGCATTATGCACTGTTCATTTTCATGTTTGGTCGCGTTGTGTAACAAACGACACATTTGTGGCGGTATTAAAATCATTAGCGCGAATAAAATTTGCCCCGTGGTCACAATTTCGACGCGGTCAATGTTGCCCCTCGGTCAATTTTACCCCGTTCGGTTAACCGCATTACGCTCTATCGAGTGATGCTACACTTGTCGAAGGGTTAAAACGAAATTGACGTATGTGCATTATGGGGTACAAATTAGATTACGTGTCGGTCACTAAGAGTTTGTCTTGTGAATAAAACATGGTTTGGTGCCCTATTTTAGGGAAAAATTAGCGCTTAATAAAATGCTTTGATTTATCTGTATTGTGCATTTAGTAATTGTATACAGGCCGATTTTGTTTGGCCACCATTATTATTTGGCAGATATTTGTCAGTTTACATTTGGTAGTCGTAGAGAATAGTTCATTACAATTAATTATGAAGCATATAACGCCTCGACAATGTGTTGAAGTCATTAAAATATTTTTTCTAAATACTAATGGCAATGCTATAACCATTAATGGTTATCGCTATCGACACTATTGTAAAACTTATTCGTGGTCGAATTGAGTACAATACGATACTACAATATACGTGGTTTCAACGGGACGGTCCCACCTCACACACAGTCTTATTTTCTAGATTTTAAAATGTTTCCCGGCCACATAACATCAAAAAGTGGTGATATCGACTGGCCTCCTCGATAACCTGATTTGACAACTTCCGAATATTTTCTGTTGAGGAACTTGAAAGTAATGGTTTACGTCAATAATCCATTGTATATGTAACGGCCATTGTATATGTAGCTATTCTGTAGGCGCTGCCATTTTCTGGTCAGGGAACCAGCTTTCCATGAGGGCGCCGCTTGGTGCTGAGCGCCAGCCGCAGCTTTACGCCAGCAACTCGATGTCTCAGAAGCGGAACGAATCCATATATACGGCCTTCGGTAAACATTGTAGATGCGCTGCAATAACGCGCCAATCCGAACAGTATGAATCAGTAATGAATTGGAGAATATATTCAACTCATTTACCATGTTAATGTTATTATACAATCAATATTCGTTTGATCTTTAAATTTTTATATTCACATCATGAAATGTATGAATAATGATGAATTTGTTCATAAAATCCGATTATTTATCACAATCCTTTGAAAAACTGTTTCAGAATCCCAAATAACTAAGTAAAAGTACAGCGGAACCCCGAGTTTAAGTTTTTGAAGGGACCAACAAAAACAAATGTAAACAGAGGTAAAATGTAAATTGAGGGTATTGAAAAAAAAGATTATTTATTTTTTATTCAAAAAATCAAACAATGTTTTTCTGCATGTTTATTTGTTGTTTTTAAATAGTTCTTTCAATATTATAAATTAAATTAAACGTTTCTGGTGGTTCATTGCTAATACTAGTAAAATATGCTTTGAGGTCTTCAATATGCCTCATGGCATCTTCCTTAATAGGAACTGGGTTTATGGGATGAGCAGATATTTCTTCTTTGTAGGGAGATTCTTCTACTGTGAAGTTTTTGTTTATGCGACTGTCCACTATTTCATTAATTTCCATGTCAACGTCAAAGTCAACATCAAAGCTAAGTAAATCTGCAAGGGTTAATATTTATTTATCCCAGCCATCAATGTTATCGTTACTATTTTTTACGCAATTTTCTTGCTGATTCCAGCTTGTAAAAAATAATAAAACAACGGAACAAATACGTAGGTATGAGAATAAAAAATGCGTGTATACAACAAGAAAAATGACCAACGCACTCTTGGCTCTATGGTGAACAACGAATTGGCCGAACGGTTTTCATAATAAACTTAAGACGTAAATCGCGGGAAAGAGAAACGTAAAATAAGGTTTGTAATGTACTAAAACGATACGGGACTGCAGAAATAACACGCAAATGAAGGGAAAACGTGAATTCCGAGCATGTAAAATCTGGATTCCACTGTACATGTTTTGAAGAGCTCCACATATTTATGAATAATATCATAATAATTTTGTTGTAAATCGTTCATGCGATATCCGCGCAATATCAAAAATTATAATAATATTGTGGATGTTATTAAAACTTTGTATTGTTAATTAATTAGTCAGATATATTTCAAGGAAGTAGCTCGTAGTAAGTATACCTATCATTGTAAACATGTTTATCCAGTTATATAATGCATGATAAAAAAGTACGGAAAAAAATACGGAATAACTGGAATTCTAATAAAAATAGATTTTAAACGTTCATTATGTTACCTACATTTAGTATAATGTAGTTGTTGACGCAAGTCGAATGTTACTTGTTATCCTTCATTCCAATACTTTCGTTATGATGTAAGCCCCGCCCTTGTCTGGTTGACTCTTTACCGGGTCACATTTGACGAGGTATCCACATGCCTATTTCCATCGGGAGTATCGCCGTGCGTTATGAGTTATTTGAACCGAAAAATCGCTTTCGACAACATAAGACACCACAAAGTGCAGCGAGACTTTCCTTCTTCATCGAGACAGAGCGAGTCAAGGAAGGTATAATTTGGCGTCCAGCCCAGGACCGACATCAAGGTAGACCAGATCCCTTCTGTCAGAATACCTTTCTTAATCCAATTCGGATTGCATCAACAGAGCATAACCAGCAAAGAATATAGTCCATGTGATCTATTCCCACCAGTAGTAAATCGTTTAGTAAATAGTATGATATTTTGAATTAAAAGCGTAGGGTTTTATGGTTGAATTTAAGAGAATAAAAAAACAAAGGCACATTTTTTAAATATGAAAGGTATACTGGCAACAATAAACAGTGATAAGTAAATGCAAAAAAATAAAATAGGAAAATTATTATTCAAAGTGTACAAACATGAAAACCCGGGTTCGACTCTTCCAGCCTGCACGGAATACTGGGGAACGAGGGGTACAAACACGCGATGGCTATGTACTTCTTAATTGCTATTGTTCTAAATATACCCCAAACATACTTACGCCGCATGAATTAAACATGTCCGCCACCGGGTTAAACAGAAAACACGGTAGGTTTCAGTTAACGAAAGTTAACATGTAATTTTCGTATTTTTTCTACACACTAGATCAGCTTATACGGTAATTAAGAAATAATAGTTTATAATTTTGCATTTTTTACTCTGTAGTTTTATTTTAGAGCGTGAACCTTTTTTATACTCTCATAGGATGATGCAGAAATGGTGATGCAATTTTTATCAAGACAATAATTTTTTTTTGTAATTTGGTAAGTGTATTTCATTTTTAAAAAACACAATTTTTCTATGTCTATTTAAAAACCGTATCATACATCAATATTTATTTATATATGAGTAAAATATTATGTAAATGTTTATTTCTGATAATTGATTTAAATGAAAATATAAATAGCTGACTAAATTTTTATTACAATTTAAGAGTCAAAATACTAACTAAATATAAAAACACTATTTAATTTGCAACATTTAAAAAGCTATGATTGAAATGGTATACCTGTGAATATAAAAGTAACTAGTAAGTGTATTTGTGAAGCAAGTCTGAGAGCTGCTGGTTTCGGTTATTACAGTGTTATCATGTCCGCTCTGCTAGCAGTTTGCAATAAGGAGGAATAACGAACAGTGATTTGATTTCTGTGGTCGAAGGGTGTGAAAGAAGGTGAAATTTATCGTTGACTTTTGTCATAATACGGAGACAGTGCTTTATCATGTAGAAGGGTTTTTTTTATGGATCGAGAAGTTTAAAAGTATGCGGACGAGTGTGACGCACGAATTATGGAGAAGAACGCCCGTCAACCTCTACCACGGACGACAAGATGGTTCTAGCGAATAGGCGAGTTAACATCAGTGAAGTAGCGTCTTCTTTGAACATCACTCACGGTTCTTCCCATCAAATCATCCCCAATGTCCATGTTAAACCCCTACCTTTGTGTAAATAAACTTTAGAACAATAAATGTAGATAATTTTTGACTTGCTCTCGTACAAAGACGGAGGGCGAGAGATTGCCATCTCCAACAAGTGTGGAGATGGCAATCTCCATCAAGTACGAGAGACATGACCGAAGCCGCGCTACATATCGCACTAAACAGGGCTCGGGATCGCGAAGGGTGAAAGCAAGCAGATTAATGTTAATGTAGACTAGAATACCATTATACTCGGTCATGAGAGAGACAGAGAGAGAGTTTAAAAAAATATAAGCACTGATGGAAGCAGAATAAATACAGTACCATTACATTTTATTTGGATAGAATGCAGAAATAATATACAGTAAAGATTATATGATATAATGAGCCAATATTTGTTGAATGTTTCAAGAAATCTGTGTGGATAGGAGGGAATATTAAGGACCGAGCAAAATAACTGCTATCTTGGCTCCCCAGGAGACTTAAAAATCGATATGTTCGAGAATTCGCATGGATTTAGAAGAGCGAAAGACGTGAGTCAGGATTGCGTACCGTTATATACCTACACTATGAAATATGCGGGATAGTACGTATGATGAAATAAAAATATTTCAATTGTTTTAATACTAAGGTCACTGTATTGATAATACAAAAACTCTGTGTTTATGCGTTATATTAGAATATCTTAGTAATAAATTATTTAATAATAAGCTGTAAATGCTAATAACTATTTTAATAATAATAATATTAATGTATTAAAAAAAACTAAAAAATAATATTTATACAAAGTCAGTACAATTTACCACATATACTTTTTTACGATGCTTTTAAATAAAATTATACATGAAATACTTAGGTAATATTTTTCCAATATTTTGGTCGTAAAGTCAAATTACATACATTTAGAAAAACAATTATCGTTATCATCAACAATACAAATACGTTACAAATGTACGTGATTGGCATTTAATATATTAGATTAGAAATGACATTATTTCTATGGTAGTGAATAAAACATAAGAATTAAGAAAAAGCTTAGATAGTTTTAATAATTCGTTTAGATTCGTCATTAATGCGATACAAATTATATTAAAAATTGCTCGGTAGTGACTAATATTACAAGTAATTTTACTTTGCTGTTGCCAGTTGAAAACTCGAGGGTCAAGGGTAAAGGGGTTGGGCGAAAAGGGATGAAATTGTGTCGCTAATTGACCGCCGCACCTTTCGTCTTACAAAAGTAACTTACGTTATCAGTAAAGAAAATAAATAATGTCAGTTTATAAGTCAACAATGTTGAATTAAATCTAGTTTAGAGTGGATCGATCGAATTCCTAACAAAAGAATGTGTTTTTTTCACAAACATATTTTTAACAATTGTATAGCAATCATTGTTTGTTATTACAGTTAAGCTTTGAAGTGATTATGAGTACAAAAATGTATTTTTTTCTCTTTCATTTATGTGTACATTAAAGAATAATAACATTTCGTTTGATATTTTCTTCATTTAGCAATTTTAACCGAAGCTGATGGAATAAATATAATCAACATTCCCAGAAATACTAACGAATAAATGATGTGTAGCTAATATACGTTCTGGTTGATCAGGTTATAAAATACTTAATATTGACGAATACTTTACAGATTTGTTTGACAATTACATTAAGTACTATATAAAAAAAAATTATATTTTGGGGAACAAAATATGCTTTTCTATGATTGAGAAATTATAAATATACAAAAATATAAATTAATTGAAAATGAGAGTTTAGGGATAAGTGTGAGTGTATGGTTACAATTGATTTTTATAAGTATATGTTAAGAATCGGAAGGTTATACGTGCGAGTGTCTGGTGGGCCTAATAAATTACACCCAGCACTCACCTGTTCTATTGAACGCGGAGTATATTGTTAACACGTATTATTGTTGTCGGTACCGGTGTGTTTTTGCGGTTGATGAGAGCCAAATGTGCACTTAGGTATGTGCAGGGTGCGTTCACGGGCCGTCGGCGGTGTTGCTGATTGTGGAGGCGATAGACGTCCACATGGGTCCCATGGTCAACGAAGTCTAATCACGTGACAGTCCTCGACGTTCCGAAGTGAATAGTATGAATTTGGCTTACACGTTTGAATGAGTACAAACAATTTATGAGTCAATGCCATAAAGAGTATATTACGATATTAAGATTTTATCTTTTATCTACTAAATCAGTGGTAATGTTTTTAAAATTTAGCAAATATATTAAAAAAGTATTATCAAACATGTTTTTCAGTTTTGAGTGTATTTTTAGGCTGTATTTCACGTATCCTAAGGAAAATATGTCTGTAGCAGACAGCTGTCATAACGCCATCTATGTATATATTGAATTCCGACTTTAATCTTGACCTGTATTAATCCATCAAGGTTGCGTGTCAGAGCTTCCGTTAGATTTAATCTCAGTTTTAACCGGAGAATTGCGTAGCACAGTGAAAATGTAATTTTAAGTTAACACAATGTTTCGAAACGAATTTAGTTCGGAAATGTTTTGTGAGAACAGTTTTAGAGAACTGTACTGAAAAAATAGATATTGCGATAATGAAAAACTTTTACATTTAAAAAAATATATATTAAAGTGTTAACACAGTATTATTGTGAAGTTGCAGTTTTTCAGAATATAGCTCTGTAGTATTTTAATACAAAATAAAACATGAAAAAAAGAACCGGGTTTGGTTGTAATACGTTCGTAATATTTCGTATAATTTGGCAGCTAAATGATAATTTCCATTGCCTAAATATCCATTTCATTGGTTGTACTATACGTACTGACGATATGTTTGTGGTATTGCATTAGGTCAAGAGCTATATGCTTTACCTGATTTGAGGAATGAATTATTAATTAACTTGTGCTATGAAAATATTACTAACTTGCTGGTGTCCTGGAACGAGGCGCGAACCCCCGACCACTAGATCACTAGGCCAACGTCTTGACTACTACACCAACAAGCTACTCGAAGCTAGTTTGTAACAATCAGAGGGTTATATGTGTGAGGTTGTATTATACCCAGCGCTCACATGTTCTTTCGAATATGATCGCGGATTGTGTGCGTGATTATATGGCCAGAATAGGATGAACAAAGGATAATACTTACTACACATTAAATGTATCAAGTAGAAAGCTATACATACTGATAAACTTAATTTATCGAAAAAATATTTAAGTTACCACTGGGATTTGAATCAGGATCTCTTCCTATCCGGGAAAGTACGTTATCCAATTACACTACGCCAGACTCGTAAATTGTCGACAAATTTTCGAGCTTATATGTTGCACACATTGATATATCTTACATATTAAATATATTATATAACATTGTGTAATTGTATATCACACTTCTCCGGATAGGAAGAGATCCTCTATACTATTTTTTGTATGTATATATTTCTAATTGATGTATGATTAATTTGTATTAAAATATCACAGAACTATGTTCTGAAAAAATTATAACTTAACAAATAATAATATGTTCTCTTTAAAATAGAAACTATTTACGGTCAATAGAAGTTAATTGACGCTTGAAGCACAGTTAGAAAAATATGACGGAAAGGCAGCCGCAAGAAGAGTGGTGCGCAGGGGACGGCCTCCGGATAGCTGCGGGCACGTTGGGGTTGGTATCGAGCGTAATTTTTGTGGCTGTTGAGAGCCCTGCTTTACGCTGTGTGTGCGTTTAGATGTCGTTGGTAGTTATGACAATTGTGGATGAACAATGTTTACAAAAAAATACTGCATCGCAACTAATGAACACCCGACTATCTGCTGTTGGAAAATAAAGGAGGGGCCAAAATTAAGTAACTCTCAGAATAAATAGTAATCTCTTTCATTATAATGAAACTTATTTATGAATCAACCTATTATTTAGTGGTAACATTGTTGATAGAATTTTTAACAGTCGAATAAATAGAATAATACAAATTAAATGTATAAATTAGTAAGATATACAGGAAAATTCAATTTATCTAAATTACATTTTTGTTGCTACCGCGATTCGAACCTGAACTTTTTCTTATCCGACGAAATGCGTTAATCGATTACACCACACATGTTATGAAAACTGCAACTTAACAATAATAATGTGTTCTCCTTAAATTAAATATAACACATTCATAAAATAATGACTAAATCTGATCGAAGTCATTATCCTTAACACTTTCATCGCTCCAACGAGCGACAACTCATGTCAAAAAGCTGTGAGGGTTTCATAATATTATAATAAATTATAATAGTTAAATACGAATTCGGCAGCATTCTAAACTTTAGTATTAATCTTTAATGTGGGTGACTGCTTGAGTTTCTAACTGTGTGTTTTACGACTACCATTTTTGTAAATATCTTTTTTAAGGTTCGGGTTAACCATTCTCTTCCTAATTTTTCAACAGAACACTCGCAAAAGTTACTTTTTATTGGTATTACGTAATTATTTAAACAATAATTGCAGACGTTTTGGACGTTTACAGCGTTAACCATTTGATTGGATATGATTATTAATTTTTATATAGTAAATTTTATATAAACCACTTTGATTCATTTAGCGTCGACCAGTTTCGATACTGCTATACCTTTATCAGAAAGGACGCATATTAACTGTTTCGTAAAACAAAATATGAAACAAATTTAACTGTCGGACGGGGGTGTAGCCGCAGTCGTAATGACAGTGGGAATGACGGTCAATATTATAATATTTCAGATGCCTCTGTAGCATAACAATTATTTATTTATATCAAACTAATCACATCGCTATAATAAGATATCATATATAGTGTTACTTAAGTTGTTTTACTTCTTCTTGTGCCATATCCGTTCAACAGACGTTTGCTATCATGACTTTATTTACAAAAAGCTACGGTACGGTACGGTTGCGGGCGAATTAATATTGGCACCCGACGCCCATATTGGGTGCGTCCTCACGGCTGTTAGGAGCACTTTCTGATGTACTATTATATGCAAGATGCGTTCAGAGTCATCGACGCTAATGATGACAGTGGAGAGAATAATGGTTTAACCTTTTTTTTTTTAAATAGAGATGCATACACAGAATACATGTCACATCAATATTCTTACTATTTTCAAATTAAGTTAAACGCTTGTGCTATGAAAATAGGACTAACTTGCTGGTGTCCTGGAACGAGGCGCAAACCCCCAATCACTAGATTACTAGGTCAACGTATTGGTAACATGATGTATTCGATAATATTTTTGGAATGAAGGCGCACTTTGATGGCTTTTTTAAAATATTTTTTATTTCAACATTATTATATACATACATATGTATTATTATTTTCAATAACATTTAAATAGAAATAAAATACAACAAAGGAAACCAATAATTAAATGAGAATGTGTTCTTTCACTTTATATTTTAGGGTGGTCTTTATTTTTCATGGTTTTTAATAAGTCTTTATTGATTTTTTAAAAAATATTCGTGTCACATCACATTCTCTCGTTCTCTCACCGTACACATTATACGATCGTTGATTGTTGAGTCATCGCTTGTATTATTTTTATTATTTAATAGTCGTTTTTATGTTCATTGAAAATATTTATAATATTCCTTAATCTATTAAAAATGATTCAATAATTTGCTATTATTAAGGAAAACACATTCTTATTGTGAAGTTGTAATTATTCAGAACATAGGTCTGTGATATTTTAAATACTAAATTAATGTATTAATTATAAATATATTCATATAAAATCAATTTTGTCAATCAATATATGTTGTATCAATGTGTCCAAAATTTAGTAAAAAATGAATTGATAATTCTGGCGTCTGCAGTCGGTTTACTCAAAGGTATTTGAGATTCTGTAAAAATAATGTAGATGGCTTTCAAATAATGGAACGACAGGTGTATTAATTTGAAAAATGTAACATATAGGTTCAAAAATTTGTCAAAAAAAATACTGGCGTTATAGCACAAAGGTAGTGCACTTCCCCGGATTGGAAATAGAGATCCAGGTTCGAATCCCGGTGACGCAAAAACAATATTTTTCGACAAAATTGATTTTATATGTATATATTTATAATTAATACATTAATTTAGTATTTGCTATTATTATAAAAACATATAAATTTATCTTAATCATTATAACTTTGATAAATATTAAAAAAAATTAAAGATTTAAATTAAAAATGACATTACGCGAAAGATAACATTTGGAAAAGCTTCACGTGGTGAATTAAGCTCGCGTGAGTAACCCTCGTGCAAGGGCGACGCTTGAGGGTTGTCGAGGAGGGGTGAAAGAGGAAATGATGGATCGGTATGG
This sequence comes from Eubasilissa regina, assembly GCA_022840565.1. NCBI lineage: Eukaryota > Metazoa > Arthropoda > Insecta > Trichoptera > Phryganeidae > Eubasilissa > Eubasilissa regina. The sequence continues at coordinate 10,747,554 of JAINEB010000020.1, read as the reverse complement.
AGCCTCATGCCAGATGATCCGTAAAAGTGAACACCGAGACAGTGACACGACCTGTTGACTTCGCGGCAGGAGTTAGCTCTCAACTGACAAAGCTCAATGTGAAAGCTTCGGTAAAATAAATAATGATGTTAATTTTTATTCCCCATGCAAGATTTCTTTTTTTTCATTTAATACCAGTGACAAGTATCCATTATCGTAATAAATATAATGATTTTAAAATACGTTATTTTGATTTCTGCAAGATTAATTTATTTTAATAATTTTAAATCGTTAGAATGTTTTCAAATGCACATTGTTTTAATTCATTTAAATAATTTTAAAAGATTGCTAACTATTAACTTAACTTATGTCTAAATCTGAATAACATTATTATTTTAAATACAAATTAAATGTATTAATTAATTAATTAATATCACAGACCTATGTTCTGAATAATTACAACTTTACAATAAGAATGTGTTCTCCTTAATAACATTGTTATTATTTAAAATATTTTTTTTATTCTGCTTTTTTAGAAATTTGATTGACTCTATTCTATATAAACATATATTGCCACCCCCAACATATGCTCTAAAATACTTGAAAACTTTTCTAAAAATAGATGTATGAATAAGAAAAAATAGTTTTAATAAATTTCTATCATTAAGCAAGCTCTTGAATTTATAATTAATAATTAGTATTTGTTTAGGAAAGTTCAGTATTTTGATTACAAAAACAGTAAAATTATATAGTGAAAGCATACTTGTATTTTTAAAATAATACGTTTTGTTTGACTATTTAGTACAATATATATATATATTTGAATTTTCGTTTTAACAATAATAACAGAAATATAAACTCTCTAAATACAAAAATTAATTCCTGTAAAAGCATTTTAAAAGGAGACAATTATCATTACAAAGTTAAAGTGCACATTACAGTAAAGTGTAGATGAAAAAATAATAATTGGGTTTACAGCGTTGGTAATATTTTGTATAATTTGGGAGCCAAAGGATCATTTCCAATGCATAAATATTCATATAAAGAGGCACTATGCGTGTTATTAGAATCTAACGATATTTTTGTGGTATTGCATTAGTTAAGAGAAGTGGGAACAAATGATTAATTAAGTTCAGATTTATTAGTATCAATTTTACATTATCGTAAACCGTTTAGCCAAGACAATTTTAATGGAATTAAGATAAAATTTTTAGTTTTTCTTAATTATTAAGAGTAATAGTAAATGAAATGAAATACTGGAAATGCGCAGATGTGTGGAGCGCGTACATTTAAAAAAATATTTTGCACTAAAACTTATATGTGTATTTCTAATATAATATTAGTAGCCTTTAATGTTCTATTAATTTTTATTCCTGCAAGTGCCACCGCATCCTTGTTTTTGAAATATCTTTTCTCCATAGAATAATGTTTTAATTTTAAAACAGGGTTAAAATATGTATTAACTTATTCAAACTGCCCCTCCCTCGAGATCTTTCCATCCCTTATCCCGTCCGTTATCCATCCTGCTGGCGAGGCTATAATTCTTATTGCGACGTTTACCTCCGAATTTACCGACGTCCGCATGGTTCAGCCTGCCTGGACCCACAAATAACTCAGGTGGCGTAACCTAGCAGCAGCGTAGAGGGCTAGCGTCTACCCCTCGTCGCAGGACGGACCCTTAGCGTATACTCGTAGTTTAGGGGTGGATGCGAAATATATCAAAGCTTCAAGATTGAGATATTTAAAAGTACGCGTGAGTTGAATAATGAAGAATATTTGAGTAAGACTTAAGGATTCATTGAATATAAATTGCAAAATATCAATTGCGTTACTGTCCATGATACGGTACTTACGAATTCAAACGTTTGAGAAAACTGTTAAATGTTATATTATATTTTATTAGTAGAACTTAATAATTAAATGTGCCTCAGCATAGACAAAACCTAATAAAAGTTACATAAATATAAAAATAATTCATCAATTTCACTCCCAATTATTACGGAATAATTCTTTCATATTTATTTAATATCGCTGAACATTGCAGAATAATCAGTATAATATAAATTAATTGAATTTGTAGACGCATATTTAGTGTCATATAAGAATAATGTACATCACATTATATCTTATTAAAATGTATTAAATCAAATCTTATTTGCGAAATTACGGTGAAAATTAAAACAAATTTTAGGTAAAGCACCATAAAAAATCTACCTATACAGGGTATAACACACCTAGTCCACAATATTTTATTGGCGGATACCTGACTAAATTATAAGTCGAAAATGTTCAAGGAATATATGCAAATTCTATACTGTTACGGAAAATATTGTTTGAAATTTTTACAAAATCGTATTAAGCTTGAATTCTACAAACTTCGAAATAAATATTTGCGAAATTGTACAATTATTAATCTATATATTTGCTTCAGATTTCCAACAAAAATAGTTTAGCTGCTTGAAATTCAATGACCTTTCATTCTTTGTAATCCACATATAATTTGAAATCAATAAAATATTTCAATTAATCAAAATAATCGCATAATTACAGTTTTTTTGAAATGATCTCTGACATGATTAAGATTAGGTATATATGCCTTGAACATTTTCAACTCTTCATTTAGTCAGGTATCCACCTATGAAGTATTATGGACTAGGTCTGTTACCCCCTGTATGTTGAAATAAAATGTAGTTATTACCAGAAACCTAGAACTTCTCTTACCGGTTAAGAGAGCCTTAATAAATTAAACTACGACAGTCTATAAAAAAATCCAAGTTTGATGTATATACGTTTGCTAAATGATACATTTATTTTATCTTACGGTTTTTTTTTATAATATATTATTAACATATAATATAAATAGTATAAATTAATTAAACTAGTTGTATATGATCGAAAAGTTGTAGCGTGTGTGTATATGATCGAAAATATATTTATATGAATTTATGTTAACGCGAAATCGACTTGTTGAAGCAAGGAATAAATTTAAGAAAATTTTTGTTTTTGTATTATAAAAGAATGTCATCATATTATCAAAATGTATATTTTTTCACATTTTATAAATATACAAACAGCACGATTGACAAATTCATAACGGTATTAATTTTATAAACTTTTGTATGAAAAGTGGTGTATATGTCGAATCATAAACATACATATTAAAATTATAATAAATTTTTTATAATAATAATATATTTACATTAGAAATGGAAAATAATTCTACCCTAAATTTTTTGGATCTAACATTGATTAGAAATAATAATAAAATTGAGTTCAAAATTTTTAGAAAACCAACTTTTACAGATACTATCATACACAATGAATCTAATCATCCATTATCACATAAACATTCAGGGTTCCACTCCACGATACATCGTTTAGTCAATATTCCTATGTCAACATCCAATTTTAATATTGAATTGAATACAATTAAAAAAATAGCAGTTAATAATGGGTATAATACATGTTTGATAGACACTATTTTAAAAAATAAATTAAAAGAATATAATAATCAGTTTTTATATAAATCACAGATGAAACATAATGATAATAATGATAATTGGCGTAGGATTTTATACATAAATAACTTTTCGAAACAAATATCTAAACACCTACCACGAGATATTAGACCAGCATTTTACATAAATAATAGTATAGGAAATTTACTCATAAATTCTAAGGACAAGGATGATAAATTTAACAATTCTGGCGTCTATAAACTTAGTTGTAAGGATTGTGCTGCATTTTATGTTGGTAAAACGGGTAGAAATTTTAATATAAGAGTAAAGGAAGCATTTGAGATGTTTGAACAATAGTGGGTTTTCAGAATTTGCTAATCATTTGATAGAAAATAGTCATGGTTTTGATAAAAAATTGGGATTGTCAATTTTGCATATAAACGGTGTAGGTCACAAATTAAATAATTTGGAATCGTTGGAGATAAATAAAGCATGTAAAAGTAATCAGGAAATTCTAAACAGCCAACTAAATTTAACTACGAGTCCTATTCTAAAATTTTTTTCCTAAAAATTATTCGACTAAATTTGTATTGAGCAGCAATTTGAGTTAGGTACTAAATTTACTTTTTAAATAATTGTTGTTTTTTTTTTTTTTTTAAAAAAATTTAAAAATAGATTCTGGATAAATAGAAAAACAATGCTATATTTTTAGTTAGTTTTGACATATCCTGAAGAAGGAAAAGGTGTTTTCCGAAACCGGTAGATGTTTTTTAAATTCAATTGTGGTTATTAAACTAAGATAATAAATAAAAAAAAAAAATAAAAAAAAAAACATATTAAAATTTATTGAGGTTAGTAAATAAATGAATGCAGTTAATATTATTGTGTAGTGTATGAAATGGAAAAATTAAATTGACGATCGACATTTTTGCAGAACAACGAACGAAATATTATTGTTGTACTTGTTTTCGTTTTTAATACAATTTGGATATTCTCCAAGCTATTCATGAAAATATTGTAGGTAGATACTATTCTGTTTATACAATAAAACCATTTGATTGAACGATCGCATTTATACTATTTTCGTGAGGAACATTAACTATCACGACTTATTCAAAGTGGCAAAAAAATTTCCGGAAAATTTTTAATTATACCCGCTTTCAGATACCGCTTTTTTTTTAAATTTAGCTATTTTATAACAAAAAAACTATTGAGACTGTATTTCATTTAAAATAAATCAGATGAACAGATTACAAGGATACACAGAAAAAATCTATCTTAAGATAAAATTGTCAGCACCGGATCTCGAATCGACCGGTACATAGATAGCACTAATCAATTAGGAATAACACTATACAATATCGTCAGATTCCAACCTCATCCGTTACCTTATTAATAAAATCTCTATTTTTTAAATTATTGATTGAATCGGATTGTAGAGTTTTATCATAATGGATAAATATAGATGAAACAATGTTATAACTATACTTGAGTTTATTAGCACTACTCGAGTAGAGTTATAACATTGTTTCATTTATATCCATCCACTCTATCTGTTGAAAGCGACTAACCAACTACCATCACGTCGTTTCACCGCAGAGGTAGGCCGATGAGATAGAACCCCATACTCTTCTATCATGACACATCGTTCACTTTCATACATATTCACATGCACGCTATTTTATTGTTGAAGGTTTTTACAAGACTCTTCTCTAATATTTGGTTTATATGATAATGTCAGGTCTTTAACTGGCACCCTCTTTTCCTGTTGGCTTCAACACTCGCTTCATATATATTCTTTACTATCTTGTCCTCGCTCTTTGTTCCATATAACTGAACAATCTTAGCGATCGTTTCTTAATTTTTTTGAATATGCTACAAACAGCTCTGTATTTGATCCTAATTTGTTAATTATTCACTATATCATCATATGTAGATTGACCGATAGATAAACACAAACGTAATGGAGGCATCGATCGTTATAATTATATTTTTTTACAAAAAACTTTGAATAAAACCTGTTAGATTAACATGGTAGAGAACTGTCTGTTTTATTAACGGAACTCTTCGACTTGTCCGTAAACCGTGGTATGTTTGCGCTCAGGTGAAGCAGACGCCGGACCACATCCTCTGGGACTGTGTGATTCCCCGGATACATCTGATCCCCCGAAACGATAACTTATTAAAGAAAGGAATCTCAGACATTTCCGAGAAATTTTTTAGGTGTGGATCTCCTGTTAGGGGTTGTTGGGATGGACGATGTCGGGAAGAACAGTGCCTCGAGCATTCCACGGAGCATTCCAGTGGCTCTCTCTCACACTCTTGCGACCTGAACATAGTGAATTTCTGCCGGACTATGATCGAGTTCTGCTACTGCAACACATAAATGTAAAGTGCACCCTCCCCTTTTGGGAGTGCATGATTTTTATAGCTCCTCTCTAGCTGCCCTTTAAATTTAATGTGATAACGAGTTTCACGTAAAATTGTACAGATATGGCTCTGGTACGATGATACCGGAGCCAACCTACGATGGTAATACGATAACTGAATGTAATAAAAAATATGTAATATTGACTAATTGTAATAATAAAGAAAAGAAAAAAAATGTTAATATGAAGGAATGCCATAAGGTTTTAATAACTGATGGAAATATAGTACAAAAATAAGTTTTAAGATTTTGTAAAATATTGCACGCGTTGCTTTGTTCAGTGGAATCGAAACAAGAGTAAACAATTCTCAAAACGATTCCGGAATAGGGTGGAACCCTTTGGGGTTTCTTTCATATAGCGGAACAAAATGGACATAACCAATCATACTAATTTAAATAAAATCACACTTTAAGTAAAGTTATAATTTTTCAGAACATTCTTCCAAGATAATTTATTTATTTTATTTATTTATTTAATTTATTAAAACATTTTAATATGATGATGATAAATTTTATTTATTTATTAAAACAAATAAATCAATCAAAAAGATACGTATTACAAATTATCTCTCGAATAAATATGGTTAGATTTATTTTGTGTGTCTGGTTCGAAATATAGTAGGTAGGTAACTTCATGATTTGTAAACCACTCCACGCTCGCTAGCGCCGCGCCGCGTCGTGCCGCAGTGTAGCGGCCACGCTCCGCACTCGCGTGACGCGGGTACCCAGTGATGCAAACTAGTAACGCGAATTATAAGGCTAGCAATTTAGCACACAGGGGTAGTAAATAACATCGTTATACCTTAAGCTGTGGGATATATTTAATGTAATTATACAGTTTGCGCCTTCGTTTACTCAACTTTAATACTGAGTTTCTCATTAATTACTACATATATTTTTAATTAAATACATCACGGATTTAAGTCTATTACGTATTAAGGTAATATTATATATAGGGGTTAGCTCGCACTAAGACATTATATTTATCTTTATGAATGTAGTTGATTTTAAATAATATTATGTTTAAGAGTTAGCCTGCCTGTTTCAAATAAATATATAAATCTTGATTAATTAGATTTACATTTATTATATGAAATTGTAAAATTATGAAACGTTGAAATTTCTAACAGTTGAAGTGAAATATAAAAAGGACACAATATGTATCCATCTAATATGTATAATGTGAATTATGACACTTTACTCTCATGTAATGTATCAGTTACCTTTAAAATTTGCCTACAAAAAGGAAGCATTGGATACATATTCATTTATCGATAAGAAATTTTTTATTTACCTAAATAACATTTTACTACAATAATTTCTTAAATTACCTTTGTTATATTATGCACCCCAAATAAGAGGGATGAATCATAATATAATATATTTATAACTTGTGGATTTTCCGAAGCCCTTAAGTAATTATATATTTTATGGTAGATGGCGCTTTACTTGTTTTGTGTCCACGATGAAAAGGGGTCGCTTAATGTTTTTTTTTTTATATAATGATAAAGGATTCGTTATTTACATTTTTAAATGGAAAATTTGCTTATAATATTTATGAAGTTTTTTAAAGTTACCTAGTAACAAAGGCATTATTAGTAAAAAGAAACATATATAGTTCGTCTAAAAAACGTAATAAAAAATAAATTTAATAAAATTTTGTCAGTTTAAAAATGTATTAATTTGAAGGTTATATAAAAATTATGAAATATATTCAAATAGAGGTACATATTTATTAAATAATAGCAGAACACATTATTTCTCAAACGTTTTTAAGAACATTAAATGTAAATATGGCACTGAAATATGGGAATTATCTCGCATGCAAATATACGAATTATTTTTCATACATATATATATATATATATAAGTATTGCAAATCACGAAGAATAAAAAATTGGTCAATTGGTTGATATATATATTTACTTTAAATACATTTGTTTATTTATTAATAAGATATAGGTACAATGATACATTACAATATATTTTTTTTAAATGCTACACTTCTCTTGAAAGCATATACTTGTGCAAAAGATGTGAAGTGTACATTAATAACAATTATTGTTTACAATAACTAGCATATAATAAATTAATAGCAATAGCGATATAAAAATAGTTTCGGGGTACATGTTTATGTTTAAAGTGTTTTTTAATAGCATTCATTATTTTTTTATTATCATTATTAAAATACAAATTTAAACCTAGTACTATTTTCAGTAATAAAATGGCATTTTCGCTTTTCTTTTAATATTTGAATAATAGAATTTATAATTTTAATGTTAACCAGTTTTTTTAAATGTGTCCTGGGAAATACGCGAAAGAAGTATCCACATAGGACACAATTTAAATAATTGACTGCCCGAAATATTTCGAAATTTGAAATTTCTGAAATAATTAAAATATTGACTTTTTTAATTTTGTATTTGAAAAATGAACCTTCAGAACTAAAGAATAAGAAAATTTATATATCCACCTAATTCGTATATTTTAAAGGAAGTTGATAATTCACAATATAATATATTAGTTTTCTTTGTGAAGAAGATAGATAAACTTGAGGTTAAATATTTATAAGCACATTTGAAAGAATGTTTTAATAAAATCATACTATAATGTGTACTAAATAAAATATTTTGGATATATTAAGTATTTTAATAGCAAAGCGCAAAGCTTGAATATAAATTATGAGAACATTAATATGATATTTATTCAATGGAGGCATATCATTAAAAAACATTAAATATAAATATTAAATTACATGATTTTTTTTACAATTTTTAATGGCATACTGTCGAAAACATTTCGTTCAATTGTGATTAAGATTAAGACAGGTGCGCTTGTCCCAGGCTTAATTAATACCTCGGTTTCACCTGTTTCATCCCCCACCCCCACCCTTGATACTATTAAGGGTAGGTAATAAATATTTCACCCTGTAATTAACTTGATGTATTGCTACGCCTATTTTCGACGGGGAAATAAGAATGAAAGAATAATCAATGATTTTGGTAATTGGTGTAATATTAATTTTCAATAATCTAAATTACATATTATAAATTTTCTTTTTATTTGCGTTATCAAATATATTTTAATGATTTAATTTCAATGAAATTTTTTTATAAATTAAAAATTCCTACAAAATTGTTAAGAAAAAAAAAATTTCGTTAGACAAAAACTAAATTCAATTCTTTTATAATATGTATCAAATATATAATAATTGTATTTCAGCAAAAATAAATTGTCTCTTCGCGTTTTACATCGCTTAAACCAGAAAATCATTTTAGAAAAATGTTTAATTATTTGTTATGTTTTGTGTGAATGTATGTGTATGAGTTTATGTGTGAATTCAGCGTTTATATTATATAAAATGCTGAGCCAAAAATTGAGTGGCAAAGAATATACGTGAAAACATTTGTATTTCAATATTTTGTCACAAAATATGGCTGATTTTATAATATTCTGAAATTTTAAATTAGCGCATTTGAAATTTCACATTTTTTTTTTATAATAATCATTTTCTAAATAATTCTAACAAACGTTTTATATTTTGTTAATTAAGTACATATTTTTCCAGTTTCAGACAAGTTTTTGAGTCTAAAATTTGACCCATTGCGCTTAAAACACACATAAATTGTTTAAATGGGCCTTTGGTATAGAAAAATAGTGGAATATAATTTGAAGCAAGAATTTCACAGCATTTATTGCATGTGTGTTCATTTACTGAAAACATTGAACCAAATTGCGATTGTCTATTTAATTAATTAATTATGTAATTAATGACTATCTACGTATTTACTGAAATAAATAAATCAGCTTTCATTCAATTTTATTGTTTTAACCGTAGCATTTTAAGCGTTAACCGCGTTTCACACGCATCAATTATTTGGGAGATTATCAGCGAAAGCTTATTTATAGTGAAGTCCATCATTTATCTGATCATTTTACATAATACATGGTGAATATTATGTTCCAGAACGATGTTGTTTTTAAATAACTAGAAAATGAAACACGATTTTTAAATTTGTTGTTTATTTATCAATTATTTGATTTATTACAATTGTATACAAAATATGTAATTGGCCACGTGGCACAATCTACGTTCTTTTAACCATATTTTTCATAACATTCTCGTACATTTCGCGTAATTTCATCTCGAATATTGTCTTGTAGCATCAGAATTGTTTCTTTCCTTTCAAGTACCCTCACAGAAAATAGTCGGGAACCGTCAAATCAAGTGATCGAGAAGGCCAGTCGATATCACCACTTTTTGACATTATGTGGCTGGGAAAACTTTTCTCAAAAAATTTCAAGTGTAGCTCGGGTTGTGTGTGAAGTGACACCATCCTGTTGAAACAACATGTGTTGCAGGCCCAATCGATCCAATTCGGCTATAAAAAAGTTTTCCAACATGTGACAATAGCAATCACTATTAATGATTTCAGCATTGTTATAGTTATTTAGATAAAATGTTTTAATGACTTCAACACGTTGTTGAGTATTATTGTACAAATTGTAATCAACTATTCTCTACAATTACCAAGTACAAACTGACAAATATGTGATAAACTAAAATAGCGTCTAAACAAAATCGACCTGGAACATAATATTAACTACGTATAGTTAAATACTCGTATTTTATCTTTTGAAGGGAATTTTTTTTATCAGTACGACTAGCTTTTAAGACTATATAAGGCAGTATAAACCAATTTTCAATTCTGATTTAAAAATAAACTTGATTATCTTCTCTAAAAATATGAAAATACTTTTTAATGGCATTGGCCGTTGTATTTGATTGGATATTTACGAAATTGTCATTATTTTCGTGTCATTTGTTGATCGCTAACATCTCTATATGTTATCTAATTACCACCTTCATATATAGAAGAAAAAAAGTATATTTCGCTAAATTATGCAGAGTTTCTAATAGAATAGCGAACTACAAGATATTATGTCTATTTATATATTAATTCTAGCCAATGTGGTTATAAGGAGCTATACTTAAAAGTGGGTTTTAAAATTCTAGAACGATTTTGTACATATTTACAAATTTTTGGAAATCAATTAGATCAGTTTCTTTGGTCTAGTATTAAGAGGTATTGCCCAGTGACAAAGAAATCAATAATTTTGTGAATTTTCGTGCATGTTTCGTGATTGTAATCAATATTTAGAATGTTTGTATCTAATTTACAACAATAAACAGGTGTCATTCGTTTAGATTTCTGCATATAAGGGAATTCACGGAAATGAATGTGCTGATAAACTGGCCAAGGACCCTATTCTTTCGGGAGTTTTCCTCCATCATTTCCATATCCCGATGTATCATAAACTCAACATGGTAAAAAAACGTACGAATTTTATTTGGACTGCGCAATGGATGAATCGTAAGGAAAATCGGTTTAAAATAATTCAAAGATCTGTTCCCCGCACCCCCGGTTCACTAAAAGGAAAGTCTCCAAAAGAACAATATCAAAAATCTCTAGAATGAGAAATGGGTATTGCCAGATAGCTTCAAATTTATTCAGATTGAACTTAATAGATTCCCCAATGTGTGAGTGTGGTGCCGAGAAGGAAACCCTTGAACCATTTCTCTTTTGCCTGTCCATAACGGATAACAGGTTTTTTTTAACAGTAATCTCACCAATGGTAATTTTCAACTCCCGGTTAACTTGTGTCATTTTCTTTCCCTTAACTCGCCACATTTAATCTAGATAATAGTAAATTTTTTGTACAACGATAATGGTATTGACTTCTAATATAGTATTTTCTATTCTATAAAATAATGTTTTAACTTAGTTAAAGGCACAAATTACTCTTGAAAGGTGTATTGGCTATTTAAAATAAGAATAAGTATCTAATGTAATATGACAATAAGTAAAAATTTTTTTTTTTATATATAATGCATAAATAACATGCATGTAATAAATGAATAATAATACTCGAATGGTTTCAAAAATTAAATTAAAAAGGGTGAGAATTAAAAATAGCGATTCATTCAATTAGATTTAAATCTCATTATAATATAATTGAATGTTTGTAAAATATAAATAATTAAAACTATCTAACAACTATACCATTACTATTTTTAAATAACACACACTAATAGCAAGCTGTTGAAACACGCACCGCAACTGATATTTTCAAATAGTGGGATTTAATATTGTGAACTATATCATTTTGTAGTATTCATATCGTAAATGAAATAATATGTATCAACACCAAAAAAATGTGAAAGAACAAATGAAAATAAATAAATATGTATACATAAAGTATATATTATTCATTATTTCGTTCCTACAAAAGTGCATAAAATAATAGTATAAAACAAAATAATATTAATTTCAGAATGTAAGTAAACCTACTTGATATACAAGGAGAAGATTTAGGAGTGAGGGTGATATATTAAAACATATCTTCAACGCGAAAGTAAAAACTGAAATCTTACCATATATCACCATTCTTATTCAAAATGGCGTCATAAATTTGCTCTGTATTTTACGTAGACAACCTTTACGATCTGAAAAAAAAAAAACTGAAAACGCGTGACGAAAAATTTTGAAGATAATTATTATTGAAGGTCGTAAAAATGATTGAACATCTCAACGTTAATAATGTATGTGTATTTAAAAATGTTTTGCAGTTTTTAATAAAATTACAAAAACACCGTGCAAACGAATAGTTTGCTTGTGATTTTTTATAGTTTATACTAGTAAAATAAAATGATTGTTTTTGAATGAAGTATTAATGAGCATTGTGTTGTACGAAAATAATCAATGTGAGAAAAAAACCAAATCAAGTTCGATAATATTATATATAACAAAAAATGTTTCGAATTTTCACAAAGTAAAACATTCTAGAAAAAAATTAAGAATGTGTCGAATATTAATTATACTTAATGATACAGTTTTATTTTAAGGAGAACACTTTATTATTGTGAAGTTGCAGTTTTCCAAACCTAGTTCTGTGATATTTTTAATACAAATAAAATCAATTAATCGAAAAAATATTTTGTTGCCACCGGGATTCAAACCAGAAACTCTATATATTCGGGGAAGTGCGCTAACCATTGTACCATGTCACATAGTAAATATATATCACTTAAGCCAGTCTAAGACAAGACTTCCAGTAAGCTCTGTAATTACCCCATATTTTCATATATTTTTCATTAAATATAATAAAGTATAGCTGAGATATCTAATATTTGTTTTATTGATTTTTTTTATTTTTAACTAAAAAACATTATGATGATAGTACGCGAAGGAATCGATCGAAAAAATCGTTTTTTTTTTGTCTTTCTATCAATTGTCACATTATTAGATTTTTTTAACACTTATTTTTGACATGCAAAACGAATATTTTTGTTATGACATCAACCGAATACTCATGTCATGTTATGAATCACGATTAAATGCGTTTTTGAACCAATAAAAGATATTTCTTTCTCGAAAGATCCTTTACCACATTACCACCGATTTGTTCATTTAACATTCATAATCCCGGACAATGCCGGGCACGGATCACGTGTATATAATAGGAAGGAGGGCAGGTATAATAGCTGATTGACATAATAAATTAATTCATTTTATTACTGGATGTAAAATAAAATATGGCTTTACTATGATAACAGAAAAAACTTAATATAAATATATATATAATTATTATTCAAATTTAAATTGTGTGAAATTATATGTTCAATGTATTCATCAAAATATTTTGTTTTTAAAATTGGGTTGTTTATTTTTATTCAGTAGTGTTAACTTTTTAAAAAAAGTTTTAGTATTTTTCCATACAATGAGAACCTAACATAATATGTATTTAAACAGCTAAAAAGTGTTAATGCATTTTTATTTTATTTAGTTAAGTGCTTTATAAATAAATGTTTTAGAGAAAATAATATTATAAAAATGCCATTATGGTGTGTGTAGAGTGTAAGGATTACCGCTCTGAAAATGTACAGTGGCACTAAAAATTTTGGGGTCTTTCTTATATGTGTTACCGCTTCACGGTACAATAAAATATATGGGGCCATTAGATTCGGTTTTAAACGCCATTTGCAAGAATAGGTGGCCAGGGGCGTGCGGGTCGAGGGTCGAGCGTTACTTTCTGGGTGGTCAGTGGCGCACGGATCTAAAATTGAATTAATCGCAACGTGTTACTTAATTCATATTTTAGTGTCAAAAACAATCGTCGCTTAATTTAACGTTTTATTTGTAGAATTTATTAATTCATTAAAAATTATATTACCATTTATGTACCATACTGCGTACATATTTTCTTCTTCTTCTTTTAAATAGGCAATCCACCCTTCAAGAGTGATTTGTGCCATTAATCAAGTTAAAACTTTATTTTATAGAAGAAAATACAATAATATTATAGAATAGGAAATATTACATTACAAGTCAATACTATTATATAGATTAAATGTGGCGAGTTAAAGGAAAGAAGATGACACAAGTTAACCGGGAGTTGAAACGATATTACTGTAAAAAAAACCATTGACGAGATTACTGTAAAAAAAACCTGTGATCCGGAATAGACAAGCAAAAACGATATGGTCAAGAGTTTCTTCCTCGGCACCATACTTACACATTGGGGAATCTATTAAGATCAATATTAATAAATTTGGGGCTACCTGGCAGTGCCCAATTTTCATCAGAGGGTGCGGGGAATAGATCTTAGAATTATTTTAAGCCGATTTCCCTTATGATTATTTGAATCCATCCATTGTGCAGTTCAGATAGAATTCGTACATTTTTTTACCATATTGAATCTGTCATACACAGGAATATGGAATTGATAGGGGAAAATACCGGAAAGAGTGGCTTCCTTGGTGAGTTTATCAGTACATTCATTTTCTTGAATTCTCTTACGTGTAGGAATCCAAACGAATGAAACATATTCATTATTGCTGTACAAATTAAATAGACATCTTCTAATGGAACAGATTATCTCATTATCTAGCCAAACTTTGGCCATGTCGACGTTTCGAAGCACGCAGATGTCTAAGGCCTCTTTGATTGCCCAACTTTCTGCTGAGAAAACCGATGAATCCGAAGAAAGTCGTAGCTTCACATTAAGTGTGTACATATTTTAATGCAAAAGGGAATTTATTACAATAGTTAATTGAATATTACAAAGATAATCACTTCATATTTCATTTAACTTATTGTTAAAATATCAAAAAAAATATGTGCGACCATCATTGCATTATAGTTTTTATTTGATAACCAAAGTAAGTACAAATAATATAAAACAAACAAATAAAGAAAATGTAAAATGTCATTGGTATAATATTGAGTGCACATGGCAATCAAATATCATTAGTGTGTGTTCAAGTACAATTATCAATAAAATAAATAGTACGTTTCGTACAATTTAATTTATATCTTAATAATTAAATTTATAAATTCTTTACATCCATTAGTCAAATCATCTAAATCGCATTAGAACGTAAAACAAATAATTCTCGTACGTGGAAGTGTACGGTTATCTATTAAAAGAAAATTATTTGCTTCATTGTATTTTCATTGACTTATAAAATATATTAGATTAAGATTATAACAAACATTAGTTTCCCGTCGTTTCAGTTCAGTTACGTGCCGATAAATCTATTGGCGAAATAGCTTTTTTTAAAGCTTACATAAATTTACTTAAATATTTTTTACATAAATAATACATCAGCAAATATGATACAATAAGTAAAAATAATATTTGTATGCAAGTCGCCACTGTCTCACTAGTATAAAGTACCTGTTCTGAGGTAGGTAGTCATTAATTGATGGCATTAGCTATTTATTATTGTTTTTAATATTCCTGAATTCTGATATGGACATAAGTAGAAATTATAAAGAAAAGAACTAATTAAAACAAGATGAATAGTAAAAAAATAGAAAAAACAAAATAGAAATAAGTAAAAAAGAAGTAAAAAAATAATTACAGACTAAAGACATGTAAGATGAAAGGAACACAGTAAAACAAATAGAGTAAGAGCATGTTAAAGAGATTGATTAAAATGAAGTAACATGATATAGTCAGGTTAAAATAAGTAGATATGTATTAATCATTATTAATTAATAATAATAATTTATTTTTATTTATTATCTTAGTTTTATTAACCACAATTGAGTTTAAAAAACATCTACCGGTTTCGGAAAACACCTTTTCCTTCTTCAGGATGTCATAACTAACTAAAAATATAGCATTGTTTCTTCACCAGAATCTATTTTTAAATTTAAAAAAAAACAACAATTATTTAAAAAATAAATTTAGTACCTAACTCAAATTGCTGCTCAATACAAATTTAGTCGAATAATTTTTAGGAAAAAAAATTTAGAATAGGACTCGTAGTTAAATTTAGTTGGGTGTTTAGAATTTCCTGATTACTTTTACATGCTTTATTTATCTCCAACGATTCCAAATTATTTAATTTGTGACCTACACCGTTTATATGCAAAATTGAACTAAGATAATGAATAAAAAAAAATAAAAAATATGAATTTTAACCACCAAGTTAATATTGCTAATTTTAAAAGTATTAATAATAATTGTTAACGGATCAACAGTCAGATGGCTAATAAAGATGGGTCGAGAGCGTTCGGAGCTACTCTTGACTCATATTATAAAGTGACTGATGGAAAAGTTTTTACACTATATAAGTATTCGTATCTACATTATTTTTGTTTTAGTTTTTATAACAAATTTATCCATGAATTTACTATTTCTTTATAAATATGTTTTATATATGTTTTTCATATTCAATACTATGTTTTTACAGTTTTAATATTGTATAATATAATTATTGTATATAATAACAATAATATAATTATATAATATAATTATTGTATATAATAACATTTTATATTATTGTATATAATAATTATTGTATATAATAATAATATAATATAATTATTGTATATAATAACAATAATATAATTATTGTAACTGTCGTATTTACTCTATTTTCTTATTATTTTTATTTATCATATTCAATAGTATGTATATATATATATATCCATATTGCTTGAGCCACTGTGACCAACATATTGCGAATGATAAAAATAACAAACGTACATGATGAAAATCGTACTCTCCATTTATATACAGACTCTGATCTAGTAAGGTGGACAGGGAACAAATGAAATATTGAATGCACTGAAGTTTTAAATGAATAAAATAAATTAATATTGTTATACTAAAATATTATACACGCAATTTATTACAAATGTGAATTTAAAAAAAAATAACAACTAAAATTGTATAGTATACTTTTTAAATTAAATTCATTTAATGCGTGACTACATTGTGAATTGTTCGTAACAATTAAATAGTGTAAGCGATTTTTAGTTAAATTAATATTTTAATAAAAGTAGAATGACTAGCTTTCTTGAAATGAACAGGCTCTATGTGTTATATTATACATTATATGACCTCATTCTTGAGAGGTTCGATTTATTATGCACTTCCAAAGATTTCTTCCTCGTGATGTTCGTATTACTTTGTCTTCTACCAGTGACAATGGGCCAATCTCTACCTGCTACAGTCTCAGCAAGAAAAAATTCCGGACAAACTTTTTATGCAACAGTGTCAGTAGTGATTGACGCGACTGAATTTGTTGTAGGATAGAACTGTTTGTTATATGGACTGCACAATGGATGGATCCAAATAATCATAAAGGTAATCGGCTTAAAATAATTCAAAGATCTATTCCCCGTTCTCCCTGGTTCTCCAAAAGGAAAGTCTCCAAGAGAACAATATCTAATGTCTCTAGAATAAGAATTGGGTATTGTACTTAATAGATTCCCCCATATGTAAGTGTGGTACAGAAGAGGAAACCCTTGACCATGTATTTTTTGCCTGTCCATTGCGGATCACAGGTTTTTTTTACAGTAATCTCATCGATGGTAATTTTCAACTCCCGGTTAACTTGTATCACCTTCTTTCCCTCAACTCGCCACATTTAATCTATATAACAGCAATTTTTTTGAATAACTTGTAATATAATATTTCTTATTCTGTAATATTATTGAACTTTTTAAGTTTTAACTCGATTATTGGCACAAATAACTCTTGAAGGGTGGATTGCCTATTTAAAAGAAGAATAATAACTGTTTGTTCTACTTTCTATTCATGAGACCAGCAGCCCTCTCCATCAGTATAGTCCGAATGAGTCTCCCTATTTCTGTATCTAGGTTTCTGATGCATACGAAAACATTTGAAAGATGACTGTTTCAACTTGTATCATTGTGTTGCTTGTCTTATATTTTTAAAAATTCCTTCAGTTTTCTGACAAATTATACATAAAAAAATTTCCATGATATTTACGTGTTAATATCATACGAGAGCGTGTTATATATAGTTCACTAGAAATAAAATAAGGAAATATAAGTTTTATTAAATTTATTTTTGACATTTTAAAATTTCTTGCATTGCTTAGCACTATATTTTGTAAAGATATGTAATATACTACTATAAATATATTTTTCATTAAATTTTTTAAGTACGTACCAACTAATTTTTAAACGTGTGAATTTTTATAAAGTGTGAATACGTAAATATGACGTAGGTACTGAATTAAATATGTAATATTGTTTGGCATAACATATTTTACTGAATTTACTTTAAGATGTTTAAAATATTTATCAAAGCCCATTATTTGATTTTATCTTTTGATTTCTTTTTTAAAGAATGCTGAAGAATCTGCTGCCTAACTCTGTAAATTTGTTTTTTAATCATAGTGTGAATTTCCGTTACTTATTTATACATTTGCAAATTTCTACCATCGAATAGATAGTGCATGGAATACTTATTAAAGTGGTATTAACGAGAACTGCTTTATCATGATACTCCGTGGAGTTCCGTGAAACAGCGTGCCACTGATCACTATCTGAATAAAAAACAAACCGCTAGAGCCAGTGCCCTAGTTCCAGAATACTACAAAAGAGTGGTAAAAATCCCAACGAAAGCTCAAATAAACACGAAAGCTTTATTTCAAAGTGTGAAAAATAAATTTGAATTTAAACCATTAAAGTGATTTGTAAAATGTTCTAGGTTATATTTTTTGTGGTGTATCTAAAAATAAATAATAAAACATTGTATTATATTGATAATATTAGATGTAAGGCTCAACGATTACTATTACAAAAAAAAAAAAAAAGATGAAATTATGTCTCATAAATATTAAAATACATGTCTCTACTTTTTTTTATAAAATAGAGTTTCGTACGCGGAATACATGTCACATTAATATTCTTACTATTTTAAAACTAAGCTAAACGGTTGTCCTATGAAAATAGGACTAACTTGCCGATCTCCTGGAATGAGCCGTGAAACCCCAATAAGTTATAAATTAAAATAAACATTCCTCTGAAATTATCATTAAATACATTTATAAACTAAGTTTTTTTTTACATTGAGATATCTACACGGAACACAAGCCACATTTATAATTTCACTATTTTAAAACTAAGCGTGTACTATGAAAATATAATTATATGATAATTTTCCATGATGAGACTAGAACCCCCAACCTTTTAAGGCGCATGTCTTATCGTTAGATTAAGTAAGCGACTCGTTATTGTAATTAGTTTATTTTATTTTATTTGTTTATTAGGGTGACATCTAACGGTTATAACATTAAGATTACTAGGTTTTTTTATGTTACGTGACACTCGATGCCCTCTCAGCAGTTTTTGTAATTGTTACAAGAACGAATTTTAATCAAACCTCACGAACATCGTTCTCACAGGAGACAGGAGTATCAGTGCACGCTAACCAAAATGAATTGAGCAAAGTGAAAATCTTCATTAACGGTTTTTTCGACACCAATTTGTTAACGTTAATAATAATAATTAAACTTAATTTTGTTTAATAGATCATAAAGTATATATATATACAGGTGTAACAGACCTAATCCACAATACTTTATGGGTGGATACCTGAATAAATTACGAGTCGATAATGTTAAAGGAATATGTGCAAATTCTGCACTGTTACGGAAAACATTATTGTTTGTAATTTTTACAAAATCTTGTTAAGCTTAAAGTTTACGTTTTTCGAAATAAATATTTGCGAAATAACGTATATCTTTGTACGTAATCTCACAAAAAATAGTTCAGTCTAGATAATCATAGCAATAAAAATATTTGGAATCAATGAAATGTTTCAATCCATCGAAATAATCGCATTATACGACTTTTTTTGAAATGCTTACATCTCTGACATGGTTGAGATTAGGCATATATTCCTTGAACTTTTTCGACTCATAATTTAGTCAGGTATCCACCCTCTAAATGCTGTGGACTAGGTCTGTTACACTTGTATGAGTAATGTTTTTTGGATACATTTATTGGTTTATTTATATTTTTTGAATCGAACAACAATGATATAAAGTTATAACAAATTTCGCGGCAAACTCTCGATGTACGTACATCTGTGCCTGCAATATTGTCTCCACAAATCTGTCTCGTCATAAAATTCACATATTTTATATTTTAACGCAAAAACGTATATTAAATTATCTATAAAAATATTAAAATAAACTCAGGATTTGAGTCTGTGTCAGGTGATATCAAGTCTGGACTGATGAAATCATCAAATTTCGCTGAAATACACGATAGCGCATGTCTGCGCAGATGACATCTGGGGAGGCTTTCATTCAGCATTAATATAAAAAATGATCTATTTGACAGTTTCAGTGATTTTTTATATACACGAATGTTTTAACTTTTTTTCGCATATATTAAATAAAAAAATTTTTGTCGAACTTCTTAGTAGTTTTACGGCAAGGATTACCCTTCAATCAAAATAATTTACATAGTAAATTAAAGTTAAAGTACGTACAAAAAATATAAAAATTTAAATAATTAAGTAAACAACATGCTAAAAGTAAACTAAAATTTTATAAGCAACAAAAAAACTAAAAATATGTAATACAATAGAGAAATTAATTTACTTACTCACTTAAGTCAGTGATACTGGAGTCAAAAATACAATCTTGAGTTAGAATAATTTAATAAATAGATAT
Organism: Eubasilissa regina; assembly: GCA_022840565.1. Lineage (NCBI taxonomy): Eukaryota > Metazoa > Arthropoda > Insecta > Trichoptera > Phryganeidae > Eubasilissa > Eubasilissa regina. The sequence goes on along the minus strand of JAINEB010000020.1, from coordinate 10,726,676 downwards.
TAATGTTAAATTATTAAAAAGACATCACATGCCGACGTTTTTTTCGTTAAAAATCATCACTGCGTGCTTGAGGACTTGCTTTTGTATTTAGAGCCATTTTACGAGTTAAGCTTTAATCGACGACATTTAAAATCATTAAAGTAAACTAAAGTGGCCCATTCACGCTCCAATCTGTCGTACGACCGATTGCACCGACTGCTGCCGCTACAACGATTCCAATGTTAATACGCTCGCTCATGCGACTAACCCATTAAGGTTGCAATCATTCGCAGCGACGGCGGTTGGTGCGATCGGTCGTACGACACTCTTCTTTAGTCATTATTATTCAAATTTCCCATATTATTTCCATTACAAGATTAATAATATTTCGGTATATTTTTAATTTTAAGTAATCGTACGGTTGTAAATATTGTTGTGTTGCGGCACGATATAAAAAAATCGTGCATAATATGTACCTCATTCATTAAATGTTGTTAGAATGCAAAATTACCCAAAATAATATTTTGTTTTTCTAGGCTACATAAACACTTAGTTGAGGTAAGGGACGGGGGTTGCAATAAAACTCGGTATTGTTAGACTCACGACACAGCGTGGGAACAGCAATAAGGAATCTGGCGTACGTGACGAATGTCAGGTCGGCAAATATACCCATGATAGGGGGATGTATTTCTTCATGCGGCAGTCTTCACCAAATCTCGACCGGAAGAAGTCGCTCCACAAAGACGGGATCTAATATTCAATTAGAAAATAAAATCAATATCGTCTCTGAAATATTAGGCAAGCGCTTTATAAATTGTGATTCCGGGGAAAATTTAAACTGTGCGAGTTTAAGCTTAGACTATAATGTTCTCTGCGTTTAATCATTTGTGTGAAAGCACTCAAGTTTCATAATCTGATCAAGTCAAGGTCCCGCAAAAGTCAAGACGATATCCTACAAGGCACGTAAATATTGCATAAGAACATGGCGTCCAGAGTCCCGGTTTGCCTGGATAATTGGGCATCGTCTGGTGGTCAATCAACTACGAGCCTGAGCTCTATCACCCTACGCTGGCACTACAAGCATCTGGCCACACTTCACGTCCAGGATCCAGGACCATCATCTACACGTGGAAAGCGTCTTTGAGAGGTAATCTCTTAGGTGAGGGATCTGCATAAACTAAATCAGACAAGCATCAATATAGATAATTTGGTAGATAACTTTATGCTGGCATAATGGGCAATTGATGTTAATCTCAATCTAATTATTTTTGAATTGTCTTATTAATAAGTAATCAGGTAAAATGTTCATTTTCCACTTTTAATACATGCAAGTATCATAAAATATAGATAATAAACTTTCTTGTAAACAATGGCGTTTTGTAATTACATTTCATAACTATTTGACTTTACAATATTTAAAAAAGAACCAGTTAGGCTAGATGCCTCCCCGCTGAATATGAAGCCGAGGCAGAAAGAAGAAATCATAACAATGTCCTTATTTCTGTATGTCACATGTTGGGAAATTTTAAAGAAAATTGACGCATTGCATTGGATACAAGACTAAATATAACTACATCTGAATTCCGAGTATCGTTGTATACCGAAATCATTCAATTCCTCGTTGTTCTGTACCTTGGTTTGCCAGTTAACCTTAAGAGTTTGTAGGTCTTCCTGGACCCCGTCTAGTCACCAAAATCGTAGTCCACTGATACGAAATGAGTTTACAAAATGCATATTTACATTGTCGTGTACCTATAACATGCATCAATAATATCCTAGTTTATAAATATCATAACACGAATATAGTTAAAATTCCTTGGCAAGTGTGTGCGTTCAATTTTAATCTGGTTTAGAATCTAAAAAATGAAGTATTGCAATCCTAAATACAAGACATGAGTAGAAAATGTCATTAAAAAGCTTAAAACGTCAATAAAAAAGTCAAAAGTTTTAGAATTAGTTATAGGGCATCTAAAAACTATTTTACTTTACATGTTAGCGTGCCCAAAATGGAAACGTATTAACCTTCGCAGTTACAAGTGAATTCTATATTCTATACTTAATATTATATTAAACAAAGTATTAGCAATATTTAAAATCAAATCATTAAAGAAAAATAATGTTTAACTTTAATGACACGTTAACGTCATATGGACATTATAAACGAAAGTGAGTTTTGAACTTGTTGAAAATGTATGAATGCAAATTAAGCTACACATTGACAATGAATACTCGCAGTAGGTAAAATCAACCCGGATAAAATCAAATGAAAATAAAATTCACGTATTTTAGTGATGAAGTATATCGGTGGGAATTGAATTTAGATTAGCACGATTGGATTGTGATTGCATTACGTGACGTGATCTGAATACACTGTTACGCCTCTACCTCTGATTGCAGGTATAAATAATCAGCTCACGACCGAAGGCTTCTAGATTTTATGATCGAAAATTTTTTTTTTTAGTTTATGTAGAAAATTTAATGTTGGTCACTAAATGTTTATGGAGATATTTTATTATTGTTCATTTAACCTTTACCATACCGTGATAGAAAATATCCGTAAGCAACCATGCTGTCAATTCGTGTTACTGTTAAGTGTTTAGAGTTTTTTTTTCATTTTTAATGAAAAAAATGCTTTTACGAGCTTAAATTGCTTTAAAATAGTTGATGACATAAATTTACTTTAAATATCGACCAATAAAAATGAAAAAATATATATTATTCATCTTGTATACAAAATGACATTCCTGCTTATTATTATTTAATGAATTAGTGAAAAAGATAAATAATTATATTCGTATGCTTGTTATTATTTTCACTGTTTTCAAATTAATGTTTGATATTTTTCTGTTTTACTGCAAATACTATTTTTACCGACGTAGTAATTTTACATGGAATTAAATTGAAAAATAATTACATTTACATAATTGGTTATAAAGCGAATTCTACAAATCATTAGTCATTTCTAAGCGCGAATGATTTTTTTAATTTAGTTAAATTTAAATTTAATTTAAATTTTATCTGGGTAGCCAATTGATGTTTCCGAAACGATAAATTACGCATCCAGAAAATTTCTGATGTAATAACGAGATTGTTTCCTAGCATGTGTGGTACGCAGCTCTATTCTGCTAAAAATATACATTGTCTAAAAGAAAAAAAAAATTCCGCGAAATTTTCACCATTACTGTTGTGAATTTTTATAATTACAAAATATTGCTCAATTATGTGATATATTGACTCATTTTTGTTAATGATATCGTTTTTATTTGATAGATGTTATGTGAAACTTCTAAACCTGAAAGATGCAAAAAATAACTACATTTAAAATAATGGTTAAATTTTGATCACCTGTATATTGTACTATCTTGACTTGTGAAGATACGTACACACATCTTGCCTATTTGTTTAAGGGTGAAGGTCTGCTGAGCCAAGTCTAAATAAGCGTTTAATATTTGCTTAATTCCGAAAGTTTTTGAAGTACTTAGTATTTTTCAGTATGTATATTTATCACACGATTATATTTTAGAAAAGTTATTACATTAGATACGGTGGCTGGAATATTATTTCTTAAGATATTTTAGTTAATCTAGTTAACAAAGGTAATATCCTAAGATAGATGGACTTAGCATATAATTATAAAATTCAATTTTTGTCTTGACAAAGCTATTGTCATTGTAAATAAAATCTAGCTATGTATAAAATAGACTAATTGTTCTTAACTAATTTTATTGTTGTTAAATGCAATCTATATCATGTGTCAAGATGATGTGGATTTATATTGCTATACTGAATGACGGTCTCATAATCAGGAGATATACCAGTTAGATAAAAAATATTACCGATATCTTTAAGCATTAAAATACCAAGTTTGAACATTAAAGATGTGGCTCACATTAAATGATATGACTTAATTTAGTTATATAATTGGATTTTTAATTAAGATCAAGTTTTTGTTTTTAAATATTGTACATTATTAAAATTGTTAACTTTTTTTTTGATTTAATGCTTGATAATTTAAAATATGTACCTGCGCATCGCTTTTGTTTATTTAAATATTATATACTCATAATATTGCTTTAATTTTAATTAATTTAATGCCTATGTTAATTGAATTAATAAACCTGCAGATAAGCGCTTCGCGAGACTTCGTGACTATTTATATTATTGTTTTTTAGTTAACTAAGATTATATAAAGAAATGAATAAGATGAAGAATTAAAGTATCACGGAAAGTGGGGAAAATCATTATTAAGCAATATCCTACTTAATATGTATTGATGCTTATTACATTTATTGATTCAGACGACTTTGAAATAATTGCGAATTGTTCATATAAGAGTTATAAATACCATCAGATTTACTACTGAAAGTAGTATAACGCTGCGCGCCGGAAACACTGTAGCCGGAAGGCGAAGGCTACTTGACGCTATCGGAAACGGAAGGAAATATTACTCCCGCTGATTGTTGTACAGCGTTTTTCAGATAATCGCACAGCTGTGAAATTTCAAACAGCCTTATTTTATTGTACAAGGGTATTGTGTGATATTTTTCTGTTTTCTTTCAAAATCGGCCGGAGAAGTACGACAGTCTCTGTTTAACATGATTAACTCATTTTTAACAAATTTTTCTTAACGATCGCATTTTATGGCCAAGGTCATTAAGAATACTCAGGTTCTTTTCTATATTTATTTTTAAAGTGTATACTCGTGATTGTACATATTTTAATTTTAGAAAATTAAAATATATTATTTTTCTGTCAGGTCGGTAACTTGGTGCGAGGAAGATCCAGTAGAATACTTCGTTAAATTTCTCTAGCCTCTGCTCTTCCCGGCATCGTCCATCCCAGCAACCCCCAGCGGGAGACCCACACCCTAATAAATTCCAAGAAATGTTCGAGATTTCTTTCATTCACCAGGTCGGTAGGTAGATAACATATTAGCGAATTAAGTATCCACACGATATCTACTCGTATATACAATTTTTAAATCCACCCACACCAAGTACAATGCTAGGCAACATTTTTTTAGCAAATTAAATTTAAAAATTTCATAAATAAATAAAATTTAATTTAAAATTTCATTACTTCTTCTCTTCACAGTGAACTGCACAATACGCACACATATGTGGGTACTCACGTAAAATCATGAAAATACTTATACTCATTCGATTTGTTTTGTCACGTTCTTACTCTTGGTGCCTCGACAACCGCGCGCCAACATTAACGCGCAGGATAACTGCGCACCGGCAATACAAAAAATAATGAGGACAAACGGGCCATTAAGTAATAATAACAATAATAACTTATTTTTGAAGTCATAGTGCAGCGTGGTAAATTGTTATATTAGGATAAAACATTGCAGAAAAGTAAGAAATATTGCTGCATTAGTATTCTACTGTATTATAGCAAACAGCACTTTTCTGTTGTAATGTTCAGTGTACAAAATATATGAATAAAAAAAGATGCAATTAAATAGCATATAAATACATATGTTATAATTTTTTGGTAAAAGTTTTGGATTATATAATTCGTGATTTTTTCATATTATAAGTTTGTTTTAATTTTTACTGGATATAAAATACAATACATAGAAATAAATGTCCTCATTTATATTAACTCTACGGTTCAAAACCTGCTTACCAACTTTTAAAATGAAAATTTAGCAGAAAACTAAAACCAGATTTCTGTCGATGAACAGAACTGTGAAATTAAATAAAACAAAAAAAGAATTTTTGAAGAAAGTAGTTTTATTCTGCGCGTTATTGTCAGAGCGCATTTTTCTGTGCATTTTTATAATTTTATTAATTAACACTAGACTCACAAAATGTCTTGATAGACGTTTGTCTTCAGATACATTTATATCCATTTGTTACATTTAATAAACTCAAAAACATAATAATTAATCAGTCACCCTTTAAACAATTCATATCATTCTGACAGGCAAGACAGGTTATTATCGATAAGCCATTTTTTAATAATTTGTTCTAAATTGGGAGAAAGCGTGCTATTTTGTAAAAAGCCATGTAGTTTATTTTTTATTAGGTGAACACATTCTTATTGTGAAGTTGTAATTATTCAGAATAGACGGTCTGTGATATTTTAAATATGAATTAAATATATTAATTAGAAAGATATACATGTATAGATATGCATCTTTCCCGGTTTGGAAAGAGATCCAGATTCGAATCCCGGTGGCGCGACAACAATATTTTTCGATAAAATTGATTTTATATGTAGATATTTCTAATTAATATATTTAATTCATATTTAGTTTATTTTTTATTGTAAGAAAAACAAATTCTATTGTTTTCGATACATACTTATTAGTGATTTTGGGAATCGTTAGATTCAGATTAGCTACACCTCTTGTATTTTTTCCGTGTGAAGCCACCCTATTTAGAGTATCGTTCTATAATTTTCTTTTATTAAAAGGAACAGTAACAGCTATTGTCGGGATTGTACTGCACGTTTTAGGCATATAATATTTAATTGTTCGATTATTTAGTTGTATGTCAAAAGGCTATTGGATCATATGGTAGTGCGCATATTATCGACACGATTCAGTTCAGTTGTATGAGAGCACGCACACGAACGTTAGGAGATCTCATCAACGACCGATTGACTGCTCGCTTTCAACAACTAAACAGTTTGATCGAATAGAACTCGTTGAGTTCAAAGTCACCTTTTAAATTTGTTTTCATAGTAGTTCCTATTTAGTTACCCATCATTTATACTTTTATAGTTTTTTTTTTATCTATGTTTGTTTTGTTAATATTAGTATAGATTGTTTCCTAATGAATACACCATAGGTATCGAAACATCTTGATTTATCAATAAATGTTGGTTTAATTAAAATGTTTTGTTTTATTATTTAGATACAATTAATTCAAGTTACTATCATACAAATTCTTATGATAATCTTTTGTTTTAGAGTAGACAGGTCAACGAACGCGTTTATATTCAAGCTTACTTGAGACCCCGAGGGTTGGTTTTTATGTTAACCAGCTAGTTCAATAAACTCCTAAAAAACTATTTAGACTAGCCTAAAAAACTTCCCTTAACCGAGAACGAACCATATACATTATAAAATATCCGAAGGCATGGTAGAACATAATTGTGTTTTGGGTATTGATCATAGGACGTTCTTTTTATTAAATTTATTCAAATTTATTCTTTTTTTTTGTAATTAAAAATAGACAAAAAAAAACAAAATAAATAAATTTCTCTTGCAAAGTGTATAAAGGATATTCTTCTCCTACGCAGGTGTGAGAAATATTGATAATATTTCTGATACTACGTAGGTGTGAAAAATAATTATGATACTGATTCTGATACGTAGGTGTTAGAAATATTGTATAATTAGTAAACTAATTTCGCTACTCTAAATTTCGACTGCCCATTTTTATACTAAAGTGCTCACGCAGATATCTCAATAGCTAACTAACCAATCAGCTTAAAATTTACGCACGTATTAGTTCAAACATGTTTAAACTTTCAAAGAATTACCGCAAGAATGATAATTTATTTTCGTCATACGATTGCTGACTCAACTCCGGACATCCTGTGTGGTGCGATGAAATTTCTTAGACGCGTGAAAAAATTCTGGTATAGACGGATCACGTGCAGAGAGCTAGGGATGAAATGAGCCCTCCGGCAGAGGGCCACTAACGCTGCGGTGATCATAATTCACCCAGACGTCGGGAGGCTGTGCGGCGGAAGAAGGACGATCTTCCGCAGAATGTGGAGTGGTGTCGCCCAGCCAGCCCCTGTACTAAATAAGTGCTACCTGTAATAAGATTTTGAACCAAGTTTTATTGCGGCCACGACTGTGAAAAGTGAATTATGTCTCGTTTAGCACCTGTCTCCTATTTCATTTAAGAAATTCAGTATTGTTAAGTTATTAAAATTATTTTGGATTCATTTTTCAATAGGAAAATAGTGAAATTAGTATGTTTTTCTGGGAGCATTTTTATTTTTCAATTTAATTTGTATATTTTGGATACATCATATTTAATAATAAAATCATCACATACATAGAAATTAATGTAATAAATATAAAATACGACGGCCCGTGTCTACTATAATCTCTCTATGAGACATTAATCTCTGAGAGTCGTAAAAGGTACTATAAAGGGGTGTTAGATGGGGGAGACCCACCCTTTCCCGGAATCGTTGTAGAAGTTTCAGCTTCTTTTATCGGTTCCACACACAGAACTACATAAACGCGAAATGTTCAATTAATAAACACAAAAGAAAGGAGATAAAAAAACAAAAGCTAATGTAAGAGATTGCGAAAACGAACTGCGATTTTAAGTTAAACCTTCCTGAGTCCTTATAAATGCTATCTTTACTTATTTTAAAATACAGGCATATAACAACATTACAAAAAAAAAGATATTCAAGTGTTATGTACGGAAGTAAAGAAACCATTGAACTCAGTTAAGCCTCCAATAATGCGATCACGAGCATCCCTCATTATCACGCAATGCCAGGTAAAAGGTACTGTTTACTAGATGCGTTATTCTAATCTGCGCGCAAATTATACGGGGTGATGATGACTCATAAGTCGCTTCACACTAAATCTGCATAATCCCTTATGATTTTTCGAGGCGAGACTCCAAAAAAAAACTATTATAGTGAATGTTAGCAAATCGAAAGTGATAATATTCGAAAAGGAAAGTAAAACAACGTGCAAAATACTGATAGATAATGAATATTAAGAGTTTGTATACATATTTGGAAAGTATGTTTAATAGAAAGGAAAGGCTGAGAAAGATTTCGAAAGGTGGGAATGGGTGTCTTCAGGGAATAGAACCTATGCTTTGAATGCAGTAATTTCTAAAGTAACATATTGAGGTGGAACCTGGAGCTGGCAGAAGAGAATCAAAAAGTAAACTGAATTCTTTTGAAGCGGAAATGGAATCACTTAGGCGTTTATGTAACGAATTCATTTATTATTTGGGATAGAAAAAACAAGAAACAAATTAGGAAAGAATGTAAAGCTGATCTTAGCATAGTAAATATGATTAAAAAAGGATTTACTTACGTAGTTTGGTCATGTAAAATGAATGAATGAGGAGAGAATGGTACGGTAATAAAGATATATAACACGAGCGTTGATTGCACTAGAAATAGAGATTGTCTGCGGAAGACTTGGCGTGACCAATTAAATTAGGTATCGGAAGATGGTCCCGTCACAAACCTTAACAATCGATGAGCTTGCATGAGAATATGGATGCGACGAGAGTTTTATGTCAGGACAGAAGAATATGCCGCTCCGTCCTTTCTGCTCACCCCGCAGCGATACGATGTGATGGTAAGTAAGTTAGTTAGTTGTCTTTAGTACTCAGAAAATTGACAGCTGTATTTTAGATTTCTTACGTTTGAAAAATGAACCAGTGTTTCTTTTAAAGAAAATATATTACATAAACATATGAAAATTTATTGGTCTTCCCATTAATAACTATCTTACTCATTAAACTTATAAACTAAGAAAGCAATAGTTACATATATTTTCATTTAAAATGTGTGTTTATATCTGTACTATATTATGAGACACGTGAAATTAACCCCGAAGTACACTAACATTTTTAAACAAATTATAGATATCTCATAGAGACGAAGCTATTTTAATTATATTTAATGGAAAGATATGGAAGTTTAGGTTATTACAAGGCTTACGAGACTTGTCTTCGGCTGGCTTGAGTGATAACTTTATACAAATGTAATACATTCTCACCCATTAATCAATCTCCAAATCTGTCAAATTTTTGGAAATTGTATATATGTTACTATGTAGAAACACTTTGAGTAATTAGTACAACTACGCTATTGCCATCTATGGACTAATTTTGATATTCATTTCCCTGAAATAGCATAGATGTTACTAATGAGAATCTAATTATTTTTGAAATTATTTAAAGCAATATTTTTTGTCTGTGAATGTTTTAAATACATTATGTTTGAATACGCCTGAAAAATCAATTTTTCAATTTCATATATTATCTTATTTTGACCAGTGTATTATTAGCAATATTTGAATATGTTCAAGAACACACAATTACTGGATTGAACAAATTAATTTTGTTTAAAACCTGTGCTTTTGTGGGTGAAAATCCAGTAATTGTGTGTTCTTGGACATATTCAAATATTGCAGTCAAATTTTAACTCAGGAAATGTAACTAAATATCAATATTTCTTAAAATCTTCCGCTTTTCATATTATTTTGAAGACAATAATTCAGTTTATTATAGCAAAAAAATACTTACATTATATTGAAACTTTAATTACTGCCCGCGTTAATATTCACTTTTAATCAAAATACTCTAAACTGCCTTTGAATAAGATTATCCATAATAATATGATTTTTTGTAAATATGTTTGTGCTAATTTTCTATTAAAAATAACTATCTTGTTTATGGACATTGTCCTCCAAAATAAGGATAGATTCCCCAACCATTCATAAATATGCCAATAAATTACCACCAGATCAAATAAGTAATACATGTGTATATAAAATTAGCAAAACTACAATATAATTATTATACGAAACAATGTATACCTGCGCGATTATAAAGTGTGTCATTTACTTGGATATGGGTTTTCCTCGCTTTTACTCTCGATAAACTATATAGACTCATCAGAATATGAACGAAGCTTGTCACTTACGGGTTAAATTAAACCACAACTTACGAGCATGGTTTATAGTAACTTTATAAAACTTATCACATATTTCATACGCCTCGTGTCGTGTTATGACGTAAAGTGTTGAATTACACAACCACCTGAGAAAAAATCTTGTCTAGTAGGTTGTTTTATATTTTGAGCCAAAGCAAAGGGCTGCGTATTAGTTTGTAATTCAACCCGAAGTGTTCGAGTCCCGGGGCTCTTAAGGGTTGAAGAAAGGGGGGGTGGTTTGCAAAAGGGGATATTTCGGGCACTGTTTATTTCCCTAGAGATATTAAAATGGTACACAAGATGCGATAAGATGCCCTTCTCGAACTTAAAATTGCTTGAATGGAACGAATGTCTGTAGTACCTATATACGATATTCTATAAGACTTCTATTAAACTACTGTAGGTTAAAGGGAAGGTCAGCTTAAGAGTATTTATTCATTCATTTTATTCTCTTTGCAGAATTATCTCTCAAGGGTGGTCTATTTCTGGATATTTAGATTGGGGGAAATAATATATTTAGTAGAATACTAGTACTGCAAATATAACTATTTATGCAAGGGGTGGAAAAACTGGATGTAGGAAAGGTGGAAGGAATTTGATATAGAAACAGAACAGTAAGGACTCATGAACCAACCAGGAAGAACACGACTTACCTAGATTTTATCCGCTGTACTCACAGGTCTCTTGAACTTCAGGAACAAAGAACGCTTATTTGCATGAAGCACTGTGCTCTATACAGCAGCAGTTTCGGCACGCACCGCGTGAAACCAAATACACTCTATCAACAGTATCTGGATGTTCACACTTCTTAACAGTTCAAAGATTCATAGACAACACACGCATAAAATCGTGCTCCGCAGTAAGAGAGGGTGGGGGGACATATAGGTATAGTCAACATAATGGAGCATCCAGACGCGCACGGCGATCGGTAATTCGTGGACCTGTCATAAATACCGAACAACAACGAAATAATATTTTCAAATGTAAAACTCTACCCTAGTAATCAAGTTGTGGGGGAGTCGAGAGTAAAAATAAGGGACAGTTCATAATTTATATATAATATGTAGATGTGTCGGGTTGGACATAGTGCGACATTTATGTAATACAAAGCCAAACCGGCACCATAACGTCAGTAGTGCGCCGTTAGAGCGCGACTCACATGCGCGTCCGCTAACACAACGAGCGAACCGGCCGGGCGTTCCGTTTGGTGCGACCTTTCTTCGCCGTACCGCATCCAGGCAGGGGCATCTGCTGCAGAGCTTCACAATGTAATTTTATATATATTTAGAATCGGGAACTTATTCAATAAATCTTTGAATAAACTGTGAGTACTTTTGTTCATGCAACACCATAGTCTGATTCTTTTTTTAAATTTAAAGCCACGCAGGTGATTCACACGGTTTGAATTAAGACCATAATTACTCTAGCTATCCATCTGATGAGAGTCAGTAGTGAAATATAACGAGAGTTTGTATAATAGTGTTTTATGCAAAACGATGTATATGAAACATTATGGAGGATGAGCGGCGGAGTGATACTGGTTGGGTCTCTTCACGGAAAGAACCTGGCTCTCGGATTTAGATATCGCTTGTGTCGTCGGTCAACTGTGAGCAGATTTGAATCGCTACCCCCACATCTCTCTACATAAATATGTTTGGGGAATTATTTAAGTTGTAAAATAATATTTTAAAACAATCTTACGTTAACCGTCGGGGTTACTAGTTTGGGAAAGTTCATTTTTGTGTATCGCCAGTGAGTCCATGAGAGTGTGAGCGGTATTCGGGTATGGCTTTCAGGGCTCGAATATTAGTTTGAAACTCGAGAAACAGTGTAAATATGTGGCAGATAAATCAGAAGGATCGGTTTAAGTGTGAGGCAGGGGACCCAATTTTTCTAGAGCTTACCGTGTACGGATACTTGCGAAATGTGAGGAATATGTGTGATGGCGAGTAAGCGCAGGTAATGAGAAGATAAAATACTTAGGGTGGTTGACACGAGATTTATTCAATGCTGTTATACAAAGTTATGTACAATGAGCTATTGAAGGCTGATCTAGAGTTGTGGACTCATCGTTCTTCCCGATGATTGCCTTGATGTTAATGTGGCATGTCACCTGACGTCGGTACCGGGCTGTTGATAGCCTGGTTTGATAACCAGGAAATTGTGAGGTGCGTTCAGGGTCTTCATATATGTCTAAATTCTTACGTGTCCTCATATGAGCCGCTGATTTTTAACACCCGCTATGACATGTTTTCATAATTTCGAGAAAATGAAGCAAAACTGCAACATGTTAATTACAAGTATTGTTACTTTTTTAGAAAATTTATTAACTGATTTCATATAAACTACAATTACTATGTATTATGGTTAATTATTGTAATAATTTTAACCAAAATATGTACTTCATTATGATAAAAAAATTCATGGCAGGTTAAGAGAGTCACATCGCGTTATACAGGGCTTCGCTCATCTTAACATTATACTTAATATTTCTAGCTAACAATGCGTATTTTGAAAATGAAAAATACAATTTAAAAAAAAATCGCAATGATACATAAAACTCAAATTTGTTAAAAAAATTATATAGCGGATTTTGAAATTCACTGGCATATAGCGAATATTTATGATAATCTAACAGCGCGAGTACAATCGAAGATCTATAAATGAAGTTGCGTCTTGCGTCTTGTTCACGTGTAAGATTCCACATTTTATCGCACAAGAATTTTTTCAAATATAATATCATCAAATAAAAATACTACTTATACGATCCTGGAGTGAATTCATTTTACGTGGCGGTTCTTTGTTTGATCGGTACCCACACACATTTCAAAGAGGAAAAGTATGTTTCTCCGTTAGCTTCCCTCCGCGCCTCGTCCGAGCGATGGCGCGGGCGTGAAAAATCGGCAGAGAATAGTAATTCTTATTCAGGTCTCGCACATCCCTAAGCCGATATAAAAAGAGGCCACGCGCCGCCATCACCGGGGCAATGATAAAAAGATTCGAGCATTACTCGAGTAGGTACCGAGAAACGGGAGCATGCACATCTCACAGGTGTTGCATTGTTAAACTATCGCTCGGTTTGGGCTGCGCTCGTGTTACTCGTCGTATTAATTTTTCACGATAGCGAGGAACACGTGTTAAAAATACGAATTATGAATAGAGCTAGACCCCCGATGAATATTTTATAGACTCTGTATAGAACCAATAGACGTTATTCCTCTGGGGATCGAAAAATTCTTATTAAAAAATCATCGGTCAGTCGTTTATAATAAATTAATTTTTTATTTATTATCTTTGTTTTATTAACCACTGAATTGAGTTTAAATACATTTACCGGTTTCGAAAAATACTATTTTCTTCTTCAGGATGTCATAACTAACTAAAAATATATATAATTGTTTCTTTACCAGAATCTATTTTAAAAATTTTTTAAAAAACAACAATTATTTAAAAAATAAATTTAGTACTTAACTCAAATTGCTGCTCAATACAAATTTAGTCGAATAATTTTTAGGAAATTTTTTTAGAATGGGACTCGTAGTTAAATTTAGAAATTTTAATATAAGAGTAAGGGAGCATTTGAGATGTTTGAACAATAGTGGGTTTTCAGAATTTGCTAATCATTTAATAGAAAATAGTCATGGTTTTAATAAAAAATTGGGATTGTCAATTTTGCATATAAACGGTGTTGGTCACAAATTAAATAATTTGGAATCGTTGGAGATAAATAAAGCATGTAAAACTAATTAGGAAATTGTAAACAGCCAACTAAATTTAACTACGAGTCCCATTCTAAAATTTATTATTTCAAATACTAATTAGCATTTAAAACATCACAGACATATGTTCTGAATAATTACAACTTCACAATAAGAATGTGTTCTCTTATTAATAAAGATTATTTCAATTTTTCGGACACGTTATGTGTTAATATGACAGCCTAAAAAAGGATATTAATTTTAGGAAAAGCAGACCTAGAAGAATGCCACAATAATGAATAGATGCAATGCAGTCCGGCTGGAGAGACCTTGGAGTAAGAAGTGTGGGTGACCCAGGGTGGAGATTAATTGTGGAGGTGTATTACAAGATGTATCCCATCTGATTGAGGCCACTGAATGTCAATACTAACATGGAAGGAGAAAGAAGAAGAAATGGTCGAAATGATATCTCGTTATTATAACGAATTTAGTTATTTCTAAATATGGACGATGTAAAGGAAAAATCCGAAGATGAATTGAAATGGCAATATCAGCGATGAACGGTATAACGAAGATATGGAGAAATCGGTTAATCTTAAGTAACTAAAATCATCAGTCTGGTAATGTCTTTGAAATTCAACAATTCAACATTCAATCAACTACAACATATATAACATACTGTATGGAATGTAAACTTGTACACTAAGTAATAAGAAAATGAATATGTTGAATGCTTTCGAGATGTGGTGCGGAAGGCTAATAATGCGTATCCTGTGGATTGCGAGACGCACAGGTGTCTCTATTCTCCAGGAATAAAGGATTAAATGATTAAGGAAAATGTTAGAATATATGCGGGAAAATAATTCTCACGTACTTTGGACATGTTGTTTGAAGAAACGATAAGAGTATCGAGAAGCTTGTGTCAATTGAGGGAAAGTTTCCTAGCCTAGAACCTAACCAAATTACCCGTGTCGCTACCAACATTTATTGCTGAAACGATGCGGTATTTTGAATGTGTAAAATCATAATGTTCACGTCATTTTAGCTCGTCTTACAATAATATTGCAAATTACACATTCTTTTCGATCATGAATTCATTGTGAGACATAACAATAACTCATACAGAATACTGTTTGGATTGGCGCGTTATTGCAGCGCATCTACAATGTTTACCGAAGGCCGTATACATGGATACGTTCCGCTTCAGAGACATCGAGTTGCGGGCGTAAAGATGCGGCTGGAGCTCAGCACCAACTCTCTGGTGCAAGCGGCGCTCTCGTGGAAAGCGTGGAAAGAGAATGACAACGCCTACTGAATAGCAACATATACAACAATGGCCGTGACTGAAGTAGTTATATATGTAATATTTATATTTTGTGTGTATATATGTGAACTTTTTATTAACTTTTTTTTTATTTATGAATATTTTACTTGGTTTTCTTTTTCATAGTATAATATTTATTTCATAACTTTAATATATAACATAATATGTATTCTCTCTATGGCGAATCGGGTTAAAAAAAAAAAAACGATCAGGCTGGAATAAACACAATATTATTATGATTACTTATGGCTACCTTTTTTTAATGTAATAAAAATATTTTTTTAAATATTTTATATGTTGATGATTTCAAAATAATATGTAAGACACGCGTACTTGTATATATGATTTACGAGAAAGCATTTATAACAAATCTAGCAATGACTTTAAAATAAAAGAAGAATATCAATATCTGTATTTTTCCTATTGATAAACGCGTAGCCTGCAGGCGGATATTTTCATCAGCAGAAACAGAAATATTCATTCAATATTGATGAACAAAATTCCAATCGAAGCACACTTTTTTCTATGTGTAAGGATTTCATTGAACGCCGGTTTGTTTGTTATTTGCAATGACCATTTGAGAGTAAAAACAAAACAAACCTAAAATATTGGAACACACATACATACATAGGGGTGCCTTTTTTATTTTTGTATTTTTTGTAAAGTGGTATTGAAGTATATTAGTCAACATTGTCAATACAGTTCTACTTTTTTTAAATAGGCAAAACACCCTGTAAATATAGTTAGTTGAGCCAAAACGTTTACAGCAGAAATATTTTTCGTACTGATTTTAATAAACATGGTTTTATACCAAAAACTGCTATGAAAAGATTTTATATAATTAGCATTTATATATCTTGCTTTAAAATATTATTTTATTTTGTACATATAATCAATACTAATATTAAACATATTTGTTTTTTTTTTGTAAGGGTAGTTGATTAAAAACATATTTAATAATTATTGGATATGATCCTTTATATTTATCCATGTTATACTTATATGATAAATGAAAAGCTTACTTCTAAATGGTTATTTAAAAGCTTTTAAAATACATACTCGCATTTAAAAAATTAAATAATACATTTTATTTTTATTTATTTATCTATTTATCATTACAACCCTCAAGAGATTGAAGTCCGTAACCAACCAATGTAAACCATAACAGTTATACCAGATATTTCATAATCTGCGTGAAAAATTTTGAATATTTGTCGCGACACAAATATGTTAGCCATTAAGTCATTAAGGAATTTTTTGCATTTTAGTAATTTTACAATTTTATGCAATTTTACTAAAAATTATACTTTGTAACTATATAATATAACTAAATAAATAACTTTAGTGACTAGAAATATTATTTATAAAGAGTATTTATAATATTATTTATAAAGAGTTAGAAATAGAAATGTAATCAATTCCAAAATAACCGGAGATATTAATTATTTTTAAGAATAATGATTCCTGAATTAACTTTAAAGCGTGTGACATCCAGATAACATATTCTTAAAAAACAAGTTATTACTGTAGTTTTCTTTAATTAATTAAAAGCATTATTCTACAAACACTGCGAATATTTATAGATGAATACAAGTTTTAATATTATGCCTAAACTAAAAATTACGTGGACTCATATGAGTTTATATAATTATTGAAATAAAACAATTTTTGTCCAAATGAATGTGAACTTTGTATGTTAAATATTGAACTTAACCAGTAGAAAGATTTCTATAGTTTGATATTTTAACTCTTCCTTAAAAAATGTTTCCATAATAATTATGCTAAGCATTTAATTCACAAATTAAGTAAGCATTTTGTATTTCATATTATTTCCAAAATATAAAATGTTTAACGCAATATGTATATTTGAAAAAAAATATTGAAATTAGCTTGCGGAGAGTACATACAAATAATGCCAATGAGATTTCATTAAAAATGAAATGATGAAAACAAAAAATCTTAAACTACGTAGTGGTTATGATATCTGTAATAAATATATACATTTATAAAATTTAATTTTAGTAGTGTATGTGGAAGCATTGTATGTCAATAATAAAAATTCCACATGGTATAACTATGGTTATGAACTGTAAAGATGGCAACAACCAAACATAAAATAACTTTATCAATTTTTAAAGCTCGTTAAATCTCGAACCGATGTTTTTATAACTTACGGCGCTGGAAGCTTCACATGTCCACAAAACAATTAATATGTTTATCGTTAACTATTTTCGTAAGTAGTAACATTAAAAACGTTTAAACAAAACTAACAATTGAAAGTTTTTTCATTCCAGGATTAAAGTTTACGATATTAGTTTAAGTTACGTAACCGCAGGTAGTACGCAATTCACGTAAGCTTCTGTATTCCCACAGAGAATAATGAATACAAAGTTTGAGCATGGAAATTATATGCTCGCCAGTCAGTTTATGTTTCGTACCAGTTCTAGTTTCAAAAACTTTTGTTTCATTACAGAAAAATATTTTTAGGTAACATCTGTTTTAGGTCATTTTTTAAGTAAGAAATGTTTGCAATTGCGCTTTGAACTGGAACATTGTCAGGAACTTGTCATAACTTGTTTGTATGTTTGTCTAGCAATTCCGAGTGTAGACATAATTTCTCGGTGATATTTTATCGACCATGTCTATTATTAATCTCGTCGATTGTGAGATATTGATTCGATTTTTAATTTAAAAAGACGACGAAAGGGCTACAAAAGTTTGGGTGGGAGTATTATTACTGGACCATCCTCTATACTCGAAATCCATACTAAAAAAAATTGTCGGTTGAAAATGCATTCAGTGAAACATTCAACATCTGGTTCAAGGAACAGATGACAGACTTCTTCAACGAGGGGATGGTCAAGTTCGCCTTTCGGTATTAAACGAGTATATTGATAAGAGGTCTAAAGCTAGTAGCAGTACATCATACAGTGCCTGTACCAATACTAATGTTTGGAAGTAAAACCTGGAACTAAAAAAATAAGGATGAAAAAAGTGAAAATGCGATTGTTTGAGTAAATCAAAGAGAAAATCTATACCTACATAATATAGTGAACAAGAATTTTATTTATAGTGAAACTTTTTAAATACCGTGAGCGCATTAATACGCCAATCTTTGCATGTAACACCAAGATATAAACGCGGTGACACGCACTTTTGAATCTTGAAAACTTGCAGGGATTAGTCATATTTTTAAATCATTTTGCCATCTGTGAACGACAGGTCCCCGCTTTTGATAGATAAGTCAAACCCAGTCTTACCCAGTGTGATATCTTCCATTTCGAATAGAATTGACAGTTAAAAGGATAATAAATGATAGTGTAATTGAGATTGGTGCGCTAAGTATTGGTTCGAGTAGCTTGTTGGTATGGTGGTTAAAACGTTGGCCTAGTGATCTAGTGGTCGGGGGTTCGCGCCTCGTTCCAGTACACCAGCAGGTTAGTCCTATTTTCATAGCACAAGCGTTTAGCTTTGTTTGAAAATAGTAAGAATGTTGATGTGACATGTATTCCGTGTACGCATCTCTATTTAAAAAAAAAAAATAATAATAAAAATATTAATATGGTTTCAGCATGTGGAAGATTAAAATATTCGAGGCCAGTATTAGAGTTAATAGGGACAGGATATTCGCGAAAGACGTAGAATGATTCAGTAAATCGAGTATTGTGGTATAACGGTGCCCATCCACGAAGAGCGGCGACAAAGAAAAATAAAGTCAGTGGTTGAAATTGATTTACATCTCTATTACATCGAGTATCGGTAGACTTCTTATTAGATTAGACTAAGTTTTAGGAGCACAAAAATCGTAGGTTTGAAAATTATATAGGTATATTTATTAATTTTAACAAATTATTAATTTTGTGTAAACCAAGTTGATTATTTTCAACCGGTTTCGATATTACTGTATCTTTAACGAGATGAACCTACAATAAAAAAAACTAAATATCTTCGTATCGCAATCAATTAATTTAAAAGTAATCCACGCCGTTAAAATTCCGTAAATAAAGTGTTCAAAGTTTAATTATGCCTAACAATAAAGATAGCGCTACAAGTATTAAACATATTTACAAAGATCGTAATATTTTTTTTAATATTCTATAATTAATTGTGTTATGTTTATTGTGACCGAACTGATGACTCTATATAAAAATAATATCCTTTACCCATAAAGATGAGTGAACAATAAAAAAAAATTGTTCCTCGTTTTGATGTGAAAAATGAAATTATAAACGCAAAATTATCCATGTTAATCACCAACAATGTACTTTTCACTTCTGAAAACACCATTTTCACAATTAAACGTTGGAATTTTGTTCCACAATTGTCGTAATGGAACACGGTTAATTTCCACAAAAGGACGTAATGACGGTGACACTGCCGCGCTCATAACACGACTTCCACAAAACTTGAAGTCGAGAGAAATGAAAATATAATGACTTGCTCGTATCCACAGAGTACCTATCTACAATCTCCGCCATGTTTAGTGAAATATTTGTTTCATTGCATTTATATAGAAGTATAATAATGCACACGTTAAATTCAAAATCATTTACTTTTCATAGACATTTAAAATTTCAAAAATATTGAAGTAAGATAATAATGAGGTTACATAAAAAATTCGCAGATAAAAAATGAAATACAATCTATTAAAGTATTAATGATAATAATCTTAAGTTTCATGCAACAGCGTGTTATAAAAATAAGGAGAAAAGTAAAAATACGTAATTCTAGTATTTTACTGTATTATCACAGTCATTACTTTTACAGCTTAGTAATTAATTCAATGAAATTACAATAAAAATAAAATATTAAAACAAGATTCAGTTAAATAATATGGTACTACACAAAACAAGGTAAAAATTAAATAAAACATGTTATATATAGATAATTGTGTGAAAGAACTAGAATGTGTGAATGTGGAGCGAAAATGGGCGATTTGATTGTATGCTGTTTACTGTACTCCGATGATGCAGTATTAATGGCTAATAATGAACAATAATTATAGAGTCTACTGAGTAGAATGTGATGTATGCCAGGAAAGTGACCTTTAAGTGAATGTCAACAAGTCGAAAGTGATGATATTCGAGAAGGAAGAAAACAAGACGACGTGCAAAATACTTATAGGTAATGAATGTTTGGAACAAGTAGATCAGTTTGTATATTTGGGAAGTATGTTTAACAGAAACGAAGGGCTGAGAAAAATAGCGAAAGGAGGGTGACCTGAGGAAACAAAGTGAACGGCGCTTTAAATGGATTATAGCTAATAGGAACTTGCCAACTGAGGCAAAACTACCGATACCGACACTGATATATGGAAGTGAGTGCAGTGGAAATAAGATTGCTTAGGCGAATGTGTGGCAGATCCATTTATGACAGAGTAACGAATGAAGAAACAAGGATATAATGTAAAGCTGATTTTAGTATAGTGAGTAAGATTAAGAAAGGATCACTAAGGTGGTTTGGTCATATGGAACGGATGAATGAGGAGATAATGGTAAGGAAGATATATGACGCAAGTGTTGATAGTACCAGAAATAGAAGACGTCCGCGGAAGACCTGGAACGATTAAGTGAACCAGATAATGGAGGATGGTCTTGTTAGAGGCCTCAATAATCGGCGACCTTGAATGAGAAGATGTATAAATGTGGAGGAGGCGAGAACTGTGTGTCAAGACAGAAGAGTGTGGGGCTCTATCTTCTATGTCTGCCCCCGCGGGGAAACGGCGTATTTGGAATGTAAGTATGTTCAGTGTATTTTAATGATAAAAAAAGTAAAACAAGATTCTGTTAAATAATATACTAATATTAGACAAGAATTAAAGTGAAAGTGTCCTATAAAAGTGATCATATATATGGGTAGTTTGATAAATTTAGTACACTTCTAAGAACGCCATAATTTATTTGTTGACGTCAAGGCTGGCAAATGTCACAATTCAAAGTAACGCAGGTCAAATGTTTACCAGAAGCAGCGCGTTGTTCACATTCTATTGAAGTTGGAAGCGAGGATTATGACATTTGCCCAGATCAAAGCCAAGATTGATGAAGTTTACGGGAAATCTATATTAACGTTTAGGACTGTTTATGTTTAGATATGTGAGTTAAGCTTAGTCGAATATGTTGAAAATGAAGCGCGCTATAAACATACAGTTAACAAAGATGGATATCGATGAAAAATTATGTAAATTAACCACTTAATTGAGTTTAAATACATCTACCAGTTTCGAAAAATACCATTTTCTTCTCCAGGATATCATTACTAACTAAAAACATATATTGTTGTTTCTTTACCAGAATCTATAAACAATAATAACAAATAAAAATATGAATTTTAACCACAAAGTTAATATTGCTAATTTTAAAAGAATTAACTTTCTGAATGTTTTAACATATATGTCCGTTCAATGGACCCTCCAGTAAAATTTGTGAAAATTAAGTAATATTTTATTTAAGTAGCAGATGTTTTATTTTTATTTTTTACCGGTAGGTACCTGAATTGATCACATTTTAGACATATCCATTGACTGTTTTGTCTATTTTTTTTCTCAAAAAAGAGCTGTCAACTTTCATACAAATAATAATTTACACTGTTTTTAAAACAGCTAACTTTTATATCATACAATATGATTGATAGTGAAGATTACATGTAGACTGTACGATAAATGGTCGTTTTCTATGCACTATTATTTGTCAAGTTATTTCCATCTCAACATCCGATAATTTCGTCTTCGATACTTTTGGCGTCGTTTAGTTATTTTAATTTTTATCTTGTAGATAAAATTCATTAATACGCTTAGACTATCAATTATCCTGCAATTATGTCTTAAAATATGACCAGTCTATTAGATCCTTTACCTTGGTCGGCGTACCACATGTTTCTTTTTCTGTCTCTTTTAGTGATCTCCGAATACTCCTTTTCATACTATATCGTCAGGAGTTTCTGAGTTAGATTAGTATTCAGAGTTCAGGTTTTAGTATCATATCTCATATCCTACCAAGAATTGAAATAATATAACTCTTAAGATACAGTAGCGTGTTTACAAAAGACAGCCATCTTGTTTTTTGGCGTCAATCGTTGAGTCAATTGGATTTTAAATGGATTGAAATGAAGATATTTTGACAATATTCGTTGTAATGTTATTGTTGGAGAGGTTTTATAATTGCGCACGGCATCTGATGGAGATAGTGTTGTCTCTAGTCACATTTTCATGCATAGCTTTAATATACCACACACAACCACTTTATTCCGATATTGCCATTAAATGCTGGATTGTTAGATTCTCAGGTGCCAAAATGCGACTGAAAATTGTAATTATTGCTGATCCGTATATTGTTCCATTTTATAATGGCATACTGTCTAAATGATCTGTCAAGTATCAACTCGTGTTAGTATAGTGAGTAAGATTAAGAAAGTATCACTTAGGTGGTTTGGTCATATAGAAAGGATGAATGAGGAGAGAATGGTAAGAAAGATATATGGCGCAAGTGTTGATGGAACAAGAAATAGAGGACGTCGGCGGAAGACTTGGCATGATCAGGTAAACCAGATAATGGAGGATGGTTCTGTTAGAAGCCTCAACAATCGGCGAGCTTGTATGACAAGATGTATGAATGTGGATGAGGCGAGAATTGTGTCAGGACAGAAGAGTGTGGCGCTCTATCCTCTCTGCCTACCCCCACGGGGAAACGGCGTGATGGTAAGTAAGTAAGTAAGTATCAACATATTGCTAAAGAAATGGCATTAATTTTCAGAGACCGATTAGAATAAATTATAAAACACATTTTTATTTCATTTTGAATATAATTGTAGTATCGCAACAATAAT
This sequence comes from Eubasilissa regina, assembly GCA_022840565.1. NCBI lineage: Eukaryota > Metazoa > Arthropoda > Insecta > Trichoptera > Phryganeidae > Eubasilissa > Eubasilissa regina. The sequence continues at coordinate 10,703,183 of JAINEB010000020.1, read as the reverse complement.
TATATATATTCTTCTGGTAACAAGAGGGGAAATTTTTTAGTTCTATTGCATTCTTCTAACATTCACTCGACACTTTATCGACCTGTCAGGCTCTCCTGTCGCTTTTACGCCACGTTTTCTACGACGCTTCCAAAAGTTTGTGTGGGGCAATAAATTCAGAGCCTTCGCTGGCTTCGTACCCTCGGGCGAGCAGCGGTCAAGGGGAAGTGCGGAAGCTTGTGGTGCGGCCGACTGGGTTCGTTAATAATAATATGTTTAAAAAATAAAAATAATTTTATTTCTATTATTAAATGTCAGTAGTTTATTTAAAATTAAAAAGAAAAGTTAATAAAAAACATTATAGAAAGCGACTGTTAACTAGAATTGGGCTATAATTACTTACGAATGGTATTAAAATGTATAATAATGTGGACATTTATAAAATAAATCCACATGATTTTACATTAAGTTGACTTAATAAATTATGTTATAAATAATAATTTAGTTATATAATATTATGTGCTATTACTGTGCACTATAAAATTGCTGTATAAAAGTATCGACATATTATAAAACATAGAATAGAGTTTCGACGTCAAATTGAATAGAAAAATTATTTGTTAGGAAATGTGAACATAATTTTTACTATTGTATCATATTCTAGAATATTTAATTAAAACTATATAATATAGGTTTAATATAATAATAACATATGGATGGCGTTGGGCAAAATATGGTAATTGCAAAAAGTAGAACAATTTTAAATGTTGATTTAACTCTATAATTTTTAATCTAATACTAACTACATATCTTCGAACATTACCAATACAATATAGTTATCAAGTTATGATGAACTGAAAATATACCTACTTTAATAAACCCACCATTAACCTTTTAAATACCATGAGCACGTTAACACGCCAAACTTTGCATTTTATGCCAAACCATTAGCGTGATAACACGCACTTTTTGACCTTGCAGACACTAATGTCACTTGCAGGGATTAAAGTCCTATTTTCATAATCATTTTGCCATCTACGATTATGGACAGCGGTTCCCAGCTTTTGATAGATATTTTTAAGTCAAGACCCAATGTGCTGTCTTCAATTTCAAATAGATTGACAGTTAAAATGTTAATACAAAGTAAATAAATGTTTTTAATTCATTGCACAAAGTTTAGATTTTATTAAAGAAAATCCATTATTATTGTGAAGTTGTAATTATTCAAAACAAAGGTCTGTGATATTTTTTAAATTACAAATTAAATCTGTTAATTACGAAGATATATATATATATATATATAAAATCAATTTTATCGAAAAATATTGTTATTGCTAGCGGGATTCGAACCGGGATCTTTTCCAATCCGGGGAACCTGCATTAACCGATGGTTTTCAAATAATGGAACGATACTTATATCAATTTGAAAAGTGTAACATATAAGTTCGAAAATTTGTCGTCAATGCACTATGTTGGTATAGCAACGACAATATTTTTATGATGATTATAAAAATATACAATAGGTAAATAATATAAATTTTAGATTATAAATATATAAGATGACGGTACATAGTATATGGCTATACTCAAGGATTATCAAGTCTGATCGATCTGGTTTGAGAAAAAAAAACATTTAAATTTTTTTTTATGTCTGAAGCACACAGACGATAGGAATACTATTAAAACATTAAATCTTTTTTGCTTATTTGTTTCAGAATATGTTTTGAGCTGACAATGAATTAAACGGTAACCTCCACTATGTACTAAAATAAAATATAAGTGATAAAATCACACCCTGAATAATATACGCTTATATTATTAGTGCTATCATTTGATTGTTCTGAAATAAATAGGAAGATATATTATTTTCATGGAATGGTATTACGACAGTGCTCACGTTCGTATTTTCCGTTGACAATCAATATATATTTATTTCACAATATGCATTTCCCAGAACAGCGCGCATTGGATAGCAATACATTAATATTCAATATGACGATATATTGAAATCAGATGCTAACAATGGCAAGGCGTGACGCTACGGAGCCCTACAGCCGCCTCTACGAGAGCGGAATACATTCACAGTGCTACGCAGCTACGGGCTACGACCAGAGGCGGCTGGCGCTTGAAGACAATAGGGGACGCCAATATTGAATTATGCGGTGAAAAAACTATTAAATCATAATGTTAATTAATTTATTTATTATATGACACTTGTAAAAATGATATGTAATATTAGAATGATAAGAGAAATAGACTAATGTGACAATTTTTCAAGTAATTTTTTTTTACGGCATTGTTAATATATACATATATATATTGTGATGTATGAATTTGCGTGCCGAGAAATAGGTAGTCTACTTTGCCGACTTATGATGATTCGCTGTCTAAATGGAGGAATCAGGGACGAAAATCCGACTCTGGGGGGCAACGGAGCGAGACGTCATTTTTTGATGAGAACTCTCAAAAAAGAGGGCAGCGGGTCGGTGGAGCCGCTCAATGCAGAAATATGGCAGCGAGAGATGGCGTAGATTAAGAGTGGGATTACCGCGGTGGACCCAGAGATATATTGGCCTGGTCCACTCGTGGGTTGAGGGGAGACCCCGCTGCAACGGGCGTTATGGGCATGGCCGAGACAGGATGGTGTCCGACCTATCTTCTGAAGCAAAAGATGAATACTGGCGTGGGGATGTGGTAGCTTAGGTCCTCAGCAGCATCAGTACTCCACGGCCGCATTGTGCAAATATAAAAACTTAAGTGACCTCTGTCAGAGGAAAGTTGACCTGAAGAAAGAAGATTTAAAGAATAGTTTATGTGCATTCAATGTTGGGATTAATTGTGTTTTGTGAGTAAAATGTGTAATGCAAAAAGCAGTGTTTCCTTTGAATCCATTATCATCCCATACGAGGTAGTAGGCAACATCAGAGCATACACACACATGCTTGTTAGTCTAGTGACACTCTTGTTAATCTAATGGTAAGACACTCGTGGTCGCGGGTTTTATCTTCATCCCAAAAGACCACCAAGTTAGTCATATTGTCATAGCCCAAGCGTTTAGCTTACTTAAAGTACTATTTGAACATCAGTAAATATTATTGTAGATACTCTTAATATTGATTAATTTACTCTCTTTCCCTTTTTACAAGAAAGGTCAAGATTTCAATACTTAATAAAAATGGTTTATTCATCTAGATTTTCTACAACCATCTCCCTATAATTGCCTCAATTGCCGATTCTGCCTTTCAAGTAAATTAATGATTTCAAATAAAATTCCAATACATTTGATTAAAAATAGTTTAATATAAATTAAATTTATCAATTTGAAAGATATAGAGATAAAATTAATTTAACGAAAAATGTGAAATAAATTAAATATTTTAATAATGTTTGAATCAGAGGTGATTGCGCTATTCCACATTGTAACGGAAAGGTTTAAAGAGCCGCCACTGGATGCATCGTTCTACGAAGGGCGTTATTCTCGTAGATTTATATTCGCCTTTAAGAGAGTCGATGTTTGTGGTCGTGTTCCTACTGAGAGATGGATCGTGGAACGGTGGAAGTTGGGTTAGAATTGAGAGGATGTTTAGGTAAGGCCAGCGTATAACACACATATTTCACACTTTTCGACTTCCCTGTTGATTTTATTTTCCGTATGAATGTATCATATTCGATATCACGAGGATGGCCATTTTTCACTCGGAAGCTGGAGAGATCGCGTGTTTCAATATTCTAGCCAAAACATATCCGGGATGATGTTTATTGTATTTTGAAATGAAAATAGTTCTGAATTTAAAATATATTATTTGAAGAACTTATTTACAGAATTTCGCTCGAGTCGTTGTATTAATTAAATAGCTACTTAATAGTAAACGGATTTATAATTATTCAAACCTTTCAACTTATTAAGTTTTTGTACAATTAATGAAATTCTCGGGAGAGTTTGTTAAAAATTAATTTAATATATTTATTATCGATATTAAAGAACAGTTATCAATAAAATAATGTTCAATTAACAAATTATTTCACTTCCAACGCATCCAATGCGAATTTACACGGTTTCGAGATACGCTTGGATGAACTTTATTCACAAACAATTATTATGTGGGACAATTCTCAAAGTAAATTTCGTCTGACAATAAAGTTTTTTTCATATATATTTAATTTTTACGATAAATTTATTATTCACGCAGTTTCTTAGTTTAAAAAAGTAATATTCTGTGTAAAAAAAATTACATACTTACCATTTTGGAATAAAATTAATAATTACTTAATTATAATTAATTTGAATTTAACAAGATTTTTTCAACATTTTTTCATAATATTAATAAAAATGTTTATCGTACACAATATATTGGCATCAAAAATATACAAGGTTTTAAAAAAAATTACCTATAGGGAATAATTCAAAAGTGAGGTAGGCTGAAGGGTTAAACATAGATTTTAAATATATTCTACCCATGCAGGTAGTTGAATTTAATGTTTTTAAACTTTTTATTAGGTATTTCAAATGAAACAGAAATGATAAAATAAGGGTAAGTGTATAATAAATAATTAAATACTTCAATAGAAACTTATGATTTACTGCACAATTTTTACGACCCTTAAATTAATTAATATATTACGCAAAAAATATTCCGCATTAGGAAAAACCCAAAAAACATGTCCTGAAACCGATAAAAGTTTTTCGTTTTATTCTTTGTATTTTCGTTCACAGCGTCAATTCTTTTTCTCCTACAAAATATACAAATGGTTTCCTTAACAGATGATTTAGGGTCGCGACCCTGAGAAGGTCACATGGTGACTGTGAGATGGCTGCATATATTAAAGCATAGATCGTGGAATGAGAAGGAACAATTTATGGTGACGTTTTTCGTAGAATGTACGATGGAAGAATAAAAAATTTCGATGAACTATAATAGAAAAACATTATTGGTGATAATATTCATTTATAAGATCTGAATTTTAAATACAATAAACCTGACAACGTAATTTTTATTAGCATCCATTTTTGAGTAGAAATATAGCTGGCATATTTAATTATTTGAATGAATCGATTTAAAATTAATTTATCAAAATAAAGTTGAGAACTGGAAAAAAATTATCTATGATTTTTAATATTTTTTTTCTTTCATTGAATTAATATTTGAGTTTCGTGATAACCTAAATAGCTGTAATGAAGCCGAGACTTGTGTCACTTATAAAATTTCAACTGCGTAGCAAAAGTAGCGCTTAATGTGTGTGCAGGACGGCCACATAGCCTGTGATGGTATATATGATGCCTGGTGAGTGCCGGACAGTGAAGAAACCCATGAAGAAACAGTGAATGAAAAATGAGAACCGACGAATACAAAATGTTCAGATGGGTTGCAAAAGCGAGTGACAAGATTTGATAGAGTTCAGAATGAGTAGGCGAAGGAAAGTATTAAGATTGCATGCATCAAAGAGATGATGGGAGAAGCCAGGCTTAGATAGTATGATAATTTTTTTATTTTAATATTAAAAAATATAATACATTTTAGAATTATCAGTAAGATATAATATATATATTTCATTTAACATTTATGAGAGTAGGACTCATATATATAGAAAGAGTGTATACGAGATAATATGTTTCAGTTAGGTTAGATTGGGTTAGGTTAGATGGATGGTTAGGTAAGTTGATTTCATCTTATTGCGTTGCAGCGTTATGATATATTATCAGTATAATTTATATATATATAATATTAGTGTGAACTGTTTCATTGTAAAAAAACAATTCATGGAAGTAGTTTTTGAATAGAAAGATATGCCACACAAATGATATTCACACTATAATCCGGACCATTATCCGTATTCGGGTATAATATTATTATATTTGGCTATAGTGAGTAATAAAAGGAATTGAATCAGTGGCGTGGAGTGAATATATAGTACTTATTTGAAATTGATTTATTCAATATAGTCACGTTACAATTTTAGTTAATGAAATACGTTCTTACAATTTACAAGTGATAATGTCCAGCTGGAACTCGGTAGAGAAGTATCCCCTGTAGCTGTAGCCCGCTACATGGCGCCGGACGCGTCGGTACACCCCCTGTAGCGGCGTTCGGCGGACTCTTGGCGCTAGGCTGATGTCACACTGTATCAAGCATACTATATATTCAATAATTTTACCATTTTAAATAACAGGTTGACGTTGCACAATGTTACAAAAATACTTGAAAATTATGTACGTACAGCCAGGCGAATAAAATACTTGTGTTCGTTTAATAAAATGTTTAAAAGTGTTTTACATAATGTAACAACCCTTAAATTATCGTCAAATAATCGTTATATAACCAATTCATAGACGAATATTTGATGGGATTTAATGAAGTATTTATCTTTTATTTATTATCTTTGTTTTATTAACCACTTGAATTGAGTTTAAATACATCTACCGGTTTCGAAAAATACTATTTTCTTCTTCAGGATGTCATAACTAACCAAAAATATAAAGCATTGTTTCTTCATCAGAATCTTTTTTTTTAAATATTTAAAAAATAAATTTAGTACCTAACTCAAATTTTAGTCGAATCAAAATTTAGTCGAATAATTTTTAGGAAAAAATTTTAGAATAGGACTCGTAGTTAAATTTAGTTGGCTGTTTACAATTTCCTGATTAGTTTTACATGCTTTATTTATCTCCAACGATAATAAAACAAAGATAAAAAATATGAATTTTAATCACAAAGTTAATATTGCTAATTTTAAAAGTATAAGTATTTATCAAATTAGGGTCTGAACTCCTAAGCACAATACTCCAAAAAAATAATGAATATCAAAAATACTCGTGAGGTACCAAATTTATTAAATGTTCACCAAAAATAGCACTTAATTGAAACGGTATTACAGAATTCCAGGTTGTGATACATTGGAATGTAAAGCTTACGACAACCCTCGAGAAATGTTCAAAAAGTAAACGAACAATATTTTAGCGGTTAGGAAGTAGAATTACCACAGGACGAGACTGATTGGCTGAATGGCACATGCCCCAAATATCTCGGGTTAAATTAGGTTAGGTTAGGTGTGGTTGGAACACACAGATAAAAAAGTTTTTTTAGTAGAAAATAATATAATAAAGTGCCATAAAGTAAATACCTAGTTAATGCTTTAAGATTAAATATGGTCTAATATTTGGTGAACATTTATTATTATCGGGAAATAAAAATATTTTAGTATGCATATTTTAATTAGATTTGGTAAGCAGTTAAAAACAAGCCTTATTTTATATAATTAATTAAAAATTGAAATTGACGCATATATACATACTTTAAATGATATTATAGTGGAAATGAAAATGACACTAATATATATTACGATGGGCAATATGGAGAAGATCAAAAACTGGATGACAAATGAACCAAGTTGGAAGGTGTGTCTGAGGATGATGTTGAAGAGAGATGTCGCGGTTGGGAGCGCAGGGGAGAGTATGACAAAGCAGAATTAAAACAAAGGGGAGGAAAGTGTGAAAAGAAGTGGTGATAATTCCCCCTTAGGAGAATATGTTCGAAAGAAGCGTAATTACGGGAGACTAATGTCCCTTTTCTTTTTACTTAGCGTTTAGTTACGCGGCCAGGAATAAACTTTAAAGAGTATTACCACCGTGATCCTTATAATTAATAGGTAGCTGTAAAAACAGGCACCAATTTTTGGGTTCGGGAGTTGTTCTTAACTTTATAACTGCTTCGGCAGTTTCTTTCGTAGTAGTAACTCGTGCCGGTCAAATAATGGCTATGTGTTTTGTGGCTTAAAGCCAACCCTCCAGATTAAAAGAATAAACCGCTCGGTATATACGCGTATATAAGTATATATTGTAACAAAATATACATATAAACATATTTATACCAATCAACAGATAGCAAAATTAAAATTATCTACGATCGTTTTTAAAAGTCCCAATAGGATTTTCAAATTGTTATTTATTTAATATCATTTATACTTTTAAAAATTAGCAATATTAACTTTGTGGTTAAAATTCATATTTTTTTATTTATTGTATTTGTTTTATTAACCACTTAATTGAGTTTGAATACATCTACCGCTTTCGAAAAATACCATTTTCTTCTTCAGGATGTCACAACTAACTAAAAACATATATTATTATTTCTATACCAGAATCAATTTTTAAAAATGATTATTTAAAAAATAAATTTAGTACCTAACTCAAATTGTTGTCACATAAATTTACTCGAATAATTTTTAGGAAAAAAATTTAGAATGGAACTCGTATTTAAATTTAGTTGGTTGTTTGTAATTTATTGATTAGTTTTACACGCTTTATTTATCTCCAACGATTTCAAATTATTTAATTTGTGACCAAACACCATTTATATGCAAAATTGACAATTCCAATTTTTTATCAAAACCATGACCATTTTCTATCAAATGATTAGAAAATTCTGAATTAAAATAAAGATATGGTATCCTATATACATAATTTATTATTTTTAGTGTTACCTATTAAAATAAATCTCACCTGACAAGTAATATAATAAAATAATTGTTATTCTACTTCGATTGTATATAAAAATCAGTATGTTATTTACAGTAAAAAGTATACTTATAAAAAACAATTACCATAAGAAATCAGGGTTATTAAAATTGGATTCTGCCGGTGGTTCGTGGGTGAAATAAATACAAAAAAAATGTTTTAATTTCATTATTTGTTGTGTGTCGGTTTTACAAAAATAATCAAATTATATAGCAAATAATTTAAACAATTTAACGTTACTTAAGGTTTACTCACGTATAAATTGATTACTCATTTATAAATTGATTACTCACTTACAAATTGATTACTCAATTTATTGTACTCTTGAGTTTTTGTAATTTTCGCATTGATTTATATTTATCTTTCGTTTATTATGTTATGGATATGACGTATACAAAATATTTTATATTATATCTTTGACTATACAATCATTGTACATCATCATAGTTATGAATAAAAATAATTATCTAACTGTGTGCATCAGTATTATTATTTTGAAGGGAAATTCAATACGGGTATATTAAAATTTTAGATATGCTCTTGAGATTTTGATTTGTGCTTTGATGAATTAATGAATTTTACATAAGGAATAATGGATACAATTATTTATTTAGCAATTTCGGAAATACTGGTTAATATATTAATAAATCATTATAACACAAAATATAAATGTAAAAAAAATTCTTCAATATTAGTAAAATAACTTTGTGTCCTCATTTTGTACGTAAAAAAAAATATTAATAAAGTTTGTTAAATTTAATTAAAGGCATCGCAAAATGTTCTTCAATTAATTTGATACTAACAATTTCTCTTTACTGTTTTCGAAATAAGTTTGTAGAACTCCATAATCACATATGTAAAAATAAATTTGTTTTTTGATTTTACCGGTTTAATTTTTTTGAGACGCGGTTTCGCCTTGTAAGATAATAAACTTTACAATTTTACCCAACGTATTATGGTATATTGGGTCGTCTATTTTTTGCATTTTTTTTTAATGCCATTTCCTGCTGTCTTGTTTGTTGTGAGAAAAAATGACGTAAGTATTATTCGATAGCATTTTTCTGATCTAAAATGCCAATGTCGTAGTCTATCTCAGTTTTTCTTAATTTTGGGCTCAAATAATTGTTACGCACTTGTCTTCTAAGTACGTCTTCAGTGTACATCTCGTTATGTGAAGGTCCAAGAAATAGACTTTGTAACAATTATTCATTTATTACAATACGATACAATTTAGTACAAGGTATATCACTAGTATAGATCAAACGATTACGCCGATGAACACGCAGAGAAAGAGACCGCGCCCTGCCGCGCGCCGTTTTTTATAGCCTCGCACGCACATACGCCGGCGGTGCGGCACTCACACATACAAAAGCATGCAATCCCAAGGACATCACAATAATGAAGTGTCAAGTTGAGAAAAACATTTATTTTCGCCTTTGATCAAGGTTAAAATGATCATTCAAGAAGTTAACTGGAAAATTCTGCTACATCCACCCTACAGTCTCGTCTTCGCTCCTTCACATTATCATCTTTTTGGGTCGCTCTCTGATCATATGCACGGCGTTACGCTCAACAACGACGATGCCCTCAGAAATTGGCTCAATAACTATTTCAATACCAGTCTAGCCGATTTTTATAGAAAAGACGTCGACAAATTGGTTGAAATATGGTTGAAGGCCCTGAACAATAATGGAAAAAATATCATTGATCGAAATGCTGTAATTTTTGTTCAAAAATGTGAATTTATAAATAATTGAACAAAATCGCAAAAACTTATTAGACAACCCAATATATATATATATTTTTTTTTTTTGATAGTTTATTTATTAATTAACTAATTAATTCATTCTACTCACTAGACTCTGTAGTTCTTGTTCATTATACACCATTAGTATTGCATTATCGGCGTCCAATAAGTAGTATACAATAAAATCGCCCATTTTTGCTTCTAAATTCATAAATTCCAGTTTTTTCGCACAATTATCCATATACAAGTTGTATTACAGACATGGAGACATTACACAACCCTGCTAGATACCCTTTGTAATGTCAAACCATGGTGTGAATGTTCCATTGATTCTTACACACACAGTACTTCCTTCATATAGGGTTGCGATTGAGTGTATAAGTTTACTATTCACCCCGTAATCAGAGAGAACATCCATAACCTTTCTTTTATAACTCTATCATATGTCTTTTGTAGATCTACGAAGGCATAAAAAAAGTTTTTGGTTTTTCGCCAAAAATATTTCCGTCATCACTCGTAGAGCAAAGATTTGATCCATGCAACCTCTTTCATCCACAAAGGCCCCTTGCACGTCCCATGCTTTTTTCGCCACCATTTTTGCTCTTTCTATTAAAATTTTTCCATTCAGTTTACTAACCGAGCTCAGAAAACTAATAGTCCTGTAGTTACCATATTCCATTTTCGACCCTTTTCCTTTGTAGAGAGGCATAATAACAGCCATCTAGCGGGATGTGGCTCTCCTCCAAATATTGATTGAAGAGCATATGAAGCTACGAGATAAATAATAGGATAATGGGACACCAGCCTTGATATACTCAGCAGCAAAGTTATCCACCCCACAGCCTTACCATTCTTCATATGTTTTATTGTATACTTTTTTCTTCCATAATTATTGCATTCATATCGTTTTCGACATTCATACTTACCCTAGAGAGCCTCCCAGGGGATTACTCATTTGCATTCTCTACACTCTCATACGTTTCCTGGAAATATTTCATTCATCTATCTTTTATTTAATCCTCATTCATTAACATCTCTCCATTTACTGACTTTCATTATATCATTTACATTATAATAATTATCAAGTTCTAGAGAAATGTTATTTGATTTAGTATATCAGTTTCCTCTATATATCAGTTGTTGATTTTATCCAACTTCTGAATAAAGTTGCTCCGTTGCACTTCCTAGTCTCGGTAAATACTTCACAAATCAGTCCAGCCCGCAAAAGTATACCACTAGAGACTTAAACTTTACCGTGGAAAATATGAGAGCATTGGCAATTTCCAGTACTTGAGAAGTCTTCGCCAAACCACTCCGGGAAGCTTGTCTCTTATAGTTAACTTTACATCAAACCTTCTGACTACTTCAGCGCCAGTCGATACTAAACATTTTATCAAGTAGGAAGACACTCGTAAATAATATTATAAACAATATCTGTCACATAAATTAAATATTACACAGATTAAATTAATTAATTAGAATGAAAAATATGCCGAAAAAATCTATGTATCGAAAAATAATTTTGATTACTACCGAGATACAAACCTGGACCTTTTCGAATCGTTATGAAATGAAATAAGTTACGATCTTGCTACATCAACCGATTAAGTTTTCGGTAAATTTTAAACTAATACTCTGCAATCTTTTTACACCATGTTCTGAAATTGTAACTTCACAACAAAAATACATTTTCATTAAAAACATATATTGTTTGCGGGTGTTTGATATCCTTAGATTTCTACGCCTGGGTTTTTATGTTGGTGGTGTTGACAGAAAGTATCCTACCGCAGTTGGAATCGGTTTATAGAGACCAACCAAGAAAGAACATACAACATCAGAAATCATCAGGAATCAGCAGAGAATCAGCCAGATAGTTAGCATTCCAGCTCAGTGCTGATCTGTCTTACTAGTAACATATGCTTACTATCAACAGAAAACCCAGGATCAGTGTTCTACTATCATATTATACGCACATTTATTATATAAGATTTTTTAATATTTTTATTATAATTAGAAACTCATCAAAAATAAAAAGATTTTTACGACACTGGAGAAAAAATATTGCCACATTAGTGAGGCCTCGTACAAAAGTATGATGAGCAATCAGCAACTCGTGATCATCGTGACACTTGCTTTATCACGATATTGCATATTGAAATTGTCGTTTCGCATTTGCTAAAATATTATTGGCAATACGGCGAGTGAATCACTTTGCAAAATTTATTGCTTGCCATTCAATTATTGTTCTATCGTTCTTTTATTGTCAATAAACTGACATGAATAGAATAAATAGCCTTTGAGTTACGATTATACTAAAATAGATGATTAAAAAACATCAGCATAATCTGCTTAAAATTATTAATCCGTAACGGCTCTCCATTAAGACAAGTAATATAGTATTTATGAAATCTAAAAGTAGATTTTATAACCCTTTTATTGGCATTTGAAGTCTTGAGTATTATTTCGCTGAAATTAGATATTATTTACCACTGGCCAAAGATCGTTATCGTAACGAGGGAACCGAGAACTGAACCAGGTGATGACTCAATTGTTTTCAGCATTATCAGGTATCAGCTGCATGCACAATAGTCAGTGGTCAGCCGAGCATTGGTTGGCTTTAAAGTTGTTAAAAATTTAAAATATTGCTTTCAGGTTTTTATATATTCGTCTAAAAACAGAAAAATAAATTCTGAAGGAAAACATAGGAATTTGAAGCAAAAAATATGAAGGAAAAAACATCCTATTTAAGAAGACTTGGTTCAGAAAGAAGATGCGTCTCTTGGTCATCGAACTTGCTTGGTTGCAGCTTATAATCATTTATTCTAAATTTGAGAGCAATCACTGGTACACTACAAACTAAACCTTCGATAGTTAAATCTCATTAATTGTTACAATTGTGTACTAATTACACAATCACAATTATGATAACGTTTTAGCTCATCGCTAATTCCCACCTCTATAAGGGAGTAGAACTTTGAAGAATAATAAAAAAAATGCGAATACAGGATGTATTAATAATTTTTTATTGGTCTATCCTTTTATGTGTATGTGTGTACATTCACAAAAATAAGGCAAATTAAGTTATTTTAACATCAGATAAATTACGTATAATTATCCTTCATTCAATTTATGTCTGTCTTCATTATTATTTCTACGATATGCCTTCCTTTTCTATTTTATGTTGTTTTTAATTTCATGGGGTAATTCTAACTAGCGGTCGTGAAAAGTATTATTTACTAATTCGTCGAATAGCGCTAATCAGAGAATAACGACATCTGATTCTAATTGACAATTAACTGTGTTTTGATGGAAATGGATCCATGATACATACTTAACCAGATTTTATGCATATTGAAAATGACTCGCATTTTTACGCCATCTTGTAGGTCTTATTGAAATAAATAGATCATAAGTATTTATATATTAGATGTAAACATTTCAATATTGTTCATGAGGTTTTTTCCCAATTATAAAATGTTGAATTAGGTACTTAGATAGATAGCAGATATTGATAGTATATGGTCGATATAAATTATTTGAGTAAAAAATAAAAAATTGTTGGACTTTTCATCTACAAGAATTTTTTTTAAATATTTAGAAGATATGGTTATATTTTAATTTTTTATTTTAATTTTCATACTGTTGGAATGTATGAAATAAATAAGTAAAGAAAGTATTAAACATGACTAAATTAAATAGCCAAGTTAAATAAGAATCCCAGATATTTATTGCATACGTTTTTGACTTCTCGACATAAAGTGTAGCTCAACAGCAAAACAAATATGAAAAAATACATAATAAATAAAAAAAATTATAAACATTGGTTTTAAATCTGTCTGGATTAGTTACCCACGCAAGAGGGAAATTAAAGTATTTCAAATGTTACCTGGAATACAAAATTCGATATTTAGTAGGTATCGCACTGCGTGATTTTCCAAGTTTACCTTAACTAAGTCCTTAACTCTCTTCTACTCTCACGCGTGTTGGTGCATGTCGTAGTGTATATGAATGTGCGTATGAATATTCATGTAGCCTAGTTCAAGGTATTTAAATAAAAACAGAACTTATAAAAGTTGGCGTTTATTGCAGGAAGATTTACAATGGCAGGTACGAGTATAGCGTTAATTGCGCGTATGAAGTTGAAGACTATAGTGACTCGATGTTGACGAAAGAATGGTCTGCGGGGAAGTGGTCGGCTAGCTCCTAGGACTCGTCCATCACGATGTATTGTTATCTACTTATTGGTCAGTTCGTTTCAACGAGTCTTTATATGGTCATGTCTGTGGGACGCGTGCAGGATCACCACAGCTTTATTATTTCTTATCCGAAGTAATTTTAAAATTGTACAAATTAATAAAATCTTTAATAATATATAAAATATTGTTTAGTAATACAAAATTTCCCGAAATATTCTTACGTATCTATCTAAATACTTCATTGTTATGTTTAATCAAGAACGAATAATCTCTGAATTAGTCGGAGACAAGCTGGTAGAAATTTACAAAATCTACATCCTTTTTATTTTTATCACAGGTATTTTACATTTGTACGGCCGTTATAATGAAAGCCTCGGCCGAGGGAGGTGGGGTCAGATATGGTTTCACGGAGGCTTTTTTTATACCCAAAGGTGTAATTGAGTTGTCAGGTGTTGAGGCCTGAAAGGCAGAAAAAAAAACACAAAGAAAGAAGATAATAAATGGATAAGGTTCCAGAAAATAGATTGACCCATTTTCACCTACACAGGTTCAATTTAATATAACCTTTTGGCGTGTTCTTTGACTGATCATCGTGATATTGAAAGGGTAACCTTTTGTAAAAAAAAAACTACAAATTTTAAAAACCTTTTTCAAAAAAATCTCTTCTGTACCGTCACTCCGCATTTCCGAGATAGAAATGATAGACTACAAGATATTTTAACCTATACATGCAATATTATCTTTTTCTATACATCCCATCTATAGGCCAGACGGAGGTTTTATCCTCTTAACGTGAGAGCATACCCAATTCATATAGTATAGATTAAAAAAGAGAAAGGATATTGACTCAACATATATTCCGTGTACGCATTTTTATTAAAAAAACATTAATATTTTCGCATAAGTCAAAATTACCCTGTGTTACATATATATTTTAGAAATAAAGTTTTTTGGTTATCCCGCATCTGTTGGTCCTGAGAAAGACCTTTGTTGTCCCAAATGTTTCGGGTAAAACTCATTACCCATCTTCAGGGCTTTTAAGGCTTTTATTTTAAGGCTTATGCTATGAAAATTAGACTTGCCAGTCTCCTTCAACAAAGCCTGATCATTAGATTGCTAACAAACAAGCTACTCATATTATTTCTCCTTCTTTAAAAGGTAGTATTCACGACTTTTTCTTAATACTTCGTTCACATTTTGTTTTACCTTATTTCCTTACTCTCTACTTAACATATGAAATTAAAATTAATAATTTATTTTCTTTTTACATTTAGTACATTTAACACGATGTGAATAATTTTATTTTTATAAAAAGAGCAACAATATGTAATATTTATTATTTCTTGATCCTTCGCCACAACTTCGGCGGCCGCTTCCCCGAGCATTATTAATTATTGACTACCGCTTCGCAGCTGTAATTAAGGTCTCCTTTCCGAGTACGCCCTTCCGCCTGATTCCACCCTTCCACTTTACGAGTATGTGGTATTCGTTTTCAACTCCCACGTCAAAGTTGAGAGCCCGAGGTTTAAATAAAAAAAAATACCTCTGATTACATTCAGCCATTATTTAGTCAATTGATTCGTAATCTGGAAACTACACGGTTGGTTTATTACAATTAACAAAAAAAAAGTAATATGTAATATTTGTGAATCAAAAATGGAGGATGAAAATAAACGTAGATTTTATATAATTATAAGAAGTAAAATATGAATTAGTTAGATATGTATTATTTTTATTCTAAAAGTATATTTTTCTACTAGAAAGAATGCTTCACTACCGAAATAATATAAAAAATAAAATGAATGAATCGATACCTTGTACATATTTGAAGTATAAGCAAAATTTTTCTGTCCGTATTCATATGCTCGCTTATCGTTTTTAAGAGAGCCGAAATTATATAACTGGTTTGATCAGTTATACATACATTTGTACATATTTACATACACACACACATGTATTGTGACGTAATAAAAGTTAGGTACTGGGGTTAATCTTTTTTATTATAATCGTCACGTTAAATTGTAAATGTTAATACTGCTGCGCATATAGGGCGGTATGCGCGCGCACTCGACACTCGGTTCACGGGGCGGGCGGCGGGAGCTTATTGCCGGGCGATGGCCCGGCAGCTCGTTAAATTTTGACTTGAGATTCATCAGGAAACTAAAGGGGTAATGTGAATTATAAATTGAATAATTTAAGATACTAGTGCACTTGCAATTTAACAACAAATTTAATTTGTATCGTACTTTTTCTGTTATAGAATTGGATTTTCTTTGTTTTTTTTTAGTTTACCTTAATAAATTTTATAAGAAGGGTAACCGGATGATTCTAGTGTGGTGAAAATATGAGAAATATTATGTTTTACTCTTGAGTACGGGATAAGCGACTGACGGCGAAGTAGACGTAGAGTCGTTACTTTGGTGAGAATGTCAGATGACTGATTAAAATGAAGATTTGCTGCGTCTGTTGCCATCAATGATCTATTATTACGCAATGTACATGATATGATGGAATAGATTCGGAGATGGGTAGTGTTGATTTCACGAATGCTGCAATTTATGCTATACTTTTATTTTTATGTCGAGTTGATCGAGTTAATTACCGTCATGTGATGGGATGTTATTGGTTTAGTTTATAGATTGATTACTTTGCTATTTATCTGTTAATAGAACTAACATATTTATTTTCTTAACTCGATTCTGAAAAATGTATTTATTATTGTCATGCCATCTATGACTTTGGGTCAATTATACGGTATTTTACTATCAGCGTGTTGACCGCCATATTAGTATTGTTTATGCATTTAGAGATAATTAAACTATTTATCATTTTAAACTTGAATTTGAGTCACATGATTTCTCTGTTCAATTAATTTTTATATTTTGTTATTAACTATTACCAAACCATGAAGTAACACAGGTCCACCATTATAATTAAACCTATAATATTTCGATAAAAACATGCAAAACATAATTGATATTTTAGATAATCCTAAAGAAAGTATTATCGCTTAGGAATAACTAGTGAAAAACCAATTATAAAAAGAGAATCGTACAAAAACAATTATTTTTTCCATTCAATTCGTTGTAAAATAAATACGTCGGTAAAAATACCATTTGTCATATGAAAGACAAAGATAACACACTATTTTCACAGTGAAAAGAACAATAAACATATAAATATAATTTTCTCTTTCTCACTAATTAAATGAAGAGAGATAAGAAGGAAGGACACTTTATATAGGACTTAATTAATGCTCTGAATTATGTAGTTAATAATTTTTTCAATATTGAATGTTCAATGTTTAGAGAAAATTCGTGCCATTAAAGCTATTTAAGCTAATGAAAACATTTTTTTAACAGCTCGTGCTGTAACACGAGTTGACAGCATGGCTGTATTCGGGTATTTTATATCGTGGTATGGTAAAGGTTAAATTAACTAAATTGATTTGACATCTTCTTATAAATAAACAAGTATCGCACACAAATTTTTTTTCTTCAAGTAATGATCATTGGTAACCTCAATATAATGGTAAGTACTCACTCTCATGCTCGCTGGAGGATAGACCACCAGTGTAAACCCCACAGTACATATATTCTATTTCCAGTATATATCATTCAGATACAATTGTTTGTTCCGAAATATTGTTTAATCCAAAAAGTATATGTTATTTACAATCAGCATAAAATGTATAAACAAACAAAACGTGTTAACCCCCTTTTAAGGCAGCAAAATTAATATCAAACAATGACCGCTGTCATAAATTCAAATCAAGGAAGCATTCAAATTCATCGTAAACAATTTTCATTATTAATTGGGGGCATTTCAATAGCCAGAAGCAATTTGCCCTTGTAATATCTGCAATAAGCAATACAATGTGACGTTTTGTAATACAATGCGACGTTTTGTTGAGAGATAAACTAAATTATTACAGAGACGGCTGTTTCCAAGTTAAATCCATTACCGTAGTAACGAAACAAAAATGTTTTAATGTGCAATGAAAAATTTCTGTTCATCAAAATGTTATAATTATAAGTTCGTACATAATTACTGATACAATAAATTTATTTAATCGGCACTGGATGCAAATCAGTAGAAGAGAAATAAAAAGTGAAGTGATGTTATAGAATGAATTTAAATGCATAAATAAATTAAACCGACTTGCAAGTCGGTTTACTCAAAGATATTTGAGATTCTGTAAAAATAATGTAGATGGCTTTCAAATAATGGAACGACAGGTGTATTAATTTGAAAAAATGTAACATATAGGTTCGAAAATTTGTCAAGAAAAATACTGGCGTTATAGCACAAAGGTAGTGCACTTCCCCGGATTGGAAATGAAGATCCAGGTTCGAATCCCGGTGACGCTAAAACAACATTTTTCGACAAAATTGATTTTATATGTATATATTTATAATTAATACATTAATTTAGCATAAATAAATATTTATTTTTTAAAAATATGGTACAGTTTGAGATAGTGGTGGTAAACCGTTATTGTAACTGTGATTGTGTTCGATTGCAACTATGTATAATCATTGAGAAATAACTATACGAGGTCTAGTTCCTAATTTACCAGTGACGGCTCTAAGAATTACCAATCTTCATAGTTGTTCAACTTGTATATGGATAAATGTGTGAAAGAACTGGAATGTATGAATGTAGGAGCAAAAATGGGCGATTTTATTGAATGCTGTTTATTGTACGCTGATGATGCAGTACTAATGGCGAATAAGGAACAAGAACTACAGAATCTAGCGAGTAGAATGTAAGATGTATGCAAGGAAAGTGACTTTCAAGTGAATATTAACAAGTCGAAAGTGATGGTATTCGAGAATGAAGAAAACAAGATAACGTGCAAAATACTTGTAGATTATAAATGTTTCGACCGAGTAAATGAGTTTGTGCAAGTAAATGCAGTGGAAATGAGATCACTTAGGCGCATATGTGGCAAATCTATTTATAACAGAGTAAAGAATAAAGAAATAATGAAAGAATGTAAAGCTGATGTTAGTATAGTGAGTAAAATTAAGAAAGGATCACTTGGGTGGTTTGGTCAGATGGAACGGATGAATGAGGAGAGAATGGTAAGAAAGATATATGGCGCAAGTGTTAATGGCACCAAAAATAGAGGACGTCCGCGGAAGACTTGGCACGACCAGGTAAACCAGATAATCGAGGATGGTTCTATTAGAAGCCTCAACAATCGGCGAGCTTGTATGAGAAGATCTATGAATGTGGATGAGGCGAGAATTGTGTGTCAGGACAGAAAGAAGAGTGTGGCGCTCTATCCTCTCTGCCTACTCCCGTGGGAAAACGGCGTGATGGTAAGTAAGTAAGTATGGTTAAACCATCACTAGTTTGAACTTCCACTATAAATTATGAATTAGCTGATATAATAAATATATTATGTTTGGAAATAACTTTTTGGTGTTGTCAATCTTACAGATATACTAAGCTTGATCTTTTATAGTACAAAAATATTCGGTACATCGTCCCCTTAGAATAACAAGATTCCAACTAAAATTTTGGGCTTATTTGAGTTATGTGTGAAGTTGCGTGAATTGCGTCCAAATGCATTATTCTTTATTTCTTCTCTATTTAACGGATATTAAAGGAAATAGCAAGAGCTGAAAGTTTCACTGCATCAGTTATTTATTTCGATGTATGCATGTGTATTTTTATTTTTAATTTCCCTCATCTCACAGTGGCCATAGATAATACTGAAAATAAGTTAAGACCTTAAAAGTGATCATATTTGCATACTCGAAACAAAATATGTGTTGAAATTTAATCAACATTTTTGAGCTCATTATCTTAAAATTGTGTTAGCGTCGGATGGAACCTTGTTATTCTGAGGGGTCGACATGTAGAAATTTATAATTTTAATAATATGAACAGGAATCATAATAATATAAAGTTGTAAAATCCAGAAACAACTTAGATATTTCTGACAGTACCTACCTAGAAACGATATCGTTTATTTTTGTGTATGATAAATATATCTTCAAAACAAAAAGGTTACTTGTACATATAATTGTATTTCAGTTGACACTTTACTCTTATATACCTAATGTATTTGGTGACATTGTATAAAATATTAAAAATGTTGGCCTTTTATTTAAACGTGATTTCAACGTCACAATGGATGATTTACATTGCCATGTTTCCGACCAGTCTTTGTTTTAATTTTTAACATTGGTCAGTATAAATTTTTTTATTTTATTTTGTAGCCATAATAATGAACGATTTGCATAATCTGTCAAAGCGACTGATTTAGAATGTAAGAGTCAAATACATGTGTTTTATTATTGAATAGTAAATTTGAATTGAAAATTATAAATAAAACAGGAATGAGTAATTTTAATGAAATCACACTGTATTTGTGAAATTACGTTTTGCAGAACATTGTTCTTTGATAATTAAAACAAATTCGGTGAATTACATGGAAAGATACATCCATCGGAAAAATGTAGTCACTCGGAATTTTCCGCCGGTAGACAGCTTTAGCCAAATAAAATGTCAGATTCCATCTACAAATGTTACTTTATTAAAGAGACAACTATTTTTTCCCTTTGAAAGCGACGACAAAATCTACTAGGTAATTCTTTAAAGGACTCTTAGTCCAGAAAAAAAATGATCGAACCTTATTAATTATGTTAATTTTAATGAAATCAAATTTTATTCGTAAAGTTACGACTACAGAATTATAGTTTAGTGAAAATTAAAATAAAATTAGCTAAAATAATTAAAAGCATTCACAAAAAAAAATCTATCCATCTATAAAATACAGTCCCCACCAGGACACGAACCTGGGCAATAATGAATAATTAACGAAATATAATTATACATTTTTGTCATGTCTGATGGCAATAGATAAAAGTTAAATTTTGTACTTATTATGCTGCAAACGAATGTTGGAAATTATCGTTTAGATTTTAATTCTCATATTCTAAATATTTAAATCTCTATCCCTACCCTTACCGAAATACAAATGATCCGTTTCGATCGTATTATACTCGCGGTGCGATCTGTTGGCGTTAATCTTGTTTGGGTCCTGCTCGGCATATTTTTCACGATAAAACAAATTTTATAGTTCAGCCCATCGTCGTACGATTAATGGGTTTAAAGAGCTTTGTGTTGACGTACGTTTTTGTAACTATCCAACTCAATTTAAATTTATGGCAGTGTACCGTTGATGGGATGAATTTGTTTTAAGTGTTCAATTTTGTAGCATCGTATAATAAAATATCTGTTGTGGTAATTTTATATTAAGTTATTTTTCGGAACATAGTTTCGCGATAATTAAATCAAATTTACATAATTCAAAATAGAAATTCAGAAAAAATATTATTAATATTTGAGCATTATACGTGCTTTGGTTAGCAGCATTTTTTAAAATTGCAAAGTATGTACCTCCCGGTTTTATGTGGGTATTCCACGTAACTTGAGATGCAGAAATAATCTAGCCACCATCAGTGTCGGATGTAATAAAAACGCTCTTGGGACGGATATTAATGGCTGAGTTATCGGAGAGTGACCAGCGGGAACACCACATAGAAGGTCACCAGAAGAGCACCCAGAAGATACAGCGCAGATCGGATTATAGTCTAAGAGATCGTGCATGGACAAAACAGTTTATGGCTTTAGATATACAGTTCTTGGATAAGCGTACTTTACGATACCAATATAAAGTCCAGAACTAGCTAATCAAGAGTGTTTACACAAACAATTAAAAAAATATTTTTAATAATTTTAATAACGAATTATCTATTAACTTTATTTTTAAACCATTTTTATGAGTTATAATATATTAATAATACCTTCACTGGTACTCATTATGGATCTACTTTTCCAAATTACGTCGTATCTTTTGTCATCAGTGGATTGTTAACAAGGCTTCTTCTTCACACTGAGTTCAGTAGATTCATTATGTACCTATTTAGAGGACTGCATAAGTTAAGATTCTCTCGTCAAACGTATTTATACACATAATAGTGCATTTGTACTACTACTGTTAATATACATATGTATAATTAATATTAATATCGAGTTAAATGTAAAACTTTTAGTATATATTTTTATTAAGAATTAGCTCAAGAGATCTCTATTTGTGCTACATAGTTGAGAAGACGGGAGTGTAAACAACTTTTTATTTAGATAGTGTAATTCATTTAGATAATATAATTCATTTAGATAGTGTGATAGATCATTTAGGTGTGTGTAATAGCTCGTTTCATAAACATGTAATACTTATTTTTGTAAATATTAAATAAATAGATGGTGCTAGAAAACTTGTAGAAAATAAAATAAATAACACATATAGAACTTAAATTTTTTTATATATATATATATATTTTTGCGATATATCATATATTTTTTATATTTTCTGTTGCCGTGTACACGTGATGGAAAAATAATTAAGTACGTTTATGTGAAGAGAAAAAACGATTTATTGGAACACGGACCACCTAATATATCGACATGAACTAACGCAAATTCCTAGTTAAAATATTTTCATTTTGGTATCACTTACGCAATCAAATAGCTCCGCGACTTATTTAAAAAATATGACTCGATTGGAACAAAAATTTAAACGCTGACAATATAATAATGCATTAATGTAAACAAAAAAAACTTATTTACCCAAAGATTTCATTTTCGAGGAGAAAATACTTTTACTGTTGCACAATGTATCAAAATCAATCATAACAATTCTTTAAATAAAATCGGTGCACGTATGTTACCTACCTAACACTATCAATATCTGGTTTAATTAGTTAATTAATGCCAGGTCTTTCAGAATTGTCTTCTGTGTCAGCACCACAAGCCCAAAGCAGATCACTAACTTGTAATGTATGTTATTATACTTTATAGTACCGAATATATTGTGATAAAGAAAAATGAGTACTTAAAACAATAAATATTCGAAAACTTTTAACTTCTGCTCACATTAAATTTGTACATTTTTATTTATAGTATACTCCTATCTATACATGAGTCTCCGACTCTCAAAATAAATGTTAAAATGTGTTATTTATAAAGAAATTGTAAAAAAAATAATAATATTAAAATATTATTAGGAGAGTACCTTATTATTAAGTTATAATTATTCAGAACATAGGTCTGTGATATTTTAAATACTAATTAAATGTATTAATTAGAAAGATATACATATAAAATAAATTTTATCGAAAAATATTGTTGTTGCGCCACCGGAATTCGAACTTAGATCTCTTTCTAAACCGGGCATGGTGCATTATCCAACAATGCTACAGCGACATTATTTTTGAAGACAAATTTTAGAAAAAACAAAGTGGATGGCTCTTTCAAATAATGGAATGATAAATATATTAATTTGAAAAAGTTGTATGATATAGGTTTGAAAATTTGTCTTCAAAAATAATGTCGCTGTAGCTTAGTTAGATAATGCACCTTTCCCGGTTTGGATCGAGATTCAGGTTCGAATCCCGGTGGCGCAACAACAATATTTTTCGATAAAATTGATATTATATGTATGTCTTTCAAATTAATACATTTAAATAATAAAATATATATATGTATATTTTTTTTATCACACACTTCTAAGTGATATATTACATATTTCATTGATATATACTTTTACTCTCCATTTGCTATAACAGTTTTATATACCATATATGCAATGACTGTTAAACTTGTATTACCTGCGATTTATACAAGGTCGACCGTTGACTGTTAAGATACTACCCGAGGACTCGGTACTTGTTCAATATACACATCCGGATTTTGGAGGCTAACTTCACCTCGCCTCACTACTACCCAGCATTACCCCTCTTCATTCATTACTATTCCATACAGCATCTGCCTAATGAATAAAGCCTGCTTAAACCTTCCAGTATGGAAGGGAAATAATTTTTCAAGGTTATGTTTAATATTATTATCAATCTCAATAAACCAACTTAAATTATTACAATTTTCAACTTATATTCTTAACCCGGATGCATTAAGATTTATTTAGTTTAATTAAATAATACAACTTTTAATTAATTACAGTAAATAGTAAAGAGCTATATTAAGCTAAAAAGATAAAACATATGTGCAATGAAAACAGAATAAATTTATAAAAGACAAGTTGAACATGGCTTGAATATGTAAATATTCTCTGATTGATTTACTTCGTAATGTAACGTTTTAATTTAAAAATGTATACTTTAATTTGTAAATAGTACACACACTATTGTTTAACTAATATCACTGTTAGTGTGTGTAGTATTTACAAAGTCAAAATAAAAATTATATTTTTATAATAGAAATATTCATGTATAAATATTTTTATTCTCATTTTATGAAAGAATTATTTCATATTTATAATGCTAAAATATTTTTTCAAGATCATTAATAAGAATTTATAGAATTATTGTTTTGATTCCATCAGTGAAATTTTTTGATTTTTTCTTTCAACTATTAAGTTTTTTTTAATTTTCTTATTTGTTTTTTTATGGCTTTGCGGCTTAATTGACTTTCTATTGAATAATTTTTGTTCGACAAAACAGACATTAATCCTTATTTCTTTTATCATAAAACAATATTTCGGTCCTCGTGGTTTTATGACTCAAGAACTAGTAGAAATAGATTCCGTAAACTGTATCTATTTAAATTACTGTTTAGTTGACGCAACTCGAATCGGAATAAGAAAGGAAAAGTGGTAGATGGATCTGGTCTCCCTTGATCTCAGTTCTAGGTTGGAAAACAATTTACATCTCCAGTTGACTTGCACTTTTGTCGTGAAGAACGGAGATATCACTCCACTTCAGGATGCTATTGTCCGGATTTTCACGCACGGCGAAACTTTCGATTCACAAAAAAGCTTGTTGACAGATTCGTGTCGAAATGCAATCTGGTTCCACGTCGGCGAAGTCCTTAAGTATTTAATAATAATTAAATGTGTTAATTAGAAAGATATACATATAAAGTCAATTTTATCGAAACATATTGTTATGGGTATCGAGATTCGAACCTGGATCTCTTACCAATCCGGGGAAGGTGCATTAACCAACCATGCTAGAGCAGAAAGTACTTTTTTGACGACAAATTTTCAAACCCATCTGTTCATCCATCATCGTTCCATTATTTGAAAGCCATCTATTTTGTTTTTACGGAGTCTTAAATAAATGCCTTTGAGTAAACCAATAGCAGACGCCAGAATTAACAATTCATTTTTCTTACATTTTGGATACATTGATACAACTTGTATATTATTAAGGAGAACACATTCTTATTGTGAAGTTGTAATTATTCAGAACATACGTCTGTGATATTTTAAATATTATTTAAATACCGGATCGGAAAGAGATCCAGGTTTGAATCACGGTAGCAACAACGATATTTTTTGATAAAATTGATTTAACATGTATATTCTTTTAATAAATACATTTAATTAGTATTTATAATATCACAGACTTATATTCTGAATAATTACCACTTCACAATAAGAATGTGTTCTCCTTAATAATTAATAAGTTTATAATAATTATGAATATAATAATTTTAAAATTTTTCTCATTTAGTAGTATTAGTTGGTGAGAACGGCAATGGTATATTAAGGTTTATTGGAAAGACTGAATGCACATGGAGTACTCGACTTGTCTATCTGAACTATTTGTCAAGAAATTTGTATACCCCAGATCTATTAGTGCCATAGAAACTTTTGTAGGCTAATATACCTTTTAGGATATGGAGTTTACTTACACTATTAGCGGCTACATAAGTTTATCATGTCTTTGATATGTTTATCTTATCCTGCAGCCATCCGATATATCCATTTTTATGTCCCATCAAATCGCTTACATCTCAAGAAATCAAATCGTAAACCGACGTTTATGACCCTCGCATGTCTGCGCCGTAAAACCGTAACAATTTCAAATTTACCGTCCTGAAACGATGCTTCATCCTGTATTGTGTATTATGAAAGGTGTTTGGAGGTTAACTCTCGATAGCGTGAGGAGATACGAGCATTTGCCAAACACGAAAGCTTAATAATAAATATTAAATAATTTGTGTTTAAAAATAATCAGTGTTTTGATTTAAGTGGTGCATGAGAACCTACTGCACTGTATCAGTGATGGCCAATCTATTCAAACGGCCATTTTGGTGACACGCTGGCAAAATTCGATTTTTTTTTTCTGATAAGTTTTAATTGATTTTCTTTTTGTAGTTTTCATTTTTTGTTGGTATACATTAAATACATGACCATTAGCAAACGAAACAAAACAGATGACGGTTTATACGTAGATGGAATAAGATAGGAAAGTGTAGATACAATAGTTTACCTGAAATGCATATTAAATGAAAACTGGGACTCCTGTGGAAATCAAATGTCGTATGCAGCAAGCTCGAGTTGCATTCTTCGATACCGTCAGCGCCAATTTATTATAGCTCGTCGACTCGAATGATGACCTACCAGATGCATCCTTTGGTGGAGTTGGATGTGTACAATATTACAATTTACAGTATTTACTCCCGAATAAGTGGAGCAGTACAAATACTTGCATTATTAATTGATGAAAATTTTTACTCGAAACCGCATATTGATTATATGTGTAAGAAATTGTGATCCATGTTAAATTCATTTTATATATTAAGGTTATGCACCTCTCGGGACACATTGTACTTTGCGATGGTCGACTCGGTTATCAGTTATGGGGTGAGTAGCTATGAACTAACTTATCAAATATATACTGATCAATTAAATAGTTACAATAAAGATTTTAAAAACTTACAGTAGATAATGGAATGGAGTGTTTGTATGAAGATGATTATTTTTAATTATTTACAATATGTAATATGTTACCGGTTAATAAAAATAATATATAGTGTAATATTCGAAGAGTTGATAAATAATTTAAATATAAATACTGACCCTCACCATAGGTATTCTACCAAATCGTCGGGTAGAACCATGAGAGTACCGATCGCGAACAATGTGTACGGTGAGAGAACGAGAGAATGTGTTTTGCCAATAATATTTAATAAAATCAATAAAGACGTATTAAACATCATGAATAATGAAGATATCCCAGTGACCGCCCTAAAATATAAAGTGAAAGAACATATGATCATCTAATTTTTTGAATCCTTTGTTTTACATATTTCATTTAAAAAAATGTTGTTGATAAAAACTCTATAATTACTATATATAAGGCAATCCTTGCCGTAAAACTGTTTTGCGGATTGCAAATAATAAAAATTATTATGTATGCATATGTAATAAAATTGAACTAAAAAAACGAAGGAGGCCGGGCTCGGTTGCTGATAGATACTACTTATATAATACATCTCCCCTGACAGATGTCTTAATACTCACTACATACATACACACACACATTTGACTCGAACGCACATGCGTCTGTCACTCGATCATTAATCCACAGACATTACAAGTAATTATTGCGCAGCCATGATATAAAATTAAATTTGTGAATGAGAACAGTTCGATGCTTTGTATTTCCTGTACTATATATGGAATGAAATCGTAGAATCGCTCTATCAGAAGTAATTCTGAAGCGATTTGAAGCATTTGTGATGTAGTTGTAGTTATAAATGATTACGTAATAATCTGGATGTGAAAGAAAAAATAAACCTTTAAAACAATTAAAATCCTGAAACAGCAATACTTTGACCATGTTATGTGACATCTAGAAAAGTACTTGATCTTGCACCTCATCGATTCAAGGCAAAATTGCAAACAGAAAAGTTATTGAAAGATGAATAATATCTTAGGTGAAAATCTAAGGTAATGGTTCAAGAAGTCAATGATTTCTATCGTTCGATAACCAGACATGTACCATAAGAAAAAAATTGTCCTCCTCAAGGGTCAATGTCTGGTTACCTGCTACTATATTTTTAATTTTTTTATTTATTTCATATCATATATAGTAAGTACATTTGGTATTTTAATATTTGCCTCACTCGGCTTCACTCGTGCAGAGGCAAACATATTACATTTTCAATCAACAATCATATTTTACATAATTAGTTTATCAACTATGAAGTCAAAATAAGAAAGAAGGAAAATGTATAAAGTGTAAGTAAAATATGATGGAATATTTGATCTTGAGAAATTTATAACTTAACTGAAATTTGTAAGGATAATGATAATTGTAAGGATTAGTTTTCAACAAATTTAAATATGTAGTATGATATAAAAAAATATTATTTATTTTATATATTAGTACAAACAATGGTATAATGAATTTTTTGGTGGTGTTTCATTGTCCTTTTGCGTCAGTGTCGTATTATGACTTGCATCGTTGGAGTCCAAACAGAATACGTGACGTTGTTTGAATAATTATTTTAAATATGTCCTTATAATATCATTGAATAAACAATATTTACTTACTACTGAACGTTGAGGAAGAGGATATATATATAAAAATAAATAAAAACTATTCTGTGTTAATTTGAGAATATATTTTTATCTTGTCATTATCGATGGGCTTACTAATATCAGAATTATTATGTAAAATTATCCAGATATTATATTCTTTGATGCTATTACCATTCAAATATTTGTACAGTTGATAAATGTAAATTTATTTCTTAAAGAGAATAATATTTTGTAAATATACAATTAGTGAACTGGAAAACATTTTGATATTTAAAATTTGTATCTAAAATTCTTCACATGTCACGATTAATAACGAAAAAAGTTATTCTTACGACCCCTAATTGAACACCTCCTGAAAAGTTTCTTTGTGGAAGTGTTTTCTTTCACATCACATATATGTCATACAAGTTACGTGCTTAAGGTCCGTCCACATCAGCGAGGCCATTAGTGAAGTAACAGTACGTGTCTGGGACACGTTAACATTTATTTTTTGTTAAAATTGCCAACAGGGTGAAGCCACACCACTTATTTTGCTTCTTAAAAAATGTTTGCGTTGAAAATCAGAATTTTCAGAAAATAAACTCATATTCGTGTTTTTTTATAAAAAAATCAAGTATAGGTGTTGCTTTGTTAAATAATGTTCATAAAAATAAAGCACTCCGTTTTAAAATTCCCTAAGGCGTTTTATAAAAAGTGAATAAAAATGTAATGCATTGAGTCAAGAAAGGTTTGGTCCTGAGAAACAAGTGAATGAAGAGTGGAAGGTAAAAAATTTATATGGTGCGATAATGCGAGTATTAGTGAAACCAAAAATAGAAGATGTCTTCTGAAGACTTAGTATGACCAGGTAAACCAGGTATTGAAAGATGGTCCTATTAGTAGCCTCAACAATCTATGAGCATGTATGAGAAGATATGTCACTCTGTCCTTACTGTCTACTGTTGTGGGAACAGCATGACGGTAAGATAGTTAGTTAATTAATTATAATATTTAGAAAATATTATTCATAATTAGGTACTCTTTACTTATACATTTAATTCTACTTTTATGAGATTTTAATTCAACACAGTCAACAAAGCGTAATGGTACTTACTATTAGTAAATCTAAGTATAGTAGTGACGATAAAGAAAGGAGTCCAATAAAAACATATTCAATCTTTGAAAGTATACAACTGGCCAATTTGGCCAACTTGGAAATAATTTTCTTCATTTAACCTCTTGCATGGTTAGGTTAGGTTAAATAATATTTTTTTTAAATAGAGATGCATACACGTAATGCGTGTCACTTTAATATTCTTACTATTTTCAAATTAAGCTTAATGATTGTGTTATGAAAATTGGACTTGATGGCCTTCTGGAACGAGGCTCGAATCTCCAACTACTAAATTACTAGGTAAGTATCGTAACCACTAGACTGCAAGCAAGTCAATCGGACTTTTCGTTTCTTAAGATGAGGCGATTCATCCAAATAATGGTTAACTTTGACATGACCATACCAATCAGTGATTGTTAGTGCTTGTCAAAATCTTTTATACATATGGTGCACATTATTGTCCGGAAAATACAGTAGAGACTCTTTTATTGTCGTCACTACGCACATTACTGTTGTATGATTCACCCGTATAGTTTTATTATAATTTTATGTATTATTACGCCAAGGCTTTCGTCGCTTATTGTACGTGGTATTGGCGTTACAATGGTATTTCAGGCTTATGTTACGTTTCGAACCGCTGGTGTTTCTCTGTTTTTATATTTAATATTTTTCTATGAAAACGCAGAGTCTGTTATTTCTTGAACTAGCAGGTAGGTGATACTTCGAAAAGACTGTATTAAGACTGATGTGTTGGTCTTCTGTTATTAATTTATTATTATCAATGAAGCATTTTTTTGGCAAGAATTTTCTAACAATTCTTTTAAAAAAATTCACCTGAAATTATTGATTATGGTACAATTGGAGTGGGTAATATCTTATTCGCTGAAACTTTCAGTAAATTAACTCGACTAATAACTAATGATGATTCCGTAAAAATAATATAGATGGCTTTCAAAAATAATGGAACGACAGATGTATTAATTTGAAAAAGTGTAACATACAGGTTCGAAAATTTGTCCTGAAAAATACTGGCGCTATAACACAATTGGTAGTGTACTTCCCCGGATTGAAAATAGAGATCTAGGTTCGAATCCCGGTAGCGCAAAAACAATATTTTTCAACAAAATTGATTTTATATGTGTATATGAGTAGCTTGTTGGTGTAGTGGTCAAGACGTTTATCTAGTGATCTAGTGGTCGGGGATGCGCGTCTCGTTCCAGGACACCAGCAAGTTGGTCCTATTTTCACAGCACAAGCGTTTAGCTTAGTTTGAAAATAATAAGAATATTGATGTGACACGTATTCCGTGTACGCATCTCTATTTAAAAAAAATAATTTATAATTAATACATTAAATTAGTATTAAAAACATCACAGACCGTCTGTTCTGAATAATTACAACTTCACAATAAGAATGTGTTCTCCTTAATAACTAATAATCATTTTTAAAAATGTAATAACAGATGTGTCAATTTGAAAGTGCAGCATATAGGTTTGAAAATTTGTCGTTAACTTTCTGTTCCGTATTCGTAATTTTTTTTCTAGTTGTACATATATACTTCCATTAATTGACACATATGTTATTGTAAAATGTGGCGTTTTTATCACTAGTTTTAGTTTTGTTCCTACACCTTAGCCCATTCCCAATCTGTACACATTGTTCCTTTGGCTCGATTGGTTGTTATGAATTTGAGGAGAGGAAGTGTTCTCATGTAATTATTTGTGTTGGATCACTAATGTATTATATATACCGCTGTGGTTTTTGTATGTGTGAAGGTTGAAACTAATCAGAGTTTTTTCAGTTTCGTACGTGTAGGTGAACTTGCGAAAGATAATATAATATCAAATTTTTTTGACAATTTTCTCATTACATGTGATAAACGATTACATTGGGTGTATTACTGCAATGGGATGTCATTGTGTTCACGAGATCCTGCAATTGGTTGAACAATTTATGGCAGCAATTTTGTTTATAAGGGCGTGTGTACACTCGATCTATAAATTATTTTTTAACAAATAATGTTTGTGGTTTTGTTTTTAGGTTTTGATCGAACTAATGTTGAAGCACATATTGATTATAATTAAGTATTTTTTATTTATAAGATGAACTCATTATTGGGGGTAATTCCAAGAATATTATAAATATCTGATATTCTGTAAAACTTTAGGTTTGTATACTTTTACAGTTTCACATTATATATGTACACACTATCTTAAGACGACACTAACAGATAATTTATGTATATATATATATATATATATATATATATATATATATATATATATATATATATATATATATATATATATATGTATATATGTATATATATATATATATATATATATATATATATATATATATATATATATATATATATATATATATATGTGTGTATATTATATTCTTACATATTTTAAATTTTCTTTTTAATAAATCTATAAAAAAAATGATGATAATAAACCACAAAGTTTAATTTGTAAATATTAAAAAAAATAATTTGAAAAATAAATTTAAAAATAAGATGATTTCTAAACAATACAGGATCAAATTCAGAACCCTGAATAGATAGATTACAGTGAAACCTCTATCTATCGTTTTTGAAAGGACCTATTAAAATAAACTATGAATACGGAAAAACAATGAATGCGGGAAACATTTTTCATACTTAAACGTTTAATACGTATTTTCATAAAGATACAAATTTCACATGTGTTTAAATAAAAATAAAATTAGAAAGCTGCACAGAAACAAAAATAAATAAATTTAACATTATACAGTAAAATATCTAGCGGCAGCCATCAGCAGCATTTTTTCTGTATTTGTCTCTCTTCCCCTCGAATGTTCTACTCATTGTTTACGAGTGCCATTAGTCGAAACGAAACATTTAGCTACGAAGCATGCATAATTTAAACGATTAATGCGGTAAAACGATGAATAGAGGAACAATCCATACGATCTATTTTTGGGTGTTTTGTATGAAATTAATTCGGGACTCAAATAAATAAACGATGCATGCGGGAAAACGATTATTCGAGGAACGATAGATCAAGATTTCACTGTATTTTAAATTTATTTTTAAAAATGATTAATTGCTTCAAGGTTTGTTCCAAAATTGGCAGTAATTTTCTCGTGATTAATTTAAAATTAGTAAAATATATACATATAAATTTTTAGACAGAATTTTTGATCATTTTGTTAGAAAAATAAATATCTTATTAATAAATACATAATCAAAAAATGTGTTTTTTTGTTTGTTTCAGATGATTTCATAATAGGAAAAAATAAGTGAGAGAAGACAACATTTTTAATATCATCTCTAGCAAGCTGTAAGTACCATACAAAACGTTTTCTTTATATTTATGTCGTCATTTATCTAACTTATCTTGTACTGTATTGCAAATAATTTTATAATAATACTCGAAGGTGGATAGACGATGGAGATGATTCCTTGTGATGAGAATTGGAATGAGCTGATCATAAGCGGAGTTGTCAAAACTGTTGTGATGAGTTGCTTTGGCGAGAAAAACTAAAAACATTGATGTTTGAGTTCAGTTAGAACTAATAATATCGTAGAATCGTGCTTTATTAAATAGGCAATAAGTTGATCATATTTGTGGTGACTTTCCAATTATTGGAAATACCACCACATTCCCTTTGGGGTTCTACCCTTTTATTGTGAACTCTCGAGTTGAGTCCTTGTTAGTGAAACTCAGTAGATATATATAACAATTATAGTTTATTACAATACGTACAATTATATAACTCAGATATTTATTAATACTATTTCGAAAAAACGATGGAAAAGAGACCCGTTCCTCCAGTAACGGCCTCTTATATCATACCACTCATCTGACATACATATACACACATACACATACAAAATCGACAGTTCTCTCAATAGTATATGTATTTTTACGAGTATAAGTCGCACCCTAAATTTATGGAAAAAATTTACTGAAATTTTACTGAAAATTGTCAATATTTGAATCGGCACTTTCTTCATAAATTGCATCATCTTTAATCCCATCCAGCATGTTTGAAATTCTTATCTTCTTGAACAACTTCACTTCTACTCTCCTACTCTCCTACTCTCCTAAGCATGTTTCTGACTTCTGTTCTGATACTCCGCCCACTCACAGACATGTTTGATACTGGTTGGTGTCAAAATTGACTTGCAGCTGTTATTATGCACTTATTTCACTCCTTACGAATTGCTTGCTTAAAGGGCTTGTTGATGCTGATATCCAGAGGTCGCAAATCAAATTTGCTCAAGTATGAAGTTTGACAGCGGTAATACGTATGCCTAAACGTCGCGCTCGATACTAGGTGTCTAGTGTCACGTTCGTCCATAGTCGTTTATCATAGATAGGACAGAATATGAAAAAGCAAATATGTTTTGAAAGTACCTAAACGATGTGTGAATATTTTATACCTTGCAAATTTTACTTGCAGTGCATACGTTACAGGTTTATTTTTTCAAAAAAAAAATGGGAAAAACTGCGACTTATACTCATAAAACTTCGGTACAAATTTAAAATCAACTGTGTAGTTTGAACGAGACCTAATAAAGGATTACATTTATCAAATGATTCTTTCCAGAATAATTTCGTTTCAGTACATCTATTTAATACATCTAATTTGTTAACGGAAATCCGATTATTATTTATTTGCGTAAAATAGCGTAATAAATAGGCTAAATATTACGTACTTGATGGCTAGATTAGCAAATTTCTCAGAGAAACTCTTCAATTAGTTATTTAACAGAAAACAGAACAGTACGTTCAAAATATTTTTTTCAGTTCAGCTGATCGATAAAGGGATCAACTTCGTCATCAATTTTTGATTACAAAGGGAATTAATCGAGTATCGTAGGGAATAATTTATCACGTATTAATAGGCAGTACGAATACTTCGTAAGAGAATTATTTATTTAAAAACTATAATATTTATACTTATTTTCAAGTATCGCCAACTATTTGCAGTATTTTTATTATTATGTTTTGAATGCTTTTATAAAACATTGAAGTTTTGTAATATTGTGATGTATTCATAAATATTCATAAATTGTGACGTAGTCAGATTAAATATCGTTGAAAATAATCTTACCGCGATAATGGGTCTTGTCTATGGAATGAGATATGACGAGATAAGCATCAGAGATTTAGTTGAGATAAATCTCCATACCGTACCGTGCACACGTGTTGACTTTGAGATCTTGAGATAAACTCAGAGATGATTCTTGAGATTGGCAAGATTGATTCGTAAACACGGCGTTTGATTTAACCACAGATACCTATAACTATTTATTCTGAAAGTTAGCTATTTGTCTATAATTAAATTACCAACATTTATTCTATTTTAACAGCGGCAGGGAAGATTAAAATTTACTCAGTGGACAAACGGAACATCAATATACTGAAATTAGTCATTTGACGTACAATAAGCGTAAAGCGAGGCGCAAGGCAAAACAAATATCAAACCTTATCTTAGCAGCAAGTGACGTTGCTCGAATCTCTAAGACTTTTCATGTACACGGTGGATTACGAAAGCCAAAAGTTGTCTCCAAAAAATCTCGTGAAAAAAATACCTGTTTCAGAGATTGTCTCTAGATGAAAATCTTATCCATTTTAATATAAACATTGCATGGACGAAAGTTCTTCATTCTTGATAATAAATTATTTTTACCTGAATACCTAATGAAACATATTTTTATTCGGTATATTTTTAATTTTACTATCATAAAGAGTTAATAATCTAGAAAAAAACATCAAACAAAATGCATAACATATTTTTGTCATTATTTGAGTCTATTTTAGTGGGTTCAGTATGTAAAAAACCGTGTTAAACATTAATTCACTCATTCTGCTATCATCGTTAATTCCAAGTTCTAACAATACAATTTATACTAATGTCGCGAGTCACGGCATCGAGCACTTCAACCATCCACCCAATTAGTTGTAGAATAATGAGCCAGCAACAGTTTTCATGGGACAAACATTCACATTTCCTTTTCAAGCCGACAACTGCGATAGCGACATTACCGACCCTGATAAATACAACACGTTTCTGATTGTACGATTCAACAAAAAGTATACATAAATTTACATAATATATTATTCATTATGTTATATTTTAATCGTAGTACTTCGATCGAATTGATTTTTAAATTTAAATATATCTTTTTGAATACTAGATTTTGAATATAATTACAGAAATATCTTATAAATCACCATGCATGTAGGTTTCCAATGTAGATGTTTTGATGTATCATCAGTTTGGTGAGAAGAGAGATCCACCTTTGACGTCGGGCTCCCTTCATTATTCGATGTGAAAATGTGTGTTCGTGTGTTTACGTAACTGAGTAGAAGAAGATGTCAGGTTTATTTAAATTCACAGAATTTATTAGAGTCAAGTTACAATAGTTGAGATCTAACTAATGCAGAGTGCATCGCGCATGAGACGCAAGAGCTAGGAAGATAATGAGATAAGCGCCGTGAGGATACGTGCAATTATTTGCTTTGAGAACGTGACTGA
Organism: Eubasilissa regina; assembly: GCA_022840565.1. Lineage (NCBI taxonomy): Eukaryota > Metazoa > Arthropoda > Insecta > Trichoptera > Phryganeidae > Eubasilissa > Eubasilissa regina. The sequence goes on along the minus strand of JAINEB010000020.1, from coordinate 10,666,754 downwards.
AGGTATCACCATAGCCTGGAAGTCAAAGCCATGGTTTGTCCGTGCATAATTGAAAGTTAAGCATATAGACTATGCATGCAGCTTAGCTTTAAAAACCTGTGGGGGTAGGTAGTGATCATGAAATGAAACGCGTAGATATAGATAGTATAGAGAATGAAGAAAATAGGAAATAGCGTACCGAGAAAAGAGTAGGTGAGCAAGTCTGTGACGTTCGGTGTCGGCCCCGCCGCGCCGGGCGAGACCCGTTGCGGCGGAACGGAAGAAGCATCATCGGTGTGCGACTGTGGTGGCAGCACTCTGCCGCCGGCTAGATATTGAATGCAGATGTCGCTGGTATTGATGCTTGCTGGGAACCCTTCTACTGCATTCTATAAATCCTCCCTGAATTCTACGGTACGGACCAGCAATTTATAGCAATACATAATATAACAATAATGTTAATAGTTATTTAATCGTTTTGTATAAACAACATGATAAACGATATTAACGAAAGAGTTTAAGAAAGCGTAAATATTATGGAAAGACTGAAAGATTTTCGATACAACTGTAATAATAGGCGTTCTATCGCTCAAATATATTAATACTCATATAAAGTGCTACAGCACTCATATAAAGTGTATATGGCCAAAATATTCTCTAATTAAACTTCATAAGTATTTTAATATTAAACCAGAAAATATGAAAAGTAAAGATACAGCAGAATATGAGGTGCATATGCATGTGTATAACGTTTATGTGCGTATATGTAAGAGTATGGGTGTGAGTAGTTGAAGAGTTCTGATTATAATTATTGATCCTTGACTGGTTTACAGTAGTTACTTTCGAAATTGATATGTGAATAGTTTATATAAAAATTTGAGGTTAACTTTGAAACACCCAATTGTACTTATTAAACCATACAACTAATAAAAAAAATATAATTGCTTAAAAACAGACACTTACATGATCATCACCTAGAACTGGTATACAAGTAGCTTATGACAAAAACTACTACAAGTGTGGAGGTGAGCACCGTGTACCAAAATTACATTGATATTAAATCAAGACTAAATGATGAAATACTTGATGCTTTTCCTAATGCTAAGTTATTCATATTAATATAAAATTTCTAATTCGAATTGTAATTAGTCAACTTTGCATTATTATTTTGTTTAAATATTCCATATTTACTTAATCTAACAAAAATTGTCGTACATAAACCGAACCTCTTTGTTTTCTATAGCCTTTTAAAAAAATACATCATTAATGAGCAAATAACATTTCGATCATTAAAATCGAAACCAGGAATGTTCGTTGGATTCACTAATGTATAAGACTCCTAAATTAATGAAAAATCGTATTGTAACCGAGTCAGTGAAAATATGACTGCTGAGATGGAACAGTTACTTATATGTCGTTGAATTTGTTGTTATAAATGCTGAAGAGATCACACAGAAGGTAATTTATAGTTTGAATTCACTGATAATACATCCAATATTTGATAGAACCGCGCGCGCCTCGCCTCTGAGGAGCTTATAAAGCCACGAGAGAATTTATCGATCTCGTTGTGAACAATATTGTGCAGAAATTTCATGTCTTTTTCTAATGGTACTTGTTTGTAATATCTAAGTCTTTGAGAATAGTTTGTAATTTTAGTGATTTTGACTTCTTTATGATTTTTTTCTATTCAGTTATTATATTAATGGTGTTCCGTATTCGTAGTTTTTTTTACATATATTACTTGCATAACTAACAAAATAAATGCTAATGTAAAATATAGTGTTATTGTTATCAGTTTTAGTTTCGTTCCTACCCCTTAGCCCATTCCCAATCAGTCCACATTATTCCTTTGGCTCGACTGATTGTTTTTGAATTCGAGGAGAGGAAGTTTTCTCATGTTATTATTCGTATTGGATAGCTAGTTCATATACCTTTGTAATTTTGGTATGTTGTGAACGTTGAAACTCATTTAATTTTTTGTGCCGTGGCAGTTTCTTACATTGGGTGAACTTCCGGAAGATCATATTATCCGGAAGATGTTATTAAACAGATGAGTCGAGCCGTCCTTGGGGTTCCGTGAATCCATCCTGGTCCGCTGTCGAAGGATTTTCTTACCCTTATCCTCAACAATCCCCTATTTCTAATTCTTCATTCCATTCACCCATTTCCTCCTTCTATTCCACCCCGATTCCATCATTACCTACCACTAAGATCGGCGGCTTATGTCGGTCACAGATGGTATTCTACAACAATGTATTAAACCACAGTAGACTGAGACATTTGACGTTAATGATTTGATACCTGTATTATAAAAAAAATATGAGTGCGTGCGTACAGTATTGTATGACTAAGAGAATTGTTTAACCTTCAGCATACCATGATAGAAAATATCCGTATGCAGCCATAATGTCAACTTGTGTTACCGTGTGAGAAAAAAATGTCTTTACTAGTTTCAATGGCGGTAAATACTTGTTATCAAACTCTTACTATAAATACTGATAAATATAATAATATAATCGAGTGTTTATCATATACAATCTAACGGTGGCTAGTATCGACCTTACCAAGCGGTATATTTGTGTTACTACATGGCTACGGAAGGGTTAAATAATGAAACAACGTGATACACTAGAGAACACCTTTATTTTAAATATGAATTAAATATATTAATTAGAAAGATATACATATAAAATCAATTTTATCGAAAAATATTGTTGTTGCGCCACCGGGATTCGAACCTGGATCTCTTTCCTAACCAGGGAAGGTAATATATATTTAATTCATATTTAAAACATCACAAACCTATGTTCTGAATTATTACAACTTCACAAAAAGAATGTGTTCTCCTAATACCTTTATTTTATTTTGCAATAACATTATTACGTTCTTAAACTTATATTACCTACTTAATGTTATGTTCCTATCGACGGTTGTTGGGTAATTTATTGTGGCATTAAAAATACTTTGAAAACGTCTAAGCTACTTAAATTATTTTTGCAAACACAGAATATAACTTTTCTTTCAAGTTTTGTCAATTTTTTTTCAATTTTAAGGGTTAAAAACAGTGCTGCAAAATACCATCCAAATATAACTGGAAAAATAAAGTGTATCCTGTGTATTAGATTTTAAAATTAATGTAATTGAAATGCATTAGCATTTAAAAGGAAATAAATATAAATGATTCTTTTTATAATCCTCAAAAAATACGAAATTTAGCATAGTACTGTTAAACTGTAAAATAAAGATAGTTTATATTTATAAGACATTTGAAAATGGCAAGTGTTATAATAAATAGATCCGTGATATTTTTATACGAATTGAATGTATTAATTAGAAAGATATACATATAAAATCAATTTATCGAAAAAATATTGTGGTTGTTACCGGGATTCGAACCTGGATCTCTTCCTATCCGGGGAAATGCACTAACCGATTAAGTAGCACCAACACAGTAAGTTGACGATAAATTTTCGAACTTATACGTTGCACTTTCAAATTGATACACGTGTCGTCCGATTATTTGAAAGCCATCTTTTTATATATTTACGGAATCTCAAATACATTCGAGTAAAATCCGATAATAGACGACAGAATTAATTGATAATTCATTTTTATTAAATTTTGGGAACATTAATACAACTTATATATTTTTAAGGATAATAATGTTACAATTTTTCAGAACAGATCTGTGATATTTTTAATACAAATCGAATGTATTAATTATAAATATACACATATAAAAACATTTTAACGAAAAAATATTGCTACCGGGATGATTTTATATGTATATCTTTCTAATAAATTGTATTAAAAATTATTTTAATGTTTTAGAATATTTCTTCTATATGTTTTGTACTATGCTATATTTTTTTTTATATACGTCATGTAAATTCTGACTGTACTAAAAAGTACCACAAATTATAATAAATGCTATTTATTTACCTAGATTTTTTTTTAAATTTTCCTTGTCAGTTTGCTTATTTTATGTTTGAAGAATACTACAAAAAATATGCAGTTCGAGGTAGAAATTGTTAAGTCAAGAATTTACGCCTAATCGATTCAAAAACCTTAATCGGAACTCGATTCAAATAACCCCTGAATGCTGAAAATAACCCTTCCACCGAGAATGCTAGTGAAGGTTTATTCTGTACGTAACCAGGCATTTAGTCTGGCTGGGTGTAATTAGATTAAAGGCTTTACACACGGTGTGACGTCTAATGTCCTACATTATTCGTACTCTCGTCTTTTCCGTGGTCTGTTTTGCCAACTTCTTATTTAGACGTACAGCGAACAATAAAACAATAATTACATCTGTTCGTGTTTCACATTTTTATTTTATTTAAAACCACTGTTAACCAGCTCTCTTGTATTTAAGTAAATTTAATTTAAGTCAAAACATTAATTCCACGCGGTTCACAAAATATATAAATAAAATTATCGGAATAAAAAATAATTTTATAGATGTAACTTCTCATCTCGTATAATGCTAAACGACCATCATAATGAAAAAGTTTAAGTGTGGCGCGCACGTTATTGACCAGATAATATGGTATTTGTACACACCATCAAATATATAGATATGGACTAACGCAAATTCTTCGTCACAATATTTTAATTTTGGTGTCACCCACGTTATCATTTTGGTAAATAGTTACGCGACTTTTTTTAAATATATGACTCGATTGGAACGAAAATTTAAACGCTGACAATATAATATGTATTAATGTAAAAAATACGTCTTGTTTACACAAAGATTTAATTTTCGAAGAGTAAATACTATTACTGTTGCGTAAATGTGTCATAAACTATCGGATTTATGTTTCCATAAATAATGTGTGTAGAATGCACCTCATCCCGCAACTAATGTTCCGAACCCCTCTCCAATATACACACTTCATATCATGTCTATTCATTTACTAGTCTGTGGGTATTTGCAATTTCCACACCACTAGATATTTTTGTCACAAAATGAACCGTTGACTGACATATTTTGTGAGGACTCGTGACTTGTCTAGTTTTAAATCAATAACCGCGTGTGAAAAAATATTTTGAAATAATATTTTTCTCAAAATTCAATAAATAAACCTTTCATAAAAATTTGTGATTGTCTGTTTTACATATGAACAATGTTGTTCTTAAATTGAATATTTTAAATCATTAGAAATAAATAAAGTGCCATCAATTAAAGAAAATATTATAAATAATAATAATAATAACAATAATAATAATAATAATGCGTTTATTCCAGCGTGATCGGGTTTTTTTTAAGACCCGATTCACCATAAAGATTATACATATTATATATAACATTAATGTTAATAAATATTATTTATGTTATGAAAAGAAAATCAAAGAAAATATAAATAAATAAAAAGTTCACACATATATATAAATATAAACAAAATATAAATACTACATATATAAATACTTCAGTCACAGCCATCATTGTATGTGTCGCTATTCTGTAGGCGTTGCCATTCTCTGGTCAGGGAATCAGGTTTTGATGACAGCGCCGTTTGCACCAGATAGTTGGTGTTTGAGCTCCAGCCGCAGCTGCCCGTAACTCGATGTCTCAGAAGCGGAACGAATCCATGTATACGGCCTTCGGTAAATATTGTTGATGTGTTGCAATAACGCGCCAATCCGAACAGTATTCTGTATGAGTTGTTGTACACCAACTAAACCAACAATTAACCAACTAAATTTAACCAAGAGTCCTGTTCTAGTATCAATTTAAGTTAGGTAATAGATTTATTTTTAATAATTATTATTTTAATTAATTTTTTTTAAAATAGATTCTTAATAACATTAAATAACGTGACATATATGATTTTGTTTAGTTAGTTTGACATCCTGATGAAGGAGATTGTTTTTTTCGAAACCGGTTGGTGTATTAATTAATTACGTTGTAAACAAAGTTTCTACATAATATTAAATATTCGATTAAATTTTGAATTTATTTCAAAAGCTTTTATTTACACACTAAAACGAAGGTAGGTATATAGTTCTATAATATTCGGTACATAATGGTATGAAAACAAATTGTTATAATAAGCGCATGATTGGAATTAGTATTAAATGTTACTTAATTATTTTATACTGGTTTTTTTTCTTATAAAACTTTATTACATATATATACATTATAATTTTATTTTTTGTCAAACTGCATGGCAGTTTTATGGCAAGGATTGCTTTATACTTAGTTAAACATTTTTTTTATAAATAAGAATAATAGAAGGGGAAAAAAATAGATAAGCAGATGTTAGATGAAATACAAAAAGATATAAAAAAAATATATACAAAGAAAAAAAATTAATCTTTCGAAAAGATAAATAATTTTTACAGGGTGTACCAGTCCTAATACACAGTATTTTATGGGTGGATACTTGAATGTAATATAGTACAATAATACAAAAAAATATACAAGAGTACGTTCCTTCACTTTTATATTTTAAGGTAGTCACTGGGGTTGACTTTTACATTGTTATTATTGAGGTTTTATAAACGAAATGTAACAAGGAAAAAAATTAGATAAGAAGATGTTAATGAACCAATAGTACGCATTATCTTACACCATAATAGACAATGATTTCCATTTATAGTGGTGGGACACGCTTATAAATCATGTTATAGTAAAGTTTAAATAAATTAAATTACATATTATTATTACATAGATATTATACTTAGAAAAAAGTATTGAAGAAGTCAATATTTCGAAAAAATATGCAATTTTTGCAGGTGTAACAGACCTAGTCTACAGTGTTTTATGAATAGATACCTGAATATAATATAATATTTGAAAAAGAAACAAAAAAAATGAAAATGTTTTTTTAAATTTGTATTTTAAGGTGGTCACTGGGGGGGTCCCATAATTTTTTTAAATGTTTAATAAGTCTCTCATTCTCTCTGCTATAACTTTGATAATTCTTTATAAATATAATTAAAAACAATGCACTTTGTTTAAACCCCACTTTATTTTTTATTATTCTGTAACGCTAAGTTAGTATCTTGTACACCCTGAAGAAGGAACGGTTGTTCCGAAACCGATTGGTGATTTCAAAAATAAAGCAGTGTTTAAACAAAGTGAATTGTTTTTAATTATTTTATTTTATGTCTATGCATGTTTTCTTCTTCTTATAATTAATCTGAGGAGCACTCGGCAGAGATTGTCGTTTGTCAGTCTGTGTTCCATGTGCTACGATGTACTTCATTCGGCCATCCGCATCCTATCTACATAGTCTTTTCAGCATCATCTTCAGCTTCTGTCTCATTTCATGAGACATATTTCTTTTTTACTGTGTTGAGGGTTCTTACTAAGATGGAGTAAAGATCTTTCTTTCTGACGTTCTTAAAATTTTGTTGATATCTGATGTTATCTGTTTAACTTTCGATTCCATACATCATAATGAACCTGACTTGACTGATTTGAATTGGGTCACATGTTCTACTGGCATGTTTTTAACCATCGGTTAACATTTTATTGGGTATCTAGCGACAGTCAATCTTTTGGTTTTATTAACCACGGTACTCGTATTACATTTCTTGGCCATTTCGTGAAACTTATAAAGCAATCTCTACAAGTCATCTTTTGTTTCGGCTTATATAATGTAATTGCGTAATCTGCATAATAAATCGTACTTAATTTCAGTTTTCCAATTTTATTTACTGACCCCATAGTGTACACATAAATAGTATGTGGATCCAACATATAATTTATCTCGCAGGATGATCTGTGTTGAGATAGGCAAAGGTTACACATAGTTATTATAAACATTTTTCTTATTACAAACGGTATTGGGTTGTCTAATAAGTTGTTACGGTTTTGTTCAATTATTTATTATGAAATAAAATTTATAATTTATTTAAATTGTATAAAATATTCTCCATTATTGTTCGTTTCATACTATCTTTCATCCAATACGTCGATGCCTTTTCTATAAAAGTCCGCTGGTCTATAAAATAGTTATAGAGCCAATTTCTGAACGTCGTCGATAATCGTCGTTGTTGAACGTAACGCGACACATTTGATTGGAGAACGACCGAAAAAGGAGACATTCTGATAGAGCAAGGTCAGGACTGTAGGCTGTATGCGGCAGAATTTTTAAGTTGAACTCCTGGATTAAAGGCGAAAAGAAGCGTGTGTCGAAAATGTTCATTTTTCTCAATTTGACACTCCATTATATCACCTCAAAAATTAATAAAAACGGTGAGACTGACGTTTGAAAGCAGAAAAAATGGTATCGAATAATATCTATATAGTTTTTTATCACAAAAAAACAAAATAGCATTTATAAAAAATCGCGAAGACTTATTAGATGACCCGGTATATGATTTAGTAAAAAATAAAAGTATGATAGCGTGATTGCTTTTAAAATCTGAACAATTTATATATATATTTATATTAAGGAAAACACATTCTTATTGTGAAGTTGTAATTATTCAGAACATAGGTCTGTGATATTTTAAATACTAAATTAATGTATTAATTATAAATATATACATATAAAATCAATTTTGTCGAAAAATATTGTTTTAGCGTCACCGGGATCCCGGTATCCCGTTGACGCTAAAACAATATTTTTCGACAAAATTAATTTTATATGTATATATTTATAATTAATACATTAATTTAGTATTTATATATTTATATCTATAAACCATCCAACAAGAGAAAAATCGATTAATATGGGTGGTTATTTACATCAGATGACAAATATGTAACACCTTTTCTGGGCAATTAGGCTATATGCTTATTTGTTACAAGGGAACAATAAAAACACAAAATCGTTTTTTATACTGCCTCTATCTGATAAAACGGGTATAAGATGTTTCTTGTAGTTATAAAACGCAAAAATTTTATTCTACTTCTATATCCTTAGACAATATTGTAATTTTAAAACTCTTAAAATGATATACCATGCATTAGTTAAGTAAAAATTACAATACGGAATACTGGATTGGGGAGGAATTCTTTCCATACATCTCAAACCAATAATTACAACTCAAAATATAATAATAAGAAAAATTACTTAACCAAACAAATTTTTAAAGATTTTTCTGTTTTAAATTTATCTTCCTTACATAAAAAAAAAAACTGTTTTACTATTTTTTTAAAGAAGACAATATAAAAATTCGTCACAACTATCAGACTCGGAGTAAAACTAATGAACATGTTATTTTAAATGTGTCCATATTAGGAATAGGACAGAGACATACACCATACATTGTTCTTAGACTATATAAACAATTGCCAAAATTAACAGCTAATATAAATGTGTACAAAATGAGATTCTAAAATGGCTTAAAGGTCTTCAAAATAATTAAATAATTTTATAATCGACATCTTTCTGATAATTTAGTTCTCATCTGATCAATTTCTCAACATTTTTTATATTTAGTTATCAATTTTTAAATTGTATTATTATTGATCTTGATTATGAATAAAATAAATGTCGGTAGCCACCCTCACAATTCAAGATTGTTCTTATTTGGGGGTGCATAACTGTATTGTTGTATTATGTTATTGAGTGTATATACCTATATAAATAAAATAAAAAACATAAATCGTATTATTCTTTAATGGGGTGCAATATTGTGAGATGATCGCGAATTTCTTTCTTAAAATATTACTCAATAGAAAATAACGAAAAGCACTTTTCTAAACATTTGGTAAAACGATACCATTTACCCAATGAACGTTGATGGTTGTATTCAAGGAGCTCCGTTACAAGAAGTACTAGAATTCAAATCAATAGTAAAACGGGGGTTGCTATTCCTTTCCACCCCAGATAGGAATCTTAGTCCAAGTAGGGTTCTGAAAATTCAGTCAAAAGTCATTATCCGTATTTAAATAACGCTATTGGAAATAAAGATCGGTATTGAAAAATTGGGAATGGAAAAAGGTACTAGTATAATAGTATGGTTCTGATGTATTGGTACTTGTGAATTGTTTGATGCGATACTTTGAATTCAGTCATCAAGCATTACTGACAAGTATATGTACATACATACGCATGGTTTTGTGGTTATAAATTAATGTAATTGTGAATGCACTGACGTAGGTTGGTCACTATATTATTCTACCATTTAAACTGCCCATCTTGACGAGTTCATGTAGCTGTAGCATTTTGGAATGACGCGTGATGAGGAATTCATCAGCATTTTAAATATATTGCGGATTGGCACATTACATCGTGATGCTTAAATATAATAAGATATGTATTAGGTTATATTTTGGTCATATGCACACAGCAGTTCCAGTATCTAAAAGGGTGCATTTATATGATGTGATGATATATCAATACTAGCAAATAATGAAAAATTGTTGTTTTTTTATTTTATTACAAAGTTTTTTTTAACACATTTGTGTTGTGAAGTCGAAATATCAATACATAGTTTTGCGGTATTTTAAATATAAATAAAATTAATCTATCCTGAGAGCAACCAAATATTTTTTCGTTAAATAGATTTTTCTGTTTATCGAAAAAATTTATTTATTTTGACTACAGATTATCAACAATTCTAGATAGAGGAATATGTATGATATTGGGCGTATTCGGAAGTACACAATACAGCAAAATTAAAATTGATTAAAATGCCGGTTTAAGTCTTTTCAGTTCCGGTCTTAGCTTTAGTATTTTAATATTCGAAATATACATATTGACAACCCTTGCCCCAGCCCTCTGGAGACACTCCCTTCGCCTTTATAAGGAGCCCCTCTCGCGTTTATCGGAACGTTTCTAAGATACCTGATAACCGAAGTGAAGCAACGTTTTAATGTTATACATGTGGGTATTACTGACGATGGTGAATACCAGATATTCAAGGAATTGGGTTACATCTTATATTATATCGCATGTGGTTATTTATTCGATATCGCACGCAAGGTTATACTTAAGTAATAAATTTGTTATTATTCCCTTTCACCCAAGGATACAACGTAATAATTTGGATATAAATTATTCCGACTGTTAACGTCATCAATACATTAGGAAAGAGAGTTAATTTTTTATAGGTATCGTTAGTTAAAACAATAACCTAGATCTATATAGTATACATATAATATGTAACTCTAAAAAAATATTCATAAATTTCGTAAAAAAACTATTAAACCACAGACTAGTAAATTAATAGATATGAAATAAAGTGTACATATAGGAGAGGGGGTTTGGAACATTAGTTGCGGGACGAAGGGCATTATACACACATTATTTGTGGAAACATAAGTCCGATAGTTTATGACATATTTATGCATCAGTAAAGGTATTTCCACTTCAGTAATTAAATCTCTGTGTAAACAAGATGTATGATATTTTTTATATTTTTGCAAATAATATTGTCAACTTCAATCGAGTCATATATTTTGAAAAAGTAGCGGAGCTATTTGATTGCGTAAGTGGTACCGAAGTGAACACCAAATTGAAAATATGAAAGTAAGTGGTACCGAAGTGGGTGACACCAAATTGAAAATATTCATAAAAGGAATTTGCGTTAGTTCATGTCTATGTATTTAGCAGTCTGTGTGTTAAACTAAATATGAATTCAGTGTGAATAAAAAATAATTTTTCTTGAATGTAAGATGTAAAGTTTGAAGTGGAACAAAACTAGTTAGTTTTTTAAACAAAATAAGCTATTTATTACTTGTTACCTAATTTTTACGGTATTATAGTGTATGTATTATGGTGTATTATAATATATTTACTACGGATACCTAGATATATTATAATACTTATCGCAATTCTATATAAAAAAATATAATTACCACCATTGATGTATCGTCTATTGTTAACAGTGGACAGCAAACGACTCATTGGAAATTTGGATTATTAAAATTAATACATCTAAAAATAAAATACATATAAAAAATAACTATAGTTACATTAATGAACTCTAATATAAGTCGCGCAAAATCATAGTTAAATCATAAGAGTACTATAAGAGTATTTTTTTAATTACAGTTTATTTCGCTCATTTATGGATCACTTTTAGGGCTTACCTCTGAAATCAAAATGTTTTAATATTATTTTAAAAATATATATTATTACGATATTTATCTCATTTAATTATGTTTGAAAAAATGTACACTTCAGGTATTTGAAGTGAAAATAAAAATCTCTCTATTTAGTAATTTTATAAACAGATCTAAGTACAATAGTTCAAACAACCCACTTTAGTATGTTTTCATATCAGATAAAAAATATATTACTAAGCAAGCGATATATATATATATATATATATATATAAATATTATTATTATAATATCTACATAAATATTACGGTGTTATATAATGTCAAAAATCTAATAATAATGTCTAAGAATAATAATGTAAACAGATTAAATGACTCATTAGAAACAAGTACAAAGCTACACAGATATTTGAAAAAGAATGTAAAGCACAACATAATATATATATAAGATACACATAAATATTAAATTATTCAACATGTTCATAATATCCTTTGAATTGTCTGATTCAAATATTTACAAAAATACACCAATTTATTTGGCATTAAGACGTAGCTTCGCGATCGTTACTGTTTGATATTCGTATCATTATTGTTTTCACGATAAAATATATATTTGTATATGAAACGACGTTTGTATAACACGAATTAAATTTTAATGTTTACTTTTTATTTATAAAAATATAAAAGTGTTTATAATGAATTCGATTCAAGGAAAATGTTTTTTTTTTATAATTTGTTCGATCAGAAAATTCTCGTTTTAAGTACATAATTTGAAATATATTTAATTTAATTTGTTCATTTCATTTTTTAATATCTTTATTTATATGCTTAATTGTACGGATATTTTAAATATTTATTTGCCTAATTTATTATTTTTAAATTTGTGTAAAAAATATAAAAATGTCTAAATATCCTGAAATATATTTATCCAATGTTAGTTCAGGTTAGGTTTCTTTATGTGCGAATATTAATTGTAACTTTATTATTAGAAATATCGTATTTTTAATGTTCGTACGAGAGATCTCCATGTTTTTCATTTTGCCTGGCATTTCTTGTTGGATGTTGATATTAGACGGCAAATCCAGATAATTATTAATTGAATCAAAATCATAAACTTAAAAATCTTAATCTTACGTTTAAAATTTGTCTAAAACGTAATTGCGTCACTGAATTTAAAAATCTGCTACAATACTTTTTCAACAAATTTGAATTACATATATTTTAATAAATTTTATAAAAAAGTAATAATGCCTGTCGTTAAAGTGTGTCAAGTTTGTTTGATTTTATGAAGTAGTGGATATTGAAAGTCAGCGATTCAATTGCTTGATATAGCGAAATTACTCAACGCGTTCCCTGTATAGCAAAAGATCCAAGTTCAAATTTCGGTAGCAGCTAAATATTTTTTCGATGGATAGATTTTTGTCTGTATATCTTTTAAGTTGATTTATTTAATTTGTATTTAAAAAAAAATCAGCGAACTATGTTTCGAAATCGCAACTTGACAACAAAAATGTGTTATCATTAAAAATAATGCGTTATTTTATAAAGTTTGAATTTTAGTCATTTTATTGTTTCCTGCCTAGGTATTATAAATACTTACGCAAACAGCAATTCTCTGTATTATTAGACCACTGTCCAAAGGGTTTCGCATGCGGGGTATCACATGACCGTACTATTTACTCGGGGACACGTGTTATGCTCCTTTGTGTCGCCGGTATAGAAGTCTCCTTACACTGTTTACACACAATGCAGTAATAAAGGCCTACCTGTGTGTGACATTAATGAGTAATAACTGCTCTACACGCACGAAACAAGTGTGCAAGGATAAGTACGATATTTTTTACATAATAATAATTTATCTCAGATGTAAGTACTATAAAAAATAAAATGCATACCGTATTTTTACGAGTTGCACTTTTTCTAATATTTTTTAGAAAAAAATCAACCTGCATCTTATACACTGCAAGTCAAATTTGCGAGTTATAAAATATTCACAGATAGTTTAACATATATGCCTTTTTCATATTCTGTCCTATCTATGATAAACGACTATGGACGGACGTGACACTAGACACTAGTATGGAGCGTGACGTTTGGGCATACGTATTACGTTACTGCTGTCGAAGAATCAAAACAGAAGTCATTGTGAAGTCGTTCAAGAAGACAGGAATTCCAAATATGCTGGTTGGGATTGAAACTGATGCAATTTATGAAGAAAGTGCCCATTCAGATATTGATATGCTATATGCTCAGTAAAAATATTTTTCAACAAAAACTTGGGTGCAACTTATACTCGTAAAAATACGATACTATACCTGGTATTCGGTGGTTTTATTGTTTTAATACAAATTAAATTAATGAACAAGAAAGATATAGGTATAATATATAGTTGATTACTATTAAAAATTGAATAATAAATGTATCAATTGTAAAAATATACAGATAAGTTTTAAATTTGTCGTTATCGTAATCGCTTAGTAAGTGAAACCGTCAATACATTTCCCCAGATAGGAAGAGGTTCAGGTTCGAATTCCGGTAGCAACTAAATATTTTTTTTGATAAATTGATTTATTCTAGTCGATTAATTTAATTTATATTAGTTAAACATATTATTTATAGTAGACTGAGCGAAACCTAAAAAGCTTACACCATTAAATTTTATCGTTCAACATTAGATTATTTTACGACAAAAAGGTCTGCCTACATTAACAGGGAAGAAATTATACAAAAAATATGTTAAACGACCAAATATGACTAGTAGTAACATAAATGTATGCACATATAATATTTATTATTTTTAATAATATATATTCGCTTTTATCCATTCATTACGCGTGTGAATTATTCTCATTCATCAGCATGGTAAAGTACCGTCTATTATACGTACGGTAGAGATAAGTATAGTAGACAGGGTGACGAATGATATGGTTACTTTTTTGTCACAACCTTCAGCAACCTTAATTTTTTAACTTATATATATATATATATATATATATATATATATATATAAGTAAAGTAAGAATATATATATATATTCGTGCAGTTGTCGATTAATTGTCGCCCCTGTCATATTTCACATATAAACAAATATTTATTCTAGACAAACTATAGATATCTCATGGAGACAAAGTTCATGTGATATCTAAAAATTTGATAGATATGGAGGTTGATTGGATAGAATGGTGAACGTTACATTGTATAAAGTGATCATTTAAGCCAGCCGATGACAGGTGGTATGAGGTATCTATAATTAAGCTATGAGATATCCAGAATTTAGCTATGAGATATCTATAAATTAGCTAATCTGAAGTAGAAGAGCACAGTTAAGAGGGCGAGAGTTAATGGAAATCGCGATCCCCAATTATAAAGGACCGATGATGAATCCAAAGTATTATAAAGGCTCCGGAAATAATAGGTATTGGCGCATTTGTGAGCGCTGTGGTAGGAAGACAGTGTAGTGTGTAATAAGTTTGATATTTTATGCAGTAGGTATGAATTCTTCGCCTGTCCAGCAACGAATTTTTTGTTATTAAGGAGAATACACTCTAATTGTGAAGTTGTAATTATTCAGAACATAGGTCTGTGATATTTTTAACACAAGTTAAATGTATTAATTAGAAACATATACATGTAAAATTAGTTTTATCGAAAAATATTGTATTTGCTACAAGAATTTTATAAAATTTTTCTTTATTACATTAATATTTATTTTTATTTTTATTATTTGCCAAACTGCATCCCAGTTTTACGGTAAGGATTGCCTTTCACCTAGTTAAACACTTTTATAAATAATTTATTATTAATTTATAAATAAAAATAATAGAAGGGGAAAAAATTAGATTAGGGGATGTTAGATTAGATGAAATACTTAAAAATATATATATAAATAAATATATACAAAAAAAAGTCAATCTTTCAAAAAGATAAATAATTTTTACAGGGTATAACAGACCTAATCTACAGTATTTTGTGGGTAGATACTTGAATGTAATATAGTACAATAATGAAATATAAAATTAGACAAGAGTATGTTCCTTTACTTTGCATTTTAAGGTAGTCACTGGGGTTGCAACATTTAAAAAAATATTTAATAGGTCTTTATCGATTTTGTTGATTATTCTTTTTGCCACACATTCTCTCGATCTCTCACTGTACACATTGTTCGCGATCGGTACTCTCATGGTTCGACCTGACGATCTGGTTGAATAGCTATGGTGAGGATCAGTATTTATATTTACATTATTTATCAACTCTTCAAATATTATACTATATATATATTACTTTTTATCAACTGGTAACATATTTATCAACTCTTCGAATATTATAGCATATGTCACTCTTTTGTCAACTGGTAATATTTAGCATATTATAAATAATTTACTATAATCATCATCATACAAACACTTCGTTCTGTTATCTACTATAAGTATTAATAATCTTAATTGTAACTGTTTAATTTTTTAAGTATATATTTTACATGTCAGTTCATAGCTACTCACTCCATAACTGATAACTGAGTCAACCATCGCAAAGTACAGTAAGTACAGTGTAGCCCGAGAGAACCTCGATCTCTTTCAATCCAATTTTGTCGTTAATACACTGTATTGGTATAGCATAATTGGTTAATGCTGTTCCCCGGATTGAAAGAGATCCAGATTTGAATTCCGGTATCAATAACAATATTTTTCGATACCATGGATTTTATATGTATTCTAAATAATACATTTAATTTGTATTACATATTTTTTTGAGTTACGTTGTTCATTGGAACGGGACCCATAATCGAGTTTTAGCTGCGATTTCATCGAAATGATTATATTCATAAATATATATACAGTTCTGTAATCAATAATTAAACAATTGATTAGCTTGTTTGTGTAGTGATCATGACGTTGGTCTATTGATCTAGTGTTCGGGGGTTCACGCTTCATTCCAGCAGATACCAGCTAGTTAGTAGTTAGAGAGCAAGTTAGTTATATTTTCATAGCACAAGCGTTTAGCTTAGTTTAAAAATAGTAAGAATATTGATGTGACATGTACTCCGGTACAAATCTCTATTAAAAAAAAAAAAGAAGAAAAAAGCATCAGTTAACCCTTCCCAAACCATCCAATAACACAAGTCTACCGCTCTAATGAAATTTGTAATATTTTGGTAAATATATGCAACATACACTTCATATTTTAGTTAGTTTGAAGGAAAATATTTCGCTTAGAAATGACCAGTGAAAAATCAATTATGTAAGGTGAATCCAACAAAAATAATTATTTTTAATTAATTCCGTTGTAAAATTAATACGTTGATAAAAATACAATTTGTGGCAAGACAGAAAGAAATTACACATTAATTTCACAGTGAAAACAATAACAAACATACGAATATAATGGTGTCGCTTTCTCACTAATTTAATGAAGATTGATAAAAAGGAAGGTTGTATTATAGAATGCAATTTCCTATACAGAACTTAATGAATACTCCGAATATAATATTACTTTTTTTTTATTATTTGATGCTCAATACTTAAAGTAAATGTATGGCATTAACCATTTTTTCAAAACCATGTATTGACATTTTTAAGACTAATATAACTCTAATTTCTTACGGTAACATGAGTTGACGGCATGGCCGCGTACGAGTATTTTATATCACGGTATGGTAAAGGTTAAATGAAATTTGAACAACGTTTACTGAGGAACTTAAAGAAGTGTGCAGTATGCCAGCAAATATTAAAGGAATACGACAAGCATTCGTGTGAAGACCATAGCATGGTGATGTTAATTGGTTGGCAAGATCTCTGAATTTGACTTGCTGCAATTTTTTCTTATGAGAATATCTGAAGTCCAAAGTGTTTGGCGATAGGCCCCACATATTACGGGAGTTGAGAAACAACATGACCAACGATATTAGAGCGATAGGCACAGATGTTGCGCAATGTGTTATACAATATTTTCGTAGCCGGCTCCAAGAATGCGAAAGATAAGTAGAAATACACTTGTCCAACGTAAGTTTAAAAAAATAACCATATTTAAAAACTGCATTATGTATAGAATAAATATGTTTTATTTTAATATCAGTGTTTTAATTACTAAGCTGACAATAAAAAATTTAATAAATCTAACATACGCTATACCTGTTTTACTTTAATATCAGAGTATTTATTTTAATTATCATTAATACTTATAATTATTTTAAACTTTTAGCGTATTTAACACACCAACTCAAAAGTTTTCTGTAGACCCTATTGTGCGTTATGTTATATACTAAAGCGACTATTAAGCAAATAAAATAATTCATTGGCAGTAATAAGCGGCTTTCAGACACAAACTGCTATTGTAATTTAACTATAAAAATAGGCTTAAGAGCAGTTGATACATATTCTGCGGTGGTGGGTTAGATTTGACCCGGGTATTTGTAAAAATATGAATTACGCTACAAATATTCATTTAATGCTGTTTTCCGTTTAGCTAATCTTTTATTAAATATTTTCAAGTAATTTGAGATACAAATAAATGTTATCAGATGAGATTCAAATGAGTTATTGATAAAAATGTGAAAAAACGCTCAAAAACTGACCTAAGATAGTCGGATTGAATCTCAACGCTTACATTAAAACATATATTGTCAACATTTTGAGCGGGTAGACAAAGGGTAGCATGTATGCGTCCATGTATTTGTTTTGACTTATTTTCGTCTGGCGGCCCCTAGACAATGCCAGTAATATATTTATTTGAGGGGCGTTGCGCCTACCTGTAAGTTTTATGACACTACCTGCTCTGGTTCCGACGAGAAAATCACGTGCTCAGTGGATGTTTGTATTTTGGCTGTGTAGGGCATCTGTTGATGCGTGAGAATATGTACATTATTCGTAATATTTTTTAATTTTTAACTTTTAATTTTTTAATAGAAACATTACGGCACGTCATGCCATTTCATTAAATCATTTTTAAAATAAAATATATGTAAAAAATCTCCCACAAAACGGTTGAAAAACCGAAAACTTGTGGTGGGTCTAAAATGACCCACCACCGCCGGATGTGTTTTGTTTTGACCCACCGGACTTTAAGTGTTAATTTTTTTTTTAGGTTATGTACGACAACATTTATATGAACTACTTTCGCTTTAGTCGTTGTATTATAGTGGTTAAACTACGCAGTTTATTGAAATGTGTAATAATAATAATGTATTTATTCCTGCGTGATTGGGTTTTTCTTTTATGAAGACCCTATTCTCTATAAAGATAATACATATTATGTAATACATTTAAAATACAAAATATTATTATCTTATGAAAAGAAAAGCAAAAACATATTAATAAATAAAAAGTTCACACATATATATCAATATAAACAAAATATAAATATTATATTTTTAGTCCCCGCCATTATTGTATCTGTAGCTATTCTGTAGTTGTTGCCATTCTTTGGTCAAAGAACCAGTTTTCCATGAGAGTGCAGTGAGCAGGTAAAATGTCTCGTAGTCGGCGCCTTCCCACCGCACTAAGTTCTCATGCTGCCTGTGCCACCTGTCAAGTATGTCTACAACTGGTTGGGAAACGTAAAGCAATTATAAATTTATTTATCATTTTCATAAACTAATTATGGCGTGTATTGGCTGCTTAAAAATATTTTTTAAGTAAAATATCTATTTATCAGTGGGTGTCACATACACTCCGTGATATGTACAGTATGATAAAATATATTCTAACTTCAAATAACATACATCATCATCATCACCCAAGTCAATCCCTCATTGTGTGACTGAGGACTGTGATTTTCATGGACTCTCACCCTGAGCTGTCATCAGAAAAGTTACTGATGCTTTTCCACTTGGTTGGTCCAACTTCCTCTCTTTTCCTCGACATGGCTCATCATGGCCAGATTGTCCAAGCTGTCCTCATCTCGCAAGATATCCGAAAAATTTAAGAATGCATTGATCTTAGGCCAATGGTTGATGAGAGTCTATTCTTAGAGTATAGTTTCTGTAGAATTGATCTATTTGTGTGTTCTGCTGTCCATAATATGCGCCACATGTGCACCACATCTCAAAGGCATCAATCCTTGCCTTCAGAGTCCACGATTCCATATTTTTTTAAATCCATTTTTAAGATAATCATTTATACAAATTAATTGTTAAGGAGAACACATTATTATTGTGAAGTTGTAATTATTCAAAACATAGGTCAGTGATATTTTAAGAACTAATTAAATATAGTATTAATAAGAAAGGTATACATATAAAATCAATTTTATCGAAAAATATTGTTGTTGCTACCGGGATTCGAATCTGGATCTCTTTCCAATCCGGGAAACGTACTTTTAACGATGAATTTTCGAACCTGTATGTTGCATTTTTCAAATTAATACATCTATCGTTCCTTTATTTGAAAGCCATCTACTTTATTTTTACGGAATCTCAAATACCTTTGAGTAGTCCGATAGAAGACGCCAGAATTAATAATTCATAATATTATAATTATTAATTATAATATTACAACAATGTTTATCGATAAAATTGATTTTATATGTATATCTTTCTAATTAATACATATAATTAGTATTTACAAATTAATTGGGTTTGATTTGTAATTTACGTGTACAAATATCTGATATTTTCGGTACGAATGTATGTAAGTTGGTCCTATTTTTATAGTACAAATACGATAGATACTTGGTCATATTTTTAATGGTGGAGTTTAACCAGCTGAATAATAAACAATATGATCAAACACTTTCTCGTAGGTTTAACGAGGTCAAAACACCCCTTAAATCTTCTTACGTGTAACGTGTTGGTAATTTGTAGGTACCTATATAAAGTAACCCTTCTTGAGTTCATTCAACCCCTTCAGACTTTATGGGCTTAAGACTGGCCAACCATTAATTAAATATTTAACGCGAGAAGTTATAACCATTAGTTCGTACGATAAATAATAAGGGGACACCTGATCTTGGGTATACAACCTGCTGGTACTGAAGATAAAATAATAAATAATGCCTCTTAGGCCTACGGGATAATTTAAAGAGTTTAAAGTGGGATATATTGCAATAAATATTTTCTTAAGTAATGTGAAACACAATTATAATTAAATTTTAAGGGACTTTTAAAGAAAAATGTATTTTTTGATAGTATAAAAATTATTTTCCATACTACGTTATGATCGTTGTGAAATCTTCGCGTACACGACAGTGTGTCTACGAATATGAAAGAGAGATAGGGTAGTCAGTAGTGAACACGGTGTTATCGAGGTTGATATTGTTTAGGAAGGTATACATAATATTGAGAAATCAAGACGGTATCTTTCACTGCGATAATGAAAGAACAAAATTAAAATAATTTTTCCAAAAAATATATATTAACTTTTATTGGAACTATTCAGAAAACATCTTTTATCGATAATTTGAATTTTCCTGTTTATTTTTCTAATTGATATGTTTAATTTGTATCAAAATACCACATAACTATGTGCAACTTCACAATAATAATAATGTTTTTTTTTTTAAATCCTTGATTCAACACTAGACGCAGACCGACAGAAGAAGATGTGAAATGGTTCAAGCGCAAGGCGTTATTTGCTTAACAATTTGGTTAATCACGACTATCGCATCATCTATCTTAGTCAATGTGCTCGTGACATGTGCATCGTGGTCTCTTATATTGCATCGTGGTGGTTCTATATTGCATTCACTCGTTGCAATCCTCGATCCGCGGCTCTGTTTAGTGCGATGTGGAGCGAGGCTGTTGTCATATCTAGAATTGGTAATTTTGTTGAAGATGTCCTTCGTCTTGCAGCAATATACCTTAAGAAAAGTATTTTCCTGCATGTTCTTCTGCTTTCGTGTCTTATCCGACCAACGGACGTTGGCTATCATCACATTGTTTGGCTAAACCATCGCCTCGGATTCTTCGGCCATGATATTCTCCATCTTCTAGGATCCTGACTTCCAGAAATTTTTTCCTATATTATGAGGCGCAAGATTTGATACCTCTCAGGATGTCACATCACATGTCCGAGATATTGAAGTTTTCGAATTTTTATTGTTTAAAATACATTTTTCTAATTTCGAACCATAACATTTTCAGCAATGTTTGAATATGTCCAAGAATACACAATTACGGGATTTTTACCTACAATGGCACGGTTATTAAACAGATATCAGTTATCTCATAGAGGCAAAGCTATTTTTAATTAAATTTAATGAAAAATAGATGGAAGTAC
Source organism: Eubasilissa regina (assembly GCA_022840565.1). NCBI lineage: Eukaryota > Metazoa > Arthropoda > Insecta > Trichoptera > Phryganeidae > Eubasilissa > Eubasilissa regina. Next base: position 10,644,597 of record JAINEB010000020.1, on the reverse strand, counting down.
AGGGTAATTACAGGGCTTATGACCTGTCTTCGGCTGGCTTAAGTGATCACTTTATATATACATAACGTTCACTAATTCTGACCCCTCAATCTCCACGTTTATCAAATTTCTGAAAGTTGTATCTCTGTTAGTATGTGGACTCGTTTCGATTACTACTACATCATCGCCATCTATGGATCAAATTTGGCAATTAATTTTTTCTTTTTTAAATAGTATATATATCATCACTATGGGAGTCTGATTTATAAAAAAATATTTTACTTATATAAATACTTCCCATTAAATATAATAAAAAATATTTTTGTCTCTATGAGATATCTGATATTTGTTTCATAACATTTTCATTTATAACTTTAACCATCTAGCTTAACTTGTATCTTCTTCTTCAGCGGTCCCTTGTTACAAGGATGGCGTCTGCCATGACTGACAGTTGTGAGTCCGAGTGTGGCTGAGGAGTCCAATTCTCGAAGCACATACCCTCCCACATGTTGTGCACATACATACGCTGGGCAGGGGGGTTCTGAGTGACGAATCTTTCTCCTTTTGTATATCCATGTATGGTACGTCCATGGCATTGCAATTTAGGACATACTCGTATATATATAGTATTTATTTAAAGTTTAAATAACCGCCCTAGGTCATTTTTGTGCCACTTTTGGTGAATTCTAACAACTGATTGTGGCAAATAAATAATTCGGTTCTTATGCATCTGCGTAAAAATAAATGATTTAAATACTAATGAAATGTATTAATTAGAAAGATATATATATATAAAATCAATTTTATCGAAAAATTGTTGCGCTGCCGGGATTCGAACCTGGATCTATTTCCAAACCGGGGAAGGTGCATTATCCAACTATGCTACGGCGACAGTACTTTTAACGACAAATTTTCGAACCTATATGTTACACTTTTCAAATACATACATCTATCGTTCCATTATTTGAAAGCCATCTACTAAACAACATAACTCGTGTTATTGGTGAAATTGCATCAGATATATATTTTTTTAATTTCAATTATAATTTTATTATTTACCAAACTGCATAACAGTTTTATGGCAAGAATTATCGTTGTACACATTTGAATTAAAATATATTACATTGTTAATGGCATCGAATGATCTTACAAATAAAATAAATAATACTTGGTTTTTTAAATTTAATTCCATTTAGTTCAATTATACTTGTTGGATAACTCTGTATTTAAATATCTTCTAGGTCAAGTTTATTTTTCCATTATTTTTCTAACTAACACCATGAATGACGAACTAAACAGATTCGTTTTCAGAAGAAATTGATTAATGTATCAATCATAAATAACACTACCAATCCGTATCCGGCGTTACTCGGGATTCACGGAGGTGATTTAGGGGTGAGAGAAGAGGGCGTCTTTATTTAGCGAAGACCCTAAAAAGTAACAACGAATTTAGAGGGTTTTTTTGTTAGCCTTTTTTACTCTTCTATATGGCCAAGGTATTTGACTTTATTTTGAACGCTCAATATCGTCCCGTCCAGTCACATATTATAATATACATATGACAATATTTTGCCAATTTGGTTCAATGAATATTTGTTTCCGTAATCTTGGCTTTAAGATTATAAGAAAATAAATTTCGTATACAAGAATTTTCTACATTAAGACAATTTTGTGGCACGCAGAAAATGAATTTAATGATCGCGGTCTTTTTTATAATTTTTGTATTATACAGAGAGAGTACTAGGGTATGTTTTGTGCAGGATCCTTATAAGTAATACTGCACCAGAAATAAAGGATGAAGCATGATCCACAATGGAAAATTATGTTAAATGCTTCAACAATTGATGAGCTTGCGTTGGTAGATGTATGTCCGTTGATGACGTGAAGGTAGGGATGCTCTACCTTGCTGGGAAACTGCGTGATGGTAATAAGTATTAATCATTTTGTTTTTAAGATAAATAAGAAAATGAATAAGGGTACATTTTTATAAATCTGTTAAAAACGTGCATTAAAAAGTTGGGCGCGAAAAAATGAAAGCAAATGGCTAATGGCCGCGGTATATTATACGAGTTTGTTTTGGTGTGCGTTGAAAACACATTTATAACACGATACATCCCGCGTCATCCTCCTCGTGTCGTCCCACCCCCATGTCCTCCTGGCCGCACAGCGCGGCTGCTGGCGGGTGCGTCGCATTCAATCTTGCAGAATCATGTGAAATTATCTCACCGCGTTTGTTTGATGTGAAAAATGACGATTTATTAGGTGAAATGTTTTTCGTGCTGTGGAATTCTTTGTTTTAATTCAGTTTGGAGAGATAAAAAAAAAAACACGTTAACACTGACCGACAAACCATATTTCACAAAGGATCGTGGTAATTATTTTCTTTTATAAATTGGCGCTAGTCCATTAAAAATGACGGACAAATCATATTCAAAATGTTTATAGATACATATTAATACCATTGATTGATATGGCGGTTGAGTTTTTTTCGTCACTACTATCGTTTCGTTCTCATAATTAGGTGGACATTCTCTTCTCCAATCGGTACATTATATACATTAATAATTAATAATTTAATACCTTGAAACACAAAATTATTTCAATTTGGAAAATACACTAACGTATAACATCACGTTGCCTAATACTTCACTCTTACTGTCCAATTAACGACCAAAACTAGAGCAAAAGACGTAAAAACTCAACGTGCGTATAGAACAAAATTGAATCTATTGAGAAAATAAAATATTTATGGATATTGCTTGATGTTAGGCAACTACCTTTATGGCAACATTTTCTGTGAGGCACCACTAATATTACTGTCATAAATCATTGTCATGGCACCAGAAACAGTATGCTTATAATGTATTGTACCAAAAATGAAAACCAAATTCGGTCAACGACATTATAGCTGTCTCACACCCTTTCAGTGTAATGGGGGGTTGATAAGAGGCATTGAAATTAATAAGAAGTTTCTAATAACATGGCGAATAAATCTAGGTAATAAGAATTCTCAACTATTACTCAATTTTAAGACGTATTGACAAATTTAGGCTAAAAAAAATTAACTTTCAAAACTTAATTAGGTGTTTTTTCGCGTACCTCATTTTAGTATATATTCACATGATTCTTCTTTGGCGGTCCCTCATTACAAAAATGATATCTGCCATGATTTATAGGGTTGGCCATGGCAGAGGCCTGTACGTGGGATTGCTTAAGGTGATATTGAACAGTACCACCCATACGCACTCTTGAAATAATGGAGACCCTTGTCCAATGGTAAGGGTGGTCCGAGACGACTGAAGCTCTTTATTATTTTACAGCTTTTTCTGTCTATACGCAGGAGTTTGTACAGACTACAGTGTAGCAGATGCGACTCCAGGTCAGCACCGGCGTCGATAGAATACGTGGGATAATGCATCATTTAATGAAGTTAATATTTAATACATGAATTAGTTATTCAGTCAATTATGTTCTGACACTTGACACCTGTCATTTGTCATATGAATTTGTCAATTCCTGTATATAGGTAACGGTTGAACAAAATACGATTATGACAACATTTTTGGGGCTCCTAATTTGTTGCATCGAACATTTCTATTTGACTCCTATTGGCTGTAGAATTCCCAACCTTTATTCGTGTTCAAAGCAATATTATCCGGCTGTCAATTGACTTGGTATTTGTCGAATTATAATTATAAACTGGCATATTTAATTAGTTTAAATGCACACATGCATTATGGTCATAAATGCACGCATGCATAATGCTCAACAATGTTCACATGCATGAAACAATCGAATTATTACTTTAGTATTTAAAAATTGTAGCTGCCTGAGTTGTTTAACTAATTAATTGTATTATTGTAGCGTAGGCGATCAAATTAAGAATGGGTTGCTGAGATGATTTATAGGTAGGTGGAATGTATAAATAAGGAGAGAGCGGTGTAGAAAATATACGAGGTGAGTAATGAAGGCAAAATAAACATAAGGCGTTATCTAAAGACCTTTGCTAATCAGTTAGATCAGATATTGAAGAACGGCCATATTAGAAGCACAATGATATTTATTAGTAGTTTATGTTGCTTAAATTATTATTTTTTAAATAAACATAGCGATGCGTCCATGGAGTACATTTCACATCAATATTCTAAACATTTTAAATGTAGGGTATAATTTTTATAAATAAAGAAAAATGATTACCGATACCTCAATTATTTTGATTCCAGAAAATTGCCTTTAAAATGCTTCATCTCGAATACATATTACTGTAGCTATTCTAAGAATATACATTATTTACGGAAGTTCTATAGCTAAAAACCAAACCAATGAAATTGATTAAAATTCTCCGAATTTTAATAAAAAGTTAGAATATTTTGGAAAATGGGTTTGGTACTTTGAGGGTTGTTATACTTGAAATGCTTATTTTATCCTGGATTATATTTTTAAAATGTTTAAAATTTTGCTAGGAAAACATGAGCACGTACCAGGTATTTGGGAAAACAGGGTCGGCGCAGGTACATAATTCATACCACTCAAATTTACCCAACAGCATTAGGCTATGAACACCTTTATACACATTAAAACAATAATATTATAACACTTTAATTTAAAATAAATTAGAAAGATACACAGAAAAATCTATTTAGTGAAACTAATATTTGGGTGCCACCTAGATATGAACACACAACTTTTTTTATATAGCGAAATATGTTACATTTCGCCACGTCAATAATTCGATTTTTTGACAGATTTAGTATATATATTCTGTCTTATTTATCAATTATACATTTATTACTCTAATATTATTTGAAAAATATATTTTAGTATGTTAATTTTTCGTAGTACTTACTGATAACGTTTTATGAGTTCGATACAGTATTCATTCTCAATTTAGTGAAATCTTCATCTTTTTCATCGTTTCTTTCTCCGAATGAAATCGATAACCACCGTTGATAATTTTTAAAGCAGAGGCTCTAAAGATCGATTATGTCCTGTAATAGAATCAGTTTTGCAATGTTTTCTTGAAACTTACCTAAAATAATTTAATATTATATTATTATAGAAATAAATAATATGTTTTGTTAAGGAACCTTTGAGCCCTAGAGGATAGGACACCATGGGGGACGAGTTCTCGAGTGTGTGTTTGTGCTCCGGTATCGCATGCTACCTCGGATGGGATGATAATGGATTCAAGAGCAAACTCTTATTATCACATTACATATTTTAAATATGAATTAAATATATAAATTAGAAAGATATACATATAAAATCAATTTTATCGAAAAATATTGTTCTTGCTCTACCGGGATTTGAACCTGGATCTTTTTCCAAACCGGGGAAGGTAGATTATTCAACTATGCTACAGCGACAATATTTTTAGCGACAAATTTTCGAACCTATATGTTACCTTTTTGACATTAATACATTTAATCGTTTCATTATTTGAAAGAGCCATCTACCTTATTTCATTTTATTCACAATAACACAATATATCCCGACATTGAATGCACGTAAAATGTATTTTGCATCTTCTTTCTTGATGTCAACTTTCCTCTGAGAGAGGTCACTCACGTTTCTCATTTAGCACAAGTATTAGCCAAGGCTACCGTGGGGGCACCGATGCAGCCGTGAACCCAGACTACCACACGCCTGCGCAAGATTTATGGATGCCATGTCCATGTCCATCGGCCATCACTCGCATGCCTCTTTTCTCGTTGCAGCGGGGATCTCTCCTCAACCCACGGGTGGACGAGACCCATATATCTCTGAGTCCACCGCGGTAACTCCACTCTTAATCTCCGATATCTCCCGCTGCCAGATCTCTGGGCGTCCCTTGCAAGAATGACGTGTTCCCCCCTCTTCGCGGCTGTCAGTGAACCGTTCTTGCCGCCAATCACTGCCTTGCGCTACGTCGGTAAAATAGGCTGTCTAGGTGTCGGCACGCAGATTCGAACATCACGTTACATATGATATACATTCATATTGTAAATATATAAATATCTACACATCTCGCATCACCAAAGTGAATTAAGGCGATTAGAAATCAGATCACCTCTGGGAGTTTTTTTATTTGTGGTGTTTTTAAAATTTGAATTATGCACTTTATTTTCGTTCTGTACATAATCCAAAATAAAAACCAATTTATTTGTGTAGTCGATAAAAGCCAAACTTTCATAATTTAATAAATTTTTTTTTCTGTTTTATCAATTTTAGAAACACTGGCCGTGGCGGCTAAGCGGAGCCCAGGTTAGATTGAGTTTATATTCTCTAATTTTTTATATATTAGATTTGTAGGACTTTTTTTGAAAAAACTAATTAACTAAAAGCACTAAAAAAACATAACATAATTTTTTACATCAGTTTCGTTATAAATTCACAAAAAAATATGTCTACTTGTATATTAAGAATCATTCTAAAAATATTTTATTTTATTCCGTGCAAAATTTTATTATTTATTACATACAAGCGACACATTGAAATTTATTTGATATTAGTGGATCTGTTGCCTGAAGGTACAGCAAATAATGATTAGATATATATTTTTCAGACAAGTACGTGACACGTGCCATCTTCGTGATACATTTGATAGCCTAAGTATAGACAATAACATGCTAGGGTTGTACGGAGGTTTATCAATATTTCAACGATAACTTATGTTTCTAAATTAGAAATGGAGTATACGAGTGTATTGGATAAAAATCGTTAACTATCCAAAATGATAAAATATTTGTTTTCTATAAACTTCTAAATCAAACATGACTGTTTTGGAGAAGTAATACGGTATCCTCTTTTTCTTTCAAATATTTCACGTATAGATTAAAAAAATTAGTGCATTAGCCTTTCACAGATATTATTGTTTTTTTTTAGTACTAACAATCGTGCAATATTGATCATTTATCTATATAAAATATATTTTTAATAAAATCAGTGTTGAGTTTTCTGGGCTTGAGGTTTTGTGGTTGAGTTATATGTTCGACGAGAATTGTTTCGGGTTCCATTTCAGGGTTCATCGCCGTGCAATTAGATCTGTAACGTTGGCTTGAGATGTTGGATATACACGGCAGAATAGTCCAGAAAACGCAACACAGAAGATTCTTAACGGCTGTGAAAGACTAATAAACTTTAAAGTTTTCATGATCATTCTATAAGATCTTACTCAAAACGTAGGCATGTTCACTCTTCCTCTGGCTGCTGATATAAATTTAAATTATAATAAATGCCATCGTTCTAAATTGTGTTTAATTGCACTCTAGGACTTGTATTATAGTCCCCCATCCAACCCTCCCTGGATTCTGTTCCTGCCTGTACAAAAATTTTCATACATAATATATAGTGCCTGCGTAAAATAATGCCACCTCTCTCTTTCCATCCCTAAACATCTTCCTGAATCCCGAGCAATGTCTGGTATGGACTACTGGTTATAAAATAAAGTATTAGAATACGCATAGCCATCCCTATTAACGTCATTCATCGCAAAAAACAATCTTCAGAATCTTTTTAACATATTTGAAAACAAAGGAATCCAACAATAAATAAATAGTAGGATAAAATCAGGAAAAACCTTACAGAAATTGGTGTGTCAAGATTGTTGTCACAAAATTTAAACTGTAATGGTGTGTTCACGATATTCATTCGGAATGCGGGTAAAAGTCTGTATAGGCTTCAGCGAGAGGTGTTTATCATCGCACGTGTTTCGCTCCCGGATTAGATTGATGCATCTCATTGAGAGATAACCGTTGATGCGGGCTGTACCATTGACATAACCGATTGCGCTATGTTCGGTATCTATGACAGGATCAGATCGCCGGTCGCCGTGCGCGTGTTTACTATACCTATCTGCCCCCTCCCCCCCTTCCTTTTACCATTCCCGCAGAGCATTACTTTTTTTGTGTGTGATCTATGACTTGTAAACTGTCAAGAAGTATCATTACACTGGTCTGATTGTAGTGTTACCGTATGCCGAAGATTTACAATCAATGGGTAATACACAATACTTCATTTTAATCATCGAATAAGTTTTCTGAAGTTCAGGAGAGCTCTGAATAAACCAATAAATTCCAGGTAAGTCGTGCTTTCTGGTTGGTCCTTGAGTTTTATTTTTCTGTCCCTATACCAAATTTGTACCACCCTTCTTACATCTCGTTTTCTCACCCCCTCGCGTAAACCCTACATAGGAGTGGTGTTTGGTCACTCACTTAAGTGCAAATAAAATAGATTAATGCGCCATATTTACATGATAACTTATTTGGAGAATAGATGAGTTTAAAGAACGTGAAACTTTGAAAACGGTCTACCGCCCCAGACATCTTGAGGAAGTGAATATAAGGAGGTCGCAGTGGGCGGGACAGGTAGGGAAAGAAGATAAGTTAAAACATAATGCTCTCACACACAAGCTAACAGAATCGATACTGATAGAAATAACAAGATGTAAGTGAGCGGATAATATCAAGATAGATCTGCATGAGGTAGCCGAGTGCCCAACAGACTGGACCAAAAAATCGATGCGATCATGGACTTCCGAGTTCCAGGCTGCTGGATAAGACGAATAATAATGCTCACAGATCATATGCGGGCATTGCTACCAACTTCGTAGCTTCGACATACATAAGAGCACGCATGTAAAGTTAAAAAAATAGCATGAGATTTTATAACAAAACTTCCTTGTGGTAGATAAAGGAAATCACCATAGTGAATACTTTCATTCATTATCTTTATCTCGATCTTCTACTGGCACCGGGAGAGAGTTTATTTTACTTGTATGGACACTATGGACCTATGAATATTGCTGAACGCGTCGAGCAGAGCTGAGCACTGACAAATGCCGGTGCTCACCGGCAACCCGTGAACGCAGCCAGCGCGCGTCGCGCGCGAGCCGGAGCGATCCTTTCCTCACTGGTCTCCACCTCAATAGCAACATTAATTTCGCACTCAGATACCTTCTTCTTTTTCAGCGGTTCCTAGTTATATGTAGGGCGCTATCAAACAGCTGTTTAGTAGCATTAAAAAATGGCAACCAGACGGCGAATGAGTAGAACCGAGATAGGAGCCTTGAGCTTTTTGCATCAGTACCGGGTAAGCGGTGGGTCTGCCTTCATTATTGGTTTCTAGTTACGAAAATGACGTATGTCATGATTTATCGATTATGAATCCAACTGTGGCTAAGGAACCATTCGCACTTTACATGTACACGTGTATCATCTAAGTAGGGAGATTCAGAGGGACCGATCTACCTCCTTTTCTTTCCTCTTTCTCTTTTTTCTGGTAATTACGTCATGCGTTTGCATATTTAACCGGTGCAATGTACTTTTTGATGCCATTGTCCTCGATCATAGACTAGTATCCATGGTTTATGCCACATCTGCTCAGATTCGCCCCCGATACCACCGCGTATATGTACACCGCGTATAATAAGTAGATTCAAACCTCTGTAATTTGTCTTCGAATAAATTCAGTATAAATAGCTAATATTTCGTTTCAGTTTTATTATATTATCTTTTCTGCCATTACTGTCTGCCATCATATTAAAATACCCGCACATATACGGTGACAATAAAAACTTGGCGAAACACCCGTACGAATACCAAAGATGGCTTGCCATTTGTCCTTCTGATATTATCAGAGTCAGCATATAATATAAACACCTCAGTAAGTGTGGCTTACATATTACTAACAAAATTCTAAGCACTTCTCCAACAAACAAATCCTCTACATTTTCTTTGTACAAGCCCAATGAAATATATTTAAAATTTCAAAAATAACCTGCAACAATTCTGAACAACAGGAGTGTGCCCCTTTTCGTTTGGTATACATTTATGATTAATGACACTGTCACATCTTTATACCGGCAGTGAGCTAACCAAAGGAAATACGCACTAAATTTCTCGGAAATAAACTGAACGAATGTAAAAAGTACTCACAACCCTGTATCGGGTGGCTTAACGTACCGATTGTATTACGCACTTAGCAATGTAAATTTGTGATAGATTTTTTTTTGACGTGAGATATTGTATCCTTATCGTAACGTATATCGAATTTTTACAATATAATCGAGGCGTGATTATTATTGAAATGGTTCGACGTAACTTTGATGTAGATGTAAACGGTTGCGTTCCAAATGGTGGTTCCATGTGATCATTAATAATTTATATAGTACTAGTGGGACCATGTGTTTTTACATTCTGTACGTATAATTATTTTGAAATATTTTTTCAAATAATGTTATGCGCTTCACTATATAATCTCGCCGCCAGGCTTCTACCGGCTGTACTTGATGGATATTTATAAAAATAAATAAATCGTTTTGTGTTTTAGCTAAATATACAGAGTATACACAACCGTCACGAGCATGCAATGTAGTATAATAATACATGATTTTGTAAACTATATTTAAAAATTATTTTGTGTAAATAAAGTAAATTATTCAAGTTTTAAAAAATACCAAAATTTAATAAAATGATTTGAACCAATGCTCTCAGAGTTAATCTCATATCCAGTTAGGTGCGTTAACCACCGTACCGCGACTGGTGGTATGAGGTACGTAGATATAATACAATTGCCTCTTTTCTACGTTATACTGCTATGAAGTAAATTACGAGAATATGGAAGGACATGGACATCAAACTAATAACCAAAAATTATGTTGGTTTATATTCTTACCTCTTGAATATTCATTGTAGTGGAGGCTTGGCAGACAGGATAGTCTGCAATAACGTCAAGGATTTTACGTATCCCGTATATAGTGCGACGCACGAATGCCTTAGTCCTGAAATAGATCCGACTACGGTAAGCTATCTATCTACGGTAGTAAACAAAAGATTTTTCAAAATTTTCTGCCATGTTATGTAGCGATACGAATGCCGAGAAAATGATGTTATCTTTGGTATAAATTTAGAATGAAGATTACCAAAACGGTGAATAAATTCGAGACATCTGAATTGAGATATCTTGGAGGAATCAGTTGTAAGGGCGACCCAGGAACGAAGCTTATGAAGATGTAGTTAATTAACAGTTATTCATATGATTGAGGACACTATATACTGACATGAAGGAAAAAAGATGAAGACACCGTAAATTTTTTTTATTGTAACACACATACAATTTTATCAACTAAAAATTATACTATTTAAATACACGCAAAATGGCAAATAATAAGATAAGAATATTCTGAACATCACGATAATATGAGAACATTCTTAATTAATTTATTTAAATTACTTACTTAACTTATCATCACGCCGTTTCACCGCGGGGGTAGGCAGAGAGGATAGAGAGTCACACTCCACTGTCCTGACACACAATTATCGTCTCATCCACATTCATACATCTTCTCATTCATCTGTTCCATATGACCAAACTACTTAAGAGATCCTTTCTTAATCTTACTCACTGTACTAACATCAGCTTGTAACGTTTTCGATATTTCTCTAGGCTTATATTTAAATATTATTAGGTTTATTATAAATAACAAACCTCTAGGCCTCCTGGTTGCGAGCACCAATGAAGTGATTTCGACTTTTCTAAGCCTATTTATATATAATTTTATATTAAATAATAATTCTCCTGTTCGCCGGCACCACCTGTGGCAGTTCCGTATTTCCCTATGTCTAACTAAATATAATTTTGATATTACTATTTCTAAATTAATGCGGAATCTTCAATTTCCCTGTGCGGGCGTCCTGCTCGCAAGACACGCCTCTGTTATGGATTCGGTATTCTCCTACGTGCGAGCTCTCCCGGTCGCCAGTGTGGAGATCTATCTTTCTACCTTGCTTAATACTAATTTTTACGCTTAATGCTAGTCTATTCGCTTAATATCTAAATTTGGCCAACGTGATCGTCCTAGCGGTTAAGAATATTCCCCATGTTATGTCCGTAATGCTCCTAGTTCTTTTAACCCGCGTTTTCAATTATCAAATATCCAAAGTTTACAAATATCCAAATATTATAGCCGTTAAAATACCTATAGAGCAATTATTAAAATAAATATACCGATTATCTTATGGTATACGACTAAGTAACAGAAAACTTCCCGTCAAGCGGTATGATATTCGAGCGCGCCCGTTATAGCATTGATTATGTACGTGTTATTCAGAGCTAGAATGTAAGAGTGTGAAAGAAATTATACATATGTACGCATTATTCGGAGCTAAAATGTAAAGTGGGGGTGAAATTATACGTATGACACCAACCTTGTCGTAGACTCGTACTCGTGACTGTGGCCGCTTCGTGGTGTCGCCTAGCTGTTCATAATTATGTGGACATGTGAAACAACATGCGACATGCTAAGTGTCTGCCTCGCTTGACAAATATGTTCCGTGGTTACATGATAAGTTCCCCAGACACCAGACTGTGGCGTACGTTCGACTCCCCTAACCCCAAATTCAAAATCCGTACGTCTGGCGCATATTCGCAGTAGACGTCGGATCCTGAACTTCGAACCCTGATCACCCAACGCGTTCAAAAGTTTAAGATGATGATGATGATAATCCAAAATTTTGATTCGGCCAATGTCTAAGTGAACAATATCATTTGTTATGACTCATTCAAGATGCATGGCCGAGGTCCTTGTATCTCCAATACGTTGCTGTTCAGTATCGGTAGGAAAGTGGCCAATCCGGGCCGCGTCCACCACTGAAGATAATTAATTGTGATGAGGTTGTGACATGACAATACGACCTTCAGGAAATTCCCTTGATTCCATGGGTGCGTCTGAACACGTAGGTCATGTGACAATGGTGTCAGAAGAATAGTTTAATTTATCTGCAGGATGATCCTCGGTGTCTCGAACAATGCATCTCGAATAAGGCCAGGAACAAATAGTTAGGATTATTATTACTGCATGCTGGTGCGTGTGTATGTGTGTGTGGATTGCCGACGTGGCGGCTTAATTGTAGCACATTTCAGGAACACTGTCTCGGGGCATTAACCTCTAGAGACACTACTATCATCCTCCTCATACAGCTGAAGTACGGGTACCACGGCGACCACACAGAAATCACCTCGATGCAAACTCAGTGCGGACTAAGCTATTTACGCCAGATTATATATCGGAAACAGATCATGAACGGTAAACATACGTAGGGTTAGCCTGTAGCCTTGTGCACCCTACGCAGACCGATGATGTTCAATAACTCTTTCATTCTGGCTGTCACTACCAACCCAATATAACCATAGCTAGCCCGTCCACGCTTCATGCCATCGAATGACTCTGTACAGCCTCCAGAAGCACCTTTTCCTTCCAATCAAATCATCTTAGGAAAACTACAATTCAAATAGGCGTTGGAGGTCGGTAGAATGAAGCACCTGGTTTCGGCTTGATAACCGAAAAGATAAATGTTTAGATAATGTAGGAATCAGTGCGGAATCTTACTCGTGAGATGTGTCGTAAGGTAAAATGTTCAGTGAGTTATTGCACAATATCGATTATAAAGATCAGGACGATTCGCATACGCATGCGATTGTGTATTCCCAAAGTAAATACACACACAAAGTTCTCGGATAAATTCTATCATTTCTACCTACTAGCCATTACTTCGGATCGAAATGTAATCTATAAAATGCGCCCGTCAGGATTTATGAGATTTTTAGATCTAGATTTCCGCGGATAAGTAAATATACAAATAATTACGTACATAGTTACATGATTATCTACACGGCCAATAGTAGTATATAATTGATCCTAAACAATGAGATACATGTAACTGAAACTTGTAGGTGGGTGTTCCCAATTTATAAAACGGACAGTAATTAAATAAAATGAAATATCAAGTGGCCTAGCAGTTACTCCAGTCCCTTTCTATGAATGAGTGATTACATGAGGATCCGATTCACACTACAGTATTTGTTAGCGGTTTTAATTATGTATACAAGCATGCTAAAAGGTAAACTTAGTATTTTGGGTCCTCTGCTGCGGTTCTCAGCGTCTGCGCCAAACCCGGTCTGCCTTCAGTCACCACACTCGCGATTTCGGAATTTCAACACGACCTTCGCGGACCCGAAAAACAACCCGATCACCCCTAAAACACTCGCGGCGTAAACCTCGAAAAGAAAATCTTCAAAAGCGACCCTCTCCCGTGCGATCACGAAACTGACTCCCCGAAAACCCGCCAAACTGAAAGCTCGAAACCGACCTTCTCGCCCCCCTCAAGCCGACTCCCCGCCCGCTCGGACCTCACTGTCATGAAGCTTTCGTTTTTCAACCCTCGACCGTCTTCACCCCTCCCCCGCCCCTGGCGTCTCCGCCCCGGCCCCTGCCGTATCAGCTCTAGAAATTTCTAGGAATTCATATTTTTTTATCAGTTCGGTTATATGTGGATCATCACAAGCTTTACATTCTCTTCTTATTTCTTCATGCCACATATACACCTAAGTGATCTCATTTCCACTACATTCAGTCTAATTTTGTTCCTTTTCTGCCAGCTCCACAAATATGGGAAAAATTCACTTTTCAAACACTTATTTTGTAAAATTTATGAAAATCGGTAAATTGTTCTGCAATATTTTGGGAATATGACAAAGACTCAACATTTATTATAGTTATTCTTTAGAAAATAAATAACATTAATTTAAATGTAATTGAGTATGCAAAATATTTTTATTTATACATTCCGAACACATTTTTTTTATCGTCATTTTTGACAGTACAAATATCGATTCACCTCTAATTAATGAATTCACGTCAGTCCTTCATGACTTTTGAGAATGTTGATCTTTATGAACTCACGCTTTCTTTACTATGCTTCTCCACTTTTGGCACCCTGCAGATCTTAGGGCTGTTACCAGAAAAGTTCTTGTTGGCTTGGTCGGTCCGACGGATGGGGAATTTTTCTCCTTCATCCTTCGACGTGGCTTACCACAATAAGTTTTTGTAAGGGAAAATGAAGATAGTTTGGGTTTTGTTCCCTTTTTGCAAAGTAACCAAAAAATTTAAGGATTTGCCTAAAGTTGAGAGTCTGTCTTAGATATTCAGTTTCTGCAGAATGGATATATTCGTACGTCTCGTCGTCCGTGGTTTGTGCAATATATGTCTCCAGCACCACATCCCAAAGGCATCAATCCGTCTTCTCTCTTGCCGATAGGGTCCACGATTAATAATTATTTATTAACAATATTTGAATATGTCCAAGAACACACAAATACTGGATTTTCCCCTCCAAAGACATTGTTATTGAGACAAGTTATAGATATCTCATTAGGGACTAAGCTATTCATATTATATTATATGAAAAGTATGGATATTAATGACCTGTCTTCGGCTGGCTTAAGTGATCACTTTACACAATATAACGTTTACCATTCTACCCACAATCAACCTCCATATCAATAAAATATGGTGACAGAAAAGTTGTAGTTAAATATTCGAAAGGTTTCTACATGGTAACATCTACGCAACTTCCAAAAAACAGGTCGTAAGCCTGTAATACCCATACTTCTCATATAATACTTCGTCTCTAATGAGATATCTATAATTTGTTTTAGTAATTATTTAAATATATCAAAAATATGTAATCCTGCAGTAGAAGCTATGTAATTTAAAAAGGATTTTATTAAAATCAATTTACTGATTTTACTCAGCACTCATTCATACAACAAAGAAATTAAATCACTGTATTGTGTTTCTTTTTGTCACACGGGCCATTTTAATAACAAATAACGTTAATAGTATGTAGTTCCATTTATTTATAAAAAATAACAATATCGAAAAGTTTCTTTATCATTCTGTTTAGTATATAAATTTAAACAGTCAGGTTGTCTCCCCTTTCGTCGAATGTGTTTTCATATGAGGAAAAAGATTTTCTGTGCAGCTATGAAAATACGGAAAAAATATATGTTGAGAATTATAGGTTAACTTCATAAATAAGCAAATATTTTTGTGGATACGAAAGTTGAAAAATATTTATAAATAACTCAAGGTATTTTCAGAGCGACGGTGTACAGGGAAGTATTAGGCAAACATGAAATACGAGAGGTAGCCGCTGGGAGCTCAGAATAAATGTATCGGGTTACCTATTAGGGGTTTTGCAGTTTCGTCTTGCGTTGAATCAGCGGCGTACTAATATGACTACGGGGAATGTATAAAAATATACTACGGGGAATATATTTTGTATTCGTTAAGAGCGGTACATTGTACGATTCTAAAAAAATTTGCTCGCAATAGAACTAAATTAATCAGTTTGATATAATTTTTTTTTCAAATTTAATGTCAATTAACAGTTTAATTAGTGTTATAATCGCACTTTAGGTGCCATAGATACAGAAATAGGAAAAAGGGGCTGATCAACTCCCCCTCTCCTGGGTCTTTCGATCACCTCCGGATGCAGTGGACAGCGCGGGATTATATTATTATTTCGCCAAAGGTCGACACATTACCTTACAGAATGCTATGAGGTCCCATTCAAGGTCTCCGATCGACTGACCGCTCGCTAGCGGCGGTAGGAGAAAGGGAAGGCGGGGGGCACTGAGAATTAGTTTGTTTTAGGTATATATATAATAATCATTATAAGTCCAAGAAAAAACAACTAATCCAATAATAAAATGTATTTTTATTTGTTATCTTTGTTTTATTAACCACTTCATTGAGTTAAATACATCTACTGGTTTCGAAAAATACAATTTTCTTCTTAAAGATGTCATAACTAACTAAAAACATATATTATTACGCCGTTTATATGCAAAATTGTTAATCACAAATTAAATAATTTGGAAGCGTTGGAGATAAATAAAGCGTGTAAAACTAATCAAAAAATTATAAACAACCAACTAAATTTAACTACGAGTCCCATTATAAATTTTTTTCCTAAAAATTATTCGAGTAAATTAGTATTAAGTAACAATTTGAGTTAGGTACTAAATTTATTATTAGAATAATTATTGTTTTTTTTTAAAATAGATTCTGGTAGAGAAACAATTTTAGTTAGTTATGACATCCTGAAGAAGAAAATGGTATTTTTCGAAACCGGTAGATGTATTTAAACTCAATTAAGTGGTTAATAAACAAAGATAACAAACAAAAATATGAATTTTAACCACAAAGTTAATATTGCTAATATTAAAAGTAATAATAAAATGTTTAGTTTTAAACCACTTAATTATGCACATGTACTAAAGTCAACTAGTTTCAGTTGGACCCAACTTTACTCAGTATAATATAGTACAGATGAAATATAGAATCAAAATCAGATATGTCCAACTTTTATGATTTTTGAATTAGGTACGTACAAATATAAAGAAAATTAATATGTACAAGACTAGCCTATTAAAACTAGATAATATCACCGAATTTCGTATAAAACGCATTTTTAATTTGATTGTTACTTCAATCTCAGACATGTCCAATGGATATTTAATTCAAGCCCAGACAAATATGTTTTTAGCCAATAAGACAGCAGTGTTTGGTCATGTGACCTGTGGTCACTGATCATTTTCAATATGATTCCAAATGTGACAGTTTTGGTACAATTGTTTTTTGCATTTTACTCGAAAACAGATAAAGTGAACATGTTTGCTTTTGATTCTGGACCTCACATGTATACTAGTTTGTATGTAGACTAGAAACTAGTTGACTTTAGTATATGTGTATAATAAAGTGGTTTAAAACCAAACATTACATTATTATTAAATTATAATGTCAAGCCACAATTTGTTTGCTTTCTCTGAAAAAAAAAATACAATTAATTCATTTATGTGACTAAAAAAGATATGGTGGATGTACAAACAATGCTAAAAACAATAAGAAACATAATTCTACTCATTGTTCTTCAACGGACCTACGGGACTCGAAAGTTAATAACCGCAGTCACAACGGCGCGCCTCCGAGATCCTGTCTGCCGGGTACCCGCCTACCTTTTGCAGGGGTGTCTTGACATTGTCCGCCCTTGGTATTCCTTTCCATCTCGATCCTGTTGGCTTGTGTGTGAGGGCTTTGTGTGCCATCTACTCTCGCAATGTGTTTAACCTTTCTCATAATATCTAGGGCAGTTTACCATTCCCGAAGTTCCAGGTTCTTAAATCTCCTTTATTCTTCGATTATGTTATCATGTAAATCTCGCGTGAGATATTCGGAGACCCGCAACCTATCTTCTTGCGCTAAAGTAAGAAATCAAACTTTACACTCGATTATAAAGATTGGTCATATTAATGTTTTGCCTAAGCTAGCCAACGACTTCTTCGCAGACCATTCCTTCACTAACCCAACACCTCAAGCGAGCCACTCCAGTCTTCAACTTTAGTCGCGTAATTAAATTTACACATGTACGTACAATTTTAATTTTTTCTGTTTACACCCTATCTCGGAATCGTTTTGAGAGTTCTTTACTCTCGTTTATTTATTTTAATTTTTTTTATTACATTCAGTTATTAACATCTTAATGCCATCATAGGTTGGCTCCGGAATCATTGTACTAGAGCCATACCTGTACAATTTGACGTGAGACTTGTCATCACATTAAATTCAGAGGGCAGCCAGAGAGAAGCTGTAGTAATCATGCAACGCCAAAAGAGAAAGGTAGACGTCACATTTATGTGTTGCAGCCTCAGAACTCGGTCACAGTCCGGCAGAAATTCACCCTGTCCAGGTCGCAAGAGGTGCAATTGTAAATTTTAATGCGACATGCATCCACATATATGAGACATTGAAGAGAGTTAGGGCCTTCAGTCTAAAACCTTCTGATATGAATTGCAAAACTTACAAACGTTGGTCACACAATCCAAGTGACTCGATAACTCAGATCACACAAATCGATTACAATTCATTGGCGTTTCTACCGATGCAGTAAGGAGGTGAAAAGCATCCTGTTTAAATCGTTCTTCACCAGCATGTATACCTGCGAGCTCTGGTCGAATACAGGCAAGTGACGTATAACCGTCTCCGAATTCAATACAATTCATACAGAATACTGTTTGGATTGGCGCGTTATTGCAGCGCATCTACAATGTTTACCGAAGGTCGTATACATGGATTCGTTCCGCTTCTGAGACATCGAGTTGCTGGCGTAAAACTGCGGCTGGAGCTCAGCACCAACTCTCTGATGCAAGCGGCGCTTTCATGGAAAGCTGGTTCCCTGACCAGAGAATGGCAGCGCCTACAGAATAGCTACATATATAATGGCCGTGACTGAAGTAGTTATATATGTAATATTTATATTTGGTGTATATATATATGTGTAATCTTTTTACTTTTTATTAACTTTTTTTTGTATTTTTATTTATTAATATTTTCCTTGGTTTTCTTTTTCATAGCATTATATTTATTTCATAACCTTAATGTATAACATAATATGTATTATCTCTATGGTGAATCGGGTTAAAAATAACCTGATTACGCTGGAATAAACACATTATTATTATTATTATACGAAGATTAACCACCAAATCCCTAAAAACATATTCAATCACTGCTAAATATGCTTTACAATTGTATAATTCTAATTCCATTATAATTTCATTTATTTCTGAGTTGAACCATAAGACATTGATAATATTCTGGTTACGAATATAACCAGCTTCATTATCCTCTTGTATTTATAGACTAGCCATTACAAAATCTGCCAACTACGCCCGTGTCAATACGTTAGTCTGCGGTTAGTTGAATGTGTAAGTAGGTGCATTGTTAGTACTCACATGAGTCTGCACTGATAATCGTATAATCGTAACAACCGGATCAATGTTTTAAGATTTATTCTTAGCTTGTGGTATTCTTGAATAATTTTTACAGAGTTTCACTGCTCAATTTCATTCGATGCGATCAACATATAAGAGGTATTCGTATACAAGACGATATTTTACTCTTGGCACTTTACAGTCGGCCACTTACGAATCTGTTGCTAGTATATTTTTTATAATTATTACTATATAATAGTTCATAGATTTGTTTAATGTTTAATTATTTTATGGATGGGGAATAAAATAATATTAATCACATCTTAATAATACTAATGACTTTGTCGGTGCCCTTCATCGTCTGAAACTAGCAGGTAGGTGAAGAAAATAAATTTTGGTTAAAAGTGTACGGTATATTTTCTTATATTAGTATAATGAGTAACCACCAAGAAATTTCGGAAAGTTTTAAAATGGTGTAATAGTAATTAATAGCAATTTGTTATATTTATTTTTATTCTGTATAAATTAAAGACGCAACACACTGCGTGCAGTGTGCACAACCGATATTATCCGTCAAATGACGTAAAGTGCGTTCTTGGATTACTGTCTGGCGTGAAGCGGTCATATAACTCTGTCTCTTTCTCGCTTAGATTGCGCACACGTACACATTGACAAGCATTGGTACACAGCATATAATTGAAGTGCCATGACAAAAAAATTGATCTATAAGATGTCGAACCCATCTGCAGATTCTGCTTCATAAAATGTTTAATTTTTGTAGCACACAATTGTTTGCCTTTCAGTAATCGCTGTATTCATATTTTGTTTAGATTTATCTTTCAGGATTATTTTTAAACCCACGTATTCTGGTCACTATTATCATTATTATTATGATGATATTTTACTTACGCCTTTATGGGCTTTAACAAATTCTTGATGTAAATATGTGCATGTCGTACAATCCAGTAGTAGTACGTACACACATATATAAAAGGAAAAAAAAAATTAAAACCTGGATTTTAAATATAATATTAACAAACAATATATTAGAAGCAAATAAGAAGAAGAAAATTAAAAAAAGATGTATAAATAAATAAATTAAATGTATTAAATATAAAATCAATTTATCGAAAAAATATTGTTGTTGAAATCGCAATGTGACCTGTAATAAATTGTTATTATATTTTTTAAATTTATAGTAAAATATTAAATTAATCGATTAGAAGGATTGGTTGCTATCAAAAATTTTTTATATAATGTATATCTGTCTAAATGATTAATTTAATTTGTGTTAAATATACCTCTTTTACATTTACTTTCATGTTGAATTTTGGACATTACGAGAATATGTGTCCCTTTTATTTTAGTGATGACATTTTCTTTTAAAATATATTTTTACATTCAGTGATATAAAGTTTTTCTCAAGTCCATTAGAAAGATTAGATAAGTAAGTAATTAAATTGCAACTTCACAAAGAAAATGTGTTTTCATTAAAAAATAATAATAATTTCCAAAGAAAGCAAACTCGTTGTGGCTTAACATTATAATTAAATAATATAATATTTATTTTTAAATCACTTCATTATGTACATACACTAAAGTTAAGTTGTTAGTTGGACCCAAGCTTGTCTATACTATATTAGAAGGTTGAGTCCAACTGAAACTAGTTGACTTCTTTAGGACAATGTAGTATGGACTACTATATTGTCTTTATTCTCTAGTCTATACTATATTGTCCTGAATAAGTCAACTAGTTTCGGTTGGACCCAACCTTTTTTAGGACAATATAGTATTGACAACTATATTAATATATATATATAATCTAATGTATAATCTATATTCTCTATTCTATACTATATTGTCCTGAATAAGTCAACTGGTTTCTGTTGGACCCAACATTTTTTAGGACAATATAGTATTGACAACTATATTAATATATATAATCTAATGTATAATCTATATTCTCTATTCTATACTATATTGTCTTGAATAAGTCAACTGGTTTCGGTTGGACCCAACCTTTTTTAGGACAATATAGTATTGACAACTATATTAATATAAATACTAAATTAATGTATTAATTATAAATATATACATATAAAATCAATTTTGTCGAAAAATATTGTTTTAGCGTCACCGGGATACGAACCTGGATCTTCATTTCCAATCCGGGGAAGTGCACTACCTTTGTGCTATAACGCCAGTATTTTTCTTGACAAATTTTCGAAACTATATGTTACATTTTTCAAATTAATACACCTGTCGTTCCATTATTTGAAAGCCATCTACATTATTTTTACAGAATCTCAAATACCTTTGAGTAAACCGATTTGCAGACGCCAGAATTATCAATTCATTTTTTATTAAATTTTGGACACGTTGATACAACATATACTATTAAGGAAAACACATTCTTATTGTGAAGTTGTAATTATTATCCCGGTGACGCTAAAACAATATTTTTCGACAAAATTGATTTTATATGTATATATTTATAATTAATACATTAATTTAGTATTTAAAATATCACAGACCTATGTTCTGAATAATTACAACTTCACAATAAGAATGTGTTTTCCTTAATATATTAATATATATAATCAATATTCTCAAAATAATATATTATACTATATTATTTTGAGAAGATTGGGTCCAACTGAAACTAGTTGAAATTAGTGTACGTTTATAATAAAGTGATTTGAAATAAAACATTCTACTATTTAAAAATAAATCTTTAATTTAAAAATAAAATGTTTAAAATTTTCATTAAATTGTGATTCTTTTACCATAATACTTTGGCGCTGCTTTGATTGAAAATTTCTCATTACCCTGTCAATATTTCCAGCAGACATGTATTATTCCGTGTAATGTTCACAGATGAAGACTGCTCATTCGCGTGGGAACAATTAGACATGACTTTGAAACTTTCACAATAAAAACTTTCGCTACAACGTTTTGTAAATCCTTTGGTAATTACATTTTTGCGTGAGAACGGCAAAGCTTTTGTGGTTATTGCGTACGTAAGGCAATTACGGAATAACGCCACAAGAAAAAGGTTTACAAAATAAATTGATAATATTTTGAGACAGCATATTTTGAATGTTATGTCTAACGTTATTTTAACCCATTATGTGATGGATGGTTGTGGTTTTACTTCTTTGTCTACAAAACAAATTATGTTTCGCTTGTTTTAAATTAATAATTACACATAGCGTCATTAAGGAGAACTCATTTTTGTTGTGAAGTTGCAATTTTAGAATATAGTTCTATAGTATTTTTTATGGGAATGAGACGTTTAGCCGATACCATTTAGCCGACACTGTTCCAGTTGTGCAGTTTTTTCAGAACATAGTTCTATGTACTTAAAAAAACTGCAACAATAATAATTTGTTCTCCTTTAAAATATATAAGTTGTATCAAAGTTTATTTCAATGTTATAAAAATGAATTGATGTAATTCTGGCGTCCCTTAGCGTATATTATTCAAAGGTATTTGAAATTTATCGCAATATAAAGGTGATAGCTGTTTAAAAATAGAATAACAGCACATGAGCATATTTGTAGACAAATTACTCAGTTGGTGTGGTGAAACTCGAAAACGCATTTTCCCGGATAGAAAATACCGGAATCCAGGTGGTAACTAATTTTTTTTTTGATATATTGATTTTATCTGAATCTATCTAGTTGATTTATTTAATTTGGATTATAAAAATATTTATGTTTCAAGAATTTATTTATAAAACTAAGGAATAAAAATTTATATTTCACATTTATGTACATAAATATAATAGTAACACAACATAATATAAAATAAAAGATAAATATGTTAGTTAAGTTGCGGCAGTTAGTTACTAAAACCTTATGGCTTTCCTTCATATAAACTTTTCTTTATTACATGCCGCAATTATTATAGTCGGTCATTATTACATTTTTTTTTATTACACTCAGTCATTAACATTATCATCATAATACCATCATAGGTTGGCTCCGTTATCACCGTACTAGAGCCATACCTGTACATACCTGTATTTGACGGGAGACTCGTTATCATATTAAATTAAGAAGGCAGCTTGAGAGAAGTCATGTACCCCAAAAAAGGGAGGGTAAACGTAACATATATGTGTAGAAGTCGCAGAACTCGGTTATAGTCTGGCAGAAATTCACCTTGTCTAGGTCGTAAGAGGTGCGAGGGAAAGCTAGTGGAATGCTTTGTTAGGTTTCCCTAGCCACAGTTCTTCCCGGCATCGTCCATCCCAGCAACCCTCAGCGGGAGACCCACACTCTAACAAATCCAAGATTCCTTTAATTTCTTTAAATCCCGCAATCATGATTTCACGTGCACCATTCATAATCACATAGTCCCAGAGGATGTGCTTTGGCACCTACCTCACCTGAGCGCAAACACACTACAGTTCACGGACAAGTCCTAAATCAAAGAGTTTAGTCATGAAATGCCCATGCTCCGAGATTATCTGCATCTCGTGATCTAGCACTGGATAACCACCCCCACCTTTTATTTTCACCGCCATGGAGGGGAGAAAGGTATAAGTACATCTCCTCTGTGTGGCAGTGTCCCTCTCTTGCCACTTTCTCAGATTCGCAACCAGAGCATGGAATCGGTTATCAGACTGTCCGATAGGCTCCAGTCAAAGTCAGCAGGGGGATCCGCTGGCCTCGAATCAGTACGGTGGCGATAGAGATAATTCTGATTCTCTCGGTCTATATTTTGGCAGTGTAGGCGATTTGCGCCACGTACGAGGCCAAGTATATATAGCGCACCGCGAGAGTTCGGAGTTCCCATTTTTCCCGGTGTAATTGTCGCAATTGCATAAGGATGACTCCCGCTCGTTCAGAGATGGCCTAAACGTGAGACAGATAGGAACCCGACGGATCCAAAGTTACCTCAAGGTACTTCGCACTACTTTCAAACATCACGCAATCGTACCGTCGGGTACCTAGAAAATCAAAAAGAACAATATTGTAAAACAAAAATTAAATGTTCATTTTAATAGATATTTTGAAAATTATACACCATGTAAGTTTACAACGTATTCACAATTGTATAAAAACCCGTGTAACAAACCGTGTAAGTTTACAACGTATTCACGATTGCCGTTTTCAAAATTAAAAACAATTCTCAAAAATCGCTCATCGGCGTCTCGATATTCTTTTTAATTTAATAGGTAGTGGATTTCCATGCACTAATTAGTCAAAATATAAATTTGTACTCTCGGGAACTTTTCTTAAAAAATTAACAAATACGCAAATGGTAAAATTTTCAGCTCCAAGTTTGTATTTTAATTTTCTGTGAGCTACTTCAGCAGGTTGGGTAATAATTGTTATAATATTTTTTTAAACGTGTTTAAACTTTTACATCCCAGGAAAAAAAATGCACACATGAGTAGAATAGTTTTAATCATTTAAATTATGAGCTATGTACAAAACAGCAGCATTATACTGTTATTGTTTTCAAATATATGTGAGTAGGTTTGGTTGTTTTCTATATGAAAAATGTATCTTTTAACAAGGTTCATAATATTATTTTTTCCTTCTCTATGTCAGTATTATCATATAGCAGCTTCAATCCGATGATACTTGACTCACAATAACCCTCCAAAAGTCTCGATCCCGGATCGTTATTACAGCTGACTTCGGGGTCTCTTCAGCTAGATGCAATGCAGTCTTTTTATCTTATTTATAATCTTATTTTCCAGGCCTTCCATTTGACGTGTAATGTGGCCGAAGAATTGGAAGAATAATTTGTTCACTGCTGTATGTTGCGTATAAGCATAAATGTTGAAAGAATCTTAGGACACGGAAGGAATTTGGCACTCACCACAATCCGAACTCTGCTGACATCTCCAAAGATGTGGACTTTATACAGTTTAAGTATACTATTTCCGTCAAAGGTTCCCACAAATTATAGACGCGTCTTGAGATTAGTATAATATTGTAAACTGTTCCGTTCAAGGTCACCAATCGACTGGTAGGCGGCGCGGTCGGGAGGGGAAGGAAATCCATTATTTTCGTTCAATAATTAATTAATATATTTATACACCAAATAAATATATGTCTTTGTATGGATTTGTTGTAGAATTGAAGAATTCGTGAATCATTCAATAATATTTATTAAAATATAAATCTAATGTAATGAATCCAAATTGGTATCCTTCAAAAAATTTCTTACGCGTGACACACAGAACAACTTTGTGATATTATAAATATTAGAATTTCACATGGTGTATTCTCGAAAAAATAATAAAATCATGAGTTATAATTTTTTTAAGACATTTCTATCTTCCATATTGAATGTGTCGAAATAGAAAAAAAACATCCCGTTAACTTTTGTTCGTTCTGTACCCACAGCCCCTAAAACACTTCTGAAGCGGGACCTGTTATTAAGGGATGAAACAACTTTCGGTCGCCATATTGCTTCTACCACAATCGCTTTTGCCCATTCCATTTCGTATTATCAAAGAATACCAGTCGGGAACCGTCGGGATTTTCCGTACAGCGTTCGGGAATTTTCATTTGTGTTTGGCGCCCGCACTTTCTCCCTGGATGGGACGTCCCGCACGGGATACCTGGATGGTTTGTTTAGCATAATTTCTTTGAAATTTTGATGGTTACTTCGTAATAAAATTTCGGCTGTCTGCATTGAATACAAATCAGATTCGGATTCGAAAATGCCTCTCTTTATTTTGAAAACTTGATCAAATTTAATAATAGTAATAATAATAATAATAATTTAATGAAAATATAATAATTATTCAATTCCCGTCTCAATCGATGCATTTTAAATGAAAAAAATTCAGTTTATTTCACGATTGTTCTTGTTCAATAAAATAAGATTAAGACAATAGTATATTTTAGGTACATTTCGGTAGAAATCTATAGATATTAATTATAAATATATACGTATCAAATCAATTTTGTCGAAAAATATTGTTTTTGCGCTACCGGGATTCAAACCTGGATCTCTATTTCCAATCCAGGGAAGTAAACTGCCAATTGTGTTATAGCGCCAGTATTTTTCATGATAAATTTTCGAACCTATATGTTACGCTTTTTCAAATTAATACATCTATCATTCCATTATTTGAAAGCCATCTACATTCGAAAATTTGTTCAGTTCTTATCATATATTTTCTTAACAATATATGTGCCCATTATTATGAAAGTGGTATAAGTCAAGAAATTGAAAAAAGTAAGTTTATCAATTATTTCGCGTCACATAGTTTTAAATTAATATAATATAGTGCAAATGGTAATACTTGTGAAATATTTGAAGCGTTATATTCAATATATTGTTATGACGTTCAAAGATATTCCGCTAATTTATTTTGATAATAGAGTAAGTCATTCCAACCTTATAATTTTTTATTTCCTTATAAGCTGCATGCAAAATTTATATGTCTAGTAATAAGTAAAATTATAAATTAAGTAGAATAAATAAATTTTTAAACATTGTGTTGTGTAATATAAAAATATTTTTTAATCAATTCAAACGAAAACTTTAAATATCTTGTAATAAAAGAAACATGACTTAGTCCACTTTCAAAATTTAATTAATTTAAATTTTTTTATATTTTTTATTAAGGAATTTTGACGGTGTAAACATAATAGAACTAACATAATAAATATTTAAAATATGATATTAGTTATGAAAATGGTTTGGTACACAATATAGCAGAAGATACAGAAAAAGGAAAAAAGGTATAATGGGCACATATATATATAATTATTTTATAAATTGACATGGTAGATATCTGAGACGAATTTGTTAAATGGCCTAGCTTAATCCGCTAGCTTGTTTCAAAATGGCAGATGATCAAAAACTTAAACAATTCGTATCTCTAATATTATTGGGTCTACAGAAAAAATAAAAATGTTACTCGTTCTTCTTTAGCCTTTATCCGGTGCAAAACAACTTTTTTATTACAAATTCTTAACTCCTTTAATAGTGGACATAGAAAAAATAGGAAAAACATACTTTCACACACGCGTGAAAATTTCCTGATTCTTTTTACAGTGCCGTGGAAGAGGTTTTCATTTAAATACATTCATTTTTATAAATGTGTAATAAGATTACAAATTATTATGTGTTGACGATTGATTGTACTTACCTAAGTCATTTTCTATTGTGCGTGCGCGATATACCTAAGTATAAAGCAAAGAAAAATAAACTATTTAAATTTAATCAGTGTAGACATATTCTTATTTGAAGACTAGTGGTAGGCTTCAATAGCCTCAATAATATGTTTATGTATATTATATGAGAATACTCCGGAAACAACATGTATATTATTAAGGAAAAAATGTAACATATAGGTTCGAAAATTTGTCAAAAAAATACTGGCGTTATAGCACAAAGGTAGTGCACTTCCCCGGATTGGAAATGAAGATCCAGGTTCGAATCCCGGTGACGCTAAAACAATATTTTTCGACAAAATTGATTTTATATGTATATATTTATAATTAATACATTAATTTAGTATTTTAACATGTATATTGTTTTTGGGAAGATAATCATATAAAATAAATAAAAATACTATTTTACACAATTTCTAAATGATCTTACTTGCAACAACACTGTATATTATCCAAGATGGACGCTCCGTTTTAATAGACGGAGCGTCCATCAATGTCATGTTAATACATTTGTAAAAACCGGTATACAGCGTTGTTATAGGAGATGTTTCATGTATGGAACTGACGTAGCTTCTAGGTCGCATTTTTTGTATATATAATCTAGGCCGATGTTTCGGCACGGTAACACGTGCGATTTTCAAGGGGTTACCTCAAAAAGTCATTTTAAAATTTTTGTTCAGTTTGGAATAATTGTTTTCATTTCGAACTGAATATTTGTTAAATTAATATGATGATTGATACATAAAACAAATAATTACATAACATGTTCCCAGATAGAGTAGAGCGCCCTTGAGGTGAATTTTTTTACGAAAATCGCGCAATAAAAATTATTCAATGTTATGTTAAGAAAGTAGTAAGTAAAAAAATATCAATTATGCACTTGTAAAAATAATGTTACGTGAGGGTGGAGGGTGGTCCCGCCGCTCTTACTCATTTTCCGCCAGGTTGGC
The DNA here is from genome assembly GCA_022840565.1 of Eubasilissa regina. Classification (NCBI taxonomy): domain Eukaryota; kingdom Metazoa; phylum Arthropoda; class Insecta; order Trichoptera; family Phryganeidae; genus Eubasilissa; species Eubasilissa regina. The sequence goes on along the minus strand of JAINEB010000020.1, from coordinate 10,615,925 downwards.
ATTTTTTTAATGCTAATTAGACAGCTGTACGATTTCGTCTCGCACATAGTGACAAGACGGAGCCGCATAGCCGCCATCACTCTCATTGACTCCGATCATTTAGTATTTATTGAAAGCTAACAAACATTTACAAATAAATAAAAGTAGTAAAAGGCATAGTACAACAAAGAAGCAAAAATAGGTCAATGCATAACAATTTAAAAATAGAAATATATATAATCGAAGAAAAATAAATAAAAATGTATCTTTAGGTAAGATAGCAGTGTAGAGTTCTGAGTATCATAGAGTGTAAAAATTTCAAGAACGCAAAAAAAAAATATTATTTTACGCCGTGGACAAACTGATATCTGAGAAGTTATTAAAGCGGGAATGTTTTTTCATTGTCACAAAAAAATTGATTTTTCATTACGCGACGGTTCGGAGCTATCTTGGTTTACTGTTCACGGTTGATAAGTACAAAAATTTGGGAAATTACCGCTGTGCTATCAAACTTTGATTATTCTTGTCATTAAAAATGTATTTCATGGGGTATAAAACCCACCCCCTCCTCTACCGGCGCGGAACGGATTTCAATAGAAGTTTGCAGGGGTGAAGTTACCCTGTTTATTGTGGTTTTTTCCTCGTTTACAGGCTTAGGAAAAAATCAAATTGATCTTGTTCATAAACGCATTTGGCAAAATTGAAAATAAATATAGTACGTACTCTTCCACATTCCTAGAAGCAGAATATCTTACACACAAAACTCATTAATTTGCTGTTCATGTATATACCATAATATTTATGAACTTAACGGAGATTGACTTTTTCAAAATTAGACTTACTGGGCTAAAAGAGTTTTTTTTAAGAACTACTACATTTTCAATTTGACCCAATCATCTACCAACAAACATATTCTGCTCTCCCTTTACTACAACAGTAGTTTAAATCTTCCCACCCTTTCAACAGAGAAGTCTTGGAATGCCGCCCGCGCCGTTGGTCGGTCTCACTGGTTGCGTTCAGTACTGTGCGCTGTTCATACGGATATATGGTAAAACCACCCGCCAGATGTCTTATTGTCTCCAGGCACCATTTGTATTTATGGGGTCGTAAAGTCTTCAAAGAATTTTAATTGATTAGGTAATAAAGAAAAATTAATTAACTTACAATACACTCGTTTAACCCTTTGCCGGGCCCCAAAAATCTGTCAATTTTTTATAATTTTAAAAATGGAATAATATAGGTGATAGTATTTGGAAAATATCAGCAACTTTTTTTATGTGAATTTCACACTCGTGTTAAAAAATGTGGTAAATATACAGCCACTGCCTGCACAGAAATTAATAAAATCTATTGTTTACGACTTTGAAAATGAATGAAACTTGATAAAAAATACATTATTATTGACATCAGATTATAGAAAAAACACTTAATATAAAAAATAACAAACACAATATGTTGAGAGTCGAATGAAAGTCTTCAAAGCAAGGAGCAATACAATACTTTGCATACTCTACACTGAATTTTGGACCTTCTGTCTATGTTCAGTATGCTGTTATAACGAGACCTCCTAGATGCCGAGTACCAACGTGGGACAAACGTAAGTCGCCTGGTACACCAAAACCGCTGCCTTTTTTGTTTTTGTATACATGCGCTTTTTTAGATTTAGAAGAACAATTATCTATGAGGCTTCTTGTCAAGCGCAACCACAATATCCTGTATGTATTGTGTTTGTTATCGTGGCCCTGGATGAACAACGTGTATGAATTAACGAAACCAATTATTTTTTGATTTACACCCTAAATTATTGAATAAAAAGAACGATAATGATCGAAGTGATCGACCCCGCCCATGTTTTCTGTGTATTTCACAACTGCCAAAGGACAAAAAATTTCTTGTTTTGTACCATTATTTTGATTACTTTTATTTCTTTGGGATCATATACAGTGGTCGTAATATGGACGTATTTGGTATCCCTCTATTTTATCACTGAAACTGGAATGAATGCTCAGTTTTTATTTTTTTATATGGATCCTTTCTGGGATTTTTGTATATTGGAGCAGTCCAGTTCACCAATAGTCATGGAATCTTCCAGCACAGTAGTAGTGACACATGATCTAACTGGCAATTTATATATATCAGCATTGAAATCTTCTTCCAGACATTTTATGATATTGTATTCGTCTTCTGATGATTTCCAACCATCCAGTATATTTTCAATTTGATCCATTATTAGGAGCCTTTAGTCAAAAAAGAAAAAATGAACTTTAGAAAAAATATAAAATCAAATAGCCCACTCCTCCAGTGGGCAATGGTAGAATTTATCCTACATACGTTCATAGAGCGTTATAGAAGCGAGTTATGGTATTATATTTACCGCATACTTTGCAGTATTATAAATCAACAATATAGCATATTTCAGACATAAATCAATATAAAAACTTATAAACTATCATAAAAACAAGTATAAATATATCTTACGTATTTTTTTAGATATTTAGCTATTTTTTTTAAATAATACCCTCAACTAATAACAATATCGGTACAGCGACGCGTGCGGCTTGTTTGATGGATGTTATGTAGAAGCAGGGTTATAAATCGACAATTTTTCGCATGTTCTATCGTAGATATGTTTATTGACAAACAATTTTTACATTTTATGGTAAATGATCTGCTATCCGTCTATGGATCCCTAATTTCTATGTTGTAAATATTCTTCCACAACCTTGCAAAAGGTTAAACTACGGTTGTCATATAATACGTTTTTTTATGGATTATTGTATTATCTAAAAATATTTTTTCAATTGTTGTAATGGAGGTGTTTAATAATAATGTCTAGTTATAAATGTTACATTAATAAATAATTATTTCAAATAGTGGGAAGCTAAAAAATAAGAAATTGATTGTATGTGTGGTATAGAACCAGTGGCGTAACTACAGAAATTGGGCCGCAATACAAAACGGAAAAAGGCCTCCCCTGTATATGTGCTATAGGATATTAATAAATAAGAATAATTAATATTAATAATGATATTAAAAATATGCGGCTTTATCTACTAAATATTATGAATAAAATTTGTGTTTTGTATGCTGTGGGTAATATTCATACTCGGGTGAAAAAAAACATGTTTTTCAGATATTTTTATGCACTCGTAAATGAAAAAAAAATACCTTCATTTTACAGCGACAGTCTAGTCTCTAGGAGAATTACTGTACCTGTTTTAATGTGTTTTTGTAATACATTTTAAAATTTTGTAATTCTATTTTTGTTGAGTTGGATTGTAAAAATAATCAGCTCACATTTGCTTTGGAAATAGTATCGACCAACAGTACTGTAGGCTCTTGTCAAAGTGGGCCTCAATGCCCTGCATTGGCTGCATCGGCGTAATATGTTAATTCTTGAAATTATAGCTACGTAATTTTTGCAATAATTTTCTCAATAAAAATATTGTAGATTGTATACATACATTTAGAATCTTTTGAAACGCTATTTTATGAAATATTGCGATTTTGTATCAGGAGATCGGGAAATGGTAGCTTGTAAGATAGGGGATATAAACAAGCTCTTCTGATCTCTATACACAAGGTATCAAGAAATGTTTCGATATTGAATGGGGTCTTGCACACGTGCGATACAAAAGAATCCTCCCAGGACAGTAGTAATTTTATTAGAGTTCTGCCGTTACATAAGATCTTGTTGACAACTATCTAGATAGTCTTGGTAAAATGATACTTAACTAATTATAAAATAGTCTTGCGAGCATAAAAACCATTGAAAAAAATCAAGTTCTTATATTTCTAATGTTTATCATTAATTAAATAATGTATTTGTTATGTACAAACCACTTTTTTATGTACAAACAAACACTAATGTCACCTAGTTTCAGTTAGATCAAACCTTCTTCAGGACAATATAGTATAAACTGTATTATCCTGAAGAAGGTTGGGTTCAACCGAAACTAGTTGAAATTAGTGTATGCAAATAATAACGTAGTTTAAAACTAAATATTATATTTATAATACAAATTAAATGTATTTATTAGAAATATATACATATAAAATCTATACATCTTTATAATTAACACATTTAATTTATATTAAAAATATCGCAAAACTATGGTCTAACAAATTGCAACATCACGATTAGAATGTGTTCTCCTTAAAAAAATGTTGTATATTATTCAATTATAATGTCAAGTCACAACGTGTTTACTTTTAAAAAAATTTATCATTAATGTTGTCCTGTAGCGCCAGTTATATTCTTCTGTGGCAATAGTTATAATTCTTCTTCTTTAAGAATATAGGTTGAAGTAGTGACGTGAGTAGTACGCGGTAGAGTTGGTAATAATGAAGTATTTATTCCGATCATATTAGTACAGATTTCAATATATTCTTAGATCTATCTGCGTTGGAGGAAAAGAAAGTGTTCATCCGCGGTCTGTCAAACTTAAAAATTCTCGCTGTCGTACCTCTTCATACGCACACATACACACAGACTAGTTCGCCCCGTACATACATGCGACTGTCTTCCGTCCTTATTCCACAGACACCACAACTATTCGTCTTCCTATTTCTTCGTATCGAGCAGCCATTTATATTCTTCGTATTGAGCTTATTTATGTTCTTCGTATTGTGCAGCCATTATGAGGATTGCACATGGCCTAGCCATAGAAGTCTTCCCTCTTCTTCTTCTTCTTTTTCCACGGCACTATATTTCATGGTGGGATATAGTCTCCTCCACAAGCGTTTTCCGCTAACTCTTATCCCTTTCTATTATTGTTTAGTTTTCGGACTCTCCCATCCTGCTCCAATCTTTTTCCACACAATCGATTCGAATTCGATTGAATTTTCGATCTCATGATTCATTTTTATTCTGTTCCATTTTCTAGTGTAGGTCTATAAATTTTTATTATTGTATTACGCTCAAAAACTGGTGATTTGGGTTAGGCACCACGTTTTACAATCATAAGTGACAACTGGTCTATGTTTCTGTTTCTGTCCAGATTTCAGATGCATAGGTCTTGTCAGAGCTTTAGTTATATTTGTTTTTATGGATGTTATGCTATGCTTCAGCTGTTTTTGTAGTACGATAAAGAACGGTTAGCAATCACTATGTGAATTTTTATCACTTAGCCTGTTGTCTATTAATATTAATGTCTATTAATAGTGATAGGAGATATGTGAGTTTATTAACTGTCTCAAGAAGTAATTTCCGGCAGTAAGGGCATTTGACTAACGCGCAGATTTATTAGATTTACTACAATACACAAATTTATTACTGAATTCTTAAGATGATATTGGGATCTTGCGGTTAAATCTAATAAAATATTATTAAAAAAAAAAATACGTCGTTAATTTGGTTGTCATTCGATGCTAAAATTTCGTAGAGATAATTTAATATGATTTTAGCTCTTACAAAGGCGTGCACCGTAGCCCCTCTTTTGGTTCCGAAGGGCGGATTATGAAATTAAAAACTCTCCCCGATTTTCCGCGGGTTATTTCATGAATTTTTCCGTCGAGCTAACAGCCAAGCAGGTAGGTACTTAAAGAGTAGGGGACTCGAATGCGAGGGAGGCAGTGCTGTGATTTCGCACGAAGCTTTATGTCCCCGATATGTGATTTCAAAATGTCCCTTTCTGGTATTTTTAAATAATACTATAAAAAAATTTGAAAACATGATGATGCTAATGATTGAAGAGTAGAAGTGCAAGATATCCAAATTGTTGAAGTTTAATTGTCTTGTAAAATACTGGTTATATAATATGTGCCAAAATTCATTATATGATACACATCTCTATTTCAAAAAATCTAATGGAGATATATGAACAAAAAATTAATAATGGGAACTAATTAGTAATAGTTTTTCTAACATAAATTAGTAAAATAATTATTGTTTATCAATTTCACTTTGAATTACACATTTTTTCTTTCGTTTGTGAATTTTGACAGGCAAAAAGAAAACAAGTATCTACATGTGATGTTGATTAACAATTTACCACATACAAAATTATTGTGACAGATTCAAAGTCTGCTTTTATTTAAAATTGCCGATTGAAATATTGTTGCATAATTTCATTTCGTTTCGTTTATTATCTATGACGGTTTTAGACGAAGTTTGTATACACGTGTTAAATTTTGCTGTCATATCGAACGTCGTGTATGCAGGTTTGAGTTTCTGTCTCTTTCTAATCTCAAGCTGGTCTCTGAGTTTATCTCCAAATAAAAATCTCAAGTATCTCAACTAAAATCTTGAGATTATTTCATTGTGTCTACTTCAGTGATCACGGGCCTTCAAAGAGTAACTTAAAATTTTTTAGGACGGATGTCATTCAATAGAATTCACATTTATACCATAGTGAGGAGGTGGGGTAGCCAAGGGAAAGGAAGTGGGTGCTTATAATTTGAGCAGGATTCTAAAGGGTAACTACGTAAGATTTGGTTTAGATCGGTCAATGGGTGTAGGAACAGTAGAAGAATCTCCTGCGAACAAGTTCGGTTGTACCGTAACCTTTTGAGGTAACACCTTGACAATGGCACGTAAATTACTATGCCAAAATGTAGGCCCAGGTTTCCTCAAAGAACACACATACAAAAACGCGATCTAACCTAGTAAAGACACCAGTTTCATGCACTAGTGCCAGAGGAAATTTTAAATTAAACATATGTATAGATATAACTTTCTTCACATACATTTTGTTGTAACAGTGGTGAATACAAAATATAATTAGGTTCAAAAATTTGTCGTCAAAAATATTGTCGCTGTAGTATAGTTGTTTGCCGCGATTGAAAAAGAGATCCAGGTTTGAATCCCGGTAGCGCAACAACAAAATTTTTCGATAAATTAATTATATATGTAGATATTTTTATAATTAATACATTTGATTAGTATTTAAAATATTATAATATAATATAATAAACTAATTACAATTATATTGCTATTAAGTAAGTAGCTCGTAGTTTATTATGTAGTAAGTAGTAAGTATCCACCTTTGATGTATACAGCATCGTCCTGGCTACTTTGCTAGACTGCTGTCTGTGTTTAATGTTTTTTCGTGCTGTTAAAATTAAATCGACTAAGAAACAATAAAAAAATATACTGAATGTATTGCAAATCTAAAGTGAATTATGTGAATTGGAATTTAAGACAGCATTACTTCTGACTCATCTCTAGTGAATTAGATCATATATTTAGTCCATATTTGCTTCATTTTTTTTGTAAGTGAACTATTTCCAGTTAGTGTGAAGTGTGTTGTACAGTTTAGAATTTAAAAACACGTTGAAAGAATGTCGTTGTTGCTCTCGGAACTGGTGTGTAGATATTTATTCGTTGTCTTGTGTTGTGACCATAATTTATTACTAGGTGAGAGTTATTGTTTGAATGAAAATATTGTACCAGTCTAAACATGTAAATTTTTTCATATATTCAGAATATTGTACTCTTAAAGCAGTTGATCTGGTGAATATCTAAAATACGATTGTTTACGCGCCTTATTACTTCAGTTGGCACCACTGGGTTTCCTGGTTGATAATAATGTGCATGTGTGTGAGTATTGCCGCCTATTGTCGGAATCGGAGAAGACGGTAACGAAGGCATGATTCTCATTGCCTCCGGTGCTTCGACCAGTCCAGCAGTCCTAAAACGACCAGAAATCTAAAGACAGAAAAGTTAACAGGTTAGTGCAGTTCATGTATTATATATGTGTACTTATTATTAATCGGAAATCTGGGAACCGGTGATCGAAGTCGTTTACACAAACAACGATCATTTATTACCCTAAGAATTTCCTTCTGTGCATGCATATATAAATACGTCTTACGATACACAATACTAATTACTTCGTCGTATACAGCTTGTTCAGATATCAACGTCAGCCATTTATCTGCATATCTATATAGCAGATATTTGCATGTGATTTGTGATGCTTTAAGCCTTTGCGCACCGTGAGCACGACGAGTTTTTCAAATTGCCATTGCCTACAATTTTTGTGACATTTGTGCGCTTTTTTTCATCTGTCCCGCGGCTGCGGCGCAGATAAAAGCCGTGTTTTAATATTCTTTGTTAATGTTTCAAGCACTGTTTGTATAGAGTACAAAGAACCGGTTACCGTAATAGATTTTAGTGGTTTGTACCTGCAGCCAGCTGCATCGAAAATGCAGCGCAGACGCTATTCCATCGTTCAAAGTAATGTAATTTTTTAAATACGAATTAAATATATTAATTATGAATATATACATATAAAATCAATTTTATCACGGGGAAGGTGCATTAACAACTATGCTACAGCGACAGTATTATTGACGACAAATTTTCGAACCTATATGTTACAAATACTAAATTAATGTATTAATTATAAATATATACATATAAAATCAATTTTATCGAAAAATATTGTTTTTGCGTCACCGGGATTCGAACCTGGATCTCTATTTCCAATCCGGGGAAGTGCACTACCTTTGTGCTATAACGCCAGTATTTTTTTTGACAAATTTTCGAACCTATATGTTACATTTTTCTAATTAATACATCTGTCGTTCCATTATTTGAAAGCCATCTACATTATTTTTACAGAATTTCAAATACCTTTACTAATTTAATTTAGTATTTAAAATATCACAGACCTATGTTCTGAATAATTACAACTTCACAATAAGAATGTGTTCTCCTTAATAATACTTTACGTTACACTTTTTCAAATAAATACATTCATCTTTTTTACATATTTGGACACGCGTAATTTCATTTCACAATTTGGCATCTTACCGCGCCCAAATTGATTTTGAGTTACATATTATTAATGTTGGCAGTTTAATTTTCTGTTATATCTATATTATTTGGTATGTTGAATGAAAAAATATTTTTGACTCTGGGTCCAATATTCTAAAGGTACATTTTTCAAATTCATTCAACAAATAAGTGAATTTCTATTGTCAGAATTTTTAACACTATAATGCTGCTGTACTTTAGGTAGGTAAATATTTTAATTATTACACTCTGTAAACATGAGTTAAACTGTGTTTAAACTAGTTGAACGTGTTCACGGATGAGTGAGTAGAATTCACATATAGATATCAGTGTATTAATGTATAAACAAATGTCAGATATCACATAGAGACAAAGCTATTTTTTTATTATGTTTAATGGAAAATATATGGAATTATAGGGTAATTACAGGACTTACGACCTGTCTTCGGTTGGCTTAAGTGATCACTTTATATATATATATATATATATAACGTTCATCAATTTTCACCCCTCAATCTCCACATTTATCAAATTTTTGAAAGTTGCATATACGTTAGTATGTGGACTCGTAAGACAGGTCATAAGCCCTGTAATTACCCCATACTTCCATATATTTTCCATCAATTATAATCAAAAAATAGTTTTGTCTCTATGAAATATCTGATATTTGTCTAATAACAGTGCCTTTGTAGGTAAAAATCCAGTAATTGTGTGTTCTTGAACATATTCAAATATTGATAATATTAATATATACCTGTGTGCGATTTATGAATCATCACTCATTTTGTGCGCTGGTTATGATTATTATTCCCTTATTAAAGATACGTGTGTACTGTATGACGTGAACTCAACCAGTACATACGTACCTTTACCGACTCTCAGAAATCAAAATCTCATTGAGAGTTAATCGTGGATACGGGCCTTTAGTTTGGATGTGTGATTGTAGTACGATCGAAAAAATGATCGGTAACTAATTTAAAATTGCTGGAGATTTAATTTCTAGTGATTGCTTGCCTTATTACAAATAAATATTTACCGAATATCGTTACAATCGAATACAAATCTCGCTTACTCACGGTTACTGTCACTGTTACGTACTCACGGTTACTGTCACCGTTACTGGTATGAAATATACGTTTATTATGGATGCGCAGTAAACATTAACGTTATATAATAAACGTAAATAAATGCAAATCTGCGAGGGCAGGTATCCTAGGGCAATAGATCTCACAATTTAATATAAACAGTTTATCTATACCCACTTGACGAAAACAGGTTTTCTGCCAGTATACAACATAATATAAAATATATAATATAAACAGTTTAAATAAAATATATTAAAACCGCAGTCGCGAACGGTCCAAACTTTGTGTGACAGTGCCTTTAGCTATCGAAAAATTCAAATAAAAAAAATATATACTCACTTTTGAAGTCACCAATATATCTATCACAATATATTAACTCGGTAGCTCAAACTACGGCTACTTGATGACTAGACGAGTCTCATGCCACTAGGCCGGGGGTCGGCAGACCGCGGCTCGCGAGTCGCACGCGACACCCATTTGCGTCTCTCCAACTCCATCCCATATTTTCGTCTACAACCATATATGATACACGAAATAGTTTTCCTGAAACGTATAGCACAATAAAGGAACTAGCATTTGCCATTCTCACAATCTTTGAGTTCTACCTATTTAAGCAAACAAACATTCTTATCAATGAATCAAATAAAAATAAGTTAAGAAAATTAACCGACAGTAATTTAAAATCATGTCTTAAATTGAACGAGTAGTTTCGAAAGCGATGAAAATCACCGTTCTAACTAGTAAACTTTACAAAACCCAAAAAGTGTTTTATTAGTGTTTAATTATTTAGATTTTCTTATTTTATAAGTAAAGCACTGAGAAACTAAATCTAATAACTTCCATATATTACATTTTTCTATATAGCCTATGACTGTATTCTGAATTTTAAATGTAAATATTGATTTTATCTCGTTTTTTCGACATTAAAATTTATATACCTAATGTGAAAATTTATGTTGCGGCTCTATGAAGATGGCTCTTAACTAGAATGTCTGCCGACCCCTGCGCTACATCGAGCAATCACGTATTGAGTATTTATTCAGTCCATTTATCTATATATCACTATTACATTTATATTATACATGTTTCATCAAATACATACTAATAAAATAATAAATAAAAAATTTCTTAGATTAAATAAATAATATACCTTTATATTGGAGTGTTACTGGTTACGACGAGTATGCTTATTACGAGATAACGGTTGTAATGAAAAAAAGGCCCCGATGATTTAATTTTACGCATATTTCCACGGAATCGCTCACGTGGTTCACGGATATATAAAATATTTGGTACCCAGTGGGACATTGCAAACATTCGTTATTCCCCCAATTCATGTAAAATACACAAAAGACAAATATGATCAGGTGACTTAGTGTTAATTATTGCATCACATTACGCCCCAGTTAATGATCTAACTGAAGTTAATATGACGAGATCGGAGTATAACGCATTGGCGACCGTTTACTTGATTGCTTTGTATTCCCCAAACCTTATATTTATTTAGAGATTTCCTAGTAAGAACAACTTGAAAGCTTAATTATTTTGACTGATGCGTGGAATATCAACATCGATCATTCACTTTGAATTTATAAATTTCTGAGAGTGGATGACAACTAGTAGTATTCCTACAGATAGTGACATTGTAGATGCTGTATTCAACAAAGATGATGAATTATTATTTGAATCAAGCAGTAATGATGCTTTAAATGAGTGTATTTTAAGAGGAAAAAGAAGAGGCCTAATCATCACGGGTATAATGAATAACGGTTATAAAAAGAACATTTTATTGGTCCCCTGGTCCTCGTTCTATCCGAGTTTGACTTTTAAATACGTAAATGAAAACGATGTGTATTACAATTTCCTTAAAATAATTCAACGCACATCTGGCGAATCAAAATGCAAGAAGGCGTATCTTCTAATTGGGGAGCTCGAGCGGAGCAAACAAAAGTTTAAGTTTGCTAACAATGCGAATTAATAAAGGCGGCAACACCAATAATGGCGGGAACTCACGCACGCCATTTTGAAATGTATTGTTACACTGAAATATCATTCGCATTCAGTGTGTCGCTTCAGAATGCAGGCTGTATAAGATATGGAAATTCGGCGGAGCACAGCCCGACGCGGCGCAGAGGATCCGTGTTTGACTTGTGAGACACGTTCCCGATAAAATATACACACGTGTGTTGCTCAAATTGTACAGCGTGTAAAATTAAAAATATTTTCTTCTCGATGTAACTTTTTGAATAAGGATTTTCATCTTTTCGCGTTTTTTACAAAACAAATTATAAATTCGACTCGTGTCGGCGTAGACACAAAAAAAAAAACAGAATTATATACATTATTGTGTTTTTAATGCTATGCTTAGATTTAATATTTATAAGAATCGCTTTTTTATATGAATTTGAAGCATTTTAAATCAATTAAAAAATTATTATAATGTCATGCAATTGTAACAATTTAAAACTGTTTATTTTTTAACATTTCGTTAATTTTTTAAATATAAATTAATCCTCGTTAACTTGGCTTTGGAACTATAAGAAATTGTATATACTCGTATATGAATTTTTCTGTTTTTTAATTAATGCACGTTATCTTAATTATTACATCAGTATTATTAGTTTTATATCAGTATATAGATTTTTACAAAGTTTTTTATAGAATAAGAATATTTAACTTATGATATAAATCAATAATAAAAATCCACGTTTTCGTAAAGAAAAAACAAAACATTAGTATTTAAAGTTACCCCTTTAAGCGATTCTTTGCCCGGAACAAACACATTTTAATTCTTTTAAAATTAGCAATATTAACTTGGTGGTTAAGATTCATATTTTTTTTATTTATTATCTTAGTTTAATAACCACAATTGAGTTTAAAAAACATCTACCGGTTTCGGAAAACACCTTTTCCTTCTTCAGGATATGTCAAAACTAACTAAAAATATAGCATTGTTTTTCTATTTATCCAGAATCTATTTTTAAATTTTTTAAAAAAATTTTTTAAAAAAAACACAACAATTATTTAAAAAGTAAATTTAGTACCTAACTCAAATTGCTGCTCAATACAAATTTAGTCGAATAATTTTTAGGAAAAAATTTTAGAATAGGACTCGTAGTTAAATTTAGTTGGCTGTTTAGAATTTCCTGATTACTTTTACATGCTTTATTTATCTCCAACGATTCCAAATTATTTAATTTGTGACCTACACCATTTATATGCAAAATATAAATATAATATAAATATAAATATAAATAATATAAATATAAATATAAATATAAATAATATATATTTTGCATATAAATGGTGTAGGTCACAAATTAAATAATTTGGAATCGTTGGAGATAAATAAAGCATGTAAAAGTAATCAGGAAATTCTAAACAGCCAAATAAATTTAACTACGAGTCCTATTCTAAAATTTTTTCCTAAAAATTATTCGACTAAATTTGTATTGAGCAGCAATTTGAGTTAGGTACTAAATTTACTTTTTAAATAATTGTTGTGTTTTTTTTAAAAAAATTTAAAAATAGATTCTGGATAAATAGAAAAACAATGCTATATTTTTAGTTAGTTTTGACATATCCTGAAGAAGAAAAAGGTGTTTTCCGAAACCGGTAGATGTTTTTTAAACTCAATTGTGGTTATTAAACTAAGATAATAAATAAAAAAAATAAAAAAAAACATTTTAATTCATTTAACATTAACATTTAAAAATTATAACTCCAATGCTTCTACTAAGAAGGTTTATAGGTCTTCCTCTTAGTAAGTTTACGGAATTCGTAAGTTGTTTTATAATACTTGTACTATCTATTTTTGGATATCATATCTGTTAGGCTTTTATTCACTGCCTTCCGCTGTCTTAATATTGTAGATAAACTTAAGATTATCTGGCAAGATAAAAATATCACCAGTTGGAAGCTGTCCGAATGCTTCTCGTCCCAGTTTTCTAAATTGATCTATGACATAAATAACTAATATACATATTTTAAGATATGAATAACAAATGTACAAACTTAAAAATAACAAAATAGGAACGCACTAAATGAAATATAATAAACAGTTTGATATATTATAATAACGCGAAATCAATGTTTATCTTTCTTTACTTATATCTTTAGATTCGTGTACTAAGATAGAGTGCTGTGAAATCTTTAGGGAGTTATAAATGACAAAGACGAGATATGTCTTCTCTTGATATATAAGATGCTCGTAATAATATATTTTATGAGAGCCTCAATCAAATTCAATCTGTCACCCCGATTTTCACACACATCGGAAATCGTTCTGTTTCCCTCTATTTCTGTCACTCTATGTTTTTTGAAACAAATAGTTATTTTTACAGGATAACTCATTTACTTACAAGAAATATACTTATTAGGGAAGCATTTACAAATATTTATTTATACGAGTAAAAGTGTAGCACCTTTAATAAACAAACATCATATCATTTGTGACTACACTATACTTAAGCATTCATAATTATAAGTGTTAATTATTTTTTTTCTTCCCGTATATTTTCTTAATCTTGCTGTGTGCTATTTGCGAAGCATTGAAATACATATTAAAACACTAACATTATGAAATGAAATTAGGCAGATAATCTTAATTATTTCATTAAAACAATTTAAATCTCTTAAGATGTAAGATGGTGTGTCGTAATTAATTTTATATTTATAATTAATTTGATGATCAGATTTTTTTTTAAATTTATATCAAAATTTATTGGGCAGTATATTACAATGGAATTTTCAATTATTTTTTTATTGTGCAATATCAGTACATCAGAAAAAATCTTGTTGAAAAAAAAAAGGTAATTAATTTCCAATAGCAATGCAATTCGGGATGAGGATGAAATTCTCGAAATTTTCACTAAAACATGTGTCATCATTTGACTTAGTAAACACGTCAACTGTTTTCAATTTCTAATATATTATAAATAAATTGAATACAAATAAGTTCAATATTAAGCATACAGATTAAATTAATCAACTAGAAAAATATACAGAAAAAATCAATTTATCAAAAAAATATTTAGTTGCTACCGGAACTATGTTCTGAAAATGCAACTTCACAAAAAGAAAGTGTTCTCCTTTCAATATTAAACAATTAGGAGATGATAATATAATATTTTAGATTTTTTTCAATCCATACTCATGTTATCGCGTATAGTAATTATTAAGGAGAACACATTCTTATCGTGGAGGTGAAATTATTCAGAACAGACGGTCTGTGATATTTTAAATACTAATTAAATGTATTAATTAGAAAGATATACATATAAAATCATTTTTATCGAAAAATATTGTTGTTCTGTTAATCTCTTCCAATCCGAAGAACGTGCATTATCCGATTACGCTTTACCAACACAGTGGATTGACAACAAATTTTTGATCCTATGTGTTACACTTTCCAAATGAATAAATCTATCGTTCTATTATTTGAAAGCCATCCACTTTGTTTTTACGGAATCTCAAATACTTTTGAGTAAACCGATAGGAGACGCCAAAATTAACAATACATTTTTATTAAATTTTGGACAAATTGATACAACTTATATATTATTAAGGAGAACACATTTTTATTGTGAAGTTGTTATTATTCAGAATATCGGTCTGTGATATTTTAAATACAAATTAAATGTATTAATTAGAAAGATATACATATAAAATCGAAATTTGTCGTCAACCCACTGTAT
Organism: Eubasilissa regina; assembly: GCA_022840565.1. Taxonomy (NCBI): domain Eukaryota; kingdom Metazoa; phylum Arthropoda; class Insecta; order Trichoptera; family Phryganeidae; genus Eubasilissa; species Eubasilissa regina. Next base: position 10,600,425 of record JAINEB010000020.1, on the reverse strand, counting down.
TGAAATAGCATAATATATATATATATATATATATATATATATATATATATATAATATAGCATAAGATTGGAGGAGATCTATTCGAATCTATAGGTTCGAATCCCGGTAGCAACAATAATATTATTCGATAAAATTGATTTTATATGCGTATCTTTCTAATTAATACATTTAATTTGTATTTGAACAGTAAAAATCCCATTAGATTAGTTAATACTTTACAATTTAAACGAAATAATTACTTTATAATTTTAATGTACTGACATTAAAATCATTGACAAATATTTACCATTATAAATTATTATAAATAGGGAAGACTCGTTTTGACCATTTTCAACTTAACCGAGTAAAATATTTTACATTTAAGCTTCCTCATGTTACTAATTTACCCTTTTCTCCTTACTCCGTAGGGGATTTATCATTCCATCTCGGTATTTCAACCCCTTTCTGTATATTTCTGCACAATTCATCCGATTACAGGCTAAATTATGTATGCTCGCGTCATACAAAACACTCCTCAAGGTTGGTGGGTACCCTATTTGTTTGAATGGTGGAATATTACATGATGCCATCAAAATTATGTACCAATGTTGCAGTCATGTTTTATTGCTAATTGCATTTACTGAGGAATGAGTTCTATTTTAATAAAATACATAGGAAATCTGTCTTGATCTATGAGTTAGTTAGTCCTATTTTCATAGCACAAGCGTTAAGCTTAGTTTGAATATAGTAAGAATATTGATGTGACATGTATTCCGTATACGTATCTCTATATTGTAAATATATTTTATTTTTTTAAAATACAAATTAAATGTACTAATTAGAAAGATATACACATAAAATCAATTTATCGAAAAATATTGTTGTTTCTACCGGGATTCGAACCTGGGTAGATGTATCAATTTGAAAAGTGTAACATATAAGTTCGAAAATTTATCGTCAATGTACTCTATTGAAGTAGCATAATCGGGTAATACATTTTCCACCGATATGAAGAGATCCAGGTTGTACGTATTACATTTTAACATTGATTACTTAATATTAATACCCTTTTACAGTAGCTTCGGTCTGGGTATTATGGCCAGCGGATCTGACCTAACTTATTTTTGAATTTTTCACTGAAAATATTATTTTTTCGGTTTTTTAAGTTCAGTTCCGGAAACACTGACAGTAGCCACATAGCGGCCACTATCGGCCCCTATACGGCCACTATAGCCAACAGCTTAACATATTTTGTTCTTTCTGGTAGTTTACAATATGTATATTGCAATATGTATGCTTGCAATATGTATATTTGCAATATGTACATATATTTGCAATATGTATGTTTGCTATGTGTCTATTTACAATATGTATATTTACAATATGTAGATTAATTAGGTCGTCATTACGACATATAATGTAGATACGTAGTTTTTTCATAATATGTATAATTTGATTTATTACGTATTATTAACATTAAATTAATTTTTACCATTTATAAATTGGTCACTCTGTAATTAATATAAGCTGTATGTACAATTACTTAATCTAGGTAGGTAACTACTTTCCATGTGTTCAATAATACTTTTATTTGAAACCAGAAGGTTGGTTTATTATCATCACTGACGGGTTTTAATCAAGTATATAAAATAATAATAATAATAATAATACACAAAGATAAGGTATAACAAATAAACTAAACAAAAGATAATTATTAATACGTGTTAACATAGAAAAAAATAAAATATATAAGTCAACACGATGACTTCATATAAAAAACATCTAAAATTCTACTAAGTTTTTCTATTAAATTTTTCACGTGACATACAAAAGCTTCAATGTTAATAACAATACTTAATAAATAAATTAAGATTTACACTTGTTACTAGGTTATCTATGTTAACTAAAAAATATACAATGTTAACTTTTTTTTAAGTAATGTACTTGTATATATAGGTACATTTAATTTTTTTTTTTTAATTTTTACAATTTTATATAATGTATGATTTACATAAATATGTTATAAAATTAAAGTTACATATTTTTGTGAATCGCTTACCTCTTCAAAAAAGATACTAGCTCTCATGCTTGGAGATGGAATAATAATTGTTCAAATTGTAATTACTTAAACTGTTCTGTATTTCATAAAAAAACATATATACAATTAATTTATCTATCTTATAGAATTGTACATAGATTTATGGTTGGATTATTGTATTTATCCTTTCATTTAAAGAAACAAGAGCGTCAAAGCTTCGCAAAACATAATTTAATACTACCATGCACCTTGTCAAAAAGAGCTCCAGAAAATATTTAATATCTAAAAATTATTACGACAAATCTACCCCGTTGAATAGAGAACTACAATTTTACAAGCATTACTTATGAACACGTGAATCAGATAAGTTTGAAACTTAACGGCCACGTCATGAAAAGGCTAATCGAAAAATAATTATTTTCACTTTCTGGAACTGAGAGCGACGTTCCTTTTTAGTAAGAGGCTTAGAATGTTCAAACTTGGGATGTAGGATTCAGTCACTATTTGCTGCTCTGTGATATTTGCAATTCTGAAATGATAACATAAACTGAATGTTTCTAAAGTACACATCCGGTTTCAAATAACAGCGGCAAATACGGCGAGTTCATTAAAATCATGTTCCGCATACAAGATATTTACAAAAATTAAAAAAAATATAGACACATTGTTTAGAAAAATATAAATAAACAATTTATAATTGTTAAAAAAATAGTTATAGACGTATTTTCCTTATTTTATCAAATGTATCGATCACATGGTATTGAACATATGCACAATAGTATCATTGATTGATTTTGCAGTTACTTCGTGGTGTAACATGTTAATTTAAAAAAAAAAAATATATATATATATATATATATATATATATATATATATACATATATGAATATATATATATATAGTCGTGATATAAATAAAAAAATTATGTGTGTATAGTACAAAGTGAAAATAAAAATTGTAGCGGTATTTTAAAAATTAATATGTAAAATATAATAATATTTTAAATACTTACATGGTCGTAGATATAGATTAAAATACTAATGGTATGAATTTTATATTAAGTAATCAGAGCTATATTTATTTCACACTTCGTATTAATAGTATAAATATTATTAATCACACTAACTAATTAATTTATTTCAAGTTAAACCAATCACCATCGTGAATAGGAAATATGTTAATACTCTTAAAACATTAATAGATTTTATAAAATATTTTGATCGGATTCACATATAATAATGTAATTGCAAAAAGAAAAAAAAATGTTGTGAATACTTTCGCATTAAGTAATTTAATTGAGAATATAAAAATATTTTAAAGGTGTTTACATCGAAAATTACATGTAACTTTCTCAGAAATGTTAAAATAAGAGTTAATAAATAAATAAATGTTAATAAACGTATTGCTGTTAAGTGACTAGTTCACTCACATGGTTAGATTAGCTAGAAAGATCACAAGATAGTATAATCTGAAAAATTGCAATAAAGCAGAAGTAGTAAAATACGTGTATCATATAATGTATATGCGGCATTTTATCATATCCACCAATAGTACGTAAGCATATGTAGATTTTTTCCAATAAAGCTTTAATACCCAAGAAAAAAATATTTGGGTGCCAAAACCAAAACACGCATCCCTTAAATATTTTTCAAGGATTCAGACTAAGTGTAGCATAAGCCTGACGTTATTTATTCCTGTAATACCAATGAGTATCATCCCTTCCGCCTAGCCCCCCACGCAGGGCGGAGTTTTCAAACTTTCATCATAAGTAGTTTTCTCAACTTAAAACAACGAAAAAATCTCGGTGGTATTAATTGTAAAGTTGAGTTTGCACAGTTTTAGTTTAGTTGAGAACAAAATAATATCCGTAGTTATATTTTTAAACAATGCAATTCAAGGAACACTTGGCAAAGAAATAATAAAAGCAGCTAGATGCAGTGGAACACTGAACGGGGCTCACTAAAACGGGTACACGATTGTAGTGTACTACAGGGTTATCCAATAAATGTGATAGAATTTAAAATAAGAATAATTTTCTTCTTTCTCGGCACTACATACTAGAGTGGAATTTGGCCTCCTCCGTAAGTGATCTTCATCGATTTGTTGTCCAATTCCCAGACCCTCCCATCCTGCTCCAGTCGGCAAACTCAACGTGCACTTTGTCAATTTTATGGTCGACATAATCATCCATCTGAGCAAACGATTTGTTATTCTATTTTCTATGGGGATATGTAAAGTCACTTGTTTATGCTAATAAACCACCAACAATTAAACAATAAGAAAATAATAAAACTCAATGTGTTATTGTTGAAATTGCACTAAATATATGTGAAAGAGTGGCAAAAAATTGGATCCTAACAATGCATTGTATCAAACGTAGTCGTGGTGCATGTTTGAATGAAATTATATTCCATTGTTAATGGCATCGAATGATCTTTCAATCAAAAAAAAATCATTGATATCGTACCTGGTTTTTAAAATTTAATTCCATTTTAAAGTTTTATCACAGTTGTTGGATAACCCTGTACTAAGGGATTATATTACTGTATTTTAATGCAATACGTGTGTTTACGCGCTTTATACTTCGATAGGTAGGCCTGATATAAAATTTTGAATATGTGTGTTCTATTTGTGTAGATTTGAATTTACAGAAAACAAAAGCGATGCTGCTTCTGGGAAAAGAGTCATTGTGATTCGGACGGACTTTTTACGGCGGCAATAATAAAACTTTTAGTGTATATAATTTCGGATTAGCGGTTGTGTGAAGGTGTGAACGTGGCTGACCAGCATATTTGCGGACCATCAAGCTACAAGGATAGCGACGTCGGCTTCAACCAGCACAGGTTCGCAAAGGTTTGTGTAATTTGAATTTACATAGATTGAATAACTGTATTCATCATTACCAATAGAAAACCCAGAACTAGCTATCGAAGTATTTACGGAAACAACGTGACTACGGAAATAATGTATTGGATTAAGATATATTCGATGAAAGACTTAACGTGAATTATTAAATGACTTAAACAATTTTAAAATTTCTGATAGTACTGTGAACGTATGCCATAAATATTCTGGGTCGACCTTCTTCTTCTTCTCTTCTTCTTCTCGTGCCTCATCCGTTTAATGGTCAAACTATTGCCTCAGGTTTTTCAACTATAATATTCTACTTCTTCCAGGGCTCCGACTTCCAGCAATCTTTCCCTGAATTACAAGATTCCAGATATGGGTGTCTCATTACATGTCCGAGATATCAAAGTTTTTGGATTATTATTGTTTTTTTTTTTCACATTTATTTAGGATTGACTTTTTATTTTCTTTTTTTATTAATATTAAAAATATAATACAATTTCAATAATCAGTGGATATATATATTTTAACATTTGTTTCTTCTCTGTGAGAGTAAGACTCGTGTATAGAGGAGTATATTCGAGTTAATTTATGTTTCAGTTAGTTGTGTACATATTTTTTTTACTTCAGTTACAAATTTATGATAGTGCGTAATTTTTCTAATTGTGATTGGGAGATTGTTAAAAAAATTGACACCCTGATACATATATTGATTTTGAGTTGCGGTATATTTTAGTTTTAGGATATCAATTTGATCTCCGTATCTTGTAGATCGGAATTCACTTCTAAAATTTAATTGATTTTTAATTTTGAAAATTTGAATTATTGAATTTTTTTTGTATATGTCTACTATTTTTGGTATACTTGGATAGTTTTTTTTTTTTTTAGAATAATTTTTATTATCATTTTTTGAGTGATTTCTAATTGTGACATTGAAGTTTTATACGCACCTCCCCACTTAATATTCTAAATATATATAATATAATATTTTAAACTTTTTCATCCGAACCATAACATCTTCATTCGTAACTCTATCCATCCAGCTTCTTTAAAATAATCTTCTGTAGATTCACATCTGAACTGCTTCATCATTCGTCGCCTTATCATTCCTTCGGTTAGTATCAATGCTTTTATTACAAAAAATATCAATAAATATGTACTAAGCAGTATTGAAATATATAAGACAGAAGGCAGCGGAAACGAAGAAAGATAATATAATATATAGGCTGCATAATCTCATAGTTATTCAACATCCAAATTATCGATGATTTTTTATAAGATAGATAAGCTTACTGCGGTTTAGTCACAAGCCTTGGATGGAAGACAATATACGAAAAAGTATTGTGAATAATATCACATCGCTGCAGGAAACATAGCAGTTATTATAAAACTAATTAGTATACGGAAATAGAAAAATCAGTACTGCCAACCACAATAATATTTCGGATAAGGTATATCAAGCATCGTAGTAAAAGTATATAAAAAATTGAAAAAGATAGCTAAAATAGATCTATCTGTCTATCTATGATGGATCTGGATCTGAAAAAAATCCAGATTATAATATAATTAATATTAAACACAAGAGTCCGCGTATATAAATAAATAACTTTTTAAGAAGGAAAAACATTGGTTGAATTTACTATTATTTTTGATTGTTGATTAACTGTATGTTTTCCTAATAAATAAATTAAATTGAATAATAATATAATTCAACTAGTGAACGAGGAGATACAAAAGTCAACAGTTGTATATTTTAAGAAGGAAAAACGGGAGAAGTTGGATTTATTGGAAAAATTTTTTTGGCAATCAATATATTATATTTATACTTAATAGCTTTGTGAGTTTCGATAGCAAAGGTGGTTAAGCAAAGACCAGATTAGGATAAAAATCAAAAATGGATACGTGTTTTCATAGAATTACATTAGGATATATAATAAGAAAATTGTCAGATGTTTAATGCAAATCATTCGTAAATTTATATTGTATTTTATTCTAAAATTATATCGCAGAGCGAACGCTCAGTGCCGGCAAGCGGAGTGCAACTAAGTCAGTTAGGTGGGACGAACTTGGAATCCGTGCGTGTGGGTTCCTGTTCGTCGTGGGCATGCGCACAGTATCTGCAAGGATATAGACCTCTGGTGGATGCGTCGAGTTGTTAGAAAGAAATACACATTAAAATATGCACAGGAATGAGTCAGATAATTTATTTATTCTGTTTGTCATCTGTCAACGGAAACATTTTATAAACCGCCGTGAATATTCATCTTATGATCATTTTATTGCGCTTAGTTTTGCTGCATACATTCTGAAATATTATAAGTCCCGAATTCCCGCAGAACCGCGAGTAAATTCTTTCCCCCGAAAGTAAAAACGTCAGTACAGTAGAATTGTAAACATGGAAAGTTTGCATAGCACTGCAATAGGAGTTATGACCTAGCAGTAAACTACCCGTTGCCTTTGTTTGGGGAGGGAAAATAAATAAATTTTATTACGTTTATTGTTTTAGTGCCTTTTATTCACCCTCGCAACCCCAACCGAATATTTTCCGGCAGAGGGTGCATGCAGTTTCAGGCATTGGAATGGTTTGCAGGTAGGAAAACCCATTTTACGTGGATTGTATGGAGGATGTTGAAAGGAAGTAAAGGGATTATGGTGAAGATTAAACTAAAAACTGACAAAACGAATTAAAACAACTTTAGAAACATATTTTTCATACTACTGATGCCGTTGCAAATACTGTAGTGTGAATGTTAAGGAACGTAAACGCCTCAATCATTCGGCCTAGACTCATTTTAATAACGGAATGCCTACATAATATATAATATATGAATAATAGTAAGATTTTGGTCTGTCTTTAGCGAAGTGAGATTTTTAAAAATATATCTGTTTCCATTTCATTCCATAAACCGAGAACATACGTTGTATCAAAACGTCAATAATTATAAATAATATTTATTATTCATATTGTTCACTGTCTCTACTTTGTGGTTAAGACTTAATTTAAGTAACTATGCTATATTCGATACTAATATACCTGTGTATTTGTCATTGCGAAGGTACAGTGGTATCCATACTAGTCGACGTTTAAGTAATCAAAATGGTTAATACTAATTTACTTGTTTAAATTAATACAATTTGAGATATGATTTTCCGATTTGTAAACAAATTGAAAAAATAACTAATCACGTTTATAATAACGCTAATGATTAATTATTTTTTAATTTGATTAAATGAACGAACTATAAATTAATTCAATTTTATTATGTTTTACACAAATTATCATAACAAAATTGTCATTGAAAAAATGCAAAAAATAAATCTTTTTTACTGCCTGTAGAGTGCAATGCTATGGAAACTCAATCAATACTTGCAATTATTCCAGTCTACTAGATTTAGAGACCAAATTGATATTCTAGAAATAAAATATACCGCAACCCAAAATCACTATCTTTATCAAGCCGTCAATTTTTTTAACAACCTTCCCATCACAATTAGAACAATTACAGACTACAATCAATTTGTATCTGAAGTAAAAAATATATGCACAGACTAACTGAAACATAAATTATCTGGTATACACTCCTTCTCTACACGCGAGTTCTACTTTCATAGAGAATAAATAAATGTTATATAAAATATATATATATATATATATATATATATATATATATATAAATATAACCTACTGATAATTCTAAAATGTATTATATTTTCTAATATTGAGATAAAAAAATAAAAAAGCAATCAAAATTTATTATTTGCATCCTATTTCATTTTTGTAGTTTACTTTTGAGTTAAATATATGCATTTATTTCAATAGCTGACAAGTTATATGATAACATTATATATACATACATTAGGAAAATATATGAATAACATTAAATGTACATTGGGAAAATAGTATAATAATTTATTGGATTAAAATAATAATATTTTATAATTAAACTCCATACCTTTAGACATACTGAAACCGTTCGTAAGCGTAATTCGTTAAATAATATAACCGGAGTCGTTGAATCTAAAATTATTTTGATTGAATTATGTATTTATAAAACATCAAATACTTATTTTTACCATAAATTTAAAGCTTCAATAAATACGAATAAACATAATTTTAATCATAATAAGATTCAGTTATTTTGAACGATTAATATATTATAGTAAAATTTGGCGAAAATGTAGAAAATTCTGGATTAAATTTCGGGTATCAGCTATATGTTTTCGACAGATAGATTTATTATTTGTATCTTTCTAAGTGATATATTTGACTTGTTATAATTAAGTCTTTCTGATAAATGTTCAAAAGTTCGCTTGGTAATTTTCAAATTTGGTCAAATCACCTTTTTTACGAGTGAGAAAATGGGACATTTAATGATTTTAGGATAAACTCACTATTTTTTTGGCGGCGAAAACATGTAGTCTATCCGATCACCTTCACAATGTACCTTATACCAATGAGATTCAGCAAGATCGTAAGATTGGTGATTGCTTGAAATGGATTTGGCACTGTTTGAAAAAAAACCTGTCTAGATTTGTCCACATTATAAATTATTCCTATATTAGAAAGATTTTTTTTTAAATTTGCTCGATTTGAAAATCACATAATGTCAAACACTCTCAATGTCAAATGGGGTAGGAAAACGGGATATAGGAAGAGTGGTATGAATTTGGTATAGGGACAAAATAATAAGGGCTTAAGGATCAACCAGGAAGCACAACTTACCTAGATTTTCTTGCTGTACTCGCAGCTCTCTTTTGTCTCTAATCAGGAAACTTTTTTGATGATTAGAACGAAGTACAATGTATTACCCAATGGTGATTGTTAATTTTCGGCACACACTGCGAGAAAACCGAAACACAATAGCGACAGTAACTGTACAATCAGATCAGTGTAACGAGCACATAGCAAGACGTTGGATTCTTGACAGTTCATAGACAACACACATAAAAGGTCGTGCTCTGTGGTAAGAATAAAGAGAGGAAGGAGGCAGATAGGTATAGTAAAACTAATGGAGCATCTACACGCGAACGGTGACCGGCGATCTAGTCCTGTCATAGATATCGAACACCGCTTTTGAAAATAATCTCTTATATTATATTATATTAGTGTCTACAAGCGAAGCTGTATGAGAGCACTTGAAATACTTTAACAAATTTATGTACGTATTCGGATACGTAAGTGCGTAATTTACGATGAAATGTATGTCCCGTACTTCTCTCCTGAATTTATCCCTACGCGTCGCGGTCCTGTCGTCCCGGTATATTCGGAAAAAATATGTAGTTTTCCTTAACAGGTGCACGTTTCTCCTTATCTTTTTATCCGTCTTTTCTCTATTCGTTTTCTTTTTGATCTCTGAATATTCAAAGTCCTTTGTAAAAAAATGTGTGCTGGTTGATATTTTCTTTTATAATTTGATAAAATTCCTTGTTGTTGGCTTCTGAAGGACTATTTTTTGCTATCTTTTTAGGTTGAGTACCCATCCAGGGAGTGGGCTGCGAGAATTTTTTTTATTTATTTATTTATTGACGTCATTTTTAAATTTATTTTCTTGTCTCGGGTTGTGGATTGTTCGAACAAGTCATTTTTTAAAGATTTTAATTATATTGCAAGTAATTATTGTGAATGGAAATTGTGTAATTTTGAAAATGTATAACAAATTTTAAATTTAGCCTAGTAAAAAAGTAGGTAAAAAAATAAATAGGTAAGAAATACTCGAGTCAAAAAAATCTATTTCTTCGACGGTACAAAATGTTATATGTAAATTTGCTTTCAAACTATTTGCAGTATAATTCTGGCAGATAGAAAGATTGAAGAATGATTGTTTTTTTGATTTGAATAAATAAACGTTTTGAGTAGAAATACAATTAAGTAAATTTAAGAAAATTTATGTCAGTAAATATTTAATAAAAAATGCACACGGAATTATTGTTGTAGCATTGTAAATAAATTTATAAAACACCCTTTATTTTATTGAAATGTACAAACAAGAAAATTATTTATACTTCATTTTGTCTTTATACCTTCCGAGGAAACTGTTTAAACAGAAATCATTAATCTTTCAGACAGTTGCTGCAGAAGTTATAAATCAACATAGTATAATTATTTTTAGATATTTTCCACTACTCCGAAGTATTTATTACATTTTATTTATTAATGTATTATTTTTAATATAAATTCAAGCCATTATAAGGTATTCTCGTTGTAATATTCTCAGAAGAAAATATAACGTATATAGGCTAGTGGGTACTTCACATATTCATTTTAGACACATATTTTTCTCGTTTACAAGATATATTTATATAATTTTTTACACATATTAGTTAAGACTCAAGTCTCCAAATATTGTTTCTCTCTTAATGTATTCTAAGCAATTTATGATCATTTCATCAAATAAACTCTTTTTGATACATTCATAAAATTAAATAAAAGTTAACAACCAGTTCATAAAAGGTCGTTTTGAACGTCAACATTGAAAACTGATATGTAGAATAGAATATAAAACTACAATATCTAGAAATAAAAATAACATAAAAATACAAAGACTTAAAAATAATTAATCAAAATATAGAAATAGGTTTGAAGCTTTCGAGATGTGGTGCTGGAGAAAGATGAAAAGAACAAGCTGGACCGAGAGGAAAGAGGTCCATAATATAAACAATTAATAATTAATGTGGCCAGTGGTTGTATATATTCTTATGGCCCTATACACGAATTTGATTTTTAAGAGATTTTCGACTTGAAACAATATCTGAGATAGGGATTTTATTCTCACGAGATTTTTTGGAGGCAGAGATTCGCCATCTTGTTCCTTACTACAAGCTTGTTACGTACATCAAACGTCAAATGTAATTTTCGTTCGTCAGTTGAGTGATTTTAAACATTTCCAGTGACAGTTAAAATTGAATAAATTTTTTTACTTTAACGCCTTATATTAATGTTAATGTTTAATTACTTATTTGTACATCTGTCAAATCAGATTGAACATTGATTGTGTTCATATGTTTGAGTTTTTGTCTCTTTCTACCGATCTCGAGCTGATCTCTGAGTTTATCTACAAATCAAAATCTTAACACGATGTATTTCAACCAAATCTCATCGTATCTTCTTTCGTGGACACGGATCTTTAGATACAATGCATGTGAAGGAAGAAGACACGAAGAAAAGCCCAGACATATACTTTTTTTACTAAATAATAAAATGGTGAATACGTGTACCTAAAGACAACTCTTTGATAAGATCCAAGGCAGAGACACATGGTGAGAATTGCAATGACAAAAACACAGTTGTTTAATATGAAAGAAGAAAAATAATAAGAATTATTCTAAAAGAAACCCATTTTTAATAAATCACATTTTTCTTTTACATATCCTTCAACCAATACGATCCAAAGAACAAATAATCGCACGAATTCGCAAAAAATGTCGTAACGCAGAAAACCCATCATGTAAAGACATTGGAAAAACCTTTTCTTTTATTAGATTCGGAAATATTGAGTCGTCATTGTGACATAAACTTGGGATTACTTGTATTCAGCAGTAATATTCCGAAGCGTGACCTTCGTTTTGGCCGAATTTACATGGCCACCTGGGCGCGGAGCCAGAACCTTCCGCATTTCAAGAAAAAACTACCCTAAATTTCGTCTCGTTACCACAACCATATTCTTTTATGAAAATATTACTCGCTAGGTGGTACGAAATAACCTGATATCTATTTAAATACGAAATAGTATAAATGTAACGATCGCACTGGAACGATTTTATTTCACATATGGATACCTTGGAGCGCTCTCAAAATACCGGAGGAAAGCATTAAATTCATGTTTTTCTTAGGACGAACAAAAATTTTCGTAACAGTTTCGTTTTGCTGCTGAAGTTTTAAAAAAGATTGCTATTTTTTAAAAAAACGCCATTTAATTATTTTCTGGTTCATTGCTGCAAGTGTGCCTTCTCCGAAAACTATTTTATAATAGTTTAATATCGTTTTTTTTTATTACAACTTTCTTAAAAATTAACAATAAATAGAATAGTAGAATCTGCTAATACCAATAGCTACACGTGCTTCAATAATTATATCATAGTTCAGAGCTGTTTCAAAAGAACAGGTAAAGATGATATAAAAAGCATAAACGGAACATATTTATTCGGTAAATTTATTTAGTAAATTACTAGGAAAATTTAATCTGAGATTACAACATGAATCGGGCACACTGTGCTGCTAGAGAATTACGTACACATCGGAATTTGGATGAATAGGCAACGACGTCATCTACTTTTCCAAAAAAAAATAGGTTATAATAAATTAAGTTGATTTTTTCTCAAACAAACTAACTTTAAGGAAGACATAAGAAATATTTGATAAAAAGTCTATAACCACTCGTTAATGTATAATATATTACAGCTATTATTAAATTTATTAGTCGTTGTAAATATGTAAAATAATTCACCTTATGATATTCATTATAGTTAATTATGCCCTAAAACTTTTAAAAGTCCAAACTTAAGTTTAAAACAGTACCTTTATATTGAACATTGTATTTTTTACTTTTTTCTGTAGTTGAATTAGTGCATTATTTTAGTTTTTATTGTAGCTATGGTGATTATTTAATAAATAGTGGTTTAAACAACGTGTTTTGTTTTAAATACTAATTAAATGTATTAATTATAAAGATATACATATAAAATTAATTTTATCTAAAATTATTTTTGTTGCGCTACGGGATTCGAACCTGGATCTCTTTTCCAATCCTGCGAAGGTACATTACGAACTATGTTACAGCGCCAGTATTTTTGACGACAAATTTTCGAACCTATGTGTTACACTTTTTCAAATTAATACATCTGTCGTTCCATTATTTGAACATTTGGCGCTAAAAAATATTACAATATATTTTGATAAAATTGATTTTATATGTATATTTTTATAATTAATATATTTGATGAGTATTTAAAATATCACTGACATATGTTCTGAATAATTACAACTTCACAATAAGAATGTATTCTACTTTTAAAATTAGCAATATTAACTTCGTGGTTAAGATTCATATTTTTTTTTATTTATTATCTTAGTTTAATAACCACAATTGAGTTTAAAAAACATCTACCGGTTTCGGAAAACATCTTTTCCTTCTTCGGGATATGTCAAAACTAACTAAAAATATAGCATTGTTTTTCTATTTATCCAGAATCTATTTTTAAATTTTTTTTAAAAAAACAACAATTATTTAAAAAGTAAATTTAGTACCTAACTCAAATTACTGCTCAATATAAATTTAGTCGAATAATTTTTAGGAAAAAATTTTAGAATAGGACTCGTAGTTAAATTTAGTTGGCTGTTTAGAATTTCCTGATTACTTTTACATGCTTTATTTATCTCCAACGATTCCAAATTATTTAATTTGTGACCTACACCATTTATATGCAAAATTGACAATCCCAATTTTTTATCAAAACCATGACTATTTTCTATCAAATGATTAGCAAATTCTGAAAACCCACTATTGTTCAAACATCTCAAATGCTCCTTTACTCTTATATTAAAATTTCTACCCGTTTTACCAACATAAAATGCAGCACAATCCTTACAACTAAGTTTATAGACGCCAGAATTGTTAAATTTATCATCCTTGTCCTTAGAATTTATGAGTAAATTTCCTATACTATTATTTGTGTAAAATGCTGGTCTAATATCTCGTGGTAGGTGTTTAGATATTTGTTTCGAAAAGTTATTTATGTATAAAATCCTACGCCAATTATCATTATTATCATTATGTTTCATCTGTGATTTATATAAAAACTGATTATTATATTCTTTTAATTTATTTTTTAAAATAGTGTCTATCAAACATGTATTATACCCATTATTAACTGCTATTTTTTTAATTGTATTCAATTCAATATTAAAATTGGATGTTGACATAGAAATAATGACTAAACGATGTATCATGGAGTGGAACCCTGAATGTTTATGTGATAATGGATGATTAGATTCATTGTGTATGATAGTATCTGTAAAAGTTGGTTTTCTAAAAATTTTGAACTCAATTTTATTATTATTTCTAATCAATGTTAGATCCAAAAAATTTAGGGTAGAATTATTTTCCATTTCTAATGTAAATTGTATTTTATTATTAAACGAATTAATTAAATTTAGAAATGTAGTTAGTTGACGTTGTGAACCCGACCAAATACACAATACATCATCCACATACCTTTTCCATAACAAAACATTATTTAACAAAGAAGAATCACAATCAAAAATTATTTTCTCCAAATCATCTACAAAAATATCTGCTATTAGTGGACTTGTGGGTATATTTTTAGTTAGTTTTGACATATCCTGAAGAAGGAAACGGTTTTTTCCGAAACCGGTAGATGTTTTTTAAACTCAATTGTGGTTATTAAACTAAGATAATAAATAAAAAAAAATAGAATGTATTCTCCTTAATAGTATAATATGTTGGTAAAGTTTAAAATCACTGTGCAGGTACAACGTATATTTATTTATTTTATTTAATACTTTGTGCTATGAAAATTGGACTAACTTGTTGATCTCCTAGAATGAGATTTGAACTCCCGACCATTATATGAGAGTCTTCAACATAGGGACCAACAAGCACGTCAAAATTTTATAATATAATATTATGACACAAAACATGACATCCATCCAATCAATGATATATAAATAAATATCACTGGGATAAATAACACTATCGCAATGATGTTCTTACTCGTATACTACAGAGAGAAGTCTTCTTAATACTGTGGTAGATTTCTGTTCACTTGCCAATAAGAGAAAAACCGAATCCGTCCGTTATCTGCTCCCTGTGCGGGCCTTGCTTTCCGGCTAAAAGGAAAGCCACCCTTCGGACAAAGGCGGCGCCCTTTATATTCCGTTTCCGCACTTCCGCTTACCCGCGGCGACCCAACTAGCGCATAAAAGAACACAGGGGTAACAAAAATATGTACATACCCTTTTACGTGTTTTAAATGTTGAATCTTTACATTTTATTAAATTATAATATCAAGTGAAATCTTATAAAATATGGAATACTTATACTATAAAATTTATTTCGTATTTAACACAATATATTAAAGTATTAAAAAATGTATTCGATCTCATCTTGGCTGATTTATTTTTCAAGATACCATACATGGTACGTAACATTTTTACTGAATTTATAATACGTATTTTTATAATATATACTTTTTAATATATAATTTTTATATTATAAAATACGTATTTTTTTTAATAACATCGTATTTTTATTTGTGATATTGGGTTTATTAAATACATAGTTTCTTGATAATTTAAACAATTAGACATATCAAACTATATTATTTATACTTTATACCCTTTAAGTGATGCATGTATCTAATATCTATAGAAATTGAAATCGTTATTTCATCCAGTTTTACTAAGCTAAACTAATTTATTATTATATCGAATTACATTCGTACCCTTTATCCAACTTTTTTCAATTCAAAAAGTTTTTTTTGTTATTACTATATTTTTTACATTGTACATAAAAGCACAACTATTAAAATTTAAAGTTTTAAAATATTAATAACAGGAGTATTAACGCGTATCCCTTTTAATAGAGAAATTAATGTTATATATTTAAGAAGGGTTGGTATTATTAAGTGGAATATTTTTTAATATCAGCACTCAGAATGCAATTATAAAACCAACTCCAATAATCCTGGATAAGAAAAATATATTCCATAGGTACCTTCATTGATTTAAGAAAGGCATTCGATAAATCCAATAAAATCTATTATAGGTTAGAATTCACGGAATGGTGATATCACGGTTTCAACGTTATTTACACAACAGACAGCAATTCGTAAAAATAAAAATAGTCCATGTACCTATGTAACGCCCCAACATCGGCTTTCGGAATTCCTCAAAGAACAGTATCAGAATCTTATTCCACCATCATATATGTAAATAAAATACAGGAATTTCCATTTGTTGGAAACATAATATTCTACGCTGATGATTCTTTATATCAATGAGATTTTCTATTAATATTTTTAATCATACCGGCGGATGCAAATTATACTCTCTGTATATGTACACACAATTTTCACATCATTTAAACTTATAGATCGTCTCAGGCATATTTTTATTAAGTCTCGAGCCATCGATACTTGTATACGTATTTACCTCACTAATTTGAGTCTCATGACCAATATTGTTCCCTAACTAACTTTATTAACTACACTTCCTAATATAAATATAAATTATTCTTAATATTGTTTACTATGTATGTATATTAATTTATTAACAACAAAAGTTTTTAAACAAGTGGAATTATATTGAAAAATATATGCCTTTGAAGCCTTAAATTTTTATTAAAAAAACATGATGGTAGTCATATTTCTATCAGTGTTAGTTTCCTGATACGCCAAGGCGCACCCCTGAACATAACCTAGGCGCATCCTCGAATCCGGTATCGGTACATCCTGGTATCCGACTATGCGAGTAACCCCAGGATTGGGAAACTTTAATCCCGTCTGTAATCACCATAAATTACAAGATGCGACTTTTGCAACCCTCAAAGACGCTGGATTCAATGGATTGTTAAGATGTGATGACTTCAAAAATTTCCTGAACAGAGGGTTGCCATGCCTACAGGAAATTGTTTTCTGCTTGTGCCTAAATTTCCTCAACTTCAAGAGATGCGCACCAATACTTTGTGTCATATTATTTGATCAAAATATTAAGAAGAAATCAAAATCTGAAATTTAAATAATAATACTACCTTACGTATCACGATGTATTAAATAACAATAAAACTAGATTATTAAGGAAAACACATTATTATTGTGAAGTTGTAATTATTCAGAACATAGGTCTGTGATATGTTAAATACTAAATTAATGTATTAATTATAAATATATACATATAAAATCAATTTTGTCGAAAAATATTGTTTTTATCAATATTCTAATTCTGGCGTCTGCAGTCGGCTTATTCAAAGGTATTTGAGATTCTGTAAAAATAATGTAGATGGCTTTCAAATAATGGAACGACAGGTGTATTAATTTGAAAAATGTAACATATAGGTTCGAAAATTTGTCAAGAAAAATACTGGCGTTATAGCACAATGGTAGTGCACTTCCCTGGATTGGAAATAGAGATCCAGGTTCGTATCCCGGTGACGCAAAAACAATATTTTTCGACAAAATTGATTTTATATGTATATATTTATAATTAATACATTAATTTAGTATTTAAAACTAGATTAATTTGATAATTAGACTTATGGGATCCCGCGTTTATTTTTTAATAAATTATATTTAGATTTTTTTAGCACAGTGCTGTCGCTAATAATTTAGAGAGTCCTGATTTTAATAATATAATATTTCACATTATTTTCAATTTGTTGCTTGTAACTAAATATTATTTTTTGCAATATTTTTAGCACCCCTTCTTAGAATGAAACGCTGATTTTAAAATTATTATTTATATTATTCATTATTATTCAAGACTAAGTAGTTAGCAGAAGAGATCCTGAAAGATATACAACATACAGGCTAAATAATCTAAGGTAAATGGTTCGAAAAATTCACAGTCCAACTATTTCGAGCTGTTGCAAATTATACCATGATCGTCAACATGATCTTTAACGTGAAAAGCATTAGAAGAAGATGATTTAATTATGAAGTTTTCTTGATTTTAAACGAATGAAAATGGTTAAGCTGGCAATGATACTTTCATTGAATATGTTATAAAATTATTGAATTGTAATTAAAAATTTACCTAATATCATTGATTTATTTGGCAGTTATTTCGTGGTGTAACTTTTTTTTTAATTTTAAAAAATATGTAATTTTTATTTTCACCTTGTACTACACACATATAAACACACTTTTGTGAATTGTATCACGACTAGTTACTGGAAAAGCAGTCCTTCCCATATACAGGTGTAAATTGAACCAAAATTAAATACAGTTGGCTATTGGGGCGGTGGGACACGTGAGGGTGAGAGTGGCTTTATTGTTTCTAGGAAACAGATAGGATTAAAATTAAAATGTTACACCATGTAGTGACTGCCAAATTAATTAATGATATAAAAGATTCTTCCACTGAACGTGTCATCAAATTATTCAAAAATAGTTAATTAATCTCTAATTAATTAAATAATTAAAATCTGTGTAAAATATATGTAACAAACTGTATTTTTTTAAATCTACAATATTATAAAATTCGGGGTACATGTTTATCTTTGAAGTACTTTTTGATAGCATTGATTATTTCTTTGTTATCATTAATGTTCCTGATGTTTTCGGGTAAACTGTTAATTTTTTTTTCCGGTGTTGTGCAAGTGACGTGAAAAAACAATATTTTTCTTTAGTATTTGAATAAAAGAATTTCTTTTAATAAATCACAAAATGTTGGTACTTTGAATTCTATGAAAAGTAATCTTGTCGGATAATCTTTTGATTTTTTTAGTATTACTTTATTATTTATTTTATATGTTCAATTACAACTATTGAATCAATGCTGTTAGTCAACGTTTACCCGCACACTACTAAGTCTTCATCTATTTCAATGGTTCGGTTTCTTAGTTTACGTAGGTATCCTATGTTTTTCTAGACAAATACCAACAGTAGAAAAAATTTACGGGGATTCTTGTAACCCCTACTATGATTTTAGTGATTTCATTAATAAATTTGACCAAAGTACTTCTTACATATTTTCGTACAGCAAAATCTCATCAGAAAAAAAGTACAAATTATAAAGATTATAGACAACTATTTAAATGGAAACTGAAATTTGATAGTAATTATTACACGACACTTTAAAATCTTTTATACATGACGTAAGTGGTTGTGAATGTTTTTATTTTAAAGTGAATGTCAAAATATATAAAAAAGTAGTATGTTAAGAAATCACTCAGAACTTCGCAGTATATTCAGTGTAAAAAAATTATTTACATATAAAATTACCACTTAAAAAAGTAGGAATGTAAGGTTACGTGAAAAAATTCCAGTGAATGTTTAAATAAACTTTATATCCATCGAGATTTACGAAAACGGTCGTAAAAACCATTTTTCGGGGAAAACAAAGGTAAGCGTTTGATCCTTCAGAATTTTCATTGCCTCGGGTAAGGGTGGACTTAGGGGTTGTGGGTGAAAAAAACACGGAAAAAAGAAAGGACGTCGAGAGAAAACGAACAAATCTCTACATGTATCATGACGCTATATTTCTGTTAGTAATAAAACAAAAATGTAGGCTTTGGTTTAATCTTCTGTGCGGAGAATTGCGGTAAGACTATTTAAGTATGTAAGTAAATGGACATTAAAGATTATTATGCTTATACGTAAAATAAAGAAAATACTGTCTAAATAAGGGAGTGTACCGATGATACTTAAGGTTGGGGTTGTAACATAACAGCCAACATACGACGAGCGTGCTATCCATTTTCTTGAACTCCACTAAGCGAAAATATTTATTGTGACACGTGTTCAGTTCGTTGTGTGAAAATTACAACAACTTATAATAAATGACACAGTAGGTATTTTAAAGTAGTGAATTTAAAAAAATATACATTTCAATAACATTAAAGAGAATTTGATTAAATGTATTTAATATGACGAACCACCTCCATATTATCAGCCATGTGTTCATGTTTCTTTATTATTCGCCTTGGTTAGATATTCTGGAATGTGCATTTGGACAGTAATAAGTATATGCATGTTGGCGGAACAGAGATACTTATTTCTTACCAGAGTTACACTGAAAACATTGAATGATGGTTTACATTAATTGCAGAAAGCAAAGTATAAAGAAGAATAAATAGTCTGCGTGGAGTATCCAGCGTTGTGCAAGGCCGACCCGCTGGTAGACTGCACGTTGCGCCGCGCAGGTGTCGTCATATGGTGTTAAACTGTGTCCAGCTCACCATAATGCCCAGTGTTTACGGATGAGTCGTTTATAAGATTTTTGACTTGAGACAATTGGGATGTGGATTTTATTACCATGAGATTTTTTGTAGGCAACTCTCAGTCATTGTTTCCCCGAGTACACACCATGTTTCAGAGAGTCGGCGTCTCATGCCTCACTTCACTTATGTCAAACGTCAAATATCAATCCATTGACCATTGATGTTCTGTTCATCAGTTGAATGAATTAAAATCACCCCATCAGATAAAATGGAATACTTGTTATTTAATGCCTTCTGTTAGTCTAATACTTTTTAGCATCAATAGTGTGGGAATCTACGGTTCTTAGGTTCTACATTTATGCGTTCGATTTTGTATTTTGCCTCTATCTACCAATCTCAAACTAATCTCTAAGTTTATCTTAAAAGCTAAGATTAAAATCTTAACACGTGCGTCTAGTAAATTTTGCTCTCCTCGATACGGACTCTGATCTAGTGAGGTGGGTAGGGATCAGATTAAATGCTTAGATAATAATGAATAAATAAATAAAATCGTAAATGTAAAATTGGTGACTTAAAACTTATGTACACAATGTATTTTATATTCATTGGTATATTCTACAAAACATACTTATTATATATAAGTCAACACTGAATCATAATATGTACCTACCTCAGAAGTATGATTACTAAGTTATTTTGTTAATAGTTTTGAGGTTCAACTCATAAATTTAGATGAGATAAATATGCCTCATTCTGTAGACATGCTCTATAACATCATCATGAAAATATTAGCACTAGTATCTAATTATCTTACATTAATTACACAATCTGTGAATACCTAAAATTCAAACTAAATTATAAAATGTTCCCGTATTATAAATATTATTTTAATATTATTTTCTTTGTGTATGGAATCTAAGTATATCTCTTAAAATATAATATATAGATAATTAAAGTATTATGAAAATGAAACAGTGACAGAAAATTATCTCAATGTTACTTATTTTCTGAGATAGGGAACAGTAGATTTGGAACATAGATTATTCCCGGGCGAGAAAGCCTACTTTTGCGGGATACTGGATTTGCACGGATGACTGGATTCGCCCGGGATGGCTGCTAGATTTTTATTTGGATAATTTATATTTTTATCGCATACGTAATATATTTGTATAAACTGCCCGATGCCAAAGGCATATTTATACAATAACTGATTATTAAATAACAAGCTGAATTTTTATTTATTAAACATTTAAAGTACGAAAACGCGTACATTTTGTTATTAATTAATACATAATATTTATTAATCAATATATATTAAATTAAAAGAAATTTTCTCCTGTATTCAATCATTCAATTCTACATTTTGGCTGATCTAAACCAAATTTTGGTCATTTACTCCTTAAAACCCAATCAATACTTCAGCTGGATAGATCTATTCTGAATGCGGCAGCACGGATAATGTACGGATCTTCTAAATTCTCTCACATAACATTTTGCTTGAACTGCTTTGGCTCTGTTTTTCACAAAGAGTTGAATTTACATTATGCTAGTTGATATACAAGGCTACACATAACGTGATGCTTCTCTATCTTTAATAGCTCTACTTTACAGCCAATATGAATGGTAGACGTCAAACTTTAAGGTCAGCCTCTATTTCGGCCGCAGGAAGGGTTGTTGAACCGACCAGCCATTGCCAGAAGAAATTTATTGAACGGGCATTTGAAATGGCATTCGCAAATACGCGGAACTCTTTGCTTTCCGTTATAAAGAATAGTGCATCAGAGATTTTATTTAAAAAAAGACCTAAACGCAACTTTAAAAATAATTAAATCCATTTTTTTATCCCATTTCTGAAAAATTATAGTACGTAAAATTAAATGCCTGACTTCTTAAATAAATAAAGCAGATTCCTAACTGTCAAACAAAATAAATTAATACATATTTTCTAGCAAATAACGTTCAAAATGATATTATGAAAATTGGCAATTATTCTCAGAACATCCAAATACTAATGTATTTTATTTCAGTACGACGTTACCAACTTTCAGTTAATCTTATCCTATTAAGTACATATGATAATATAAATCGAGATGGGAAATGTAAATATAACTGATAAAAAGTGAGTAAAAGAAGATTAACAATTTAATTTAGTTGAATTATCACAAAAATAAAAATATAATTATCTTTTCATAAATCTGAGTAAGGTTCCGGTATATTTTTGTAACTAAATTTATTTCACTTGTGTTTTGGTTATATATTTATTTTTCGAAAGTCTTCAGGCGCTTCTAACATGGAGCGAACGAAGAATCGCGTCAGCAACCTTTGTTTGTTTCGCGCTTGTTGTTTGGGTCAGTAGAATAAAAGGGCAATAAATGTCTGCGATAAAGAAAATAAATGACAATCTTTGCAACGCCCTTTACAATTTGTGTCTTTTCATTAATAAAGAGAAAGTATTGTATTACAGACACCGGTGCCTGCTCTCATACACCGTCAAACGTTTGCGATGTCGTAATAATTGTGATTTTAAGTTGTTTCACATTTTATAATATGTGAATTATAAAATAAAAAAATATTCAGATTTTAATTTATTTAATGAAATCGTATATTTGATTTTCAATTCCGTGAATATTAAATAGATTCGATAAATCATCTGTAATACATCTACATTTATTAAACCTAGGAAGTTTACCTCAGGCTTACGAGTAACCTCATAATAGAAAAGATATTCATTTCCAACAATGGAATAATTATAATGTCTAACTTAGCAAACGTTTGTGGATTAAATTTGTCGACTGATATATAAGTTATCATGATTTAAGCGGTTAAAGCTTTCTACCGGCAATATAAAATATTCGAGTTTGAATTCCCGTGACAACAATATTTTCTAGCAATGTTTGAATATGTCCAAGAACACACAATTACTGGATTTTTACCTGTTATTAAACAAATAATAAATATCTCATAGAGACAAAGCTATTTTTTATTAACGGAAAAATATGGAAGTATGTATGGAGAATCTAATTATTGGAATGGTGAACATTACATTGTGTAAAGCCGAAGACAGGTAGGAAAAATAGCTTCTCTATTATTTGTTCAATAACAATATTTTTTCTTTTATTTAGATTTATGTGTATATTATTATCTAAATTTGTTTCAAGTCAATTTGTATTTTCTAAATATGAAGTTGAACAAAGTAGATTCATAACGAAATGATGTACTATAATGTAAAACTTTTATCAGAATTTTCAGTAACTTACCAATTTGTAGACTTTTTCGATAATGATTAAGACAGTATAAAATACTTTCCAATATTTGAGTTCATTTGTTGTAAAAATCTAATACTTTCAATCTTTTCCAAGACCATAATTACGTTTTTAAAAGAGTTTCAGAAGTTTTTTTGTAACTTTTCTCAGCTCCCCAAAAACTCCCTTCTGCGTACACTTGCTAATCCTCAGCAGGGAGTTTGAATTATTATAGCCCCACGAAGTTTTTTTTTATTTCATAGAGCATTACGTATGTTAATTTGAGTTGAATTAATACGCTTTGGGCTTATATTTATTTTACGGAACGTAGATGGCATCATTTACATGGAGAGAAAGAGACCGATGAACCAACCGGAAGAGGGGAAGTTTGGGGGTAAAATCCAGGAATTAATTTGGGACTTTTGGCTTCGGTACACAATGAGTACCAGTTATTTTACTCATATTCCCTTTCAGCGGTGAATTATGACGTTTTTTTGAGCATCGTTTGCGTCAGCTATTAATTTGCTACTGAACAGATACATAATAACAATATTGGATAATTTTTACAACACAATTTTCGTAAAAAAAATTCACGTCAAGGGCATTAGATGCGCTAAGGGTAGATGTATGATTGAATATATTTAATTATTTTTCAAACAAAACAAACATGTTATTAAAAACAGTTATCAATTTATCCTTGATAGATATATTCAGCTTTCCCGAACGGATATCCTTCAAAACCTTAAATTGTTAAGGAGTTTAATTATCTATAATTTAAGGGTTGAATATAAGAAAAAATATAGTTATTATTATTTCAAAGTGTAAAAAATATATTTAATATTTTTGTGCAAGAATCTAACAGGTAAAATAACTGGTATACATAAATATGTGGTCATATCAATTTTTACAAAAATTGAATAGTTCTTTTCACACCCTGAAATAGATATACCTGATTCTTCCATTCAACTTTCCTTACTGACAACGGTAGCTGCACACGAAAAATAAAATGACGCATAGACAGTGTTTTATGTCCAGATTTGATAAGATGTAGAAAGATCACGGTGTATCTAAAATACTAGACAGACTTACCAAGTGGAATAATAACATGCGCTTCTTTGGTAAGAGTCCTCAGATCTGTGGGATGCCGCGAAAAATGGAAGAGTATAGTATATATAGGAATATATAAAATATATACATCTTCTTCTACTTTTTCTACGGCTTCTTTATCCTAGGATGGGATTAGGCCTCCTCCACAAGTGCTCTCCACCGACTTCTATCTTTGACCATTTTTGCCCAGTTTCCAGGTCTTCCCATCCTACTCCATTCCTTTTTCACAGTCAGTCCACCTCTTCCTTGGCTTAGGTCGCTTCCATTGGGGTATTCGCTTGGTCATGATCTTTAGTGTCCTGTTATCTGGCATTCTTTCAACACGGCTAGCTCATCGCAGTCTTTGGGATCTACAAAATCTTACAATCATTTCTTGGTCAATCAAATTTTCGAGCTCATGAATCATTTTTATTCTGCTAGTGTAGGTCCAATAATTTTTCTTAATATTTTTGTAAACATGTTTTATTTGATTTGAGTTAGACACAACTATAGTTTTATATATCAACAGTTTGCTTCTATGACTCGGTATTTTGGCCCCAGCAGCTTTTTACATGCGCAGAAGATTATATTTACAGCTAGAAGTCGGATCTTCAATTCGTCAATTGTTCTATTTATATGGTAATTTACGCACACTTCCTAGGATATCTCATGCTCCCGTTTATTGCCATGAATAAACCACATGACGGGAAGTAAATCTTCTTCTACATCGTTGTAATTAAGTATCACGATGCTCATGAACAGCTGACCTTTGTATATATGTATATATATTTAGGCCACCATATATATATACATGGTGGCCTAAAAAAGTGGGAACATTTCGTAAAATGTGATATAATTATATTAACAACAATTTACTTACTTACCTATATTACATTTTATTTTGACAATTTCCGGACACCATCTTTGATTATTAATTTTCCCATTGTTTTTATTTGATTTTTTCAAATTGTTGTCCAGAATGACAAAAATCACTGCAGAAGACCGTATTCTAATCAAAAATTTGTGAATTGAAACACTTTGGGGTGCTAGAAAAATGATCAAAGAGTTTCAAAGCCTGGATTATAGCTAGACATTACAGCATAACTGGACATTACAGCAGGACGGAGCTCTATCTCACACTGCCATAAATACAAATTTTCTTCGTCGTGAGAATGTTAATTTCATCGAGCCAGGCTTGTGGCCACCAACCAGCCCAGATTTAAACCCACTAGATTATGCAATATGGGGTATTATGATGATTTCTGATTAGCTAAATATTATGCAAAAAAAATTAAGAATTATAATTAATTATATTTTGTTTTACGAGATGTTCTCACTTTATTTGGGCCACCCTGTATATATATATATATACGTATATATATATATATATATATATATACGCCATCAGGTATAGACTCTTCGTTTTGATAGACTTAGCTAAAACTATCAGCACCTTATCCATATTTATAGAGCCTCTCGAACATGCTCGTATATTGTTAAGGTTTCTAACAGAATCACATTCTCGTACCTGTCAGGTTTCGTGGAAGTTCTTTATTTCTGATACCTTCAACGTTGGTGTCATATTTTTTTTTCACCAACCTCTCCTTTCAATAAATTCCACTAATAAAAGTATTATTTTATTATTACATTATTTAATGTTTACGTAAATATATTATTAACATTAAATATTTACATTAAACTTAAATAGCTGTATATTAGTAGGCCTAAAAATAAAATAAAATTCATAATTTAAAATTAAATTGCATAAGTTATGATTTAAAGAATTGTGCGCAAAATTTTCTCAATATTTGTATGAAAAAACCAAATACACACAGACCACCAAATATATAGGCATGAACCAACGCAAATTTCTTGTCCCAATTTGTTCATTTTGGTATCACCCACGTGATCACTTGGTACCACATGCGCAATCAAATAGCTCTGCTACTTTTTTAAAAATATATGACTCGATCGGAACGAAAATTTAAACGCTGACAATATAATATTCATTGATGTAAAAAATACGTCTTGTTTCCACAAAGGTTTAAATTTCGAAGAGTAAATACTTTTACTGTTGCATAAATGTGACATATACTATCGGATTTATATTTCCACCAAGAATGCATGTAGAATGCCCTACGTTCCGTAACTAATGTTGCGAACCCCATTCCTAAATTTACATTTTATTTCACGTTTATCCATTAACTGGTCTGTGCAAATATACAATTTTTACTCAATACAAAAATTGCACCACGGAACTGAGTAGGTTGAAGTGATGTCAATCTCCATGTTAAAATTATTAAACTTTTTAAGAACCTACTAAAATAAACGCAAGACACACGATTGCTACAATAACTACAATTGTCGCGAAAATTATGCTTAAAATTTTTATCTCAAGTGAATTGTACATTTAAATCTTATAATCTCAAAGCATTTTTATTTAAGATTTTAAAGATTTTAGCTTTAAAAATACTAATATAATTTTATATATTTTTAAACACGCAGTAATCTATGAATTTCTCAATCTAATTCTTGTCATAATCCTATGTTTAGGCATTTGTCATATTTGTTCATGATGTTTCAAGTTCTACTACTGAATTTGTCCGCCGCAAATTCATTTAATTACTTGCCTATTTAATTGAATTCAATTCTTTTTATAAATTAGTTTTGAGATTCCTTTGTCAGTTGATGTGTCGAAGCTGTATTGTTGTATTTAATGCGGTTTTTTATTAGGAAATTGATATAAAATGTATTATTTAGAAAAACACATTCTTATTGTGAAGTTGTAATTATTCAGAACATAGGTCTGTGATATTTTAAATACTAAATTAATGTATTAATTAAAATATATACATATAAAATCAATTTTGTAGAAAAATATTGTTTTTGCGTCACCGGGATTCGAACCTGGATTGGAAATAGAGATCCAGACCCCGGTGACGCAACATCAAAATTTTTCGACAAAATTGATTTTATATGTATATATTTATAATTAATACATTAATTTAGTATTTGATATAAAGTGTGGTTTAATTCTAAAACAGGTACGGTACATTTAATAAATCTCTGTATGTTTTAAAATGATAGTGGCGAGTAAAGATTTTATTGTTTTGACTTTTTGCTGTTAATTGACGCGAGGCGGATATTGGAAAAATAAGATAAATTTTTAAACAAAAAGTACAAAAATAAGTTTATCAGATCATATATTTACCCACCTATTATTGATAGAGGGAACTGGTGAAGAAAAATTGTGTTTTTAAGTAATCCTACTTTAAATTCAATTATAAAAAATATCTCAAATTCAATACAACCAGCTTTTTACACTAATAACTAATTAAAAAATTGTATATTAAATAACAAGGATAAGGATGATATTTCAAAAAATAGGGGTCTGCAAATTAATTTGCAATGATTGCAATTATTTTTATATAGGTAAAACTTGCATAAATTTTGATATTAGAATTAAGGAGCATTTGAGATGCCTAAATAACAATAACTATTCAGAATTTTCCAAATCACCTTTTAAAAACAAACCATTATTTTAATATTAACGAGGGTTTAGAAATTATACATACAAATACTAGGGGCTTAAAGTTAGATATATTAGAAATAAGAAAAAATGTTAATAGCAAGCTTAATATTATAAATAATCAAATGCTTTTTGCAAATAGTCACCTGTTAAATTTGTTTTCATATCAGTCCCTACTTATTCACCATTTTATAGTTATGTTTTTATCTATGCTTGTATTTTTTAATTTCAGTATACATTGTTTCCTGAAGAAGATACCATAGGTATCAAAGTTTTTTGTCTAATTATTAATATAAAATGAGGCCACAAAGTAATTTTGCAAATATCGAAGAACTTGTCACAATATTCAAGATAATTAGAAATCGACAAATCACCTCTGAATTACAATATTCGTCCGCTAGAGACAACAGTTTTATAAAGTCCTATTTTATAATATTAATTAGATCAAGTGCACGATGTGCTGCAGTAATTTAGAAAAATCAAATAAAAGCGAAACTCCCGCAACACAAATGTTAACCTCAGGATGCATCACCGCGATTCGACTAATTTTCCATTCTTCGTTGAAATTACACCCTGAGTAACGTAATTACACGGCGGACGGACGGTGCGGCTAAGTAAGCGCGCAAACTTTGTTTTTTATTACTTTTTTTAACCGCACAACCCCCGGCCCCGGGGACGGGCGCACACCTTGTGCGGGGTCTCGATAACAGCTGGCCAATGGATATAATCGTATAATTTCAGGATTCCAGTGCTGTTGAAAAGTTGACGAAACTTTCCCCGAGAAGCGATCCGTCCGTCCGGAAATTCTGCGCTCATGCATAATCTTAATTAATGAAATATTTTAAAACCGCGAAAAAGGTTTATTCATTTGAATAAACTCGGTCTAAGGGTGGATCCGCCGGTACACGAGCGGCACGGCGGAATAATATTATAAGCACTAAATGACGGCTGAAAATTTCATGAATGAGTGTAGAAAGGTTGGTGTCTGCTCGATGGATTTCAGCAATTATTTACATTTCATTAAAACGTATTTCACTTTATGCAAAATAATTGTTAAAATCTCTGTTTTTTTGGATCTTTCAGTTTTTCCTTTTGGGCAATCATTAACTTTAGGTACCTACAGAGTAATGTGAAAACCTTGCTGAATTTTTAATAGAAAAAAATATTTTTATTATTATTTATTTGTTTTTTGTATCCCGGTAATTAAAACCTGTGAACTGGAAGTAAATTGATTTTAATGAGATACACGTATGATACAAATTACTGAGATTTATCATCTGAGAGATTGTCATCAATATATGTATGTGTCACAGAGACGAAGCTATTATTTTTTATTTACATGGGAAGGTAAGTATGGAAGTCTTGGGTATTACAGGACGTACGACCTGTCATCAGCTGGCTTAAGTGATCACTTTACACGATGAAACGTTCACCTATTTATCCATGCTACCGCACCTATCAAATTTTTGGAAGTCGTACATATGTTACCATGTTGAAACTTTTCAATTATTTATTACCATCTATTCTGTCGACATTAATGGTTTTTACGAAAATTTGATTTCATTCATTCTCATATAACAGAATAGATGTTGATGAAGCTGAGACTCTTTTTTGACCGAAGTATGGGGCTATATCATTTATGTGTATATATGAAATTCATCCGAAGTATTATTATACATAGTAGAATACATCTAAATAGGTAGTATTTTTAAATTTTTAAACTTCATATTTAGACCAATATTTTGAGTACTTTTCATGGTGTAAAGTGATTACTTAAGCCAGCCGATGACAGGTCGTAAGCCCTGTAATGCCTAAGACTTCCATACTTCCCATTTAAATAAAAAATAATAACTTCGTTTTTGTGAGACGTCTATATCTTGACGCGTATAATTTTCATTAAAAATACAAATGGGTACGCGGAATGTGTATTTATGTAAGAGATAAAGGTAGTTATATTAATAAAAACAAATGAAAATATATTAATTACTTACTTAAATTCGGCTTCACCCGGGTTTTTCAGTGTAATAAAAGCAAATAGGTCATTTATAGTGGGTTGAGAGTATATTATTAATTTTACAATAATATGTTATGATTGATTAAGAGGTAACGTATAAAAAAAGGTTACAATACGAAGTAGTTAAATGTCGCGCTCTAAACGTCGGCGCCCTGTTTTACTGTTG
The DNA here is from genome assembly GCA_022840565.1 of Eubasilissa regina. Classification (NCBI taxonomy): domain Eukaryota; kingdom Metazoa; phylum Arthropoda; class Insecta; order Trichoptera; family Phryganeidae; genus Eubasilissa; species Eubasilissa regina. Next base: position 10,569,628 of record JAINEB010000020.1, on the reverse strand, counting down.
CGTGTCTTTCAGGTAGTCCGCATCTGTATCTAGATACTACTCAGGCGGTACTGTTTGGTGATACTTTTGATAGGTAGCGGTCTACGTTTTTAGTCACCAGATGTCATTCTTTACTATTTTCACATAAATTAATTGCTATGAAAACAGGACTATCTTGATGGTCTCCCGGAGCGATACTCGAGCTTCCGACCACTTGATCGCTAGGCGAGTATCATTGTATGTATTTCATCCCATTTCCACTTTATATGTTCAGTTTAAAAACACCCTTGTTTCTTTTTTCAGTTTTTTTTTTAAATATGTATTATTTTTTAGTTTATTATGTTTATTTTAATGTAAAAGTCTTTTTGTTTATCAGTTTGTTTGAGTATACTATTTTTTAGTTTTTTATGTACTAGTTATTTAATTCCTAAAAAACTTCACTGATATTATTTTATATGCTATGTTATTATTTTTACACTGTTTGTTAGTCTAAAAAATAAAAATAAAATAAAATTGTTAGACCAAGTAGCACAAATCAAAAAGTGTAAAGTTTTACGCCTTTCTGATATTCTAAATCTACCTTATTAATCTCAGTGTTTAGCTCAGAGATGAAAGTAAAGAAAATAAATATCAACGCCTTATTAGAAGTGGAATACAAAATACAGCTCAATTACAAATTTATGTTAGGCGTATATTAATTAATTATATAAATGTGTGATAGATTAGCGATGATTGCATAAAGATTATTATTCATCTTATTGTTTTTAACAATAATCATTTTAAAAATGTAAGAAAGGTTGTGAGTAATATTCGATATATTGAGATTATATTATATGTATATGTTGTATAATATGTTTTATAGTATATAAATATCACACGCACACAATTTGACGTAGGTCCTTGTATTCGTTTATTAACAATAAATAAGTGCGTAATATTTCTCGACATTATGAAATATACCTATTCATTTCTGAAAGAGATTTATTTGTACTAACGAAATGTTATCTTTGTATTTATAGTTATCTATAATGTTTGTAATATTATCTTATATCGGACCTCTTTAGATCTGACTCTCTCTCAGTGATGTGTTGACTTGTTTAGTGCGACGCATAGCGAGGCTCCGGTCATGTCTCGGACTTGATCTGTCATCCCATAAATGATGCAGTTTTTTTTTATACTTTTTTTATTTTTCAAAATTAAGACGAACAAAGTTATTTTTTAACCTAAAATATACTCTCCTTCATTTTTTACAATACTTTTTCATCTTTTTGATAGATTTTCAAGGCTTATCTTTCAAAGTTTTCTTGTCCGTGACGAAAAATACTCCTCCAGTTGGTACTGTTGTGACCACGTTTACAGAATTCATATTTTGTTCGTCCAAATAATTTTGAAGACTACGGAATAAATAATAATCAGATTGGGCAATGTTCGGCGAATACGGTGGGTGAAATATCGTTTTCAAAAAAAGTTAATTCCTGAGACGTAACAGTAAAGCAGATCACACATTTACTCTCTGTACGCTATTAAACTCTGAAACCCATTGACTCAATTCGCTGACTTTTCCGATGACTCCAAGTTTTAATGAATAATTAAATTACTATCTTCAGGCTTATCTGCTAGTTACAATGGGATTTTGTTCTACCAGGGTTTGCGGGACATCCTCGTCAAATCTTACAGATTTTATAGAACGATTTTTCTAAATTTCTGGAACCACGGTTGACAAGACTTACGCCTATTGTCCGATCCACATGTTCTATATTAATATTCCTTGTACTTTTAGTTGTATTGTTGCTTTTATTATGCTCATCAAGCAAAATATGCCAAATATGCATCTTTAGTCACTTCCATTATAACTTTAAAAAGTTATAATCGAACTGCGCTCTTCAAAACTAGTACTGAGAATAAGTCACTATCTGATTTTATAGCAAGTAGTAATTTTACCTGATATAATTGAAAAAAAAAAAGCATTATTTATGGGATGACTTAATACATTCGTCGTGATCTTAGCATGCCCAAAGTATGATAGATTTTTTTCTAGTCTTTAGTATGAAGTTTGAAGATGTGGCATGTAGCATGTTTGTTTCATTTTTTGATTTTCAATATCATCCGAACGCGAATACTAATTAGTGTAATTCTGCAGGCAAACGAATATAACAGAATTCGATACACTTATTGCTTTTGTATTCCTATTCGTTGCCGGTCTCGCATTTTGATTTTTTTTGAAATACCGCGCAGAACATTTCATGCAAACAATTGGTCTCAAATTGTTCACGTATTAACCGAAGGTTTCACGCGCCGATGAAGCTGTCGGTACATTCCGCATGACTGAATATTATGAAAAATTGCAAAAAGCATCGGCCGACCCAGCGGTGCAGCCAATGCACAAAAGATGACAAATGACCACGCACCGGCAGGAAGAAGAAACGTTACGTAGTATGCACGTGATTTTTTAAAATATGATATTAAATTTATATGTATTTATGAAAATATTACTTTTTCAAATCTTCACAATTTTTATGTGTGTGTATATTATTTGCATTTTGACCACTGAGTTATGTAATTACGTGCCATATATAAAGTACAGGTAACCCCCGTTGATCGCGGGGGATACGTTCTGATATCGTTGCGATAAGCGAAATTATGCGCGATCAACGTGGGATATAGAAAAAAAAGCCTTTTTAAATCCGAAAAAAAGACACATTATTAATAACAACAAAACAAAAAAAATTCATACGTAACATAATTCATTCATTTTGTTCCGCGTTGCAATATACAATAGAATCTAGATTCCCTTGTTTGGCCTCTCTGCGTTTATTATGCAAAATTAACTGATAACCGTTAAATAAGTCGTTATAATAATGCTTTACAGCACTCACCCGTTCGTTATCTTTATCATTTTCTTCTAATAATTCCATGCATTGATTGTGAAGAGAAAGGGCCTTTTCAATGATTTTGACACTATACTTTCGCACGGGAACAGATTCCGAGACGTCATTTTCTTAAGACATAGTATTTACATTTACATTTACATTCTTACATACTATACATTATAAACAATTCTTAAAGTATATAGAAAAGGTGAACAATCTTCATAATGTAAATGATGTTCACTATCTTCTTAACTAGACCAAAGTCTGTACTAAAGGAGACAGGTTCATCCGTTGTCAGTCATACAAATATGAAATTATTTTTTTACTTCATTTTTATCTAAAACAAAAATACCCATGATTGAAACACTATGCAAAAGGAAATAATGAATATGAAGAAATTACGTTATGTTCATGAGATCATTTACGTGAATCTTTGCTCAGTTTCCTTTCTGTCAACATCCAATAACCAGCTCCTGAGATGGTGTTTGAAATTGTCCATCGAGAATTATTTCATACTGCTCGGCAAAATGTTATAGACTTTGGAAGCCAGAAATATATGGAAGGATTGACTAAAGCTTGTTTTCATTTTAGGCTTCACGGTGATCCTATTATTTTTTGCTCTCGTAACATAACTATGAGATGGATATTGATGAAGTTCTTTGTTGGAATGAAAATAAAGTATCAGCCTTTTTACATAGAGTTGTCGAATATCAAGAAGCTGACATTCCTCAAATAGTGAGTCAGAGGGAAACCTATATAGTTTTTTTGTGGATGATTCTGAGAATGGATTTTAGTATTATTACTAATTGGTTAAATAGTCCATTTCTTGCATTCATTAGTTAAGATTCTCCGTATGATTTTAATAAAGTCTGAATATCATGTAGCGTGTGTTTGACACTGCAGCTAAGATTACACTGAAGGATGGACCCAAATGATGCACTGGCTCAACTGTTCTTTTGTCTCACTCGCAACTTTACGTATATGTACGTGTAAAATGTGAGTGAGTATACCAGGAATCATCATAATTAGTGGTCGTACGTGCGTGATACCTTTCTTGCTCACTCACATTATACACCTCCATATATATATATATATATACTGATACACAACTAACTATAACGAATCCGCACTCGCCGGGGACGCAAAGATTGTGTAATATTTTATTTTTAATAATGTATCTCTATTCTCTACGTGTCTAGACAAATCTATTTAAGCTATTCATTTATTTAATATAACACAACTTAATTATATATTTAATATATAATTAAGTAAGTTAGTTGTGTATCAAGACAAAAGAGCGCGGCTCTATATCATCTCTGCCTACCCCTGTAAAGAAATGGCGTGATGGTAGTTAGAAAACTTAAAAATACATTAGCATATTTGTATAAACAATTTATAATTTTGTAAATTTCCTTTAAATATTAAAATATTCTAAATGACTAAAAATGAATTAAAAATATATTTTTTAAGCAGATTAATATTATTTGAATTCTTTACTTTGTTTATCGCATTAATAGCCTGAACTATAAACATATTTGATAGAGAAACACATTTACCTGCTTCTCCGCTGCTCGCCTGATAACTAAGCATGACAATGACCGATAGCCTGATCGATTTGGTCGCCCCCTTCGACGATTAGCCACCCCGTTCTAAAAAGGCTTCCTTTCTCCCCCAGACCTCCGTCCGCCATTTTGACTGAGGCTGCGTGTGACGTTGAGGAATGGAGGTTATCCGTCTCCAGGATTCATTCGCCTAATAAACATTTACCTCGGTTGCCTGGGCCAATTGGTATCGACAGGATCAATGTCTGTACATGTCAAATCAGCAATCTGTGTCAAAATAGTTATATCGTATTTATATCACAGGCATTCATATAATAGTTAACTGCTGTCTGTTCTAGAAATATAGCTTAACAACGGTACCTTTATTTAAAATTTATTGAGAGGCGTTTTAGTAAATTATTTATATAGTATTCAACTATTTTAAAATAATGTGTTTCACACACTTATATCTCATAAAATATTTACGGTAAAATAAATTATTTTTTATCTTTTCAACAAATAATACAAAATTTTCATTCGCGTGGTTTCCTTTAAATAGCAGACCACTTATGTCATATATAATATTTGTGTTAATTATATTTCACGTATAATATCAAATTAACAAAAACAATTAAACAATTTCTTTAGAAAACCACATTCAAATACCTTTTAAAACCATACTTGAAATATATATTTATATCACTATCCCATGAATTGACATTTTTTAATTGACGTTTTATTCCAAAATAGTGAAGAAGACATAATTCTGTATGTCCCATGAAAATCGTTTTAAAGATATTCCTTTTTTTACAAACATCTTCTGCTGTTTTTTTTCAACGGGGCCGTTTGTTAGTCATTCCTTGCAGTAATCGCTATATATCAATTTTGTTCCTAAGTATACTAATTCAGTATTAATCAATAAAAAAATTAAGGTCCTACAACACTTACTGGCTTTTTTACTCATAACACTTTTCTACGAAACATGCGATAGTTATTTGATTTTGAAAATGCAATTGTTTTAAGTTTGTAAAAAAATTTCAGAAAGTACCTTTTAAAACCAAGCAAATTCTTGTTAAATACGTCTATTTAGGAAGTAAAATCATTTGCCAATAGATGCATCCAAGGAACAGTAGAATTCATGTGGTAGTCAGTTATTTAAATAATTCATACACACTATACCGGACATTTAGAAATAAGAGTTAGTTATTTTTAAAGACACAAATAAATATGAATGGGAAACAAAAAAACCTCAACAATGGCCCGTTTAGTAACACAACAGATAGTCAATAAAAAATAAAATTTAATTAGTTTTAAAAATAGTTTGGTCTTATTGAATAATAACAAAAAATGAATGAAAAAAATGTAAACTTTTTATAACAGATAATATTTTTTCTAAATATGAATTAAATATATTAATTAGAAAGGTATACATAAAATCAATTTTATCAAAAAATATTGTTGTTGCGCCACCGGGATTTAAACCTGGATCTCTTTCCTAACCGGGGAAAGTGCATTATCCAACTATGCTACAGCGACGATATTTTTAGCGACAAATTTTCGAACTTATATGTTACCTTTTTGATATTAATATATTTAATCATTCCACTATTTGAGAGAGCCATCTACCTTATTTTTACAGAGTCTCAAATACCTTTGGGTAATTTGTGAGCAGACGCCAGAATTATCATTTCATTTTTATTAACTTTTGGACACATTGATACAACTTTATTATTATTATTGAACACATTCTTACATAGGACCTAGAATAATGTAGAATAATTACAACTTCACAATAAGAGTGTGTTCTCCTAATATTTTTTATAGTTAATGTATATTTTTATTTTGCATGAATTTAATACTGTATTATAAATTATTTTATTATTTAATGAATTCATTTATCTACCCATACAAAGATTTTGTATTCCTAGAAATAAACATTTTTAAGAAGTTTTGTATACGTTCTTTATTATTGTAATTATTATTCGATATTGGTTTAGTATTAGTTTTATTAGTTAATATTAAAAAAAACGTAATAAAAAATTGACCATGATTATGGAATATATGCATAATGGTAAATGAAATTTTTTTTTTTCTGTACAAGATGCAGCAGAAGACATTAAAAAGCTAGAACTGACTTGTAAATATAGCCATTTCACTAAACAAGGGCCTGTATCTGAGTGGCTGATAATATAAATATACTAGTTATATATTTATACACCATTATTATGTTGAAATGTTTCAATGATTCAATTAATTTTGCTATGTAAGGGTGTCCAGCGAAAAATTCTCAAGTTTAATATTAAATAAAAAAAAACTACAATGTTATTCTCATATTTTATTTATATAAAATGGACTTTAACGATGCTTATTTTACGGTTTATAAACAATGTTGTCTAAATGTTGTCCATTTCTCTCAAGACACTCTTAAATTTGCGAACACGCGAGAGCAAAGCGTTGGTTCAATGGCAGCAATTTCACGACGGATATTTTCTTGTAGGGCCTGAATTATTTGCGGATTGCTTGCTGTAAACTCTCGACTTAAGGTATCTCCACAAAAAAAAGTCGCACGCTGTAAGGTCCGGTGACTGCGGTGCCCAGGGAATGTCTCCCTACTTGCTGATTAATTTATTGGGGAAAATTCCCCTCAGCTTCTCCCTTGAAACTCTAGCTGTGTGTGGAGTGGCCCCGTCATACTGAAATTATGTTCTATTGTTGAACCCGGAAAACAGCTGCAGTTGCGGTACCAAAAACTCGTCGACCATTCGGCAATACACGTCAGCAGTGACTGTCTCTCGCTGGTTAAAAAATAAGTAAAATAATGATAATAAATAAGAAATTGCACACCACACAACATTTTGGACAATGCAAACGTTTTTGATGGCATTTCCTTGGGTAGTAGGGGCACTAATATCTCATGTTCTATTTATTAACATAGCTATCGATATGAAAATGTTTTTCGTCAGTAAATAGTATGTTTCCAAGTGTTCCAGCATCGTTCTCGTTAAGGTTTCACATAAAGAATAGTCACTTTCGTTGAGAAACTGCACGATTTGCAGTTTGTATGAGAGAAACTGTAATTTATTTTTCAAAATAATGTGCACTGTTGATTTTTTGTTCCAGTACAGGCTGCAATCTTCCGCATCGATTGACGCGAATTGCGCATAATTTCACGTCGAACTTGAGCCACATGTTTTGGCGTCGCTGCTGATGTTGATGGTCCCGGAGAAGTTTGGTTAGGTTAATCCGTAAATCACCCGCGTCGAAAAATACTCCTCCCACTTACATCACCCTGATGGTTTACGAACAATTAAAATTTAATCTTGAATTTTTTCCGCTGAACACCCAATATTACTAGTGTTATTTCAATTTTATTATGTATGTAGATATTTTGACTATGAAACATATTAGTTGTCATAATTAAATCCTGTTTGTTATACCTTATTTAGATTTTTAATAATAAAATTGAGATGTATGCACGGAATACATGTCAAATTAAATTCGGCAGAATGATAAATGTGTTAATTTATCACTCTTACGGCCATTATGTGTATACTTCGGACAGTGTAATATTTCAATTAAAAAACTGGTTATTACTATGAAATTTATCCTAACTAGCTTTTTGAAATTGTAAGCGAAATTTTATATCCGGTGCGTTTTAAACATTTTTCTTTATGATTGGTAAATTGATTTTTTCAATATGAATTAATTTGCCAGGCTTAGTGGCCGATTTATAAGTGTTATAATTCGGTTAATTTCTTTCTTGTCGGAAGGGTATCTAGCATTATGAATAATGCTAATGACTCTCGTCATTATGAATAATGTTCATGCATAATATCCTATTATTCCATTGGTCAAGACGAACAAGTTGATACCAAAGTAGGTATGCTAATTTCTAAGCGGCGGTTGTTTACGCGCTGTCGAAGAACACGTGATCACCTTCACAAATGTTGTTATTATACTATAACTCGTATATACAGTTAAAAAAAGGGGGCAGCTGGAAGGGAGGGGGGGACCCACCCTTACCCGGGATCAATTGAGAAGTTAGGGCTCCCTTGTCGGTCGTACTAATCAAAGCTAATAAAAATACCTGACTTTAATGCGATATATTGTTCAAAGAAGTGATGCACTATAGGGAAAAGAAATAATGGGATTCTTACCAATTTCGCAAAAATTAATTTTTTTTGATTTTCCAGCGTTCCGTAAGTGGATTGATATAAAGCTAATAAGCATTACAGAAAAATTGTTAGATTACATAGTTACATTCGATTTATATAAGAAAAATATATATCAAGAAGAAGAGAAAAAATATATATAGTAATATAAATGCCACTACATAAGATCCAGCATAAAACAGAGAGTAATATATATATATGAGTCAATCAAACACGTAGATGGAATTAGATGATAAATGGTAGACGGTACAATAGTTCAAGGCAGACATTCCGGTATTGAGTCATTAAAAACACTCCCAGAAGAGGGACATTGAACGAGACACAAAATGTTTTGTCGTTTCTTCTTGCAATAAATACTAGTCCCCTTATAAGATATCTCTTTTTCGGTCAATGTGTTTATGACTGCGCATAGTGGTCTTCAATTTTGCTTCTGCAACGCGAACTGCTTGCGTTCATTCTTCGCGTTCTTGAATATTGTTTAGCGCAACTAATAACGTGGCTCCAGTTATGTCTTGGACTGTCTATCCATTCCGTCCTCCGTCCTTGAATGTGCACAAAGGGCGGCATCTGGCGCTAACGGGGAACTTGAGAGCGCAGCCGGCAGAGGCAGTGCCAGTACCTTCGGCGTTCGGGTGATACAGACGAGAAATAGTAGGGGGGTACTATTTAAGCATATTCACTTCTCTGATGTTAGTTTTACCGCAAATTCATTCAGAATATTAAAGTCAAATAATTATTTGTGTGTCTTATCCATTTGAGTCAACCGAGTACTCTGTTTAAATAATAACTACCCTTATACCAGCCAAAGATGTTCCTTACGATCATCAATTTCTCCATGTTATCTCTATCTATTCTAGCAACATGCTCAAAGTTATTCCACACATTAATAAAATTACGAATAAAGCTATAAAATGTTTTGATTTTGTGTTAAGAACGGTGAAAGATATTAATTCATCTAAATCTCTTAAAGTTTTATACACCGCTGTGGTTCGTAGCAATTTAGAATACAACTCAACAATCTGCTCTCTATTCTATAAAGTAGATAAATTAAAATTAGAACGGATTCAACATAATTTTTTAAGGTTTATTAACTTCAAACTGTGTATATACGTTGAACAAATAAATTATGATTTTCTAATTAGGACTCTTAATTTAATTGACTTGTCGTATAGAGGGACTTTAAGTGAATTATTATTTTTATTTAAAATAGTAAAATGCATGCATCCATGCGTCTACCTAAATTTAACTGAACTGATTGTATACCACGTTTCCGCGTGCAGTATCAGGTCGTCGGCGCTGTAAATGCATCATATACCAATTTTTATAGGAATGCACCCACATACAGACTTCACAGGCTTGGGAACGATTTTTATATTGTAGATATAGATACATATATTCCAATGTTCAATGTTTAAATATAAGAATGCTATTTTTGATGCTGTTCTGAGTCAAAGGTATATTTTTTTTGGTTCTCAGCCATCCTGTGTTAAGCCTACATTATTATTTTTTCTGTATTAAACCAAATTTTTTTTATTTGCTTAATTTTCAATTTTTTATCTTTAAATCAATTCTATCAATATATTTTTTATATATATTCCATGCTACTTGTATATCTGCACAAGTTTTTTTATAATTAATTTTGTAAAAGCCCATAAGGACGTGAATACAATATGAATAACAAAAATATAATAAAATATTATAGAGAGCCTTTCTTTAGTGCGGAGTTTTTGAAGAAATGAGACATTCGTTTCCCAGTCCATGGTATACGCAGCATGCTACGTTAACATCACATCTCGATAGCACCGATCATATTCTTTTTTTTCCTCGTCAGAGTTCCCCTGTAATATATAATGTTTAAAATAAATGAAATATTTTTGCGCAATAAGTCCGTTATTTGTATCGCAAACGTGTTGCTCAGTCAATTTTTCTCTCTCAACCTCGAGGCGTCTAAGAATTTAATAAACCCCAGCCCTCAAATAAATCTGTTTTTAACCCCGCACTTTTCGCGGGGTGTAAACAGAGCACCCCCAACTGCTTGTTGTTTCATTACGGAGTAAAATATGTCCTCGTGACGTATGGTGGTAAATGACGCTAATACGTAACTATTAGGAGCCCGGAATGTGGGGTTGTTCAACACCCCGCCAGGCACGTAGAGTGCTCTGCTTAATCGAGGGAGTTTTGAATTAAAACTATTTCATATTTTGAAGCGCATTAATTCATATAAAAATATCTTTATAAAAGGCCACTTAAATAATCGCAATCTAAAAAGGTCAAAAATAAGCTTATATATACATGGGTAATTTGGCCTATACCTTCAATAATTAATATTATAATAATGTAGCGTCTAATTCCAAAACCCCCTATGTAGTTTTGTAGATTTTTTTTTGTCAGCTACGTGAAGATAACATTGTTTCTCACAAAAGCTACATAAATCCATTGATGTTGAATGGTAAAAATCAGGGATAGTTCCAAAATACCCCAAAGCAGATAGAGTATAAGTTGGTATTCCACGTAAATTGAAATCAGCCAATAACAACGTTTGTTGATGATCACGTGATCTAATATCCAGTATGGCTGCTAGAACTATATATACAGAAAGTCAAATTACATTACAGACTTGTCTCTTTAAAAAATTCTAATATAAAAACAAATATTTTGTACATTTGCTTTCAAAATATACGTTTTCATCCATAACTCAAAAACACAAAGTTGTTTTAGGGGGTTTTGGAATTAGGCGCTACATATGTACCATAATTTTTTTCGTCCTTAGGGCTCTAATATGAAATAATACGCACATATATATTTTTTTGCAAATACATAAAAAAATTGATATCACGTGTACACGGAATACATGTCACATCAAAATATTTAAAAAATATGACTAACTTGTAGATAAAATATATAGACATACAATAGAATTTGTCAAATTTATCAAAAATGTTGATATTTAAAAAAAAAAGTTATTATTTGTTTGTATTACAAAAACAATTGTTATTTTTTTATTATATTATTGAATTTAAAATACATTCCATGTAACTTGTATTACTTCATTCATACCTACGTCACAACTTGCCAACTAGTAAATTTCAACTAACAAAATCAATCATTTTTAAATGAATTCAGAAGCTGTACCTACACATCAAGAATTCCACCAACTAACGATAAGATATTCCTGTTTTATTGTAGGTATGTAAGTTTTTATACACAGAGACGTAGAAACTCCTTACAAAACTTTTATTTTAAGGGATGTTTCAATAATTTAGACATCGTAATGTAATTACAGCCCGAAAGTTGACGGGCACTTAGAAGGAAGACCTTGAAGTAAAATGATCATCGTCTATGGGCGTCATTTATAAAAAGTTATCAAGGACTTTATATTAGATAAAAGATCTTCCCAAATGATGTATTACTTCGGAAACTAAGTTACTTTAGCGACTAAGAGCACTTAGCCCAGTGGCATCTCAAGAAATGTGGGTTACACCAGATTGGGGGCTTGGCTGTGAAAGAGGGTGATTGGAAGGGAGTGAGGAGGCTGTCGCAGTGCAGTGGGACATAATCTTAGCCCCCGGGGCACTGATATTAAAGCGACGTCACTCTGACGTCAAACCCCTAGGGTGTTGTGATTAGATTTGTTTGAAAATAGAACGTCTCAGTAGCACTACATTTTGTCCATTCAATTAGCAATGTAATTATTATTAATGGCATCTCATCTATAATATTATTACGTACAATATATAGAACGTAGTGGTATAACCCTTTTATGAAATAATACTAATTATTTATCAGATTCTAAAGGGTAAATCATAACTTTTAGATTACGTTTGAAACTTGCACTGTGTTGTCTCTATTATAATCAAGATACACACGTAATTGGCTTAACTTTTTGATTCTACTTATCTTGTAACCATAAAGTTGCGTTTTCTAATAATATAAAATTATACCGTTGGCTACTCAATAATGCGATCATCGTTCTAGTCGAGTAACATTAACATTCTCACTGAATAATTTGTAAAAATTGTAAGTCATTATTGTAACACGTGCATAATTTATGCGATAAAAAAATGAAATCATATATTTAAAACAAATGTTAAAGAATGTAAAGATTTAATACAAATATTTGTATTTAATTAAAAACTGTACTTAATTAAAAGGTACCTTTACGTTTGACAAATCGGTAAAGATTGACTGAAAGTAATGTGAAGTGATAGTTAAGAGAAATGTTTTAAAAGTTTAAGATCAGAGAGATAGTATGTGGAGTGAACATGAAGAATAAGTAATTAATGACCACGCACGCATCTTAATAAGGAAAACATTATTTTTAAATTTTACATTTAATAATTAAATAACAACGAGTACCTTAAAAAAAAAATTTACAATTATGGATATAAGTACCTTATTGTAATATAAAATAAATGTTAACAATTAACGCTAACACAATTTGATTTGTTGAATGAGTAATATACACAAACACACATACATATATACACACAGAGAGGTAGTAGTGTGGGGGTGGCGATTCAAATTCACAGTCATCATTGCCGTTCCCAGCTGACCGACAACGGGGGTAACGTCTGCACCCGGTGATTTGTATCTACTTCGTTATTAGGTTTCTACATCTTTTTTTATCAAAAAAAAAGGTAAAATCTCAAATTAAATAATCTCAGAAGATTAGGACTAACGAGCATATGTAAAAAGGAAAGCAAATATACAGATACTTTTAAAATTAGCAATATTAACTTTGTGGTTAAAATTCATATTTTTTATTTATTATCTTTGTTTTATTAACCACTGAATTGAGTTTAAATACATCTACCGGTTTCGAAAAATACTATTTTCTTCTTCAGGATGTCATTATTAACTAAAAACATATATCATTGTTTCTTCATCAGAATCTATTTAAAAAAAAAAAAAACTAAAATAAATTTAGTACCTAACTCAAATTGTTGCTTAATACAAATTTAGTCGAATAATTTTTAGTTTTAAAAATTCTTTTCTTTTGTTTTTTTAAAAATAGATTCTGGTGAAGAAACAGTGATATATGTTTTTAGTTAGTTATGACACCCTGAAGAAGAAAATGGTATTTTTTGAAATCGATACATGTATTTAAACTCAATTCAAATATACAGATAATGAAAAATGTGTGTTGATACATGAAGACGTAACAATTTGATTCTTATAAATAGACAGACAAGTTTATTTAACAAAAATCATTTTACTTCTATTTAGTTTATTTAAGTTCGACTGAAGTGAACGTGAATACAGTATTCTTACAAAAGGAAAGCAGACAGCAATTATCGTAATATTGCAATAAATTCCAGGCAACATAAAAACGAGAAAAATATTCCGAAGACTTGAAGATTCCGTCCGGCGAAATTATCCATTAACCATTTTTCTTTTTCCTAACAGATTCAGGCCGGCAGTTGACAGCTCCAGATAACGTAATTATTTCTGAGCTGTATAAATAATTAAGTCAATTACTCTCTTCTTCATCCCGCCGATGAAAGATGCTAGGAAGATCAATAGACGGAGGAGCTGCGAGAAAATATCTCAGGTTGTTATTTTTAACACCTGGTCGATAATTAGTTCACCGCCGCCTCGGGCGGACTTTACTCGATCAGGTGGCGGTTGAAAATGCAGAGAAACTGGAATATTGCTGTGTACAATTGATCATCCTATTTCATACCGAGATATAATATTTATTAGATATTACAGAATGCCTCAAAAATCTGTTACTTCTATTCTGAGTTATTTGCTAAATTCATCAGCACTCTGATTTGGTTCGGAATGGTAATTAAATTGTTAGCGGAGTTGTTGTGTTCAACTTGTAAATGAATAAATGTCTGAAAGAACTGGAACACATGAATGTTGGAGCAAAAATCACTGATTTAATTTTATGCTGTTTATTGTATACAGATGATGCAGTATTAATGGCGAATTGTAAATGATAATTACAGTCTGAAATAAATATATGAAAGGGATGTAATAATTTCTAATGGAAGCTTGCCAACCGAGGCAAGACCAGCGGTTCACAATAGGATTCTGGTATCAATACTGATGTGTGGAAGTGAATCCTGGAATTGGCAGAAGAGGAATGAAAATAGATTAAATACAGTAGAAATTAGATCATTTAGGCATAGATATAGCAAATTCATTTATGACGGAATAAAGAATAAACAAATTAAGAAAAGACATAAAGCTGATCTTAGCGTTGTGAAAAAAAGGTGATAGCACCAAATATGGAAGACGTCCGCGTGACTTACTCCACATAAGCAGCTAAACCAAATGCCAGAAGATAGTCCTGTTAGAAGTTTCAATAATTAACGAGCTTGTATGGGAATATATATGAATATGGATAAGGCAAACATTGTCTGTCAGTAAAACGACGTAATGGTAAGTTAGTTAGATTTTTAATAACTTGGCAGTTCTCAGTATACTTATTATATTATTTTTATATGTATTTTACAAATAATATTAGATACGTAAGTATATAGATATATTATTGTCTAAAAATATTAATTATGTATTTTATCTTTCTTGTCAACATTATCTTAACTATTTCACCAGTACTTTAATTAATTTATTATTAATATGTTAAATAATCAGTACATTAAAATATGTTATGTTAACGGCTTGAACCGTTAAACAGCAAAAAATAAAAAATCTTTTTGCACTAATTGACAAAATATGTACTTTAACACCGTCTTCTTACAATAACGAATTTTGAAGTATTGCTCCTTAAATTAAAAGTCTGACCTGTTTTAAAAAAATACAACAAATAATTCAAAATTGTTTTAATAAAAAAACATTTTTATTGTAAGGAAATACAATAATATTTTGAGAGAAATACAGAAATCAGATTGTTTTAATTCTAAAGGAATGTGAATACATTGTATCGGGGTTAGGGTTTCTGATCCAGGTCGATTGGGGAATGGATTCCCGGGAATACATGGGGTTTTCGATGCGTCGAGTCTTGGGAATACTTATGTTGAGTCCCGGGATTCGTTATAATTTTGGAAGAGTGTAAATAAAATAATTTCGTCCAAATTTTTTGTCTTACCAACGCAGTTAAAAAGAAATATTTAGGGCAAAACAAAAAAAGCATACTTTTCGAATGGGTTCCAGAAAACAATAACAATGGGTTCAGGAAACAATAAATCATTTAGTCGTAAAATAAAGAGATACAAATTCTAGGAAATTTGCTAGCATTGACGACTCTCGGTGAAGTGCAATAAAAATACGAGTACATATATGAGTGAGTGCTTTCACTGAAACAAAATTTTATGATTGTAAATATGTACATACAATATATTTCATTGAAATTAGATTTTTTAAATGTTTTTAGATTTTTCAAATATAGTTTTTAGATTGTTTTAAAAATTTTTAAATGTATTACATCTGTATTTTTATTTAGAGATAGTATTTTGTTGTCAATACACGTTTAATTTATTATAACAATTTAATTGAAATAAAATTAACAATGTTTATAAAAAATTAACATAAAAATCATAATTTAAAAAAAAATTATTAACTTATCATGAGACCCGGAATCCCGAGAATGATCCAGGGCTGCAAATCGAGTCTCGGGAATGAAAAAAGTCCGGGAATAAGGAAACCCTAATCGGAGTGTTTAACACTTTAGGGTACACTACAGAACATTTTATGTTTATTTTGTTGAACGACTTGATGCGAAAAAACTTATCGTAATCGTAAAAAAAAAATATTTTGAGAGAAACACAAAATTCAGTCTATGTTTTAATTCAAAAGGAATGTGGATACATGGTATCGGGGTGTTTAACACTTTAGGGTACACTATACAATATTTTATGTTTGTTTTGTTGAACGACTTGATGCGAAAAAAACTTATCACAATCGTAAAACGGAAAAATAATAAATCCTTTAAATAAATATGAATGTTTGTGCGTGTGTTTGCTTATTGGCACTTAAGATGGTAAATAGGTTGTTGCAATTTCTCAGGTGTGGTTTATTCCCGCGATCGGCATAAGAGGGAGCGAGAATGCTTTGCCAGAAAGAAATAGGCGGAACGGATAATATTATAAGTCATCGTCTTCAGCACTAGAAATCTTTCCGAGAGTTATCGCGATTAGGGTAGTGATAGTAATTTCAGGGAAGGTAGAAACTGACAAATAGTGATTTTTTGGATAAAAATAATGCTTTTTATATCTTATTTAAATAGTTTAATAATTAACATTACGACATTACAAGAACCTTACGTCGTTGTATCATTGTGTGTAATATGACGAATGTGAGATCAAGATTCGTTTATCATCAGTTGAATCATTATATAAAATGTGATCAATTGATTGATAGGTTAATAATTCGTGAAAAAGCTATTTTAATTTAAATTGTACTGTGTGCTTGAAATGGATATAATATTTTTCCAAGAGACTTTATTTAATACTGCTGTGGTGGTTCGAATATCGCCCACATTGAAACATCTACGTCCTAGGAGGGCAGCAACGCAAGGAAGTGTGCGACACGCTGTTACCGCCCGCGGCTAGGTCGATGATCGCCTGCTAGGCCGCATCCAACAGAAATAAAACACCTCAATGTATTCGTCGAGCCCGAGGTAAAATAAAATGTATATTATCATTGCCCTCCAAGAAACCAGAGATATTTTTTTCCTCTTTTTACTTCGCGCCTTCTACTTGTGCCGGGTTTTACAATGTCTAAGCCTTCTGCTCTCCTGGTATCGCGCCGGGTTCACGTACCGGGCTATCAGAACACGAAAGAGGTGTATCGGTTTACTGCTAGTGAAATATATGCGCATTCATTTTTTATCACAGAAACAGAGAAGATACACACAACCATACTTCTTGTGTATTGGAAAGGGATGGCCATTGTGCTAATGCAAAAAGGGAGGAATAAACTTTCGCATTGAGCTGTTTGGTTGGAACAAGGAGATAAATGCAACATTAATTTTATTTTTGCTTCATCTACCAATTTAGCCAATATTTTGGAACACATCTGTTTAAAATACAAAAAAAAATCTCATGACAATATTGAGCACACAACAATATGTTATATTTTTGGTATTTTATACATATTTAAACTAATATAATAGATATGAATATACTTATATATATAAAATTACATAAAATTATTTTTTCATTGTCTATAAAACAGAATAAAGACATAATACATTATAAAGACATAAACGTCTCTGGTATTTCAGTATGAATTACCAAACAGTGAAAAGGTTGACATAACGTAACATACAAATAAAGAAATTTTAGGTTCTATGTAATACTTAGCTATTCACACGTTATTCTTTATTATAGTGAAACCAAAAAGATTTGAAATATAAATATTCTATATTTGAAATTTAATGCTACACTATTAGCAAATATTAATTAATTATTATTGTTCAATTAATTATTGACATACACTAGAAAATAGAACCTATAAAATAAAAATTAACCATAAACTCGCAAATTTAATTGAACAATTTTAAGATTCTATAGGTCCCAAAGACTGCGATGGATTGACCACATTGAAAGAATGCCAGATGACAGGATACCAAAGATTAAGGAAAAGGTGGGCTGGCTGACTGTGTGAAGGGTCCAGGAATTGGAGAATCATGGTCAGGGAGAGCACTCGTGGAAGAGGTCAAATTTCATCCTGAGTTGTAGTGCCGTGGACGAAAAAAAATACAGTTGGCATTGGAATTAAATTGAAATAAACTACGCCACAAAAATGCAAATTTGAATATTTTGGTAAGATTAAGTTATAAAATATATGTGCATACCGTTATTATTTTTATTTCGCAAATGTAAGGTTTATTTGTAACAACCAAGTAGCGCGAAAATAATACGTCATGAATTTTACTATATTACTTAGGTACTTTAACTTTAATTTACTACGTTAATTACTTTAATTACAATGGTGGCAAAAAATAAAAATCGTAAAAATTAATTTAATAAATCAAAGGCCGTTCAGTCAATAGATAAAAAAAACACATCGATGTTCTTTTTTAGTCATTATTACCAATATTTTTAATTGTTAACTTTGTTTTATTAACCACTCATTGAGTTTTAATACGTCTACCGGTTTCAAAAAATACCATTTTCTTCTTCAGGGTGTCAATACTAATCAAAATATGTTGTTTCTTTATCAGAATCTATTTTTAAAAAACAATAATATATTTAAAAAATAAATTTAGTACTTAACTCAATTTTTTACATAATACAAATTTACTCGAAAAATTTTTAGGAAAAAAAATTAGAATGGGACTCGTAGTTAAATTTAATTGGTTATTTATAATTTTTTGATTTTGTATTATTATCAATATTATTTATAATTATAAACTACGTACAATTATGAAATTAAGAATAAATAAATCTCTAAATTATTTTTTTAATAACATAACAATGATTTAAGACATTTATTCATTTTTGTAATCAATAATAATAACGATACGGACAGATCATGGATTTAAAAATTCTATTAGTGAAAGCATAAAAGGTTTCCATTTTTCTTTATTGAGTCGAATACTGGACTCTGTGCGCAAGAAAATAGCGTAAATCGAATTTCCTGGACGCCACGTTGAATTAATTTATCCACACTAGCAGAGTTATACATAACAACCAGACATTCAACCATATTCCTCCGAAGAATTTTACAATTATTTGGTCAAATAGCAAAAGGTACATATATACTGAGTACATACTGAAATACTGAGCCGAGAAGCGGACATACACAAATTATAAGTTACCCAAAGAGCAATGAAAAGAGCAATCTATATTAGGGATATCTTTGAGAGATCGACTATCTAATGTAAATACAAATTCGCTAGAAAAATATGATAACAGACGTTGCCCAAAATATCTGCATGCATGACAATGAGCGTGATAGAGCAATGCCATCAGAAGAGATGGTACAGGTGGAAGAGAGAAAGATTTGGCGATCATTGGGGGAGGAAAAAACTCTGTGTTGAGACAGAACTGTGCAAACTTTACAATTAAGACGTAATTTGATGCAAGTACCAACATAAAAAACAAATATATTAAATAAAAAACTGATAATTCGTTGTTTACACTATACATATCATACTTGGAATCATTGAATACCTTAATACAATATTTTATGTTATCTGGCTAACGGCAATCGAGTTGACAACTATGATTGGATGAGTGTCCCAATAACAAGTCGACCCACCTCTCTAATCCATATTTTCACCCTCCTTTTTAGATTCTTCTGATCATAAATCACATAGAATCACTAAAAATCTACATTTTGATTCACTTTATAATATTTTATTGTTAAGTTTAGGGCCTAGGTGTCTAAAGTTTATATGTCCATACGCGGTTCAAGATCTTGGGACTTAAGGAAAATCTTTGTTTCTGCGTGTAAGAATTGTGATTTAAGTTTCTTTGAAGTGTGTTAGTTTGTGTTTGTATAAGTAATCTAAAACTGTTTTTGTGTAGATTTGCCTAGTATCGAAAACATCTAATTTGTCAAATGTCTTTATAGTTATTAGTTATAGTTATTAAGATAACTTTTAAAACTGTTTTCTGGGCAAAAATTAAAATGTTAATAACAGTCATAGTCACATCTCCCCCACGCAATTACTCCGAGTTCAATGATCGATTGACAGATAACGTAGTAAACTATTTTTAAAAGATTTATATCGAGAATAATTTTTATATTTCTAAAAGAGTAGATTGTTTTTTTTTTAATTTTTATTGCCCGATAGCAATGATGATGATGATAATAATAGCGAGAAAACGCAATCCTTGAGACTGGAGAAGATCATTATGGTGGAATAAATGAACAGGTGAAATAGGTACACTACACCACCTTGCTGAAAATCGATCTGTTAAAAAAAAAAGATCAGAGATCTGATAAAAAAAATTCTCCAAGGAGAAAAAGATCGTCAACCATGACATTATTAGATAGAGTGCTATGTTACATTAAATATAATCATTTCATATATTTTAATTAACAAACACTTTTCTTATGATAGTAAGTATAAGGATGACTGTTTTATTAACAAAGTAGATTTAGAACAATGTAACATTGACACATTTATGATCTAGGCGCTTTGTGTAATATTAATATTTCAATAATTACGTAATTTATAACCATATTTCGCACAAACAAGATAATCTCACATCATATTATATAATGTGAGATTATCTTGTTTGTGCGAAATATGGTTATACTTTCAATTATAATTTATCAACTTATGGCTAAATCATTATCTCCCAAAAAATTAATATAATATAATAATCTCAGGTGTTGAACACTCGTAAGTATTTATTGGGAAGTAAAAGTCTTGCACGACGTACTGAGGATATTATAATATTTTAGAATATCTTGTAATATATTAATGCAGTTTATTAACTTTGTTTTAAAGACCACTGTGAGTTATTTATATTCAACCAGTTTCGGAAAAATACATTTTACTCCATCGGGATGAACCATTAAATAATTAATATGAACCAAAATGTTTCTGCATTAAATATTTTAAAAAATGTAATACAGTTGGACGAAGAATTTCAATGCTGAAGACAATATATGTTTAATTTTCAAATAAAACAAGTTTATGACAGAAAAAATAGGTCTTTCCTCAAAATTTCAATTGATGTAAGCCCGTAACATCATAATTCTGAAAGCATGTTTTCAAAAAATAAAAATAAATAGAACATTCATAAAAGCGAAAATCATTATTTCCAATAATATTTTTACCTTACAGCCCATAGGTACTCCTGATTTACATGAAAAATGTGTAGAAAACACAAAAGGATATTTTCTCGAGATTTTTATGTAAGGATTAGTTCCTACCTAAATGCTAAATGTACACATATTCACATCCCGAAACATGAAAGGATGGTGCGAACAATATTCTTAGGGATTTGGAAGGGATGAAGTGTAACGTTGTGGAGCTTTGTCCGAGAATTATCGCATCTTGGAAATGTTGAGCTTTGAAAAATTCTCAGTTGCAGAAAGTTCTAAATGTTATCATAACAAGTTCAATTCTTCAGATGAATTTAAATCCAACTATATTGCCAATAAATAAACAAAAAAACGGTTTTCAGAAAATTTCAACGCGTGTTGTAATCCTCATAAAAAAATATTTTTATATTAATTTCTGTGTGAGTACACAATTTTTGATTTTATGGTTTTTTAAGTATTTGAGATTTTCGTGGGTTGAAAATAATGTTAGAAAGGAAGTTTATTGGTTATTCTGCCACTATAATTTTAATAAAAGAGACACCAGTATCAGACTGGCAACACAAACAAATGCCCGGCTTAATATATTAGAAGACAGACAAATCACCCGACCCACTGACAACAATATCGAAAACCCATTAATATCTATAATTTCTCAGAATCCGACACACATCGCACAAGCAAATGATAACAATAATATTTTGCCCCGTGAAGCCACCTCCAGAAGCCAAACATTAAGTCGTAAACACCCTGATTATAAAAATGTAAATATTAGTAGTTTCATCTAGCGCTGAACTGCCGTCCTGAAAATACGTGTTTCATGATCATATTTAATTTTTTTTTATTTATTAGACTTTATTGACGTACATCTTTTTGTTGTTACAGAGGTGAATATATTATAATATAACATGATAAACATAAGACAATTATATTGCAATTAAGTATATACTCGTAGTTCATTGTGTGGGATCCACCTTTGATATATGCAGCATTGTCCTAGCTACCTTGCTAGACTGCCGTCTGTGATAAAGTTGGCAGTTTTTTTTCGTGCTGTTGTATCCCCTAAAGATGGGTATTGAAATTTACCCGAAACGTTGGAACAATAATGGTCCTTTGTAAGACCAACAGATGCCAGATAACCAAGAAACTTCCTTTCTAACAATAAACATATACCTATATAGGTTTGATTTAAGGTTTCGCCGAGCATTAATGTATGGAACTGGCGACTCTTCTAGATTAGATAGCGTTTATGTAGATGGTTTCTTTGAGAAACCAAGTAACACTTGCCATTGTCAAGGAGTTGCCTCAAAAAGTTGCGATTCAGCGAAATGCGGAAGATTTTAACAGTACTTTTTTGCAGGAGATATAAAGTACCGCGATTTTTTGAGGCAACGCCTAGATAATGGCAAGTGTTACCATGCGAAAACTTTGGCCTATGTTTAAAAGAGACGTCAGTTCCATATATATAATTATATATGTACATATTGTTGGTATTTTATTAAAACCTGAGTGTGTAATATATATATTTTTTTAAATGCTCAAATTAATAAATCAATTGAATTAATCAAAAAAAGGGTAAAAATAATTATTTAGACGATCGTGTTGTGTGTTGTATTTTTTTAAAGTAGTGATTGTCGAATTTAATGTTTACTTTAGATGTTCAAAACATCTATCTATCGAAAAAACAAAGCTATTATAGTTACCAACGGGACCCAGAACTTTCTTTGTCGATAGACATTACCAATTACGCCATAATAACCCTATACATTATCAACAATAAAAAGTTGCGGATTCGAGTCCCGGTGATATTCTATATTCTTACAATAGATAGATAGATGATGAACTATATTCTTACCATAGATAGATTTTTTTTAGTTTCTTTATAAGTGATTTGTTCAATTTATTTTATATATCAAGGACCTATGTTTTAAAATCGCAACGTCAAAATGTGATTTCATTCAATATTATTATTAAATTTAAAAATTGATTAGTTGACTTCAATATTAAAGCAATTGAAAGTTTGTGATAAAAAACAGCTTCGGTAATAATTATTTGGTGAATAATGGACGGTGTACCGTGTGACTGAATGATCTGACGGATAAAATATGCAACATCTAGAAATGTGATATTATTGCACTGTGTCATCAAACTTTATTTCGTTAGATTTCTAAGGCTCCTGACCACGAAAGAGATACTACGAGAGAATCTCAGAGATGTAGTTTAGATATATGTATATCAATACCATGTAGGTACACGTGTTGAGATTTAAATCTGAATATGGACTCAGAGATTTGAGATTGATAGAAAAGGACAACAACTCAAATCAGTGCACACAACGTTCGATCTGATAGTGAGGTATGACACATGCATACAAACGTCACCTAAAACCATCACAGATCTGTACAATTATATATTCTGACCAGTTAGCATAAGTTATCACTTTATATAAATATAACGTTCACCATTCTCATCCATTAATCAATCTCCATATCCATCAAATTTTTGAAAGTTGTATATATGTTAATATGTGGAAACACTTCAAGTACCACTACATTATCGCCATCTATGGACTAATTTGATAATTCATTTGCCTGAAATTACATATATGTCATAATGAGAATCTAATTATTTTTTTTAATTATTTAAAGCAATATTCTTTATCTGTAAAATGTTTTTAACACATTATACTAGAATACGCCTGAAAAATCAATGTAATTACCCATACTTCTATGTATTTACATTAAATATGATAAAAAATAATTTCGTATTTATGAGATATATGTTATTTGTTTAATAAGAGTGCCTTTGAAGGTGAAAATTTAGTAATTGTGTGTTCTTGGACATATTCTAACTGTTTTAACTGCTGCTGGTGAGATTCACAATTACTCAATTGGCGAAGGATAATGACATTTGACTTTTGACATGCGTAACGAGCCTAGAGTAAGGCGCGGAACGGAAAATCTCTGAGACAAATTGAGAGTTGTTTCCAAAAAAATTTGTGGAAACAAAATTTGTATCTGAGAAAATTGTCGAAAATCTCATTCATGGAGCATTACAGAATTTTGTGTATTTTACGAAATACGATTGAATTCTTTTTTCAAATTAAGTAGTTAAAATGTAATTTCTTTCAAATGCTTCTGAAAAAGAAGTTAGAGTACACTCGGTGCAGACTTGTTGCCAATACCTGGGATACTTTGAATAAACTGAACGCGATACCTTTCCCCCGATCGCTGAAATGCTTTCTGACAAACTGACTTCAAAGGCGAACAACGATGGTAAGAGCCAACTCTGTTCCGCAAGTTTGTGTTCAGTAAATGGACGTTTTTCACGACTGTTGGGAAGTTCCCCCTAGCCTCTGGAAAGGGTGGAACGAACATGTGGAAATTCCACAATCGATGGGGAGGATTCGCCCTCCACAGGGGCAATAATGGCCGGAAGTTTCCGAAGCTAAAGGTGTTAGACGAACGGTGTTCAGATCGGAAGTGGATACATATTAGAAACAGCTTTAATACCCTCTACCGGCATTCTTATAAAGCGCTCTACTTGAATTTCGGATTGAGATCTATTCGATGAATTGCTAACTTTGAATCGAAGTACAGAAGTTAATGCAAGAAACAAGAGATTTGGTATTGTAACAAAGAATTTTCATTCAAAGAATAGAGTTTGATGTTTTGTTGTTGCATTTAAAAATAATTTTATATATTGTTTAAAAAATTATGCTGATATCAAAAACTACTTAACTGTAAAACGTTTTTTTTTCTAGTTCTAAAATAAATATTTTATTTTTATTTCATCAGGTAGGTACAGTAAAATAAAATGTATAGTGAAGTACTTATTCAAATACAGGAAAACAAATAGTAAACTTCGCAAGATGTTGTGCTGTAGTGACGAGCTATTTTATAAATAAAGAGAATAATGAAATTTTAATTTTTGTGATACATAAATATATTTAATTTAAGAATGCTATTTCCATTTTAAATAAAAATTAACGTCATAAATTGAGTATTTCTGTTATTGCATCGTAAACTGTATGCAGCTGCCTCTTCATCATCACCTCATATCTTCACATTCGCAGCTGCAACCCTCAAGAGCCCGAAGGTCTGTAAAGCCTGAAGGATCAACAAGAAGACACTCTGGCGTCGGCCGGTGGAACTACATCACGCCATCTTGAGCACCCTATTGGTCGAAAATAGAAACTCTTACCTTACGCAAAAGGCAAAACTGTTTGAAAATGGAAAAAAAAATATTCACGCCGTTTTGACGATGTAAAAGGTACTCCAGTCACTCGGTTTATATTTGCGATGCAATTTTATAAAACGAAATAATTAAAGTTTTGTTTTATGAAATTTTAATGATGGTATATTTTAAATAATATAATACGTTAATGCAATATAATATATTTATGATTTATTCAATTTATTTTATTGGTTTATTTAAATTCAAGCAAGAGTTATTTATTTATAATTTATATAAAATGATATATTAATAATATATATATTAATTAGATAAAATATATAGCGACTCACTTAAAAATAGTATTCTAAAAAGTAATAATCAAAATTCTTTAACGTAAAAAATATTAGAAAGGTAATTTTTATATTGTCGGTTGACATGTATGTGCTGCTTATATTTAGACTCAATTTAGTTTGTCATTTATAGAATTTCCGATATTTTTAAATAGGATTATGTATTTTGAGAATCCCTGGTACAACTCTAGGGTTAACAGCGACACCATTTTCATTGATAAATTCAATTTTTCTCGCACGATTTAAGCCAGATTATATTTTTACGTCCAACAAAGCACTAAATAAATTTTTTCAAAAGAAAAACAGGTATATATATAATAAGATTTTATCAAAGAAATATCCCTGAAAGAATGATAAATCTTTTGATTTCGGCATTATCAGCACATATTTTGCCCATTGCGAAAATATGAAAACTTGCCGGGAAAGAAATCCTCGGCATTTAATAGCTTGGGTTGGAGCTATGATAAAAATTATTTCTGGATCATTAATCGCTATCTCTACGGCGATTCCTTCGGCCGGCTTCCTTAATGCCTTTCTCAACGCCTTAATCTCAATCGGGACAGGGTTGATTAAAACTCTTTTAGTTTTTAATCGGGGTGGATTTCGTCAAACCGGTATTTCATAGATATTTGAATATCAAAGCTTGCAATAGAGAGTTTTATCCATAAGTTTTAACATAAATAATATTTATAAGCGGGGTTATTTTGATTAATAATAATAATTAAATATTGAACCTCTGATAAAATTTTGATTTGAAACAAAGATTATATTTTAAACAATATGTTTTATTTAAACAATAATAAGAATGTATTTTTTTACTAAATGTCTCGTTGTTTTTTGCAGTATTTCGTTAAGGGTTGGATTATTAATGTAAAAAATTATAACTTTCTTCCAGCAATATACTATATAATACTATCTTTTATAGTTTAATCCTCATTCAACTAGGTAGATTATAACCGATATTTTTAGCCATATAATTTAGTAAATAATCGAATTTTTATTTCAAATCTCTATTCAGAGAATCGTAAATATTAAAATCAAACGATAATACAAAAAATATGTTTTCAAATGTAAAACAAAAAACCACGATATCGAGTAAAAAAATTTTGCATCAATAAGCAGTGTATACATTTTTAGATATTCTTTTGCTTAATTTTTTGTATCCCTGTAGTTACACGAAGGTGTACCCTCTGCCCGAAGTAATAAGAAATGGGGTGGTTTCACCCCTCGAATTGTGTCTTGAGGGGTAACAGATTTTTATGGGCCAAGTCACCCGTTACAATATTGGTCCACTTTGTTTTCCACTGTGACTTTCATGAACCAGTGGTTTTTAAATATAATTTGTTAATAATAACTTTTTTGAATATAAATATATTGTGACACAGAAGGAAAATCAAATTATTATTTAAAATAAAACGAAAATCAATTTATGATATGATCAAAAAACTTTGTATAAACCACATTGATCGGTTCGATAACACTGTATTCAGTACACATGCACCTTAACAGACTCTCAGAGCTCCAAGTTTCAATACTAGTCATCGTAGACACGGGCCTTAAGATACGAAGTTTAATTAATATTTATTTATAGAATATGATCCGGGGGGCTAAAATTATAAAAATTGCGTTAACGTAAATAAATTCATAGCATATTTCTTATTTTTTATACTGGTAATGTATTATAATCCTACTTTTTGATATAAGTACATTATATTTTATTATATATATATTTTATTTTATTGAGGCGTGTCCTAATTCCCCAATGCCTATGTGGCAATTTGAAATGTTTGAATAATGTTGGTCACTTGTTTTGTATAATTCATGTACTTAATGTATTTATAAAACAATACTTTAAAACTAAAATATAATTAGGCACAAAGCTGCTGCAAATTACTATTGAATAGTTTGATAGAGAAAAACACACAAATTGGAAAAATCAAAAGGATGAATAACGTGAAAACCACAAATTTTATTCGTTTCACTCCGATGTTTGGGATCATCCCCTGAAATGTTATTTTTCAAGGAAAAACTTCGACTAATAGTGAATAGCTACGTTGAAAAATGAGAATAATGTATTCAAATGATAGAATTTTATAAAAAATACAAAGAAATCCTTCAAAGATATGAAAAACTTTGTACCTTACTTTATCTCTGGTAAAATAATGTAATATTAAAGAATCAACGATAATTCATCTCCAAGTTTTTTAATCGCTAGAATAATCTAAGAAATTCAAATGTTAAATAATTATAATATGATCTTCTTAAGGGCGAAACATTTTGCAAAAGTAGTTTTATTTTATTTGAAGAAATCAGTTTTATATTTTTAATGGTTATATACATCGCACAGGATTGAGAGTTCGCCGAAGTGACACCAATAAATTGATGTGTTAAGGGCACGAAGTAGTAATTTAAAAATATAATCATCGGCGGGGCGCAAGATAAATATGAGATAGATTTCGGCAAACAATGACTGTCATTTTTTGATAAAATATATCTTACTGTCGCCCGTTGGTGTTTTCTCACTGAAATTGTGGAAAAAATATGAATGAATTGAAAGTATTGTTTTGTGACGAAATAAAACGAAGTACACTGCGAACGGAAACTCATTCTCGATTTTGTTTCTAGAAAGAACATATTTCTATGTTTCATTTCTTCCGACCTCATCATCATCACGCTAGTTGAGAGAAGTAAAGATCGGCGAACCACCCATATTTTCTTGTGGTTGTATGCTCCAGGTTATGTGTGGTTAAAATGAGGTGTGTCACCAGTTTGCAGAAGGTTTCGATGATAAATGAAACGCGTTCTTTGTACAGAGTAGTTTATTGAGTCAGGGATAGGAAAGGAAGAGTACAGAATAATGAAGTATGAAGAGTGAGAGGAAGCGAGTCGGCGATACTCGGTCTTAGTCCCGGTCGCGGTTCTCCGGTAAATCGGTACTTGTCGGGACGAGCAATCAGGCTAGACTGGGCGCGGCGTCTATCTGCTGAAGCCTG
This sequence comes from Eubasilissa regina, assembly GCA_022840565.1. NCBI lineage: Eukaryota > Metazoa > Arthropoda > Insecta > Trichoptera > Phryganeidae > Eubasilissa > Eubasilissa regina. Next base: position 10,540,854 of record JAINEB010000020.1, on the reverse strand, counting down.
GTCCCTGGATGTAGATGTTGTCGGTATCGGTGTCAGTTAGCTAGAGATAGCAATACTGGCGCTGGAAATGATATGTAATCAGTACGTAGATGAAAGTATGTCACTAGCCTGCGAAGTGCAAGATATGATATGTGATTGGTGTCCGGTACTACTGTGAGATTAAAAATGTGTGATGTAATGGAAGGTAAGGGGTATGTATAATAAGGGTAATATCAGATGGCTGAAATATGAAAAATAACCCCTTCTAATATCGGATTTCCATTTGGTGTTTATGTATAGAAAAGTGTATGTACTGGTTGTTCGAAAAATATAATGACCGACATTAATGGAATAACAGGCAGATATAGAATAGAAACGCTACTTATTTTTTATACTGAATTTATCTAATTAAATAATAAGGTTGTTAGAAACAATCGAGTTGAAAAGACACGGTACTATCGGAGAACGAAGTGAAAATTTTTGATAAGTCCAATTTAGGATTCCAGATTTAGGTTACGCTGTATCAACGCTATAAAAGGTTATGTTTTTGTCTGAACTGGAGATAATTTTTCTGGGGAGAAATATGTCTTTCAGAACCTTTTAGATATAAATAGTGATGGTAAACCATTACGTAACTACGATTTGTAAATAAGACTTAACGATAATTAGTAACTAAGATTTAACGATGACTGGTAACTAAGATTTAATGATGATTGGTAACTAAGTTTCATCTGTCGAAGATTTATTTTAAGTTAGTGCTCGAAGAATTATAAATATTCAGTTATCAATCGTAACAATCGAACACAATCGCAGTTACAATGAAGGTTTAAATACCACCACTAGTAAGTAAATAGTATGACTTGAGAAATATTAATATTATTTCATTAATCACTCTAGGTAAATATTTCAAGTAATTTAGTTAAATAATAAAGTATATTAAAAATAATACCACCTATATAACGTAATATAATACATGTGTTCAATTTTGTTTCAAATAAAGATTTGCGCTCTACAGTTGAAAACATTTCGTAGAACGTCAGTTTAATCGTGCGGCGTGAGTGAGAAAAGTATCACATTTAGTTCGTATAAAAATTATGTAATTATTTATCTAAATACTTATTTCTTTCGTTGATTTTATTTAATACATAGTAAAAAAAATGATTTATTTACGCGTGGATTCAAACAAACAAACGTATTTGATATGTACGAGTAATTTATATTTATTTTGTAGAAATTATAATTATTCCCAGTTTGTTTGACGCCTCTGGAAGGTACTTACTTATTTAATAACACTGTTGACAATAATGCATAACGTTGTCTGCATTTCCCGGTGTCTGCAGTACAGGTTGGCATTTTTACACTTCTGTGCAGGGTTGTAGGATTAACCGCGATACAAGCCAGAATTGGATTAAAGAGGATGCAAGCGACAGCAAACTGTGTAGGCTTTCAGCGCTTAGCCAGCTCTACTCTTTTATCCCGTGGTAAAAATAAAGTAAAAAGATAACAATGCCCGTCGTCTGGCGAAATGTTCAAATTCATCACCACAGAAAATGCTGTGTTTTATATTGTAGAAGCTCACTAGCACTTTAAAATATGTACATATGTAATTCATACTAAATAATATATTTTTTGATCATTTTTCACGATAATGACGAGTATATTCAAGGGATGGGTAATTCGTTCTTGTTTTTTGAAAAAATTACCGTAGTGAATAACTACATTATTAGGAGAACACATTCTTATTGTGAAGTTGTAATTATTCAGAACATTGGTCTGTGATATTTTAAATATGAATTAAATATATTAATTAGAAATATATACATATAAGGCTCTTTCAAATAATGGAACGATTAAATGTATTTATATCAAAAAGGTAATATATAGGTTCGAAAATTTGTCGCTAAAAATATTTTTGCTGCTGCATAGTTGGATAATGCACCTTTCCCGATTTGGAAAGAGATCCAGGTTCGAATCCCGGTGGCGCAACAACAATTTTTTCGATAAAATTAATTTTCTACGTATATCTTTCTAATTAATGTATTTAATTCATGTTTAAAATAACTACATCCATTTTATGATTTATGAAATTGTGCAAAAATACAAATTCCTATGAAGCCATGGGAACCAGAATATTTTTTTGTGTTAAACAAATTCGATTTTAAAATAAATGACGGGTTTCACCCAAGACAACAGAATTTTAAGCAGTGATATCATTATCATTCAGTAATTCGGTGACGACGCGGGCTATAAATAATCTTTAAAATGGTAATGAAGGTGTGTGACAAGCGGCATCCAAGTTTATTATCAGATGTCGGCCTAGTTAATAGAAAGTTTAGTCATAAAGTCATCAACTGGTAGATTATTTTAATCTTCTAAGATGTGAACTCTTTTTAAGTTAAGCGTATTTGATTCCTGTAAAAAGAAAAAAAATGTATCAAATCTCATAGCATTTAGTAGATACGTTTTTATGTTAAACGTTTTCCACTGTGAATATACGTAAGTCATAAGTCAACGCTAGTATATCAAATAATAATTGGAACCCATAACAGATTCTTATTTGACATACTGGTGTTGAAAATTCGTTCTAGGATAGGCGCAAATATAAATTTGCCTACCTATAAGTACAGTAACTTTAATGTGCCCAAATTTCTGACAAAAGAAACGGAATTGTTTGTTTTCTATTTGAAAAATATACCTATCTTTATACTAATATACTATGTTTAATAAATAAATGGTACATTTTTTAAACAGAAGATAAACAATTCTTGTTCTCTGTTTGAAAAATGTGCATTAAGAACAAAAAGGTCACATATCCGCTTATTGCCGTAATTATCCTTCGATAGTTAAGTCTTTATTTTCTATTGGTTTAGTTTGAATATGCCAATCCAAATTATGTAAGTAAAAACACTAACCTGCCTAACTGGGCTGCAAATCGCTTGTCTTTTATGATGATCGAAACTTGGCTAGCAGTATTCTGTTAACTTTCAGAAACTCGGCTGGCCAGCCTCCGAAACTTCGTCATATCCGACAAACTGACAAAAATCGTTACGATCCTTATCTCGTGTACACCGCCGAAAAATATGTCTGTCTTCAACCGCATCTGAACAGAAGCAGGTCCATTGTTATTCATGTTTAAATTTATACAAATATAATAAGCAAAGTCAAGCTCCAAATCAGTCCTACCTACCGAAGCATATAGAACGCCTAAACACTGCTTAATTCATTTGTTTCAAAGGACATTGATTGACTTTTCACTTCAATCCAATGTTCATCATTACTATTTTAGTCCCCATCTGAGGAGGCTCACTCCTCGTTGTTAATTTTATTTTTTTATTTATTTATGTGACAACAAACACAAAAAAAATATGACATAACTCACCATATAATACATAATATATAAAGTAAGACCGGTGTAAGTTTATTCTCAGCTGATTAAAGTAAAAATATCATACACATGGTTAAAATAAAAAAAAACAGTACTTACAATATATATATATATATATTACGCATGTACATATGTATAATCTGTCAATAGTTTTTAAAAAGTTGGCATAGTTTAATTTTAAAGGGAAGCAATTTATCGTTGAAAATGTCCAAGTTATTAGAATAATTTACGATATTATATTTTGACACAGAGAGGGTCATAAAATATTTTTTTAAGTAATTTGTTCTGCCAAAGTTCAGATAAAATAGATAATTTGAAAGTATTGGATGCGTGGGACAATTTAAAGTTATTTGTTCTAATAAATGGACCAGGTCAGCCAAGTAATTAAAAAAATTATAGAGACAGAATAAATCTTGTGCTTTTCTTCTATTTATAAAAGTGGGGGATTTTATAGAAACACTCGCTTTCTAAATGAGATTCAATGTCTAAGCGGGAACCAGCTCAGTCTGGAATAACTTACCTTCTTGAGTTGCCAAGAAGGTTGTATTTTCTCTGGGATTCGAAATACATGTCCAAGCTACGTTAATTGAAGTATTTATATATATAGAAGTATTAGTAGGGGGCTTTTTGTCAGGTCTCCCTCATCACTTCTCACAGTCCAATAATTTTATTTTTGTTACTCCTTTAAGATAACTCATTTCGGTGGTCTGCATACTCTGCCCATATCCTTGATGATCTCTCAATGAGACTTTAATTTCTGCGAGTCGATGAACATATTTATTTAATAGATGCGTCAGTCTGATCTTCACCCAAAACATATGCGGTGATGATTCGTAAGTCACTTGGTCAGTAGACACAGATCATAAGAATCCATATTTGGTAACTGTATATCAAAGTGCGCTTGTACGTAGCCTTTAAATCTGTCAGTTTGATTTTGATATATTGCACGCATTTTTTTTATCAAAGCATTATCTATGTTACAGTAAATGCGTATTACCAGTGAGAATATATTCTCACTGACGTTTCAGTGAAATCATATCCGAATGCGTTTCCACCAGTGGAAATATATTTCTACTGATAGAAGTATAACTTCACTAGCAGGTTTTAGCAAATGTATATTCAACCCTAACCGATAATTGAATCTAACCTAATCTAACGTAACCTATATGTTGAAAAGGAAATAAAAATGGCTGAAATTATAAACACGGTAGTTTATGGAGTAAATAGTTTTATTTAATATAAATGAAAATACTATAAGCGAATAAAAGTGACAGTTGTAAACGCCACCCACGCCACCAAACTATTTGTTACCATGCTGTAGGGCGACACATAGACACTTAAGGCCAAATATTCCCGCGCGGCGTATTCTTGCTTGTCAACGAATACAAACTCACTAAATGTAACCAGTGAATTTGTATCTTCATTATAAGATATACATCCACTGACCGGCTTAGCGAAAATATATTTTCACCAGTGAAAATATATTCTCACTGGTAATACAGATTCACTGTAATATCTATAAACGGAATGTAAAACAGTAGCATCGATTCTTTGATCTATTTCACCGTCCTGTCTCTCATCGCTATTTCTGTATGAAGTATTTAAACTTGTCAACTTGCTTTATCTACTTCCGCATGTTCAGCTTTCGTGACACACAGAAGGATATTAGAATATAGTACATAAGAATATGTGTATGATTATAGACACAAAAATATTAAGTCATTTAATATATCTGCGTTTTTTTGAAATGCTATTTTGTGATAAAAAATTACATACTATTCGATAGCATTTTTTTCTACTTTAAAAGTGTCAGTGTCACTGTTTTCCAGTATCTTATAGTTTTTGGCTTAAATAATGAAGTGTCAAGTTGAGAAAAACGAACATTTTCTAAAATAGGTTCAAATAGTTCAAAATGAGTTCAACTGGAAAATTCTGTTGCATCCATCAGTCCGCATCGTGCAGTCCCGACCTCGCTACGTTAGATTATCACATTTTTCGATCGATCTCCAATCAAATACGTGGTGTTACGTTCAACAACGACGATGACCTTAAAAATTGGCTCGATAAATATTTCGTTACCAGACCAGGCGATTTTTATAGAAAAGCCATCAACAAATTGTTTGCAAGACGTGATTAAGTCCTGAACAATAATAGAGAATCCATAGATTGAAATGTATTTTTTGTTTAAAAATTTGATTTTATCATAAATAATTAAATAAAACCGCTAATATTTGTGGTTTAAAATAGAATACAAACATTGCTTCGCCAGAAATGTGATGGTATCAAATTAATTTTGCTGCATTATTAGCGACTCGCTTGCAGAATGACCGGTGACAAATATTGTTTTGAAATTAGCAAAACAAATCATAAGAACAGTTTAACATTTTATCCGGGTGAAATAAGAATTTTTTTAAATATTCATCTACAAAATGTTTACAAGTCTTTCCTCACAGTACCACCGCCCCCATTAGCGCAACCCCGCTTGATTGTTTGCCAGCACTGCAACCCTTATCCAGAATGATCACTTGACCCAGTGAAGTTGTTAAGGCTCCGCAGCAATTCGTTACTAAACAATTATTGCAACGTGAGAGGCAGCCATTTTGTTGTGTGGAGGCTTCGCGGAAAAAAAATGTGAATTCACAACGTGTTGTAGAGTAGGTTTGTTTTTAAAACATTCGAATAATATAAAATAGCTCGAATTGTCGTTGTGCCTGCTGAAAATGATGAATTCATATTCACGAGTGGTGGGGACCTGCATTTTTCATGATAAAGTTTTTCATATACGTACTAGGATAATAATAGCAATTCACCGAATTTTTAACACTTACTTTATTTAATTTTTAAGGAGAACATATTTTTCTTGTGAAGTTGAAGTTTAGAACATAGTTTTGTTATATTTTTTATATAAATTAAATTAATCAACTAGAAAGATATACAGATAAAATATATTTATCTCTCTAGTTGTCTTAACTTTTATTTAACTTCCCACTATGCGCGATGGGTATATAATATTAGATATGTGAAGAATTATGGAATCGGCCAACGTGTTGTTATTAATGTATACATAATATACTGAGAATTATAATATAATATTATGATATTGGTCCAAAACATTACAGCAATGACATTCTCGAACCGTCAATATATGAAAACGAAAACCTTCGTTGAGATGGGTTGACGACATACGGTGACATGCTGGAGTCATATGGATGGGAAAAGTACAAAATAGAGAGAAATAAAAAGAAATAGGGGGTGCCTGTAGTGAACATACGTAAGCTGATATAACGATAAATATGATTACATCAAAATCAATTGTTTATGATATTCTAGATCAAAACATAGGTACATGTAAGGTTATTACAAATTAAATATGTCAATTAGAAAGACATATATATATATATATATAAAATAAATTTATCGAAAAAATATTGTTGTTGCTGAATCTATTTCTACCCGGGGAAATACATTAACTGATTGACGACAAATTTTAGAACTTATGTGTTGCACTTTCAAATTGATACATCTGTCGTTCGATTATTTGAAAGCCATCTTCTTTATATTTATGGAAACTCAAACATCTTTAAGTTAATTAATTATTTTTTATTCATTTTATGGAATTATAACATTGGTTGACGCATTTCCCCGGATAGGAAAAGGTCCAGGTTTGAATCTCGATGGCAACAAAAATATTTTTTTTTATTGATACATTTAATTTGTATAAAAAAATATAACAGAACTATGTTCTGAAAAATTTCAACTTCGCAATAATAACGTGTTCTTCTTAAAATAAAAAAAATGGTATGATAACTATACAACGGTTTTTGGTGAAACATTGCGGAATTCCGTGATTACTTTGTATATTGAGTTAAAACACTGTTTTATTCCTCTATATTTTATTGTGTTCAAAGATAGAACATTTTTCCACCTCTGTTAACTCCAAGCATACCATATAGTACTGTCTGAAAGTGTTTTTAATTTTAGTTGAATTATAATATTGATAATGGGAAGATATTCCCTAAAACATTCAAACGTTTAACATAATAAAATATGATAGAATAAAACAGTATTTTAACTCAATTTACAAAATAATGAGTTACTGAGTTACTGTTACCCTGAGTTACTTTATTTAAAAAATAATCCACATTGGAGATGCTTCCTAAAATCCAGATACGATCTGATGATGAGATAAGTTTATCTCATGTGAAAGATGAGACGATGATACTTCTAGCGTATATACGGAAAAGAGAACATAAAAAAAAGCAATTTCTATTATAAAGTGACGCTTTATTTCTGAATGGTCTATAGCGATACGGATGTATCTTCCACTCAGGACGTCGGATTAGTTAATGGCATGACGGCCGAGACGTACGCAGCGCTAGCGTGGATTGTACGATTTCTCGTTGCTACCTGAATCTGATTCTACTTAACTTGAAGATCATTCAAACCCCTAAAAATCTCTTAAAGAATTCATTTAAAATATTTCACTGTTTGAATTATTTTCTCATAGACAATCAGTAGAATATATATATACAAACAATTTAATAAGATGTGATTAATAGCGCCATTGGAGAAATTGTCAGTGACTGATTAATGATTAAGTTCGACCGGACGTTCCTTGCGCCTCGTTACGGAAATGAGAAAAGAACAATTCAACGATCAGAATTTAATTAATCAAACTAGAATTAATTGGATGCGACCAAATTGGATAACATTAAAAAATTAATCGACAAATAATAAAACAAACTAAATACTTCAAAATGCCTTGCGATATAGTTGTTGCTTTTCGGTGCCGGAATTATAAATATAAATATTTTAATTTTAAGTTATTTATTTGCAGTAGAAATTTTTTTATGATGTGTTACACATTATATTACAGTACAAAAATCATATGCAATTATTGAATTAAGATTATAAAATTAAAGATACGCTGATACTAAGGAACGTTCCGATGGGCTGGTTGAGTAGCAACATATATACGTGCGTATTAAAAGAAAACCTTTTCATTAAATTATTTTAATTTGTTTGAGCAGGAAACAAATGTGAATTAATATAATGAAAAAATAATTATTTTTATCTATATATTTTTTGATTCCTGCTATGGCAGTCTTGCGCAATATACTACACAATATTTTTCATAAGAATATTTTTTTATTGTTCATAAATTATAAATAAGTGAATGCTATATAGAGTTTTTATCAAATATATCTAGCAGGTACTTATTATAAGACTATATATCATAATATACATATATTAAGGAGAATATAATTTTTGTTATGAAGTCGCATTCTTAGAATATAGTTTTGTGGTATTTTAATACAAATAAAATGAATCAATTAGAAAGATATACAGACAAAAATCATATTCGGGGAAGCGTGTTCTTCATTTGCTCTGATTATTAAAAAAAAAAGAAAAATTTATTCATAATACGTTATATTTAAAAAAAATAATATACATAGATATTGCGCGCAACGAGGAATTGTGAACATACGAGTACTTTAGTATATTTTGTTGAAAAAACAAAAATAATTTTGAAATTCTTCGACAATATTCGGTCGCGAGTCAGATTTTTGTCGTAGCTGACGATTCTGGCCATGTTAATATGAAAACATAAACACCCAAGTCCGGGTCACGATAAAAGCTGATTGTGTCTGACAGAAATGTCCAGAAGAGTCTCCGATAATAATTATTCAACCATTATATAATATTTTATGATTATAGATGTATAAAATCTTATATATACTAGTTAAAATAGAAAACTATATAAAAATTTGCAATCGAACCTCAATATGATGAGCTCAAAATTATGAACCGTGAGTTAATCACTGATATATTTGAGTCCCACTCACCATCAGTGATTGAATATCTGGGAATATCGTGATTCGCGATTAATTTTATTTATATTTGTTTGTGAACCGTGATTCGGCGCATGTGCATATGAAACGAAAATATTATAGTTCGTGATAAGCGTCATCTAGTGGATTTCCTGTTTAAAAGAAGAAGAAGCGTCATGTAGTAGATTCTGCCAAATATTTTAAGCATTTGACCAGAAATGCTGAGAATTTGACCTGAAGAATAAACTCACTTTTATACGGTTTTCATTCTCTTTGTGATGATATTAAATTAGTTGTATATTAATTATATGTGCTATAATGTATTTTTACGCAAAAAAAAAGTTTGAATAATATAAGTAAATATGTTCAAAATTATGTTTTATTTTATTTTTTCATTTATTTCGTGTATTGTGATATTGTGTGGCACACGCGTATTACTAATAAAACTGTGATCACAGTCACATTATCGAATTACTAATAAAACTGTGATCACAGTTACATTATCGAATATCAATCGCAATCACACTAGTGAGTCAAAAGTTGCATTTTTTCTCATCTCTAGCCTCTTCTCCATTCTTCTGAATATCTAATAGGTAGCTGTTCTTTTTCTACGTAATATTTCTTTGGTAGTATATTTTCTTTTTCACATCCCTTGCCTTGCCTATTTATGTTGAGCACGACACTTATTTTAATTTTAAATATAACTACAGTTTGTATGAATACAAATTTTCAATGTATTAAAATATACGTTATTTTTTATATTACCTACTATTTTCGTACGATATTTAATATAAATGCTTGATTTCCGATTTATTTCAAAACATTTCAGATAGGTATTAAATTTCTTATGTGATGTTTTATTTCTCAACTTCCTGAATTAAAATTTGTACTTATACCAACAAATTCCCAAAGCAATTACCAATATGTTTTAATTGCGTCCTTAATGTAAACGTTTCGATTGTTTCAAATGCACAAGTTCCGTTTACATATTTGCACGTTTGCTATTTTCTCAATTCCCTTTCCGCACGTTCTGAGTCAAAATGTACTTACTTTTAATTTTTATTAAAATAAACAGTTCATATAATTATAATTTTTTAGTTAGATTTAATAGATGTACACTTTGAAAAGGTGTACAATTTGATGGTAAGATAAAGTTAATTAAATATTAATGTTTAAATAATTTGTGTCCAAACGGGGCAATTGCACATTGTATAGTTGGTAGTTTTTTTCAGTTACAGTTGTTAACTCAGAGAATATAAAGTACTAATTAAATGTATTAATTAGAAAGATATACGTATAAAATCAATTTTATCAAAAAATATTGCTGTTGCGCTATCGGGATTCGAACCTGAATCTCTTTCCAAGGTGCATTAACCAATATTTTTCGATAAATTAATATAATATGAATACGTTTTTAACTATTACATTTTATTAATATTTACAATATCGCACACAACTTCACAATAAGAATGTGTTCTACTTAATAATGAAAGAATAGTGAACTAATAAAAAACTAGCTTTTTGGATACAAATCTATTAAATTATTTAAATATAACTGTATTATAAACAGTTAAAGAGAATATGTAATCACGAATTAATTCCATTGAATGGTATTGATTGTGCTTAAAAATGAATTATAAGCAAAAAAATTAAAATCTTGAATTGAAAAATTGAAGACAATTTATTAATACTGTTTTTTCTCCGAATTATGAATACGAAACCAGTTCACAAAGACTATTTTCGATTAGAAGATAAGTAATAATAAATTAATTCAATGTATAACAGGTAGTTGTGAGTAGTAAGTTGGAAAATACCATTTTAAAATAAAGCAGTCTAGCGGGTATAGAAATAGATTGATCATCGTACATACCATTTTTAAAAGCATGCTCTAGAAGTATAAATAATATAATTACTCATAAATATGAGAAATAGTAAGCAATGTAGCGGTCGAAGGCAAATTAATTATTAGTTGGGGCTAATTAATATTAATATTTAGATTTTATAAAAAAAAATCATACATCGTCCCTTTACGAAGACAAAAAAAATAAGTTAAAAAAACTCACATTGGTATCTCGGTTTTCTATTTATAATATAAACAAAATAATTGCAATTATGTTAAACTATATTATTTGATTTAATGCATAATTTTCCAATTCATGTACCAAATTTTAATTAATAATTTTTAAAATTAATGCTACATACTTGATTTCTTAGTACGTCTTTAGTGTACTCCTCGTAATGTGAAGGTCCAAGAAATAGATTTTGTAACAATTAATCTTTTAATACAATAAGCTGCAATTTAAGACAAGGTATATCACTATTATAGGTCGAACTATTAAGCCGATAAACGACAAATAAAAGAGATTCCTGCGCGCCGTCTTTATAGCCACACATACCCGCACTGACAGTGCGGCACACATGCACACGTACACACACCATCCCACCATTCCAAGGACATCATAATTAATTTGTTGATTGGTATTTTTATAAAAAAAACAAAACTTCAAGATAATGCACGAAAAACATACCATACCAATACCATTAAAATAATATTTATAATGCATGAATCTGAACATCTTGTTTTATTTCTAATCATGTGTGGCATAATAAAACCAAATTAATAATACCGCGCATAAATGCATCAGTCCAATTCAAGCGTTTATGATTTTTTCCTCATCAATTGAAGCAGGGAATACTTGGAAAAAGTACAGGAAATACGGTTCATTTCTTTCTACTCTGTATCTCCAGGAAGTTTAAACATGTAAATCGGGCCGGAAGGGTTGGGGTAGCATGGACAGCATCCCCCGCATTTGCTAATTGGTGCAAATTAACATAATGAATCTATTTTCTCTAGGCCACCATTGGCTCAGTAACTCAATTTACATGAGATATACTTTGTAGCTGCATTATGGTAATAAACACAACATATTACACAAAATATACTCTAATCTTGTCACAAAATCTACTAACAAACCTAACGGACACACAACTTTTTTTTACATTTTTGATGTGTTAACATCTTAGCATATAACATCGTCTCCGAATTCAGTACAACAACTCATACAGAATACTGTTCGGATTGGCGCATTATTGTAGCGCATCTACAATGTTTACCAAAGGCCGTATACATGGATTCGTTCCGCTTCTAAAACATCGAGTTGCTGGCATAAAGCGGCGGCTGGAGCTCAGCACCAACTCTCTGGTGCAAGCGGCGGTCTCATGGAAAGCTGGCTTCCTGACCAGAGAATGGCAGCGCTTACAAAATAGCTACATATACAACAATGGCCGTGACTGAAGTAGTTATATATGTAATATTTATATTTTTTGTGTATACACGTGTGAACTTTTTACTTTTTATTAACTTTTTTTATTTTTTTTTATGTATTAGTATTTTCCTTGCATTTCTTTTTCATAGAATTATGTTTATTTCATAACCTTTAATGTACAACATAATATGTATTATCTTTATAGCGAATCTGATTAAAATAACTTGATCACGCTGAAATAAACACATTATTATTATTATTATTATTATTATTATTAGCTCCCCCATTCCTCCTTCAATTTTTTTTTAATAAAGTAGTTTTAGAAAAATATGGCTATTTTTTAAACGGTCAGAATAATAATAATAATAAGGTTTTCGTCAGCTCTAAAAATTTTTCCGCCGGCAAATATAGCCAGTTGAGCCGCCAATTTGAGCTCAATTGATTTATATAATTTTTGATTATATTCTCTTGGTATATTTTTCTTTCTTCCTCATCGTTAATTTTACATTTATATTTTTTTTAAATATTAACTCTTATATTTTTCACTAGTGGAAATTTTCTAATGGAAATTTTACTCAATGAATATTATAATTTTAAGAACATATAATATAATTATATCATTAACAATTTCGTAAATTTCTTAACTTATACGTAAAAAAATTAATGATAATTTCTTGATATACTAGTTCAATTTGTTATATATAAATTTTTTCATTAACTGAAATAATAATAATATTCGGGAACATTTCAGAAAATGCGTGAACACCTAAAATTTAAAAATTATATTCGTCATGTATGGTGATTATTTTTACTGTATAATATATTCTTGCAAGTGAACACTTCTCAAATTAAGTAAAATAATTTACTCAGGTGCTTGTGTATTGTAAATACAGTAGGTATAATAACATATTTTAAATAATTACGCACAATAATATTAAAAACTGGTTAAATAAAATTATTCTTACAAATGATTTGTGTAGTTTTAAAAAAAATCAAGATGGTTTAACTATGATAGACAAAACGATGGATAAATTATGGCTCTTAAAATAGTAAAAAATAACAGTAAATATCAATCATAGGTTAAATCCAATGATTATATTATATACGTTGTATTAATCAATGACTCAGAGTTGACTGTATAATTCCCATAATAATATCCCATTTATGGACTTGTGTTGTATAAGTTGACGTGCATTATTTGAGAATATATTTTTAGTATATTATAAGGTTATAGTTAGAAGAGCTTTATTATGATTAAAAACCAAATGAAAACATTTAGGAAACTTATTTATTTATTATGAAATGTGTAATACTTACTATAAAACCTAGCGTTGAATAATAATTATTTTCTACATTTATGTTTATTTTATTGGTATTTTAACACATTTCATAGTATAAAATTTGGTTAAAAATACAGAAAATATTGTGGGTTTTTTAAAATAATTTAGCTTTATTTAGAAAACTTTCTTATGAAGGTAATACACGTCTTAAAACTTAAGATGACGTTCGTAATATTGAATTAAAATTGTTATTAATTCTCATATGAAATCCTTTTATTTCTAAAGAATAATATATTGTATAAGAAGATGCGGAGACATCAAAAGAAACTTTGATAACCATATGAAAATATAACGTTAATTACATTACAATTTATTATAAATACATCACGTTAATTTATTTACACTCCTACTTCTATCTATTAAAATTTTATAATAATAAATTAAAAATTACTTAAAAAATATCATTTTTGCAAATTCAAATGAAATCAAAGAATTCCGTTACAAAACTAATCAGTTGATTCAATATATAAAATGTTTCAAAGATTTCTTAGATAACGTCTTCCTTTAAAATGAATTAATAAATCCAGATGCCAAATCAAATCTTTTATTTCGTTTTACCGGCAGTTAATTCCGGCCTTTGGCAGATTCACACCCCTTCAGAGGTCTCGCTGCGGCAGGGGACGGGTCGGGGGGGAACATCCCCCGCGGCCGATCAATCGATTGCCACCCCCTAAAGCTACCCCCGTTTTCCTATCAGCAGTGTTGCCAACATCACGGAGATGATGGAAATTTTTTAGAAAAATTACCAAATCAAATTACGTCCTACATCAGCATTTTGAATAAATCTTATATTTATTTATTTTACTCGTATGTATGACCGTGCGAGAAGAACATTTATACAGTTATCATATATTGTGCGAAAAAATATTAAATATAATGCAAATAAAAATAATACATAGAAATTTAATTGTTGAAAAGAAGAATTTTGTAATTTACATAATAAAATAAGTAAATTTAATGTGATAAGTAAAAAAAAATATAACATATTTATCATTTTTACGTAGACAAGGAACATATTTTGTTTCAAATTTGAATAGAATCCTAAAAATTTTATGAATATTAAAATTCAGTAATGAAGAAGTGTTTTTTTTTAATTTGAAAAATTTACTAATAATGTGTTTGACGCAAAAATAATTTCATTTCCAGTCGTTAACGGTCGTGCTGAGAATCAATGAAGTTTTTCCAAAAATGGACAAAATAAAGGGAATGATTAACCAATATAATATTTGCACTTGAGCTTTTTTAATGTGACGTTTTTTAGGAATATTTTATGCTAAAATAATTACATATTTTAAACAATAATATTAAGAATTTTCCGGGTAGGGATTATTACAAAAAGTATACTAAAATGAAATTAACTAACATTATTAACTACTATTACGCTGTTTCTTCGCGGGGGTAAGTAGAGAGGATAAAGTGCCATATTCTTTTATCCTGACACACAATTTTCGCCTCATTCACATTCATACACCTTTTCATGCAAGTCCGTTAATTATTGAGGATTCTAATAAGACCATCTTCCAGTATCTGGTTTACCTAGTCGTGAAAAGTCTTCCGCGGACGTTCTTTATTTCTGGTGCCATCTACACGTGGGCCATATATAATTCTTACTATTCTCTCCTCATTATTCTGTTCTATATGATCAAAATATCTAAACGATCCTTTTTTAATCATATTCTCTATGGCGAGATTGAAATTATGATATATTTGTTTGTATTAAATATAAATTTAAGACAAGATTGTTGATTACGTTACATATATTAT
Source organism: Eubasilissa regina (assembly GCA_022840565.1). Lineage (NCBI taxonomy): Eukaryota > Metazoa > Arthropoda > Insecta > Trichoptera > Phryganeidae > Eubasilissa > Eubasilissa regina. The sequence continues at coordinate 10,525,289 of JAINEB010000020.1, read as the reverse complement.
TATTTTTCATATCTTGTTTATTTTCTTATTATTCATTTTTAATTTGATTTGTCTGTGATGTTATTTTGATTTATTTTATTTTATTATAGTATGTACTATAAAGTTACATGCAAGAGATCTTTGATTTATATACTATCCTAATTTATTTATTCATCATAAATGAATTTCCCATGTATACCTGCGCCTGATAAAATTGAAAGTAATACAATAAAACAAATATATTTTATCAAATCGTCTCACAGATGGTTATAGATCGTACTCTTAGGTTATAAGGTCTCACAATATAAGAAAAAACACATTTAGAATCAGAGTAACTTGAAAATAAGAAAGATTCACTTGAATTGAAAGGAGCACGTTATACAAGGGACAGTGACTCTGAGAATGGTAGTATTGTGTTGAACAAATGGATGCTCGTAATAATGCTTCACCACAACCATCTGCAACAGCTAAAATCACATTGAGTTCATTTTAAATCATTGAGTTTAGTCTTGGTATACACAATGAAAAATTTATTATAATAGTTAAGTCTTAGATTTCTTGTTTTTGTTGTCAAACAAATTCCGGTATCGTTAAATGCTTTCTGTGATAAGTTACACCAGAGTTTGCAGGAAATTTTATGAATATTTGTAGATAAAACGTGAAACGTGCCATTTCCTCGGAACAGATGCGAGCTCCGATGATGAAACGAGAAATTTATGTATAAAATATTCATAATGAATTTTTAATTTAATTAAGGTACAATTTTTTTAATCATGTTTTTATGATCATGATTATCGCAATATTTCAGAGAATCTCATATTGCTTTCAACCTTTTTAAGTACCAATTTTTTTAATATTTTCATGTGTTACCATATAGTTAACTTTATTTAATGTAATATTGTATCATAAATTATACTTTTTTAACCGATAGATGAATTTAAATTCAATTCAGTGGTTAATAAAACAAAGATAATAAATAAAAAATATCATAAATAAATTAATAATCTAGGATTTTTCTTCTTAAGGAATTTTTCCTTGTCGATGTAATTCTGTCCATCGATACCAATGTTTCCAGGTTTCCAGGTTTCTCCAGGTTTTCTGAATCTATTCCATTACAGAGATTGGCTCATGAATATTTTTTTCCTATCCTTCTTATCTAATTCATAGATAATACATTTTCGATATGATATAATTGTATAAAAATAAACCCAGCTTAAGAGATATAATTATATTGTTGTTATTTTAGTAATTTTTTGGTGGAAAAAAGTAAATAATGCATATAATTAAAACAAATGAAAATAGTAGTGGTTACTTTATATCAAGAGTATTTCATATGTTAAAATGATGGAAGAAAGAGGATGAAACGGAAACAAGGAAATATGTGAGATTGGATTTATTTATAAGTTCTTAGATCAGAAGCAATGTAACACACTTATTTAATACATGTTTAGCAATACATAATATCTTGCACTCAGGATAACCGACTTGTTAATTAATATATCATGGTAACCGGTAATTAATATAACGTGGCAACTGTTTGATTAATATATCGTGGTAAGCATCTAATTACTACATCGTGGCAAATGGTTAATTAATATATCTTGGTAAGCAATTTATTAATACATCGTGGCAACTGGTTAATTAATATATCGTGGTAAGCAGTTTATTAATACATCGTGGCAACTTGTTAATTAATATATCGTGGTCGTGAAAACCGTGAGATCAAATCTGATATTAGATATGACCCATCAATAACGATAATAAAATAATGTTTTTATAACCTTAATTTATTTTAAAAAAATCAATGAAACTACAATTAGAAAAATAATATACTAATATTTATTACTATAACTGCAGACTTATTTATGAAGGTGGATTGATTTGCATGGAAGAATAAAATAGGAACCTTATATTATTGTGGGTGCATCTCGGCATTTTCTTCGATCAGTATTCTAATAAAAGTGGCACAATAATCCAATCTAAAATTGTTTCCTTTTTTCCCGTTCATTTTCCTTCTTCTATGTAATAAATATTCTGAAAGATTTATATTCAACTTACATTACTATCTTCACAATTCAAAATTTTGTTGATAAAATTTCTTCTCAGTGAAATCACTCTCCGTAAAGTTTCCTAAAACTTGAATATTCAATATATATATATTTTCGTAATTAATTCTCCTCTAAAACATTAATGTGAAACACGTTTCCAAAGTAAATTAACATTTTCTCTCTCACCAAAATTTATTAACGAAATTATTTCAGCACGTACCACATACCCCGAGTCCGCCCCTCCAGATTCAACTCTGTTCACGTGAGATACCCAGCCTTAAACCACCCTCATAAGGGTCACCCTTCAAAGGTGAACCGCATTCTTTTGAGTACCATTATGGATTCTTAGGTATGTTTCTTGGTATTTTGGATAAGTTCTCTCGACGTCTCTTCATAATACATAATATTTATTTTGGTACGTATAATATTATAATTTTATATTGAATTTTTCACTCTCGGTAATAAAAATATGTTTGTAATTCTAGATATTACAAAAGTATTCATTATTGATTTGTAAAGCATTTTAAATTTATTTGTATCGGTAAGTGGGTTTATTTTATAAAATAGATTTTATAAAATTTTATATATAAGATTTTATAAAATTATAACTATTTGGTATGTATATTACATTTAAAATAAATTAAATAAACAAACTGGAGACTTTTATGAATTATGTGTGAAAAGTAATGTATTTTCATCATCAGTATTTTCATAACAACTGTCAATATTTCAATTGGATTTCTTCACGAACGTTGTTCTTGAACTGATTGATTGATAGGGGTTTATTAACGTACAACCCCTCCTTCAGGTAGCCCCAAAGAAAGTAGTCGGCTGCCGTCAAATCCGGTGAACGCGATGGCCGATTAATACTAGACCAGACCGTAGTCTTCTAGATTGTGAAAAGTCACTAACTTATGACAGCTTGCCACAGAAAACGTTAAATTAATTAAGGAATGAACCGTTGATTCCGAATGCAAATTCCTGACATTGAAATGGCGGCGCTTTGAGTGAAAAAAAGTTAATCGCTGATTTAGAAAATTAATTTCTACAATTTTTGTTAGTAGTTCTATTGTAAGTTTTTCCATGGTTGATTTCCAAAATGTTACTATTATAATCTAAAAAAAATAATTTATATATCGAGAAGTTATTAAACTTTAGAATCCCTTCGTGACTTATAACCCATCCTGTATAAGCTTCAAAAAATAAGCCTTATCGTTATGAAGAAATGTCTGAAGCTTAATTATTTATATCAAATACAAGAGTTTAATGATTTTGAGTTTAGCGAAATTAGAAATTAACTTGGTAATATCGAATAATTTGATATGTATTGGCCATTACATTATAAAAAATTTTTTTTTTTCTTATACGAGTCGATGAGCCATCGCCTGAACGAGCAATGTAATCCTACATTGGGTTACGGTGGATTCAGACCCCTGCAGCTTCGGAATCTCTCTAGACGTCTGTCCATCTGTTTGTTCCAGTTTCTCTCGGGACACCTCTCAGAACGGCTACCAACTGTACCTACCAATCGAATTGAGAATTCCCGAAGGAAATCTTTCCTTCGACATCCAAAAAACATGTTTAAATGGAAAAATTCATTTGGGATCTTTCTATATAACACTTTTAAGACGAGTGTGTCTTGCGAATTCAATATTTACTTACACGATCAGTTACTATTAATCCTCTATATAGTATTGTATCGGGTTATCCAACAAGCATGATAGAACTTTAAAATGAAAATAAATTTAAAAAAACCGAGTAATTTCAATGATTTTTTTTATTTGAAAAATCATTCGATGCCAGTATGTATGTAACAATGAAATATAATTTAATTCAAACGTGTACCACGCCTCCCTTTGATACAATGCTTTCTTTGGATCCAATTTCCAGCTACTCTCTCACACAAACTGGCGCAATTTCACCAATAACAGGAGTTATATTATTTTGTTAATCATTCAATTGTTGGTTTATCAGCAATAACAAGTAATTTAGTAACTTGACATATCTCTACAGAAAATAATATTTCGGAGAGTTCTGAAATTCTCCATTGCAGCCTCTTGTACTCTTGATTGAAGTCACTCGTGACCATATTTCTGGGCATAATATAAAAGCTAATTTAGTTAATTCTTCTTCTTTTTCACGCGCCATCTTCAATCAAAGGTTGGCGACCAAGATGGAGTACTTTTGCAAGTTGCACTTTCTACTCAAGATAATCTCTTAACACTCAAGATAATCTCTTAACACTCAAGATAATCTCTTAACACTCAAGATAATCTCTTGATACTCAAGATAATCTCTTAACACTCAAGATAATCTCTTAACACTCAAGATAATATCTTCTTGTTTATGTCATTGCTGCCTTCTACCCTCTCCTGATTAATGAGTTGAAAGAGATCATATTTCTCTTTGTAGAGAGTATGTCCTAAGTAAGCAGCTCTCTTTAATTTAAGGTTGTTATTAGTGCTCTATATTTATTCATGCATCTTAGTATCCATTTTTTAATAATGTGCTCAATTAGGGAGATTTTCAGCATAAAACTTTTATCTTAATTTCCTCTACCCTAGGAGGTGCAATATTAAGATATATGTGAGTAAAGATTATGAGGTTTCATTACGAGAGATGAGTGAATACTAATACTAATCCACTAGTAAGCTGATATCGTGATATCAGCTTACTAGTGGATCAGAATTTACTGATGTGTGAGTGGTGGTGCCCTATTAACCAATTATCACTCACATATTCGTTTGAAGATCGCAGAATTTATTCTACAAGTGTGTGTGGCCAGAGCAAGTTGTGAAATGAAAGAAGAAATAACTTACTGTTGACATGAGTTTATTGTTGAGATCGTTTACAAATTAGAGATACAAAATAACCGTACAATAAAATTAATATACGCGGGAAAGTTTCCTAGAGATGTTACTATAGATGCGGTATACCTCCACAAATCTTTTATTGATGGTTTCTTTGAACGTAAATGTTTTTTATTAAGTATTCTTAATATATAAATTACAAATATTATGTAAATGTAATAACGCTACTTAATAAATACTATAAAATGTGTAGAATGCATGTCGACAGTCGAAAGTAATTAATTGTATTCGAGAAGGAAGAAAGTAAGGCACCGTGCAAAATACTTGTAGGTAATGAATATTTGGAACAAGTAGATGAGTTTGTATATTTGGCAAGTATTTTTGATAGAAACGAAAAGATTGAGAAAGATATCGAAATGGGTGACTGCAGAAAACTAAGTGAACGGTGCTTTAAATAGAATTATAGCTAATGGGAACTTGTCAACCTAGGAAAGGCTAGCGGTCCACAATGGAATCTTGGTACTGACACTAATTTATTCAGAACGAAAGTAGACTGAATACAGCAGATCATTTACATCACGCATATGTAGTAAATCCATTTATGACCGAGTAAAGAATGAAAAAATAAGGAAAGAATGTAAAGCTAACCCATCTATAGTTAGTAAGAAAAAAAAGGATCACTTAGGTGGTTTGGTCACTTAGAACGGATGAATACAGAGAGAATGGTAAGAAAGATACACGACACAAGTGTTGATGCCACCAGAAATAGGGGACGTCCGCGGAAGACTTGGCACGACCAGGTAAATCAGATACTGACAGATAGTCATGTTAGAATCCACGTTAACCGGTGAGCTTGTATGAGAAGATGTATGAATGCGGATCAGGCGAGAATTGTGTGTCGAGATAGAGGAATGTGGCACTCTATCCTCTCTACCTATCCCCGCGGAGAAACGGCGTGATAATAAGTAAGTAAGTAAGTACAAAATGGTGGTAATGAATGAAATGGATTTCTCTATTTGCTAAAGTTAAGCTGGCAAATGGAGGCTAAACTTTCAATCAATACACTTACCTTGTATTCACTCAGGGATAAAATTCCAAATAAAGATAAAAGAAGTGCTTTTAGCGAGATCCAGACAGCTGAAGTAAGGTGTTACTCCAGCCAGCGAATGAATAAGCAATGAGGGAATAACTCCTCGATACAGCCTTCGCTCCACACTTGCATGCCATCATAAATATGTCAATATGTACTAGAGTCCGAAGCCTCGCTTCAGCTACTGGAAGAGCTAGTCAAATAGTAGGATGGAATTTTAAATGTGTTTTATTTATATCTTGAACGACTTTTTGGTTATTTTGTAGCAAACGTGAATTCGAATTCTTTTACAATGGTTTCTATCATGGTAAATAATTCAGCATTTTCGTTTTAGTGCTCGCATTTCCATGCCCCTCGATCTGATAATCTTTATCTTTCTACTATACAATTCGTAAATAAATAGTCACTAGATACACAAAAATTTTGATATTATCTAAGATTATATAATAATTGATCTTCGTTGTTTCCTCAATCGTATCCATTGTTAGTGGATTTTCTTTAGAAATTCGCTAGATAGTAGTATATATTAGTAAAAAAAAAGAATATTAGTATTAATTTTCTTTATAAATCCGCTAGATGGATAGATTATTATTATGACAACCTCTTCACATTGTAAAATATGTCACCGATTAATATATCGCATTGACATGGTTTTATGTAAAAAATAATTTTCTGTTCATATTATTTAATTTATTTAAGTTCACTATATCCTTCATGTTTATGTTTTAAATAACATTCTGACGATAATCATATCAATTTATGATAGCTCTAAGTGTACATATAAAATGTGACGTGGTCGCCAATAAGTGACTGGTAATCGTCAGGATAGGACGCCATGCTTTCACACCACCGACTTGCTCAGAGGTTCACATGATGGGTGTGAGTCTTTGGTTACAGAATTTACCATAATGTCGTGCCTGTCACTTCAGCCATTGTACTGAGGGAAAATTAAAGATTGTTAAAAAATTTTATCACTAATTTAATACAAAAAAAACTATGAAAATAAAATATAAAAGAAATAGAAATCATCAAATATTACTGCATAAATTGCAATTGAAGTAAGAGTTGGTCTCGGCAATTTTGCTACATAAAATATAAAGTTTACTATTAATTTTTACCAAAGCTGAGTGAACAAAATTGTTACCTGACAGTTTGTCAGGTCAGGTATAAAATAGAATAACGTGATAAATTGATAGGTAAACACCAGCTGGAAAACCGTGAGTTTCAAATTAATTAGAAAAACAAATATGGTACAAAAAGACAACTAAGCTTTAAATTCTTTGTACACCAAAAAAATGATTTTTTACAACCAGCGTGTTTGCAATAATTATTGTCCATTCTTGCAGAAATTCACTGTCCCCGTCAATTCAGTCAGTCCAAGATACACGTTGAAAAACTTCTCACTCGTCACTCCTGATGCCGTACATCAGACAAACTGGATTCTGACATTTGGTTTTCCTTGAGTCGCTCGCATCGTCATCGGTTGGAGAAATTCACTCTGTCGAGTAGTCCGTATCAGATTAACACGTTACTCTCATTCCCTGTGCGGAAAAAATCCTTCCCGCTGTATCCCGCACGTTGTGGCATGACTCCTTCATTGTCATGTCCACGACATGAGTTGTGACAAAAAGGCAACAACACTTCCATTTTGTAAGATTTTAGAGTGAAAATAACAGGGCAATGTAAATCACTGATAACAATACTTTAGCGTATTTAGCATTTTGTGAGTAGTAAACGAAAGATCAAGAAAGTTAAATATAAAAATTTACATAGAGAAGTAAACTGAACGGAGAAATAAACTATTTTGAGAAATACTCCATGGAGAAAAAGACTGCATGGAGAAAAATATGCGTATCCTGAAATAATTAGTCAAATAGTCCAGTTTAAATATGATGCAGGACAACACAGATGTTAATATATTGTATTGTTCTCACCCTTTCCCATTACAAAAGCCATATCATTGCTTATTTAAATAATCGGATTGTTCAATTCATCGCACTCGACAGCTTTCAGATAAAAAAATCGTTGCACGAAATCGTGTCCCTGCGTGGCTGTGTTGCCAACCTGAGAATGTTAATCCCTACTTGTTCTGCGCGCGGTAGGTACCACATTTAATGTTATAGTATATAGCGTGTATCAGTTTACTAATATGTTGTTTACACTACATAGTGAATTGTTAAAGCAATATAATTATAATAAGGGATTTCCATATTGAAATATAGAGTTTACGGAAACCGTAGCTGAGCAAAGGGTAGCATTGGACCATTGTAGCGGCCATGATAGATGCTCACAGAGCTTAGCAGTAAGTAATCAGCGATAGCCGATTGCTTTACTGCTGGTTAAGGATTAATTGAATGAGGTTAGTGCTGTCTTGGCAACTGACTATGTATCGTATTTTCAACATTCACACACTTTTTTACATATAATCTTCTGGTCTCCTGGAATAAGGGTCGAATCCCCAATCATTGGATCGTTTAGCGAGTGTGCTTTAAACACCGACAAGAACGTCAATTATAAAAACATTAGAAAGTCTTAACATTATTTGTCTTATAGTGTCATATTTATTTACCTAACGTTATCAAATCACTGAAATATTATAATTTTAGATTAAGATTTTTAATTTATGCGTAATTTATAAATTTAAACATACCTGTGTATGTATTATATGTATATATATAACATAAAACATTGAAAAATTGATCGGTCACCCTTTCCTTCAGGGGGTGTGGTAGTTTTCACGATTGTAATTTAATTCATCGGAGATTTATTAGCGTAAAAACTTTACGATTCGTAATTTATTTTCCCGTCTGAAGCACATTACAAGTTGTTTGAAGTTTGAGAAATGTAGCCTTATTGAAGAAATGTCTGTAAAATGTGGCCTTATTGAACTCCGAATGCTGATGAGATTTTAATGATTTTTCAAAAACTCCGTAATAAATTATTTTCGACTGCCTACACCGTAATATCGAAAATATGATGAATATTGTAGACATTATAATACAAATATTTTGTTAATTTAGATCATTTTTAATTGATAAAATTTTACGTCTTGTTCACCAGTTTTGTTAATATTTATATATATATTATGTTAATTAAATAGATTTTCAATAGATCTCTCAATGACTCGTTTAAACAAGCCTCCAAATACATATTACAGTATAATATAATGAAAATCGTTTAGTCAGTGGAGTATTAATTTTTCATTGGTATCGAAATAAATTTATTATGTATTTTATATTATAGAGAGTTATTAGAAAGGAATAAGTTCTGGTCTGATTACTGAAATAGGCTGTATAAAAATATAATATAAGGTAGAGATGTTCGTTGAATGAACAGATAAAATAAACGTCTGATAGATAAATAAAAATCACATTGTCAAACAGAATTATTATGAAATATTATATTAGATTTTTTTTGCTGTGTATGGGCTCATTATTATAAGATTTTTAATTACACTTTTGATAATTTAGATATAATATTAGAACAGTTTAGAAAACTTTGATATAGATTTGTATTTAAATGACGTAATTCCAAAAGCTGTTAAATTAAATTGAATAATTTAATATCAAATGAGAACTTGCCAACCGAGGTAAGACTAGCGGTGCACAATGGAGTCCTGGTACTGACATTGATGTATGGAAGGGAGACCTGAAGCTGGCAGAAGAGGAACGAAAGTAGACTGAATGTAGTGGAAATTAGATCACTTAGTAGTTGATCTATTTATAACAGAATATGGAAATAAAAAAAATCAAGATAGAATAAAACTGATCTAAATTGATAGAATAAAATTGATCTAAATTGATAGAATAAAATTGATCTAAATTGATAGAATAAAATTGATCTAAATTGATAGAATAAAATTGATATAGTGAATTAAATTATAAAAGAATCGCTTAAGAAGTTTGGTCATATTGAATCGATGAATGAGGAGAGAATAGTAATAGAAATATATGACACAAGTGTTGATGGCACCAAAGATAGAAGACGTCTGTGGAAAATTTGGCACGACCAGGTTAATCAGGTACTGGAAAATGATCTTGTTAGAAGCGTCAATGGTGATGCTTGATGAAAACTGTATTTAACACATCATGTTTTAAGTACTAATTTAATGTATTATTAAGAAATATATACATTTAATTAATATTTAAAATATCACAGACCTATGTTCTGAATAATTACAACTTCACAATAAGAATGTGTTCTCCTTAATAATATATAAGTCGTATCAATGTGCCCAAAATTTAATAAAAATTAATTATTAATTCTGGCGTCTGTTATCGGTTTTCTTAAAGGAGGTATTTGAGATTCCGTAAAAAACTAAGTAGATGGCTTTCAAATAAAGGAACGATAGATGTATTAATTTGAAAAAGTGTAACAAATGGGTTCGAAAATTTGTCGTCGAAAGTACTGTCGCTGTAGCATAGTTGGTAATGCACCTTCCTCGAATTGGAAAAGAGATCCAGGTTTGAATCCCGGTAGCGCAACAACAATATTTTTTGATATAATTGATTTTATATGTTTATCTTTTTAATTAATAAATTTCATTAGAATTTAAAATATCACAGAGCTATGTTCTGAATAATTGCAACTTTATAATAAGAACGTGTTCCCTTATACCATCATATTGTATCCAATTTAATCTAACTAACTTAACATCACGCCGTTTTTCAGAGGGGGTAGGTTACACTCCTCTGTTCTGATACAATTCTAGCTTCATCCACATTCTTACATCTTCCGATTCAAGCTCGTCAATTATTGATTAAGTTATTAAAGCTGGCATTGATAAAATATAATTAGTTGGATTTCACAATGCAAGGGTGATAACTATATAAATATAAAATTATCCCCAGTATACATACCACCTCAAGAATATTACGTAGTGGTACGTATAGCAGATAAAATCTTTCCGAAATATTCAATGTTATTTCTTATCTGGATTCTCACTCGAATAACTTGGGGCTACCTACTTAGGGATGTTTTCCATCAGTCGAGAGGGCGAGTAGTATTCTTTCTTGTCGGCTCTCACATCAAAAGGTCCGTGAGATAAGATTTTGGGCAAACTTCAGCGTACCCTCCGCAAGCCTGGGGGTCCCGAGAAAGCCCTTTACTACAGTGTTTACATAGTTTTCAGCTAAAATCTCCAGTAGAATAACAGTATTAGGCGCAAAAAGCTGCTCAATATGGAGGTCGATTCCGAATTCAAACATGATTTCTCTGCTGAGATTTGGAACTCAAACAGGATTGAGTTTTCGAATGTGCGAAGGTTCTATAAACCCACATAAGGCTGTGTTAGATCTAAAATCCAATATAATATCTAAGTGATTAATGTTAGCTGTTTTAGCTGAAAACCCGAGCACTTAGCGATTAACTGGAATTTATTGTTTTCCGATGTTTCCAATGGTTTTCATAGAAAAATAAGTACTCACTTATCAGTTTTGAGTATGTCTACAAATTATACAATTTTGGCATGACTTAAATAACAACGGATGTTTTCTTATCCGTATTTTGATATATTTCTGACCAATAATAAAATTGCAATATATTATAGTTTATTTTTTCTTTGTTAGCATTGAAACAAGGAAGATTGTTTTAATATATATTTCTCATCAAATATCGATTTTTTATTTGAGAAATATATCTTCAGAAATAAAGTCACTTAAAAATATTCTTAGCTTTCTTCTTGTAGAATCTTATGCAGAAAGGTCAGATATACACGGCATATTAACTCAGAAAACTATACATAAAAGAGTCATTCATCTACCTAATTCGTATATTTCAAATAAAATAGACAGAAATGTAATGTATCAATTCCCTTTCAGACATTGGGATATTATATCAATATATCAAATTAATGTAATTATGTATATACATGTACTTCTAATTTGTAATGAACTGCTCTAAGATACTAAATTCCTATGTATTAATACTCCTCCCTTGAGCACAAGACCTACCCTATCACCCTCACGAAGGAAGTGTAATATTATTACAAATGGAACTCATAATATAATTTCAAATGTCGTTAACTCATTTTTTATTGCAATAAAGACGTGCTACAGATTTATATCAAAATTATATTAAAGATCTTGCTACTAATTTATATTGAATTGAAACTATTTAAAAAATATACAATAATAAAATTGAAATATATTTGAAGTAAACATTCAGTTTGGGCATGTTATGAGAGGCGAAAATTTTGAAGTAAGACTCAAAAATGATTCAGTGCAAAAGAATACGTGTCTCTTGTTCATAGAACTTGGTTGACTGGTTCATAGTCATTGTTCAGAGCAACGGCTCTAAAGTTCAAATATCAGAGATGATTTAACCGTAACCGTGATTGTGATTGTGAGATTTGTGTTTGATTGCAACAGTGATTAATAACTAATTTTTTGTAATTTAGTGAGCAATTACTAGAAACTAATCTTAGTTACCAACCATTGTTACAATCGAATATTAAACATAATAGTTACAACAAGAGCACATCACTAATTCATATATTCTTTTTACAAATTATATAACTAAAGGTAATATGATTATGCATTATAGTAAATGGCTCAAATAATTTATATATCAATAAGAACCAACAAGTTAGAATATGGGAGATACAAAAATACAAAATCTTTATAACTTTTTAGTACAAATATTCCAACATTGAGTAATGACGCCAGTAAGATAATATGAAAATGGGACGAAATATTTATATTATTTATATTTATTGTAAGTTTCACATTATATTGAATTCATAACCTAATTACATATATCATCATCATGTGTAAAATCACAATGCCAGAACCCTTATTAGACAAATAGAACATTTAGCGCGTGTGTTCTCCGTGATGATAATACATGGCGGTTTAATGACGAGCATCTTGAGAATGCCAGGAGCGCATACTTGCGCGCTGGTGAGCCACCTTCAAGTGACACTTACAATTAATTATGCTGACATCGGAGACATCCGGCCGCACCGACTCTCTGCTACTCCTGTACCCCTGGTATTCGCCGCTCGGATGCGAGGAGGTTTTGTGTTTCTGAGCCGAGCTATTTGGGCGTGTCATGTCACATAAAGTACTACTAATTAGTTGAAGGGGGGAGTCTATTTGATAATGATAATTAAATAATAATTATGCGCGAACTTTGCTTTTTGTTTCAAATACTGATATTATGTTTCCTCGGCAGAGAAAGATATACTCCATCTTTACCGGCGTAATATATGAGTCTCTCCTCTTCCTAGGGACTGTAGATTATGAATGATAGTTGTTGTAAAGGCAGATCTACACGTTGTAATTTAGAATATCTAGTAAGACATATATATATATATATATATATATATATTTTAATGACTTCAAGATAAAATAATATATTATATATTGCGGAAATGTATATTTTTGTTGTGGATTGAGTATTTCGGTCATCTTTCAATTAAAGTTCAAATAAAGATACGATTTTTATTTATTTTACATATTCTTATAAATATAATGTCTCTTCGTCACAAATGATAAATTGCACGGGAAATTTTATTCATTTGAAGGGAAGTGTCAAATTGGTTGAAACCTCTGTTATGAAGTGGCAATTTATATGTAAAGAAATTTTGAAAATTTAATAATTGGAACAATAATATTTTTGATACGAATCTTTTGTGTATTAGGAAATTATTAATTAAAATTTTAATTTTTTTTAAATATACCGCTCTTAACGATGATTTTTCAAAAATTAAACGTCAAACCATTTTACAAATTTGTGTAATTTTTGGTTTTCTGCATTAGAGAATATATCATAAGATCGGCCATGATTAAGCCTATTTCTTTTACTTAACTAATGATTTCTAGGCAAATGAATTATAAGATGTCGTGGCGTCTAAAAAGGTTTTTTTTTTTAAGTTTGATAAATTACCCCGACGAAAAACGAATCTTTAAAAATCAAATCTGTATAATTATTTAAACTGTTATAATTTCCTTAATGAAAATTAATCATCACGTACACCGAATTCATTTTAATTACAAAACTAATTTGTTCTGATCCTTGGAGCACCTTTTGAAATGACAACTTCGCTCAGAACTTCCATCCGAATTTCAAGTTCCATTCTAATTTCAAGTTCCTGAAGATTCATCAATTCTCATTAAGCCCTGTTTTGAGTGACAGCCCTTGCGGCGCGGCGGGCGCGGGTTTATCCTTAAACTCGGCTTGATGTTTCGACGTTTGCCCTACACTGGAACGTCAACCCTCTGTCAAATGTGGCTTAGTCAAATTCAGGGTTGTTAACGTATGCGATGTGCCTCTTGCTATTTATTTTTAACAAATCGAAATATAGTGCGATTTGTCATCGTGTTCGGAAACAGTTCCGAAAAAGTTTTGACATTTTATGTTTCCAAAATAAACCCTTGTTCATTTTATTGTAATCCACCAGAGGGTAAAATACAAACCGTCGAATGAGAATATATTTCTATACAATTTAAATAAAATTACGCGTAGATAATTCAATAATTCATCGTACTTTGTCAAAAATAATCATATTCCGGAAAACACATTTAAAACCACGAAGTCTTTATCATACTACCCTCTATTCTTCAAATGAATTAATTGTATGTCAAGGCCAAGACGAAGAAATATTTACAAAAACGTAAGATATATTGGAGCATAACATAAATAAATCAAATATTGAATTTTAAAATCGATTAATTGCTAATTATGTAGATAGATATATGTATATTGGTTATATGCAAAGGTAGGTTTGATCAAAATCTCCGAATTTCAATGTAATTATTATAAGTAATGTTTTTTAAAAACATATAGTTCGTTTTTTATTTACAGGTTTCAGACTGACATTTTATCATAGTTCTTTTATGTAATTATATATTTCATTTTATGTTACCTACTTGCACATTTTCATTTATTGTCAATTTCTATTATAAAAAGTAAACCTAATTATCACAATTATAAAAAAAAATTGTTGAGACATTTAGAAAGACACACAGAAAAAATCTATTTGTCGAAAAAATGTTTGGTCGCTACCGGGATCCAAACCTGGATCTTTTTGATAATATATCCTAGGAGACGCCAGAGTTATATCAATAAATTTTATTAAATTTGGATAAACTCAACGTTACAAATTACAAGTTACAATTTCAGACCATAGTACACATATTTTTATTTGTTTATTTATTAAATTATCTACATTTGTATAATAAATAGTGTTTGGAATGTGCTCGTCACACTAAAAAAATCTGTATTGTACGTAATTACAACAGATAATAAATAAATATTGCATTAATTTTAATATCTATCATCTTAATATACCACTCAATGTACAACTATTTCAGATGAGTAATAATTAATTTAATATTAATATTTTAAATAATTAATCGTTATGAATATTACCGCGAACAATCTTTGAATATTTATTTTCACGTCGAATGAACTAATATATTTATTTGGACCGAAATTATTTCACAACAGAATCATATTTTATGACTCTAGCTATTCCCACAAATACATGTGTGTATGTATGGCGGTAAGGATATAAATCAGAAAATCCTAATATTGTTATGATTTACTCAAAGGTTCTATTTCTCTCAGGCATAGTATAATATATTATATTGGGCATATCAACCAAAGTGTAGTCATTGAGACTGATCAGTTGTAAACTTGGACTGTAGATAGCTGTGCTTAATATACGATATATTTTCTTAGGTCTTCCACCAATCTCCAAAATGTCACTTCCACTGCTTCGATAATTTTGTCAATTTTTTTATTAGTTAGGCGAAATTGTAGGGGCATCATGCATCTTTTAGTTAATTTTTGTCTGATAATATCAGTTAAGATTTTTTTTTATCCATTGATCATTTTTGCGTCTTACGATGACAAGTATTTTTGAGAACTAAAAAAAAAAACACTATAATATTAAAATATATGTTCTGTTTAAAAGTTAATCTTTCAACATTAAACTAATCCGAGTATATCTATTATTTCTAAATATTATTCTCAAAACTTTATTTTGCAATACATATGTCGTTGATAAAATGTTTTAAAAGGTTCTGAAAAAACAAAATATTATATAATAGTAAGTGAACTAGCCATCTATTAAGGTTTATTTTAGTTAAATTTGGAAACCGATGCATTTAATATATACAATTAGCTTGAATTGATACTATCTAAACTGACGTAGCTCATCTTATCCACAATTGAAAGGTCTTGGGTTTATATTGATTATCGATTTAAAAAAAAAAAAATTATTTACGTGTATTTTGGTAAAAAGATAATTTTTTAAAATTTGACGGGATAAAAATGTTATAATGTGGATTTTTTAGAGAATGAGTAGAACCGGTGAAATACACTTATTTATTATTTTCGTTCGTTCGATACTCTAATATTATTTTTGGTTAACTTTGTGCTCTTTATAAAGAGTGTGTTCACATCCCGCTGAACGTGCGCACTTTTATTTTCGTCTCAACTTTGCCAATAACCATTTTGTATGTGAAGTTAGTTTAACGAAACTGGTTTTGATGTGTTCTGTGAACGGCTTTCCTTTGAACATCCGTACGATTTAAAACAAAGAAGGTAGAAGAAGTCGGATAAAGGAAACCGGGTCAAGTGTAAAATTTGTTTTCTCCTATAAAGGATCGCTGACGTAAGGACTTTTTTCAATGTAAATGTGGTTTTACTTCACTTCTGTACGCAAATGAATTGCTTTGTTTGGGGTATGTTTTTAAATGTGGAGAGTTTATCTTCTACTTTTTTATCTCCGTCGAATCTCAAAAATACGCCACAAAATGATATTCTAAATAAAATGTATTCCCTTGGTGTGTCATCCGTTCATATTCTACATTAAAGTGCTGAGAAAATAATTATTGTAGTACATTTCAACTAAAAAGTACATTAACATTGTTTCAATGATTAAAACTGTGATAGTTAATAGCTAAGTTATTTGATTTGATATTGATAAAATGGATAGACATAATACGTCACATAACTGTAAATCACTTATTGAGTATGGCGTTATTGTGTGGAGAGGAGGAGGTATGATTTTTTTTTGTAATTAGAGCTGCGTGCACGGAATATGTGTCATATCAACATTATTATTATTTTAAAACTAACCTAGGTGCTTATACTATGACAATAGGACTAACTTGTTGGTCTTCTGGAACGAGGTTCGAACCCTCGACATTAACGACTAAACCAATAAGCTACTCGAGCAATTTAATCATTAATAACAGCTCAGAAAACCATTTTATGAGAAATTCTGAAAACCCTAATTCTGAAAACACTAACAAGGACAAATGAGATATTTAATAAATTCTGTGTTATTTCATATTAAACAAATTTTGGCTAAAACTATTCTTACATATACAAAAACGCTCTAAAGAAACCTAAAACATTTTTGCGATACACAAAAATAATATTTTTAATATTTATTGCGTTACGTTAAATTGCGGTTTTTATTCATCTTAATATAAATTATTTAAAATTATCTATTTTATGAGTTCAATTTAATACACCAGCCGGTTTCGGAAAATATAATTTCCTTCAAAATTTCAATTTCATGTCAAAAATTATAACAAAATTAGTTTTAAAATCCCTAGAATACATACTACATATTAACAAATAAATTTTAGATACTTTGGTGCTCAACCTTTTAAAAAGGGTGGATAGTATAACAAAAACTAAGTATCTTTAAAATTTAAGATTTGCGTTGTATAATATGGTTTCATAAGGTAGGTAGACCAGATACCGGTGCATATCGGTCTCAGAAAAGTCCTAGGAAACAGCAAACATTTTTAATAATTTCTTTGCTAACGTCGGTAAAAACTTAGCTAGTAAAATCACAAAGAACTAGAATACTGACGTAGCTACTTCTAATACAGTATATACAAGAAATAAAATAGAAATTTTTCAACCCACAAGAATTAACGAAATTGAACGAATCATAACAACTATGAAAGGGAGAACAGCACCAGGATGATGGACATAATGTTAATACATTAACAAATATTATAATTATAAAAATTATAAAAAAAATAAAAATTATAAAAAAAATAAAAATTATAAAAATTACAAATTATAAAAAAACAAATATCCAAACCCCTAATGCATGTAATAAACCTAAAACAGGAGTATTCCCAACATGCTATAAACAAGCCATCATTTCCCTCATATATAAATCAAATAACCCTGAGGAAAAAACCAATTACAGACCAATCTCCCTTTTGTCAAACTTTGAAAAAATCCTAGAAAAAATTGTTAAAAAAAAATTGCCTCAATTTATTAAAATAAACAAAGTAATTGATAAAAACTAGTTTCGGTTCATGGAAAACAAAAGTACACAAGACGCAATAGGTTGACCATCTAATATCATCCAAGAATCTCTAGACAAATTTCTTAAATGTATTGGAATTTTCGTGGACTTGAGAAAACCCTTCGACAGTATCTCGCACAACAAACTAATATTAAAATTAAAATCCGTCGGTATAGACGACAAAGCACTAAGCTGGATTCAAAGCTATCTTCACGAAAGACCGCAAAACGTAAAAATTAACGAAATTCTAAGCCAACCCCTAATCAGTGAATTTGGTATACCACAAGCGACAGTTTTGGACCCACTTCTTTTTCAATCACATGTCAATGACATTTTCAAACTAAAATTGACCGTAAAAATGATATCTTACGCCGATGACACTACTATCATTGTTGACGGACAAGACTGGAACACTACAAACGAAGATGCCAATAACGTCATGAACACACTCAAATCCTGGTTCTATAGTAATTTACTTTCTTTAAATTCTGAAAAAATAAATTCCCTTTTCAATCAAAAGTCTTAAAACACCGCCCCATATAAAAATTACTATCCATAACGACAACTGTAACAGAATTACCTGTAACGACTCGTGTACAAACTTAAGCCCAAAAAAAGAAATCAAATATCTCGGTATAATTATTGATCAACATTTAAAATGCCACAGTCATATTAACGAATTAGTGAAAAGAATAAGAAAATGTATTTAAAATACTAAATTAATGTATTAATTATAAATATATACATATAAAATCAATTTTGTCGAAAAATATTGTTTTAGCGTCACCGGGATTTTTCGATAAAATTGATTTTATATGTATATATTTATAATTAATACATTAATTTAGTATTTAAAATATCACAGACCTATGTTATGAATAATTACAACTTCACAATAAGAATGTGTTTTCCTTAATAAAATGTATTTATATATTCGTAAGATTAAGTAACATTTTAAGTATAAATAATTTATAAAAGGTATATTTTACTATTGTCCACTCACTACTGCAGTATGGAATAATTGGGTGAGGAGGAGCATACAATAATATATTGAACTCGGTAAAAATAATACAGAGAACAATCATCAAATTAATATTTTAAAAAATATCAACTTTTTCAACTCAAACACTTTTTGCAAAATTCCCAGTTCCCAAAATAGAAAACATTTACAAAAAAAATCTCAATTAATTACAGATAACACTATAAATTTGAAACAAGCATATCACTAAGGTTTAAAAATAACTTTAAAATCCCTAAATGTAACACTAAACACTATCAGCAAAATTTTATATATTTAGGGATAAAAAATTTCAATAGCCTCCCTACACAAATTAAAGAAATAAAATATATAAAAGAGTTTAGAAAGAAACCAAATAAATACTTCAAAAACCCATAATTAGAAAATAAACAATATTACAGAACACTTCAGAAGCACACAAATGGACAATGAATAGAAAATGTACGGTATTATATAACATTATTGTAGTGTAACTCCTT
The DNA here is from genome assembly GCA_022840565.1 of Eubasilissa regina. Lineage (NCBI taxonomy): Eukaryota > Metazoa > Arthropoda > Insecta > Trichoptera > Phryganeidae > Eubasilissa > Eubasilissa regina. Next base: position 10,505,579 of record JAINEB010000020.1, on the reverse strand, counting down.
CTCCAAGCACAAGAGCTAGTCTCTTTTTTGGAGAGGTAAGCGAAAGAAAAACCATGTCATTTAAAAAATATAAAATAGTTAAAAAATTATTATGTTATAAAAAATTGTAAAAATGTCAAAAAAAAAAATAAAAAAAATATATTGATACCAATTTGGTAGAAACATGATTTCTTAATGTTTGCAAAGTATAATATAAGTTTTTTTCTTAATTTTAAAATTAAATATAAATAACTTTCCACTTTTCCGAGTGGAGACCGCTAGACCAAATAAGTCAGTCAAAAATCTGCGAAAATGCTAAATATTAGTCTTTTCTATTCATACCGAATGAAATTAATAACCTTTAAAATAATGATTGTACTGTCCTTTACTTCTACTTTATCGCTGCCGTTCTTAAGTTTCGGGGGAAAAACTTCATTCATGGACACACACTATAATAGTTCATGTCCATGGAATGAAACATGATGAGATAAATCTTTGTACCATGTACACGTGTTGAGATTTTGATATCCAAATAAACTCAGACATGTCAAGTTGATGTGTGAATTGAATCTCTAGATCAAAATTGGAAAAAAGAGACGAAAATTTAAACTCATGTTTACGATGTTCGATTTGACAGCAAGTCTTGACATGTACACCCAAACATTACCTACAATCATATATACCTAAAACTATGTATACTAAAACCATATAATATGTCAAACTGTTCTAATGTTTTTAAAATTATCTATGAAAAAAAAAAAATTAAAAAATAAATCTAGTACCCACCTTTCTTAAATTCTTGCGATAATGAATTTAAAATAAAAAATTGAACATATAAGAACAATATGACATATGTTTTTAGTTATTTTTTTATACCCTGATGAATAAAATGGTATTATCCGAAACCAGTGGTTAAAAAGTTTTAAATAATTTAAATTTAAAATATTGTAATATAAATTTCGTATCAATTCACTATTCGTAGTGGGTACTCATTTTCAAAATAATTTAATAGCATCGCATGTACAACGTATATCTCTCGTAATTCCCTTACAAAGCTCCACAAATGGAATGCAATCCAAAGTTAATGCTCCCTTGAAAATGGCGAACTGTACTAATTGTATCTGTTTAATTAAAGGCATCGCGGGCCATATGTTACGGCCCGTTACGGGATGAATTGTTGATGATAACCGTCAAATCGTAGACAACGTAATTTATGGCAGCAATAACCATAAATAACGAAGCCTACTTCTGTAGGCAAGGCTGCGTGGGACGTTTGCATGCTTTTTGCGTAACACGCCGTCTCTAATTTGGTTGTAACGACTTGTTTTGGCAATATTTGGAAAAAGCCTATACGCGTTATGTTTTTGAAAGCAAATCGTTTTACGTGAAGTATTTTTTTATTTTATTATTTACATACATTAATACCATTATATTATATTGCTGTATTGTTGTTAAAACTGACACCCTGCAGTAACTGAACAAACTTTGAATGTCTTTCAAAAAGATTCGTGAAGTATTTGATTATGTTGAATTATGATATCGCATTAAAAATATACGAACAATTGTTTAAACGTATAATTTTGAGTATTAAAGTTACATCACTAAAATACAGCGTTATTTGTAAGATGTACTAGACCTAGCCAATCAATTTGACAAGTACATTAAAATATTATAATTACTACATTACGTGAGTTAGATTTACAAAATATTGTACAACCGTAATTTTTAATAAAATAATTTTAAATAAACGAATCCAATGTTGAGTTGATTTTAAGATTAAATTTTAGGAATTTCAATGATTTTTATGCGACTACCTGTTTGTGAGACATAAATCTCGTGATTAAAAAGAGAGATCATTACATAATTATTAAAGAAACTAAATTTTTTAAATGATTATTGAGTCTTGCGCATCTGAGACATCTGAGTTTTGCGCATTCGATTTTGGAAGGTTTCTACTTTCCATGTGTAAAGGAGATGGCTTTAAAATGATGAAACAACAGAAGTATCAATTTGAAAGTGCAAATATATGGTCGCCACACATCATTGTTCACTCGACAGTGGTTGAAAGAATTAGAATAATATTTCTAAGATTCATTAATTTTAAATTAAATATACGCTCTGAAGGTATCAATTATGATTATCTCCTTAGCCTTTATAGGACTGCATAATTACAATTTTGTATTTATTTCTTATTTTAATTGTGAAAGCACATGCTGACATTATGTAATTTTTTTCTTTGTGTATTGCACTTCTGACTAAATTTTCTGTTATTTTACAAATTATGTTAACGCTTGAAGAGAGCGTATATAATAAAAATAAATAAATTAATAAATATAAGTTCGAAAATCTGTCGTCAACATCATGCATTTCTCCGGATAGCAAAAGATTTAGGTTCAAATCGCGGTAGCAACAAAAATATTCTTATTTAAAAATATATCACAGACTTATGTACTGAACAATACAACTTCACAATAAGAATGTGTTCTCTTTAAATATTTTATTATCATTAATTCTCGAACCTCGCATAAATAACAGTTCAGAACTAAGCGCAAAGTAAGTAGTTATTTGATATCTATTATAATTTGTACATATAGCAGACTTACCGATTGATCAATGTATATTGAAATTTGTCGTCAAATAATCCGCGATCACGAACTCTTATGGAAGAATAAATATTGACTAATTAATACAAATCGTCGCCATATGGTGTAAATTATAAGTTTAGAGCTGCTTCATATTATTTTAATCTTAGTTATATTAATAAATAAAATATGACTATAATATGTTTTTTTGAATGGAAATGCCTGCACGGAATACATGACACATTAATATTTGTATTATTTTCAAACTAAGCTGAACGGTTATGGTATGAACATAGGACTAACTTGCCTCTAGGTCTCCGGGAACGAGGTTCAAATCTCTAATACAGCGTTTTAACACATCATTTGGTGTGATGGGTCAGATCTGACCCGAATATTTATAAAAATATGAATTACGCTACAAATATTCGTTAAATGCTGTTTTTCTTCTGGCTAATCTTTTATTAAATATTTCCAAATTATATGAGATACAAATAATTTTTATTTGACGATATTCAAATGAGTAATTGATAATAATGTGAAAAAGCGTTTAAAAACTGACCTAAGACAGTCGCTTTTACGGGATTGAATCTCAGCCCTTACGCCGAAACATATATTGTCAACATATTGAGCATATTTTTTACGGCTGGTAGACAAAGAATGCCAGGTATGCGTCCATTTATTGTTAACCAGTCCAATTATTGTACGGATTTATATTGTTATTTGTTTTGACTTATTTTCGTCTGGCGGCCATTAGACAATGCCAGTAATACAACTATTTAAGTGGCATAGCACCTACCTGTAAGTTTTATGACCCTGCTATTGGGTTTTCAATATTGTTGTTAATTACCAGTGAATATTTGTACTTTGGCTGTGTAGGACGTCTGTTGATGCGTGAGAATACGTACATTTTTTGTAACATTTTTTAATTTTTAACTTTAATTTTTTAGCAGAAACATTATGGCACATCATGCCATTTCATTAAATAATATTTAAAATGAAATATCTATAAAAAATCTCCCACAAAACGGTTGAAAAACCGAAAACTTCAGGTGGGTCTAAAATGATACACCACCGCCGGACGTGTTTTGTTTTAACCCACCGGGCAGTAAGTACTAACCACTAGTCCTAGCTATGATACATACATTAGTGATAAAAATTATAAAAAAAAAAAAATTCGTATAAATTTTACATTTTAAATTTGACTTAACTAGATTTGCTACATATTCAGTTGATGAATTTGACACAGTATAATTTATTTATATTTTTTAAGGACAATAATTTTATAAGATTTATTATCTGAACTTTCGAGATAGGAAAACAAATATCTAGAGTAAATAATTCTTCAAATTACCGAGCGTTAAATAACTTCGAAGCATTACTTAACTCGGAGTATAATGTTTCTAAAACATCGTCAACAGTCTCTCAAAGTGTTACGAGTCCTACAAACATGAGCATTACCGAGACACAATGTAACATACTCTGGAAGCATGGCCCAACACGCTTCAGAAACATGCTTCGAAAGATTCAAATTAGTTCAACGCTGCTGTGCTTTGGCGAAAGCTCGGACCGCGGCGGGACAATGAGAAGGTTTTCGCCCACCCCCCGCTGACCCCCCGCAGAGCTTCAGTGAAGCTGCCTAAATAAATAACAGCGCATTCAAGGGTGCCTAATCAGCCATGTTCATATTTCATTTCATGTCTTGAACAGTAAAAAGTAAACAACGATTCTGTATATATTATGCGATATGAAAATTAACACAAAATAAATAAATAAATTATAAAGATTTAAAAAAACTATTTTCTAAAAAAATATTTCAAATTTGGATCTCTTCCTATCCGGGGAAACGCGTTACCATTTTTGCTATATCGACTGAACAGGTCAACTAAGTTGCGCATATCATATAGCAATAACAATCATCATCGTCGTTATCAGCTATTCTATCCACTGTTGGATGAAGACCTCCCCAGATGTCTCAAATATTCTCTATCCTTTGTTATTCCCTGCCATCTATTCCCGCAGAATATAGTATTCATCAACCTAGTGGGTTTTGGGACGGCTTGTCGGTTTCATGATTCCCCTCTGGTACCACTGGATAACTGCATTTGCTTAACGAATTTCCGAGTGATGTAGCCTGCCCACTTACATTTAATTTTCTTCGCGTATTTAATTCAAGCAACAATAATATGCAACATCAATAAACATAATTTTTAACAAAAAATAGACTTATTATGGAGAACACATTCTTATTGATAATGCATTTCCCCGGATAGGAAAAGATCCAGGTTCGAATTCTGGTAGCAACAAAAATATTTTTCCTACATATATTGATTTTATCTGTATATATTTGTAGTTGATACATTTAATTTGTATTAAATATCACAGACAAAATTACAACTTCACAATAAGAATGTGTTCTTAAGAAAAACATATTTTTATTGTAAATTTGAATTTTTTATATAAATTGATTTATACTTTTTAAATTAGCAAAATTAACTCTGTGGTTAAAATTCATATTTTTATTTGTTAACTTTGTTTTATTAACCACTCATAGAGTTTAACCGTCTCTACCGGTTTCGAAAAATACCATTTTCTTCTTCAGGATGTCAATACTAACCAAAAACATATATTATTGTTTCTTTACCAGAATCTATTAAAAAAAAAACCAACAATTATTTAAAAAATAAATTTAGTATCTAGCTCAAATTGTTACTTAACACAAATTTACTCGAATAATTTTTAAGAAAAAATTTTAGAATGGACTTTAAATGGATTTTAGAATTGATTGTTTATAATTTTTTAATTAGTTTTACACGCGTTATTTATCTCCAATGATTCCAAATTATTTAATTTGTGACCAACATCATTTATATGCAAAATTCACAATCCCATTTTTTTATCAAAACCATGACCATTTTCTATCAAATAATTAGAAAATTCTGAAAACCCATAGAAAGATATACATCGAAAATATTTATCGAATTATAGGTAACTTGTAAAGAACTACAGAATATAAGTTCAAAATTTGTCGAAAACAATTGCTTAATATAGCGCATTTGGTCCGGATAGGAAAGGATCCGACGATAGTGGTTAATGTTTGTGTAAACTCGTTAAGGTCACCAATAAGTATTATTTATGTCAGAACGATTTGTGCGGTGGCAATCGAAGGCTCGATATCTTTTCGCTTCTCTCATATGTATATGAAATGTTAAGAATGATGGTGATTTGATGTTTGCGTGTACAGTTAGAACGGATAGATTTACACTGTTATTATATTATAAAAATTATAAGATAAACGTAGTACACTGGAAGCGGTGCCGAGGTGTGAGTAGATGTATCCGAAGAGCTATCCAGGAGAAGAGTGGTCAGTTCTAGGCTTCCTCAGATTGGTTGTGGCATAGCGTAATGTAATCTGGTTCGGTGGGTACGAGTCGGACTGTCTGGCTATTGGGTGATTTCATTATACGGCCATGTCTGCGGGGCGCGAGCAGGACCACCACCCAACCAAACATTCTTTAGTTGGTTATTTTAATTTATATTAAATTTACAGTTATTTCGCTATTTTTCACCGATATATAATAAGTAGGTCGAGAGTAGGTACAACCTAACCTAACATTCACCGGCGAAATAAATGAAAATACCCAATAAATAAATGGATGCTACGGCACCCTGGATTGGGCACCCTTCACAGCCTTCGCAGCCTAAATATTTACATAAGACAACAACATCTCGGACATTGCATGTTTTGCTTACATCACTCCCCGTCCGGCGCGTGTTTGCTAGGGAAATTGTGTGAAAAGCTTTTTGTACCCAGAGCTTTTCAAGGAAAAGGGCCGGACATTAATGTATCACATGTACCAGCGTCCAGTCTTGTAAATGTCCCCCCACCCCTCCGAAGGGGTGTATGTGTGAGGGAGGCTTTCATTCAACTTGTAAAGTGGAATGTATTGTTCACAGTTTTTTATCCCGGATACTAATCACGTGTACTCTGTAATTCAGTAAAAACAAAAAAGGGTGATATTTTATTTATTTATATTATAATGATATTTTTATTTTGTACAAATGAAGCATATAAGCTAAGATCGGTTACTCATAATTATTATGTTTCATCTACCATTTTATAAATATACGACGTTAAAAATTGAGATTTTCTTCTTCTTCAGTTTGCGTGACTCTCCCCTAATACCTCTTCATCTAATTCTAATTTTACAATCGACAAAATACAAAGAATAGTTTAAATTGCATCTGTATTTATTTTTCATAACAAAATTAACAGTTTTTAGTAGAATTTATTTCAAATAACTTACAATTAAGAAATTATAATTAATATGGGACACTGACCAATGTCAACATATAACAAAATAAATATATATATTATAATAAAATCTGTGAATTAAGTATGAAAAATGAGTAATACGTTTATTTATTTAGTAAATGTTTGATTTTACTTTGAGTGGATATTTAAAAATATTTTCTCAATAAATATTTTCTCGTCGCTTTTTCACCTATCCAACCCCTATTTCTGTTCCGATAGCCATCATAGTTGTCAAGCCAAAAGCTACCCTTGTATTATTCAGATGAGAATTTTTGAGGGAAAGTGTTTAGTGCCCACATAGATCACACACCCAGTGTACCACTCCAGGGGTGTGCCAGATGTGCGCGCAGATATATAAACAGACCAGAGAATTTTGTTTTCTAGAGCAAGTAAAATGATTAAGTATTGAATTTGATATTTTGCGTTTAGAAATGCGAAAAAAATCGATTATTTTTATATAATTTATGATTGTGTTAAAAGGAGCAAATTAAAAAACATTATTTAAAACTTAATTAATCTAGAAAGTTGACAATTTTCTAATATGCTTGCAAAAATATAACTCATTTTAGAACATTCTGAAAAGTAATATTAAAAGTCTTAATAATTGACGAAAGTGACATAGAGGTTGGGTTCTGTAATTTGATATTTGCAAGTTTTTCACAATATTACTAAACTAAACTAAACAAGCAATTTGAATTTCAAAACCTTTAAATCAAATCAAAGTGAAAATTTTAATTAAACTCTAATAAAAATAGTGTACCAATATAACCGACGTGTAGTAATGGTATAATTTCTATTATTTGCGTGGTATCAGAAAAAAACATCTAAAATAAAGTTTCAGGTCGTAAAATATCCAAAACGTTGACATAATGGTTTTTCTTCAAAATATATATTCATATATTTTTTAATTGTTTTGAAATTTTTACAATTTTATATAATATATGAGTTACTTGAATCTGTTACAAAACTAAAGTTATATATTTTTGTAAATCGCGTACCTTTCCAAAAAAGAGAATAGCTCTTGTACCTGTTGAGATTTTTTTCATATTGCAATAACTTGTTATATTAATTTTGAATGAAATAGAAAAATAATTATGATTAATTAATCATAAAAAAGCGATTTAATTTCTCTGATAGCTCGAGGGAATAATATTCTACACTATATATAATGATAAAAATTTTAATGAATAGTGTGTATCAATTCAAAAAAAAACACAATGGCAACAAGGCTTCGAATAATTTACAAAGCAACATTCTTTGCAGAAGCACTCTGCCCTACCTTCTTTGGTCTATTTAAAAAAAAAAAAGAAAATCGTATTCCATTTCTCCTTTTTGATAGGGGCAAGAAAAATCACACTCCCTTGTCGTAACCCTGTCTGTGACATTGTGGACAGAGGCAATATTTGGCGGAATAAGTTTAGCCACTATTATTGGATTAAAAGGTCGAGCCTGGCGGTAGGGGGGATGGGGAATTTTTGAGATGGGTCCCTAATCGAATTTCATCGGAGCGTTTGATTTACACCACGGCCTCGACTTATTTATGGCGGATATCAAGCGATTACAATCTGGTGCGGTGTCAAAACTTTAATAGTTCAACTGTAAACAGTTACTGCCAAAATATTGAAAATATTGCGTTGCAGTACATTGAAAGGGAGTGCAGGCGAGAAGAAATACTAAGAAGAAAATTCGCCAATATATGAATTATTAGTGAATCGATTCTTGCCACAGGCTAGTAAATGAATAGACATGAAATTAAGTGTACACATAGGAGAGGAGTTCGGTACATTTGTTGCGGGATGAGGGGCATTCTATAGACATTATTTGTGGAAAATATAAATCCGATAGTTTATGACACATTTAAGCAAGAGTAAAAGTATTTATTTTTCAAATATTAAATATATGTGTAAACAAGACGTATTTTGTACCTTAATGCGTATTATGTTGTCAACGTTAAAATTTTCGTTCCAATCGAGTCATATTTTTAAAAAATGTCGCGGAGCTATTTGATTACGTAAGTGGACATCAAAATAAAAATATTGAAACAAGGAAGATTTCAGTTAGTTCATGTCTATATATGTGGTAGTTTGTGATTCTAGAGTGACACACACCAATCATTTACAAATGTTAATAAGAATTTTTGGGAAGTTGACTGCCGGCCAATTGGCATTCGGGCAGTTGGTGTTAGGGAATTGACTGTTGTGAAGTTATCCGGCACTCAGTGGGAAGTCCCTGTTGGAGAATGACATAAAAAAGAATGAGGTAGAGCTGATCCAGATATGCACTAAAATTCTTTATGATATTAATTAACGTGAATTTAAAAAAATATTTTTTTGGAATTCTACAAGTACGATGTTGGTTTACATCAATTATTTAAATTGAAGTAAATAAACTTTTGTATATATATCTACTATTCGGGATAGAAAAAAATATCTAGGCCACATCTTTTAATTTATATTATAATCAATTTACAATTTTAACAAATATCTTTGTGATTTCTGGAGAACTGTTTACAGTTGATATAATTAATACCTGTATATTTTTCGTAATTCACTGTATGCCAGGCCCTATTTCTTATTCTCCTCGGGCCAGACTTAAATACGCACTCCTGTCGCTTGGATTATTAAGACCTCCTTACTGGACAAAGCACTGGATGTAATTGGGCCGCAATGCACATTTGACCGTATGAATGCGGTAACATTCACGCACATTAATTGCCAATAGTAACAACAAGATATCCCAGGGGTGCCAATGGAAAAAACAAAGGCGCGTAAACACTAGTATACTATTGAGATTTATAGTTATATGAATGTGACTCCAAAAAACCTCAATTTAATATTGTCAAATTGTAATTTAAATTAATATAGATTTATGCTAGAACCTGATTCGATGATTTTTTAGAAAATAATTTGCGTAATAAAAGGCTTACGTGCTTCAAATATCGATTGATCTCGTGAGCGAGCTCTACAAATTAGAATTCAAACCAAATGCCCGGAAAATCTCTCGTCTCTAGAGATACCAGAGTACTTTTCATAATAAAGCACTCTAATTACACACGAGACCATCGGGTCGTGAATATTTTATCAGAGATCCTCCACTTACCCGATTCGAATGAGGCTTAATGTTGTTTTTGCTCGCAGTGGTCACCTCCCGGGAGATTGTTTAAGGATGTATAAGGTTGTGGTACCGTCTCCTTGGGTTAACTTGGAGGTTCTGGTGGTTAACTGGCCAAAACTTGGATGTTCCGACAGGTTCCAAAGGCGCTCGCCAATCCCGAGTGGGAATTTTCAATTCACAAAGCAATATCATTTGTGGCGAAGCAATTATTGTACGCAGTAAACATTCGCTTCGTCGGATTGCAGCTTGAATTATATATTCGGTTGTGTAAAATGTACCTATGTATAAAAATAAATATTCTTAAAATTTTTAATGTCGAAATTTAATAAGCCAACGTATCAACTATATCACTTTTTACTTTAGTATAAACAAAAACAAAATTAAAACCATAAAACTCATTTTTAAATAAACATACTTAAATTGCGTAAAATTCAAAACTACTTATTTCATAGTTACAACATTTCGTATCTCTACTATATTTGTTTTCAATATTTGACTTTAACACGAAAAAATCGATAACACATAGGTTTCTAACAGAAATTAATGAGAATATTAATCTAGATCCTCTTATTAAAGCATAGAAATCAGTAATACAAGTGATATCTAGGAAAATATTTTTGCACCCTACAGAGAAGCTCTTCAAATCTAATGCCTAAAATTAATCAAATATTAGCAATTATTTGTTATCACAATGATACCTTATTACATCAATACACTATACTCATATATCATTACTTCATTATACATTAATACAATACACTGATACATATATGAAGATTACATTGCTATAAAAATATATAAATAAATACAGTTTATAACAATTCATAAATAACGAAAAGTTTAAAACGTTCCACAAATATTCATCTATTTTTAATTAAATCTTTCAGATGTACGATAGCGCAAGTATTGTTAGCGATTCAAAATTTAAAACATAGTTAAATAAAATAAATTAAAAAATAAAACGTTAATAATATGCATTCATAGACCAAATGTTTACGACGTGTCACGGCGGTTTAATGTTTGCCACTACTAATTACGTATGTTGGAAAACATTTTTTGTTAAAACTTTTAGATAAGAACAGGCACCGTAATTCCCATGACACTAAAAGGGCTAATAACAGGAATTATAAAAAAAATGTTACAAATATAACTGGGAGGATTTTTGACTATTTACATGTTTCACTATCTTTATTTTTTCAAGGGGATGTTACATAGAGATACAAGGATTAATTTCTATTTTTATTTCATAACGTATATTTTAGTGACTATCTTAATATAGATATTTAAACAACAAATTGTCTGTTAAAATTTACATATTTTTAAGGTGAACTCGATTCCGTATTACATACCTAAATTTATTTATGTAGATATATGAATATTTCGAATGGAATCACATAATTAATATAAATAATTTTTGTAGATTATTGTTTGCGATTATAATGACGACTGCATAATATTAATGTATTGTTCTGTAGTGCTAAAATTTCAGTTCTTAATAAAATGCATACAAATAAAATGTTTTATGGTTCAAAGTGATTTAATTTATTTTCTAATTGAGTTAGTACAGCCTGTACTTTCATTGATATATATATATCAATTAAAGTACAGGCTGTAATACACACACCAGATGTTTATATATATATATATATATATATATATATATATCTGGTGTGTGTATTATGTGTACAGTTTACTGGGATGGAAGGAAGAAATTATTATTTTTACATTTATTTTCGATATTTTAAAATATATTTGTTAGAGAACGGTTGCTGGGCATTTTAAATTGTATAGGTAGGTATGTATTTTTTTAGTTTAAAAATTATGGGCAAATACCGTGCAGGTATTGAATTCACAAATAATTTCTTTACCTATTTATTTACCGGGATATAATTAAATTTTCGGAAACGTGACTATACGTCTTTTTGAATACAATATAAGATAACGAATACGACGTTTTTAGTGTTGAGTTTTCGTTATATATTTTCTGAGATTATACGAAGGAGAGACATGAAAATAAATGTGCTCATAAGAGAGTAGACAGGAGTCACGATGATCGGTAACTAAGATTTAACTGTTGGAGTTGTTGGTCATCACTCGAAAAATTTTATAATAATCAGTTACCAATCACAATTACAATCGAACACAATCACAGTGACAATAATAATTTAGTCATCACTAATATAAACATATTAATTTTATTTTGTATGGATTAGAAAAAAATGCACTAATAAAGTTGTTTTCCATGTAAATGAATAAAAATAATATATAAGTTTTACCTCATCTAAAAATATTAATATCTGAACGGGGACGATATGATATACTGATTTTTTCTACAATTATCTACTATCTATATTTGTTGTCACTAATCTCCTGCACCAAGACAGCACTGCAGACAACATATAAAATCAGTTAATAATCCGGACCGATGAATTACAAGAAATGGACTCTTCGCTTACAAAATGGAGCATGGTCTCGTGCAGCCGGGCTATTGTGCATTCTGGCCCCGAACACGAGATAACTTTCGGTTACCGCCGCGGACGTGGTCCATAAATGTTGGCCTGCACGAGAGCAACCGACTTTATTCGGACAGTAATGTTGTTATCAGAGTTCAAAATAACAGTGTGATATGTGAACTTTCACACTAACACACTATGAACACGTTTCTGACACACATTATGTTCTTATACACATATTTATTATTCAGAAACTTATTTACCGCTGTGAACACAGACCAGTAAACTAATAGACATGAAATAATGTGTACATACAGAAAAGGGGTTTGGAACATTGGTTGCGGAACGAGAGGTATTCTACACACATTATTTATGGAAATGTACGATAGTTTATGCAACATTTATACGACATTTAAGCAACAGTAAAAGTATTCACTCTTCGAAAATTAAATCTTTGTGTAAACAAGGCGTATTTTTTACAGTAATGCACATTATATTGTCAGCGTTTAAATTTTTGTTTCGAGTCATATTTTTTAAAAAAAGTCGTGGAGCTATTCGATTGCGTAAGTGATACCAAAGTGATCACGTGGGTGACACCAAAATGAAAATATTGCGACAAGAAATTTTCGTTAGTTGGTTTATTTGGTGGTCTGAGACTTTTTAAAGCGTAATATTAACCCGTGTCCACAACTAAAGGCATGCATTATTGATGAGCTCAAAATCACGAACCGTAAGTCAATCACTGATAACTTTGAGTCACTCTCACTATCAGTGATTGAATATCTGAGAATATCGTGATTCGTGATTAATTTTATTATTTTATTTATATTTGATTATGAACCGTGATTCAGCGCCTGCGCATTTGTGACGAAAATATTCTGAAAGAATAACATTATAATTCATGATTAGCGCCATGTAGTAGAGTCTGCCAAAATGTTTAACCCATTTGATCTGAAGCGCTGAGAATTTGAACCGAAAAATAAACAAACATTTTTTTTTAAGTGATTTCATCATGAAATGTTTTTACGCAAATAAATAAATACACTCACAATTATGTTTTTTTAAATTTATTTCGTGTATTGAATTACATTAGCAATGAAATTGTGATCACAGTCACAGTTTGCAATCGCTGATATTATCGAATACCAATCACAATCACACTAGTAATTTTTTTCATCACTAGCATGCATGTACTAGATACGTTATTCTAATCCTGAAGCAAAACATGTGTGATGATGATTCATAGATATTTATGCGAATTCGAGTCGAATCTTCACCCGTAGACACGATCCATAAAAGACTCTTATTCTTCCTGAACCTTATCCATTTAACATACGTTGGGTATCATCACTTTTCTTTACTGCAGTCCGAAATTGCTAGTTACGTAGATAAGCCAAATCATTGACTCAGTTTCTTTAGCCATGATGTTCTTCTTCTTGAAAGGCCCCGATTTCCAGCCATCTTTCTTTGCATTATAAGATGAGATGCAAGATCTAACACTTTTCTAAATGTTTCATTACGTGTCCGAGATGTTTAGGTTATCGGATTTTTATTGTTTTAAATACTTTTAAAACCATAACATTTTCAAAAAAAAAATTAAAGTCATTTTTATTTATTGTCTTAATGAATACCTTACCTATTTATATTAGAATGGTGATTTTATGAGTTGGGGTGGCTGACCTGGTTTATTTGTTTTCGGTTCAGCAATTTTTCATTTCAACAACTCTTCTCTTAAATTAAATTCCCGGGCTAAAATTAAACTGAATCTTCCTTCTCGGCAATATCCAATCAAGTTAAAACAATATTTTGTAATGGAAGCAATATCCTGTTTGTTTTACTTTTATTTCCACGTGGGGTTCTGTTGGAGAAGTTTCTGTTGGAGAAGATAAAACAAGGAAATGAGATATAGAAGACAATTATTTTTAGAAATTGCTTTTGTACGTTTTAAGGTAAGCGTTGTCAAACCCAGTAAATGATTAAATTCTTATTAAGAACTCATTCTTATTGTGAAGTTGTAATTATTTAGAACATAGGTCTGTGATATTTTAAATACAAATTAAATGTATTAATAAGAAAGATACACATATAAAGTTAATGCACGTTCTCCGGATTAGAAGAGATCCAAGTTCAAATACCGGTAGCAACAAGAATATTTTTCGATAAAATTGATTTTATATGTATATCTTTTTAATTATTACATTTGATTTGGATTAAATTCGTTTTTATAATCTGCTTTTAAGTTTAAAATTTCTTTTTTGAGAACTTTTATTCTAATTTGATGTATTAATTATAAATATACACATATAAAATCAATTTTGTCGAAAAATATTGTTTTTGCGCTACCGGGATAATAATTACAACTTCACAATAAGAATGTGTTCTCCTTAATAACTTTAAAAATAGAACGATATATTTGTGTCATTAATTATTACTCATTTTATTAGGTTGATGCATAATTATCCGCCGTTCTTTCGTGACATTTTGTTTTTTGAATTTAACAGATGAGCGTAAGGAGTGGCAAATCTCGGACGAAAATGTCCAGCTTGATTGCTTTTATAGTGTTATTTAGCTGAAAAGACAGCACAAAAAATAAATCATTTTCCACCACGACAACGCTCGCCCTCATGTCGAACGCCGTGTGATCGAATCCATCGCTAGCGAGGGATAAGATTTTCTCCTCCATCCGCTCTACTCACCCAGTGAGGCCCCCATGGACTACTACACCAACCGCTCTCTGAAAAATTAACAGGTTGGCAAAATCTATGACGATTTGGATTGTTGGAGGATGTTAAATGGTGGATTGCCTCAAAAAACCAGTGCTTCTTCGCCCGCGGTATCGACCATTTTCCAAGTAAATGAAAAACAGTAATTAATGTTAATGGTGACCGAATGATAATTGTACATAATGTGTTTTGAGTTTGTTTTCGTTTTTTGTTATTTTACAATATAATATACGATATAATAATACAATATACATCAACCTTATAGGTATATTTTATATTATGTATTATATATAATCTATTAAGCATTACACATTACATATTATATCTTTATAATTAAAAATGTTTCCAAAATTGACACTTGTCAATGTTAAAATTTTGGTTATACTAGATTTTATTACTTCTACTCGAGTGTTCACAACTTTCAGATGATAATTGAATTTATTTTCGAATGTTCTCTCATAAGTAGGTTTTCAAGGACAACAGTGAGGCTAATGTTATTAAAATATTATCTTATGGGGAATAGTTTACTGAGGTGTTTCTCAAAGATGAGAAGGCAACAGTTTGAAGAGTGGCGTTCGAGAGACGGCCTTCCAGACGGTCGCTGACTACATTATTATTGCTACATGGCGTCGGCACTGGGTGTGTTTACGGCTGCTCGGAGTTTTGTTTCACACACTAATGTCTGAATGAAGCGTTCAGTATTGCTAGGCGGTCGTGACTAGAATAGAGGCCGCAGATCTCCACAACCTGAAATACATGGTACGACAAAAGTCAAACCCTAAAAAAATTCTATTATCACTGCATTGGTGCAATTTATTTTTTGTTTCTTAAAATTATAATGCATTTTTTTCTAATAATTTTATAACTTTTAGAACGCACCAAGTCATTACTACTCCTCTATAATATAATTTTTTTTCCTTATAAAATAAATCTTATAATATTTTTCATTAATTCCACGTAGGTAACCCATTCCAATTTATGATTTATAAATGATAATATTTTGTTAGGAGAATAAGCATTACTTCGCGCAGTTTACTTATTTGTTTTTCAAATAAGTAGACCGCAATATAAATTTCAATGATATGAAAATATTATTTGATATATAACGAGTTCTATTTTACAATAATGGTTTTTTAGTATAAATGATGGGTCGTATTTAAATTGTAATCGTTGGAATGTTTCATATTGTTTTCTTGAACGCAATACGTATGCGGTGAGCAAGATTTATAAAGGCTTCTTCAAATATTTATAAGGTTCTATGAAACACGTCTCTGAAAGAGGAGAAAGATATTGGAATTTTAAAGAAATTTATAAAATTTATTTCTAGTTAATTTTACCAAGTTTAACCAGTTTTTGATTGAAATTTTATTTAGCGAAATTTGAATACGTCCAAGAACACACAATTACTGGATTTTTATTAACAAAGGCACTGTTATTAAACAAATATCAGATATCTCATAGAGACAAAGATATTTTTTATTATATTTCATTTAAAATATATGGAAGTACAGGGCTTACGACCTGTCTTCGGCTGGATTAAGTGATCACTTTCAACGTTCATCAATTTAAAGTTGTATATATGTCAGTATGTGGACTTGAAGACAGACCGTAAGTCCTGTAATTACCCCATACTTTTGTGTATTTTAAATTAAATATAATAAAAAAGTAGCTTTGTGTCTATGAGATATCTGATATTTGTTTGAAAATGTATTTGTTTACATGCTGTATTTATTACACTCTTGGTAATTTGTTAAAATATTCTTCCTTTTAATTGTAATATTAAAATAATGTATATATTATTGAACTGTATATTTGTTATTGATCTATTCCCGAGGATCTGATGAATATAGAAACAGTTTTTACCATTAGAATTAGAAATAACTGAAATTCGTTAAATTAGTTCATTGCCAACCCCCAAAAATGAAACATAAATTAATGATATTCGAATCCTGGTGGTGCAACAACAATATTTTTCGATAAAATTAATATTATATGTATATCTTTCTAATAAATATATTTAATTCATATTTATTTAATAAAAATGTTGTCAAAACTTTACCTTTATTGTACTGAGCAGACATGATGGTAGAAGCGAAAAAGGAGAAAATTTCCAATTGTTTAGACGGAGAGTCATCATTAATCAAAACATCATGTAACTCTAATTCTGGCGATGGTTTTGATTTTGACGATAATTCAGTAGCACTCAACTTGTTCAATGTTATCTATTTCTGTCTGTTTTTAAAAACTCTCCTGAAGTAACCAATCATATTATCATTGAATGCATTTATGTTTTAGTTGACTGTGGCAACATTTGAGTGCCACTTTCAACTATATTCTGCGTTTTGCTCAGTTTTGTCAGCAGTAGGTATGATGCATTTACTTAACCCTTCTTCACCTGACTAAATGTCCTCCATTGTTTCTGCTCCTTGTTGTTTATGAATCAACTGATCGCATGGTGTCCAGTGTTAGGCTGTGGAGGTGACGAATATAAAAAATATTAATGTAGAAACATTTTTTGTTATCTATATAAATGTAACGAATCAGACGAATATAGACGTTCTACTGTATTTATATTAAATATCATGTTACTTATACTTATAATATTATACTTTTGTAAAAAGATTATGTTAAATATTCACTGATGAGTAGTTAATACAAATATTGATTAAACCGCGAGAATAAAACTTAGAACGTGAGAATGTTTAAATAATTTTTAAATACAAATGGAGCTGGATACGCTCAATTGTATTCTTTGATTAAGCTCTACGTTCTAATTTCATTAGTATTTAAATGAAACGATTAAGTGAGTGGTACGTTATCTTATATAATAATTTATATTGATTTCAATTCACTTTCCTTAAACAACACTTTATTTTTGCTAACACTAACCGGTTTCCGGGAGGAGGAAAGAAAAGAGACATATGATATGGTGAAAGGGAACATTTTAAGGTAGAACCGTAGGTTAGATTTTTTTGGTTGTTAATTATGCATTCATTATTATTTATGAATTTTTTGATTTCTGGGGCCTCTAAGTTACCTAAGCGTTTATCCTTATTATCAATGTGGAGTATATTGATTTCTGTATTTTTAAGTACATTTATAATGAATTACAACAAAGTTATAGTGGAAAGTTATAGTTCTAACACAGAATATGATTTTCATCGGAAAACCCAGTAAATAAATTCACGAAAACTGTGTTAAAAAATGGGCATTGTTAATGTATTAACATATTTTTATATAACTCTCACTTTTACCTTGTGATTTATTTTCACCTTTAAGGGTAGCAAAATTGATACCAGACGACTTTAAACCTTTTTAAAATTATAGGAGGCACTAAAAATCAAGCCCGTTACCTCTGATACATGTAATTAAGATATATAAGGCGATTTCTTTAAAAATATTTAATTTTAATGGGCAAACTAAACTATATATCTTTAGTGCGTTCAAAACAATTCTTTAATTTAAACAGTAAGCTCATTATAAAATGAATGTTCCAGACTATTTTGTGAGATCGTATTAAATCACCCCTAAAGACCTCGCTTTGGGGTTACTAACTCCGTGTCGGTGGGGCAGGAGGGCAGGCGGCGGGGGCGCAGGGAGTGTATCGCATATTATGCTGAACTTCCGGAAACTTAGCCAATCAGAGGGCCCACCTGTCTAACCGGATGTGGCTCTGAACTTTACAACATGCGGTTCACAACACAAACTATGACGCCCGCGGTTCAAGTGCTTAAGAAAGTTACAATTTTCATGATACGATTAACACACTCGACTTAAATCATTCCGGGAACCACTCAAATTTAGTCTTTAAGGAGTCTTTAAGGAGGACATATACTTTATTAATGACTTACGTATATTGGTTGCGATAAATACAGTTTTTAAAAATGTGAATTTTTTGGAATACAATTTTTTTGTTTAAGTTAAAAGCCTTCCATAATTTTCAAAATTTTCATATTCTTATTTAATTTTATTTATATTTAAAATTACTTAATTTTACAGTTAAAATATTAACTCTCTTATCAAAAATTAGTTTTGAGTGACCATAAATTCAATGTCCTGAACGGATTTTGGAATTTTGAATTTGTATCATTTATCATAATTATGAAAATGAATTCTTTCTCGGCCAGGAATCTTAAATTCTTTGTACATATGATGAATGACTACGGAAGCAATGTAGTTTTTTTATAACTATTCATGCTATGTGATGTTAGTATAGTGAGTAAGATTAAGAAAGGATCACTTAGGTGGTTTGGTCATATGGAACGTATGAATGAGGAGAGAATGATAAGAAAAATATATAACGCAAGTGTTGATGGCACCAGAAATAGAGGACGTCCGCGGAAGACTTGGCACGACCACGTAAACCTATTAATGAAGAATGGTTATGTTAGAAGCCTCAATAATCGGCGAGCTTGTATAAGAAGATGTATGAATGTGGATGAGATGAGAATTGTGTGTCAGGACAGAAGAGTATGACGCTCTATAATATCTGCCTACCGTGATGGTAAGTAAGTGACAATCTATGTTAGTAGATAGTGAGTTACTCTTAAAACATAGTTTATTAAATTAATTACTTGTTAATATCCTGAATAATTGCAGACTTACAATTAAAACAGAAACGCCATTGATTTAAAAAAATCTATAATTGAAATTATAATAAAACCTAACAAGGGAGGTTTTATCATTCGACATTGACCGAATTCAGAAAGAGAATATTATTTTAAATCGGTAACTTGTTTACTTACCATCCCGCCATTCCTCGTATGGGTATGCAAAGAGGATATAATGCCATATTCCTGTCCTGGTGTACCACTCTTGCTTTGTCCACTTTCAGATATCTTCTAATGTACACTCTTCAGTTGTTCAAGATATGAACAGGGCCATATCTTTAGTTTATTTAATCACGTCAAATCTTCGTCGTTCTTAATGCGACACTCGTCTCATATATTTTATTTACCAACCTCTTTTTACTCGTACGTTCCACATGACTAAACTATCTCGGCGATTCTTTTTTTATTCTAACGACAATGCTATTTCATAATAGTTGCACATTTCTCATAATTTGTTCACTTTTCTTTCTCTATCGCACATAGATTTTCCACCGCATTCAGTATAATTTTTTTCTCTTTTTGCCAACTTCATGTTACACTTCTATACTCTAGTATTGGTACCAAAAATTCATTATGAATCGTTTGATGTGACAAATTCCTATTAGTTATGACTAAATTCGTAGCACTATTTACTGTGTTTCTCGCCAAACCGATAAAAGCTTAATACATTTAATTATAATAAACCGATGATTGTTTAAATAATGTAATATAATTATATAGTTTTCCGGAACATATAACGTTACAAAAATATATTTACCGTCCATTTTGTAAAATGATCACTTTTAACTAGTCCTTTTGAAATTCGCTGTAAAGTTAAGAGATTCACAGGCGCGGCAGAGGAAAACAACGACAAAGTTAAGAAACATTAGGAAAGTTTCCATTCTTATTAATATCCGAAACAGTACACAATTTTTTGCCCGAATCTTAACATGATTATTCTGCTCACGATTCGCGCCGAGGATAAGTGTACACTAATATTTAGTTAGTAAGGGCGTGCGACTAACGGCAAATCTGCTTTAACAACACAACCCCCTCACAGAATGGCGCCTATGACTTTACGAGAGCTTAAGAGAACGTGTTTTCGCTTTATTTCTACAAAGGTTCCCACAAAGCCTGCGAAAGCTCGATGGAAGAGCCTTTATGCGGGGAAACTTATAGTGCACAGTGGTAGGTGCACTCGCCTCGTATATTGCGTAGAGCCTTGTATAAATTTAATGCGCCTCGATAATTTTCTAGGAAGTACAAAAAAGGCTTCCATGATTTTTTTTTTTAAATGACGCCCGTTCATAAAAGGAATAAAGAATTATTTTGTAATAGAAAAACCATTTATTAAGGTAAATTATCTTTGAGAACCATCTTATTTAATATTATTCAGCCTATTTTCGATGAGTAAAAAAGTGTTAAAGGGCTGGAAAGTGAAGAACGTGTGTAGTTTTGTTTATTTTTTTTTCTGGATTGTTTATATTTATATAGGAAAACCAAATAGTGTTCTTATTATGTTTGTACGTGGATATATAATATTCTTTATTTGTACATACAAAGGAAAATAAGAGCTAACCCGTAAATCAAATGTGTCCACAAATTTATTTATTGTGGAAAATATATTTATAAGAAATAAAAAAATTAACAATATTAAAGTACCTAGGCAAATATATGAAATGTTAAAAAAATTGCAAAAACTAGTTTTATTTTAAGTATATATATATATATATAACGTTTGACATTTCAGGTCCATTTATGACAGAGTAAAGAATGAAAAAAATAAGAAAAGAATGTAAAGCTGATCTTAATATAGTAAGTAAGATTAAGAAAGGATTACTTAATTGGTTTGGTCATATGAAACGGATGGAAAAGGAGAGAATAATAAGAAATATATATTATGCAAGTGTTTATAAAACTAGAAATAGAGGACGTCCGCGGAAAACTTGGCAAGAACAGGTAGATAAGATACTGAAAGATTATCCTGTTAGAAGCCATAACAATTGGCGAGCTTGTCTAAAAAGATGTATGAATGTAAATGAGGCGAGAATTGTGTGTCGGGATAGAAGAGTATGGCGCTCTATCCTATCTACCTACTCTTGTGAAGAAACGGCGTGATGATAAGTAACAAAGAAAAAAAAATTATGAATGCATTCTTATTATGAATATGCAATTTTACAGTACATAGGTCTGAGATATTATTAATACAAATTAAATATATTAATTATAGAGATATACATATAAAATCAATTTATCGAAAAAATATTGTTGTCGCCACTAGGATACTCAAAGATATTTGAGAAATCGTAAATAAAAAGAAGATGGCTTTCAAATAATGGAACGACAGATGTATCAACTTGAAAGTGCAATTTCGAAAATTTGTCAACTTACTATGTTAGTGTAGCATAATCGGTTAATGCATTTTCTCGAATAGGAATAGATCAAGGTTCGAATCCCGATAGCAGCAATCATACTTTTTCTATAAATTGATTTTATATGTATATCTTTCTAATTAATGTATTTAATTTGCGTTTATAATAATAATATCACAATACGTCGTAATACAATGTTTTACAAATATTTATATCTCTAATTTAACCATTTTTTATAAGGCTTATAATGAATATAAATGATACGCGTTATGTGGGTATTAATTTAGATTTATTATTAAATATTAATATAATATTTTAAAGATTATTATTAATAGAAACAAGAATTCATGTAGAACAAATTATGGATGTAAGATATGCTGAGATTTAAAAATATATAAATTATTGTTAATTTAAGGAATTAAATAAATTGATCGTATCAAGTCCATTGAAGTATTCGTTGTTATTTCTTACGCTATAATCCTCTATAAAAAGCCTTTGTTTCCATTAAACTGAAACTAAAGGATATTGTATAGCAGTTGCCTTTAATTAACTTCCTTTGTTTTAACATCTGTATAAACCTATTTTCCAGTAATGGCGAAACCTTCAATATAGATACTTGGAATTACAGACACTACAGATAGTTCCATATAACAAAATAACTGAAAAGGAATACCCACAACAATTGTATAATCGATGTAACATAATAATTGTGTGATTATTATCAAAAGTGATAAAGATCAAACGATATCAATATCTTTTGATACCAACTAAAAACTTTGTAAACTTACGATCGAGGGTTAAATAAGTTTTAAATTAAATGAAATTTATGACGCCGGAAGGTCTTATTTCATCTAGGAAATATAAAAAAAAAACAAATTTAAACTTTATAATTATTTAAAAACATAAATTGATTACCTATGTGTTTTTTTCAGAAAAAAAAACGGTATTGAACACTTGCTCCTCACTTCGATGATTGTTCCACATGCATAACAGGTTAGTCCATTTACATTTAATATTATAAATTAAAGTTATCGGAAAAGTGCCAAATTAAAAGTAATAAAAATGTTCAATACTAATTAAATGTATTAATTAGAAAGATATACATATAAAATCAATTTTATTGAAAAATATTATTGTTGCTACCGGGATTCAAACCTGGATTTCTTTCCAATCCGAGGAACGTGCATTTACCAACTATGCTACAGAAGATACAACTTTTGAACCCATATGTTACATTTATCAAATGAATACATCTATCGTTCTCATCAATTCTATCGAATCTCAAATACTTTGGAGTAAACCGATAGCAGACGTCCGAATTAACAATTAATTATATATTATGTATTATCTGCTAGCGGTTTGCACAAAGGTTTTTGAGATTCCGTAAAAACACAGTAAATGGCTTTTAAATAATGGAACGATAGATGTATTAATTTGAAAAGTGTAACATATGGTTTCGAAAATTTGTCGTTAAAAGTACTGTCTGCTATAGAATAGTTGGTAAATGCACCTTCCCTGGCTTGGAAAGAAATCTAGTTTCGAATCCCGTTAGCAACAATAATATTTTTCGATAAAATTGATTTTATATGTATATCTTTCTAATTACTACATTTAATTAGTATTTAAAATATCACAGACCTATGTTCCGAATAATTACATGTTAACAATAAAAATATGTTTTCTTAATAATAAGAAAAAAGTTAATGTAAATAAGAGTAATATTACAGAAATGTCTTCTAGAATATTTGTTATAAACACATTATTATTTTAAACAGTATAATTTTTTATTTATTTACTTCTCATCTTAAGATTTGTTTGGACTTTAAAATTATACTGCAGTATTCACTGTATTCCATTCTATCGATTCCCATTAAAAAATATCGTCATTGAGATTTAACTGTGAGAAATTCGTTCTCTTCTTAAACGATTGGACAGCAATATTAGTTTTAATACTTTTAAAATTAGCAATATTAACTTGGTGGTTAAGATTCATATTTTTTATTTATTATCTTAGTTTTAACTACGAGTCCTATTCTAAAATTTTTTCCTAAAAATTATTCGACTAAATTTGTATTGAGCAGCAATTTGAGTTAGGTACTAAATTTATTTTTTTAAATAATTGTTGTTTTTTTAAAATATTTAAAAATAGATTCTGGTGAAGAAACAATGCTATATTTTTAGTTAGTTATGACATCCTGAAGAAGGAAAAGTGTTTTCCGAAACCGGTAGATGTTTTTTAAACTCAATTGTGGTTAATAAAACTAAGATAATAAATAAAAAATATTAGTTTTATTTCCACTTTACTTGATTCGTGTCCTCGTTGATCACACGTATCATTATCAGCTTATCTACTGTTAGATAAAATATCAGATATTATGTATAAAGTTATACTTATTGTCATTTCAATACACATAAACATGATATAGTACACGAAAATAATACATTTTTGTAATTTTCATAATATGAGTTATTTTTATTATATTACTTTCAAAATTTCTCTATACCGAGTTACAATTTATTTTGTTTTGAATACATTTAAAAATAAAATGTTACGTGGATAACTCGGACGAAGCTTAAATTCGTGCTATTGTATTTAGCACCACAAATAAAAAATAAATAATACACGTAGGTGCATAAATTAAAATATAATATAACAGAATGAAAAAAAGTCCACAAATATACACCTTTAAGTTGGGATCATGTATTTTATTACTGTTTTTAATGAATATCTACGATAAGTAAATTGACAATGTGAAAATTTACTATAAACAACGAAATTATTCTTTTACAAATAAATCAATGTTTCTAAAGGTAGCTCGCTACAGTCATTTATCCGGATGTTGGCTTTATCGATTATGTTTTCCCTTTTCCCTAACGGAAAATCGTTATCCGTTAACTACATTTTATTTTGTCGTTAAACGCTGGCATAATTGGTCGTTAAACGAATGACTGTTCCGATGGAAATATTTCAATCTGCAGCATTGTCGGCGTAATGCGAACCAGACAAAGGTTTTCGTTTGAATTAAAAAATTATGTAAAACTAAATATCGTAGAAACTTAAATAATATTATTTTTTAAGTTTATTTTATTATTTTTATTAACCAATGTAGTTTATACTTTTAATAAAACGTTCAATTTAATATTAAAGCGTTATATTTCTATATAACGGGTTGAGGTCCTAAAAATGACAATTTTTGTCCCAAGGTTTCAAGTAAATCTCATTACCCATTTTCAGAGTAGGCCTTATCGGTGAAATTTTGCCCTAAAATGATGGCGAAATACATATTTTCAGGGCAACAATACAGTGCTAAGTGAAATTACTAATCATAATATGTACATGCGTCCGTCTGTCTGTCCTCTAAACAATCTTATAGCTTTTGACAGATCCAAATAAAATTTTGCATAGTTACTCTTTAGAATCCTGCGTAAAATACACGTAACTAATCGAAGTTGTCACTTCGATGCTTTCTGCGCATCTGTGGTCGACCTCTATTTCTCTTGCATGGCCAAGCACGCAACTGCAGGATTTCACCATTCTACCGTTTATCGGTTAGTCTGGCTTCGTGTCCGACATAGTCCCACTTTAGTTTTGCGATAGTCAGCACATTGTCGGCATCCATGGATGGTTTTTTTGTCTCTCGAGGAGATGCCCAGCAGTGCTCTTTAAGAGTCCAGTTTTTGTTCCATGGATCAGTACGATCAGAATGCATTGTTCTGCAAGACCGAAGGTGTCCTCCGGCGTTCGATCATTATACGATGCAGACGGTCTCGGACCATGGCGAATTTTGGGCCAAATAATTTTACCTGGGATTCGCCTGGGTAACCATGTGAGACAGACGCTGGGGTACATACTCTGGATGTGTGAGATTATGAGAGACGCCAAGGAGGGTATGCTTGCGGTAATAGATGTGGCAGGTCATCGTCCGGCTTGGAACTATGACTTGATGAGGAACAAAAAGAATTTCGGACTTTTCCGGGAGTCGTGAGTATGTGGGTATCTCGCTAGGAGATTTTGAGCTGATCGGGTGTTTAGAAAGAGGGTGAGGGCCATCTGCTCTTCCCGTTCTTGCTTAAAAAAAAAATAGGAATAATATCTGACGGTCCTGGCTTACTTTTGCCGGGAGGAACCTTTTTGATTTTGTTTTTGTGTGTTGTTTTCTTGTTCCCTTTAAAGAGTGTGTGAGGGACTTAGGAACCGTCATTTTCTGTACCACTCAGTACTTCTTGTGTATATATTTTATATAGTACAGTATAGTATAGTAGTAGTAGTAGAGTGTCTTTTTTTTCCGCGCTGTACAGACATTGAATGGTCATTGGTTGGCAGCTATGCCGTATTGCATTGCCGCTATATGGTATTACGTCAAAGCATGGTTGCCAAATAGCGTTAAAAACGCCAACCTGGCTATAATGTGATGGACCGATATGAACGATTTGGTCATAAATCGGTCCCGAGTAAACGGTAGGGTGAGTCTTCATTCACTGTTCTGATCTTCGTGTTCTTTTAAATGTGGTTGAGTTTTCTTAATATTGTCTAACCCAACCATCTTCTCCGCTTTATTACGTTTATCTAGCTTTAAAATTAAGTCTACGTACAAATATTTCTGAAATCTTCCCTCTTAAGATATTTTAATATATCTAAAATTGTAAAATAAAGGCATAAATATGAACAAACAGAAACCAAGTAACTTTTTTGATGATGATATAGCCCTCATTTGTGATAGTAAAGAATATTTGAAGTCGATGTTAAACGATCATGAATATTTCTCCAATTTTAGTTAAATTGGGTTCAAAATAAACCTCAATAAAACCACAGTGATGTGCAAACAGAATCCACTCACAGTTATCAGAGGAGTGCCCATAGAAGATTTTCAGGAATATCCATTTACCGAGTTTAATACACTCGATACTAATTTGATCCTAAACCATGGCTATACAATAATTCTATGTACAGCCTTTATCTATGTCCATATCCCCTCTTGTACCAGGTGAGCCGTGAATTGTGCGGTTCTCCAACCCTGGGGTCTTGACCACTTACAGATATATCTATCAGCAGTAGTTACATTTAATTAACTCATCTATCAATTACTAACTTTCTAAATGAGCACATTTGTTTTTAAATACTAATTAAATGTATTAATTAAAAAGATACACTACAAAATCAATTTTATCGAAAAACATTGTTGTTGCGCTACCGGAATTCGAACCTGGATATCTTTCCAAACTGGGGAGGGTGAATTATCCAACTATGCTTCAGCGACAGTACTTATGACAACAAATTTTCTAACCTATATGTTACACTTTTCAAATTTTAATACATCAATCGTTCCATTATTTGAAAGCCATCTACTTTGTTTTTATGGAATCTCAAATACCTTTGAGTAAACCGATATCAGACGCCTGAATTAAGAATTCATTTTTATTAAATTTTGGACACATTGAAACAACTTATATATTATTAAAGAAAACGCATTCTTATTATAGAGTTGTAATTATTCAGAGCATAAGTCTGTGATATTTTAAATACTAATTAAATGTATTAAATAGAAAGACAATCAATTTTATCAAAATATATTGTTATTGCGCTACCAGAATTCGAATCTGGATCTCTTTCTAAACCGGGAAAGGTACATTAGAACATATATATATTAGAATTATCGAAATTGAAACTAATGAGTGTGAAATGAATCGAAAACTCACATTATAGAAATCTATTATTATCGAATTATTTAATACGAGAACAGTCTTAAAAACCATAAAAATAATAAGATTTAAAAATTAATAATGTTTATTTTTCTACTATCAATAAATAAATGCATACAGGTGTGTAGAAACCCTGTCAAGAAAATTAAACACTAAAGACGGTTTACGACTCCCGACAGAAGAAAGCGATGCATTTGACCACCCGCAGTACTAAAATAAGAGTAAGATAATGGCGTGCGTACATGGATGAAACTTTCATATCTCATCTCAGAGGTTTGTCGATATAGGTTGGTATGTATCAGTTGCGTAATACTAATAAATGTAGTTCACGATGAGTCATGACTCGCTGCGCGTTCAATTATGTCAGTGACTTTCACACGTACACGTGCCATACGGCCGAGACAAAAGTCCCGAGAAATAAAGAGAACAGAATTACTCAAAAGTCAGCTGCTGTTTATACCTGCTATTTTAACTAAAAATATTTTCGAGATATTTCTTGAAAATTTTCTTGTACGAAATACAAAATTTTCTGAATCATAGTCCGCATATCATTAATTTAATCAGAAATTCACCACGATGATAAGTAAAAATTAAAACGTTCGATACCGATAGAAGATTTTGAACAGATAGGCGCGCCGTTTGTTCATGTGCGGACAACGACAATGACAGCCACTGTTATCATCGCTCAGACAATATCTTCAGAGTTTAGTTTAGAAACGTGATATGGCGGTTATTTTTTTGTTTGTATATATATATAATGTACATCATATTGAATTTTCGGATTTGTTTATAGAAAATATAGTGAAAAAGTTAAGTAAACTAAATTATTAATCAATGTAATAACATTAACCATCAAGGGTAGAATTGCTGAATATTACAATCATGCCTGTATAATTTGACTAATATTTTTCTTATGCGAGTCGTCATTAGTCTTATGTATATTTATATAAATAAGTGCTGCTTTGGATTTCTTTTGATTTAAGTTAACTTTATTTTCTAATATAACAAATCACGACGAATAGTAAAATATTACGCTTAGGTAAGTACCTACTATTTTTTTTAACACGTAGATACAAAAAAACATATTGTTATTTTCCAGTATCCAGAATCATAGAGAATGTCACAAATATTTTATTTGTTCCTCGTAAATCATACATCATCTTTCATACGCCCGTCTGATTTCCTAACATTACTTTTCTTATAAATAATATATATATATTGTATATACCTATATCGTCATGCCTGATTTTTTGTGGTCGCCTTTGACATCACGAATTTTTTTATGTTCATGTTTAGCTTGTGTAGTATCTGTATGATTATATATTTTTTCACTTCTTCCTCTTTTTTCTTGTTTGATACATAAGTACCTATTCTAAACTACAAATAATTTATAACGTTCTACGTTCTAAGTTATCATGAAAATTAGTAAAATAATGAATAATTAAACTTCGTCTCAGAACGGGCAGCAAGAACATACATAGAATGGTTAGCGAGATAGCTAGTATCAGCTTCACGTCTTTCCCATATTTCTTGCATGTGACGATTTACCATTTTATTAACATTTTTCTTCTATCATGCCTGATGTTTTGTGGTCGCCTTTGACATCACGAATTTTTTTATGTTCATGTTTAGCTTGTGTAGTATCTGTATGATTATATTTTTTCTCACTTCTTCCTCTTTTTTCTTGTTTGATACATAAGTACCTATTCTAAACTACAAATAATTTATAACGTTCTACGTTCTAAGTTATCATGAAAATTAGTAAAATAATGAATAATTAAACTTCGTCTCAGAACGGGCAGCAAGAACATACATAGAATGGTTAGCGAGATAGCTAGTATCAGCTTCACGTCTTTCCCATATTTCTTGCATGTGACGATTTACCATTTTATTAACATTTTTCTTCTATCCCAACTTTCTTGCATGTGATGATTTACCATTCTAGTAACATTTTCCATCTTTCCCATATTTATTGTATGTGATAATTTACTATTCTATTAACATTTTCCATTTTTCTTACATACATTTATTTGTGACGATTTACCATTCTATTAAGATTTTCTTTATGCAGTCTTTTTAATGTGGTTACTTCATCGAGCTAGTTGTTATTGCTGTCTACTTATTACTAAGCGTCACTTTTTCTGAACTGAATCATCTTTCATATTAATGAAATATTACAAACTGAAGACCACAAATAGTTTTTAATATCTGACGTCGTATATTCAATATTAAATAATACATAAAAGAAATTAAATTATTATGATACCTGAGTACCAATGTATAGTTTAAATCTTTTAATTCAATCACCTTAAAATTAGAATTATAATGTTTCAAAATTTTCAAATGTATGACAGTAAATATCTTTGTTTTCTCTTTAAAAAAAAGGTACTTTCCTTACCAAAAGGGATTCAATACTTGTTTTTGATATGAATATTTCACTCAATTTTAATTTGTGGCGAATAAAACTTGAGGATTTTATTTGTAAAATAATAAAAATTTCATTATATGAAGGAGTAGATAGATATTAATTAATCTCTTTTTATGAATACTGTATGATTTATTTTACGAAATACCTTCCTCTTAAGATGATTCTCCTTGCTATTGTTTTGAAAACAAAACATTTTTAAAAAATGTAGAATATTTTAAAAGGACCATAGAATACGTTCTCGAGTTCTGCTATTAACGCTGAAAATTACCGAGGAAATTAGCATTGTTCTAATTTTATTTTAATCACCGTTTGCGTGGATATAATAACGCTAAATCGTTTCATACCGCGGCACCTTTAAACAATAAATAACGTTACGGGAAGTAACGAAAATCTGAGGTAATTAAAAAGTAACGTCGACCGTTAGCTTGCGTAAAGCCTTTCATTATTCTTGAGTAGACTTCCGTTTCGTGTAAGGTAAATCTGATTTTAGTTGGCGTGTAATTATTGGGTGGGTGTCTAATTGATGGTCATCAAGGTAACGTCGATATCGTTTATATTGGAATTCGTTTATACAGGTAATTCTGAACAATCGAATTTAAGGTTCTGCGGTTTCGATAGAGATTTGTATCAATTGGTTACTATCTTTGTACTATAAAACCTTAATTTATTTGATAATCATTTGTATTTTTTTTTTGCTTATTATGTGTGTAAGTATATATTGTAACAGACATATTGCACAATTTCCATACACTAGTGCTCGCGGATTCCTTAAATTAAACAAATGTATATATTTGTGTAATTTAAGGTTTTCGCGAGTACTAGTGTGTAGAACTGGCATCTTTTCTAGGTTAAATCGCGTTGTATATACATGCTGTAAGAATTATTGGATACGTAAAAATTTTTACAATCTAGACATTTAATATATTAACTTTACGGTAGGTTTAAAATAATATTTTATTACATCCACGGCGATATTCTCGAAAACCAAGGATCAAATAACAAAAAAAAAATACAAATTTTACGTTACCTTGTAATAGTACAAAAAATGGCATGTAAATAATATTAACAAAAGCAACATTAAATTGGAAGTAGTTATGGTTCAAAATTAAATTAAAGTCATGTCGGGACAGTACTTTATTGATTATGAAATACAATACAAGGGTCCTCACAAGTATCAAAGTAAGTTAAAAATACGAAAAAATCAATTTATGCCTATTAATTTTTTGTATAATAAAAATAAAGGCTATTTTTAAATATAAGATTTTAAAGAAATAATAGATATCTCGTAGAGATGAAGCTATATATATTATATTTAATGGAATAATATGGATGTATGGGTCTTACAACCTGTCTTCGACTGGCTTAAGTGATCACTTTATAAAAATATAACGTTCACCATTCTCACCCATTAATCAATCTCTATATTTATAAAATTTTGAGAAGGTGTATATATATTACTATATGGAAATACTTTGAATACAACTACACTATCGCCATCTATGGACTAAATTTGACATTTATTTTCCCTAAAACTGCACATATGCCACAATGAGAATCTAATCATTTTTTTGAAATTATTTAAAGTAATATTCTTTATCTGTAAAACATTTTTAACACATTATACTACAATACGCCTGAAAAATCAATATTTTTCAACTTTATATATTTTCTTATTTTAACCAGTATATTATTAGCAATATTTGAATACGTCCAAGAAAACACAATTACTGAATTTTCATCTACAAAGGCACTATTATTAAACAATTAATAGATATCTCAAAAACGAAGCTATTTTTTATTAAGATTTTATGTTTTAAGGATGAAATTCGAAATAAAAATTTAGTGATGTCACTCAAAATCAACATTAGTGGAGTGCACTAAGGATTATTTTCATATATTACTGAATGCTGTATTAATATTCCGAACAAGACACGGAGGGTTGATTTTTGCAAATTTACAAAATATTTCATTGTGCATATAAAGGAAATGAGATCTTCAGAGTATGTTCCGTGTTCAATACACGATAGGGAATAAGTTTCCAGAGCAATCCCCTTACCTGGGATCTTAAGGCAATAAAAGAAAATGGGCAAACCGCCCTTTGTCAAGGGAAATGTTACAGACTGCCCACAAAATCAACCCGAATATAAATATCTACTATAAGCGAATGGCTTGGTTTTTTACCGAGTGTTAAAAAATGTTTAATAGCAAATTCAATTAGAAAGATATACAGAAAAAATCTATGTATTAAAAAATATCTAGTTAATATCTAACGTATTTCATTTTCGAACGACTATTAACCGATTACCGAAAAATTGCTCGCCTACAGTTGCTCACCCACAATTGCTCGCCACACAATTGCTCGCCAGAAAAGTTCGTCAACAATTGCTTTTTGTCTTTTCTGACCTAATCTAACCTACAATTGTGTATATATATATATAAGCGGCTGTGATATGCGGTTTTAGTTGACGACAATTGTTTGCAAATAATAAATTGTGGGCGAGTAACTGTGGGCGAACAATTATTGGGGAGCAATTTTCCGCATACCCTATTAACTGCGTTTGATACAATTTTGTTTTTGAACTCAACCTGCGTCATGAAATATATATCCACATTCTATCATATCATAGCAGGGAAGAGAAATAGCTTAGATTGGTAATGTAAAATTTGGTACAAATTTGGTATGTTGAGATGATTGAAAATGCGCTTTAAATATTCCGTACTACAATTTGATATTACAAAACAATTGTATTTTCTCGAACATATACCCACGTTATGCACGCCGTGTATGGTAAATATGCCATGCTGGGTGATTAGCGTGTAAAGCAAAATCAATATGAATGGTAAAATGATTTTTCATGGGTATTTGACTAAGATATAGGTACTTATTATTTATATTAGGAGCACAACAACTATTGAATATGTACTTAGATAAAATCTACGAAGGGCATTTAAAATATAGGCTGAAATATGAACACATATGAAGCCTATGATCAAAGCGAGTATAATAAAGAAAATATAAATACATAAGGGGTTGGAATATGGAATGTATGATCACGTAGACTACAGAGGATGGCCCTCTTATCTACAATCGAGAAGCATTCATAAGAAGATCTATAAAGTGATCGAGTCGCGAAGAGTAGCGTGTCAGGGTCTAAGATAATAGCATTCTATCCTCTTTGCCTGCTCCTATGGCATACGGCATCAAACAATTACTTACCAAAGTACTTTGTCATATTAAACAAACTAAATGCTTAACTTGCCTTTTATAAAATTATTCTTAAATGAGTCATTTAAGAAGGTCAATTATATACATTTTTTAATCTCTTCCGGCACTGGCCGCAAGATTCAGGAAGATTTTGGGTATGAAAGTTTATTTCTTACCTTTTTCGCTAGATCCAATAATTATGGAGTTACGAAGTTTTTGAACAGCCAACATTTTGAAACAAGATGATAGATCAGGCTGGTTAAATAACTTTGGTATATGCTATATTTATCAAATAAAATCTGATCAAAATTATATAGTAAAAATTTAACATTGGATGGTTTCGTAGATTCTCACTGTTACGGTAAAAAAAAAAAACGGCTTGAAATTTTCCCGAAATATTTATTGAAATGTATCTAATGATATTACATCTGAAAGTAAAAATTAATTGGTTTGAATATACTTGCAGTGAACTTTTAAAAAATATTAAAAGTTACTTTTCATCGCAAGGTTAAATAGTTTTGTTTAAAATATACTTAGTTTCGTTATTAAAATAATAAAACATTGAGTTAAAAATTGTCCATAAATCCATTAATTATTTAAAACTGATGCCGAAAACCTAGCCTCGTAAATGGCAGTAGAAGAAAAGATCCTTAATTGTAAAGTTGAGGGCTTAGCGAAAGCGAGTCCGCCATATTGGAGGGTTAGGAACTACTTTGCATTCAAACCGAAATATTTATGTATTTTCAATAAGCTGCTTGATTCAGTATTCTAAAAATAAAATCATTTTTAAATTTAGAAATATAAATTAATTAAATATACTTTGTGTGCTTTTTTTCACCATAGTAAAAAAGTTTTTATTTAAGTTCAACATAAGTAGGTGATTCACCACAAATGATGTTTTTGAATGAGTATATAGCTAGAAAAAATAATGCTGAACTAATAATTAATTGTTTATGTCACAACAGAACCGCATGTACATGCTGCATATTGATAGTCGAAATTCTTTTGAATATCAATATCCCATAGAAAAATAAAAACAAGATTACTAAATAATATAAATAGATATGTAAATGTAACATTAAACCTTCATGATAGAATCTACATTAGGGTCGTAAACAAGGTCAGATATACACCGAATGGCAACTTGTTAAGTTCAAAGCAGGAATAAATTGAGTAGGCTTTCATAAAATATTAAAATATAACCTACAAAGGCATAACAAATTACAGAAAATATTTCATGATAAATATTATTAGACCAGATTATTATAAAGATAGTATAAATAAATATATTTTGATAATTAATAGATAATAATAAATAAATCAAGACGTCATAAATATTTTTTTGTTCTCTATAAACTGAAACACATTATGAAACAAAGAATATACATGTTTCCATACACGAATTTCAATGATCACTTTAAAAAGATTTTTAATAATACGTAATATGTTTTTAAAATGTCTGAATTCAAGATAAGTATTCAAAATTAAGACAAACTTTATTAAATACTTATACTGAATAAAATCATTGTTTATATAACAAGAATATTGTTGATATATTTATATTATTTTATATTACTGACCTTTATTGTGGTGAGGACTGTGATAAAATAAGGGACATAAAAAGGTTTTACTCACTTACTTACGTTTTTCCGCGGTGGTAGGCAGAGTGTATAGAACGCCAAACTCTTCTTTACTGACACACAATTCTCGCCTCATCCACATTCATACATCTTCTCATACAAGCTCGCCGATTATTGTGGCTTCTAATAGGACCATCTTTCAGTATCTGGTTTACCACTGGTCTCCTCATTCATCCGTTCCATATGACTAAACCGTCTAAATGATATTTTCTTAATCCTACTCATTATACTAATATCAGCTTTACATTATTTCCTTACATTATTTCTTCATTCTTTACTATGTCATAAATGGATCTGCGACATACGCCTAAGTGATTTCATTTTCACTGCATTCAGTCTACTATCGTTCCTCTTCTGCCAGGTCCAGGCCTCATTTCTATATATCAGTATCGGTATCAGGAGTTAATTACGTACCGTTAGTTTTGCCTCGGTTGATACTAAAGGTTTTGTACTTAAAAATTAATAATAACGAGAATTAATTTATTAAAATCATGTTTCGATTAATTAATTTATATAAATCCTTTCTTTTTCACATTTTCTGTCGGTGCTCGTGATGTAAGAGTTTCGAGTTTTCTTCTATTGGTCTTCTATATAATTTTTTTTATTAAAAATATTAACCTTCAGTGCGAACTATGAGTTTTATTTTATATTATACAGAATATTAAAGATTTTATTTTATATTATACAGAATATTATGAGTTTATTGAAACATTAGTTAGAATATACGAGCTACATTATAAATATAGTCTTTAAACCTCTTAAAAGTGCTCATCGCATGCGTCTACCGTAATGTGACTACTCATTGTAGCCTACAGATACAACAATGGAATTGCAATGCAATATAATATATATGAAACGAGATGTCACAATATATACCTAACTGAATAAATTACAAAGCAAAGTACTATTACGCAAAAATTATAAACGAATATTTAGCACCGACATATATAAACATAGTTTTAAGAAAAAGTGTATGTAAAAGTTTTTTCTAGGCTTAGCAATGCATTGTAGAATAAGTCCAACTCAGCATTGTGAGTATAATTTATCAATTTCTATAACCCGAAACTTCTAACTGAACATTTAAAATTTAACAATAATTGCTTATACATCATTTATACATAAAATTCTGTCTTAAAACGTATATAAACCTATTCAAATACAATTGAGGTGCACATAATACGTCACCTACAATATAACTGTGTGAAAATTAGAATATCTTGATAGTCTCGACTCCACGATCATATCCTCGGTAGACTCGTGTCCACAGAAGGAGACTAACTAACTTACCATCACGTCATTTCCCCGCGGGGGTAGGCAGAGAGTATAGAGTGCCACACTCTTATTTTCTGATACACAATTCTCGCCACAAACTCATACATTTTCTCATACAAACTCGCTGAATATCGAAACGTGCATACAACCACGTCAATATTACCTAAAATAAGTATAGATTCTTACAACTGTTCCTATGAAAAGTTAAATAATAATCCATTAAATATTAACATTAATATAAGGCATTACATTATATTTATTTATTTAGTTTTAACTGCTGTTGGGGAGATTCAAAATAACCCAACTGACGACATAATGACATTTAACATATGCCGTATTCGAATCCCTGAGGCAATGTACTTGCATGGAAACTATGAAAGGTGAGATGTGTCTCCCAAAAATGTCATGGTTGCAAATTCCGCAACTTCGAGAATATCTCATTCGTGAACATTGGTCATTAGAGCGACACAGAATATAACAGAAATAATATATATTGCATGCATGGGCAGAACGGCATCTCACATCAGAGAATGACTCGCAGTCCAAATTTGCTTCAAATAAAACATGTATATTGTAAAATGTAGCGGGCATGCAAATCATATAACGATGCCACTATTTAATACATAATTACATTACGCTGTAATTATGATTTTGTGTATTCAAAATCTAATATTTTGAGGAATTCCACAATTGTCTGTAATAATACATTATACCTCGAAGGAAAAACTCCCTTCGCATAGAGAAGCATCCCTCCCGCAGACGGGGTGCCCGCATAAAGGCTCTAAATGCAGGAATTGCCGAAAATACAAGTGCAAAAGTCTAGTACCGCCAACTTAAAGTGCTTTATACATTACGGCTATTGTGGAGTAAAGTTCCCTTTCGGGAATGTTATTTATTTTTCTCTGAACGCCAGGTAGAAGAGGGTAGTAGAATGCGGGTGTAATGAGCGAAAATACACGAAAGCCTTCAAAAAATACCCGCTTTGATAATACATTGTTTACAATTGTGTTTTGGAAGAGCGGATATGCAAAGAGTTACAAGCTTGGAACGTTCCATTACGTTTGACGATACTAAATTAGCTGATTGTTTGTGGAGACGGTAATTATTTAAACGAATAAAAAATCTTGACATCATAGAAAGATTTTCTTTCATATTTCATATTTATCCATCATCCGCGTCAGTCCCTCATAACTGAATATCGTGATCTTAATATTTGTATTTATAAAATTAATTTATATCTTGTTTTTACATATCTTGCAATTAAGGTTCAGATAATATTTTTTAAGCGGCATTCTAAGTGAGAAATATTTTAGCAAGAACAAGAGTATTATCTTAAAAAAATATTATTATACAGAGTGGGCCAACATGGACTGACAGATGTAAAATGCATATAACTTTTGTAATTTTAATACTTATTAAAAAAAATATTATTACATGAAAGTGTACTTTGTCAACTTTTTAAAATCTATGTATGGAAAA
The DNA here is from genome assembly GCA_022840565.1 of Eubasilissa regina. Classification (NCBI taxonomy): domain Eukaryota; kingdom Metazoa; phylum Arthropoda; class Insecta; order Trichoptera; family Phryganeidae; genus Eubasilissa; species Eubasilissa regina. Next base: position 10,467,731 of record JAINEB010000020.1, on the reverse strand, counting down.
TAACACCATTTAAATGACCTCGATTTTCTTGTTGATAAATAATTGCTCTTTTTAAAGTATTACATTAAGCAACATTTTTGTCTCCAAATTTGTTATTTCTGCACGAATATTTTGTTTACGCTTCTGAATTGTTGCTGGTGTGTTCATGTAAACTCGGCCTTTTAAGTAGCCCCACAAAAATAAATTAGGCGCCGTTAAATCTGGGGAACGGGGAGGCCAAGCAAACTCTGCATTTTTTTAAATTAACCAGTCACCGAAAATAGATCGTCGCGAAACATAATAAAATTCAATAATTTTAACGCGCTCTTGTACTGCTCATAATAAAATATAATTAAAAATTAACCCCACCAAAGTTATACATTTTTAAAAACAGTTAGCCCAAGTCGGCTCACCCTTTATATAAGAATAAATAAATTAGTGAAAACAATACAAACAAACGAAAGACTTGATAAACATAATAAGCTGAAAATCTTTACTGTTTCCGAGGTAGGTTTGTAAATCTCCATAAACATATATGTGAAAATAAAATACTTGTTCTTTTATTCTACTCATTTGATTTACTTGAGACGCGTTTCGCCTTATAAGGGCATTATCAATCTAACAATTCAACTCAACAACTTGTATTTATAATTATAATGAGGGACAGCTATACAATTTTCCTTTCCATCCTATGCAAATTAAATTGTACAGCTGTCCCTCGTTATACAAGAGTTGTAAATACCACAGAAAATAGTCAGGAGTCGTCAAATCAGGTAATTGAGGTGGCCAGTCGATATCACCACTTTTTGACATTATATGGCCAGGAAATTTTTTCGCAAAATTTCAAGTGTAGCTCGGCCTGTGTGTTAGGTGGCATCGTCATGTTGAAACCACATGTGTTGCAGGCCTGATCTCTCCATTTTAGCCTCCAATTAGTTTTCCAACATGTGACGATAGTCATCATTATTAATGGTTACAACATTACCATTATTATTTAGATAAAATGTTAGAATAACTTTAACACATTTTTGAGGCGTTAGATACACCATAATAAATTGTAATTAACTATTCTCTATGACTACTAAATGCGAATTGACTAATATCTGCCAAAACAAAATGGCTACTAAACAAAATCGCCCCGGAACCTAATATTCACCCTGTATATAAATAGAACATACATAGTTTGTATTATATTAACTTTGTTTTATTACTGTGAAAACGTTATTTATTTTAATGTACATTTAAAAATGTGCCTCAAGCCTAATTTAGTGAGACATTGACTTGAGTAGATATAACAAAATATCTTAGATTCTTGTGGGATCTTCAAAATAATTGCTTCGTGTATTTTATAATTTTTCTGAATAAAATTATGGTGGATGTATTTATATGTAAACTGTATATCATATATAATATGTATTATATTGTTTTATGTGGTTAACATAGTAATGACATAATCCTTAATGGCCAAGACAGTGAGGAAGAAGAGATATGTGTCAAGATAGAAATGTAGATTTTATGTATGAAATGATACATGATACGTGTGATTTAGATTAATATATTTTTTTAAGGAAAACACTTTTTTTTGTCGTTTCATTGCATTTTTTCAGAACATATTCTGTGGTGTTTTTAATATAAATTAAATTAATCGACTAGAAAGATTTACAGAAAATATATACACAAACAAAATAATAGATATATCAATTAGAAAGATAACAGAATATTCTATATATTATAGAACTATACTATAGAAGAGGCATTTTTTCGATAAAGAGATTTTTTCTGTATATCTTTACAGGTAATTAGAAAAATATACATAAAATCAATTTTTCGATAAATTGATTTTATATGTATATCTTTCTAATTATTAAATTTAGTTCGTATTAAAAATATCACAGACCTATGTTCTGTAAAATTGCAACTTCACAATAAGAATGTATTCTCCTTAAAAAAGGTTTGGATTTAGTAGAGTTATTTGTTAACTTGAACTAACCTTATATTTTATGTTAACTTAAAGTCAAACCTCAGTATTTTGTAAAGATTTTTAATTTATTATTCTCACCAAAAATCTCACCCTTGGACCGCATAGACTTCGTCATATACACAGCAACGAAAAATCACTCAAACATGTTCACTTTCTTTTATTTTCAGTCCATTTGGGTACTGCACCACCCCTCAGTGCACAGGGCGCTTCATTGAACAGCGGGGTAGTTTTCTAGGGGAGGTTTTCTTTTGATTCCGGATGGACCAGCAGTCTGACTGTTTTATTTCTCTGAGCTAATTTGAGGAGAGGGGGTTATTAGGGAGTAAAATCTGTGGATAATAACGTCGTAAAATCGTTCCTGAGTCATTCAACTCTCACAAAAATATTGCCGTAGAATGAACGCGAAGAAGCCGGAGTATTGTGTTTGGATAATGAACGGCATTGTCTTTGTGGGGCTTCAGTTTTTCTTGTCAATGTCGTATTCAGATGCAAAAAGGGCTCATTGTTTTAATTTTTATTTATTAGGGGTATTGTGCAAATAAATAAAATTAATTTTATAAAATAAATAAACGACATTTTTCACAGCTTCTTTGTCTTTCACAAATGTTAGCAGTAAATTAAAATTAATCGCCAATTTTTGTGACACATCGATAAGGGAGTTAAAACCATATAAGCCATTTCTGTAAATCCACGGAATTATGAAGCATGCTGCAAATGATACCGGTTTATTGTCTCGAAAATGAATTATCGACGCGTACGTCGTACTAATTAGAGTAGATTGGGGTGTGCTATTTTCTGGCCTAAGAATTTTTTTTATTTTCATTCGCTAAATTGGTTCAGCGCTATTGGTTAACCGAAACCCTTTCGAGTTTCCCTTGGAGTTTCGTTAATCTACAGCCTGGGGATATATCTGTTTTACTCTCTATTTTAGTGTGAGGAAATCGAATTTAAGTATAGGTAATACATTTTAATGTCACTGAAGCACATTAACAATACCAAAAAACTCAGTATTTTACAAAAAAACAATTCTACCTGAAAAAAAAAAATCGGTCTCATTTTATCGTATGAAGCACAAAGGAAAATTTCATAATTCTTTTGATAGTTGGATTGACACAACACAACGTTAATTAAAAATAATATTTGTTGTTTTTACTCGAAAACATTTGATAATTCCTAAACTAATTATTATCAATGATATTAAAAATCTTCTGATTAAAATGTCAAAAATATTTTTTTTAATATTAAAAAGTTTTGTACAATAAAAGAAAATTGTCAAATCTAAAAGTGTTCAAAAAATAGAGTTGATGTATTTTCTGATCGAGCGAATAAAAATAGATTATAAATATGAATAAATTTTAAAATGCTAGTAATTTCCAGATAAAAAATATTTATATACCTATGTTTTGTACTCGAAAAAAAAAATTGTATGAACTTTGAAATCTTAATTTATAAATTAGATATTATATGTCTTAACCGTATATAACATACCATCCCTAAATATAAAGATTTTCAGGATCGCCCCACCCAACACTGTGTGCAGATAAATAATTTTTGGTGTTTTAGTCTATTCAAACAATGTCTGAATTTTATTTCAAGTACAGATGTCTTTTTTTAATTTTCCCAATAATACTTTGTACTATACGCGCATCGGGCTATTTTCATTACTAGGTTCGAGAGGTGCATTCCCTTTCATCATTACGTGATAACTAAACTAAATACAGAATTGTAGTCTATTCTGGCAATAGGGCGGGGCTTGAGAAGGGGGGAGGGGAGATATCGGTCATTAACGGGAATATGGATAATAAAGACGAAGTGTTAGGGAATGTTATGTTATTAATTAGTGTTTTCTCGTGATTACAGTACTGACGATAATTGTTTTTATTTACAATACAAGTATACAGAGTTCAAGTTCACTGAAGTTAGTGTAGTTCACTGAAGGCGGTGCTGAGATGCTTGCGAGGAGATGTGTTCGAGGAGCTGGCCAGGAGAAGAGTGAATGGTTCTGGTAGTTACTCTGACTGATTCGATCACTGTGTATTATTACCTGCAATTTGGCGGGTACCAGGCGGACTGTATGGCTGTTAAGTATTTGTTTATGTAGATCTGTAAGGCGCGAGCAGGGCCACCACATATACAGTATACACAGTTTTGTAAAAGCAGTTGAGGCTGAGCACACATATTTTAGTTACGATACATACATACGATCCCTTTAGTCCCGCAGAAAATGGATGATCGAATGTTTTCACTTAAGGTGGTCCGATGTTCGATAATTATAAATATGGGATTCTGGCTTAAAAATGTAATAACTAAACATGAAATCTGGCAAAAAAGGTGTCTTATGCACTCTATCTTCCTGTCTACCTTGTATATTATTAAACTATAAACGTTAATGTTTTATAAAAATAATTGTTGATTTGTGAGTTAAAATAAAAATGCTCCTAACATTTTATTTAGTTAAAATGTTGCTGCACACTTCACCGTATTGTCACTGACTAAAAATAGTACAATGATTTTTTTCCATTACTCGGAATAGAAATATATTAAAAAAAGGAAAAGTAAAATTTCATTCTACTGATGACTAGTAATTTGATTAGGTATTTTGTAGGTATTGTCAACGTAAATATTAAACTATTTTTATAAATTTCTGGCTGCCGTACCACCATACTAACTAAAGCATTTACCCATACATCTTACTCCCCTATTATAGGGGTGTCCGGTATCAAGTCGCATCCATATCTCAAATGCACCTACTTCTTCAGGGTTAGTTTAAGGACCATCTCGGATTATTTTATTAAGAACTTTCTAAATTTTTTTTAACACACAATCTTTATAATATAGGTATTTTAAATGAAGTAAGGTTAATTAATAATATATCAAATTCTTGATAGATTTGGCATGAGTTTACTGTATTTATTTTATGTTATATAGTATACAGTGGAATCTCGATTTACGAACTTAATTTGTTCCGTAAAACTGTTCGTAAATCGAAACAATTATTCCCATAAGAATCAATGTAAAATGCATTAATCTGCTTTGGCTAATGGCTTTGTATCGTGTATATTTTCTAATTTTTACTTGTATTCCTATAAAAGTAATAAAAATTCATGGTTTTAACTTAAAAGGGATTGGAAGTCATATAACGAAAATAATTAATGTAAGAACAGACAATATTTTAATTAATCTTACAAAATATGTAGTAAAGTTTTATTGTTTTGAAGGGGACTCTCCTTTCATGAAAATATCTGGTGCTTGAAATTCATTAGGTTTCTGTCTCACAAAAAACCTATCCAACAATGTATGTTTCTTCTTGTTTTAAAAAAAGATGGCAGAAATGAGACATGACATCATTTAAGAGATTTATAACACGTATTGATAAAGTTTTATCAGGGTGATATTTTTTCGTAGATAGAGGACCTAGAAATATCTTCCATTCAATCATCAATCTCTGAAAATAATATCTCGTTTTTTGCTGCTCATTAAGAAGCTGTTCCAGTTCTCCTGTAGTGAGTTCTGAAACTGCCTGCCTGTTCGTAAACCGAGGTTTCTCTGTACTTAGTAACAATGGTGTATATATTGTATGAGTGTATTATTAGACTAAATATCTGTATATCTACATACATTTAATTATTATTGAAGATTAAACAATTCATGAATATTAATAAACAGATTGGTGACTAAAGAATTATATAATTTGTTACGTTTATAATACATTTTTAAACGACACAATAAACTATAATTCCTATATATTATTCACTTCTAAATTTACATTATATGAATACTAGTTAAAACAAACTAATAATTAAAACTTATTTTTTAGCAACCGATACTATGTATTCGAAAATTGCATATTTAAAAATTGAATTTTGAGATTAATCAATGAAAACAAAGACAATCAAATATATGCTTACGTTCTGTTTTAAACTACCCTAATAATGAAACAAATGTTGTTCCGAAACCAGCTATTATTAAACCAAAAAACTTAAGTGGTTACATATACAAAAGTAATTAATAATATTCTACTAATATTAGAAGTCAACTGAAATACAATGCGTTAAATTAACAATTAGATATATAATATATACCCATTTTCAGAAGATCCCACTTATTTAATGATTTGTATATTTTAATTACAATTCTCCTACGCTGAATCCTGGACTGCTCTTTATGCAGGATAGGAAGGAGATTGAGGGTCAGGAAGTTACCGCACCCGTGGGAAATCCCCAACTTCCGGCTGGGAAATATACCTCTGGAGCTTCGGCTTTCAAGATAGACAGTGCAAGACAAACTGCCCTAGGTGAGACTCCCTGAGAGACGAATTTAGATGTTTATCTTCTCAACTCTTATATCTAGAAACTATATCTACTCAGTTAATAATAATTCATAAATAAAATATAACCAGTTAATTATTAAAATTTCTTAAACTTATGAATAACAACAGCAATAAAGAATTACACTTAAATTTAAAAAAAAAAAACGTTTAACAATTTTAGTAATTATTAAATTCATCACCTTTTTTTCTTCATCAGGATAATTCAAAAAATTTCACCTTGATGAAGAAAAATGTGTTCTCACAGTAATTAAAATCAAAGTAAATGAAGCACCACACTTCTCTATCTTAACACAGCTCTCTCCTTATCCACATTCATGCATCTTCTTACTCAAACACGTCGATTTTTGAGATTTCTAATAGAACATCGTGTTCTATTGCTGATACCATTAACATTCCCAACGTATATCATTATTAGTATTCTCTTCTCATTTATTCGTTTAATATGACAATATCACCTCAGTAATCTTTTGTAATCCTTTGCATTATGTATTCTAATTTATTCATTCTTTGCTCTAATCATCTTCAGTGATCTCATTTCCACTGCGTTGAGTCTACTTTCATTCATGCCGGCTCCAGGCTTCTTTAAGTGTTGGTACTAATACCTACTGCTGTAAATGACAAAATTTTAAATAGGTGTAATTTTTTTGGTAAAAGTTTTTTTTTACTAAAGTTAGGTTTCATAAAAAATAATTAATGTCGTCGTTTTAATTGTCGACTATTTCACGATTTGCATTCTTATTCGCATTTTTCTTATATTTCGCAAGCGCACTATCCAGCAATTCAGAACGACATACTAGAGACATCTATGATTTATAACTTACAATTTATAATATTTTACTCTTTTTCGTAGATGCAATTTTAATAATTAATAAAATAGATTATTTCCATACTGGAAGGTACGTACAGTAACAGTTTTATTTGAAACTACAATTCCAAATATAATTTAAATGTAAAATGTAAAAACACATGGAAAACCCGATAGGTGGTACGAAATATTATAATATTCATAAATTTGTGTCAAACGCGTGTATCCGGTTGTTTTTTTTTTACCATTGGTCAAGACTGGGTCCATGTAATTTATTATATGCAGGGAGTTAATTATTTTTATTTAGTATTATTTAAACTAGACTCAAGATATCAGAAGGAAACACAAAAATCCGAAAATATTGTAAAAATGTATATAGCCTTAAGATCCATGTCCACAATAATCTCTCAATGAGAGATTATTGTGGACATGGATCCACTCCGAGAGTCAGTGAAGGTACACATTGTACAGGGTGCGTGATTCTAAACTCTTTACCGTTTTTAATAGGCGGTCGAGTCGAATCTCCGAGATAAATATCATCTACGGATACGACATTACATTGTTATATTCCACGTGACTACGTTAGCGTCCGTGTGTGTCGCATAGCATCAAAATTGTGCGAAAACAATATTTCAGAAAATAATTTGAATTAAAGCATAATAATTTTCAATGCGGAGCATTGTTGATATATATCAGGAAAATTAAAATATGCATTAATTATTTAGTACAATTGTTAAGCTGACAAGTTATGTCCAGATCTTCTGAAGTTATGATAAAATTCAGGATTCCAGTTTAAGTTATTGACTACGTATTTATAAAAAAGTATTAATAATTTAGATTAATTTTGATACCATTCGGTAATAAAAACAGCTACCTGGTTTAGCCGCATATAAAAATAATCCATCTAACATATTGTTACACACGTGTTATTTTGTATGAAAACTTACGAAAATTCTTTGTTATTATTTCAAATTTGAAAAAACCTCTCTCGGTTGTACAGGGGTGGCTTAGGGTAGAGACGATGCGGGGGTTACAAAAACTGTGAACGCCTGTCTTTCTCCTGGTTTGTGAAAAAAGTTCTATCGCGCTACGGTTCGCGAGTCTTTTTGTTCACCCCTTCAACTCCGGCGTAATAAAATTAAATAATTTATATTATTAAAAAGATATAAGTAGACCGTAAATAATTGAGCAACGTATACAAAAGAAAATAAATTGTGTATTGTTCGTTACATGTAATGCAATACGTTTTATTATATTTATTTTTGATATTTTAAATTTTCATTTGTTAGAAAATAGTCGCTTAACATTGTAATTTATGTAAGTAATTAAAATTATAATTCTTTTAATTGCCTACAAAAAGGTGAAAGGACATATATTATTTTGGATCATTTGAATGGTGTAGCTTTTCAAATACGTGAAATTATAAAAAGTATCAAAGCATAATTGATTATATTAGAGTATATATGAAAATAATTATTTTTGCACTATATTAAAAATAAATCTATGATCGTGGTAATGGAAAAATATATAATGAGTATGACGTATTTGTTCTACTCTAATATTAAATTTGGGAGGGAGCAATATCAGGAATATATATAAAAAATACTTATGTATGCACTTTATTAAGAATAAATAAATGAATAAAGTGGACGATCATGGGTAATGAAAAAATATGTATCGAGTATGGCGTTTTTGTTTGACTCTAATATTAAATTTGATCGACTAATATTTTATCGGCGTAGACTAGTGACTTAATAATCCAAAGGTATTAAATCACACGATCCTGGAGGCCAATTCACAGATCCATTACGCGAAATTATGCACTCATCGAATGTTTCCTTCAATAAATTTATTACGGCGCACGTTGTGTGGCTGTTGCTCCGTCTTGTTGAAACTACAGCTCTTCCACATTAATGCCATTCAATTAGGGAACGAAAAAGTACGTAATCGTGGATCTATTGCTGTGCACGATGGCGAATTGACGCATTTAGGTCCTCTGCTCCACTGCAACATTAGCTTCTTCAGTGCGCACTGTATGACGATTTTGCGGATGCGTATTATCAATTAGAGTATGCATGGTGCGAAAAAAATCAATTGTTATCCGAACTACTTGCTCAGATGGCTGATTATGTTATCCGTTAAATGGACGTAGCGCACGGTGAGTTTCGCGAACTGAATCACGATTTTCGAAATAAATTTGCAAGCATTTTTCTGGCGTAAGTCTATTCATGGTGAAATGGAAAACCCAACTGAGCATAAATCAGCTGTCAGCTGTCAAATTAGCTGTCGCTGGAAAAAATTCCGCGAATTCGAAAAACAAATCTTTAAAAAAACATATTTTTCAAGCATTAAAAAAAAGTTGTCGATATGAAATTATTTCGATTAGCTAAAATATTGTATTATTCCGAATGCAATTGAATGCAACAAAATCAAACTTTATTGAACTTCAAGCGGCATAATTTTTTTTTTTGATAATTTGTAACTTCGAGTAAAAATATTGGATAATAATGAGTAAATTTCACAAATATGTATTTTGAAGCACGTAGATGTATTTTATGAAAATGTTACACAATAATATTTACCGAAACAGTAGAGAATTTGTACACACTCCTTGAACATCTTCGACTGGTAATATAATCAAGTATCCACACATAAAATATAACCAGAATTTATATTGTTACTTCCAGGATACGTATTTAAAAAATGTAACATGTTACAAAGTTATTGATAAATAAATTATGTATCGGAACGACACTAATAAAATAATTGTTTACACCAAAAAGTGTTAAATTATATTTTATCATTTAACCATGGTTTAATAATATATTAAATGTATGTCTGTGATCTGGAATGGTAATGAGAAATTTGAGAAAAACAGTGTTTTAATAAATATAATATTTTGTATTCGGATTGCAAGGCGTTAATGTTTCAGGGGTGAGGCGCGGTGGATGGGAAGTAAATTAGGGTCCGGTTACTGACAGCGGCCTAAATTAATGCGTTTCCCTTAATGCACGTGCCATATCCGGTTGAAAAAAATCAGACTGGCTTCCACTGGTGAAAAAGAAGGGCGAAAAATTACCTGGAAAACAAGCGAAAATGTTTTTCTTCACATCTGTAAAACAGACTTTTATTATTTGTCTGTGGCAGAATTGTGCTCCAGAAAGTTTTTGAAAATATCATCACCAGTTATTATTTCGTTATACTTACTGATATCATTTCTTCTGATGGCCTATACATATTGTTAAATTTCTAAATTAGCTGCAACATAATTAGTTTTTTAATATTGAAGCAAAAAATTCATTGTGTTTTTTTGTTTTTTATAGAGTAGTCGTATATACAGCGTGTCCTGTAAATAGTGGTCCATACAAAAACCATCGATAGCTGAGACCATGCTCTATCAGAATATCTCATTATAGGTCTTATGAAATGTTAAACGGTTTTCGAGATATTTGAACTTTTTGAAGTTTTGAATAATTGGTACCCTATATTACTTTTTATTGTCATTTCCAAAACTTAAGAAAATATCGCTTTCTGTTTGTTGATTATTATTTTCGATAAGTTTTCTTATGAAATGAGTGCCATTGTTTTTTAAAAACAGAAATATTGTGCTAAGAAAAATGTTTAAAAATGTGAATTTGGACCATTTAACATTTTTCAACAAAGTTCAAAGCACTGTAGTGTAAAAAACGCATCATAACCTAAGTGTTCATTAGTTTGTAAACTTCTACGTTTATCACCAAATAAGCAGAAAAAAAAAATATTTATACTGAGAAAAAAGTTATTGCTATTTTAATGCCGATGAGGAGATTTTGTAAAAAAATTTAAGGTAACCTTTTTTAAATTGTAGGACTTGCTTCTGGTGCAAACTTTCAATAATGCTAAAATGTGCAGTATTTTAAAAAGTGGGCAATATTAAAAAAAATTACAAAAAAAATTCAATTTCAAAAATTCAATTTTTTTTGTTTTATTTTAATACTTGATTATTAACTAATGATTCTAAGTTATTCCATTTAAAACCAACATTATACCTATGCATTTAAATGTAAAACTTAATATTTATCTGTCTGACTCTCCTAAAAATATAGGCACCATTCGCCGTTATTCTACCACCCCAGCTTCTTTTTCGCAATAAATATGTATTAAGTTGAATGTCATCCATTCCAGCGCAGTTACACTTTAGGACCCTGCATGAAATATAAGCACCATCCTCCTTGGTCACTCATCCTTCTTCTTCTGATATAAATGTGTATTATATTGACATAGAGGAAGATATTGCCACCCCATCCGATCCTCAGTCATCTCAACTTCCTCCTTCATTAACAATTTTGTATATATCGCTATATTTTAGGCCCCCTTCCTCCCATTCCAAAGCCCCCTTCTCAATCGCTTTGATGTAAATCTCGGACAATATCGGCCACTATTAGTTTTTTAATACGTGATAGTGCAAAGAAAATATTATATGAATCATTAATAGGTTATTGTGTGGCATTAACAAATATCAATCTCGTAACTTAATCAAATTTATTAATTTATTTTAAAATTAACAATATTAACTTTGTGGTTAAAATTCATATTACTTTTAAAATTAGCAAAAGCAATTAGCTGAAGAAGGAAAAGGTATTTTCCGAAACTGGTAGATGTTTTTAAACTCAATTGTGGTTAATAAAACTAAGATAATAAATAAAAAATATAAAATTCATATTTTTTATTTATTATCTTTGTTTTATTAAACACTGAATTGAGTTTAAATACATCTACTGGTTTCGAAAAATACTTTTTTCTTCTTCAAAATGTCATAATTAACTAAAAATATATATCATTGTTTCTTCACCAGAATCTATTTTTAAAAAAACAACAATTATTTAAAAAAATAAATTTACCTAACTCAAATTGTTGCTTAATACAAATTTAGTCGAATAATTTTTAGGAAAAAATTTTAGAATGGAACTCGTAGTTAAATTTAGTTGGTTGTTTATAATTTCTTGATTAGTTTTACATGCTTTATTAATCTCCAACGATTCCAAATTATTTAATTTGTGACTAACACCATTTATAAGCAAAATTGACAATCCCAATTTTTTATCAAAACCGTGACCATTTTCTATCAAATGATTAGGAAATTCTGAAAACCCACTATAATTCAAACATCTCAAATGCTCCCTTACTCTTATATTTAAATTTCTACCCGTTTTACCAATATAAAATGCAGCACAATCCTTGCAACTAAGTTTATAGACACCAGAATATTTAAACTCAATTCAGTGGTTAATAAAACAAAGATAATAAATAAAAAATATTAATATCTTTATAAATTACACATATTTTCTTCCGACAACGACTATTGACAGTTAAAAATATGTAAATAGGTACCCACTTATTTATTGTATCGTTTAATGATATTTCACATTCGAAATCATCGTGACGAATTAGAAGCCTGCTTTAGTTTTAAATTATGTATTGAATAATTATCGTACAATTTCGTGTTCGGCGTGCGGATGCGGTTCGCGCGGAATCGCGGACATTAGACTATTATATGCATATGTAAGATTCTTAATTGCTATAGCGACCTGCTGTCGGCACTTTGAAATATGTTGTTATTAACTAGAATTTCTGCCAAATAAAAAATATATTTCGCAATATTTATTACCATGTTATTCAGATTTCAATAATATTCTTCAGAATAAGATAAATATGTCAGTTTATTTTTCAATGCGGCAACGTACTGCTTATTTCAATGTACACAATTTTTTTAGATTATCAGCAGTTTCATAAAACACATACATTGAATGTCAATTCTAACTAATTAACTAACTTACCATCACGCCGTTTTCCGCGGAGGTAGGCAGAGAGGATGGAGCGCCACATTCTTCTGTCCTGACACAAAATTCTCGCCTCATCAACATTCATACATCTTCTCATACAAGCTCGCCGATTGTTGAGGCTTCTAACAGAACCGTCCTTCAGTATCTGTCTTCAACACTTGCGTCGTGTATCTTTCAAATTCAGTAAACAATATCAAAATTAACAATATTTTAAATACCAAAATAACAGTTCTCATATTTAATTATTTATTAATTAAATATTTATTAATTTGTTTTGGTTTTGTCAATCGGAAGTTTTCTGTTTTTATTTGAGTCGGGCATTTCATTTTCATTAAATTAATTTTTTATAAATCAGATTGAAAAAATAATGAAGAAAATAAGAATAACGTGTACTTTTTTTATGAATTTAAACTTGGATATTATGCATCTCAATCAACTCGCAACGTTATCCAACCATGGGATGGAAGAATCACTTCTGAATGAACAGTGCATAAGTCATAATGTTGAATACGTCAAAACAACGAATTGAAAGGTTTTATAGAAAAAAGCGCGCAACAAACAGCATTAACTATTTACGGCAAAAAAAATCTTTATCAGAAATTCAGTAGAAAATACTTTAACCCTTCCCAAACCATGCGGTAACGCAGGTCTACCATCATAATTGAGCCTGTAATATTTCAGTAAATACATGCAACATCAATCTCATATTTTAGATAATCCTAAAGAAAATATTAGCGCTTAAGAATGACTAGTGAAAAACCAATTATGAAAACGGAATCATACAAAAAAAAAATTTCTATTCAATCCGTTGTAAAATTAATACGTTGGTAAATATACGATTTGTGATATGAAAGACAAAGATCACATACTATTTTCAGAGCGAAAAGAACAACATAACAACAAACATACAAATATAATTGTCTCTTTCTCATTAATTAAATGAAGAGAGATAAGAAGGAAGGACACATTGTATAGGACTTAATGAATTCACTAAATTATGTTATTAATCATATTTTCAAAATTGAATGCTCAATATTTAGGGTAAATTCGTGCCATTAATGCCATTTAAGCTATAATAAAAACAATTATTTAATGTAACACGAGTTGACAGCACGGCTGCGTTCGGGTATTTTATATCACGGTATGGTAAAGGTTAACAGATTTCTTGGATTCTACTCTACCCGAGTTTTATTCTACAGGCATAAATAAGTTTGTAATTCGATAGGAAAAATGCATCGAATCAAATAACTCTTACTTTGTATAAATAAGTTTATTTGCTAGCAATGCTTAATTTAATTTAAAGGTTAATTAGAGGTTACAACCGGACATTATTTACAGAACAACCTGCCAATCTCATATTATTTTAAACGTGTTATTTTAACAAAACAAATGTATTATTTTTTTCATAATTTGGAGTTGGCTAGTACGTGTTTAAGGATATCTGTGAAAATATATTTAAAATGTTAAATAATATATTTTTATTACAAATTAAATTAATCAACTAGAAAGACACGTACAAAAAAATAATATTTTTATTGTCACAGGGATTCTAACTTGAACCTTTTCCTATGTGGGAAAATGCGTTATCCAATTCTACTAAATAAAGTAAGTACGTTTACAAAAATTTTCAATTAAAATACCACAGACCTGTGTTCTGAAAATGCAATTGCACAAAGAAATGTGTTTTCCTTATAAATATTAATAATTGTTAAGTTTATCTGTTGATAAAATTTTTTGTGTGATCTCTGCTAATTGTTAAGAATATTAGTGGTTTAGTTTTAGATTTTACTGTATGCACGATTACATTAGCAAGTTTATTTAAGTTGCTGTTTTCGTACAAAATTTAAGGGTGGTTGGGATTTATTGCGACAGACGATTCCTTGTTGAGACACGGTTTCCCCGAGTACTGAGTAAGCTTTATCTTCCAGGACTCTATTTCTTCCCCTTACATTGTTACATCCCGCAGGTTAACTGATGATCTTGCATTTTCTGCAATTGCTCGACTCCAGCTTGACTTTTGCTTTTTGCAGGTGGAACATTTTCTAGAAATACTCCCAGTTGCATTGTTAGCGAACAAAACACGAAATCGGAAGGAAATAACAATATTTTAAAAAATTCAGTATAGTTCGTGTAGAAAAATATTATAAAAAAAATATTACTTCTTGAAACACAAAATATTAATACATGTAAGGTTTTTTTATGTGCATTTATTACACGTATGTATGACCATTTTAGAAATAATTATATTTAACTTTAAATTATTTAAAAAAAACTCATATAATAAATATGATTTTAAATTCTGTTTTTTGTGTGTGTGGTGTGTTCAGGGTATTTATTTCCGAAAATATGGATTAAACCATTACGAAGATTAGTAGTATGTCAGTTAGATGCCTTTGGATCTAACTAACATATTACATAACTTTATGATCTCAGATAACTACCCAAAGTACATAATAGGTATCTTTTTAAAATAAAATATGTAATCACAATTAAAATAACCAAACTCAATCCTAATCCTCCATTCACAGATGAAATTTCACTTGCCTAGAGGTTAAGGAATGGATATAGATTATACAAATTTCAAGTTTAAAGTGTTAATTTTATTAAAGAAATCAATAACAATATTAGATATTTAAATTGTGTCTACCAGGTGTAGCCAAGTGTACATATTGAGTAATTTGCTTTTTTTGTTATTACTTATTTTCTGTTTAATGGTTTTTGTATTGTTTTATTGGCATGCACTTTATTTTAATACATCTATTGAATTATAATATTATACAATAAAAAAAAAATTAATGACATATACACATTATGAATAAGTGAAATATATAATATTATAAGTAGAAGAACCTGCTCATTCGTAAAACTGCATGCTGATCTTGACACACCCAAGTAGAGATTAATCGAACCCTCTTAGTGTATTTGGTGTTCTCTCCATAAATAATGCAAAGACAAGGTTTACTGATTTTTTTTCGACGTCTTTAGTAAATTTCGCCAATATTCAACATAAAAATACAATAAATCATCAAAACTGATGATCGACTTGATAAAGGTCTGAAAAGTAGGTTTCAAACTATTGTTCAACAGGTCTAAAAGAAGATGAATATTTGATTTACACAATATGATGTGGTTGGACTGCTGTAGCCGTATTGTAGCCATACTGGAGAGCGGACAGGCAAGAGTTGAGAAACTCTTGAGAAGGCTAAAGTCCTCTTCGAGCCATCACTGTGATGGAGATTATGCCGATAATGAATTGGTAGTAGATGAAAATATACATTGACAGCTGATAGGTGAATATGGAATACCCAGAGAATAAGACACTCTCTCATTGGCATTGAGATATTGGCATCATGATAAAATTATTGATTTTTTTTTTTTTTGAAAATTTGATTTCTTTTCATATATTATTAGAATGAAACGGATTTATTTGCCGCAGAATCATTAAACTATAATTATATCAGCTATACTGAACTATTTTATTGAGCTCCTTTTATGTTTAACGGTTCTTGAAAAATCTCCATTCAATTTTGAGATATTAAATCCAAATCGTTAAATCTCGTAAAATGATTATCAATTAGAGAAATTACCTGTTTATAGTGTATAACATTCAATAATAAAATAAATAATTGGTATCTAGATTAAAATTCATATAACAATTAAGTTATATATTATCTCTCTAATAGCCAAATAGCCTAAAATTATCCATTGAATGTATTAAAACTACGATTCTCATAAAAAAATTAAATCGAATGATTAAAACCTTTCCTGTTTTTGAAAGATGAAAATATTTAATGGTCGATCAATCTGAAAATCATCATATTTAAAAATGCTCTGCGACATATTGTTTTCATAATAACTGATACAAATGTGACAAAAACATTTCGCGCATGATAAAATACAGTGCTGCAAAATATCAACAATATTATTATATGTGTTTAAAATAATGTGAAGTTCGGGAAAATACATCACGATAATATTTAAATAATATATTAAAATCTGGACATAACATAGAATCCTAATCATAAGTGTTCGTTAGCTATGTCAGTGTTCATTAGCATTAATTTAATAAACGCTATTTAATATTATTGCTATTTAATAATTACTACATTACTCTTATTAGCAAACCGTACTAGTGAAAACAAGTTTTGTATTAAGGGTACCAGAGAAAATATATTTTTTATCTTTTATTTATTTTATTGATAATCTTTTATAGCAAAACTTTACTTAATTGAAGCAACCTTCTTATTTTTAAGTTTTATTACACCATGTGAATACAAATCAGAAGCTTGAACTGATTTACCAGATTAGATCAGAAAATTATTAAAATTTTACCATTAGGTTCGGTTTAGACTTGGGCACCTGATTTTACATCTCACGTTACCAAACTAGAATGAAAAGTTCGTATTTTTATGTTGCATTTAAAGAACACATGTCAAAAAACGATCCATTTAATTTGCAGCCAACGATTGATGATAACAAGTGTCATATCATGAAACCATCCCCATGCGATGCAGATGCCTCACCATGAATGATTGGTTATTTCCCATTTTCATCCCCCTGGTGTTTTGACTGGATCATCATCAGCTTTCAAAGACTTTACTATCCGTTGTTTTTCAGCCAATGAAAATTCTGCAGTTCGAAATGTTGAAAACCGCAATTGAATTTTTCGAACTTTTGTTGCATCTCTGCAGAGATCACATATAAACGTTTTAGGTTGCCATGGTCCCGTTATTATCTTTTACGAAATTTTTAAGTTTAGTACTTGCTTATCACAAACCATGACCCCACTATTCGCTTTTAACGTAAAGTACTGTCACATGGTACATGATTATAATTCGTTAACCTTGTAATCCATGCACCTTTGTACTTATGTGGGAAAGTTTTAAATATATTGCTCATTCTCAATTGTCAATTTGCAACATAACTTTATTTGAATTTTTTACAGTTTATTTAGTTACTTAACCATAAAAAAGTGTATTCTGTAAAATGTTATACCTTAAATTATCTTAGAATGTCCTTATATTGTACTTTAATGCCATTCTAAGAATGTTTATCAGGGTCGTTAACGACCTGTTGATAATCTGTGCGTTATAAAAATTTAAGGACTTTCTACTGTTCATTAGCTAGACCCAAACTAGACAGAAAATGAAAAGGAAGTAGCCATTACAGAATATAATAATTTGAAATGTGTAATAAAAATGCGCAACAACTTTTGCATCAACCTATTAGATAAAATAATAAATACTGTTTTTTATTATAAAAAACGAATTCTGAAGCCTTTTCCCCCTCACCTATAAAACACACATTTAATCCGCTCCAAAAACGCATCACCCTGTTTACCGCCATTTTGGCGAGAACAACACAACGTAAAATGTTAATCTCATAAAATACAAAAAACACGTTGAACAAATTTGCCATTCCCCGATAACACGCACAACCGTTGTGCGTCCCCAGGCCATCGTATTTCTGCCCCGGGACGTGGCCCGTCTGACCGCTAAACCCGAAGTCCACCCCGGAGACAGAGACAGGTTCATTGATGATTACTAGGACGTGACGTGACCTCCTTGACCCGCATGCGCCCCCAGTAAAACCTTATTATTTGACTCGCAGAAAAAGTTTTACTGACAATCAATGGAATAGGTAAAACCCGTAAAACGGCGAGCAATCATTTCTGTGAAATTTACTGTTCCACGCGTAATAATATCACAAAAGCATTTTTTTTTCAGTATAAAAATAAAATAACACCCCTTCGCTTAATATGTTACCATATTCGCACCACATACCATGATATATAAAAATGATGGTAAACTTTTACGTCACTGTGATTTAGATTTTTTGATGATTGATAACTAAAATTTCACTGTTGGAGGTTTACTTTTAATGTTGCAAGAAGAATTACGAATAATCAGTTACCAATCGTCGTTATAACGAAATACAATTACAATCACAATAACTGATTAAATAACTATTTAAATGACGATTAACCTATCATCAATATAACATGTGCGTATATTTATACGCTTAAAAAAAAGATAAATAAACATATTTTTTTAAAACTTATGTATATATTTTTTTTCCACAAAGTTTTTAGTCTGTTCTATATAAACCATCTCGACAACGGTGATACCATTCACGTTGTAGACCAATCATCTCCAGTGCGCTGGAGCACTGTTTGTTGTGATCATTTGTATTGAGGTAAGGCGGGCATTCCTTCTAAATACCTGTTTACCGAGATCGCTGGTTCTTTGATAAAAATACTTTGTCCCCACCAACTCTTTCATAAATCCATCTCTGGATATTACTTCCCCACCTTGTGGTAATTCCGACTTAAAACCGGAATTATCGTATGGGTCTCCTATTCAAAATTATAACGGAAATAGTGATGTATAATAGCAAACTATTGTATTAGTTCGGGGATATAAAACACTATGTGGAAATGTAATAGTGCGCTTCTAACTGAATTATTATCCACTGACGTCATATCCACTTATCGTTGTTCAAAAAAAAAAAAAAACAGAGGCGTGATAGTTCATTCAAAATTTATCGTTTTTCTGTTCTCCTGTAAAGATGTCTAAATGGACATGATGTTTTCCCAGATACAGATATATAGATATCTACGTGACATATGCTCATATTCTTAAACGACGAATCTTGAAAATTTCGTAATCACAAGCAAAAAGACGACCTCCTGCAAGGATGGATAGACCAAAAAAAGAAGTTAACAAGATCCTCTTCAAATGCTACAATTAACATGGCCCAATATCAATATAACAGAAATATATTATGAAGCAAGTTTCAAACAGATTAGGGAACTACGTTCGGCATTGACGATAAGATGGCGAAGAAATATGTTTATATAACTATTGTATCTTATAGTATTAATGGTTAAACTCAGTCAGGGGTTCAAAAATTATCGTTTTAAGCCTTGCATTTTGTAATGTGCATTTTATTGTGGATTTGCAATGATTAAATCCGTAAATAACAACAATAGTACGTAGAGTTTTTCTGTATGCTAATTTAGTTGAATATAATGCAATCCAAATATTTAACTTTGAATTTCAATAGCTAGTAAAGCGTGCGCGAATCTCATTAATGGAACTGACAGGCTCGAAAATCAACAGAGATCACTGTAGCGATATTAATGATTATTTTCCGTTTTTGATATAATGCAGGCTTTATTTATTTTGATTTATGTGTTCATTATTATTTCAAAAATTATCAGAATTCAACTAACGGTAAAACATGGACGGTTGATAAATATACAGTGTACAAACATCGGCGTACATATTCGCACATTACCATCAAATCGCATTATCGTATGGGTAGATAGAAGCCACATATTTATTTGAACATGAAATATTAGATACTTTACATAAGTGCACATTAAAGAAAATTGATCGTAACCCGACTTGCTACAAACATTCCTGTGTTGAGTAGACGTAATTAATCGCTTACTTTACATCCATACATAATCATTATCTATGAGGTTTCGTGCTATCCTTTACTT
Organism: Eubasilissa regina; assembly: GCA_022840565.1. NCBI lineage: Eukaryota > Metazoa > Arthropoda > Insecta > Trichoptera > Phryganeidae > Eubasilissa > Eubasilissa regina. The sequence continues at coordinate 10,447,307 of JAINEB010000020.1, read as the reverse complement.
TTATGATTCTAGCTGATTACACTGACGCTAAATTAATATATCGTCAATACAGATTTCTTAAATATTAAAATGGAGCTTTATTTTTAAAATTATAAATTTGAAGTATATTAAATATAAGCACAATATTCTTAGTATGTCTTTTCTATGAATCAAAACTGTATGCAGATTTTTTCATAAATATACGTATATTATTGATTTTTAATATTTGTAATAATATTTAATATTAATATTTGTAATAATATTTAATATTAATATTTGTAATAATATTTAATATTAATATTTGTAATAATATTTAATATTAATATTTGTAATAATATTTAATATTAATAATAAATATTAATAATAATATTTTACATTGTGGTTTTTTATTAATTTTAGTATAGATTATTTAAAACTATATGTCAAATTCTTCTAATGTTTTTAAGTCAAATTCCACGACTTCCTTCATCGCAACAATTTAAGTTAAGTACTAGATATAAATATTTTTAAATAATTATTATTTATTAATATTTTCAAATTGAACTTTGTGGTTTATGTTAATTTTTGTATAGATTATTTAACGACATTTATTTTGAAATTAATATATTTTTTAAATAGATTTTTAATAACATTAAAATAACGTGACATATGTGGTTTTAGTTAGTTAATTTGTTATCCTGACGAAGGAAATGGTATTTTCTGAACCGATTTGTACATTAAAATTACTTATTAAGAGGTGTAGACGCAAGTCGAATACCTACCTACTCCCTGTGCATTTTGTCCTTCCAATATAAACCTGTCCCGCTCTGGCTAACTAATTACTTAGGGATTTCGCCGACGGAGGGATAGATTGCCTTCTGACACCGAACTGTCAAGATCTGTATTCCTTTTTTACCGAAAACAGCGCCGTACGTAATGCTAGGACCACGAATACACGTCAACTGGAGGTGAAAATGACATCCATTCCAGGATCGAGATCAAGGTAGGCCAAATCCATTTGTCAATATTCCTCTCTTGAATTCAATTCGAATTGCGTCAACTAATCATTATTGTAATCGATACAGTCCACAGGATCTTATCCCACCAAGTACTTATATAGTGTACTTATATAAAAAAAAAATTAATAGAATTTAACAACATTAGATCAATTTGAAATATGGTTTTAATTAGTCGATGAAGGAAAATGTATTTTCCAAAACCGGTTGGTATATTAAATTTAACTCCTAAAGTGGTTAAATAATGTATATTATTATAATATTTTTCTGCTTAAGCGGCCACTTGGGACTCAAAACACCTTAACTGCAGTAACCACAGAACGCCATACATCTGTAGTCCAGTCTGAAGAGTAATCATCTCTTGTAGGTCTGTCTTGATATTATCGATCTTCCCCTCAGTTTTGATTTTATTGGCTTGTATATGTCCTTCGGCGGTCCTTCGTTACGAGGAAGACGCCTTCGATGGTTCACGATTATGAGTCCGAGTGTAGCTGAAGAGTTCTATTCTTGAACTATTCTTCAGCATCCGCTGGGCAGGGCAGTTCAAAGCGACGGATCTTCCTCCATCATTTTTGTGACCGCATAGGGATGATCCTGCCAAGTAAATTTCCACTTGGCTTACTAGGTTGACTATGCCAGAGGCCTGTGCGTGAAATTATTTAAAATGTAGGTGATATTGCATAGTACCACCCACATACTCTTGGAATAATGGAGGGTTTGGTCCAGTGGCAAGGGTGGTCCGAGACGACTGGAACTCTCCGTTACTTTGCAGTCTTTTTCGATCTACGCACAAGACTTGGTACAGACCTTAATACAGAAGGTTCTCAGATACGTAGTGGTACAGGGCAGCACCGCCGGCGGGTGACATGCGGGATAATGCATAAATTCAGTTAAATATGGTCTGATATCTGACATCTGACACCTGTCACTTGTTACATGTTATATCAACTTTTCGTGTTTGTAGGTAATCGGTTGAACATTATTAATAAACTTTTGGCGTTTCTGATTGATCTCAGCGAGGACTTCTGCTTGACTCTTATTGGCTACAGAGTTCACCTGCCCCACTTCGTGTTCCGTGTGACATATTTATTCATCTGTCAGTTGACATATTATTTGTCGAATTACAGTAAAAACTGGCAGATTTAATTGATTTAAACGAACTCGCTAAAAGCACTAAATGCACAATAACTGTACTGAAGTCACAATGTACACTTTCACTTTCACTGTAGTCTACTTTCTCTACCATCCTCAGGATATCTGGTGCGGCACACCGTTCCCGAAGATTCAAGTAGATTAACTTTAAGACCAATAATTTATTTTCTTGCTCTGAACTGACCAAATATTACTTCGCAGCGTTATCTTTAAATTTTGTGACAACAACCACCCGACTATAAAATATACAGCAATACAAAAAAAGAAACATGATTTTTTGTTGCATTTAAAAAATTATAAACATCAAACGCGAAACGTGATACTTTTAAAATAATTTTCAAATGTAAAATTTTGAGTTAAGATTTTTCAACTACAATTTTAAATTTAGACATCTGTGTATTTTGTTTTGATATGACATGATTTTTATTGTTTATGAAGGTGTCTTACAAAAAAATGTAATATATGGATATACGGGGTCCACGGGTTAGGTCGTACATTAATAATAGGTTTAGAACGTTATACAAATATAATATATTTAAACAATTCCACGTATCTCCTACCCTTGTTGGTTTTTAGGGGTCCAGACGTATACCGCGGTTGTTGGGTCATAACCAAATAACCTTTCTAGGCTGGCATGTCTGTACATAATACATGACGTTATTAAAAATGTAAAATACACATGATTACTAATTTACTTTCGTGATAGCCCAGCGACAGATCATTTGCTTTCTGGTCTAATAATACATTTTCCTAGAGCCAATTTTTTTTTGTTGTAAATTTTATTAAGTTAATAATTAATAAAATATTAGCAAAGACAATTTAGAATAACATAAAAAATAAATAGTGCATATTTATAAATGAATAAAAATGGTATCTACACTACAATGATTTACTTACAATGGATTGTGAGAAAATTGTAATCTTATTGTACTTACAACATTACAACGACATTATTTCAACGTTTCTATGTCATTAGCTCTAAAACTGTACAACACACTTAACACTGACTAGAAATCGTTCACTTATAAATAAATTATACAAATATGGACTCAATACAAGATCAGTCAGAAGGATCACTGTTCAACATTCCAACTTATTTACAATACAATACACTATTGATTCGCTTTGGATTTATAATACATTCACTACACTATTTATTGTCTATAAATTTTTTTATATATCTCTGTCGAATCTTACTCTTTCTTTTTAATTATATTTAAATAACACCGCAATAATACGGAAAAGCTGTCTACTATAACACAAACGGTAGTCTAGAAAAGTAGCCAGGATAATGCTTTATATGTATATCAGTATTTGATACCTCCTGCATTCCGCACAATCAACTAATAAGTTTGTTATATTATTGTGTGTTTACTTCTGATGAATTAAAAAAATATGTCAAATAAATATTTCTATGTACGTGTAGTATATGTAGTTAGCTTAATTCCAAGAATTTTGTACGTCAACATTTGTTTAACGAAAATTTATAGGTCAGTACTTATATGACGATAGTTTATTTGTATACTCTATACGATAAAACATTTAGTACGCCAATAACAATAAATTATATTACGTAATTGTTATTAAAAAACTTTGGAAATTCAACAGCAATAAATCGGTTTGTTGGTTGTTATAAACTACGTATTTTCGTTTAAAGTATATATACCATCTTATAAATGCTAGGGGTATTGGGGGTGTAAATATTCACTCGTATAAGTGCTGATGTAGAAAATTTTATTCTTAATGTAGTTTTTAAATAATTTATTCTTTAAGCACATTAATATTCCTCAAATATTTTGTAATATCAGGATCGTGATAGTTGATATCCACCTCCATAATCGATTTACAGACAGTTATGGCAAAAAAGAAAAGGATACTCACAACTTGCACTGAATTTATTCCGATTAAATTACTACTGTGTGACTTTCTGCGGTGGAATGGTGTTTGTAGCAAATTATGCGATCGAGGCGGGAATCGAAGAGAAGTAGTTATTTCGACCCGCGCGCGACGCGTGGTGCCTCTGGCTGCGTTCACGTGAGTTGCCGGTGTGTACCGGGGTTTCTTAGTGTTTGGTTCGTCAGCACCAACCGATGCTTGGAACGGTTTACCATAGTTCTATTAAATTATGATTCTATTAAGTTTCACGAATAAGGGTGACTATTTCGCAACCCCTTGATAAACTGATTATTTATTATTTATTATTATTTGTTATTTCCCTTAACTCGCCACATTTAATCCGTATAATAACAAATTGTTTGAGCGATAATGGTATTGACTTGTAATATAATATTTCCAATTCTATAATATTATTGTACTTTTTCTATAAAATAAAGCTTTACTTGATTAATGGCACAAATCACTCTTGAAGGGTGCATTGCATTGTGGATTGAAGAAGAAGATACATAAGTTATAGTTGATGTTTGTAGCGTTAACTTTGTGGTTAGACATAATTAAAAATTGTATTTATTTTTAACTTTGTTTTAATCATTGTGTTATTTTTACGTCAACCGGTTTCGATACTAACGTGTCTTCTTCAAGACTGGCGTGCAACTGAGCTATCACGGGGTGTAGGCGGAGCCTTTACAAGAAGTGTTTGTAGATAGTTCAGTTGTACGTCAGTTCTGACGAAGATACTTTAGTATCGAAACCGGTTGACGTAAAAATAACATAGTGGTTTAAAAGTTTTTAAGGTTAAATTTAAACACAATGATAAGTAAGTGTTTATTTTTCGGATATATGATTTTTTAATATTTTCAATTGGTTTTGAAATGTATTGGGATAGTAGTATTCACTATTTGATTCAAGGGTCACCAAAAGCTGTCATAGGTGGTGAAGCACCCGTCATGGATAGTTTTGTAAATGTAAAATATGACAGGCTGTTTCATTACTATGTTAAAAAAAAAAGCATATTCCAAGAACCACATACCTTATAAGGCTGCTCTTAATACGTATTACCTGCCATTAGAATGTGCAATTTGTTGTTTTGCATGCAAAAAGGGGTGGTGGTGTAACGTCGTGCTATCAAATTGCATGCTCAGTAACACCCGGCTTTATTATTTTACGCTATCGCCAGTTAAGCAGTAACTTGTAACAACAAGTCTTATCATTTGCATACCGACAAAGAAAACCGCTGAGACTTTTGCGTCTATTGATTCATTACGTATTATACATACTCCTACATTATACAACGCATCATTTAGACCTGAGAGTTTAATAAAGTTTTATATTGTTGTAGAATTATTTTGGCACACAGACATAACTGAGCATTATAAAAAAAAATATAACGAATAGTATTTAATTTGATTTATTTACTATTTTATTAATAAAATACTATAACAATATTGTTAACCGCTGCGCGGCCACCGCTATTGTGACTTAAAAATTAAATTTTCAATATTGTAGGTAAATATAATCTGTCATAAAAAAGTGGTCTACCGCAGTACAATTTAATTTAACTTCATATCAGACATACTTAAAATGATTTGAATAACAACGTAATTTATCATTCCCGCAACACACGCGCCACCTGGCACGATTATCTTAGTGGAAATTATTATTATTAGTCTGCTTTTAAGTAATCCAATAGGGTCAATCGGTTTGTGTCTTGAATAAATATTGCCTACACCTTAAACCTTTTATTTTTGATAGATGAGGGCTATTCAAATAGTTGCAAGTAAAAAGATTTTAAAACGTAATTTATATAACTGTTTTATTTTTGTTCAACGGCCTTTCACGAAATTTCTATTGAATAAACAACAATAAGCAGATAATAAATAATATCTTGCTACATTTGGTAGAATAAACTATATCAAGGCACAGACTATCAAAAATATATAGATATGAACTAACGCAAATTCCTTGTTTCAGTATTTTCAATTTGGTGTCACCCACGTGATCACTTTGGTACCACTTACGCAATCAAATAGCTCCGCGATTTTTTTTAAATATATGACTCAATCGGAACGAAAATATAAACGCTGATAATATAATATGTATTAATAATGTAAAAAATACGACTTGTTTACACAAAGATTTAATTTTTGAAGAGTAAATACTTTTAGTGTTGTATAAATGTGTCATAAACTACTGGATTTATGTTTCTACAAATAATAATTGTAGAATTACCCTCGTCCCGCAACTACTATTCCAAACCACTATCTTATGTGTACACATTATTTCATGTCTATTCATTTACTGATCTGTGATATAAGGCGTAGATTCCATTTGACGCGATTTTTTCTTACTGGTAATATACTATATACCACCATTACACGCGTCTTTGATAGAATATAGATGATTATATTAATATAAAGATCTGAATTTAGTTTAGGAGTTTTCATTAATGCCTCCATGTCTTGAGATATCTAAAAATAAAAATATATTATTATGTTTGATATTTTAAATACAATATCTTTGCGTATACATATGTACACTGGCATTTTTTTTTATCGTTCAGCAACACATGTGCATATAATCCGATTCCCGAGGGCCATAAATAACCGCCGTTACCGCCCGAGTCCGAGCCGAGACCGGAACTACCCTCGCTCCGCCACCCCTGTGTTTGCTTGCAAGTGTGGCGATAGAACTTGCTACGTAATATAAATGTCGAACAATATCTTTGAAGTTTCAATTACCGGCTGTTGAATCTTGGCCAAAGTTTCCGAATATTGACTTATTTTGTGTTGAGATGGTACAACGCCTTATTGCATATTGCATTGTTCTTTTATGGTCGTACCGTTATGCGTGCCACATTTTAGGCAACTGATCGGGGAAAAAATAAAAGTGTAGTCAATGATACAATCCCCATCAAAATTTAATTAATTTAACTGAACTGATTGTATACCATGTTCCCGCGCCGAGTACCAAGTCGTCGGCGCTGTTTCGTCTAAATGCATCATATACAAATTTCTATAGGAATGCATCCACACAGATACTTTACGGTCTCGGAACGATTTTGGTCTTGTAGATATATTCCGATATTCATTGTTTGAATATAAGATTGATGTTTTTGATGTTCTTCTAAGTCAAATGTGTAATTGATTTTGGTACTGAGCCATTCTGTGTTAAACCTTTTTTTTTTTTTGTTTAACTTTCAATTTTTTTTTCTTTTAAATCGATTTTGTCAATTTCTGTTTTATGTAAATACATCCCATACTACTTGTGTATTTGCACATTTTTTTTTAAATAATTGATTTCGTATAAGTCTACGAGAGCGTGAATACAATATAAATAAATATATTTAATACATTGTTAATATTTTTTTAGTGTCATAATTAAATAATTTTTTAGAGGTTTATAGGCTAGAACGAAGAAAGACAGATTTTTGAGTCCTCTACATTCATTTGAGAATTTTTTTGTATCCAAATATTTCTGCAGTATATAAATATCTATTAATTATTAAGGAAAACACATTCTTATTGTGAAGTTGTAATTATTCAGAACATAGGTCTGTGATATTTTTAAATACTAAATTAATGTATTAATTATAAATATATACATATAAAATCAATTTTGTCGAAAAATATTGTTTTAGCGTCACCGGGATTCGAACCTGGATCTTCATTTCCAATCCGGGGAAGTGCACTACCTTTGTGCTATAACGCCAGTATTTTTCTTGACAAATTTTCGAAACTATATGTTACATTTTTCAAATTAATACACCTGTCGTTCCATTATTTGAAAGCCATCTACATTATTTTTACAGAATCTCAAATACTTTTGAGTAAACCGATTTGCAGACGCCAGAATTATCAATTCATTTTTATTAAATTTTGGACACGTTGATACAACATATATTATTAAGGAAAACACATTCTTATTGTGAAGTTGTAATTATTCAGAACATAGGTCTGTGATATTTGAGGTATTTGAGATTCTGTAAAAATAATGTAGATGGCTTTCAAATAATGGAACGACAGGTGTATTAGTTTGAAAAATTTAACATATAGTTTCGAAAATTTGTCAAGAAAAATACTGGCGTTATAGCACAAAGGTAGTGCACTTCCCCGGATTGGAAATGAAGATCCAGGTTCGAATCCCGGTGACGCTAAAACAATATTTTTCGACAAAATTGATTTTATATGTATATATTTATAATTAATACATTAATTTAGTATTTAAATATAAATATCTCTTTAATTTTTGTGAGTAGATGTTCGATGTAATCAATACGTTATTTGGCATGATTTCAATATGGATAAGCCCTTCAAAACCCCGTCATGCACGCAACATCACTTTTTTGGGTGCAATCCGCTTCGGAGTTGTTTTTCTGATGGATTTCCTTCATCTATCAAATGCCAATGTATTTAAATAATTCACTTTTAGATTAAAAAACGGTAAAATAAAAGTTTGTAACATTTTTTTCTAAAAAAATATATTTAAATCACATCAATAATTATTAGGAGAACACATTTTTATTGTGAAGTTGTAATTATTCAGAACATAGGTCTGTGATATTTTGAAAATAGTTGTGTCAGATGGATCGTATTAATAGCACACTTAATCCATATATATAAGTAATTCTGCAATAAAATGCAAATGATTTAATATATTAAAAGTATAAAAAACTTGTGTAAAGGTACGAGAATGTTATATTATGCGAACAATAGTTTTTGTTATCCAAATATTCAAGAAAAGACTGAAGACATGGATCATAAAAAATGTTACATAATAATAATCAAAATATGATTATTGTAATATTTGGAAAAGAGGTGTAATTTTAAAACTATTCAGGTCTGATCACTAGCAAGTTTGCATTAGCAAATTGTTTAAAACTGTACGTGGCAATAACAATTTATTGAGTTTGAATGTGAGATTAATTTTTCACCCTTGTACGTTCTCCGTGGTCACCAATTTCTCCAGGCTTTCCATCCCTTTTAGTAAATACCCTAAGTATGAAAAAATTCGCTTCCTGGATGTTGCTGAGAGCCTTTCTTTAGTAAGTATAGAGTTTCTGAAGAATTGAGACATTCATTTGTTTCACAGTCCAGATGTGTATATTTACGATTGTTCACATTTAAAAGACATTGTAAATATACAGAATTAGTTATTATTAAAAAGATTTAAAAAAAAAAAATACTAAATAGCGGTCTGGCACCAGGACACATCGTAGTATATTGTTGATTTTGTTCAATTCCGGACAATTGACACAATAACCAGGGATGCTTATACAGCAAAATTCTGACTTCAAAGATACCAGGAAGGAATTAACTTCCAAAGACTAAAAAAATTTTTTTTGACAGTTTTCACATAATTGTAAGTGTGCTGTTATTTAATTTATTATACTCTATTTCTAGTCAAATAAAAGAACAGATGAGGGATATAGAAAGGTAACTTCCTATTGCAATATTAATTTTAAGAAAAACGTTAGAAACTGATTCAAATAAAGATTGGTGTTTAAGCTTCTAATGTGAACGTTAAAAAATCTTTTTTTAGTCATAAATTTGCGATTCAAATATATATTTACAAGCTGTTGAATAACTTACTCTAAACTTTTGTAATTTTTTTTTAAGATTACTGCTGCCTTTGCTTCCATCAAATTAAGAAATTATCTCACTCACAGACTACCAAATATATAGACACGAATAACGGAAATTCCTTGTTTCAATATTTTAATGTTGGTGTTACTTACGGTACTTTGGTACCACTTAGCAATCAAATAGCTCCGCGATTTTTTTAAATACATGACTCGATTGGAACGAAAATTCAAACGCTGACAATATAATATGCATTAATGTAAAAAATACGTTTTGTTTACACAAAGATTTAATTTTCGTAGAGTGAATACTTTTATTGTTGCATAAATGTGTCATGAACTATCGGATTTATGTTTCCAAAAATAATTTGTGTAGAATGCCCCTCGTCCCGCAACTAATTTTCCGAATCCCTCCCTACATGTACATTTTATTTGATATCTATTCATTCGCTTATTTGTGATCTCATCCCATAAAATACAGAAGTGAATTTTTGCGTTTAGAATTTGTGATGTTAGATTCATATTATTTAAAATTGTTAAAAAAAAATTTGAAAAATCATACTAACTCTGACGATTAAAATCATTAACACGAAAGCAAGAATGTCTGTAAGCAAGATAATCTGAATGTTTGCTAGGAAAATCCCAACATATGAGGAAACAAAGTGCTGTGGGCAAAACGGCCACGAGGGATAGCAAAAAAATTGCGAAACGGCAATATATCACTTATGTAGATGACATATGGAATTATTCGGGCGGGCTTTAAAACCGGGCCGAGGTGTAAATCACGGAGCTAGGACGCGGTTTTTGTAAGAGGATTATGAATTATACATCTGATGCCCGTTGAAAATATGGTAATAAGCCGGGGTTTGGCGGTGCCGGGCCGGCCTCCGTGAATAACGGGGCGGGCGATGCCGACCGGAAAATGTGGAAATCGTTCGATTTTTTAAAAAGTTTCGCGCCATAAATTCGCCGCGCGCCATTTTGGAAAAATCTCCAGGGAGGCGGTGACGGCGGTGACGGCGGTCGGCGTGTTTTGTGAAACATTGTCACGCCTCGGAATTGAAAAATTTGTATTTTTCATTTTCAACTTGTTCCTCGTTACCGTTATATTCATTCGAAACTCGATAATTCTGCCGGTAGGCGGGTAGGCGGGCAGGCGGGCAGGCGGGCAGCAAACATTCGCTAAATTACTTCATTAAGTGTATTCAAGGAAAACAACAGTGTGTTCAACAAACCTGAAAAAATAATATTTTTGCCTATTATAAGGACACATTGACAAACCTTATTGTGACAGCTTTATAATAAAGCGCTAGAATTAGGTGTATGTTCGCTAACACAGTCATAGACACGGTACACATCTCGCATCGGCAGTCGTGGAAGAGCGGTCATGGTGTATATGTGGTAGGTTTAAATATCCGTCAAGTGCTGCGATAAAAGCCTGGCGGCGAGACCCTGAATCGTGCGGCAGTCGCCTTTTGATAGGTTATGTTCGACAATTATAATAGAATTTTTATAAAATTATTTAGTTGTATTTATATAATATTATAACTATTCAAAGGATTTTGGTGAAACTTTGTGGAATTCCATGATTATTTCGTAAATTGAGTTAAAACAATGTTTTATTCCACCATATATTTATTGTGTTAAATGACGAAAGATAGATATTCAATTTAGGAATACTTAAAAATAAAAATAACATTAATAGAATAATAAATATTCTAATACCACCCATTACATCCCCTCTCTTATCCATTTTAACTCCACCCCCATTCACACCGCCGTTAACCCCAAACTCACCATAGATTACTGCCTGAAAGTGTTTTTAAATTTAGTTGAATTATATTATTGATAATGGGAAGATGTTCCCGAAAACGTTCTAACGTTTAACATAATAAAAAATATAGAGGAATAAAATACTTTTATTATTAAATTATTTTTAAAATACTTCAATTTTTAATATATACAAAGCAATAATAATAATATTACTGATCTTCTTTTTTTACGTATGGTAAGGTAAATAGTGTTCATATAATTATATGTGAACATATTATGAAAGTTAAATCATATTGTTGCTTAGGGGTTTTGCAACAAAGTAACTAATTCATTAGTTATCCATTATTTTACATTAGTTTATCATTGTATTTTATAGCACAATAATAATGAATTAGGTTCATAGAGCCGTATTACACTCGTAATAAGTGTATTTAGATTTTATTTTAGTACTTCTTTTTTCAAATTATATATTATAACATTAAATTTGGTACCTACCGCGCGCAGAACAAGTAGGGATTAACATTCTCAGGTTGGCAACACAGCCACGCAGAGACACGATTGCGTGCAAGGGTTTTTTCATCTGACAGCTGTCGAGTGCAACGGATTGAACAATCCGATTATTTTAAATAAGCAATGATGTGACTTTTGTAATGGGAAAGGGTGAGAACAATACAATATATTAACATCTGTGTTGTCCTGCATCATATTTAAACTGAACTATTGACTAATAATATGTGAAATTTCAGGATACGCCTCCCTTTCTCCATGCAGTCTTTTTCTCCATGGAGAATTTATCCAAATAGTTTATTTCTACGATTAGTTTATTTTTCTACGTAAATTTTTATATTTAACTTTCTTGATCTTCCTTTTACTACTCTCAAAATGCTAACTACTTTAAAGTATTGTTCATCAGTGATTTACACTGCCCTGTTACTTTCACTCTAAAATCTTACGAAATGGAAGTGTTGTTGCCTTTTTGTCACAACTCATGTCGTGGACATGACAATGAAGGAGTTATGCCACAGCGCACGAGACGCAGCGGGAAGGATTTCTCCCGTACGGGGGATGAGGACAACGTGTTACTCTAACACGGACTACTCGACAGAATGATTTTTTTCCAATCGAAGGCGATGCGATCGACTCAAGGAATACAAAATGTCAGAATCCAGTTTGTCTGATGTACGGCACCAGGAGTGACATATTTTTCAACGTGTACCTTGGACGGACCAAATTGATGAGGACAGTGAAATTCTGCACGAATGGATAATAACTATCGCAAAATTTAAAGCTTAAGTTGTCTTTTTTGTAGTATATTTGTTTCTCTATTTAATTTGAAACTCAAGGTTTTCCAGCTAATGGCAACCGATCAATTTATCATGTTATTCTGTTTTATACTTGACCTGACAAAGTGTCAGGTAACAATTTTGTTCATTTAGATTTGGTAAAAATAAATAGTAAACTTTAGATTTTATGTGGCAAAAATTGTCGAGACCAACCCTTATTTAAATTACAATTTATGGAGTAATGTTTGATGATTTCTATTCCTTTTATATTTTATTTAAACATATGTAATAATCTTTTATTTTCCTTGATTACGATGGCTGGAGTGACAGGCAAAACATTATGGTAAATTCTGTAACCAAAGACTCACGCCCATCATGTGAACCTCTGAGCAAGTCGGTGGTGTGAAAGCATGGCGTCCTATCCTGACGATTACTAGTCACGTATAGGCGACCACGTCACAATATATATTTTTTAAATAATATTTTTGTACATTATTGAAAATAATACCCCCTCACTAGAATAATCCTGTGTTGAGGTGGGCTCCTGTTTAAGGGTTATTCAAGTATTTGATAATATTTCTAAGGATAATTGATGACTTCATTTTTTTATTAATTATGTGTTCGTCGTTAGTTCCATTTTAAGTATAAGTCTGATGTTTCGAAAAATTCACTCCATAAGTTTGTCCCATTTTAAATTTTCATCAAATATTAGGCATTTGGCTGTTTTTCATAGTTAATTCTTATGCAATTTGTCATCATTTGATTTATTTTGACAATTGTGCACTTAAAAAAAATCTTAATTTAATTGGCCTCGTTGTGAATTGCGAATCATATGTACTATGTTTTGATAATATTTAATGTTATAGAGTTTGCATCTATTTCAGTATTTTACATCCCTTAATTTATTTTCAACAATTTGAATGAGTTTTCTCCAGTCTTTATCGTGAAATATAAGAACGGTCATTTTTTATAGACTACCCCCCCCCCTTGATTATTTATCAGAAATTATATACGTAAACGGTAATTAATGGAGAGAAATCATTTTAATATACTAATATTTTATTTATATTTATATTAAGGTATTTTCTGGACAATTCTTTCATGGCGGTAAAATTCTCCGTGAGCTGAAAAAACTATACTTATGTACCGTTTTTTCAATACATTAGGGCGTTTTTATTTTTAGAATTTCGACATACCTACCCTTAATTACTTCTCAGTCTAATCGTCCTCAGGATAGCCGATGGTTTGTTAGGTTCAAGTTTTGGAATTCTCCTAATACGCTTTGTGGCGTATTAGCAGAATTCCAAAACCGGACAGACAGAGTTGGCGAGTGTCCTCAACCCAAAACTTGCTAAAGATTACTTCCGTACTTGCGTTAATTGGTAGTTTTAGAATTAGTTGGATAATAGCTCTTTGTCCAATAGCATTAATGATATAATAGGTCTTTTTCGACCTTGCCGAAATATTTTGAGGGTAGAGTTAGGTTCCTTGATGAGTAAACTTTATGGGTTGGGTTGGATATTTTGTTAAACAATTTGTTATATTAACTTTGCGATCGATGAGAGGACGGGTCTTTGGAACGACAAAGTTACAATACCTCAAATGAATCTCAATATCCAAGTTTTATTTATTATGTAATGTTTTTTTATACCTAATCAATTTTGTAAAAGCCCAAAAGGGTGTAAATTAATAAATAAATAATTCAGCTTAATATTAATATACTTTCATTTACCGAAAACTTGGAAAAATGAAAAAGGTGGTATTTTAATGAGGTGTCATTTACGAATACTCACTTAATTAATATTTCGTATAAAAAATGATATAAGCCCTCATTTTTATATTTGGTAAAACATACGTCAATTTTATTATTTTTTTTTTTTTTATATAGAATTACAATATATTAAATCAAAACCTATTTTTTATATTTATAGTAATTTAATATAGATTCGTTTCTTTTACGATTTTAATATTTCTTTTACTAATAGGTACATATTTTATGTTAAAATTCACATTATTGAGAGGTGTAAAATTTCAGTAACTGATCGTAAATAATTAACTCTAGTATTATAAACTATAAAGTTATAAAATTGTAATGATTTTCTAAGGTGCTTAGAAAGGATATAGGTAAGTATTCTAGGATGTTTATAAGAATCGGTGTATAATTACATTGTTGCTAAGAAAAGCTTAGCAATTCATAATTAAAAATCGTCAAACTTAATAAAACGCTAAAATTACCTACTTATGTAGGTATTTTAATACTTTCTGCGTTTGTGAAGAACAGATTTCAAATAAGAATAATAGATGGCGCAGCCTATTTACTGGTACCGATCTGATGCATGGAAGTGAAGTCTGGAGCTGGCAGAAGAGGAACGAAAGTAAACTGAATTCAATGGAAATAAGATCATTTAGGCGTATATGTGGCAGATCTATTTATGTCAGAGCGAAGAATGAAATAATATGGGAAGAATGTAAAGCTGATCTTAATAAAGTGAATAAGAAAAAAGATCGCTTAGGTGGTTTGGTCATGTGAAATGGATTAATGAAGAGCGAATGGTAAGAAATATATATGACGCAAGTATTAATGACACCAGAAATAGAGGACGTCCGCGGAAGACTTGGCGTGATTAGGTAAACCAGATACTAGAAAATGGTCCTGTAAGAAGCCCTAATAATCGGCAATCTAGTATGACAAAATGTATGAATGTGGATGAGGCGAGAATTGTGCCAGGACAGAAGAGTGTAGCGCTCTGTCCTCTCTGCCTACCCCGCGGAAAAAAGGCGTGACGGTAAGTTAGTTAGTTATTTAGACTAACTTTGTATTTAAGATCACGGAACATTAAAAACGAAGAAAGAATTTAACTGTCTTTTTGATTTAATATGCTGACTTTAAAAAAATCTAAACCTCAATCGTCTAACATGACATTTGCTAAAATAAATTTTTAATGCCTATTTTTTGACAATTTTTTCTATTGTTTATGAAGATGAATACCCTTCCGATAGAATTAAATTTACAGATACGTAGAATCAAAGAAGTAGATCGTTAGCAATAAATAAATTTTGTAATAATAAAACACGAATAAAATTAAACGATTGAATTCAACATTGGATGTACAAAAAAATAAACCCCGTCGATAGAGGAAAATTTGTGGTGAAACTTATTTTATATGTCTTTCCTGAAGCCGTACATAAACCGTTTAGTCTAGACTTATTTTCTTATCCGATATCAGACTGCTGACAACCCGTTTTCGCTTTTCTTTTACCAACTGATCACTGTATCCTACCTCCAGTGTTTCCCCTAATTTCCACACAATTTCCTCTGGGGCTTTCCGAAATTCTATTTATTGACCAATAAAAAGATTTAACCAAAAGTAGTAGGTGAGACGGACTGTACTATCGCGTTTTTCTTCTTCTTCGAGTGCTGTCTGTTAAACATGATTGTATCATGTTTGCTATTCTGACTTAGTTCACCGTTGCCTTGAAAAGACATTCAGAAGTATGGCCGAAATATTGTCTAAGGTTTTTAAGCCGTAAGTTGATAATCGGTTGATTTTAATTTGCATTACAAGGTGCAGTGTTGAGATGTTTCAAGATATCTTATGCAGCGCCGACATTACGCACAAGCGGAGCAGGCGTCTGCCTGTGGCGGCCGAAAAAATATTAAAATTGATAAAAAAAATTCTAAAAGTTGTAAAACGATAATAGCGTGTAATAAAAATAATCCAGGTATGAAGAAAACAAGAAAGCAATTCCAATAATAGTTATATACAATAGTTATTTCCTAATAAAGCAGTAATTTGTAGTCAACACTAATGTCCACAACGTATTTTGGTTAAAAGCCGCTTTTGGGCAAGTTTCAAAATGCCGGCCTAACAAAATACCGCCCCTAACGCGAGCGGCCAATTTAGGTGGCGATCAATTTATGGGGCCAAAGTTGAAAACACGTAAGTTATTGAAATTGTTATAAAATTGAATTCACTTAAGTTATTAGTTCGAAAAAATCAATTTTGCCCGTGACATGTTTAAAGTTCCTCAGAGATTTAATTATCATTCTTCATTCTTAAAAGCAAGATATCATTTCTCACCGGCTAGTCTAGTTTATTTTTAGCATGTATCTGTACATTTCGAATGTTTCAAGCATCTACAACACTGCGTCAGTGAAGATCCAACTTTCTACACCGTACAGCAGGACTGAGAAAACATAACACCGTATAAGTCTCACTCGAAGAATGTTTTTTCTTTTAACCTTTCCATTATGGTTCTAAAATAAAAACGCGTGTTCCGGTGCTGTAAACTCAGTGTACATGTAGACTTTCGCGATTTTCAGGTTAGTAAATATGAATATTATAAATACATATATTTATCATTAAAATATTGACATACATACAAGTGAATATATAACATCAATTATTGTGTAAAAATGCAAAAAAAAGAAAAAAAACATCATCACGAACTACAGCGTAAAGACACATAAAACACGTCTAACTCAGCCAGCACACGTTCTGCTATTAAAGTGAAGATATTGACAAATTCACGTCAGGTTCTTTGAGAAAACATATTTTATTGTTGCGTATGGTAAATACTTATATATTGTAATTATTTTATCAAATACATAAATATATTACCGAGGAATACCTAAACTATAAACTCTATATTTAGTATATTTACAAAGATATTCAGATAATTAGAGGCAATGTCAAATCAGTTACATCATCAGAGGGGAAAAGTTAATGAAAACAGTCCTAGCTTTTTGTTGTAGTGGTCTCAGCTCTCATACAATGTACAACCCATATGTTTCACTCGTTCTATTTATTCTGTTACATATTTATTTGTATCGTATATATTAGATGTTCATTGTCTTTTTGGTATTTAATTTTAATATTTATCAATATTTTTAAATGATTTATGTATTTTAAATTGTTAACTTTGTTTTAATCTACCGGTTTCGAAAAATATCATTAACTAATTAAAAACATATTTCTTTAACATAATTTATTTTTAAAGAACAATAATTAATTAAAAAATAAATTTAGTACCTAACTTAAATTGTTACTTGATGATACAACATTATTGGAAAAATTTTTAGGAATTTTTTTTTAGAATTGTTGGAGATAAATAAAACGTGCAAAACTAACTAAAAAAATTATAAACAACTAACTAAATTTAACCACAAGTCCCATTCAAAGTAAATTATTTTAGTAATCTAAATATATTCATTTCCCGTCGTTGAACGCCCGACTATTTCTAGTATATTATAATAAAATGTTTTCTTATTATGTATCCATTACGTACCTAACATTAATCTTTAAAGAAACGAAAAGTTGCCTTTTGTACTTTTCCAATGACATAAAATTTATTTTGTTTGATACGATACGTTTAGGTATTTGTAGATTGCTTTTAAAACTACGAAAAATAAACCATTGTATTCATTCGGTCAAAGACTACACTTACTCGCAAATGACAGATGATTACACTTAGATATACATTCATTATTTAAATGGAAGATAGGCCTGTATGAGGTATGAAGATTTTTATTTACGTTTATAAGAATGTAAATATGTTTATACAACATTAGATTATATATATAAAAAATATCAAAGATAATACCGAGATACTATCGATAATTTACGATGTTTTGTCATTTTTATTTATCGCTAATTTTAATACATACATTTCTACAACGTCGGCAAGCAGAGCCATCTGCAAAAATGGTTTGCGCTTCGGCTAAAACGAATTCACGAGCGAGCTCACCGCGATGCTCATTTTAGTTTTACCCAATTCCGCTAGATGTCGAAATACTCAAACAATTTCCCAATGTGAATTACATCAATATCCTTACAACTTGGTGAGCTCAAAAAAAAAATTCTATTTTAATCATTAATCTTAGACTAATTTTTATAAAAATAATCTCTATGTCTGTTTCTAATTAAATAATTCCCGTTTTTGATAGTACCGTTAATTTTTATGCGACAGATATTAATTATATTTCTCTCTTTATTTTCATTTTTTCTTTTTCCCTTATCCTGGCTCATATGGACGTACTTCATTTCCTCAATTCTTTACCACCAGGTTGTCTGAGGTCTTCCTCTTCACGTTCTGCCAGTCTTGTTAAAGAAATTTTGAAGATATAGTCGTTTTTATTACATTATACCATCTCAAGCCATCTTTTGACTTCTCCCGTCTTCTTTGTAATGTTTATCTTCACATTTTTAAAATGTAGGTATGTTTTTAGATATTTACATACATCGTTACTGTTTCGTATTCGTCATTAATTCAATCGATTAAATATTTTTAATATAGGTTAACACATATATGTACTTCCATACTTGAACCAAAATGAGAAGTGTCGTCCGTGTTTCGTTATATAGAAATTCGCCAAGATTCAGATTAAAATTTTCGTCCTTTGTGATTAGAGTTATTGGCGATCATTTTGAACGTACGCAACAGCGTATTTGTGTGTAAAAAATTCAGTGAACAGCGTGCGGTGGATTCAGCAGAATCGCCGGTTCGAGTTTGTTCAAACATTGGGTGAACTTCCGGAAGATCATTGAGACGGCATCATTAACCATATGAGTCAAGTTTCCTTTGATTCCGCGAGTCCGTCCTGGTCCGCTATCGAAGGTCCCCTCATCAATTCCATAATTCCATTCCCTCATTCCGACTTCCTATTTTCTATCTACCCTTTCTTCCGATTCCATCATCCACCTCTTGTGATCGGCGACTTGCGTCGGTCACAGTTATTTATCATTTATATATCGTGAAACGTAGGTAACTAATAAAATCTTTGCTTCCCTTTGCGGCAATGGTCTGGTCCTTATCTCAATATATTAACAGGATACTGCTCTATCATTGTAATACACGTGATAATGATTTTTAAAACCAATAAGAAAAGTGTCGATACCAAAAGTTTTATACATTGCGCCTCCAACGCATCCATTAGCTGCATTGGGGTAGTTACGCCATTGGCCGTAACATACTTACTCACTAACAATGTATTAAGAAAAACTTCAGAGCGCAATGACCAGACACAAATTATTTAAAAACCAGTTTTATTAATAATACTACATTTAAGCTGAAAACATGTAAATTGTGAATTAATTGATTTTAAAATAAGTATAGATATTAAAGACAGTCAATAGTCAGTACTGAAAAATATTTTTAATATTTGTTACAAATTGATATTTGCGGTTTATATTTATTTTAATATAGATTATTTAAATTTGTTTTTAGTCACTTAATGTTAGTAATGGCATTTTCTGAAACGGGTTACTGTATTAAAATAACTCATTAAGTGGTTTAAAAAAAGTTAAATAATCCATTAATAACTGGGTTCAGTATTCTGAGTTGTACTGTGATAGTTGAATCAATGTCCATTGTCAGGTGATAATTAACACGAATTTATTCAAGTAAGATTACAAAGTATTTACAATAGTATAGTACACTAAATATAGTACTAGATTGCGTCGGAATCCAGAAGCAAGAGAGCTCGCCTTATGATCCTCGCCCATACACCTCGCCTATACACGCAGACGTCCCACTCATTCTTCTCGCCGCGCGACACACACACACACACACACACACACACATATAACGACTCACGGACTTCACAATAATCTATAGTACAGTAAAATTTATTTTCAAAGAACCACATATGACTCTTAGTCTAGTAAAACTCGCCTAATGATCGTGGTCGGAGGTTTGAACGTCGTTTTAGGAGACCTTCAAATTAGTCCTATTTTCATAGCACGAGAACTTAGTATAGTTTAGTTTTAAATAGTATTCCGTGGTAGTAGACACGTATTCTATACGCGTGTGATAGTTAAAATGACGCAAAAAAATACTCAAGGGGTTAAAACATCCAAAACCATGTAATAACACATGTCTACCGCTCTAATTAAACCTGAAATATTTCTGTAAATATACGCAACATAAAATTCATACATAATCTAATTTACGCTCCGAACTAGTGAAAAACCAATTATGTAAAGCCAACTTTACAAATAATTATTTTTCATTTCAGTCTGTTATAAAATTAATACGTTGGCAAAAATACCATTTGTGGTAAAACAAATAGAGATGACACATTCATTTAATAATGAAAATAATAATAAACATAAGAATATATTATCTCTCTTTCTCTATAAGAAAAAAGGTTGTTTTGTATAGGACTTGATGAACGCTCCAAATTATATTGATCCTATCTTCACAATTAATGCTTAATAATTAGAGTAACTTTATAGCACTAATATTTTTAAAACCATTTAAGCTAATAAAAGTACTTTTTCACATTAAAACGTTAAAAATTCTAATTTCTTATGGTAACGCAAGTTGACAGCATGGCTGCATGTGGGTATCTTATGTCACGGTATGGCAAAGGTTAATTAAATAATTTTAGAAAGGCATTTAAATAAAGTAAGCAAAAAAAAATGGATATAAATATATCCATAAAAAAAATAACGTACATTTGTAAATACTAAATAGGTTTGAAAATAAAAAAAAGCTTGTTCACATTTTAAATTCAATCAATTAACTTCATCAGGTGCAATTGAATCCGGGATCCCACTCACTCGGAGAAATGTTAAAATTTCCCGGTATGTTCGCGATTTTCTACCGGAGTGCTACCCCTTCCCCCTTCCCCCTTCCCCACCGCCCGGATAAGCAGGTGTGACGGTATACTCATGCCTCGCTTATCGCTAATATGTCAATCCTTCAACTTAAATAAGCACTTAACTCAGTGATGCGATGGTTCCGTTTTTCAGTCAAAGTTAAATTACATTATTTATCTTTTTCATATTATTGTCACAGAGCAACACCAAGATTAGAGGTGCCACTAATAGTACAACTATGTTTAGCTTCAAATGTGCGATCATGTCGCGTAGTACGCTAATACACGCAAAATGGTGGTATTTAATAATCACTTAAAATATGCGGCTGAACTTTCAAACACCTCTTATTCCCCCGTCGCAAAAACACATTTCGTCACCCCGCAGATCCTTAATGACATCTCTATTTAATTTGTTGTATATACACCTTTAATGTGTATATTTATGAGTTTAAAGGAGTCTCCCCTATATTATTGCGGAGTTCCTTAAATAATGGAATACTTCGTGGATGTCTGCTTAATCCAAACTTTCTCGGGGGTATCTTGGAGGTCCACAGATCAACCTCAGATGCGTTGAATTGGATACGAAGCCCGTCTATGCCACTTAAAAGTCTTACTTTCATACAGATAAGAATAAGATTATATAATAATTATTATGTGTTTATTTCAGAGCGATCAGGTTATTTGTGGAAGACTCGATTTACGGTATAAATAATATAATACATACAAGTTACAAAAAATAATATTTTTGTTAAAAAAAAGTAAAGATGAAAAACACATATCTATATACTTACATAAAACAAATATAAGTAATAGATTTCAATGACGGCTATTATTATATATGTAGCAGGTCTTAGTCGATGCCATTTTCTAGTCAGCGAGCCAGCCTTTCAATAGAGAGCAAATTGATGTCTAATAATCAGAAATAATCTATGCACACAGCCTTCGGCAAACATTGTAGATGTACTACAATAACGGTCCAACCCAAACATATTGAATTTGTGGGCGGTTGTACGTCACTTGTTTGTATTTCGACCAGAGCTCGCAGGTATACATGCAGGTAATAAATAAATATAACGGGTCGATAGCATATACATATGTACATAACACTTTTTACATTAAATTTATTACGGTATCTATTATATATTTTTTTCTTACCAACAAATCATTGGATTCCATACAATATTTGCAAATTAAAAGTATGTATACACAGGTTGTAACAGACCTAGTCTACACTATTTTATGGGTGGATACCTGACTAAATTACGAGTCGAAAATGTTCAAGGAATGTGTGAAAATTCTGCAATATTACGGAAAACGAAATTGTTTAACGATCTTATTAAACTTGAAGTCTACATTCTTAGAAATAAATGTTTTCGAAATTGTTCCATTATTAATCTATTTATTCGCTTCAGGCGCTAAATCATCTAACAAAAAATAGTCTAGCCGCTCTAAATTCGATGAATTTTATTTTTTATATTCAATGTATAATCTGGAATCAATAAAATATTTCAATTAATCGAAATAATCGCATAATTATGATTTTTTTTTTAAATCCTTATAAATCTGAAATGGCACATATCCCTTGAATATTTTCGACACGTTTTGTTTTGGCAGGCTTGTTTTCACTCCTATAATAGTTCCATGTAAGGGTGAGTTCTTTCTACTAATGCAAACATGTTCTTAAGTGATATTAATAAATTAGCAATATTTGAATATGTCCAAAAACACACTATTACTGGATTTTTACCTACAAAGGCGCTGTTATTAAATATATATCAGATATCTCATAGTGACGAAGCTCTTTTAGTTTCATCTCTATGAAATATCTGATATATATTTCATAAAAGTGTCTTAGTAGGTGAAAATTCAGTAATTGTGTGTTCTTGGACATATTTAAATATTGCTAAAATAATATACTGGTCAAAATAAGGAAAATATATACAAAATTGAAAAAAAAAAGATTTTTCAGGCGTATTCTAGTATAATGTGCTAAAAACATTTTACATATAAAGAATATTGCTTTAAATAATTTTCAAAATAAAATCAAATTCTCACTGAGTTTGATAAATGCAGTTCCAAGGAAAAATGAATTACCAAACTTGGTCCATAGATGGCGGTGGTGTAGTGGTACTCGAAGCGAGTTCACGTACTAACATATACACAACTTTCAAAAATTTGATAATATGGAGATTGAGGGGTGAGAATTAGTGAACGTTATATATATATATACACACATACGAGTATAATATATATCTACCTATGGTAGCGGGAACCTAGCATTCCACACAGCGCGTTTTGTTTTTAGCTCCATAATAAAAATATTAATAAGCCACATATGTATGTACATTTTATATAGAATCTGTACATAGGAACTTTAATAATATCAAATTATTATCAGATATCTCATAAAGACGAAGCTATGTATCACTTTATATACATATATACATATATATAAAGTGATACATAGTTTCGTCTTTATGAGATATCTGATAATAATTTGATATTATTAAAGTTCCTATGTACAGATTCAATATAAAATGTGGCTTATTAATATTTTTATTATGGAGCTAAAAACAAAACACGCTGTGTGGAATGCTAGGTTCCCGCTACCATAGGTAGATATATATTATACTCGTATGTACATTTGTATATATTTAAATTTTTTTATATTTATTCCATTACTCTTATATAATGTGCATAAATATTATATACAAAATTCAATATTGTTACAAGACGTTCTACCTCTCTATCGTTTTTAGAGAGGGAGATCATTATATTGGCAACATAATTTTTGTCAAAATATAATTAAATAACTATACATCTAGTAAAGGTATACATTGTTAAATTTATTTTTAAACAGAATAACAAAAAACCATTTTATAAAAATATAATATTACATATATAACATACATAGTTGTAAAATACGAAAAAAAAGTAAATACTAGAAATAAATATTGAAATAAAGTATAAAATATATATATAATATCCAAAATAAACAAATAATATATAGGAGAATAAGTATAGAAAGAAGAGTATAAAAAAATATTGAATATTATTGAGATGTGTATCTTTAAATATTCGAAAAAAAAAAAATTTCTGTACATCTTTCTAGTAATTCATTTAATTTGTATTAAAAATACCACAAGACTACGTTCTGAATAAATAAACAGAAAATTAATAATTAAATATTACACTCGTATATCTACAACATTACGTGCGATAGTCTTGTCAGGTTTACAAAAAATATACATTGAAATCGTTTTAAAAACCTGCCAACGATTGGTTTAATTATAGTGAGCTAGGCTGTAAGTAGTGTGCACATTGGATTAAATCTCATCTTTCACTCAAAAGCTTGCTCATGATACGCTTACGTTAAACAAGTCGAGATCCGCCTCGTATTTCAGCTGGTCCGTGATTTTATTCCCACGCTTGAGTCCTCCCTCAACAAGTTTATTTGAAAAATATTATATAAAATGATTGTAATGCCGAGTAATTTTTCAAAACATTTCATCAAATTGAATGAAATTAGCAATATTTAAATATGTCCAAAAATATACAATTACTGGATTTTCACCTACAAAGGTACTGTTATTAAACAAATAATAGATATCTCATAGAGATGAAGCTATTTTTATTATAATGGAAAAATATGGAAGTATGGGTAATTACAGAACTTACGATCTATCTTCGGTTGCCTTAAGTGATCACTTTACGGAATGTAACGTTCACCGTTCCATCCAATCAACCTCCATATCTATAAAATTTTTGAATGTTGTATATACGTTAATATGTGTACACTATTGCCATCTATGGACTAAATTTGATATTTATTTCCCTGAAATAGTATACATGTCACAATGAAAAACGAATAGTTTTTGAAATTATTTAAAGCAATATTCTTTATTTGTAAAATTTTTTTAACACATTAAACTAGAATATCAATAGAATCAATATTTTTATATATTTTCTAGTTTTTATCAGTATATTATTAGCAATATTTGAATATATCCAAGAACGCACAATTACTAGATTTTCACCTACAAAGGCATTGTTATTAAACAAATAATAGATATCTCATAGAGACAAAGATATTTTTCTATTAATAAAACTTCAAAAATTAAAAATAAATAAATAAACAAAATACTTTATTTAAACCACTATTTATTAATAATTCTACATGTTTCAATACTTATGGTATCTTCTTCAGAAAACAATGTATACTGAAATTTTTAATTAAAAAATATAAATTTCAAATGTGACTATTTGCAAAAAGGGTTCGGTTATTTATGATATTTAGCTTGTTATTAACACTTTTTCTTATTTATAAAATTTCAATTTTGTCTAACTGTAAACCTCTAGTGTTTGTATGTATAATTTCTAAACCTTTGTTAATATCAGAAGAATGCTTGTATTTTTAATTTCAGGATACATTGTTTCCTGAAGAAGATACCTTAGGTATCGAAACATGTAGAACAATCAATAAATTGTGGTTAAAAAAAAGATTTTATCTAATTATTTATATGAAATGAGGCCACAAAATAATTTTGTTAATATTGAAGAAGTAAAAATTAATTGATATTAAATTGGTATTATACTACGAAACTATGATGTATCTAAAACCGGTTGAATGAATATATATATAATATTTTTTATTTATTATCTTAGTTTTATTAACCACTAATTGAGTTTAAAAAACATCTACCGGTTTCGGAAAATACCTTTTCCTTAACTTGAATAGACCCAAATAGCACCTAGTCGAGGAAACTTCGAATGCTCTTCGATTATTTTCAAATTAAATATTATGCCACCGATATGTTAAGATTAAAGACTTTCACAATTGCGTACTTCTTGACATACAAATGTAAAACATGAATGCCATAATGATGGGTCAAAGAGCCACGGAGAACGATCCGTGTTGGGGATTTCGCTATGACGTAGGACACCGATTGGAAAGCTAAAATGGTAGTGGGTGGTGGAGCATCTAATTCCCTCAGATGAGCTGAAATGCTGACTTAGTGAGTGGTTCATACCGGAAATATGGGAAGACCAAAGGCTCGCTGGACTTGACTATGACGTAGAGAAGTACTCACGTTACCAACAATAAAGGGTAAACCGTTATGTGACTGTGATTGTGTTGACTGATATTTAACTGTTGAAGATTTAATTTATAGTGTACCAGTCATTGCTTGAAGAATTACGAATAATCAGTTACCAATCATTGTTTCAATCGAATACAATCACAGTCACAATAGCAGTTTAATTAACATTAACACAGTTTAAATAACAGTTTAAAAATCCGTTTAAATAACCGTTTAAACCACGACATTGATATGTATAAATGTATTGTTTCATTACCAATATTCAAAATTAAATGATTTTTCCTTGTAAGTGTGTTTACAACATTTTATTTCAGTTTATCTTTTTTTTTCTCATACATTTAACTTTAAATTACTCTTATATAATAATAATACAAATTAAATGTATTAATTAGAAAGATATACATATAAAATAAATTTATCGAAAAAATATTGCTGTTGTTACCGGGATTCGAACCTGGATCTCTTCCTATCTAGGGAAATGCATTAACCGATTATGCTACATCAACACAGTAAGTTGACGACAAATTTTCGAACCTATATGTAACGCTTTCAAATAGATACATTAGTAATTCCATTATTTGAAAGTCATATTCTTTGTATTTACGGTATTTTTATACAAAATACAAAAATTAGTTTATGATTCCATATCCCAACAGTCGCACATACAAATGGTCTAAAAAATCACTCGTTTTTAAGCCACTAACGAATGCTCGACACGTATTTGACGCGTTTACGCGTCACGTACTTTGGTTAATCTTTTACCAATACATATATTTTTAACAGAAGTATTAAATAATTAAAAATATTGTTAATAGGAACACATTATTATGAAGTTAAAATTATTCAGATCACAGGTCTGTGATATTTTAAACACTAATTAAATGTATTAATTAAATAGATGCACATATAAAATCAATTTGATAAAAAAATATTGTTGTTGCGTTACCGGAATTTGAACCTGGGTCTCTTCAATCCGGAGAAGGTGCATTATCCAACTATGCTACAGCGACAGCACTTTTGACGACGAATTTTTGAACCCATATGCTCCACATTTTCAAATTAATACATCTATCGTTCCTGTATTTGAAATCCATCTATTAAATGTGTCTATAAACATAGATGTAAAGATTGTACGACTTTTTATATTGGTAAAACAGGTCAAAATGTACATAAGAGACAAATAGCATTAGAGATGTTATGAATAATAATAATGGTTTTTCAGAATTTTCCAATCATTTGTTAAAAATGATCATACTTTTGATATAAATTTGGGATTACGCATTTTACATATAAACAATGTCGGTCTTAAATTGAATAATTTAGAATCATTAGAAATAAATAAAGCATGTAAAACTTAACTAAAATATTATAAACAACCAACTAAATTCTAAAAATTTTTCCAAAAAATTATTCTAATAATTTTATATTATCAAGTAATCAATCAGTTAAGTACTAAATTTATTTTTAAAAATTTTTTGTTTTTTTTTAAATTGTTTATTTTAAATACACAATATAACATATGTTTTTGATTAGCTAATGGCATTTTTCGAAATCGGTAGATATATTTAATTCATTAAGTAGGAATTAAAACAAAAAATTGATTTTGACTATAAAGTTGATTTTGTAAATATTAAAAATATATATTATTAAGGAGAACACATTCTTATTGTGAAATTGTAATTATTCAGAACATAGGTCTGTGATGTTTTAAATACTAATTTAATGTATTAATTATAAATATATACTTTTAAAACCAATTTTGTCGAAAAATATCCCGGTAGCGCAAAAACAATACTAATTATAAATATTATATGTATATATTTAAAATTAATAATAGACAAAAACAATATTTTTCGACAAAATTGGTTTTATATGTATATATTTATAATTAATACATTAAATTAGTATTTAAAAAAAAAAAAATATATATATAATATTAATAATACATATATATAAATATATATATAATATGTATTATTAATTCACCTGCGAAGCGTTGTTCGATTTTGTCACGCGATTATCGCCAATCAATTACGCGGCATCTTGTCTATTAACTGACACTAGAAGTTTCCGCATCACACGTCGTTATCTCGACACAAGTTTTTCCAACGCCGACACCTATTAAACTTCTGCGGCACTATTCCTGAACTCGGAGAACGTGATTCAGGAACAAGTCGAGGAATGAAGTTGGAGCGAAGGAAGTCGTTTCGAAGTTAACGATTGTGTCCGTACGGGTTACTTTCCAGCGCCTGTTTTTACGATCGGCTGCAACTCAAGTTATTATGAAGCTTTTAAAGCTGGACGACAGTTTCGGTTGACAGTTTGTGAACACCGCTGGCGAGAGGTGACATAATGGGTCGCAATCATCGTCAATTTACAAAGCGCCACTTCAAAGAGACGAGGTATCTCACGAGATTAATATAATACAAAACTTAACATTATTAAGTATAAATAAAATATTCTAAACATTCAAAGAGTTGTAGTATTAGAGACAGTTCTTTTAGTAAACATTGGACATGTAAATAATTTTATATTTATATTTTTTTCTTATTAGGAGAACACATTCTTATTCAATAACATCACAATAAGAATGTGTTCTCCTAATAATAAAGTTGTATCAATATGTCCAAAATTTAATAAAATTGATAATTCCGGCGTCTGCTATCAGATTACTCAAAGTTATTTGAGATTCCGTAAAAATAAGGTAGGTGGCTCTTTCAAATAATGGAACAATTAAATGTATTAATATCAATAACGTAACATATACGTTCGAAAATTTTTCGCTAAAAATATCATCGCTATAGCATAGTTAGATAATGCACCTTCCCCGATTTAGAAAGAGATCGCGGTTCGAATCCCAGTGGAACAACAACAATATTTTTCGATAAAATTTATTTTATATGTATATCTTTCTAATTAATATATTTAATTCATATTAAAAATAATGGAATGATTAAATGTATTAATATCAAAAAGGAAACATATAGGTTCGAAAATTTGTCGCTAAAAATATTGTCGCTATAGCATAGTTGGATAATGCACCTTCCCCGATTTGGAAAGAGATCCAGGATCGAATCCCAGTGGCACAATATTTTTCGATAAAATTGATTTTATACGTATATCTTTCTAATTATTCTTTATTTTTCGTTTACAGACATTCATAGGTCATTATGGACCTTAATAGATAATCCTAAGTTCAATGTAGCATTTAAGACAATTTTGGATATGGCTTGATTAAGAATATATATATCACGGTACGACTGTATTTTTTCCCAGTTTTCTCTATTAATATTAATTCTCTACATTCCTTTATGTGTTAGTTGCGAGTGACCGTGCCGCCATCCATGGGTTGATTTTTGATGATGATTTTGTGTAATACAATATACATTAATGTAAAAAACACATCTTGTTTACACAAATAATGTGTGTAGAATGCCCCACATCCCGCAACGAATGTTCCAAGCCCCTCTCCTATATGTACACTTTATTTCATGTTTATTTATTTATAGGTCTGTGGATATTATGTATTAGTGTACATACGTATAATGTAAAATGAACAACATTTTTATTTTATTTTTCACATACAAAAAAAAAATTAATGATTACATGTTTGCAGATCAGAGAATGCATATTATGGATGATACATGGGAATGGGGAATATGATAAATTATTCCATTTAGTTAACTTTTTTAATGGTTGTAATTTTATTTATTTTTGAGTTATTCATAAACAGCTTTATATTTTTTTAAATACCCATTTAATGTTACATTATTTAATAAATTATTTTTAAAAATTACGTTTTTGTTGTTGAGAATAAATATTAAATTTAAATAAAATTGACCTTTTTGCTTGTATTCAAAATGTAATCCAAAAATATGGTATCGGCATTGACTCAAGCGACAGATTCTATAATGGCGGATATTTACTAGTACCGATTATTGAAAGTCCCGAGGGTCCGGGCGTCGGAGGAGCAGAATAATTTAATAGTTGTACAAATACAATTTTGTACAGGTATGTGCCGTGATTAAAAAGATGTAGGGAAAAAAATATTTTGGTATTAAAAGAAAATAAAGGGAGATTCTTAAAAATACACAATATTAAATATGAGTTGAGTATAATGTTAGAAAAAAGTTTTAAGAAGTCATTTATTATGGATAAGTGATTTCACTTAGCGATTTACTGCCGGCCTGAAAAAACGTGTTCCACGATATTTCAGTGTGAAAATGGAAAGGACCAAGAGACGCGTGGTAACCAAGAAACTATGTATTATACATTTATATATATATATATATATATATATATACATAGTACAAGAAACAATATATATAAATGTATATATACATAGTACAAGAAACTATATATATATATATATATAGGGGTTGGGTCGATGATTAAATGAAAGAGTGATGATTGGTGTATTAATGCTTATTGTGACAGTATGATAGAACAAGGAAGACAGGTAGAATGAAATAAATTAAGAGATGCAGAAGGTGCGAGTGTATTATGAAATGAAGCGAGTCGGCGGTCTCGCTTGGAGCGCGTGGGCCGGAAAAACCGCCGTTGCGGAGCGATGAAACAGGAGAGAGATCATCGGTGAGGAATCGGGCCAGATCTGTAGCAGTAGCCGACAGCGTTATGTCGTTAGCATTGATACCGGCTGAGATGGCGGAGAATTTAAAATCTGATCACTACAGCACTGCCTCTCCAGCGACCTAGTTGCAGGTCGAAGGTCTCGATACGTCTGTGTGGTCATGATGTGTCTTGCTGCTACACCATTGGCGGTGGAACGATTTGTACTGGCGTGGGACTCCACCAGTTTTGATGAGATGACGGCTGCTTTGCTTGAAGTTGATGGCCAGGGCCAGGCGGACAAGCGATATGGCTTAGAACCCCCCGGATGCCCAACCAGTCAACGTCCGGTGAATCGTGGACGCTATGGCAAGTTGGTGTTTGTGTTATTGCTGACGAATGGCCAACCTGTCGCCGTCCGGTGAGTCGCGGACATAATAGAAAGTTGGTGTTTGCGTCCTTTGTACTTATTCTATCCATCAAATAATATCAATAATGATAATAATAATAAATAAATATACTAATGTTTTTGTTATTCTAAAACATACCAATTTCTGTCAATTTTTCCAAAAGAGTGGGCCGAGAGAATATAACGTCTTTTTTCTGCCCTGGCAAACCAATCTTATCTCGTCCAATTTCATACATCTATTTATGCACGCACTTCAGTTGTTGAAGCTTCTATCATGTACTTGATATATCCAGTACTTGATATATCTGGTCATACCAGGTCTTTCGCGAGCGCCCACTATTTCTGAAGCCTTTAACATACGCCTTATATATCTTGTTTTCCATTCTTTCATCGCCCAAAATACGGCAGTCGTAGCAAAAATTAAAATTTCAAAATACCATCTACAAAAACTGCATTTGTGCCGGAGAACCATAAAATATTTGTCCACAAAAACAAATGGAGCAATTTATAATTAAAATTAGTTCAAAAATGGATTGAAGAACTAACGACATGCACTATATCAAAGAACAGTTAAATAAATCATGAGTTAGGAGTTTGGTTTAAACATTAATCGATTTAAAACAAAAATACTGGTTGTGGATCGGGCTAAAGCATCATAATAAACTTACGAGAATATAGAATCAATCAGTGAAATCAAGCAAGCAAAAAAAAAATTGATTTACACTATCGTCTTTCCAATCTTTATGTGAGCAACGGAGACTTGGACCCGCAATAGCGATAAGTGTAAAATATACGCCTTTGAAATTTATTGCTAGAGAAGAATGTTTAACCTTTTGACTGTCATGAGCGCGTTAACACGCCAAACTTTGCATTTTACGCTAGAAATTAACCATGATAACACGCCCTTTTTGACCTTGCAGGGATTAAAGTTATATTTTAAAATAATTTTGCCATCTATGGACAACAGTTCTCAGCTTTTGATAGATACGTAAAGAACCTTAAAGTCTACCTTTACCTTTCTTATTATTTTCCATTTCAATTACGGTCGACAGTTAAAAGGCAATTACCTACATGCGTTGCATCTGGCTGCAAAGACCCTGGAACTGGAGACAGCTGTGAAGGCGATCCAGGACCAGGACTTGTGGAGGTATATTTCGAGTCGAGTTTTATTGTATATGATTGGGATGTATTTCATATCAATACTGATATCAAATAGAAGAATAAATAAAAGAAGATATCAATTTTTTTAACAACAATTTTTTAACAAACAAAAATTAACACTCAATGAACATAACTTTAAATTAGTTCAAACAACTGTTAAACAATGGCTTACCTCGACACAGGATTATCATAATGAGGGGGACATTATCAAAATTGCTGTTTAAATGTTCTATATAATATATATATATATATATATATATATATATATATATATATATATATATATATATATATATATATATATATATATATATATATATATATATATATCTATATATATATATATATATATATATATATATATATATATATATATATATATATATATATATATATATATATATATATATATATATATATATATATCAGTGAACTGTTCATACAGCCAAATAAATAAATACATTCGACAATGCCACAAACAATTCACGGATCGTGTCTCCACATGGAGCGTGCTGCTACAATAATTAGCACGTCCCCTCATTAGAGAACTAATTCCACTATTATATCCGCAACGCACATTTCATTTAACCGGTCGCTTAAAATACAACGTCCTGCGCGAAATAGACGATACAAGGAAGGTTAACATTTTAATTGCTCTGCGATAATAGCCCTTGCAGTGTCATTAAACACGGCGCCATCCGACGGCCCCAAATTCGCACTGTGAATTCGAAATAAGCAATTATGAAATTCCGTTTATGCGGGATTTTTCGAATCACGGAACGGGGTGTTGCCGGGCTCTCCCTCTCTCCAACGGAAAATGGCAACTACGGAAAATTTCCCTTCTACATTCCGCCCGTAATTAAATGGAAATAAGGAGCACTTTTCTGAATGCCAATCCGCGGCATTAATTATTTTCCCGAGCAAAATTGAGCTACTATGGCGCCGCGGCGGCCGTTGCGCGCACTATAATATGATTTGAAAAACTTTAATGCATTTAATGTGTGTGCTTCCAGATAATTGTTACCTTTGCAACGGTCGAACTAAAATTTGTCCGTGGATACCGTGATAACACGCTTTAAAACCAATATTGCCAACTCGTTGGACCGTTTACTCCGCATGCAAATTACCGAATCGATTTCTGACAAATAGGTATTTTAGTTTCGTTGCGTTTTTATAATGTTTTATTTAAATGTATTATAAATCTTTATTTATTCGATAGGGTTCTATAAATTTTGTACAATGGACACTTGTTCGCCAGTATTTGTACGACAAAACATTTATTGTAGTGAAGTTTATACGCACAGCACTTTACACGCCCAATATTTATACGCATGCTTATTTGTGTGATTTATTTAATAAACCCCTTCTCTCGTAAGATTGGGTAATTTATTTATCGTAATTTTCATAAAAAAATCACTTCATGAATATGTAAAGACATGTTTATAAGAATGTTATGTTGCGTACAACATTATCTTTAAAATAAAGCATTTTAAAATCATATATATTTTTGTATACGTAAAACAGAAAGCTAGTAAATTGGTAAGTGATTAATATTTTAATCGTTTAATAAATATAATATTAACTCATTTCCATGTACTGGTAAAGAACTTTGCTCTTAATTATTTTTCCTTTAGAAATACACATTAATTTAGTGACGAACACGGATCACATCAAAACCCACTACCGCATTCAGCAGCACTTAATTAAAACATTTTTCTCTTTCCATCGGCTACAAACAGCGGGAAGAAAAATGAGACGGAATACAGAAAACCGGCAGAAATGTGTATTATGCTAAATGTTCGCTTAATGAACACTTCAGGTATTTCATACGGGACGGGACAAACATTAAATATTCCTTTTGCCGGCGGAGGTAAACTTTTTGCATCGGATGATGGTTGGATTTACCATCTATGATACTCTAAATTTAACTGAAATATTCTACCGACAAATTGAAATCGGCTTAATTTGTTTTTAATGCTGTCAATTACGGACTTGCCGTGATGCTTCGTGAAATGAATGTTTTATGAGAAGTGGGACTTTGATGAATATGCGAAATCAAATGACCAAAAATTAATTAATTTTGAAGTAATTTCAGGGATAATTAAATTACACCTGTAATTGCCATCAAAGGTATTCGGGCACAGTGGCGCGGGTGGAATCAAATGTAAATTATTTATGTTCAGCTAAAAATGAAGAATTCTCTTTGAGGATAACGTATCTGCATTCAAAATATTTTGTGATACTTCTAGACTCACGGAAAAAGGTCACATCTGCTCAATGAATAAATAAATAACTGTACCGATTCTTAATAAAGTGCATACATAAGCACTCCTATATATGCTCTGATACAAACAAGATTAAGTCTTTTCTTTTACTAAAACTTATCTTTTACGTATCTGGTCAGTTTCACTTCAAATCTATTCAGTTTCTCCTCATTTCTTATGCTTTCTGAAATTTCATTAAAAACCTTCATCGTAATATACATCATCGATTTCTGAGTTTGGCCTTCTTCCTGAATGGCAGTCTCAGTCTATTCCTTCCTCTTGTACGATGCTCGTGCTCATGTTGATCTGCATCAATTTTTCGTATAAATTCCGCCGATATTTTCTTATTGAGGATTTTATAAATAAATACCATTATATTAAAATATATTTTCCGCTTAAAGGTCATCATATTCAGATTTCTCAGCATTGCACTGATCCGAGTATATATATATTTTTCTGAATATATCCTTAAAGCTTTATTTTGTAACCCCATTTTGATGTGAGGAATAATAACAGAGTTGTATACTATTATACAAGACCCGGTACTAATGAATTTTCTGATCCTTCCCAGAAGTGAGATTTTTTAGTAATCATTTTAATCACGTGTCTTGTATTTCTTGTGTATTTTTTTTTTGGCGAAACATATGTAGTACACCATTGTCTTTGAAATAGCCCTGTTATGGATTCCGAACGAGATGATTTTTTTTAAGTAGTCAGTTAGATGGATTCGAGATCTGATTTGATCAGTTTTAAATATTTTTTTAAAAATAGGAAAACCGATTTTGTAGAGGTAGTAACAATTTAAATACAATTCAATTTTTCAGGGTATTTCCTCATAAGCCGCATTTCCTCTATTTCCGTACAAATAAAAACGCATTGCACTTGTATTTGAAAAGAGAATGACAGAGAAGTAAAAATGAAATAAAAATTGACAAGACTATTTTCAAGGATAATAAACAATTTTATTTGACTCTAGTAGAAAACCCGCCATTGTCCGAGTGTACACAATGATTTACCGAAAATGATTTTTTTGGGGCGTTATGTTCCAATGAATCTTAATATTAGGCGAGCAAAATGCTACACGCTAGGAACTATGCTTATATTTCAAATCAATAGATAACTCTCGTACATTGTTTTGATATAATATCTTATAGTTTAGCCACCGTATTGAAATTGATGTGCTGCTACATGATTTTATTTCTGATAAATTTTTTTACTGCTCAGTCTCCTGATAATAACAAATAAGCATCAGGTAATTGCGTATAAAAGGATTCACCTTTTTTGAGTTTGAATCTAGTATACATAAGATATACCTACAATGGAAAATAAATATATATATATATGAGACTGTTTTTGCGATAGGTACATATATAAAAAGAGATCATATATTTCGTATTTTACCTACTTAATATATTGTTTTCTCTGTCACAAATATATATATACAGCGACAGAGAAAACAAACTTTGAAAACCAAATAAAGTAGTTGATCTGCGGTATATTTTAAAAATTTTCCTTTACATTTTTCAATGTCTTTTATTTTATTAGATATATACCTATCGAGGAACGGTGTGTTCTATAAAAATTGTAACATGGTTAATAAATTAAATTGAATATTATTATTTGTAATATATTTTTTTGAGTTTAAGTGTAAACTAATTGTAATTATTAAGGAGAACATATTCTTATTGTGAAGATGTAATTATTCAAAACAGACGGTCAATAATGTTTTTAATACAAATTAGAAAAATATACAAATAAAATCAATTTTATCGAAAAATATTGTTGTTGCTACCGGGATTCGAACCTGGATCTCCTCCAATCCGGGGAATGCGTATTAACCGATTATGCTAATAAAGAAGATGGCTTTCAAATAATGGAACGATAGATGTATTCATTTGAAAAGTGTAACATATAGATTCGAAAATTCATCGACAATGTACTGTGTATAGCTTAATCAGTTAATGCCCGTTTCCCAGATTGGAAGAGATCCAGGTTCAAATCCCGGTAGCATCAACAATATTTTTCTATTAAATTGATTTTATATGTATATATTTCTAATTAAATCATTCAATTTGTATTAATTGTAGTTAGTTTATGAATGTGCAGAATTTATATGGAGGTACTAAATATTAAGTCATAACTTTTAACATCTACGTTTATAATCATGAAAATGGAATATTTCATGTATTATTATACATATTAAAATGCTTGATATTTACGGTATTCATATTACTTGAAATACTTCGTAAGGCTTATCCATAGTCCAATGTTAACAAGTCATTTTTTTGTTCCACTAGTTAATGTATACACTTTTTGCAATACCATAAATATCGTGCATGAACGTGCAGTGTTCAGGATAATAAGAGTTTACCTATTATTTTACATATAAGTTAAAGGATGAATAAACCACACACACTGTTGTATTTTGTATTTTTATCTACCCTTAACGAATACAATAAAGTTTTTAGCCAAAATGTTTTAAACGGTCTTCAAGATCATCGTCACGCGAAATTTGAAACGAAAAAGCTTTAGTATTAGAAGAATTTACATTTAAAAGGTAGATGACAATTGTCCCATTTAATTTGGAATGATGGATGGTAGACACAGACTACCAAATATATATATATATGACCTAACGAAAATTTCTTGTCCCAATATTTTCAATTTGGTATCACCCACGTTATCACTTTTGTACCACTTACGCAACCATGACTCGATTATAACGAAAATTTAAACGCTGATAATATAATATCCATTAATGTAAAAAATATACTTTGTTCACACAAAGATTTAATATTCGACGAGTAAATACTTTTACTGTTGCATAAATGTGTCATAAACTATCGGATTTATGTTTCCACCTAAAATGTGTGTAGAATACC
Organism: Eubasilissa regina; assembly: GCA_022840565.1. Taxonomy (NCBI): domain Eukaryota; kingdom Metazoa; phylum Arthropoda; class Insecta; order Trichoptera; family Phryganeidae; genus Eubasilissa; species Eubasilissa regina. The sequence goes on along the minus strand of JAINEB010000020.1, from coordinate 10,409,665 downwards.
CCTCGTTCCGTAACTGATGTTCCTAACTCTTTTCATATATGTATACTTTATTTCAATATATTAATATAATACATTTTCCACAATGTGACATTTCCCTTTTGTCTTCTTCATAATAGAAGTTTCATTTTTAACACGGATTGTGGCCAGGGATCTAATTCTTCTACATTATACTTGGCTACTTTAACACAGACTTTAGTCTAGCAAAGTAGCCAGGACAACGCTGTATATATCAGAGGTGAAGTCTACTCCATCCCACACATTAAACTATGTATTATGTATGTTATGTATCCACCTCTGTAACTACAAAAATATGGATGCCAAAATATATATAAATAAATACTAGGCAGGAAATACTAAAATCTAAGCATCTGACGAGGCGACATACCTTGGTATGTCGCCTCGTCAGATACATAAAAATCATTTAAGTACATTAGGAAAGATTTAGAATATATGCTCTTGTGCCATCATGTCTCCTCCACCAGGCTCTTGACTGGGATGCTTTTTTGACTTCTTTCTTTACTTCGGTCCTCATGATTGAAGATCGCAATCTTCATGAACCATCGCCCTTTTGACTTTACTATCCTAATTTTCTTGACATCTCGCAGATCTGTGAGTTGCCACTAGAGAAGTGCCAGTTAATCTTCTTCTTCCACCATAATAAGATTTTCCAAGCTAAATTATATTTAATTAAATTATTAGCAAGTGACATCGAGTTTCGTTGTCCCTGCATGGTTTGTGCATCATGTGTCTCCAATACCACATCTCAACAGTATCAATCATCTACCTTTGTCTCCCTCATTCTTTCAATATATCTCTAATTGCTTAGCCACCGTATCAAATTTAATGTGTCGCGTGTACTATTTTCTATGACGATAGTAATTAAAAGTTCAAACGTTAAACAATTTAGTATACATTCTTAACCTTTCAAGTATACCTAAAAACTACAAGATGAAGTTACATTTAGTGTTAATTGTGTAAATAGAATATTGTTACATTTTTAGTCGAAGTGTATTGTGTGGTGCACTCTTCCTTAGTTTGCAAAATAAAATATTTCTACTGCTGTTAGTCACGTTTTGAAGAAACATAAGGCATTTTAGAATACGGATAAATTTCGTTCATGTTAATATCGGCAAACACAAAAATAAATTTATGTTATAAAATGGTTAAAATATTTACATATTATTCACACAAATTTGAAGCCTATATATAATTATAAATATTTTCAATCTAGTTTGAATACTGAATAGTGGTTTTGCTGCAGTCATTACAGAGAAATACGATTCGTTTACTGTATGCTATTTCACGTTTCAATAGCACATAATGCTTGGCTCCAGTTTTAAAACGATAAATTTGACTATTTTAATATATTTTATGGAATGTTTCATTTCCATTACAGAAGTATTGATAAAAGTACTTAAGGACGTTCCCAAAAAAATTAATTTTCTTACAATCCATTTGAAATTTTGAATACATATACTTATTAGTGTCTTTTATACGTATAAATATTTTTCAATAGTCTTTGCGGTAGTAAATTTGTAAATATTGACTATTAAAATGAGCATATTTAACATACGAACCATACCCCGATCGATGTTGTAGCGCACGTGTAATTGAATAGCAATAATAATTTTCTTACGATTGTTTTGGAAAACTGAGAATCATTAATTGAAAATTTAACAAATATCTTTCTGTAAAAATAACTAACACAAGCGGTATTCGTTTTGTTATAAAAAATGTTAAAAGTGAGCTGCTTTTCAATGGTTTTGACGTTTCCTTTTGTAATTTGAATAGCGAGAGATTTTTGAACTTCTGCGCATGTGAGTGGAAGCGAAAAAGTACACTGTTTTATATTCTATTCCTATATTCTTGGAGGCTTAATATATCGACCACCTCTGACAAAATTGCAAGTGAATTATGTACGGTATTATAAAAAACAAAATAAGTCAAAGTTCACAACATTAACAGCAACGTAAAATCAACAGAGATCAACACTTTACATCATTCTCATCTATACTGCGCTTACGTATATTAACAATGTTACAATTTTCTATGGTGGACGGTTTGTGCGATCACATGATCCATTTATCATAATCCTGGCTCTACAACCTGATATGAGACTCAAAACTGCACCTGCACCAGTCCATTGCTGCACCTGCACATTACTTGGTTGATCCCCGCCAATTTCTGATGCCAAAAATGTCTATCCACCTAATTTTGGATCTACGTATTATTCGTTTTCCTTCAGGTATATTTTGAGCAACTATTTCGGGAGTTGCGCATCTACATATTTTCTACATGGCCTAGCCATCGAAGCCTCCCTAATATAATATGCATTTTGTGACATTCGGCTCATCGTACAGGCCCTGAAGTATCAGGTTATAAGGCCAACGCCACACTATTTTTTGACCGCTCCGAAAATTGTTTTAAGGATTCTTCTTTTATTTACATATAGTGTTATCTCATATTTATTTGTTCAGTCGAGTTTTATAACGCATATTTAAGTGCCGAGTTTTTCAGAATTTCATACATTTGTTTTTTTGCACATCATGTTCGACTTCATACATTTTTGTATACCGAAGTAGCAGCGATTTCACTCATTATACGAGTCTCTTAGGTCTGTTAGTTGGGATTCTTGATATATACATTTTGTTTCTAATAAGTAAAAATATATAGGGATGATTTACATATTTTTTAAATATGTTAGAGGTTTCCTAATACATAATATTGAAATGGAAGATGGTGCATTAAAGTACATTGTTTTTATCGGTAGCAACGGGAACATAATTAATTACAATCAATCATTATTAACAGGTAACACCTAGTTTGCAATATAATTTAATTGCTGTGTTAGCAAGTCATCAACACGGTACTGCTGATAATATCGTTCACTAATATTTGATGGCGACACGGTATTGACAGATTATTCCATAATACTTTGTTACTACTCGTATTTATTTTATTAATGGTAGTTGAAAAAACATGAAAGTAGTATATACTAGGTATATTTTATAACTTTTAAAACTTAGGTAAGCGCTTGTATTATTGAAAATATGACTAAATTAGTATCTCCTTGAAGATAAGAAACGATTCTAACACTTGTTATTAAGACTTCTTATGACATGCAGAATAATTTTCGTTTTCGTATTCTTTCTCAAGGTGTTTTGTTTAATTTTCTAGATATTTGAATTGACTGATAATGATTTGCAGAAACATACATGAAGGTTGTGTATTACGATTTCAGGATTATACTCCGTCAATAAAAACTCAAGTTGTTTCACTTTTGGGTTATTATTTTAAGAGAACTGGTTAAAAAATATTTACCGGCGTCTTATATAGGCAAACTTTTTGTCTACGTTCTATTTACTAGCATATAATGAACGTGACATAACTAGATTTTTATATTATATATGAGGACATGTATTTTTAGTTGAAATTAGTCGCATATGTGGCTGGTTTGTGTCCTTTTTTGCCATAAATGCGACACGCAGGAAATGTCGTACATGAGTATTTTGTATTTCTTTGTTTGTAGGCAGATGCACGTATAAGAATTCCCAGTTATTCACATTCGTAACACTATCTATATCTTTAAAAAAAATTAAATTATTCTAGTTAAAAAAATCTAATACAATGGTGGTGTTTAATAATTAGTATTAATAAGGTTTTCTCTTACTTTAATACTAGAAATATTATATAAAAACAACGGATTTATCTACCCCTAGTATTTACCAGTTAGTCATCACCTGTCTATAGTTAAAATGCCGATATGCCCTGCAATGTGTTGACTGGCAAGTCTAACCGCACAACTACGGAATTGATTATTTCGCTATTTAACTTGTTACAGACGACATCATAATTTAGCAAATATACTAGCGTGTTTTATGAGACATTCTAAAACCAACAGCGACGTTCGTGTGGAATTGATGGAGCACACTAGCGTAAAATAGTTACGAACTAACTTAAACAAAGAAACTATATCAATAAAGTTAAGACAGCGCACGCTCGATGAAAATTATGTGCTTCGCTACCTCAAGATAAACCGTCAAATATCTATCTACGGGATAAATTTACTTGATACTTATTTCATTTATGATTATTAGAATATTTAAATTTTAATTCAGAATATGTTTATTCAGCAGGTATCCCAGTAAAATTTGTGGCAAAAGCTGCGTTACAAACAGCGCGTAAGAAAATTTAGTAACATTTAAATACCATTTTCCTTGTGTTTTATTTTCACCTTTAACGGTACTGGGATCGATACCTATCGCCTCTAGAATCAAAAAGATTTTGGTATGCGCCGAGTTTTTATCCCGCTAACCTTGAAATACTAAACTTATCATTTTGCTTTTGCCCTAATAGACTTCAGTGTCAAATTATCTTATAAATATATTTGATGATTTTTGTGTTAGAATTTATTACATGATTAATATTTTTTATGTAAATATACTTCATTATAAATACATTTGTGGAAGTCTATCGTCTTTATAGGCATCATTAATGCTGATGACCTCCGAGCGCACTTCGTATTTACTAGTGTGTAAAACCAGGGCTCCTAAGACGCAAAAATATGCTCGATACTGACGTCGGGTGCGAATAATACGCGCCAATAACCAAGAAAGACCCACTCGTGGGATTCACTCTGCTCGCCATCGTTTTCCCGATCACAAGCTTCACAAACAGCCTCCGCTAATGACTTGCGCGAATTTGAAATGTATTTTCAAATTTCATTCGCATTTCTGTAAAATTGTGATCAAGTAGTATTTCGTTTTTTAACCTGCTCTGACCACGTACACATATACAATACATCTCCACGATTGATCACATATCGAACGCGTGAGCGATAGTGAGTTAGTGGGTGAATTATCGCGGCGCCCAGCACACTCATTCAACAGCAGATCCTTCTAATCCACAATCATCAACTCACCCACACAATCATAAATTACGTAATTCCTCATAAATTTAATTAATTAAAACAACAATAATATTGTTAGTATTACACGAGGAATTATGGGATAAGGTTCTCAGCTAGGAAGTTTATGAATATTTCATTATTTATTTTTTTTAATCAAAAAATAAATTGTATGCAGAGGTGGAATAATTAAAGCAAGTAATTTTTTTTTTAATAAATTATCAATTTTTTGCTGATTACGTTGTACCAAGGGTAAGGTAATTCATGACAAAGCACTTAACAGTACATAGTCGTGAATCATGTAATGTTATGTCTAATTACTAATTATTAAGTAGGTATTAGATTATTCAGCCACGTCAGTCCCTCATGACTGAGGATCACTATCTTCATGAACTCCAACCCTCTTGACAATACTCCTCCATTTGTTTTGACATTTTCGATATTCCGACTTTTTGATATTGCCGCAGATCTGAAAACTATCACCTTTTGCTGATTCGTCGTATGGTGGATCGGTCTAATAGATCTTTCTCCTCCTCTTTGGTGTGACGCACCACAATTTGCTTCGTCGGCTGTCTCGTCTTCTTGCAAAATGTCCAAAACATGAAAAATATACATACCTCCGTCAAATAGTTGTCTCGCTGAATGGAGATATTTTTTGTACCCGCGGTATGTGCGGCATGTGCCTCCAACACTACATCTCAAGGGCGTCAATCCGCTTTCGTTCACTTGAATTTAGAATTTTGCGGATGTCTTCTATTTCTGGTGCTATTAACTCTTGTGTCTTATATATTTCTTACTATTCTCTTCTTATTCATTCGTTTCACATGACCAAACCCCTTAAGTGACACTTTTTTAATCTTTTGTTTACTAGTCTAAAATTGGCTTTACTCCTAACTTGCTCATTCATAAATAGATTTGCCACTTGAAAATTAGTGAATTCTTCAAGGCTCCAAGATTATAAGAAAATGTATTTTGTATGTGCAAGAACTTTCTACATTAAGGCAATTTTTTGGCACGCGGAAAATAAATTTAATGGGTGACCATTGTGAGGTCTGTCTTATAATGCTTGTAGTTTCTTAATTGTGGCAGATAACATTCAGTTTATTAGTTTTATATTAGTGTAAATGTCCTATCTAAGTAATAGTTTAAAAAAAGTTAAATCTAGTGTATAACTTCTGATATAAATTAATAATAAAAACTCACATTTTCGTAAAAAAACGCGAAAATATTAATTATTTTTGATAGCGCGCCTTTAATGTAAAAAATACGCCCTGTTTACACAAATATTTAATTTTATAAGATTTATTGTTAATTTTATAACGTTGCACAGATATGTATCGGAATTATGTTTCGACTAAGAATGTGTGTAGAATGCCCCTCGTCCCGCTACTAATGTTCTAAATCCCTCTCTTATATGTACACTTTATTTCATGTCTATTCATTTACTGGTCTGTGTATGCTGAAGTTTACTAAGGATATTAATGACTGGGTATATTAAATGCGTTAAAATAAAATTAGGTTAATTTTTTAACTTTATTTTAAACCATATTGGTAATTAAATTGTACTGATGTATACGCATAAGCTGAGGATGTTTATTTAAAAAAATAATGTATGTGTTTAATATAAACAACCATAGAGCGTTGAAAAATGAATGAATAAATAAATAAATATATCAGTATTGGTATCAAACTACATGAAACGATATTATATCTTGTGGGATCGCCTACAGAATCGTACAACTGTTTCGGTCATCGAACCCGATATCGGTTGCGTGTTTTCAGTAGAGTCAATTATAGTTGCCGATTGGAATAATTTACGAGCAATCAGATATAGACATCTATATAAAGGTATATATACACACATCGTAACACTTTTTACAGTTATTGAGCAATAGTTTGATTTATATATCAACATTAAATTTTATGTTTTGATAGAAATGATATATTTTCCGATAAGTGGAATATTTCTGATGAGATGTACAATCGAGATTGAGATTTTACTCTCACATAATCCTTCACTTTATCTAATGTATAAACCATCTCAAAATTGCCAAGCTTTTTATTATATGGGGTGTAACAGACCTAGTCAACAATATTTTATGGGTGGATACTTGATTACATTGTGAATCGAAAATGTTTAAGTAAAAAATGCAAATTCTGCACCGTTACGAAATATATTACTATTTGAAATTTTTACATAATCAAGTTAACCTTTACGTCTACGTACTTCGAAATAAATATTTGCTAATTATTTATTTTTATTTTTATTTATTTTTTTTAAATAGAGATGCGTACACGGAATACATGTCACATCAATATTCTTACTATTTTCAAACTAAGCTAAATGCTTGTGCTATGAAAATAGGACTAACTTGCTGGTGTCCTGGAACGAGGCGCGAACCCCCTACATTGTACCTATTATTTATCTTTATCTTTGCATCAGGCCCTAAATGCTGTAACAAAAAATAGTCAAGCCACTTTTAATTTTTTGTATTGTTATTTTAATATTTCAATTTATCGAAATAATCGCCTAATTACGATTTTTTTTAATGCTTTTGTCTATGACACGATTGAGATTGGGCACATATTTCTTGAACATTTTCGTGTCATAATTTAATCAGGTATCCACCCATAAAATATTGTGGATTAGGTCTGTTACACCCTGTATAAGGCTCTAAAGATTCGTATCCTACACATTGTAATATCAGATGAGTATTACGCCAACTCAGAAACGGATACAGCATTGCAAAAAAGTATGCTGGGAATTAAAAGAAGATATATAATAAGAAAAATGTAGATTATACTGAAACCTAAGCCGAATGAAGTCTTTAACACTGCTAAAAAGCGCGAATGGAAATAGGAGGAGAGATTCTTCTCTACAATATGCAGAGAAAAAAAAAATTAAAATGGTATTCACGTCCTAAAATGACCTGGTATACTCCCAAAGTATAGATGCTGTCTTGGTATTGTCAGAGGACTGAAGAGAGGAGCAGTCATGAGGAGATCTTCATCCAGCAATGAATGGCTAAAGGTTATGATGAAATATAAATAAAGTGTTTTAAATGAACAAAAATACATATCATTTTAACGAGTTATTTTTCAATTCAACTTAGTATAAATAATATATCCAGACTAAAATGTTCATAATAGATTTTGACGCGACGCGACGCTGCCATTGGTGTCTGATATAATTAATAAATTAAATTAGAAGAAATAAAATAAATAAATGAAATCCACACAAATTATTAAAAATTTCATTTCTTTTATAATTTTGCATTAATATTTTTATGAGTCTGTTAAGTTGCGCATATTTATTTTTAGATACTTCTGGTCGCCGATATCCTGCATGGAAACGAATATATATTTTTATTAAGGAAAACACATTCTTATTGTGAAGTTGTAATTATTCAGAATAGACGGTCTGTGATATTTTAAATACTAAATTAATGTATTAATTATAAATGTATACATATAAAATCAATTTTGTCGAAAAATATTGTTTTTGCATCACCGGGATACGAACCTGGATCTCTATTTCCAATCCGGGGAAGTACACTACCAATTGTGTTATAACGCCAGTATTTTTCATGACAAATTTTCGAATCTATATGTTAAATTTTTTCAAATTAATACACTTGTCATTCCATTATTTGAAAGCCATCTACATTATTTTTACAGAATCTCAAATACCTTTGAGTAAACAGACTGCAGACGCCAGAATTAATTTTTATTAAATTTTGGAAACATTCTTATTGTGAAATTTTAATCATTCAGAACATAGGTATGTGATATTTAAATACTAAATTAATGTATTGATATATAAATATTGTTTTTATATGTATATATTTATAATTAATACATTAATTTAGTATTTAGAATATATATTTGTACCTCTATTTGCTTTTGTTCTTTTATGAAATGCTGAATAATTTTTTACACTGATGGATATGACAATCTATAGTTTGTTGAAAGGTCGAATGCTAACCTTCTACAGAATTATTCGTACGCGGCAAATCACTGTCAAATATTATATTCCACACATTAATGCATACATTAAAACTGACCTTCGGATTTACCTCATTCTTCCGATACAAGTAGCTTCCCAATAATTTATTAACTTGCCCAGTTCATCATGAACACGCCTGGCGTGTTCTCAGCAGTCAACGTGTTTGTAAAAATATTATTTCATTGAGATATCATTCACAGTGCAATTCAAAAATGTATTATTTTGTCGGGCACATGTGTCGGGGCACATTTGTCGGTGCGCATTTGACGGATCACCATTTTTATTACACAAAATCAATCAAGGCAACCTTTCAAATTATGCATTTAAAAAAATTACAAAATCTCGTTTAATTTTAAGCTCTTATTGAAAAACCACAACTTTTGAGTTGTAAACTAATTGTATAGCCATGAAGCCATTTAGTTCAGCATTTATTTTCCAGGAAATTGAAAATCAGATTGATGTCAGTAAATATCATTATTGTTTACATACTAACCACTACGAATAAATCCACCAATAATACTGCATCTGAAAAGTGAATAAGGCATTCGCAAATAATTTTAAGTAAGTTTAATACAAATTAAATTCAACAATTAAAAAGATATACATACAGATAAACTCAATTTATCGAAAAAATATTTTAACTGCCACTGTGATTTGAACCAGGATCTCTTCCTATCTGGAGAAGTGCGATAACCTATTACACTACGTCAGCGTCGTAAATAGTTGACAAATTTTCGAACGTATATTTTGCAGCTATTTCAAATTGATATATCTTACGTTCCTACCTGCCTACCTAGCGAATATTTTTAAATAAATGGGACGTAAGATGTGTGTATATCTTTATGATTGATACATTTGATTTGTATTAAAATATCACGGAACAATGTTTTGAAAAATTTACAACTTCACAAAAAATAATGTAATGATCATTTAATTTTATTGAAAGAATAACGCAGTAAATCAAAACTATATCATATTTCGTTTAAAATAGTAATATACTCACAGTCGTAAGTTTATCATCTGATCAATATATCATGAATATCACAGATATCCTGCGATATATGTGATATTCATGATATATTATTTATAAAAGAAATTTATATATAGTGATTTAAATAAAAATATATATATGAAAGTAGTAGATTAATTAAATTGAATTAATTCATTTTGACAGGATTATTGTTAGTTGGTTGGTTATTGGCTAATATGAATTATAGAACAGGCAAAATATTCCAGCGATAGATTGGTAAAATGAGGGTAGGTAAGAAGTTTTCATTTATTTATATTTGAAACTCGTATCGTTGTTTAGTTAGTATAAAGGAATTAATAATATTTAAAAAAAATGAGAAACTATAATATTTTATATACCTACTAATGATAAATTAGAGTGGCCGCAAAACTTCACTTAAAATATGACGTGCTTGTGGTCTAGTGGTTACGATTCTCGCCTAGTGATTTAGTGGTCGGAGGTTTGAGCCATGTTCTAGGAAGCTATAAAGTTAGTCCTATTTTCATAAACACAAGCGTTTATTTTAGTTTGAAAGTAATAAGAATTTTAATGTGATACGTATTTCGTGTACCCATCTCATTTTATTTAAAAAAAAAAAAGGTTCAACGAACATTGATTATCATGTTGGCTATCATCATTTTGTTCATTGAAGACCTTGAATTTTGTTTGAAGAGCTCTACAGTAAACAGACCAAAATATTGCCGCTCAAACCATATTCTTCTTCAGAACCAGACTTTCTTTCCCTGCATTATGAGGTGCAAGATCTCATACTTCACACCATAACCCAGGTATATAATACTCTGTATCTTCTCCAATTTTATTCCAGCAATATAAAGACTTTATTAAAACTAATGATCTAATATTAAAAAAAAAATACTATTAAATATTATAATAGAGGCAAAATAAAGTTTTAACTTACCAAGTACCATTTTATAATTCATATAATAATAATAATTTATAATCAAAACTAGAATATCATTATGGTACATAAACTCGAACTGTTGCTTTTAGATTCGATTTTATTTTTGTTAAAAATATTATAAAATTATAAATATATGTATAATAAAAGAGATTTTTTTGCGTTATTAAGAATTGTATACTTTTAAAACAGAGATAATTTAAAACAATTGCCAAAAAGATTTTATAAATCTCATTACAATATTTATAACCATAAAAATTATAAAACTTGTTAACTTACGAAGCCTGAAGCTAGAAATTAAAATCCATTTGTTTCTAGGCAGGAAAATGACTTTAAAAAACTAATTTAAGAATTAATTGACATCAACTTAATTTTTTCATGAAATTTCTAATGTTTTGTGATTCTTCGAAAAAAAATTTAATTTTCCCAAATTGAACAATTTAATTAACATTTTATCTTTGTTCATACAGTTACTCAAATATTCTTTAAAACTGTGCTAAGATTTAATCTAAATATATAAGAAATGTTAATGAGAATGTCTGTAGAGTTTTTAGAAGAGTAAATAAATTCTGAAATATGAAGTGGTAATCGCACTGCTCTTCACGAAGTTAAGTAATAATAAGTTTACATAAACTGTCATAGTAATAATACTATAACGGTTTATGTAACATATCATCACTGACATCTCTATGTTGCCGGTTATGAACGATCGCAATAAATTTTATCTGCATTTTCTCATTTTGATTTTAAATTAAATACAAATTGAATGTATTAATTAGAAATATATACATATAAAATCAATTTTATCGAATCCCTGTAGCAACAACAATATTTTTCGATAAAATTGATTTTATGTGTGCATATTTATAATTAATATATTCAATTTGTATTTAAAATATCACAGACTTATGTTCTGAATAATTACAACTTCACAATAAGAATGTTTTCCCCTTAATAGTATACTAAAATTATAAGGATTTCAATGAATTAGAGATTTTTGAGAGAATACGCATTATATAAAGTGACAATTTAATTTAATTTAATCGTATCAAAATCATTCAAGTACTTAGATTTTAATATAATATAATTTCAACACAAAGTGCCAGATGTTAGTCAGCTATTGAGAACGTAACAAGTACACCTGTACAATTTAGTGTACTGCATTAAATCAATCACAGTGCGCTCACTTTGAGAGACTTTCTGACCAACAGTGTGATTAGGTACCCAATTAGATAATTCTGCCTATTCATCTGGAATAGCTCCCTATGATTTCTGGCTATTCCGGAAAATGGCCCATGGCAGAAATGGGAATGCTGTCTAAGTCAGTGTACAGATGCACAAAAGCATCTATACACATTTTGAAAGCAAAACTAATTCACACGTATATTTGTTGTTTGCCCAAGGAATGGGGGAAACAGTATGTAGGAAAGATGATAAAAATTTGGTGTAGGAACAGAACAAAAAGGCCTCAAGGATCAACCAAGAAGCCGATTTACCTGGATTTTTTTGCTCTACTCACAATTCTCCTAAACTTTAGGAGACTACTTCGATGAATAGCACGAAGCACCTAATTGTGATTGTAAATCTTCGGCACGCACTGCGAGAAACCGAAACACAATAGTAACAGTAACTGTACAACAAAAAATCAGTAGGACGTTTATTTCTTAACAGTACGAAGTCTTAGAACATATACGGAAAAAATGTGTTACTATGTGGAAACACTTCGAGTACAACTACACTATCGCCATTATGGACTAAATTTGATATTTATTTTCCCTGAAACATCATAGATGTCACAATGAGAATTTAATTATTTTTTTGAAACTATTTAAAGCAATATTCTTCATCTGTAAAATGTTTTTAACACATTATACTAGAACACGCCTGAAAAATTCATTTACAAATTTTAGTCCATAGATGGGGATAGTACTCAAAGTGTTTCCACATAGTAACATATATACAACTTCCAAAAATTTGACAGATATGGAAATTGATTAATGGGTGAGAATGGTAAACGTTATATTCGTATAAAGTGATCACTTAAGCCAAGCGAAGACAGGTCAAAAGTCCAGTATTTACTTATATTTCCATATCTTTCCATTAAATATAATAAAAAATAGCTTCATGTCTATAAGATATTTATTATTTGTTTAATAACAGTGCTTTTATGTGTTCTTGGACATATTCAAATATTGCTAATTAAATATTCATTTACATTCTCATCCTATGCAATAATTTTCGTAAAGAAATCAAATTAATTTATCGAAAATAAAATTTAAACTGACAACAGATTAGGTACCTGACATTCTTTTCTATAAATTACGAAGAATTAAAAAAAATTTTAAAATCTTGTTCTCTGTCAAAAGCAATCACGACAAAAACTTAAACTTAAAATATGAAGTAAATGAGAGGTTCCGCATTATCTTGAACAACACGATGATTATAATTATTTTAAATGAAGAACCAATTTCACCTCAAAATATTATTTTGTCAGTTTATCCCCAAAAAAATATTTGATATTATACCCCTCCAACATAATTAATAGTACTCCGGAAGAAAACTGACAGCCCCCTTTTTGTTTGAAATTTTACTAGAGTACTTAACACCACAAATAATTAAATTCAGTGTGCACAAAACTTTTATAATAAAAATAAATTAAATACAAATTAAATGTATTAATTAGAAAGAAATACACGTAAAATCAATTTTATCGAAAAATTTTGTTATTGCTACCGAGATTCGAAGCTGGATTTCTTCCAATCTGGAGAACCTGAATTAACCAGTTGTGCTGTACAACACAGTGGATTGACGAGAAATTTTCGAACTTATATATTACACTTTTTAAATTAATAAAGGGTGTTCAGCGGAAAAATTTCAAGTTTAATATTGAATAAAAAAAAACTACAATGTTATTCTCAAATTTTATTTTTACAAAATGGAGTTTAACGATGCGGATTTACGTTTTATAAACAATAATGCCGTCCATTTCTCTCAAGACACTTTTGCAACCGGACAAATTTGCGAACAAGCGAGAGCAAAGCGTTAGTTCAATGGCAGCAACTTCACGGCGGATATTTTCTTGTAGGGCCTGAATTATTCGAGGATTGTTTCTATAAACTTAAGGTATCCCCACAAAAAAAGTCGCACGGTGTAAGGTCTGGTGACCGAGGTGTCCAGGGTATGTCTCCATACTTGGTGATTAATTTATTGAAAAAAATTTCCCTTAGCTTATCCATTGAAGCTTTAGCTGTGTGTGGAGTGGCCCCGTCTTTCTGAAATTGTGTTCTGTTGTTGAACTAAGGAAACAGATTGCGATACCAAAAACTTGTCGATCAGCAGTGACTGTCTCTCTGGTTAAAAAAATAAGGGCCAATTATCCCTCGGATAGAAATTGTACGCCAAACTGTCGTTTTTAGATAATGCAAACGTATTTTATGGCGTTCCCTTGGGTTGTCGGGGCACCAGTATCTCATGTTCTGTTTATTAACACCGCCATCGACATGAAAATGTGCTTCGTCAGTAAACAATATGTTTCTAAGTCCTCGTGCTGTTCCAAAACGTTCCAGAATTGTTCTCGCTAAGGTTTTACGTAAATAATAGTCATTTTCGTTGAGAAACTGTACGATTTGCAGTTTGTATGGGTGAAATTGTAGTTTCTTTTTCAAAATAACGTGCACTATTAATTTTTTTATTTCAGTTTAGGCTGCAATCTTCATTATCGATTTACGAAGATTGCGTATAATTTCCCGTCGAACTTGAGCCACATATTCTGGCGCCGCTGCTGACGTTGATAGTCCCGGAGAAGTTAAGTTAACCATGGTCCCTTCATGTCTGAACTTTTGAACCGAACATTAGATATATTGCGTGCTCGGCCCATCACTTACTCGTCGAATATTAAAGTAAGTACATCAAGCGTGATGCGCACGATCCAATAAATCACCGCACTTTAAATACTGCTGAACCGCAAACGTGCAGTGCCCTCCTGACCAGTGACTCATTGCGACTGGCAAAACAGAAAATTATCGCAAATCGCTTCAAACAATATCCCTCACCTTGATTTGATGGTTTACGAGCAATTACAATTTAATCTTGAAATTTTTCCGCTGGACACCCTATACATCTATCGATTCTTTATTTGAAACCTTTTTATTCCACTATGTTGGTATAACATAATCGGTTAATGCACTTTCCACGGATTAGAAAGAGATCCAGGTTCGAATCCCGGTAGCGCAACAACAATATTTTTCGATAAAATTGATTTTATATGTATGTATTTCTAATTAATACATTTAATTAGTATTTAAAATATCACAGAGCTATGTTTTGAATAATTGCAACTTCACAATAAGAATATGTCCCTTTAATAATAAAACATTTAGTTAATGTTTAGAGCATATTGATACATTGATTAGTCACATATAATAATAAAAAAACAGTTATAATTACAAGTATATATCAAGTACCAATTAACATATTAACAATTAATTATAGACACTGATGTATGGAAGTGAAGCATCTGGCAGAAAAGGAACGAAAGGAGAGTGAATGCAGTGATAATGAGATTACTTAGGCGTATATGTGGCAAATCTGTTTATGACAGTGTAAAGAATGAGGAAAGAAGGAAAAAATGTAAAGCTGATGTTAGTATAATGAGTAATATTAAAAAAGGATCGCGGTCGTTTGCTCATATGGAATGGATGAATGAGGAGAGAACGGTAAGTAAAATACATAACACAAGTGTTGATGGCACCAGATAATGGAAGATGGTTCTGTTAGATGCCTCTACAATCGGCGAGCTTGTATGAGAAGATGACGCTCTATCCTCTCTGCCTACTCCCGCCGAAAACGGTGTGATGGTAGGTTACTTAGTTTAGTCAGTTAGTTATAGCAACAAGAGAGAGATGTCGCAGCCAAGGCTGCAATACAGTTAATAGTATTATAGGGTCGGTCCCTGATGGGAGATTTAGATAGAATATAGAAATTTAGAAAAAAAGATTTTAAGTCTCGCACAGCACGATCACGACCTGAAATAAAATTTTGAAGCGGGTAGATGGATCACTGCTGAAATATGTTGTATTATATTCAGCTCTTATATTGTAAGCGTTGGTTCGGTGGCGTTCCACGGAATCTGCTCCAGTGCATCTGCCTTGTGCCGGTCCTATTTCCTTTGTGTCCACATTTCGGCGGTTTCGAAGAAAGTGGAGAAAATTATAATGAACAATGTAAGGTACAACAAATTATGTATCTAAATCGTTATTGTGTTCGATGACGAGTAATAAATATTCATATTTTTTACCCAGCTTTTGGGTTCAATAAAATAATAGTGGATGCTTATTATCAATCTGCTTTTACCTAATATTTATTCTTAATATAGTACACAAGATTTTGGTTCAATTTATAAAAATAAAGCATTATCAAGTTTCACCACGTGCAAAGAAAAATAATAAAATTTATTACATTGAGATGTACGGCAGAATTGTTCGAGAGTTTCAATTCTGCGAATGATTTCATGTTCTACTTTTCTACTTTGTAAGATAACTTTATCGTTATTTAATACATAAATGACTTGTATATAAATATAAATTTTACACCGGACTGCAGTATGTGAGTTAGCTTGGTCACAAAACTCTAACTCGCTTCCTTCCGCTTACGCAGTGGACCATCATCAATAAAACGGTTTAACAGGTCAGTCAGCTTTTTAACCGTTGTTGATCCATCATAATTCGAATTTTGAATTACGGAACACTTCAGCTGTCCACCGTACTTCCGTAAGGGTTGCATTATTATGCATAGGGGAGGTTTTAATCCGTATCTTGAGGTAAGTATTAAAGAGCATATGCAATCGGAATCGTATCGTGTTGCTCGCGCTAGATAGGTACGCCAGAACTAATCAAGACTATCATTTAGAATGGCAATTAACGTGCTAGTATCAGATCTTAATAAAAATGTAAAATTTTTGATATTTTTCAAACGTATTTTTACAACCTTTTTCTTTTAACCTGTATCTTAATATAATAAATAAATAAAATGTTGCGTACTGGCATAATATTGCAACTTTATGTAATTGTAATTATTTTTCTGACCAATATATTGGATTATATAATTATATAAGTAATATTATAATTAATTAATATTATGATCACTGATATTATTTAAAACACAATTTATATCCATAATGAATAAATAACTTTGGAGTGTTTCTAATATTAAACTTCAAAAAACAAAATTAAGTAATTTTCATTTATAATCGTTTTAAACCTCACTAATAATAAACTCACTAATAAGTGGTATTTTACTTGAAGATATTTATAAACAAAATTATACAAGTACACAGTAAATAAAATACACCCATTTTTGTTTGTTTTAAGGTTAATAAAACATATTTATGAATATTTTTATCTATGTACATGTTGTGAAAATTTCATCAACTTTTATCTATCGTATCTCTTATATCGATTATTATTGTCAATGTCTGGAAAACTGTCATGTGACTATGATTATGACAATAATTGGTAACTCAGATTTAGAATGATTAGTAACTAATATCTAATATTTAACTGTAATTTTGGCGTCTTCTATCGAGTTTAACTCAACTGTATTTGAGATTTACCGTAATATAAAGTTGAATGCTTTAAAAAATGGAATAGCAGACGTATCAATTGAACAATTTATTACAGAATATAAATTCAATACTATACTGAAAGTGGAGAATGCGCTTCTCCGGAAAGGAGATTTTTAGATACATAGATTTTTTCTGTAAGTATATCTTTCTAGTTGATTAATTTAATTTGTATTAATCGTATTATAGAATGTTTTGTTCATTGATTCGCAAAGGGGAAGATGAGACAATCGTGCTCTAGGGTGATGAACTGCGATGGACTGTGATGAACTGAAGGCATCCAAGAGTCACCGTGGATGATGATAATAAACCGAACTCATAATATTTGCATTGACCATAACCTATTAAATCTTTTGGATTCAGACTTTTGGTATACTTGAACATATGTATACTGGATGTAACAGACCTAGTCAGCAATATTTTGTTTTTGACTAAATTACGAGTCGAAAATGTTTATGGCATATGTGCAAATTCTGCACAGTTACGGAATATATTATTGTTGGAAATTTTTCAAAATCGTAATAATCTTTAAGTCTACGTACTTGGAAATGCATATTTACGATAATTATCTATTATTAATTTATATCTTTGCTTCAGGCTCGATGATTTAAAAATTTTTGTATTCAATATTTTACTTTGTTGCGTACTAGTTGTTTCTCAAATAATTGAAAATAATCAGTTATCAATTATCCTCACAATCGAACAAATTACGGTTTAAATAATGATTTATCTATCGTTAGTCCTCTCTACCCTGCAACACTGACCATTATTACATTATCTAAATAATACTATTTATGTTATAACAATGTACTCGATTATTTGCATCGTCAAGTCTCTCTATTTGCAGTTGTGATTGAAACGGACACCGCGAACTCTCCGACTGTACTGACTTCTCGACTATGGTCGTGGCCCGGGGGATGCTCAGCAGTGGCTGCCAGAAAATTCCTTGCTTTTAGAGACATGTCAAACAGTCATCATGTTAAAGGTATCTGGAGATTTCTTTAACGCGTGTAATCTTATACACATCAATGTCGGTTCTGGAACTCCTTTCTTCTATAACTTTCACGAACAGCCGGGTATAATTTTCTTTGACAGTTTGAAGCTCTTTATTACGAAGCATTAGCACGTCTAAAATTAAAAGTTTATAAAATAGAACGAAAATATCAGTATTAATTTAAACAAATAATTAACTTTGTATTAACCGCATTGATTACTTTCACGTCGTACACTGTATATTTCATCAGAACGGACGTGCACTACCTAATCCATAAAACAAATTATCACGTGGCTGCAGTCGTAGCAGGAAGAAGAGGAGAAAGATAAAGACATTGAAATGATAAATATATTAAACAAAGGACTATTTATTATATTTAATCATATATAATAATTTAGTTTTATTTTATTTTGTGGTGTTTTTGGTGTTTTTTTATTTATTTAAAAAATATATATTATCTTATCTAAGGTATCTATTGTTTATGTGTAAAATTTAAATGCTGCTTTTTTTAAAAGTCTCAAAGATGATACCACGTTTCTTACAGGTGATTTTAAAACTCAGAAAAATTAGGGCATCTTAAATATTATTCTATGTAAGAGTTTATTAATTTTGATCAGGCTTCCCTTCTGTATAGTTTTTAAACCAATAAATAAGAAATATCCCAAAGGTCACGAGCATAGAACATTGTGACGACAAAAAATAATAAAAAAAATATGTAAAACATTCAATGTATTTACTTTACCCTTCTTTGTCTTACAACATGCATTATTCGGTGACCAATCTTGAAACTTCGCCACCATCTCGCCAGAAACGTTTAACATCGCGACAACTTGTCAAAAGATGCATTAACAAAGTCTAATTTCGAAAAGTATTTATAACGGTAATGACTTACAATTTCTTACTCGTGTACGCTATTTTGCCAGCCGTTTATTAGCCTCGTTAGCAACATGTGTTTTGACGTTAAGGGTTGGGGTTCGAGTTTTGGGGTTGTCGCGTGACCAACTTCATAACAACATGGCTACCGGCGACTTCCTGCCGCTGGGCACCGGGTGGGGCGCGCGGAGTATGATGGAAATGTATTATTTTAGGTACCTCACGTTTTCAATGAAGGGTGTTCACAAAGTGCGATTAAAATATGAGGAAAATACAATACAAATTTAATGAATCAATTAGAAAGATGTACGAAAAATATTTTTATATCGAAAAAAAAATTTAGTTTGTTACCAGGATTAAAATTATGTTTCTAATTGATTAATTTAATATGTTTTAAAAACGTCATCAAAATTATTTTCTGAAATTTCAAGTTGAAGACAAAAATATATTTTTATTATAATATTATAAATATTTTTGATTTCTAATAATAACAGATGTCATATATATGAAAATAAAACTCGTTTAATTTACTTGATTAAGACGCGTTTCGCTTTGTGAATGGTTACTTAGAATAATTAAAAGCAATCAAAAATGTATTCATATAATCAGAATTCTAATGAATAATGTTGTCCCTTTTCATCTCATGGGTATTAAATTATGTAACTGTCCCCTACTAGACAAAAATACAAGTTATTGAGTTAAATTGTTAGATTGGTAATGCCCTTACAAGGCGAAACGCGTCTCGAGCAAATTAAACGTGTATAATCAAAATATGTGATTATGGAGTTCTGCAAACTTACCTCGGAAACAGTAAATAACAGATTTCTTATTATTTTCACTTTTATTTACTCTGTATTAATTCAATATATAATATAATTTGAGTAGCTTGTCGGTGTAGTGGTCAAGACGTTGGCCTAGTGATCTAATAGTCGGGGGATCGCGCCTAGTTCCAGGACACCAACAAGTTAGTCCTATTTTCATAGCATAAGCATTTAGCTTAGTTTGAAAATAGTAAGAATATTGATGTGACATGTATTCCGTGTACGCATCTCTATTTAAAAAAAAAATATTGAATCCGTTTATTTCATCTACCTACGTCAAATATGAAATAAATACATTAGCTAGTGAAGGTTTAATAGATTTGATATTTCGCTGTCAGTAGATCTGTTGTGGTGGACTTTTGCGTTTTTTTGATACATTTTTTGTTCATTTGTTCTGAAGTGCACAATAGTTTTACCAGTATAACAGTTAAGAAACGTTTAAGATAAACTGAAAAAATTATGACAGGTTAGTTTGTAATCGTGTAGTATATTTATATTCATTCTAATTACGAAAATTCCAAATATACATAGATAAACAAATGGAGCAAGTTCTATCAAGAATTCTAAAAGAATTCACTGTCAGTTGTAAATACCGACTAAAATATTGAAATTATGTATTATATATGTCAGATATCTAATATTAATCTTAGGCTTTTCATCTGATGTTCATCAATAATGATTAATTTTTTTTTTGTGTGTAAGACTAATTTATACTTACCACGTCTAGAAATATTAGTTAATAACTGTCAGCTGGATAAATTCATTATATGATCATCTGTCATTATTCTAATATTTTACACTGCTTGAAGGTCTTATCGTAATAATCACATTATTCATGGAGTAGTTCTAATAAATTAAATAAAAATAGTTATAATAATAATTGTATATAAAATAATCATAAATTTAGGTGATACGCCCCCAATATTCAATAAATAAGATGAAGGTATATATTATACGAAGTTAACATTTAAGATAATCATATTGCATGAGGTCTGAAGAGGAACGAAAGTAGACTGAATGCAGTGGAAATGAGATCACTTAGGGGTATATGTGGCAAATCTATTTATGACAGAGTTACGAATGAATAAATAAGGAAAGAATGTAAAACTGATATTAGTATAGGGAGTAAGATTATAAAGGATCATTCAAGTGGTTTGGTCATATGGAACGGATGAATGAGAAGAGAATGGTGAGAAAAATATATGACACAAGTTATAATAACACCAGAAATAGAGGACGTCCTCAGAAGGCTGGGCACGACCAGGTAAACCAGATAATGAAGGATGGTTTTGTTAGAAACCTCAACAATCGACGAGCTTGTATGAGAAGATGCATGAATGTGGATGAGACGAGAATTGTGTGTCAGGACAGAGGAGTGTGGCGCTCTATCCTCTCTGGCTACCCCAACGGGGAAACGGCGTGATGGTGCATGAGAGTCAATGAAGTAAATATAATTTTTTAAAGCTTAGTTTTCAAATTAGTTACTCTGGAAGTTACACATTTAAAAATATTATATATTAAATATGTTATATTAGAAATATAGAGTACATACATTAAACGCAAATAATAAATATTTTTACACATTTTTATAAATAAATTAACATTAATATTATTTTTCACAAAATTTAATAATTTGCCCAATATTACGCAGTAAAAAATGTTATGAAATATGAGTACACGAAAAAATACTTAAAATATCGTAATAATAAACAAGATTAATTTATATTTTTTATTTATATTGGGTATTTTTATTTATTATAGTGGGTTTTCAGAATTTGCTAATCATTTGATAGAAAATAGTCATGGTTTTGATAAAAAATTGGGATTGTCAATTTTGCATATAAACGGTGTAGGTCACAAATTAAATAATTTGGAATCGTTGGAGATAAATAAAGTATGTAAAAGTAATTAGGAAATTCTAAACAGCCAACTAATTTTAACTACGAGTCCTATTCTAAAATTTTTTCCTAAAAATTATTCGACTAAATTTGTATTGAGCAGCAATTTGAGTTAGGTACTAAATTTATTTTTTTAAATAATTGTTGTTTTTTTAAAATATTTAAAAATAGATTCTGGTGAAGAAACAATGCTATATTTTTAGTTAGTTATGACATCCTGAAGAAGGAAAAGGTATTTTCCGAAACCGGTAGATGTTTTTTAAACTCAATTAGTGGTGAATAAAACTAAGATAATAAATAAAAAATATGTATTTTAACCACAATGTTAATATTGCTAATTTTAAAAGTAGATTAATTTATATAATCTTTCAAGAATGTATGTATGAGTCCGTAATTTTTTAGTTTATCTATTATACTTTTTTTTTGCAATTTGCTTAATGTTACAATTTTTAGGAATTTAATTTCTATTGTATTTATGAAGGGAAACATGAATATTTTTATGACCACTCTGTTCTTTCATTTAGTTGGCCTGTAATCTTTATATTCACCCTAACTCAATCGGTTGTTCGATGTTTTTATGGCTAATTATAGTAGATTTTTTCTACGATCATGCCTTTCCCGGATAGGTTACAGTTTTTTTTAATACACATGCGTGTCTACCGGCCTATACATAATATTAAAGGATATAATGTGATCCGGGCAAAATGAAAATTGATGGTAACGAGGGTGTTGTCAAAATGTTCAACATGTTCAAAGTTAGGCACTTTTAGTTATTTTATTACTGAAAACATTTTTAAAATATGTTTTTTAGTTAAATATTATTAAATTTTTTCTAAAAATTAAATATTGTATGTATCAGGAAGGGTGTTATCGTAACTCAACAGAAAAGTAATGGGTCCAGGATTATATCCTGATGTCAGTTCCTTTTAATATTTAAAAAAATTAGTGTAATATTTTTTCATTTCTTTAATGACGCATTTAAAAATGGTTGATAATCTAGAGACCAATTTGTCAATCAAATAACAAATATATTTATTCTATATATATTAGTATTTAATTTTTTGCGATTCTAACAGTATTATATCTTCTCGATCGCCATATATTTTTTTTTTCATTTCACATAATTCGTTATATTTAAATTATACTATTTTTTTAAATATCCATTTCCAAGTACAAATAAAGGTACTTAGTGAAACTATGCAAAATATGATGTTGCCTAGATGCGGTATGGTGGAGAAGTGGCTGAATTTTTTCTGAAATAGATATATTTATAAAATAGTGATGCGTATACATAATACGTATCAAATCAATATTATTACTATTTTAAAGCTAAATTATTGCTCTATGAAATTATGACTAACTTGATGGTCTTTTGAAACGAGGCTCGATCCCCCGACCACCAGATCACAAGGCGAGTATCGTTACTTTTAGTAGTATACTGCCACCAGCACGACACTTTTAGTAGTATACTGTATAATTTGACCAGTTTTTTCACAATTACTATTTTCGATTAAGTAAAACACGATCACTTTGTATAAAATCACGAATTTTATTAAACACCGACCTATTTCGCTTAGCTCAAGCTTAGCCAGGGCGTATTGAAAACTGCTCTAACGAAGCTGGTGTAGAGCAAAACCGGTTGGCTTTAAATAAAATTCGTGGTTTTATACAAAATGATTGTGTTTTACTTTATAGTTTATTTAATATGTCAAACCACAAAGCAATTGCTTTCTGCGAAAATATTACTGTTTTCATTAAATATGCAAAATAACAAAAAAAAATTAATAATGTTGCCGTGGATTTTCGCTGTAAATAAAATACTTAATTTGTTTTTAAGTCACCCATGTAAAGTTTATATATTTTTTTGCTTGCTCTAGGCGTTTTTTAATCATGCTTGGTGTTAACTTTATTTTTTGACTTAGCCTATGTGATTCTATCCCAAATTAGTTCAAGCATGCACTATTCTTTGCGAAATTTTAATATACTCCATTTTTTTTGTTTAGCTATATTAAATCTTTTTTTTTTTGAAGGCACCCTTTTAAGCTCCTTGTCGAGCAGGTACGAGAAAATTCAATTAAAAAGATACACAGGAAAATTAAATTTATCAAAATAATATATTTATATAGATGTATCAATTTGAAATAACTACAGCGTATAAGTTCGAAACTTTGTCGTCAACTACTATGTTGGTGTAGTGTAATCGGTTAACGCATTTCCCCGGACAGAAAAGGATCCAGGTTCAAGGTAGTAACAAGTTTTTTTTCTTGATTAATTTAATTTTGCTGTATATCTTTCTAATTGATACATTTAATTTGTATTATAAGTTTCAGTATACGTATGTATACTGAAATTTCGAAATATAAATATATTTTATATTTTTAGACTTCTATTGTTATTAACATTAATTATCCGTTTTTTTAATTGTTAATAAACAATGAAGATTAAATGATTTTCTAAATTTCTGCATATAATTAAATAAAAAGCACATTTAAAAGATAAAAGATTCCGAAGTACCTGCTGTTTATCCAACCGACACGTTACCAAACTTTGTTTGAGTACGGCGTACACATTACTCACTGGCCTTTCGGCGTGTCAGCGAACAAACATCAGGTCGAGGAGTATCGCTTACAGCCTAGTTGATATCGTGTTTGTTCTGTCGTTATCAGAACAGGAAGATTTGAAGGTTAAATTGTCGGCTGACGTACGCCACCCTCGGACCATTTTTCACCCCCTGTCACTGGGGTGAAAGGTTTATGGGGGTTAAGGGCGGTTCGTGCATCACAGCCGCGCGGTACTTGATGACAGAGTAGCTTAATGAGCACAAATTTATCTTGTGGATTTCAAAATTTATATCTTGACCTTATGTTTTTGAAATCAAGCGCTTGATTTATGTATGCGAGGTCAAGAAATAATATATACAATTGTGTAGGAAATATACTAGTGCAGAAATTATTTGCATAATTCTCTGAGTATTACAAATTTATTAAATGATATTTAATATAATAAGTGTAATGCTGTAATGGGAGGTGATAAATATTTCGATTAAATCAAAGAGTTTGAATCTTCGGGAAATATCTGACAGAAATGTTAAAAAATGTGGGAAAGACGGGAAAGAGGGGAATAATGTAGCAAAAAGATCGAGGGTATAATAATACTTAATGATGGTGAAGAATTAAGCTCCCATGAAATATGTCATATATTAAATTGTTAAGGAAACAAAATGCAATATATATAATTTTAAGGATAATTCAAAGTATGTCATTAGGACGCACGTAATTTGTTTTAACTTTATTTATTTTTATTTATTTTATTTGTAACTATATAATACAATGTAAAAATCTGTTTGGACTGTGCCCGTCTCACTAGAGAAATTCTGTGTGTCGAGACGGGTATAGTTTACAAGCAGTTGTACAATTAATTAGAATTACAAGTAGTAGATAGAATTACATTTATTACTATATAATAGGTGTATATGAAGAACAATTTTAAAGTGGGCTTAATTTTTGGATCACTTTGTAGCAATAATTAATATAAGTATGAGTTAATATGTTTGAGTGAGTGCACCAATACTGGCTCTATCCATATTACGAATCCAAGTTTTAATATATATTTTCATGTTCTTAGGACAATTCAATTGATTTAAATCCAAGGTTTAGGTCCAAAATATTTGTAGTTCCTTTGGCCGTATGTTGTATGTACTCTTGGAGTTTGTAGGTTATTTGTATTTGTTCGCGTAGAAATTATATTTTGAGTTGTTTTAAAATGTGTCTGTTTGTATTTATACATGTATTGAAGAGTTGTATTGGCATACATTTGTCTTATATCAAAGACATCGAATTTATTAAAAATTTCGCCAGTGTTCGTTGTGATATTTATATATTTGCCATAGGTATAGATGAATCGAAATAGACCCACTATGTCTAAAATAATTGAAAAATAAAAGGATTGTATACTATGTCATTCAAAGAATATTTCATTAAAATAATTTATATTCCTCCATATTTAATTTTGGATAAAGTCACAGACCAGTAGATAATAAAAAATTATACTCGTTCTAAAATAGAATTGATTTTACTTAAAATTAAATGTTTTATTTATATAATCCATTTATATTCAGAGATTTGTGTTTTCTTATAAGGATTCTTAATCCCTAGCGCATTTCTATCATTTATTTATTTCTACTAATCGACTCCCTTGTTTTTGTATAATTAATGTTTTAATAATTGATTACTAAAAGATTAATGGGATCCTAGAAACAAATACATATTCAAAGTATTGAAATGGAAAAATAAAATGGAAAAAGTACAGGTCTGGTTCATTATACTTATCTCTAATTTAAAATGACAATTCCGTGTTCTAAATTTGATTGTAAACATCCAGTGCACTGGTAGGACTACGGGCTGCTTCACGCTGGCAACACAATATCGAATCGGAAAAGCAATAAAAATAAAACAGTCACTACAAAAAATAAACACCTTCCTTAAAACATTGAAATGCCCGGAGATATGAACTTTGTAGCGCGGGCTAAAAACAGGGTTGGGATCTACCGAAAATCTCTTTAGTTCATACATGTATTTATTATTTTATTATACAAGCGTGAAATTAATACTATTCTATAATCATATTCAACATCTTTGTGCCCAGTACAAGATATATCTTATTTGTCTTCAATGCTCGTGCAGGTCATATTAAATCTTTCATCTCTACACACTCCAGTTCTCGGGACTGTCTTCCAGTTCGAAATCTGTAGTAGCATCTTTCTTTACGCCATCCTCCCAGCAATGTCGAGATATTTCCACTCTTCTCCTACCACAACGAAAAATATCAACCTAGCGGTGAATAAGTAAGACCGATATGGGAGCTTTTGCTCATAGAATGGTCCTAGGTAAGTGGTACCTTTACTTCTCCTAAAATCTGGGTTTTTAATGAAGATTATTTTTGGGATCCGCGCTTACTGCATTCTCTGTACGTAACATGCCTCCTCCAAAACCATCCAAACTTTTCTGTTCTTGGTATCGTGGGTCCTGTTGATATCATGGTATTGTGCCTGTTACCACCCTTTACATCACTGACCCGATGAGTCTTTCGCTTGCCTTCATTTTGGTCCTCGTCCATGTCTTCTCGTCTCATCATATACCACTGGTATTTTAGTTTTGGCATCTGGTGTTATGGTGTTTGAGTAATTATCTACTAATTTGTAGTTTATTTTTGTATTAAAATCTCTAACATGAGTCTCTCTACGGCTTTTTGGCGTATGTTGAATGTTGTAATCATGCCACTTGTTATAATCATATTCCACACCCGCACTTCAGGATAGATAGTACGCATTGCTGAAAGGCTTTGTTCTTGAGTGTATAGGCAAGTTTGATTTGAAGACAATCTTCTTTTTCATAAAAAATTTCCAAAGATATCTATTCGTTTCTTAAAATCTTAATAACTTTGTTAAACATGATGATTTTTACTTATTTTATTGTAAACTGATGCATTTTATTGTAATTTGATACAGTAAATAAAACAATAATTTCTTCATCATCTTCGGTACTAAGGTTTTACTTAGAGCTTTTAATAATGTTCACTATAATCTGCAGGGAAAAAATATCAACGGCAACGGTGAATGTTTCGGGAAATATGTTTTTGAAATTTTTACACTTGTTTGCGTTCTTAAGATACTTTAAAATGAACATTAAGCATGGTCTATACATCCCTAGTGGCAGAATAGAATTGCAGAAACAGCCGATAACGTTCCTCGGAGAGAATGTTCCACCAGTATCGCAAACACATTATCATTTTCTAGTACCGAAGTGCTATTGAAGAAGAAATATATAACAGTAAAGATGCCATTTTGGAGGGAAAATACGTTTAATGGCTGCATTCTATCAGTTAAGAATTTCATTGTATTTAATACTAGCAGAAAGCAATCGCCACAATCGGCCAAGACCATTGTCTTTGGAATTTCAAGACAATGGTCTTGGCCGATCAATTGATAAAACATTCGGTAATTAAACTTACGTAATTGATCAGCTATATAGTTATACAAAGCAGCCAGACACAGAAAACTCAAACTAAGATAAAATCACATTTGTGGTAAGTGTAGGTAATCAAATCTACACAACTAGAATGTTCTTTACCATTATCTTTACCTTTACATAAAAAAAATTTGTATGAATTATGAGAGGATTTTAAAATTTATTTATAAATCTTGCTTTTTTATATACATAATATAGTTTTCTACATTTTAAAATTGAGTTTTTGCGATCAGTAAAATTATCAGGAGCCGGTGATGTAAATACGTATAAAAATAATTTTATTTTTATACGTATTTACATCACTGGGCTATTTATTTATTTAATTATTTTTTATATAGTGCATACATAAGTATTTTTATGTATTCTCTAATATAAACCAGATCAAAATCGTTCCATTTTACTACAATATATCTTTCGCATATTTGCTTAGTTCCATTTTGAATCTATTTAGTTTCTCTTCCTTTTTTATGTTTTCTGGCATTTCATTAAAAATATTTAACGCACTGTACATCATCGATTTCTAAAATTTAGTCTTCTTCCTAAATGGTAATCTCAGTCTATCTATCTTTTCCCCTTGTATGATGTTCGTACTCATGTTAATTTGCATCAATTTTTCTTATAAATTTTGCAGATATTTTCTTTTTCAAATGATATAACTATTTTTTCAGACTTTTGTATACAATTGCTAATTTATATATTTAAAACATCAAAAAAAATAGCAGCAAAAGTATTATTGAACAGCTTTTACAGAACAAAAAATAAATAAAATGGGGGGCTCAAATTCTAAAATTACATATTTTTTTGGAAAAATATCAGTCATATAAACACGTTAAAAATATTGTAATATTTAAGATTAGCAAAGAAGAATCATTATTTAAATACATAATAATTATCAATAAATATTTGGTTTAATAATATTTTTTTATTAATATTTACACAATTGACATGATATACTTTTGGGTATGACTTTTGAACTAACCAGTACTCGTACTGTACTAAATTATTAACTATTTTATTTTGGCACAGAAGTTACTTTAATAGAATGATAATTTAATTTTATTTTTACTCAAACTTATATAAAATAAGTAATACTATCTTTTATGGACAGTTATTTAACTAGTTCCATTTAACAGAACAATATTTCTTGATACTTAGATACAATACACACATATCACAAATAAATTTTACTTATATTATAATTTTTATTACTTACTTTTCTGTTAGATTAACAAAATAAATAAAACAACTAAATTTAAAGTAATATATAGAACCTGTAAGTGTGTACAACAAACAATTTTTAAGTGTTGGAAATATAATTAATTTTTAAATAAGGAAAATGATTTACCATAATGCAGCTTAACTTAACCAACTTAACGCAAACAAACACCCCATCAGAGATATGTAAAAATTATTTATATTCGTAATGTATCTTTCCGGCGACGACACGTATCAACCACGTTTCATATTCAAAGAGCGACTGCCGCGCTGCAGTCCTGTTGTGCGATTCCGCCTAGCGACAGATTTGCAATACAGCCACCATCAGTAATTGTAGCGTAAATGAAATTAAGGATTCTTTGATTCAAAATTAATGTAAATCTAATTAATTATACTTAAATTCAATTAAAATTCGTATTTTAATTGAATGAAATAAAAACTGCTATAACAGCGATAAGTAAAAATTACTTTAGTTTTTCAAGGTATGGCAAAATATAATTCTATTGTATTTTTAAGGTATTCTCGTATCGGATTGTAATATATTTCAATAAAACCGTCGCTATTGTACATGTGAAAATGTGTGGAAATTCATGGGTAGTTAGGCAAAAGTAGCGGAACCGAAAATAATACATTTACCTTGTCAGGAACACCCGGTGGCTGAAGACGTGAAAAGGGTCCGAAGTATGAAGTTAATTCTAAATTATTTTAATGACAGACAAAACATGCTTAAAATTATGAATCTGTCGAGCTCTCCATACACGAGGGGTGGCGTTGTGCCTTTGCAAGATGTTTTAAAATTAATATAGCAGATTTATTATATTTGCGTGATCGAGCGGTAAGACGCAATTGTCGAGTCGGTTGGGGCTTCAAGTCCAGAGAAACCATTAAGTCACGCATGCGCTTAAATTAATTTTAAAAATATGAATAATTTTGATATTCATACATTCGGTTTATGCATCTTTATTTAAAAAAAAAAATACCAGTTGCATCAATAATTTCTCCGAACCTGGCACTTGTTGTACAATCAAATAATAACAGTAATATTTCACCTCGCCAGCAGAATTACCAGAAGACAAACGTAATCGTAACTGCGCTGAACTGCCGGTCTGAAAATACGTGTTCTACGATCGTTTCAGTGCGACACTTCACCGATAAAGCATCCCTTGAAGATGGGTAATGAAATGTTGGAACAACAATGGCCCCCCTCAGGACCGACAGACGCGGGATAGTTAATAAACTTTGTTTCTAATATTAACACAACCCGTGAGAATTTAAAATTTAACATGTATAAAATGTAACATATATGATTCAATCAGGTAGAGATGAATCAGAAGCATGGATATCCAATAATTTAATATTATTTATACAATTCTTTCACTAATAATTCACTAGTCCTACTACACTCCTACTCCATATATTTTTATTTTATTTTGACTTTTTTGTTCATATTTGTAATTCTCTTTATTCATTCTTTATTTATTCCAAATAACACCACAACAGCACGAAAAAAAAACTGGCTACTTTAACACAGACTTCAGTCTAGCAAAGTAGCCAGGACAACGCTGTATATATCAGAGGTGAAGTCTACTCCATCCCACTCAATAAACTATGTTATTATGTATCCACCTCTGTTAGTAAAAAAATATCGAAGTCAAAATATATATAAATAAATATATAAATGAAAGATATATAGAAAAAATGTGTAAAATATTGAAAACTTCACTTTTAGTCAATTTATTTATTTATGTATTTTTAAAAAGGACAGCTGGAAGGGGGTGGGGGGGGCTTTGGCTTCCTTGTCGATCCCACTTATCAAATCTCATTGAACTACGCAACTTTAATGCAATATATTGTTCAGTATAGGTAAAAATAAAGGAAATTTAATGGGATTATTAGCAATTGCGCAAATGTTGAAAAAAGGTAAAAACTGTCTGAGTTTAGACTCATGGTGTACACTTGGAAGAGTGGAACAGACGCCTGACCATATTTTGTGGAATTGTGAGATACTTAGAGACACACGAGAATGTATGATCGGTGCGTTGACTGGATTTATACATCGTCCGCTCAGGAATGTGGACCAAATCAGTAATGGGACAAATCATGTCTTAAATAAAGAATTTATTCGGGTATGGGTGACACAATAGGGCTCATTAGGTAGGTGGTTAGGCTGGACTGCGTAAGAAATATTTACCTACTCGCCCACCTCCTTTTAATTTAATTTTTTTTTGTACTATACGCACATTTCTGATATAAAAAGTGCGACAATTTAATTATCGCAATGCACCTTTAAAAAATATACTCCTGGAACTCTATACAAATTGATACTGTCGCTTTTGATTAGCGGATCTCGCATATATGTAGGTGTATCAAATAATTAAGTATTTTTTTATACATTTATTATTCTTAACTACCAACTCTTTTTGAAATGGAAGACACCACATAGGGTAAGACAAGGCGTCTTGATTTATCTATCAAAAGCTGGGACCTGTTGTCCACATATGGCAAAATGATTTAAAAATATGACTTTAATCCCTTGCAAAGTCCAAAAGTGCGTGTTAACACGCATATAGCTTGGCGCGACATATAAAGTTTGGCGTGCTAATGCGCTTATAGAATTCAAAAGGTAAAACTAATGTTATTATAATATCATAATTATCTCACTGTTTATTCAAACACATTTTTTTTACAAATTTAATTTATTATTCTATATTTTAAAATACTTTATCACTTTTTTTTCCCATTTTCATGGAATTACCATAATTCAAAATCATATATAATAAATGCACACTCGTGATTTCTCTTCGCTTGTTGACCGTTAATAATTTTTTTTTCTACGTCAAAGCTTGTTGACAAAAAACTAATTATAATTAATGCATTGCCAACCAAATCTATTATCAAATCCTTTTTGCAAATAGTCACCTTTTTAAATTTATTTTCATAGTACTTCTTACATAGTTAACCATCACTTATATTTGTATGGTTTTATTTTTATATATGCTTGTATTTTTAATATTAGTATACATTGTGTCCTGAAGAAGACACCATAGATATCGAAACATGTTGATATATCAATAAATAATGGTTTAAACAGAGTGTTTTATCTTATTATTTAAATCTATTATATTATTACCTTAAAGTACACGAAGTTCAATTTCAACAACTCTCGCCGAGAAATTGCTCCAGAAGATTTATTCATGGACCAAATAATTTCAGAAAGACTCCAGGCTTAAGACCAGAAAGTCTTTAAGCTTACAATAAACATGTTCGCTACTTAGGTACAGCTATTTCATCACAACACAATAGTTGATAATTTTTGCACAAATATTCCCTGTAGAAAAAGTTTTCTTATTTTAACTACAAATAACTGGGATATGTTTTAATTTTTTTTTATTTAGAAATCAATATAACACTATTAACATAATTGTATTAATTAATTAAACAATTTTTTTAATGATACGTGCTACCTCTTTATTGAAGTTTATTCTCGTAATAAGGAAGGGAGATAGTTTACAATTTTGATATACCTATGTTCGATCTTTACAATAATATTTTGTAGATCGCCAATCGTCGTCTTGCACAAAAATTAACGCAACATATAAAATAATTCATTACCATTACCTATCACTACCCCCTTTTTCATACTATTAACACGTTGTTTAGGCATAAAATACTTTATAATAAATTGAAATGAACTATTTTCTATGACTTCTAAATACAAATGGACAAATATTTGTAAAATAAAAATGGCGATCAAACATAATCGGCCTGGAACATAATATTCACCCTGTACTACTCACAAATAATATGGGCGGAGTCAGCCAAGAAAGATTCAGATAGATTGCATATTTGGATTGAAACAGGGAAGTCTGAAGTGCGTTGTTATTGAACTTAGATTACATGTAGCTCTAAATGATTTAATGATGTTAAATAAATAGTCGTTATAAATTTAGCACCTCCCGTAGCCACAAATCGAGAAACCGAGTATCGATCAAACCGACAGAGACCAATATAAAGCGGTTTACGTCTTTGCTAAATATACATAGTGTATACTATACGCAGTATTGGCATTTGCAGCGTAATATAAATTTAATAATGATAATAAATATAATATAATAAATATAATGTGTGTATTGGTTGAGATATTTAATTAGCTTGCAGCCGGATGGATATTTGGTTCTTCACTTCGATTATGAACGTATGTACAAATTTGATTAATTAACGCGTGTATATAAGAAACGTAATTGTATGAGTGTATGTAGGTCAATATATTTCTAATAAACTTGTTTATTTTCATAAACGAGTTTAATGCCGAACGGTTTCAGTATAACACCGCAATAGTTTAAAACTGCCCTGGAGATAATGGTTGCTTCGAAGTCTGTTGTTGCTATCAAAGCAATAAACCCCAGAAGAGGGAGCGGTTACTCTGAAACCAGTCCACATAAAAATAAACATACCCGACTGTTAAATAAAAAGTTACTTACTATCACGCCGTTTCTGCGCGGGGATAGGCAGAGAAGATAGAGTGCCACTGTCTTGACACAGAATTCTTGCCTCATTCGCTTTCATACATCTTCTCACACAAGCTCGCCGATTATTGTGGGCTTTAACAGGGCCATCTTTCAATATCTAGTTTACCTGATCATGCCAAATCTTTCACGGACGTCCTCTATTTCTGGTGCCATCAACACTTACGTCATATATCTTTTTTACTATTCTCTCCTCATTCATCCGTTCCATGTGACCAAACTACGTAAGTGATCCTTTTTTATCTTACTCACTATACTAAGATCAGTTTTACATTCTTTCCCTACTTCTTCATTCTTTCACAGTATCACAAAGTTACTTGTACCTATTTTAATTGTTCAAAAGATCGAACCGTAAATATATATAAAATAAGAATACAATACTTATATGTATTATTAAAGTTTATTTTTAAAAGGCTGTGTGTATTTACTGACTGCATTATAACTTTAATCTTATATATTTTCTCTATCAATATTAGCAAAATTATTTTGTGGCCTCATTTTATATATAAATAACAATTAGACAAAATACTTTATTTAAGGTCATACCCACCTATTATTGATAGTGGGAAATAGTGGAGAAAAATTGTGTTTTTAAATAATTTTACTTCAAATTTAATAATACAAAATATTCCAAATTATATACAACCAGCTTTTTACACTAATACCAAATTAAATATTATATATTAAATAACAAGGATAAGGACGACATTTAAAAAAAATCGGGGGTATACAAATAAATTTTCAATAATTGCAATTATTTCTATATAAATAAAACTTGCAGAAATTTTGATATTAGAATTAAGGAGCATTTGAGATGAGCAACAACTATTCAGAATTTTCTAATCAGCCTTTGGAAACAAACCATTTTTAATTAGAAATTACACATACAAATACTAGGAGTTTACAGTTAAACAAATTTGATGTTTTAGAAATAATAAAAAGTGTCAATAGCAAGGTAAATATTATAAATAACCACATCTTCTTTGAAAATAGTCAACTTTTAAGTTTGTTTTCATATTAGTTCTTACTTATTCACCACTTTATAGCTTTGATTTTATCTATACTTGTATTTTTAATTTCAGTATACATTGTTTCCTGAAGAAGACACCATAGGTATAAAAATATGTAGAAAAATCAATAAATAGTGGTTTAAAGAAAGTATTTTGTCTAATTGTTTATATACTTTTCTTTAGCTTGTTTGTGCTTACATTCTATTTATACATATTCTATAGCACATTAGTATTTTTATTCTCTCATTTTATATACTTTCATGTTTACTTGTTTTATATGTTTTCTATTTAATCGTGTTTTGCCTCATATTCAATGTTCGAGTTATTTGTTTTAGCTTGACAAGTCGGGCAATGCATTTTAAAATCTGTGTAAATTTTTTAGCTGTACCATAGATTACATGTGTCTAAATAAAAAAAGGAAAATAAATTTATTTATTTATTTCTTGGAAGAGATTGGTAAACATTTTATTTTTGAGAAATTTTTCTTTTTTATTCTAATCGTCATGTAATTTTAGTACATAAGTTTAAATTTAATAGTAATCTATATATAATTATAAATTTTCAGTTACTGAACTTTTTTGAATGTAGATAAGACCCAAATGAATTTGTAGTTTAAATCATATTTCCTCCTTCATATAGTTATTGACATATAGTGACATCAATCAAATAAGTTTCGGCTCATGTTGCTTCTCCACAAGTCCCGGTCCTGGGTTG
Source organism: Eubasilissa regina (assembly GCA_022840565.1). Lineage (NCBI taxonomy): Eukaryota > Metazoa > Arthropoda > Insecta > Trichoptera > Phryganeidae > Eubasilissa > Eubasilissa regina. Next base: position 10,374,129 of record JAINEB010000020.1, on the reverse strand, counting down.
CCCTCACAGCTGACTCCAGAGTTTCTCCAGTTAGATGAAACATGTCTATCCACATTGTGGAACACTTCCAGGTTTTAGGTTTTAAACGGGATAATCTCATTTTCTAGGCTATCATTTTAACTTATAATGTGGACAAATAATTAAAGAATCTTTGTTCACTGTTGTAGATAAGGCATTATGTTGTTGGATTTGTTGCAGGATTGAGACATTTGTGCGTCGTATTGTCCACGGGATGCTCCACATTCTTCTCCAGCAATACATTTTGAAGGCATCTATTCTAAGCTATTCGCTATTATGGACTGTCCAGGTCTCCGTTACATACACGAAGATTAGAAATATAAGAGTGTGATCGAATATAATTTTAGCTACTTGCTTTATGTGACCATAGGGTGTAACGTTATACAAACATTAGCAGAAGAATTATTTACATAATTCGGTTGGTACTAGATTTTTTAATGTTGGCAACATTCTGAGCCGGATTGGAAACGCAACGCGCAGTGCTCACAGCGCTCTGGGCGGTATTTACTTATTGACGAGCATAGCGAACGGTCGTAACAAGCGACGGCTCTAACGAATTAAATTAAACTTATAATTTAAATAAATATATAATTAAGTAAGAAAAAATGTCACAATTAGTACTAATTTTGTGATGATAGTGCATCAATTTCTACTAATCTTGTGATAAATTCTAATTTGCATTGTATTCATATCTTCTGCAGAAATATATTATAACTCCCTCTTGGGTATGGGATGAAGAACTCCAGAATTATGATGGACGATGTCGCAAACGCGTTGTGGATGGGGGTCTGAATCGCCGGCCACGATTTACCGACAAGGGTAGCGGATGACCCGGGCATAGCAGCCAATAAATTCCAAAGCAGCACGTCGCGATAAGGGATCACAAGTAACGAGTTCTAAACATGGAAGAAAGACGTCCCATACCCAAGGTCAAGTATCATTTTGTTAAATTTTTTCTCGTCTGTGCTGGAGTATAAAACTATCGTGATGTCGGTTCTATGTCTTCAACCAAGAATTTTCTTCGCATAGTATAATTATTTATATTACTCTAATTTTCATTTATAATTATAGCTGTGTAAGTTGCAATAAACCATTGTTATTCAAAGTAACTTCTTTGAATAATGTAGAGTAGATTCCTGTCCATCCGAATTACACAAGTTGTTATAAATTTATCCCAAGTGAAGAGAAAAATCGACAGCAAGGTGAGTTCCGAGTGCCGCATCCACATATCATGTTTTCTCCGCTGGCTTGGCAGGTAGAGCACAGTCCGCCAGATTACTCCTCAACAAGGGTCTTCGCTTTTCCAGTATAAGTATAAAAAGTTACCAATATGAAAGCTGGTATTTTTGTGAGTATTTTTAGCTAGAGTGGGCGTATTAGCATTGAGACAGACTCACGATAGTTGGATTTATTCACAGATTGAATTTTACACTTGTTCTTCATATTATAAAAAGCATAAATATACCAGGATCAGTGCAATGCTGAAATATCTTATTAGTATAACCTTTAGGCAAAAAATATATTTCAATGTAATGGTGTTTATTTTTAAAATCTTCACTAAGAAAACATCGACAGAATTTATACGAAAAATTGATTCAAAGCATGACCATGAACGTCATGAAGGGTATACATCGGAAAATTTTCAAGTTTAATTATTAAATAAGAAAAAAAACTGTAATTTTATTTATACAAAACGGAGTTTAACGATGCGGATTTTAGGTTTTATAAACAATGTCGTTTAAATGCCGTCCATTTCTCTCAAGACACTCTTGCAATCGGACTCTTAAATTTGCAAATACGCAAAAGCAAATCGTTGTATCAATGGCAGCAACTTCACGGCGGATATTTTCTTGTAGGACCTGAATTATTACTGAAAACTCTCGATTTAAGGTATCCCCATAAAAAAGTCGCACGGTGCAAGGTCCGATGACCGAGGTGCCCAGGATAAGTCTCCGTACTTGCTGATTATTGGTAAAAATTCCCTTCAGCTTCTCCATTGAAACTCTAGCTGTGTGTGGAGTGGCCCCGTCTTGCTAAAATTATATTCTGTTGTTAAACCGGGAAAACAGCTACAGTTGCGGTACCAAAAACTCGTCGGTCATTAGGAAATACACGTCAGCAATGACTGTCTCTCGCTGGTTAAAAAAAATAATCCCTCGGGCAGAAATTGCACACCACGCTGTTGTTTTTGGACAATGCCAACGTTTTTGATGGCATTCCCTTGAATTGTCGGGGCACCAGTATCTCATGATCCGTTTATTAACATAGCTATCGATATAGAAATGTGCTTCGTCAGTAAAAAATATGTTTCCAAGAATTCGTGCTATTCTTAAACGTTCCAGCATCGTTATCGCTAAGGTTTCACGTAAAGAATAGTCATTTTTGTTGAGAAACTTAACTTTTTGCAGTTTGTGTGGGTGAAACTAGAAGGGAGGGACCATGTAGAATCCGTTAATGAAACCGTTGTAGAAGTTTCAACTTATTTTATCGGTTCCACACACAGTACTATGAAAACGCGAAATGTACAATTAATAAACACAAAAGAAAGAGAGAAAGAAGAAAGGAAAAAACAAAACCTAATGTAAGAGATTGCGAAAACTAAAAGCGAGATTTAAATTTAAACCTTCCTCCGTTCTTTTAAGTGCTATCTTTATTTATTTATGGGTGAAACTGTAGTTTCTTTTTCAAAATAATGCGCATTGTTTTTTTTTTATTCCAGTACAGCCTGCAATCTTCCTTTTCGATTTATACAGATTGCGCATAATTTCACGTCGAACTTATGCCACATATTCTGGCGTCGCTGTTGACGTTGATGGTCCCAGGGAAGTTTGGTTAACCATTGTCTTCTCTTGTCTGACCTGTTGAACCCAACACCAGATAAGTTTTTTACTCAGCCCATTACTTTCTCGTCAAATATTAAAGTGAGTACAAAAATACGCGACGCGCACGAACAAATGAATCACCACACTCTAAATATTCCTCAACCGCGAGTGCGCGGTGCGCTCCTGACCAGTAAATAATTGTGACTGGCAAACCAGTAAATTACGCGCGTCGAACAATACCCCTCCCATTTACCTCAACCTGATGGTTTACGAGCAATTACAATTTAATCTGGAAATTTTTCTGCTAGACGCCCTTTACAAGAGAAAAAAATAGACTGAGCCTGCTATTCAGGAAGAAAGCTTTTTTTTTTATTATTAAGATTGTATTAATATGAAAATTAACACTAAATTAAGGCTAAATCTCAGAAAACGATTATGTATAGTGCGACGAAGATTTTTAATGCATTGTCAAAAAACAAGAAAGGAGGAAAAACTAAACCGATTCAAAATGAAACTAAGTAAATTTGTGAAAGAAAAGATGTGGTAGTAGAAACGATTTTGACCTTGTTTATATCATAGCATATAAAAAAATACTTATGTTTAGTGAAGGCAGTGTGGAGGTGCGTGCGAATAGATGAATCCAAGGACCTGGCTAGGAGAAGATTTATCAGTTCTATGGCTTATTGGACTGGTTCGATCCCAAAGTATTGTTGTCCACAATTTGGCGGGTACCAATCGGATTGTATGGCTGTTGAGCATATCTTTACGCGGCCATGTCTGTGAGGTGCAAGCAGGGCCACCATATCACAATCTTTTCATATTCTCGTTAGTCAGTTCATAGTAACTTTAGGTAGTTGTTTGCGTCTTCGAATATCTTGCCGACTGTCAGCAGTGTTTCACGTCCTGCTATTTGGGAAGTTTTCTGTCTTGCATTAGCACGATCCACAATCAGTATTTTCCATTTAGATCGATTTATTTCTAAGCCAAACTGCATACTCACAAACTCTATTTTAAGTTAAATTATTTCCAGTTCAACCTCGGTACTGGATCATACTAGAAATAATTATATTTATATAGCTCATGTCCTCGGCACAGAATTTAAAAGATATATTACAATAATACGTCTTCTCTTGTATGGGTTAACATAATAAAAACAGTCTATGTAGAAAATGATTCTCGAACATCACAATGAGCCTCAGTCCCCCTTCCCCTGCCCATCCGACGATGCTCATCAGGCGATAGCGTAATCAAATCAAATATTCAAATCCTTACATCAAAAGGGGGATGCAAAAGTATTTCAAATTTATTTTAAAATGGTGGGATAAAAAATACAACGGCTGGTTGGAAGAATAACCGAGAGGGCAGGATTAGACGAGGTCAGTTTCTTTTAAAAATAGTAATTAAAAATAAGTACACATTGATAAGTGAACTGTTTAGTGGAAATATGGTTAAAAGACAAATTACATTTGATGTACGTCAAACAGTCTACTCAAAGCACGCACTACATTATTTAAAACATATGAGTTTTTAATATTTAGATTTCATCAATTACTCATTTTATCAAAGACTCATTTTACTAATGACTCGTTTGAAAAATTACTATTTTTATCAAAGATATCTCGCGTACATACATTTAACAATTTTTTACGCTTGTCATTTTATCTATTTTATTTTCGAAATGTGTTGGTAATTATTCCTTGACGTATAATTTTATTTAGTGATATATCACTTAAACTTTTTATATTTTAGATTTATTAGCTAAATTTGTAATTATGAAAAATGTTATTTATTTTTAATTAAAACGCAGTACGTGTTTTTGCGCGGGTTTTTTTTACATGTATCTATCAAAATGCACTTATTTTTTAACACGTTTTAAATTTATCTCTAATTATAAGATACAAAAAATATTGGCCACTCTATTGTGGAGAACGGTAAAGAACATACGTCTGTGATATTTTATTAATGTTAATTAGAAAGGAATAATATAAAATCAATTTTATCAAAAAAAATTGTTGTTGCTACCAGGAATCGAAACTGGATCTTTTTCCAATTCGAGAAAGGTGCATTAACCAACTACAAATTTTCGAACTCATATGTTAAACTTTTTCAAATTAATACATCTATCGTTAATGCACCTTCCCCGGATTGGAAAGTGTTCCAGGTTCGAATCCCGGTAGCAATTACAATACGTTTCTATAAAATTGATTTTATATGTATATCTTTATAATTAATACATTTAATTCGTATTTAGTTAATAATTGTTGAGAAATGATATCTGTAGTTAATGTTCCACTTGAGGACATAGTGTTGGACGCGAAGGACCATAGGTATAGGCTGAAATGTTCAGGGGGTAAGTTGTCTGATTTCCTTCTCATTTCCAAGCCAGCCCTGCCCCACTTGCGGGCCAGGGTTGCCACTTAATTTGCCGCCCCACCCCTTCTCGGATTGGATCTGGGGAATTTCGCGCCTGCCGCTTCATCAGCCGCCCATATGGCGCCCAATTCTGCTCTCGCCTTTGACTTTGATATTATTTTTTAACGTTATGTGAAGTGAGAGTTGCCATAATGAAATCGGAACTACCCTCGCGGGAGTGGGGTAATATTTTTTTGCTCCCGGGGGGTGGAAACGCCGCGTTAAGGGCGGTAACGAGGACGGATGCTTTGTTTCAAATTCTAAATAACTAAGATATTTTGTTTTTTTTACTCTTCACGTAAATATAAAAAATAAAAAATGTAATGCAAGTCGTGTGGATTTATAAAAAAAAATTATTGCAATATTTCAGATAAAAATAACAAACAACAAACTTACCATCACGCCGTTTCCCTCGCCACACTCTTCTGTCTTGACACACAATTCTCGCCTCATCCACATTTATGCATCTTCTCATATAAGCTCGCCGATTGTTGAGGCTTCTAACAGGACCATCCTCGTTTACCTGGCCGAGCCAAATCTAATTAAAAATACACACTAAAAACTTGCGTAATTATCATTGTTTTTAAATAGTAATGAATTGTTGAGCGATAACATACGAGATGCATATTAATAGTAAAAAATATGATTTTTCTGGAGTGCTACATTGCTATAGAAATCACTATTAGAATTAACCAACCAGCATACTGATCAAACTTATGAATCAAAAGTAATATTATTCACGGGTAAACCAGCAAACAATTTTTTCTAAAAATAAGTTACAATATTGCGAATAAGTTGCAATCAAAGCGTTTTAAGTTTTTTGTTTCAGAAATAACATTTTTTTTACCACTATAATTATACTATTCCCCACACCCCAAAATATAAGACCATCTGTACGATCCCTAATGCGTAATCTTTCCGTGTTTCGCCCACTTTTATTAGAGATTTGTGATTTGGTTCGGAACATTGAGTGCGGGATTCAATAACGCCCTTAAAAAAACGACTTTTTTATTCAATTTCCTTCAACCTTACAACAACATTGATTTTCAATGCATTTAGAAGATATTTTTAGTAAAGTAGACTTATGCAATAAATAATACTGTCTTTATATCCTTCTTCCGTTTAAAATTATATATAAAATCATATTTAAAATTAAATTTAAAATTATATATAAAATTATATATAAAATCCTTTTAAAATTAGCAATATTAACTTTGTGGTTAAAATTCATATTTTTTATTAACTATCTTTGTTTTATTAACCACTTAATTGAGTTTAAATACATCTACCGGTTTCGAAAAATACCATTTTCTTCTTCAGGATGTCATAACTAACTAAAAACATATATTATTGTTTCTTTACCAGAATCTATTTAAAAAAAAAAAATTATTTAAAAAATAAATTTAGTACCTAACTCAAATTGTTACTTAATACAAATTTAGTCGAATAATTTTTAGGAAAAAACTTTTGAATGGGACTCGTAGTTAAATTTAGTTGGTTGTTTATAATTTTTTGATTAGTTTTACATTATTTATTTATCTCCAACGATTACAAATTATTTAATTTGTGACCAACACCGTTATATGTAAAATTAACAATCCCAATTTTTTGTCAAAACCATGACCATTTTCTATCAAATGATTAGCAATTTCTAAAAACTCACTATTGTTCAAACATCTCAAATACTCCCTTACTCTTATATTACAATTTCTACCCGTTTTATTAATATAAAATGCAGCACAATCCTTGCAACTAAGTTTATAGACACCAGAATTGTTTATCTTCGTCTTTAGAATTTATGAGTAAGTTTAAGTAAGTAACCGGTAGATGTATTTAAACTCAATTAAATGGTTAATAAAACAAAGATAATAAATAAAATATACATATAAAATCATTTTTTATTGATTGTGATGTGTGGACATGAGAAGGTAATGGTTGTGGTATGACATCTGTGGACTGATTATTCTTCATTTTTTTTTACGTTTTCTCCTGATTCATGCAGTTGGCGTTCTGTATTGGATGTTATATACCATAGCCGATCATTGAAACGGTATTTTTTTCCTCTATGTGAGCATTTTACCGGGAATAACGGTGGAATTTCTAATTTTCTTCTGTAGAAATTAATTACGGTATGTTAATATTTTGAACCTGTCGCACCCAGTTTTAAGGTACACTTCTATATTATCTTCATCTACTACAGTAAAAAAGTACATTATTTCTCAAAGTAATTATTTTTTTGACTAATGAATTTGTATAATTTTGAATAAGAGAATCGATCGGTAAGCTTTCAAAACTCGTTACATAGGGTTAAGTCTATTTTTGAGCTTTGACATCTATGTGCGTAAACAAAAGTAATTACCATTTTTGTGAATAAATATTTAAATATTTTAAGAGAAACAATATTTATTTAATGAATTGCATTATTAATATTATTATGAAGTCATTCTAAGACCTGGATCCACCATGGCCCAGAGATGCCCATCATTCCATGACTCGAACGAAACTCGCAAAACCACGTACGACTCGTTCGAGCTTTTAAGATACTTTTACCATGCACTAGACAAATATAATATATTATATAGTAAATATATCTGCAAATGAGGATGTTAATACCATAAAAAAGTAGACGGATGATAGATAACCAACAATCAATTAATACTGATAAAACATACTTTCTACGATTTACTATTCAACAGAAAGATAATACTGAAATTAATATTAAAATTCACGCCAATGCCTGTACTCAAGAAGACTCTTGTGACCAATGTTCATCAATTGAATAAGAATACTGTATCAAGTAACAAGGAATCATAATAGATAATAAACTAAAATGTAAAGAACATATTACTTATTTTACAAACAAAATTAGGAAAACTGCCTACGTATTTTCAGGACTCGAAACATCTTATCACTTACAAATTTGAAAATAATATATTACGCGTTTATACAGTCATATTTGCAATACGGTATTATTGGATAAAGAAGAGTATATAAAACTTAAATAATACAATTAGAAATAACTCAAAAAATGATAATAAAAATCATTCTAAAAAAAAAAAACTATCCAAGTATACAACTTTTCACAAATTTCGAAGTACCAAAAATAATAGACATATACAAAAAACTCAATAATCTAAATTTTAAAAATTAAAAACCAATTAAACTTTAGAAGCGAATTCCGATCTACAAGATTTAGAGACCAAATTGATAATACAAAATTAAAATATACCGCAACCCAAAATCACTGTCTTTATCAAAGCATCAAACTTTTTAACAATCTTTCCATCACAATTAGAAAAATTATAGACTACTATTAATTTGCATCTGAAGTAAAAAAAATATACACAGATTATTATCTCGTATATACACTTTCTCTATACACGAGTCCTACTCTCACAGAGAAGAATTAAATATTAAATGAAAAATATATATATTCTACTGATAATTCTAAAATGTATTATATTTTCTAATATTCTTTTTAAAATTCATACATTATACAATGTAACAAATGAATTATCTTCTCACTTACTTACTTACTTACTTACCATCACGCCGTTTCCCCGTGGGGGTAGGCAGAGAGGATAGAGCGCCATACTCTTCTGTCCTGACACACAATTCTCGCCTCATCCACATTCATACATCTTGCCATACAAGCTCGCCGATTGTTGAGGCATCATTGAGACAGAACCATCCTCCATTATCTGGTTTACCTGGTCGTGCCAAGTCTTCCGCGGACGTCCTCTATTTCTGGTTCCATCAACACTTGCGTCATATATCTTTCTTACCATTCTCTCCTCATTCATCCTTTCCATATGACCAAACCACCTAAGTGATCCTTTCTTAATCTTACTCACTATACTAACAGCTTTACATTCTTTCCTTATTTCTTCATTCTTTACTCTGTCATAAATAGATTTGCCACAAATACGTCTAAGTGATCTCATTTCCACTGCATTCAGTCTACTTTCGTTCCTTTTCTGCCAGCTCCAGGCCTCACTTTCATACATCAGTGTCGGTACCAGCACTCCATTGTGCACCGCTAGTCTTGCCTCGGTTGACAAATTCCCGTTAGATATAATTCCATTCAAAGCGCCGTTTACTTTATTTCCTGCAGTCACCCTCCTTTCGATATCATTCTCAGCCTTTCCGTTTCTATCAAACATACTTCCCAAATATACAAACTCATCTACTTGTTCCAACCATTCATTACCTACAAGTATTGCTTTCCTCCTCCTCGAATACCATCACTTTGGACTTGTTAACATCCATCCTGAGGTCGCCTTCCTTTTCTCAACCATTGCTAAATCAGATAGAATGTGTCTCTTTTAAAAGCCATGACATAAAATAGTTCTGAATAATTACAACTTCACAATAAGAATGTGTTTTCCTTAATAATACATAAAATAGGTTTCAAGACAAAGGATAACCATTTACACTATCTCTAAATAAGTAACATTCGCATAAACCCAATAATTATAATTATATGTTATGTTATATTCGTTCAAAATGAGCATTCTCACAAATTAAATTAGTTGAGAGTATCTATATAATCTCCTTTGGTATCTGGTTTCAGACAATTTGACTACGTGGCCAACCTATCGAAGGTATTTCTGAATGGTTTAGTTTCGATGCTCATTATTTCGGCTTCTTCAAGCACATTATCATTTGTGCGTTTATCTTGTTGATAGAATTTTTTTACAACTGTTATATAAAAAAGTACATTTCTTTAAATTTTCGGCTAGAATGGATTTTATTTCTTGATTTTGAGCTCTTACCTCAGATACTTTAAGTATATTCTATGCATAAATAACACGATGTTTGGCGCTTCTAGGTATTTATTTAGAGTTTCACATATTGTTAAATTAATTAATCTCGTTAGTAATAATGCTAATGGTGCATGTACACGGATACTTGTTTCGTTGAATTCTCGAAAGTCGCCTAACCTTATCGTTTCAGAGATCTTACTCATCTGTCTACACATGCCATTGTAAAAATACGTATAAATATATATATTTTTAATAATATGTTAAATAATTCCGCTCTCTAACTTTTTATGATAGTTTTAAAAGTTAAAAAATAACATATGAAATATATTAACAAAAAATCGTTTTAAATATAAACTGTAGCGTCGTTAGATCTTGATATCACTATTGTGAAAATATTTGCTCTTGTATTGTATCTTGAAATTTCTCTACGCAGAATCAGTTCTCCCCTTCAGTCGTGCGGTGTACCAGACAATATTATTAAAATAAATTAACAAAATTTGCATGATTGCCCCGCCAGAGGTCGCCCTGCACGAGCAACGCCACACGCACTCGCACGGGACATATTGCAAATGCAATAATAAATTCCGTAGCTCTGTCGTTAAGGTTTACACCCCCCGTAACCCGAGAACCGCGGTTCGGAGTCGGCATCAAACTTTTCAAATGACTCATTAAATATTCCACATGTATATGCCAGTGACTCGAGCATCCATTTTTAAAAGGGACTCTCAATTTGTGGTGTAGTATGTATAAAAATATATTTTCCCCATGATATTAGGTGAAGGGCAAAATGTAAAAAGGCCATGTTAAAATCACGAACTGCGAGATAATTACTAGTATCTGTAAGTCATAATCACTAAAAGTGATTGCGTGTCTGAAAATATAGTGAGCCTTGTCTGATAATATTATCAACTAAAATAGGTACACATTTATTTTATTAAAGAATTTAATTTGTTCAAGGTTTGCAATGTTATGATTTGATTTTTATTAGCTTATTTATGTTAAAAATATGTATATTATATATAATTTAGGCATATGAATGATTTAATATAGTGTTAATTTATTTCGTTATCGTTAAATAGTGATTTAAATCACTGATATAGAATGCCAATAACACTTTCATTAGTGAAACAAGGGTAGAAATTTATCTCGTCACACTAGAGAAAAAATTGATATCGCTAACTTTATACGTGTGTAATATTTACTTGCAGTTAGGTTAGGTTAAATTAGAATATTTTTATTATCAAACGATAAGAGACTTTGTGTGTAACAAGTGGGGTCAACTTTTTTTAAATATTGATACTAGATCATCCGTGTCAGTGCCTCATGAATAATGATCGCGATCTCCATAAATGCCCGGCTTCTTAACTATGCAGCATCCTACAGATCTTAAGGCTATCAGCAAATATGTGGCTGTTGCCTTTTCCTTGCATTTCTTCTTGCATTCTTCGATGCGACCCACCACAACAAGCTTCTCCAAGCATCTTCCCATATCGTAAATTGCCCAAAAAATTTAAAAACTCATCTCAGGCAAATGAAACTAGATAAAGACATACAAATAAAATATTGGATGTATTTTATTGTTATATGAGAGAAGAATATATCAATTTCAACTCACCACAAAACCTCGTCAATAAATAAAATCGGTAGACGACAACATAAGTTGGTGAATTAACATCATCGTGGAGTCGTGGTACCATCACAAATATATGCACTGGGAATGAGGTCGCTCAGGTATATTAGTAAATATATAAATATATAGTAAATCTATTTAACAAATGTAATGCTGATCTTAGAATACGATTAAGAAAGAGTCACTTGGTCACGAACAGAAAATTAATGAGTTAAGATGGTAACAAAGATATATGACGCGAAGAGTCTAGTTGTCGCTAAAATAAAAGACGTACGCGAAAGATTTGGCATGATTAGAAAAATCGGCTATTAAAAAAAGTTTACATTGCAAGTCTCAAAAATCAATAAGAATATGTCAGAAGATTTTTGGATGTGGATGGATGATAAGTTAATTTTATTTTTCTTTTTATAATATTTTAACAATTAAAGGTAAAAATACCTTAATAGGGTAATCCAGTATCGAGGTGGGCTATTATTTAAAAGTTATTTGAGTATTTATTTACATTTGTAAGAAAATTTTACGTCTTCAATTATGTTCTGTTTACGTAGTGCTTATCGTTAGTTTATCTCGTTGTCTAATTCTTTGATCCATTGTATAATTAGTTTCTTGAACAATGTTCCATTTTTGTAGATGGTAAAAATCGATGTTAATTCGCATTTGATAGATTAAAATTTATTATGGATCATATGAAGCCTCAATAACGTGTTGAAGTCATTAAAACATTTTATCTAAATAATAATGACAATACTGTAACCATTAATGGTGATCGCTATCGTCATATTTTGGAAAACTTCTTGGTGGCCGAATTAGGACTATTGAGTCTGGAATACGCATAGTTTTAAGAGGACACTACGCTTGAAATTTCACTTAAAAATTTTCCCGGCCGCATATTGTCAAAAAGTGGTGATATCGACTGGCCTCCTCGATCACCTGATTTGACGGCTCCTGATTAATTTTTGTAAAGATACTTGAAAAAGAAGGTCTACACCAATAAGCCAATAACAACCGATGCTACAAGAAAATATTCGAAATGAAATTGCTGAAATAACATGCGAAGTGTGCGAGAATGTTATGAAAAATATGGTTAAAAGAGCTTACATTTGTACCGCTGTCGTAGGCGGCTACTTGGCCAATTTTATATTTTATTCGTAATTGTAATAAAAAAAATAATTGATAAATAAAAACTAATTTAAAAATTTATGTTTTATTTCTTAGTTATTCAAATACAAAATCAGCCTGGAACATAATATTCACCGTGTATTATGTAATTTTTATTTAAAGCCACGCGCGATTAATCTACTACGTTAGGAGAACACATTCATATTGTGAAGTTGTAATTATTTAGAACATAGGTATGTGATATTTTAAATATAAATTAAATATATTAATTAGAAAAATATACATATAAAATCAATCAAATCAAACAAGTTTTCAAATAATGGAACGATTAAATGTATTAATATCAAAAAGGTAAATTTGTCGCTAAAAATATTGTCGCTGTAGTATAGTTGGATAATGCACCTTCTCCGGTTTGGAAAGAGACCCAGGTTCGAATCTCGATGGCGCAACAACAATATTTTTCGATAAAATTGATTATGTGTTTAGATAGTTTTCGGAATGTTTATATTAATAGATTAGTAAATTTTTTATATATATTTGTACGATTGTTTGCACTTATTTTACTTATTTTGAGCTGGTTCTAATTGGAATTTTGAATATAACTTTTATTGTAGCCTTTCGTGTTATAAATAGTTATTTAATATATAGGCTGCACCTCTCCTCCCCCCCCACCTGTTATGATTTTTATTTTTTAAATGTAAAATTAAAGGTAAAAATTATTGCAAAAGTATTGAAAAATATGTTTTTAGCGTGTGAATTTCTGTGATCGTAAAATAAATATATTCTTCATTCGGGTTTACGAGTGTCTCTGCTTTAAAACACAATTTCGCCAAGTACAGCCTGGTTGTTCTGCACTTAACCTCGTGAAAGTCTTTGTAAATAATGTCTCAGAAACACCACCACGCACAAACACAATTAGATATAAATCTTGTGAAGCCCCTGTAAGGAATTAATGGAAAGACTATTTTACAAGACGAGTGTACATATTACATTTACTGAGTTTATCCTATTATATTAATTGATGTTATCGTTCTCATACTTATTTTGGAACATATTCAATACAAAAAATTATATTTAATTGATTCGAGTTCAATTTGGGTATTCTGAAGTGGGCCAGCCATTTCGTGGTCATTTAGACACTGAGTAGAAAAACTTTCAAAGAATTATATGATTACTGGTAGAAAGCGGCTTTACAGATTACTATTAGTAGGTAGTGCCCGTTTCTCGGCCAATGTTGATCGTTGCGCGACAACGGCTAAAATAGGTTTCTGTAAAATCTATTGGTTATTTTCAGACTACTTCATTCTCCCCTCTCCACATTCTTATACATGTTGGCCACTGAATGATATAAAACAAAAATTACTATTTAAATACATATTTTAAAAAAATATATATATTATTTAGAAATATAATTAATAGATTTTTTCAATATCATGTGCGAAAAACAATGTCGCTCAAATGACCACGATTTGTCTGCTCACAAACATAGACTCTTTCCAGTGCATTTTCCATAATAATACGCAAGGCTTAATTGATCTTTCACAGGAATAGTAAAAAATCAATGAGTTTCAGTCGTTACTGGATATCATATAAAACTATTGTAATCTCCAAGATATGCCTACAAAAAACGAAAATTAAAATGATTACAAACGAAAAAGTTGACTTTTTTAAACTCTTCAGTTTTTCAGTGGGCACCCTCTAGTTTGAAGGGCATCTCTGATTTTATTATATTGTATTTTTATTATTTTTCTTTAATGATCTCATGGGATTCTGAAGCCTGTGACAGCAGTTATTACATCCCTTAACATTGTCTCCATGATCCAGTTTGTGGGGCATCCACCTACCTCATCTTAATATTATCCGCCTATCTACGTCTTGACTTTCATATATTATTACATATAATATTTAAAGTATTTTTATATTTTTAGCGACAATTTTTCAAACCTATATGTTACCTTTTTAATATTAATACATTTATTAATTAATTAAGTTGTATCGATGAGTTCAAAATTTAATAAAAATAAAGTGATAATTTTGGCGTCTGCTATCAGATTACTCAAAGGTATTGAAATGGAACGATTAAATGTATTATTATTAAAACGGTAGCATATAGGTTCGAAAATTAATCGCTAAAAAAATTATCGCTCTAGAATTGTTGGATAACGCATCTTTTCCGGTTAGAAAAGATATCCAGGTTCGAATCCCGGTGGCGCAATAACAATATTTTTCTATAGAATTGATTTTATATGTATATCTTTCAAATTAATATATTTAATTCATATTTAAAATATCATAGACTTATGTTCTGAATAATTACAACTTCATAATAAGAATGTGTTCTCCTAATAAAATAGTATAACATAATATTATTTCATTATTTTCGAGAAATAGCGCCAAATGAAATTATTTTTGGAATTGTTTCCAATTTTGAAGGGTGCATTTGAAATATCTTCAGGCACAGTATTGTCACATTTACTTGTCATAAACGTGCAACATTGTGGCAACCGCAACATGAATCTTGGAAACAAAGTTGCGCATACCAGGAAGGATTAAGCAAGGGGTGTTTAATTTAGCAGAAGATGTGCAAAAATTACTGTAAGTATGCTTAATGATTCGAGTAAGAAAAGTCTGCTGAATGTTTGCGACTTTTAATACATTTTTGAATGATAATTTATAATTACGAGCATACAACCTAATATTTCATATTTAAAATAAGTTAAATTTTTGATATTAAATGATTCGACTAGATCATAAAAATATTTACTTTCTTTGCGAGTATAATAATATCTAAATTTAAATAAATCTTATATACGTTATTAAATATACTTGCATGTAAATCTTAAAAAAATAGAAAGGCTTTAGTTATAACATTAGTTAAAGTACTTCATCTGATTATTGATAAATGATAAATACCAGGATAAGAAAATGAAGCAGTAATAATTTAAGTCAAATCGTAAAAATATACCTTCATTAGTAATCAAAGAGAAAAAAAAGTGAAATTGTTTGAAATTTTACTTAAGTAGAGAAAAAAGATTGAGGTGCATAATAAGAGATTCAAAAAAGAAACATGAAATTCTTTTGAAAATATTACACGAAAATTACATAACGATAAAGTAGACGTCAAACTCTAAGGTAAGCCTCTACTTCAGCCACAGGACGGGTCCCAGAACCGATCAACCTTTACCAGAAGTCTAAGTTTAGTGAACGGGCATTTGCGGTAGCAGGCCCAAAATAGTGGTACTCTTTGCCCTCCGTCATAAGAAACAGTGCATCGTAAACTTTATTTAAGAAGAGACTAAAAACGCACCTTTTCAAAAAATCATTTCTATAAGTTCAAACAATAATTTTTAATTTTAAATACAAAGGTAATGTAGAATTATAAACAGTTTACGTGTAAAGCGTTCTTGAGGTGAAATATTTAACGAAAATGGCACTATAATAATTATCCAATTTTATTATAGGGTAAAAATAATGTTGATATATAATATAAAAATAATGACGAGGTAAACGTAGCTTCTTACCAGGATCTATCAATTACAACGAAGAACAGAGGCATAGAAAACAAGGTGTTAATTGATAATACGCGTGTGAAGGGTATTTCTTGCGTATTTTTGTTACTTTTTGATTTTCATCTGAAATTGTTTTTTCACGTATTTATCAATTATATCACACAATACTACAGTGAGAAACTCAACGATAGGAAAAACACATCAATAAAATATAACCAATTTATGTATGTGAGCACAGGTGTAAATAAAATATTAGAGCCAATTCTCCATTGACGATAATTATAAAAACGAATAAATAAAACCCTGCAGTATTCAATTTTTGAAACCCTCTTCCGCTTCCTGCTCCATAAAAAAGTTCACAATAACGAAGGCTTCGGTGAAAAACTCTAGAAAAATCCGGCACAACTTCCAAACAGTTCTATTGCAATTTTTAATTAATCTGCACTAGATATTGAATGTCCAGGACAGTAACGAGATGCAGCCGTCAGGGGAAGGGGTTGAAAGATCCTGTATTAGTTGTCTATCCTATCAAAGGACATTTTTTATTCCAACAGTAATGAAGTCTGGCCGATTCCTTTGAGGAGTTACCGGAAATAATGAAATGCTGCATTTGAACAGGGGGTTGTGTTTGCTATTTCAAATTCTCCTCGGGGAAGTAATTAAGATTCATCACCTTTTTTCCGGGGTTTGTTGTTGAATGCAAGATTTTGTAATTAAGAAATCGGAAACATGTTGTATAGTAAGTTTTTTCAGCGGATGTTCTTTACTAGTGCTATAAGAGTAGTATCTGAAGTAAGTTAAATATACAATAAATAATTAATAATACTATTAAGTAACTTTTTTATTTATTTTATTATTATTATTATTATTATTATTATTATTACAGTGTTATTTTGAACACCGAGTTTGTCTAAATTATACGTCGGAATTAATTTTATATTATCTTTTTTTTTCTCTGCATAGATATATCTTTGTGTATGGATTCTAAAAATTATTATATAATATATTCTGTCTGTTTATATAGTATATACCGAATTGGTTAAAAATCACATAACAGTTTATAAATTAAACACATTTTTGAGCTTATATAAATTTTAATAATGTGTTTTTTAACGTATACATGAAGCTCACATATATATAAATAATATTAGGGGTCATTTATAAGATATTATTTTTCATGTATACATGGCGGATAGGCAACGCCGTCTTTGGGCTGTGCGGCGAACTTACTTTAGCCGCTACTCTCAGGCCGGTAGCAGTATGTGGCGAGCGACCGAAAGTGGTCACATACTCGCGGTGGTCTGGACTGTCCGGAGAAAATGGTAACGTCACGGAGTGGGGAGAGGAGCTCGCGCTGATCGGCGCCCGACGAGAAAGCCATTCTACTCTTATGGTCCGAGCAGCCTAAGAGTATTTCAATATTATTTTAACTAATGTGCTTGCTTAAATTTAAAATTTATTATGAGTATGAGTTATTCCTTAAATTCCTTCTGATACTTGGAGCCACCAAATTTATATCTGCTCCGCTGACTCAGCTACATATATAAAGTAAAAATGCATGTTTTGTAAAATATCTTGTGAAAGATAAATATAAAATTAATTATATAATTTATTAAATAATAAAGTGACTTTCAGCCTAAGCTGTAGACATTTTTATATGATTAATACACATTTCTATTTGTATTTCTCAATATAGCCCTTGATCTAGTGAGATGAATAGGGATACGATATACTAACGCATGCCGGTGTTCTCATTAAACGCAAAGAAAATAAGTCAAAATAATTGATAATCGAAAATTATTATTTTTCTCAAATCATATTTCAGGATTGTGTTAATGAAGTCAAATAAAAAACATTTGTAAATTAAATTTTACTTCAAATCCACAATCACAATAGATGACGATCGCAGTTCTAACGTTAGAGCTGATTAAAAATTAGATTTTTGATTTATTTAGAATTCACTTTATCAATTTTGCAAATTAACCAATATTTAACCGCTCATTCGAATATGGAGAAACAAACAAAATTTATGTTATCTGTATATCGACTATTATATCGTTGCACATTAATAATTCCCTTTGCCAGTCAAATGTTTCAAACGACATCTAAATTCTTTGATGACATGGAAAAATATTAACTTTTTTCCGGCTATTTTTTTATTGATACAAATTAAATTAATCAATTAGATAGATGTAAAAGTATCATATTATTTTTCTGTCTAATATAACATTTTTTTAAATGTTAACATTGTAATTTGTTTAAATTGATATAAGAAAATTGTATTTTGATAATTTACTTAATAACATTTTACACGTTAAAAAAAAAGATTTTAAATATATTATAATGAGCCATTTAAAATTGCTTCTGCAGTCATTCTGACGAAATAATTCCATGCTAATGAATAGTTTTAACTGACTTAATTATATACCGCAATTTTCCTGAAAATATTAAATATTATAAAATATTCGTATATACATACTTCAAATTTTCTTACCTTAAGTCTAAATATCTCACTTTAATGGTGGTTATTAAATTATTAAATAATTAATATTTTGTTTTTTGAAAACTTATGGCAGCAGATTAAATACAAATATTTAAAACCATAAACAAATAATAAAAAGGCAGTTTGTTTATATTTATCGTGTAGAACCCTAGTCCCGAGTTTAGTGAAAAGATAAGAATTCAACCATTTTTCGATTCACTTCTTATTTATATAATTAGTAAATTTGAATTATTTTTGGGGTTTTCTGGATAAAACAAAACATTGTAAATGCAGAACAATCCGGTATTCAATAATATTATATTGTGAACATTACAGAATACTCAGGGCGCAGCCTGCCTCTGATGTCTCCATATCTTCTAAAAACATGCCCTTATTAAGTTCTGAGTGCCTACCTTCATTTGTTCGCTGCGTTTGGAAACTTCGTATTCGCAACCCTTTACCGAAAATCTAATCTATACGTTTCATGAACACCAAAATCAGAAATTGAATATGTATTTATTTCAATGTGTCTACTTCTAATGAAATAATATACAATGAATTTCACGACATTGCATTTAGAATTTGCTACTATTGATCATTTTTATTTATATATAATTTTATGCAGGATGAACGTGTTTTTTTAAGAACATAATAATTTTATACTAAAGCAGTTTTCTTCTTGAATAAGATGCTTTTTATATCAGAATATTAAATATTTATTTAGTCATCAAATTATAATATTTTTTTTATTTTTTATAATAAATTTTGACAAACAGGAGAGATACTTTAAATTTATACATTTAAAAAAATAGAACTTAAACTGTTTAGTATTAAGTTTATTTATTATCATTTTACTAAGTACGTATTTAAAAATCTAATGAAAATACAAAAATGAGATTTGGTATAAATATTATATTCAAGAATTTCATTAGATAATATCTTATAATATTATTTAATTTACGATATTTTGTAACATTACGTAGCAAGAAATAAAATTATGAATATAATGTATAAAATAAATATTTGTAACATTTTGATTTATGTTGTTTATATTATTATGATTACATATCATATTAAAAATGAAAGTCTGCGTTATAGAACATGTTATAATTCAATATCGAAATATTTAAATGAAATGCATATACTAGGTTTAATGATTCCATATTCTTATATCCTTCCAAATCATGTTCTCTCAAACGTGGATGTAATAGCAATGAAAACGGACCCACCGCTTACCCAGGACCGATGTAATAAGATCAAGACTCCTATCTTGCTTCCACTCATTCGTCGCCTGGTTGGCATTCTTTACTACTACTAGGCAGCTGTTAGATAGCGCCTCGCAAATATATCAGAGGGCGATACCGCACAGCCACTAAAACAAAATTTGTCCCACTGTCCCCGGATGAGTTACTTTATTAGTAAATAAGATATTTACAATACATTAAATAAAAAATAACACATGTTTATATATAAAATTGATAATATAAAATAATGCAATTAAAATAGATAAACGCGGATGCAATAGATTACTTTTAGACAATAATATTTATCTTAATATCTTGCGCTATATATACTTTTAAAAAAAAATTTTCAATCCTTAATGACAACCGACGCTCAGCAGATGAAGATGGGCAACTTTGAAGAATGAACAATTGCGCAGTGGAGCTGTACAATTCTAACTGCACACCATCAGGAACTTCTTAAGCAGAAGTAATCGTAAGATCTTCAAACAGTATTTGTCTACTTGGTCGATCAAAGCGGTTAAATTAATCGTTTCTGAATAAATACTCTCCCCTTCAGATGCAAGATTTTCTGACAGTAATGTTATTTTATATCCTGCAGTGCACGTATATTTTGAAAGGTGTAATATTTATTACCGATTGAACATTATTTTATCTTCCCAATTAATCGTAATAAACCAAGTATTTTGGATTTATTACAACTTATACGAGTTTTACGACATTTTAGATAATTTAGAAATATGTAACAATGAAAACATAATAAATATTCAAATATCGGCCATTATATCCCCTCTCTTATCCATTTTAACTCCACCCCCACCCCCACCCCCACCCCTACCTCCGTTAACTCCAAACATACCATATATTTACTGTCTGAAAGTGCTTTTTATTAATTATTACTATTATTATAATTGATGGAATAAAACAGATTTTTGACTCAATTTACAAAATAATAATGGAATTCCACAAAGTTTCACCAAAAACATTTGAACAGTTCAAAATACTTATTTCATCTGACATTTTCTGAGTGTAAAAATCTCCCTTCTATAATATATCTGTCGATTGCACATATTATATGGAATCATACATTTAAACTTTATCTATTATATTTTAAATGTAGAGCAGATTAAACATCTTTTAGGTACGTAAAGTCTCAAATTTTTCGAGGCGAAATTTTCCCAACCTGATTTTATAAAATATTCTTAACAGAAATTTTAAAAATATTAATTTATGTAGTAGGTATATATATTTTTTTGTTAGTACTGCACGAAAACAAGCTGGAAAATTGACTGCCTTGACAAACATATTAAAGTGTCATTAAGGAGAACATGTTCTTATTGTGAAGTTGTAATTATTCAGAATAGGTCTGTGAAATTTTAAGAACTAATTAATACATTTAATTTATTTTAAAGTATGGTTGGAAACAATTTTATTTTTTAATGTAATCTCCCTGAAACTAAATACACTAAAACTAAAGCCGATACGTTGCTCGATACCAACTGTCATACAAGTAAAAAAAATTCTCTCCGAGATTTTTTTTTAAGTAACCATAGAGGCCAGAGAAAGGAAAAGAGAAGTATAATATCAGGTGGATGGCTTGTCAAGTGAAAACTAGTGGCTTGCGGATCTGCCATTGTAACTAACGCTGTGTGAACCGGTACATTGTCCCGATGAAAGATGACGTCTTTCGTCAGTATCCTGGGTCTTTTCTTCTCTCAATTGGGTTATGAGACAAACGAGTAGAGGTGTTAATATATAAATATAAGGACTTATATATATTCTATGTGTAACAATGTAACAGAATAGGGTATCAAATCAATCGATAAAAATTATCTAACAAAAATATAATTTAATATGCTGAAATCGAAAAATTTGCGCGGGTAATTTGAATAATTGAGAGATTTAAACTTTACTTGTTAGACATTATTTTCAGAAACGATTTTTAAATCACGCGATTGTTCGGTAATGCACAACTTGTGGCTGCCTACGGGCGCGGCATCCCAGGAGGAATGCGACGTTGCCCATTACGAGCGCCGCGACTCCGACGCCTCGCTGCCTAGTGTAATCCTCGCTGTTCGGGGAAGTTTAGTGTTAACCCAAGCTTACGGATTAGATTACGACACATTGCTGTGATAATAACTGCTTGTTACATTAATGCTATACGCTGTATTCTGAAAACATTAAATATTAGTACTTTAAATATATCTATATTTAATGAATATATCTGTATTGTCAATGCTTGTGTTAATGGTATTTTTTTAGAAAATTATTACAATTCTTGTTAATTTATTTAAAATTCTAAATAAATATGTAAAATACACGTAAGAATAATAATTTTAATAATAAAAAAACAGTTTGTTTATATTACTGTTTATTAATAAATCAACATATTTCAAAACCAATGGTACAATAAAATTTAAAACGCAAACATGGAGAAAAACAAAACTATACATATATTATAAGTGGTAAATAACTAGTTAGGAACTAATTTGAAAGCAAATTTAAACGGTGACTTTTCAATAAACAGTTGTATAAACATAGTATTTTCGTAATATAAGAATTATCAAAGAAAATATTTTTCAAATAATATATTAATTTTATCAAAACATACATGTTGAATCTATTACTTCCGCCAATTTCGTATAAAAATATTGTTTTAACGTGTATTTGAGAGCAAGAATTAAAAGCAGTAGGGCTTACAGCTACCAAAAATTTGTTTACAAAAAAATTATAAAGCTTTAAATCGTGATAACAACTATATCATTAAATACGATTTTTTAATTCTCAAACTTTATCGGTTCAATGAATATTGACTTAGTTGTTTATTGTCATCACTGTGTTTTTTTTTTCTATTTAGCTCTTAATTCAAAGTCACTTTTTAATTATAAAACAAAATTTAGACATACGAATGAACTGTGATATTTAATTTTTTGTACAATAAATTGTAATTATACTTTTAAAATTAGCAATATTAACTTGGTGGTTAAGATTCATATTTTTTATTTATTATCTTAGTTTAATAACCACAATTGAGTTTAAATTTTTAGAAAACCAACTTTTACAGATACTATCATACACAATGAATCTAATCATCCATTATCACATAAACATTCAGGGTTCCACTCCATGATACATCGTTTAGTCAATATTCCTATGTCAACATCCAATTTTAATATTGAATTGAATACAATTAAAAAAATAGCAGTTAATAATGGGTATAATACATGTTTGATAGACACTATTTTAAAAAATAAATTAAAAGAATATAATAATCAGTTTTTATATAAATCACAGATGAAACATAATGATAATAATGATAATTGGCGTAGGATTTTATACATAAATAACTTTTCGAAACAAATATCTAAACACCTACCACGAGATATTAGACCAGCATTTTACACAAATAATAGTATAGGAAATTTACTCATAAATTCTAAGGACAAGGATGATAAATTTAACAATTCTGGCGTCTATAAACTTAGTTGTAAGGATTGTGCTGCATTTTATGTAGATAAAACGGGTAGAAATTTTAATATAAGAGTAAAGGAGCATTTGAGATGTTTGAACAATAGTGGGTTTTCAGAATTTTCTAATCATTTGATAGAAAATAGTCATGGTTTTGATAAAAAATTGGGATTGTCAATTTTGCATATAAACGGTGTAGGTCACAAATTAAATAATTTGGAATCGTTGGAGATAAATAAAGCATGTAAAAGTAATCAGGAAATTCTAAACAGCCAACTAAATTTAACTACGAGTCCTATTCTAAAATTTTTTCCTAAAAATTATTCGACTAAATTTGTATTGAGCAGCAATTTGAGTTAGGTACTAAATTTACTTTTTAAATAATTGTTGTTTTTTTTTTTTTTTTAAATTTAAAAATAGATTCTGGATAAATAGAAAAACAATGCTATATTTTTAGTTAGTTTTGACATATCCTGAAGAAGGAAAAGGTGTTTTCCGAAACCGGTAGATGTTTTTTAAACTCAATTGTGGTTATTAAACTAAGATAATAAATAAAAAAAAAAATAAAAAAAAAATAAAGAAAATAAAAATAATTGTAATTATACCTACATTTTACCAATCAAAAACTTTAAATACAAATTAAATGTATTAATTAGAAAGATATATAAATATATAATCAATTTTATCGAAAAATATTGTTGTTGCACTACCAGGACTCGACCCTGAATATCTTTCCAAACCGGCAAAGATGCATTGCATTATCCAACTATGCTACAGTGACACCACTTTTATACATATGTTACAATTTTTCAAATTAATACATCTATCGTTATTATGCCAGAATTAACAATTCATTTTTATTTAATTTTGAACACATTGATACAACTTATATATTATTAAGTAGAACACATTCTTACTGTGAAGTTATAATTATTCAGAATTCAGTCTCTGATATTTTAAATATTAATTATGACGTCTGCTATCGGTTTACTCAAAGGTTTTAGAGATTTCATAAAAACAAGGAGATGGCATTCAAATAATGAAACGATAGATGTATTAATTTGAAAAAGTGTAACATATGGGTTCAAAAATTAGTTGTCAAAAGTACTGTCGCTGTAGCATAGTTGGGTAATGTACCTTCCCCCGTTTGGAAAGAGATCCAATTTCGAATCCCGGTAGCGCAACAACAATATTTTTTGATAAAATTGATTTTATATGAATATCTTTTTAATTAATACATTTAATTAGTACCTAAAATATCACAGAACTATGTTCTGAATAATTATAACTTCACAATAAGAGTATGTTCTTAATAAATAATTATTAAAAATTTCTCTGAACAATACTTGGACCAGCTGAAAATAATAATCAATGGTATATCTGTACAAATACTAAGCTTATTGAGGCGCTCCAATAACAATATATAATGTATCAGTAATAATAATGTGTGAAAGCTAAGAAGGGCAGGAAGTGTTGTCAGATATGATAAATCCTGACCACTTCGTAAGGTCTATGAGTAAAACATTTTCAGAATTCGGCCCCTGGGGCGTCCAAAAATGAAATGGGTGAATAAGGATACTATAAGCTAAAGGTCTTCATAATAAAATTCACATACAAAGCAAATAAGTTTCACTAAAGCAATAAATAAATAATTATTACATATTGAGTTTTAGATGTTCTGAAATCTGAAAAAGCCTTTTTACATTTTCACTTTTGGAAACTATATTTTATATTTTGTGTTTACTGGGCGTATGAAAGTGAGAGTTAAAGCCGCGAGGGAAATATGTAGACTTTATGGTTCCTATATCTTATATGGGCCCATATCATCAAGGCTTCACTCACATTTGTGAATACCCTTGACTCGGATAGTCAGTCGCATGCAATGAAATGAAAATACGCATAAAATATTCATTTATCTTCGTTTTCTTTGTCTGAATAAAATATTACATTTCTCGTTTTTATTCCTACCACACACACGCGCAAAATGAACACACAAACGAATGTTTTAATTTATGATTTTAAAAATCATACATTTTATTTTACGAAATTCGCGTACATGAAGATTAATGTTCAAATTAATTTCATTTTTTAGTTTTATTTTTTTAATCTAATTGCTAAAATAATTACTGTATATTAATAAAAATTTTGCGAAAACATTTTTGTTATTCATTTTTAAATAAAATTTATACAATTAACTTTGTATTTAAATACATGAGTTTTATATCATAAACCGAAAACGGTTGGTCAAATACAAAGTTAATTTGTATACATTTTTTGAATTATATTTTGTTTAAGTCTGGGGTTTTTTTATAGCGTCCTCTTTTTGTGATCAAGTATAAAGTTAATTGTATTGAAATACAAATATTCAAAACAAACTAAATTCTAAATTATTATATTTTCATGGAAAGCAATTACATTGTGGTTTGACGTATATTAAATAAAATAACAATCACTTTGTATGAAACCATAAAATTTATTATACGTCAACCGTGTCGCTTATCTTAAAATGCACTATTTTTGTATTTATGATCAGTTTTAAATACGTCCTGATGAAGTTTGAGATAAGCGAAACCGGTTGACGAATAATAAATTTCGTGGTTTCATACAAAGTGATTGTTATTTTATTTAATATATAAATTATTATTTATTTAGACTGAATCCAAGATAGTCGAAGATTGTTCTCTTTATTTTATTCAAATTATAATAAAAATATCCAATAATGCTAATTTTATATTTTAAACCATTCTACAACTTTTTTCACTTTATCTAATAGAAGATTAATAGTTGAATTAACAACATTCTGAATTATGTGTTTGAATTTTGATTACACTATGTGAAAAAAATATATAATTTTTAGCCATTAAAATTATTGATTTTTGGTGTGACTTGCGAATGATTCCTGTTTTTTTTTATGTCTAAATTTGAGCTTCAATGCTAACTAGGTTTTTTAAAGACAAATATGTTTCTTGACTTGATTTGATATTCGTCAATAATTATGCCTTTTGTAGGGGCAGTCATTGTAGGACTCTTTGACTCGTGAGGATCTTAACTGTGTGATCTGAGTTGCCGAGTCACTCGGATGGAATGACCGACGTTTTTTAGGTTATGCGATTCGTATCAGAAGGATTTGTGCATGGTGAGACTAAAGGCCTTAACCTATTCTAGTCTCACGCGTGTTGGTGCATATCGCAGTGTACATGATGTGCATGTGAGTATTTATGCCGTGTCTATAGCGAGGTATTCAACCCTTCCCAAACCGTGCAGTAACACAGGCCTACCATCATAATTAAACTTGTAATATTTCGGTAAATACATGTCAAATAAAATAAATATTTTAGATAATCCTAAAGAAAATATTAGCGCTTAGGAATGACTAGTGAAAAACCAATTATGAAGAGAGAATCGTACCGAAACAATTATTAATACGAAAATTAATACGTTGGTATATATACAATTTGTGATATGAAAGACAGAGATCACACACTATTTTCACAGTGAAAAGAACAACAAACATACAAATATAATTGTCTCTTTCTCACTAATTAAATGAAGAGAGATAATAATGAAGGATATATTGTATAAGACTTAATGAGTGCTCTAAATTATGTTATTAATCATTTTTTCAAAATTTATTTAGAGTAAATTTGTGCCATTGAATCCATTTAAACTAATAAAAACATTTTTTCTAATTATTATTTACGGTTGACACAAGTTGACAGCATGACTGCGTTCGGGTATTTTATATCATGGTATGGTAAAGGTTAAATAAAACAGAACTTACAAAAGTTGGCGTTTATTGTGTGATGATTTACAATGGCAGGTATTACGAGTATAAAGTTAATAACGCGAATAAAATTAAAGACAAGAGTGGATCGCTTGAGGTGTTGATGAAAGAACGGTCTGCGGGAAAGTGGTTGATAAGCTCTTAGGACTCGTCCGACACGATGTATCCGTTATATGCGTTTCGGCACTATATGGCTTATGGCTATCAAGTGATTTGTTACGCGGTCATGCATATTACGATTAACTTATATATATTTTTTTACTTTTATAGCGCAATTGAAAAAAAAACGGTATATAAAATCAATACTTAAATTATATTGTAATATTAATTATTAAAATTGAAATAATTTTGTATACGTATTTCTATGATTAATTTTGTTTGTTGTTGTTGTTACAGGTAAGAAGCTGTGAGACGGGAAGCCAAATTGTGGTAAATAAGTTTTAATGATCTATAATTTTTTAAATAATTTAGTAACATTTTAATTGAGTAAGAAACCTAATAGATGTAAATAATTTTCTTTCTGCTCAATGTTAATTAATCATTGAAAATCAAATAAACCTCCTTGGCATACGATGTTTAAAATTATTGCAGGCCTCAGCGATAGCTTCAATTTTGTTTCCAAAACGGAAGGGTAGCAATAGATAGAGAGCGAAAGAGGTTGTACAGGGGTGAGGTAACACAAAACATTGAAATCAAATTTTATTTGCAATTAGTTTGTTTTTATTGCACGATTATATTACGCCGTTTTTTGTGTCCAGTTTTTTCATTATAACAATGTTTTTTCTAGATTTTAACAATCAAAAATAATATCTTAACATATTAGACTAAGCAGGTGGTATTATATTAGCTACAGTTTTTATAAATAAAGTATCATTTTTATGAATAACACATATACATATACTTAAAGATAAACATAACCACACGACATATTTTTAAAATAATTAAAGTATAGATTGGGTGATAACCCCTTCACCTACGACTATACGATTTATTTTTACAATTGCAAACATTTTTCAATAAATTTCGAGTACTTAGGTAGAAATCTCTATATTATTATGTACATTAGGATGACGTTGAGTGCTTAATTCAAGAGATTTTGATCTTACTGCGTCGGATATCAGATTGATATAGGGTTACACATGTACTACTTGATCAACTCATCAGACTAGCATCAAAGCATGAAGCGCATTCAAGATAATTAATACATTCCGTGTACGAATCGAACACGTGCACCCTTTTAGGAATTTAAAATATTGCTCTCCACTTCGGCACCATTATCCCGGCTCGCTCAGCCCTGAAATATCCCCCGGGATCTCCAGGTAGGTATAGGTATCGGAGGGGGCACCGACCGCCCCTAACTGATCATTTATGTTGCCGGGGGTGCGGGAGGCTCGGTGGTCGGCCGATGCTGACACAATCACGAAGCAAACAGTCAAATATTTACACGCATGCAAAAAAAAAAACTTGTACACATGTACACAAGTGTGTCCACAATGTGAACTCGTATACGTAAGAACACGTTTTGCTAAAACGATAAGTAAAATTGCAAACATTGATTGCGAACATTTGAATTCTAAATATATTTTAATTATTTTTATATTTCTGTAATATCTTACACTTACAGAAATTAAATTTAATGAAATCTGTTTGTATTAACCGTGCATTAGTTTCATTTAATTATTATTTTAGATCGCTTTATTTTAGATCGATAGATAGTTAATTGTATTTTTTTTTATTCATTCATTATTACATGTTTTTTTTCATTTAATTTTTTCATTCAGTGTATCAAGGTGGGCAGAATTTTTCTCTTATATATTTTACAATAGATTAGTTACAACAACTCAATCGTCAAGGATATAGACATGTTACTGAACTTAATAAATAAAAAATTGAAGTGAGTAAAAAGTACTGTCTATACTCTTTGTATTCACCCATGCGAAATACTTTTAAAAACTATTTATTTTCGTTTTTTATTTTTAATAGTGTTTTCTTAGTTACGTTAGATAATAAAAGTTATTAAAGTACAGTACAATCTTATAGAAATTCAAGGTGAATAAAACAATATAATTTTTATTTGTATTATTAGAAAATAATATTATATATTTTTTATAAAAGTTTAACAATTTTGGTTACATTTAATTCTGGTGTTTTTTTGTGAAATTTAATACATTTGGAACATCCCTTATTATTTTCATGGTTGAACTGCATTATTAATTATCAAAGTAAGGATCTGAGGCGTTCATTTTATAATGACGTTGGTCCGCGCACGTGCTTGCAGTTACCATAAATATGCAAATTATTCGTTCAACTGAAAATTTATTCAAAAATAGATGCATTTTAGTTGCAGTGTAGAAAATAGGTATATGCTCAAGAACTTAAGCAAGAAAAATATTGAGCAATCTCATTATTATTCCTACATCCGTGGAATTATGCAAAAACGAAAAAAACGATTATAAAAATATATTAATAATTGACTAACCTATTTACTATCATGCCGTAAGCAGGCAGAGAGAATAGAATGCCACACTCTTCTCAAGTATGCATACTCAAGTAACAATGAATTGAACATGTGTCAAAGAGATGATGAACGGTGGAGAGAGAAGGTCCTGGATTGGAGGCATCGTACTGGTGGAAGAGAAAATGGTTGTCCACAAGTTCGATGTAGCCATCACATCAAAAGAGTAACAGGGAACATATGGATAAGAAGAGCTGAAGACAGAAAATTGGCATTCCTTGAGCATAGACCTATATACAGTAATGAAGTGACATAGGGTGATGATGATTGGGGGGTGATGGAAGTACCTATAGGGTGTAGAATATTTTGGAATATGAACCCCAAAATTTTTATAATTGGTGACAAAGGTGCCATGGTAAATCAAAACATAATACTGTATTATGGTTAAAGCTAGAAGTCTCTCATGGTTTACAAGTTAGTTGTTTGAAAATGCGATGAATATTTTGTATTTATAGCCATTAAAATAAACCTTCAAAACATCACGTATACATTTTTTAATAAATATATTTTTTTTAAATCCGGGGTTTTTGTTCATTTTCAATCATATTTGGATATTTACAAAACGTTAACAAAGCGAGACACCATTTTAATTAACAAAGCGCGGATCGCACGCACGCCCTTACAAAAGAAGACACATAAAACACTCTCATCCCTTATAACGACCCCGTTTCCTGAACAAACCTGCGTAAATTTTATTAAATGAACATAATCCTTTCATTGTTTTCTATCGGGGTGCGCGGCCACCCCGCCTCGACAAACCTGCCCACGTGCGCGGAGATGATTTGAAAACATGCCACCCTTTTGAAACACCCCAAAGAATGTTCATACGAGTGGTTCATACATATAAGAACACAAGTGTCAATGAATTAAAATACGTTATCATCTATTGTGACTTTATTTTAATTTATTATTTCATGACTTTGTCAAACCTAGGGTTTTGTTAGTTTAGATTTGCAAGCTAACATATTCCTGAAGAGTGAGGTAGCTTCTGTTCACTACTTCCCCATATGTTTTAATAGTCTGTTTGTACCAGATTCTTCTGATCTTGTTAACGAAACCAACATTCGAATAATTTCTCTGGCGTGTCAGGACGTGTCAATCTTTTTAATTTATAAAATTTTTCAATGTGAATTAATGGCAGCTCCGTATTGATTGAATCATTTCATCCCTCTAGTGATTATTCATTATTATTCCGGCTACCCCTCTAAAATTTCTCATTACAGGCTCATGGACTGTTAACCGAGCTCTCCAGATAGATTTAGTAGTAAAAATTATTATTCTTTTTCTTCTTCGGCGGTTTCTTTTACGGAGGATGACGTTTGCATATGGTTTGTTATTAGTCATGGGTTCTCATATTCATCCTCGAACCGCATATTATGCATGTTGTGCAGGTAATTTACAGGGTGTTATGCACTCATGGAGAGTATTTATGTTAGAAATGTACGTATCAGAAGAATATGCAAAAGTAATGATGATCCGCCTCCATAATTTAAATCATATTCATGTTTAAGTATTCATCTCGGCTTACAGTGAGGATGGAAGAACGTAACAATAATGAACGTGAACAAAAGGAAATACTTACAGTTTGATCAGAGATATTCTCATTAGTAAAAGATTACAATAATACGTCATTTAAAATACTAATATTTCTATGTGAAAGATGCTATCATCTAAATGAAATGAAGCCCGGTAGAGAAGTGAAGCCACTCGTGGTCGAGTGCTTTGGTGCCCTGAGCTCCGGTGGTCGTGAAAACGTCACGTGGCTAGTTTAGTTTTGTATTCATAGATGTAATTCTATGTCCAGGTCACCAGAGTTCACGTTTTGATGCCAGTGCACTCGATCATGGGCCACGACTTTCAGGTAGTTTAGAATATATTTATTTTTTTTTAATTTGCAAGAACAGGCTAAAAAATTCTAGATAACAATTATAATAAAGTGTTTCAGACCAAACACATTACACCCATATTAAATAAGACTAGAATTATTTATTTTCTTAATTCTTTTAGATTTGTAATAATCAAATATAAAAATATATTTTGACTCTTTGAAACTAAGCCCCCAGCAAAACCTCGATAGGGTGAAATTATTGTAACAGTCGAATGGGTTAGAGATGCATTAAGTGCAGCAAGGGCATGAAACTATGCAAATTTTCATTCATCCCTTAGTTACACTGGCTGCAGAGGTAATGAGATTTTATTCAATTATCGTCGGAACCCCTGCGTGCGACGTGAAGACCATGATTGCTCTGAAGGTTGACTAATAAAATTAGAATATTTGTTGTGTTTTAGCCGTCATTTCAATAAAAAAATTAATTACTCACTGATGTAACATCTGGAACAGGGTGGTTGCATAATTATGCAACGATTATCGACTAACTATTATTGACAACAAATATTGAAAATAATACGCGTCATTTAAATAATATAATATTAAATACTAAATTAATGTATTAATTATAAAATATATACATATACATATAAAATCAATTTTGTCGAAAAATATTGTTTTTGCGTCACCGGGATATATTTTTCGACAAAATTGATTTTATATGTATATATTTATAATTAATACATTAATTTAGTATTTAAAATATCACAGACCTATGTTCTGAATAATTACAACTTCATAATAAGAATATTGTTTTTGCGTCACCGGGATATATTTTTCGACAAAATTGATTTTATATGTATATACTTATAATTAATACATTAATTTAGTATTTAAAATATCACAGACCTATGTTCTAAATAATTACAACTTCATAATAAGAATGTGTTTTCCTTAATAATATAATATTATTTATAAATACTAAGTGTTTATTATAAAGATATACATATAAAATTAATTTTATTGAGAAATAATGTTGTTGCGCTACCGGGATTCGAACTTGGATCTCCTCTCCGGGGAAAGTGCATTATGAACTATGCTACAGCGACAGTATTTTTGTCAACAAATTTTCGAACTTATATGTTACACTTTTTCAAATTAATACATCTATCGTTCCATTATTTGAATTATACTTCACAGAGGTATGTTCTGAATAATTACAACTTCACAATAATAATGAGTTCTCCTTAATAATATTATTTATGACTTATTATATGTTAATATAGAAAATATATACATATGACGTCGATATTTGTCTAGTGATTGAGAGACTCCCCTAGTGATCTAGCGGTCGATGGTTCAAGCCTCGTTCCAGGAGACAATAAGTTAGTGCAACTTTCATAGAACAAGCGTTTATTTTAATTTTAAAATACTAAGAGTATTAAAGTGTAAAATTAGTACATAAGCGTGTACATAAGAGTACATAATTATTTTTTTTCTAATAACATCCTATTTACTGAGTAATACGCCATTAATTCATTAAATATATAGAATACAAATTAAATGTATTAACTAGAAATATATACAGAAAAAATATTTTAATAGGTAACGGGATTCGAACCAAGATCTATCCGTTACAACACGTCAACCATATAAGTTGACAATTTTGAAATACCACTGAACTAAGCTTTGAAAAAACTGCAACTTCACAATAATTATCAGATCTCCTTAAAAATATATAAACATATATATATTATTTTTATTATTATTTATTTAAAAAAATGGTCTATCAATTTATATTCAATCTTATTATTTATTGCATATATACGTATTATTGCACTGTGCAATATAGTAATGAGAAGGAAAAACATTGTTTTTTATCCAGGGGCGTGGATTGCATGCACGTTAAAAAGCTGTACATTAATAAAGATTTTGGGAAATAAAAATAAATTAAATAATCCTTATCTTATGAAAATACCCTATAAAATTCTAGCCGTTATTACCCGGATTAGCGTAACCCATGTCTAGATTTTTAAATAGCTATCAACAGTATGAAGTATGCGTCTAACTTGTTTGTTCAATCCATATGAGAAACATACTGAACTAAAGATTTTATTACTAAAGTTTTTTTAGTTTCAAATCGGCGATTTCGATCAAATAATGAAAACGCACATTAATAGGATCGATTTAAATATTATTTAGTAAGAAATTATTGTGTTTTTGATATAAAACTTGATTTTTAATGTTAGTTGAAGCCTCAAAGCATGTAAAAAAATATAGAATGGTTTATAACTCTATTAATTTTAAATATTTTGCTAGTTAGGTTCAATGCAAATTTTTTTCCGTTATCTTGACTTCAAGATTATAAGAAAATATATTTTGAATATACACGAATTTTCTATATTAAGGCAATTTTTTGGCTCACGAAAAATGATTTTAATGGTCGAGGTCTTTCTAATAATGCTAGTATTTTCCTAATTATGGCAAATAGTATTCAATTTCTTAGTTTTACATTAGCATTAAAGTAATATTTTTAAAAAAAGAAATCTCTGCATCACTTCTTATATAAATTAATAATAAAAACCTACATTTTCTTAAAATACGCGAAATTATTAATTATTCTTTAAAGAGCGCCCTTAAGGATATGCAACTTATGGGAGTGATTTTATAATAAACTCACTATAAGAGCTGTCAAGCACTGAATGAAGCTCTTAAAACATATGGTTACATTAATAATTGATAAGAAGTTTTTTTTCTTAGTTAGGAATCTAGATTTTTTAGTATAACACATTCTTATTGTGAATTTTGAGTTTTGTGTTATAATTATTCAGAACATAGGTCTGTGATAAAAAATAAATAAAAATAAAGAAGATGGCTTTCAAATAATGGAACAATACATGTATTAATTTGAAAAGAGTAACACATAGGTTCGAAAATTTGTCATCAATGCACTGTGGTACTATAGCATAATCAGTTAATGCACGTTCCCCGGATTGGCAGAGATCCAGGTTCGAATCAAGAACAATATTTTTTGATAAAATTGACTTTATATGCATATCTTTCTAATTAATACATTTAATTTGTCTCAATGTGTATTTAAAATATCACAAAGCCGTGTTCTGAAATATAACTTAACAACAAAAATGTATTTTATTTATGATTACAAAAATATATATATTTTTGCAATCATAAAGTAGGTGAATTATTTATTTTAATTTAAAATGCTGACGTACCCGCGATGGCAAATATATAAATTTTATAATTTCTGACCATCGCTTTCCACTAATAAATAATTCGCGTACCTTATATTTCAAAACAACCTTTCATTTAAGCATTGTATAAAAAGAAAAAAAGTGATTTATTTCAGACTGATCAAAAAATTTACCTGCTCGAACGAATAAATACAAAGGGCTTTTAAAGAAACGCCCTCCGTAAATATTTAATATAACATTGAAACACGTTTACTTGAGTGATTTGGCTGTTTATTGTGTGGGGGTTGCGGGCGGAGAAGGAATGGGGGAGGGGGAGGAACTGTGTGAAAAGCTCGAACTAATGAAAGTCGTGGAAAAATGTTACATTGGGGAGGTAGCGCACACTTTGAACATCAGAACGTTTATAAAGGGAACATTGAAAATTAGAATCTATTAATACCGTCTTTGTGTTTACTCAATTTCTGATGTTATTAGGCACCAGTTATTATTTTAGCAATAAATGATTTCAAGAGTAGGTACCATAGACCCCCAAAATATATAAACATGGACTAACGCAAATTACTTGTCACAATATTAAAATTTTGGTGTCACCCACGCGATCACTTCAGTCACCTATTACGCAATCAAATGGCTCTACGAATTGTAACTAGATTGAAACCAAAATTTAAGCGCTGATAATATAATATGCATTAATGTAAAAAATATATCTTGTTTTCAGAAAGATTTAATTTTCGAAGAGTAAATACTTTTACAGTTGCATAAATGTGTCATAATGTCCAACATAAATTTTTTAATATATTAAATTCACGTGCTCGCTTAGACATTAAATCTCATTCAGAAAGTGAGTGTTACCATAAAATACCCCCCCTCTTAAATAGAAGAAACACTCAAGATTTATCCTACCTCTATAAAATTTTAAATAACTTAGTTGACTCGCCCTATTTATTAGAACAAATAACTTTCAACTGTCCAACGCGACAAACACGATCTAATAATCTTTTTTACCCAAATTTGAGTAGAACTAATTACATAAAAAATTGTTTTATTATCCGCTCTACCTCAAAATATAATGCCGTAAATTTTTCTAATAACATTGACATTTTCAACGATAAATTGCTTCCTTTTAAATTTAAACTACGCCAACTTTTCAATAACTATTAACATAAACTGTATATATTGCATCCCATTTCCCTCCCCTCCTTACCCTTTCCTCTTCGTATATTCAGTTTAAAATCACTCTTTTATTTTTTTGTTTTTCTTCTTTTAGTTTATTAATATTATTATTTTTTTATTAATATATACTAGTTTTTAGTTTATTATGTTTACTTTTATGTAAAAGCATTTTTGTTTATCAGTCTATTTTTTAGTTTATTATGTACTATGTATTTAATTATGTACTATTTTTTAATTTATTATGTACTATGTATTTAATTTCCGAAGAAACTTCACTGGTGTTATTTTTATATATTATGTAATTATCAGTTATTATTGTTACACTGTTTGTTTCTCCAAAAAAATAAAATAAAAAATAAAATAAAAATAAAATAAACTATCGGATTTATGTTTCCACCAAGAATGTGTGTAGAATGCCCCTCGTTCCGTAACTAATGTTCCAAACTTCTCTCTTATATGTACACTTTATTTCATGTTTATTCATTTACTGGTCTGTGGTAGACAAATGCAAATAATATTCATGGAAAGAATTTATCGAAAAAGACATTCAAACTTTTACGACTCGAAAATTGATGAAAACTGCAGCTTGTGCGACTTTGGTGGACATTTCAAGTAGATTTAATTAATCGATAAAGTTCAATATGAACCATGATTTCACAAAATATATTTAAAAAGTGAATTAAGAAGTAATTAGCGAAATCAAAAATAAAATAACACTAGTAATATCTACACGATCAAAAATATTTCAACGTACAGTTTTATAGCCAAATTAACTATTAAAAAAATTATTGGATATTAGAAATCATTTTAAATGTGATAAATTAATTCAAGTACAATCATTAAAATTTTTGTGAAATACGTTTGATATAAGTGAAACCTATTTTTACTAACGTGATTGTGATCAAATTCAAATTTCGACCATATTATTTTAAAAAAATTTATATTTGGTGCATTCAGTTCATGGTTAAAAGCACAGATTAAAATTCTGGCATTTCCAAATATTTTTATTGCGGGCGCTTAATTATATGAATAAGTTTGTACAAATTGGCATGTATTTTCTGACCACACTAATTGCATACATTACATATATATCTAAAATATAATTCATATTGTAGCATATTTAAATATAAATCGTTTTAAATATTTTATACTTTTTAAAAGCAACAACGTGAGCGAAATAGTGTCACATCAATACAACAATAATATTTTATTATCTACAAAATATAATATTAACGCAATTGGATTTTGCCAAAATTAAACACATTACAATTTGAAGAAATTGTAGGAATTAATTCTCTCAATTTTTGTATATTTGTAAATAATGCAGTTCACACGGCCCGAGTCTAATCCTATCTACCTTCAGTCGCCGACCGCCGGAATGCGCGCCCCATATACTTCACTTTATTCAAGTGATTTGAATAATAATGGAAGGTGATAACCATGGTATTGAAAAAATTAACTAATACTGTGTTGACGATTCATCTATTGTGGTCCATAATCTCCGCCCAAACTGATGATAAGGAACATCCGTTGAACGGATAAGGCACAAGAAGAAGAAGAAAGATTCAGAAATACAAATGTCATGTATATGTACATAACTACATACTAATGTATAAGATATATTCGAAAATTATTTTAAAATAAATAAATTATTGATGAGATGATCAACATTAAGGAAAGACATCATAACTGTGTATTTTGGTGAGTATGTACGCCATCTGGTGGCGGACTTTCCCGCGTCAGTAAATGTCGACATCGGTAAAGCGTATCAGTATGAGACACAGGACAATGAATTATATTTTTCACACTGACCAAGTTTAAAGGATATTATTTATTTAACGAAAGAAAAGAAACGAAAGTAGACTGAATGCAATGGAAATGAGATCACTTAGACGTATTTGTGGCAAATCTATTTATAACATAGTAAAGAATGACGAAATAAGGAAAGAATGTAAAGCTGGTGTTAGTATAGTGAGTAAGATTAAAAAGGATCACTTAGGTGGTTCGGTCATATGGAACGGATGAATGAGGAGAGAATGGTAAGAAGGATATATGATGCAAGTGTTGATGGAACCAGAAATAGAGGACGTCCGCGGAAGACTTGGCACGACCAGGTAAACCAGATAATGGAGGATGGTTCTGTTAGAAGCCTCAACAATCGGCGAGCTTGTATGAGAAGATGTATGAATGTGGATGAGGCGAGAATTGTGTATCAGGACAGAAGAGTGTGGCGCTCTATCCTCTCTGCCTACCCCCACGGGGAAACGGCGTGATGGTAAGTAAGTAAGTTATTTATTTAAACACTTTCTTATAAGCGATACCCAAAACATAGTAATCACCTATGACTTCGAACCTTTTATAATATTTATCCTTTGTATCGATTAACATAAACCCTTTTTCTGTTAAGGGGAGATTTTTAGGCAGTCTAAACAGTGTTTATGAGTTCATTGCACTCGCAGGTTAATATAAATACTAACCCTTCTATGCTGGGACTTGGGATCTCAAGATACGCTAAATATTAACGACGCGTGAAATACCTTCTTTTTAACATCCTAAAACTGCCTCCGAGTTCCCAGTTACCGGGGACAGCAGCGGATTTGATCTGTAAAGTATAATCTACTTTTCCATACTTAGTGATGAAATATCACATCTTAGATGAGAACCGTTTAATTTTAATTTTATTCCTTTACGTTTTACTTGTATTCGGTGAATAAGGCCTGTGAATACTACAACTCTTACATCTTCATACAAGCGTGGAATATGTGAAATACAAATAAATGTAGTCAGATCATCGTAAATATTATTGACGTACTTTAAAATAAATATTTACAAAATATATCCATTAATAATCTATATTTTTGCATCAGCCTCTAAATTATGTAGCAAAATATATTCTGGCCGCTTGAAATTCGATGAGCTTTAATTTCTTTTATTCAATATATAATTTAAAATCAATAAAATATTTCAGTGTATCGAAATAATCGCATGATAACGACTTTTTTGAAATGCTAATAATAATGAAATGCTAATAGTAATATATGCCTAATCTCGGACACAGTTGAGATTAGGCATATATTACTAGAACATTTTATACTCGTAATTTAGTCAGGTATCCACTCATAAAATATTGTGAACTATGTATGTTACACTCTGTACATGCTAATACCTAAAATTTGTTTATATAATGATGATTTTATAATTTAAGGTTGGTATCAGGATTGACATATGTGTGGCGACTCGCGCGCACCGTCCAGATGTTCCTCGTTCTGTCTTTTTTTGGTAATGCACCATCTATCAGGCTATTCACTCACTGATGTTGGGCCGAGGTCTTGCCGTGCTCGCTATCGTATGTATATTTATTATAGAATACACTACATTGACTTTACGTGTGTTCATATTGAAGGAGTGACCATGCTATAAACATCCACTCGATCTGAGTTTTTTAACCAAGATTTTATTGCGTATCTGAACTGTCAACTGAACATTGATTAAATGGACACTCTTAATTTGATTTGCGTGGGTAATCTTCTTCTTGCAAGTTGTTAAATTTTAAATATCGTTATTAATAAGAGAGTGACTTTTGAGGCACCTGTATACCATCCTCTTAAATTTATCTAACATTTAAATAAATAATTTTTGGTATGTGTTATTATAATACGTATTAATCTTTTATATTTAAATATAATTGCGACGATATAATGTATCCAGAGAGAAAATGAATATAATGAAAGATTTCAACGTATTACATTTATTTCAATGGTTTGCGTTCCGGAAGAAATGTATTTTTCCTGAAGGAAAATAGTAAATTGAAAGCGCTTTAGAATGTTCAGAGTTTATATACTCTTTGAAATTGCAATAGAGCAAAATGAAATACCAGGTACATTTGGTATATATACACAAATAAAAAATGTATAATATGTACATACTGTGGAATGTTAACTAAATATCGACATATGTGCATAAAAAATATTATTTTATTTTATTTTATTTAATATTTTTATTTTGTATATGAAGAGTTCATAAATCTTAATAATAAATAATTGTTTTTTAACTATAAAGACCAACTTTTTTAATAGAGATATACGTTCATGGAATATACATATTTTAAATACTAAATTAATGTATTAATTATAAATATATACATATAAAATCAATTTTGTCGAAAAATATTGTTTTTGCGTCACCGGGATACGAACCTGGATCTCTATTTAGAGATCCAGGTTCGTATCAGATATCAGAATTTAGTATTTAAAATATCACAGACCTATGTTCTGAATAATTACAACTTCATAATATGAATATGTTTTCCTTAATAAGAATATACATATGCCACATCTATGTCAATATGTGTATGTATATATTTTTATTAGCTATTTTATTGTATTTTTTATTTAGTGTAATATTTTATTTATTTATTTTTATTTATTCTTTATATATGCTTGTGCTGTGAGAGATATGCTAGACAACTAGAAAACAAGATAGTCTCTCAGGAGAGGCTCGAACCTCCGACTGCTTTATCACCAGGCAAATAATTTACCACTAGATCAAACAAGTATGTTATTTATTTATAAATTTAAATAAAGATAGAAATGTAAACAATATTTTTTCTATGATTGTACGATTTAGTATATTATATAGGTAAATATCTCATTATAATTATAATTAAATCTTAGCGTACGTACTCAAATAAAAAAATATAGTATTAATGATTATAATGATTATTATTATTGATATTATTTTTTTGTCTACCATTGAAATCTGGCCCATTGTAGGTGGACAGACTCACTCATTTTCTAAGAAATAATTCAAATACTGCATTTCATTTTTAAAATTCTCTTTTATTTCTCCTCTCCTGTAGCACACTTTTTTCATTAAACTTCTTATTTAAAAATTATTGATCAGGTCACAGTGTGTTGATTTATCCTGTGCATATTTTTTTAATATTAAGCTATTTTCTAAGCAGCTAAGATAACCTCTTTCTACCTACGCTTCTTGTACAAGGTATCTCAAAAGACTTTTTTATAATACAAATTATATTATATTGTATATAGATGGGTTAAATAAATAAAACGATTATATTGCATTTAAATAGTCTCTGAAAATTTATTTCTTAAAAACTATGTTTTCTAAGTGTGATCTGTAATTTTGCTGGCACTCTTCTAAGCGGGAGTCAAAATTTCTGAGAAACTGGTCGATACGTATTCACAGTGATCGCTACCATTTTTTTTCGGATATTTTCTTGTGATTGGTCCAGAGAAGGAGGATTATTACTGTATATCTTTGATTTATGATAGCCCCATAGGAAAAAGTTCATTGGTGTCAGGGCTACGTGGAGGCCAGTTTATGTCACCTCATAGGGATATCAATTTTCCAGGGAAAGTTTCATGAACAACTGGTAAGGACACACTCCATAGCGACTGAATTCCCAAGGACGCGGATGGCGATCGTCATACCCCTCGCTTCTCACCCGCTTTGATAATATCCTAGACAGCCGAAACGATTGTCCAATTATTTGTAAAAATTAAATAGAACCAAAAAAATCGTGTTTGATTTATTGTATTGATTTATTATATGAAGTTCTATAAAATGAATACCGTCTGAATTAAAAAAAAATAAAAATGGATAGTTTTACATTACGCAAATACTAGAAGCATGTCTCAATAATATTAGATTATTTATTTTTCAGTTTTCATACTTTATTGTACGTAATGAATCTACGACAGATACTCGTTCGTTAATGAGCTTTAAAATTAACAATTATAAATATTAAATAATAAATATTGTTAGTATTTTAAATATATCGTATTAGATGCGCTAGGCCACAACATAAAAGTGCATGGGTAATTTTTTGCTCTCGAAACTCTCGTTAAATACGGAATAAAATTACAGTGAAGACCTGTTATTCGTTGTGAAACGTGTATTATATGCAAAGCCGTCTAATGTATACTAACATTTACCTACAATTTTTTAAGACAAAGACAATGTTTCAAGTATGTACTGGAATTATTTTTTAAATAAGTATTTCAAGATTTTTTGGAAATTGAAGACAATAATTAGATGTTTAGATTTAGTATGATTTATCAATTTGATAAATGAAAATTATTTTCCCGAAACAGGTTAAATACAAAGTATATTGTATAATTTTATTAAGAATTACTAACCATAATGTTTCTGTATTAAATATTAAAAATGTTATATATAAGATTGATTTTGAACGCACGGTTTCCGTGCTGTACGGTATTTTCAAAGTGTACATTATCCTATGTGGCCACCCAAAATTTCGAGTCACTAGAATCGTAATTACTTTTGAAATACAAAATTTGGGTGTCATGGCTCATTTCTTCAGACACGCCGCGGCAATATTAATTTATGAAACATTTTCATTCGAGTTTTATAGCTCGCGACTGTCTTAGATGTGTGCTGTACAGGGTAACTATACAAC
The DNA here is from genome assembly GCA_022840565.1 of Eubasilissa regina. Taxonomy (NCBI): domain Eukaryota; kingdom Metazoa; phylum Arthropoda; class Insecta; order Trichoptera; family Phryganeidae; genus Eubasilissa; species Eubasilissa regina. Next base: position 10,331,708 of record JAINEB010000020.1, on the reverse strand, counting down.
TGTCTTGTCGTGCAAGTACAGGGTGCTCCTCAAAGGGCCCGGTATCATTTCAACCCCGCACTCTGGTAATACATTTCATTAACAAAACCCACAGCTAATCTAATGAGAAAATTTTGAGAGGATTAATTAAAACCGAGAGAGTCAGAGGAAGCTCCACTCACCCCCCCCCCCCCTCTCCATCCACCCTTCCAGCCTCTATCACCCTTCCTTCATCCAGGCCTCAGGTGGTGGGGGCTCCACTGATCTCAAAGAATGGAACATAATACAATATTCATCCTCTTCATTTTGTGATATTTAAGATGTAAATAATTAAAAATCTCATTGTTGCCGAGATCACTTTAACAATTTATTTATCATTTATATAAAATATAATGCATAAAAAAATTATTAATATTTTACGTTTTTAGGATGAATAAAATAGAGTTTTAATACAAAGATAAAATTAAAAAAAAACAATTATTAACTTGGTTTATGAGCAATATTGCAAAAAAATTGCCTTTAAAAGATATTAAAAAATAAAGTGCAGCTATACATTTTAAGAGTGAAAACAAAACACAAAATACGTATTTTTATACATAAAACCAATATTTAAAAAAATAATGCTTTAAAATATTAATGTTTAAAATAATGGACACTTAAAATTAAATTAAAAATATTAATAATGTAAAAAATAAAATATTTACATTAGTAAAATAAGCATCGCAGTTTTTGTAGTTAAATTAACAATTAATAAAATAACTAATGAAAATAAAAAATAATTGTTTTGTGAGAAATATTTCAACAAAATAATTAACTGCAGTACCTATTAAAAGTTGATAAGTTTTGATGAAGTGTATAAAAAAATTCACTATATTCATCTTAAAGTTTGTCTAATGGTAGATGAAGACTTCTAATTATTGTTACCTTATTTACATTACTAATAGTTTGACAATTTTTGATGCAATTCGATGTGACCTTCTGAACGGTGAATAAGTTTGATAGATGTAGTAGTTGTTGGCCTTGAAATACTTAGTTGGTTCGACCATTTGGCTTCAATTCGAGTTTATTTTGAAATTATGAGTGGTAAAATCTTAAAATCGATTGCAACCTGTTGCTCCTGTATTATATCACGTGTCTCCTCCAAACTCTGGTCTTTCAATTTATTTATGAATTTTCACAAGCGCAGAGTTCAATATATTTATTTAATCTTATTTACGGCTTATAGATTGACCAAAATGTTATTATTAAAGAATAATCGACTATTTAAGTTTATGTAAATATAAATTATACGTAATCAATAATATTTGGAGAAATTTCATCATCATAATAATTATCATATTACCCTTATTCTACGATGGCTAGAGCCTTAAAATTTTGAAAAAACGTATTCTATGTATAACTATGTATAACTCTGTATTGCGCCATTTCAGTGTTTGATGTCCAACGACTCAATTTGTCCCCATTTTCACTTATCCCTACTCATTCTGGGGCAACCCACTGATCGTATTTCCTTAAGAGTTGGCAAAACAATCTTGATAATCGTTCCTCTTGTATTCGAAAGACATATCCAAGTGATCTTAATTGAGGTTTTTCTATGTATGGGAGTAAGGACTCCATGCCGAGGATCACATAGTTATTTAAGGCTATAATAGATAATTTAGTAAACAAAAAAGATATGTACTCTTTCCTTTTTGAATTAATTAAAAAGCATATTTTTCGTGAAGGCACCACTATTTTTAAAAAATTGACTTGTAAAAAGATATGTAAAGAAAACAAAAATCTTTTTTAACTACTGCTCATTTATTATTAAATTTTATCCCGCTAAGCATACTTGTATCGTTCCTGTGCAGCATATCCTCATAGGGAAATGGAGTCTGTGACGTTAAACAGGATGTATGGAAGAAAAACAAGCCATTCCTTCTTGTTTCGGGTCCTGTAGGAGAAAATGAAAGCTTTCCTTCACTAGAACTCTCGCAAGGACATGTATATATAACCCCTTTTCCTGAGATCCTTGGGGAAATTTCCTGGATCAGAATTTAGAACCAGCACAAATATCTGTTAATTTCGGTCATTTTTTGTCATGATTTATTACATTATATAATTTACAGTAATAATTGGAAAAATATTGTACGGGAAATATATATTTATTAATAATATTTTGTTAGAGATAGATTTCTTTTCAATAAAGTTAACATATTAAAAAAAACTGACACAAAATAATGTTTTTTTTTAGTAAAACTAATATTTTAATGGCACCTTTGTTACATAGATATACTTAAGTAAAACAAATAATTTCATCGTATCAATGCTAAAATGTGGGAATAATTAATATTTTAATTATTTTTTGCAATCTTTACAAGTCCTATTCTAAATATTTTGTATCATTAAGTCAATTTCCACATCTTTCATCATCAAGTAACAATTTAAGTTAGGTACTAGATTTATATATTAAATATTTTATTTATTTTATAACAAAACAATTTAATTATGGTATGAACATTTGACATATTAAACATTTTTGACTAATAATTTAGTAACAGGTATCCACTCATAATATGTTGTGGACTCGGTCTGTTGTACCCTGTATACCTAGTTTGAAAACATCCAGTTTGTCGCATATTTCAAAATAATCACAGTATTGGCCCGTGTCCACGGAAGAGATTTTTAAAAGATTTTCGATTCAAAACGATCTGATTTTGCTGCAATGAGATTCTGTGGAGACAACTCCCGGCTTTCGTAATTTTCGCGTATACACCGTATCTCAGAGATTCGCCGACTCGTGCCTTACTTCATGTTTATCAAGTATGTCAAATATTAATGTCGATGTCGTTCTTCAGTTGAGTGATTTTAAATCTCCCCAGCAGCAGTTCCATGTAGCGATGTAAAAATTCATAATTTCATACCTTATATTAAGGTTATAGAAGCCTGAATGCGCCGCATAATTCTTGACCGTTTATCCAAGCCATTTAGTGTCGAAGCGTACCGACTCAATGCAGATAACAATACTTCGAGATGGACACTTCCACAGTCAATGGTCAGCAAAAACCAGCAACTTCTCCTCAGCTTGTACTTTTGGAAACACCTCAAGCGAGCATCTCCGGTCTTTAACTTTATTGTACAAATTAACTTTCTAATCAATTGTGAATCGACCCAAAATAAACGCCAACTCGTGTAAGTTCTGTTTTAATTATATTACTTTTTCTAGCCAGAGCATATATACTCACTCGCACATTGAATTAATCAACACGCGTGAAAACCGAGGTGAGATAGGGTTCTCAGTCTCATTTAGTCATCAGTCTCCCTAAAACCTTCTGATCCGAATTACATAACCTTCGAACATCAGCCACACCATCCGAGAGATTCGATAATTTAAAGCATATACATTTCGACTAATATAACAGCTCTTCGCGAATCCCTACAAGGGATTTAATGTTTAATGACTAACATTCAGAATTTATGGTAGTTTTAGGTGACTTTTAGTGACGTATTAAATCTCGCTGTCAGATCGAAAGTTGTGTTTTCAGTTTTTATCTCTTTCTACCAATCTCAGGCTGATCTCCAGATCAAAATCTCAACACATGTACGTGGTATTGAGGTGTATCTCAACTAAATATCTCATCGTGTCTCATTCTGTAGACATGTGCCTTAAGTTTTAATCAATTACTTAAGTTGTATTTATAGAAAATTCAATACAAGTTTATAAGAAATCGATTCAAGCATTCAGAAAAAATACAAATGGTGATACCGAAGAAATCAGTAATTGGAATAACACATTTAGTGAATACAAAAATGCCTGTATATAGAAAATTTTAAAATGGTTGTGTAGTGAGTTATCATGACAATCTTTTAACATACGAAATTAAGGGTGATATTTTATTTTACAGAAGACGAAAATCTTAAGGGGTGTAATATTTTCTGTATAATTTTATTAGAACCGTTGCGTTCGAGATTATATAACTTCCGGCGCGCCTTGTCATACCAAATTATTTCTGCAAATTTGTAAAAAAAAAATGAATTTAGTATTCAGCTTCGTAATAAAAGACACGTTTGATTTAAAAATCTCATTTAGGCATATCCCATTTCGAATCTTCAAACAAATAATTAATTTTTCATTAAAGCGAGCGCTCGGTCGCTTCCGCTCATATCTCTTGCATTATGAGCTTAATTTATCTCTATCTACTAACTCCCTTTGGCTGAAAGTTTCCATTTTGTCTGGTGGATTCTTTTCGGTCGAGCCTACGTCTTCTCTCTTACTCTTAATTAATTCTTATTTCTCCTTCTTCTTCTTCTCAGATCTCTGCCTGCTGTAAGATGCCCTCTTAATTAATACTTTGGCAAAATTAAGACGGTCGTTTAGCCTTGTCACTGGGTTTACTTAAGTCTCGTCGTCAATGCAGACGCTCAACGTTGCAAATAAAACGGAAACACTTAGTAGAAAGTATAGAGAAAATATTAATTTGACTGTAATTAAATCCACGTCCTGTGTTAAGTCACTTAAGCGGGAATATTAAGAAAATACTTTCTATTTATATTTATGCTGACGTAGTGTAATTGGATAAACGCACTTCTCTGGATAGAAAGAGATCTTAGTTCATATTTCGGTGGTAGTTAAAATATTTTTTCAGTAAATTAAGTATATCTGTATGCATATTTTTCTAATTGATTAATTTAATTTGTATTAAAATGTTTTCACATCCTCTCTCTACATAAATATATCTGCGTTAGATTAAATGATTGCGATAATTTTAAATTTTCTAAACTACCAAACGTAACTGATTTGACAATAATATATTAATAGATTTATACAATAAATAGAATAACTTCCTATTTAATCACATTCATTTAATATTGAAAATCTGTTTTCTTCATCAAGGTGATAAAAACTAAACCAAAACAATCAATGATTATATTTTCTTATAACAATTTAATTTAAAAAAATAAAGTATATAATTAGTACGAGGACTGTATGATAAGTATTCTCGTTTAACGACTAATGGCACCACTGATGCAAAATCTGAATGCTATTTTACAGAATTATTGAGATGTTTTTTTTAATTGCCCAGTTTGTTTCTATGAAAAAATATCACTTAATTTAGTCAGTGATTCGATTCCTGGCATGTCGGAAAATCACCTTCGAAGATTACTATCAGATATTGGTCTAATGAATTCAATTATGGTCGAACATCCGTTTTTTGATAGAAAAGGCTGTCCAATTGAGGTGACCATGGAGGATATGGTTAACAAATTCCATGATACCATATTAGCAGATCGCTGGGTCATATAATTTAAAATAAAAAAGTATATTATTAAGGAGAACAGATTTTTATTGTGATGTTGTAATTATGAAAACAAAGTAGATGGCTTTCAAATAATGGAACGATAGATGTATTAATTTGAAAAGTGTTACATATAGGTTCGAAAATTTGTCGTCAGTCCACTATGTTGGTATAGCATAATCGGATGATGCACGTTTTTCGAATTGGAAGAGATCCAGATTCAAATCCCGGTAGCAACAACAATACTTTTAAATAAAATTTATTTTATATGTATATCTTTTTAATGAGTACATTTAATTTGTATTTATAAAAAGTATATAGTATAAAACTTGGTGTGGTGAAATAATACGAAAGTTATGTGTATAATTTTTTTACCACAATTTATTGCATTAATTTTTACATATAATATTATATTAACTAACTCAAGAAGCAATTAATTATCACAGTTATTAATTTAAAGGTTAAAAAATTTTATTAAATTTATTTTAGATCAGAAATTATTTAAGAAAAATATTATTCTATGCAAGAATCAATTAGATAATAATATAATTAATTAATAATTGGATAACAGGTATACACAGGTACTGGAGTCATCTGTCCCTCGCATCAAAAATATTAATAAATTTCGTGCAGGTGGCAACATTGTCTGGAAAAAGGCACCAGATAAAGTTGTCTCGTGCATGCATGACATTCAAACAACGATACTGTCATATAAATGATTAAAATGCTTAAAATTTGTTTATATTAAATTTCAAAAATACACTAAACTCGATAAAAATTCAGTTATTAACAATTTATAAAAAATAAAAACAAATGAATGACGCATTACATTCGATTTGATCTACTTTTTCTTCCACGGCACTACATCTCAAGATAGGATATAGCCTCCTCCACCGACACGTATCCCTGGCCATTCTTCTCTAGTTCCCGGAATCTCCCATACAGCTCCAGTCTTTTTTTATGTTACGATTTAAGTTCCGTTAGCAGATATTTTTTCAAAAGATACATTTGTTCTTTTATTGTTTCTGTGTGACTTTAAATTTATTTTAGAAAAACATACTAAAATCAAAGATGTATGTTTATCGTGTTCATTGTTTCCTGCAGCAAGCGTTAAAAAATTTTAGATCGCAATCAATAAATTTTTGTTTGGCAAAAAAAATGTTTTTTTTACTTTGAGCAGATTAGTCTTAATAATATGAAATATACCTTCTAGTACGAATTTTCTTCTTTGATCATAGGGACAAGTTTGTATTTTCTTAGGGATCCCCTTGTGATTTATCCAGCATGGCTTCGATCTCTTCTTCCGGCATATCGTCTGAAAGAACTTGGAAATTTAACTATCATAAGTTTATGAAGATAATTCAGTAAACTCCTCCTTTTCAATCCTGCATATTTGACCCAACTAACGTCACCAGTTGTTCGAAAATGAGATATAGCTTTTGAAAATTGACAAGATTGCACAGTCATAGAGAAATGGAAAAATTATGTGAATCTAGTCACACAATCTATATTCACTCATAATCCATCCCGGTCCACTTCCGGAATAAACTTCAACTATAAATTTTGATATCCTGACATTTGAAGTTGCCTGCCCAGTCAGCCACGTTCGGCCCATCTCTTCATTAGCCTGCCTCTCCTTGAGTCATTGGTTTCCTATCATCTAGCATTCTTTCTACATTACAGTATTTGTGCTCTACATAACCTTATGATTGTTTCTTGCTCAATTTAATTTTCGAACTCATGATTCATTTTTATTCTGTACGTTAGATTTTCTAGTGTTGATCCGATACTGTTAATCGATTCCCAAAAATACGCTAAATAATTATCGAAACAAACTGTTTATAACTGTGTTCATCTGGGTTGTTGATAAGATTAACATAGAGAAGAATTTTGACTCTTCTAAAAATAACTGAATTTCTTTTTTAAAAATTTTGACGTTTTGATATGTTTCATACAATATAATATTACGGAACTTCTAGTAAAAAGTATATATCTTTACGCACAATTGAAGCTAAGAGATCCCTGTGAGGCTTATGCGCAGGGAGGCGTCTAAATGACAATGAAGTTTTACACAAAAATGTTTCAGATGAATTTTTTAATTAGCCATCTCTTGATAAAAAAATTCAGATAAGAGTTTGGTGGAAAACTCATCAGAAGCTAACAGTTTAGATCGAGGCTTCGCGATTAGATTTCCATTTCAAAATTATAATTAGAAGAGGCATTTTTATAATATAATTACGTTCTTTTAAAAATGTAAGAACCTCATTACGATAGAAACTTGCAAAAAAAGGTCGTTTGTTTTTAATACTTTGAATATCGTTGAAGTTAAATTATAAAATAATTATATTTTTATCGAGAAATTGAGATATTTTGTTGAAATTTGGCAGCAAATGTTATATTATTCTTTTCAGTCTAACGGCTTGAAACTCACCTTATAATCAAGTGCTCAGGAGCCTCGTCTCAGAAGACCAACTAGTTAATCTGTTCCCCAGTGGAACTTAAATGAAAATAGTATGAATATTATGATAACCGTTTAAGGTGTAAGTATCCGTATTTTAATAAATAAAATATTTCAAGAAAATCATTCATTAAGATACCCATAATTTAATATGTATAAATTTTGAAATCTGATAATTATTTAAATGATATTATGAAACTTTTTCGAGAGATCAAAACTCTCTGTGTTCAACCTATAAAGATTTAAGAAAAAAAAATTTTTCTAGTATTAGTTTTAATACATATTCTTATAATAAAAATATATATTGCACATATTTTAATTACTTTTAGTTGATTAATGAAATATTAAATAAAGATAAAGAATTAATTGATAATATGATTATGAAGTATCCTGTTTATAAGTTTGTGAAATTTATTTAAATTAACACGCTCTGTTTCTTCTGAATATACTATACATACATATATCATAGCGCTGTCTTGAGGCATGGGCACTGTGGGCAGTTGCTCAGGGCCCCACGCTTCCTGGGCCTTATTCTGTCATATTATTATTCCCATGGGCGAGTAGAACCGATAGGGGACTCAAATTCATTGCTTCGCTCTCGGTCAACAATGCCGCCATGACGATGCCGCACATATATTATTCGATTTTGTAACAACCATTTTGTCTTCTTAGGTAATATCACACTTTATCCGAACAAATTAGTCATAACTCCCTAGATAATTTAATTTAAAATAAAAAACATCAGATATTAAATAAAATAACAATCACTTTGCATGAAACCACGAAATTTATTAAACGTCAACCGGTTTCGCTTGTCCCAATCTTTATTAGGACGTATTTAAAACTGATCATAAATACAAAAAGAATGCACTTATGTATATATAAAGGAGGAGATAGAATATAAAACTACATGTGAAAGAGAGACAAAATGCATATATAGTTAAATAAAACATCAAGGAAAACAGAATATAAAATTATATGCGAAAGAGAGAGACAGAATACATATACCGATACACGGAACATTAAGGGATGGGAAAATGCAGTGTTGATGGATATTAAACTGATTTTAAAGGAAACATACCTAATATGAAGCTAATGGATAAATTAATTTGATTATTAAGAATTGGCCTACCACTATTTATTGCTTTTTTTTATTTCAAGGTCTTCTAAATTGTCCAACTGGAATTGCCTCAACTAAATTGTCTCTCTTTCTATATAGGTAAAACTGCTCGAAATATAAATATTCGTGTCAAAGAACATTTTAAATATTTAAACAACATTGGTTTCTAGAAATTTACCAACCATATTATTGAAAAAGACCATTATTTTAATAATACCACAAGCATGGTAATAATCGTGGTTAAAACGGGTTTGACTTCCTGTTGGACAATTAAGAAAACATTAGGTGTAATATACCATGATGTAGTGATTATATGATGCTCACATGTTTGTGAGAATGACAGCGTGAAAGGGATAAAAGAGCGTCGCACTCATTCTTATATTATATTAATACTTAATAAAAGACAGCTGAAAGGGGGGGATACCGTTTCCAGGGACCAGTCCCACTCATCAAAGTTAATAAAAATATGCGACTTTAATTTAAAAACATGTTCAAGTATATGCAAAATGAAAAAAGATAAGAAATTCAATGTGGTCATTAACAATTTTCGCAAAATTTTAAAAATTTTGACTTTCTAACGTCCCTTAAGTGCTATCTTTATTCATAAAAAAACATTTAACATAAATCCATAGAACATTGTTTTACATATAGATGGAAAATTGATGGAAAACTAAGGTGCAGTAGTTCAAGGCAGACTCTCAGGGATCTATTCATCAAAAAACCCTCCCAAAAGAAGGACAGCGGAAGAGACATAAAATATATTGAGTCACACTTACACGCACAGATTAACGGAGTTGCAAAACACATGATGAAAGTTCCAGACCTAAATTTTTTGGCAGATGTGGGGCATAGACAATTCCGAAGTAAACTGTTTGAGTTTAGACTTATAGATGCCCCGTACATGTCGGAGAGAAGAACGGACACCTGACCATATTTTGTAGGATTGTGAGTTACTTAAAGATGCACGTGTTGATTGGTGGTTTAACTGGATTTAGACACTGCCTGCCTAGGAATACAGACATAATTAGCAATGAGACGAATCTTGTTTTATATAAGGAATTTATTATTATAATAGTCGGGTTAAGAATATAACATTTAGAAATAATAATCTTCTATAATATAAAGCAATACTCAAACAAAGATATGCCTGTAAATGTATATTTTTCAGATCTGCAATTTAAACGATCTTTAAGGTGTGCAAAAAAGTTCAAGGTGTTAGAAATTAGATTGCATCGTGAATGGGGAAAAGGCTTTGTGCCAAAGGAACATCTCCTTCGGCGAATAAATTTAGCGAGGGTAGGCTGTTAGCCGGGGGGGTGGCTTTGTCAAGAGGGGGTAGATTCTCTGAAATTGCTAATTATGACAAAGTGGAGGACATTTCATTTTATGGACGATGCCGTGATTTTTTTTATTAAATTAACCATTTTTTTCGTTATATTAACATTTCGCTGGAGCCTTTTTATTGCGGAATTGAGTTTTATTTTATATAAATTAAATTAATCAACTAGAAAGATATATATACAGAAATAATCAATTTATCGAAAATAAACATATGTTTCTACCGGATTTTGAACATGGACATTTTCCTATCCGGAGAAATGCATTATCCAGTTTCGCCACACCAATTGAGTAAGTTGACACCAAATTTTCAGACCTATATACTGCAGGTCTTTCAAATCCACACATCTGTTATTCCATGTTTAAAAAGCTTTCACTTTGATATTGCGATAAATATCAAATACCTTTGTGTAATATAGGACGCTAGGAGACGCCAGAATTAAATTAATTCATTTTTATTAAATTTAGATAAATTTTTTGAGTTTTATTTGGTTTTTATTATTGTTATTACTTATGACATGAAAACCTTTGAAAATTATTAGGTTTCTTTTTTTTAATACTATAAATTTTAATGCCTAAACCAAATCTTGATTAATTAAACATTTTATATATAAATATTACTTTTTATAAATATTTACATTTTTATAAAATAATTTTTTTTTAACTCAATTGAGATATTGAATACAATAGGAAAAAATCCATTCCGGCACTGGAATATGTATTTACTTTTATTCTTTAAGTCTAATTTGAATTTTTAATATAAATACACGTATATATATATGCATTTTTATCCAAATGTATTTATACCCAGATACGTAAATTTTACGTATCGATAGCAATCACTTCGTATTTTTTAACGATATAGGGTTAATAGCTACCTAGCTTCTGGTATGATTATAGTGGGAACCAATCATTAGAGTTGAATTTATAATCTTTATAATGATTGTTTTAACTTAGGGCATTTTCTTATAATTTAGTGTTTTTAAAAATTTGAAATTTATAAAAAAATTTATTAAATTGAATTAAATTTGTTGGTAAGATATTCGCCTAGTGATAAAGTATCGGGGGTTCGAGACTCATTCCAGAAGACCATCAAGTTAATTCTATTTTCATAGGGCAAACGTTTAAATTGAATTCAAAATTGTTGTGACATATTCGGTGTGCGCAACCCTATTTGTAATAAATTAAGTCTTAAGTCACGACTGAAGTTAAATTGAAAATATCTGTTAATACGAGTAGGTTAAAGTTTTCGATTGAAAATGTTCAGCTTATATATTCACTATTATTTCTAAGTAACCGATGAGAGAATTTGCTTTATTTCTCTCCACAGATGAAAAATTCTCTCAAGTGTATATTAATCAACCCAAAATAAATAAAGATTATACATTTTCGCATTATTCCATTCCTCTGTATTTACCCGAGCTACTGACTAAATAGAAATTCCAACGATGGAAATGAAACTCACATCGTATGTTTAATAAGCGAGATACTTCTTTTATACGGCCGTATAAAGACCATTGAGAGGCGATATCTGGTCAGTGCCGGTTATGAAAATTTTAGAACGCCGGCCATTTTCTTTTCACTGTCGGTAACGTAGGGATTGACCACTTGACTATGCAGAATGCAATGCGCTATCCTTTTTTATATGTGGGCTAAGAGATCATAACATTTTAGATAGAGGTAGGTAATTCGTTGCCAACGCGTAAAAAGGAAACTTACACTGAAACCTTTTAGATCAAAATACAGATATTTAAGGATCTTTTTACAAATGTCCTTCTTTAATGACATTAGAGCGGTATAATGAAGAGAAATATGTGATATGTAGACCGTGTCCGTCATTTTATCGAGGTGTCTGGAATATTCCAGAAATATGTGCATTTGCGTTGAGCGTTTGAGGTTAAGACATGAAAGTACTTATGCGTTAAATTTATTTTCATCAAGTACTTTAGGATATTTATAGTTCTTTTGTAATATGTTACACGTTGAATAAACAAAAAATTAAATGTATTTATGTACTTATAAAAATTAGTTCAAATATTCGCGTGTAAAATAAATTTTATATTAAAGCAAATTGAAAAGGTAATTATTATTGTCTCTCTGTTTGAGAACTATTTGATTAATATAAAATATTGCTATGTTATGTCGTTAGAAGAAATGAAACAATTGTCAGTGTTGCAAAATAAAGCTATGAGAATAATATTCAGAAAAAATAGATATACTCGGATCAGTGCAATGCTGAAAGATATGAATATGATGACCTTTAAGCCGAAAATGTATTTTAATTACAAAATTTTTATATACAAAATACTCAATAAGAAAATATCAGCGAAATTTATACAAAAAATTGATGCAAATCAACACGAGTATGAGCATCGTACAAGAGGAAGGGATAGATTGAGACTGCCATTCAGGAAGTAGGCGATGAAAAGAAAGGAGGAGAAATTGAATAGATAGTTTTAGATAAAAGAAAATACTTTAATCATGTTTATATTAGAGCATATATGGGAGTGCTTATGTATGCATTGTGTTAAGAATTAAATAGATAGATATAATTATTTCTATCTAAATAGTGAAAGTTAGAAATTAATGGTCATCGTGCCATAGTCTTATTCATAAAATAAAATAGCTATAGTCATAAAATTGATTGCTTTTTGTATTTGTGCGTTTATTTTACATATAGGTACTCGTATATATTTCTACATTTTATGTACGGCTATAAAAAAATATTCAAAATTTCATATTTATTCCAAGATTTTATATGACTACCTTTCATCAATTATATCTCTTCTAACAACACGTACATTAATTAAATCATTTAATTTTTTCATTAAAAACTGTATTGTCTGTGACAATTTGTCGCTTGTAATTCGCTAACTGAATAAGTATTAATGCACTGCTGCGATAAGAATACATAGACGGTTTGACGATCTGTAGTTTTTGATGATTGTATTTCGTGATTGTACGATGTAATAATGTATTAGGAGAACACATTCTTATTATGAAGTTGTAATTATTCAGAACGTAGGTCAATGATATTTTAAATACTAATTAGATGATTAAGGAAAACATATCACACATCAATTTTGTCGAAAAATATGTATATTTTGCGTCACCGGGATATTTGAAAAAAAAAAACAATATTTTTCGACAAAATTGATTTTATATGTATATATTTATAATTAATACATTAATTTAGTATTTAAAATATCACAATAATCACTATGTTCTGAATAATTACAACTTCACAATAAGAATGTGTTTTCCTTAATAATATAAGTTGTATCAATGTGTCCAAAATTTAATAAAAATGAATTGATAATTCTGGCATCTGCAGTCGATTTACTTAAAGGTATTTGAGATTCTGTAAAAATAATGTAGATGGCTTTCAAATAATGGAACGACAGGTGTATTAATTTGAAAAAGTGTAACATATAGATTCGAAAATTTGTCATGAAAAATACTGGCGTTATAACACAATTGGTAGTGTACTTCCCCGGATTGGAAATAGAGATCCAGGTTCGTATCTCGGTGATGCAAAAACAATATTTTTCGACAAAATTGATTTTATATGTATATATTTATAATTAATACATTAATTTAGTATTTAAAACTAATTAGATGTATTAATTAGAAAGATATACACATAAAATCAATTTTATCGAAAAATATTGTTGTTGCGCCACCGGTATTCGAACCTACCTGGATCTCTTTTCAAACCGGGAAAGGTGCATTATCCAACTATGCTACGTTATGAATAATTACAATTTCACAATAAGAATGCGTTCTCCTAATAATATATAAGTTGTATCAATGTGTCCGAAAATTTCATAATAATGAATTCTTAATTCTGGCGTCAGCTATCGTTTTACTCGAAGGTATTTGAGTTTTCGTTAAAACAAAGAAGATGACTTTTAAATAATGGAACGATAGATGTATTCATTTGAAAAAGTGTAACATATAGGTTCCATAATTTGTCGTTAAAAATAATGTCGCTGTAGCATAGTTGGACAATACTCGGTGTGAAAAGAGATCCATGTTCGAATCCCGGTGGGGCAACAACAATATTTTTCGATAAAATTGATTTTATATGTATATATTTCTAATTATTAGTATTCATAATAATTTCACTATGTCAACATCGTCTTGAATTCATAGTGTTGGCGCCATTTAAATGTACTACGCACGCGAATCTCATTGGATTACAGAAATATGTCCTGTCCCTCTTACTCTTATCCTATCCTAGCCCCTAGGCACGAAGAAGAAAGAAGGTTCCAGCAATCTGCTGTTACTACCGACCGAACCATTCCGCTTTCGAAACTGAACACGGTACGCTGCCGTCGCTGTGAATCCGCTTACAACCGCTAACATTAATTACCGCTAATATATAATATCTTACTACCGCTAACATATTTTAAAATAATTACTTTTCTAACGCGAGTGTCATCAATTACGAGACAATTCTGCGTCTCTTGTGAATTGGTGGACCAGGGAGAAACGAACCAGCTTCCAGAGATCGGAGACAATAACATCATTATGGATTTATAACAATGTGTAGAATTTATTTGAACTATTTACATATTTTAATTTATTTATAATACATTGGCAATAAAATACATATTATACATAAGTAAACAACTATTTTATTTTTAAATAATGGCGAATTCTCCACTGGACTCCCTACCAGCTTTAGAGCCACAGGCATACATTTTAGTTATAGTTTAAAAATATATTTAACTCTTTCAAGATCAGAATAGCTAAACAGTATTACAAATTTAAATATTGATTTACAATAATTCAAATTGAATAACAATAAATGTTATTTTACGAATTAAAGCTTACTTGTGTGCCAGATTATCAACGCTATATTAGAAATCAGATCATCCACGTCTTCTTGACTATGCTTTTTAACATCTCTCGGCATTCTGAAGATATATGGGTCATCACGAGAGAAGTATCTGTTACCTTTTCCACTTGGTTGGTCGACGACGACGTTGGACGATCTTCCCCTTTCTCTCCGTTCGTCGACATGGTTCACTACATCAAGCTTCTCCAAGCTATATTCTATTCTCTCAAGATGCCCGAAATATTGAAGGATTCATTGTAGGCAAATGGTTGAAAACATGTCCTCGTTGTCTAAGGTACGCGTCTCTATCAAGACATCTCAAATACACTAAACCGTCTTCTGTATTGAATATTAGACATGTTATATATAAATTATAATAAAATTTATTATTAATGAAGGTTTGGTTATGCACAAAGTTAGATATTAAATTTGTTCGCAGTTTTTAATGTGTTATATTGCTTTAACAGTGCACCATGTAGTGTTTCTTTATTTCCATGAATAAAAACAATAAATTAGTAAAATGATACATCTTGTATACATATGTACACCTAGAGGTGTCTTAAATTGATAAAAATAGTGAATTTCAATTAGTGAAATATATAGACAGGTTAAAAAAAATGTTTTTTAAATCTCAAATTAATGCGATAATTTTTGTATAAAATGGTTTTGAACTGCGAAGATAAAATTATCTAATAATCGTATCAAATAATTATTCACATGCGGTTTATGAAAATATGCATCAGTTACATCTGTTGCATAATTCGGAAAGGGTGTAAATAATAATTAATGTTCATTATTATTTTTGCTAATTTAGCTGATACGAAGACCAATTATAATATAAATTATGTTTTTAGAAGTATGAGTATTGCATCCAATTTCAAATAACCATTAAATTTATCAACAGACTGAGCTAAATCAACTATGTATCTACTATACGTGGATGATTAGAGATTGTTGCCAAAATAAGCTCTTTAGACGACTGCCATAAAATCCAAGACGATCTCACCCACGATTAAACCTATTGTAAGACGAACAAACTCCTCAATGCTAAAAAATGTTTTCAAATAACATTCTCAAGAAAATTCAACAACATTAATTTTACTTACACAATGGACAATACTCAGATAGAAAATAAAAGCGATCTTAAAAAGCTAGGAATAATACTCAACAGTAAAGTTCTTTTCCAGAATTACTTTACCTTCAAGGCCTATAGAATGCTACGATTCATACTTCAAACTTGCAACTACTTCAAAAATTCCTTTTGCTTCAAATTATTGTATATATTAAGCATTTGTTCTGAGTCATTTAGAGTACGCATCTCAAAAAAACTCGCAACATATTATATATATATATATATATATATATATGTTGCAAGATTAGAGCGAATACGAAATAGATTTTTCGACACTATGCCACACAATATGCCATTATGCGGGAATTCAGTTTTCGTAGAAAAAGTGTATTTTTTTTTCTTAGTTAAAAGGCTATAGTATACAATTCAGTTTTATTATCTGGAGAATCAAATTAGTGTAAAGTTTTAGAATTTTTTTTGCAAAACTATAGCAATACGCACTTTTAATTAATTTTATTATAGAAGATCTATTGAATATTAAAATATTTATTTAAAAAATAATGTCTAAATAAATTGTAATTATCACAAAAAAAATATAATGCCGGAACCGTATTTATTCTTTTTCACAATAGAAGTATCTTTGGTATAACGAATTTCGAAATATTTTCATATATAGACCATACATTTTGATTGTTAAAAGTTCAAACAGAAAATTTTACTCTTACAAATGAATATTTCTGCATTGGTTATTAAATATATTATTTTCATAAAAGTCAAAATTCACGTTCGGTCTCTTATATTACAATAACTAAAAAAGTATGAAAACATTGAATTATTTAATTAAAATTTATTAGAATGCCTTGAGAATTTTATAGTATTTAATTAATTTTTTTTTATTAATTATACCTAATGTGCATATATTTTAAATAATTACTAGAAAGGAGCTTGTAAAGTGCATTTCTTGAAGAATTAAATTCAATTTAAAATATTTTAATCCTGATTTCCGTCATGTTTTAAAACGAACTGTCAAAAAATGAAGATATTTGTCTCATGAATTTGTTTTTTTTTTCCTTTCTCTTTGATTTATTTTATAAACAATAATAAATATGTCTTTGAGACAAGGAAAATGAATACAGAAATGTGAAGACAATCTAGGTGACCAAATAAATGCGTGCACAGAGTTATTGGAATTTAATTTTTAAAAAAACATTTCTACAACACGACACCCACCATATTCACCGGATATTGCTCCATCCGATTATCATTTGTTCCGGTCTACGTAACACTTTTTTAATGGCAAAGAATATAAAAGTTATGAAGACATGACGATGGGCGTATCTGATTATTTTGCCTCAAAACTAGTTGAATTTTAGGAAAGAAGGATTAAATAATTGACAGATCATTTCAAATGATTGTAATTATATTTTGGACAAAGTTTTGATAAATAAATATTTTAAGCATATCAAATTGTTTCATTTAAAAAACGACATTCTTTTCTGGTTCACCTATTATTTGTGAAATAGTATTTTTTTAAATTATTTTAAATATTAGCGGTTATAATATAATAAAAAGCTTATCTACAATACCGCTGTTTTTCTTTTTCAATTACTGTTAACTATTTGGATGCAAAGTGAAATATTACTCAAACAAAACCATAAAATTAATTCATACCCTACGTCTCGATGTTGGTATTCTCACTTTCAAGCGGAGGTGCAAGGGCGCATAAATAACCCTGCACTTGGCCGTAAGTCCAACCCTTATTTATTGCTTGTAACCCTGAAAGCAGGGCTCCGATAACTTTAATAGTTAACCGTAAAATTGAAATTCACAGCCGCCTTAAAATATGCTTTAAAAATGTGCTTTTGAAATAAAACTCAAATAAATTCACATCCACCACAGACATTGTTCTCACCCTTATTGCAATCTATGATAAAGTATTGTCCCCAGTGGTATCAACTGGAACGCGTGTACTTTTCCGATTCTGTGTCTCGAGTTCTAATTAACCGATCTAAAATAATAAAAGTCATTATTTTTGTTTCATCGAACTTAATAAAAAAACAATAAAAAATCATTTTTAGAGTGTATAAACTGCATTCTCTCCAAAGTATTTAATTAAGTATAAATACGATTTGAGAAAACTTCATTTTTTTCATAACGTAAGATTAAAGATTATAATTATTGTGTTTATTTTATATTACATAGAGCATTACCAGCTTAATTATACAACGTAAGTTAGAATAAATGATCTATATTAAAAATATAATGTAATTAATTACTAAATACTGATTTCATGCATTTACTATAATGTAGATACCCACCGTAGTCTAGTCTAATCTAACCAACGTAGCCTATAAATACTACAGTTGATGTGAATTCTGTATTGACAATAATACATATTTAAAAATGAAATGTTACAGTACATATTTCAAAAAATTACAATGAATACATAATACATTAAAGCATAATATAATACATATGAACATAGTGACATACATGAACATAGTAATATAAATGAACACAGTAACATACATGAATATAGTAACATACATGAACATAGTAACATACATGAACATAGTAACATACACAAACATAAAAATAACAAATATTTAGCACCAACATATGCAAAAAGTGTAGTGTAAAACTTTTTTGTAGCTTAGTAATGAATTAGTGAACATGTTCAACTCATTAATTATGTTAATGTCGTTATACAAAATACACATTCGTTACATCGGATTAAAAAACGCAATAATGGTGTTATGGGCATCTAGTCTTAACGTATCATGCTTCCCTAATTATCTGGTACATGCGTGAAACTTTACTCTAGTGATGACCATGGTATCTACCAGACTATTAACAATCTGGAACAGAAATATATACTTGTAAACAAATATTTAAACAAAAAAATAATAATCAGTTACTTGTCAGAACTAAAATTTTAATTCGTCTTGCTAAATCCAATCCTTAAAATAATACCTCGGATTTTAAATAACTAAGACTATAAAAAATTAAGTCACGAATAGCAGTACACAATGGAGTCTCGGTACTGACACTGATATATAGAAACGAATCCTAGAGCTGGCAGCAGAGATACTAAAAAAAATGAATGGAATGAAAATGAGTTCTCTCAGGCGTATTTCTGGCAGATCTATTTATGACAGTGAAGACTGAAGAAATAAGGAAAGAATGTAAAGCTGATCTCAGCATAGTGAGTAAGATTAATAAAGGACCACTTAGGTGATTTGGTCAAATAGAACTAACAAATTAGGAGAGAATGGTAAGAAATATATATGACGTATTGATGACACCAGAAATATAGGACGTCCTAATTAAATAAAACATGATTTTGTTAGAAATTTCAATAATCGACGAGCTTGTATAAATATGGATGAATTTTGAGTGTCACGCTCTATCTTCTCTGCCTGCTCCCGCGAAAACGGCGTGATGGTAAGTTAGTTAGTGTGATGCATCTGTGGGACGAGTGCGTAAATGGGCGTCATTCGTCCCATAGATACATCACGCCCTCCCCTCCTTAACTGCTTTCCTCTTTCATGCCTCATGCAGGTATGATGAATAGATCACGCAGGTGTGATGAGCAGATACGCGTAGGCGCGCAAGGTTGGCAAGAATAACGCGCGTATACGCATTCGTTAGTTTAAAAAAAATGTATAATAGATACACAACAAACTGAGGGATATATTGTTGAACGTATATTTATTTGGGTAGTTAATTGGTTAATAAATACAAAAACGATTATCGCGATTGTTTTTTAATTCGATTATAATACAATTGTAGAGTTTTATCCCCGACAAAATTATTTGATTCATATCAAGAACGAGAAGCAGATTGAAAATTGTTAGTTAATTCGACGATAATGTTAAGTTTTATCATCGTAAAGGGGCTGCAAGGCAATAAAGTTCTTAATTACGACTGGAAAGCTTGCCTTATTTATCGTCCAAGTTTTTCTAGCTCCATTCGTTTCATTTGCGTCGGAATTAACGCTGCCGTTTGTATCTGTTTACTCTGCTGATTCAACAGTATTTATGACCCTCGGTCTTTTAATCAGTTGAATTAATTAGTCATTCGTGATTGAAACATTTTCCCACTCAGTAATTATATTCATTCGTTTTTTATAAATACTTTTAAATATAAGGGGCCGTAGCAACCGCTACGTCGCCCTAGCAGTTGGACCTTAGCGGTCCGTCTGTCAGTGTGTCATGTCTGTCTGTACCTGGATATCTGTACCCTTAGTTTCCTCGTGGCCATAAATATCACACATTTACCTAAATAAACAAGGAAAAAAATGAACATGAATAATAAGGAAAACAGACATAACATACGACGAATATAAATGTGGTGTGAAGTGTGTATAAAAAACACAGTACAGCAAATGAATAAACATGAAATAATATGTACATATAGGAGAGTGGTTTGGACCATTAGTTGCAAGATGAGGGGTATTCTAGACATATTCCTTTCGGAAACAAAAAAATCCAATAATACATGACACATTTACATAACAGTAATAGTATTTATTCTTTGAAAAATAAATCTTTGTGTAGCGTGATCTATATAATACGTCTGCTATCTGTTTACTCAAAAGCATTAGAGATTCCGTAAAAACAAAGTAGATTACTTTCAAATAATGGAACGATAGATGTATTAATTTGAAAAGCGTAACTTATAGGTTCGAAAATTTGTCAAAAATAATGTCGCTGTAGCATAGTTGGATAATGCACCTTCCCCGGTTTGGAAAGAGATCCAGGTTTGAATCCTGGTAGCGCAACAACAATATTGTACGATAAGATTGAATTTATATGTATATCTTTATAATTAAAACATTTAATTAGTATTTATAAATAAAGTGTTCAGGAAAGATCACTAGATATTCTTTTCTTGACTTTCACCCTTTGATATAAGGCTATTATCCTGTTTTCAATATCTTGGGTTATACATACATACCTTATAGTGATATTTTCCACTTCAAACCCTCGATAGGCTATTTAACACGTGATAGAAGACACGATCAGTCTTCATCTTTACGTCAAAAATACGGATTATAAAATTTTTTAATGATACAACATCTAACAACACATCTAGTATTTGATAGAAGAATCCTGAAAAGAATTGTCTAAATTATCATAGAAAATGGAGCGTGGTATAATATGTCTTAAAATCAGGAATTTCACGACCTACATATGTAATGCTGTATATTAAAACATTCATGAAATTAAAGAGGCTTTAACAACTTGATAAAATAGACCTTATGGATAACGCCCAACCTTTAAATGACTACTTAATAATATTCTTGAAAGAATATATAGACCAACAATGAGGCGGCAGAACAATATAAATATTTTTTTAAGAACACATTATTTTTGTGAAGTCTGCTAAATTTTTAACACAAAGTAAAGGTGTTAATAAAAAAGATACACAGATACAATCAATTTATAAAAAAAAAATTGTTGTTACTACCGGGATTCTAACCTGGATCTCTTCCTATCCGGGGAATTCTATTAACTGATTATGCTTCACCACAGTGAGTTGACGATAAATTTTCGAACTTATGTATTGCAATTTCAAATTGATACATCTGTAGTTATTTGAAAGCCATCTTTTTTATATTTACGGAATCTCAAACATTTTAATAAAATCCGATAGAAGACGTCAGAATTAATTGATAATTCAATTTTTATTAAATATTGGAAACATTAATACAACATACATATTTTTAAGGAGAACACATTCTTATTGTGAAGTTGCAATTTTTTCAGAACATAAGTCTGTGATATTTTTAATACAAACAAACATTTAATACACGTTGCTACCGGGATTCGAACCTGGATCTCTTCCTGTGTACATATATATATATAAGTTATATTAATGTTTCAAAATGTAATAAAAATGAATTATCAATTAATTCTGGCATCTCCAATCGGATTACTTAAGGGTGTTTGAGATTCCGTAAATATAAAGAAGGGTTTCAAATAGTGGAACAACAGATGTATTAATTTGAAAGTGCAACATGTAAGTTCGAAAATTTGTCGTCAAGTTACTGTGCTGGTGTGCATTATCGGTTAATGAATTTCCCCGATAGGAAGAGGTCCAGGTTCGAATCTTGGTAGCGACAACAATGTGTTTTAAATAAGTTGATTTTATATTTATCTTTCTAATTAATTCATTTAAAAATATATATAAGGACCAATTGGCGGAGACCAGGTCCCGTCCCAGGTTATTGGCATATTTATGATGATGCTCCACGTGTCATAACCATCAAAATAAATCTCTTATCTCTTTCTTTCTATAGTTTTCATGATTTTAAATGTATATCCTAATTTCTTGCGTAAGTTAATGTACCAAATACTATATTAACACATCAGCAAATAGTACTGATTTAATCTATATGGACTGAATCTGTTTTGTTTAGTCAAAATGTAAAAAATATTTTTTTACAATATATATATTAATTAAGTTAATCGGTAATTAGATACCTAATATTAATCTAAAAGGTGTTTACATTATTGCAAATTATCATAAAAGAATCTGCAAAATTAATAATTAAATAAATAAATAAAACTATAGTAACAAGAATATTTATTGTATTTTGGTCAATCCGGGTAACCCTCAATTTTCACTGAAATGATTATTAAACTGTTATAATTTACATGAAATCCCATTTAGTATAATCCATCTTATATTCGTTGGTACCGAAGATCAGTTTTTGGCCGAAGCCAAAGCCGATTGATTGGCTCTTGCTATAACCTTCGACCAAATGTTCAATCGTACTTAGAAATCTTCGATTAACGATTAGAAAGTGTACATAACAATACAAATTCTACACAGTTACTTAGTTTGATAATAATTATAAATAAATCCATTAATGGAAGAAATTGCAATTTTACAGAAATAATAAACTGAATTTTATTTCATTCGTAATAATTCTTGCGATTTCGGCGGTTAAATACAAAGATTCGGCTTCGGCCAAACCTTCGGCAGATTTTAGCCAAAGCCGAATGGGCAGCCGAAAATGGCAAAGCTTCGGTCGTACTTAAATTGCATAGCAACATAAAATACATAAGTTTGGTCACGTGGCAATATAAAACAAATAATTTCATAAAACCGCAAACTAAGGATTGGCATGGTAATGCAATTGTATTTTCATTATTTTTCTTCTTCATCAACTTTATCCTAACCGAGTCGGGGGCTTACTCTTCCACTCTTACAGCACTTTCACCGTTCTTTGTCCTACGCGATCCTTGCGATCACTAAGGGCCACTGATAGTACCATATTTCTTCGCAGAGTCTATACATTTGCGTTTTTCATATTCTCCTGGCTCGTCCTACAGGCCTTCTTTCCTCTTGCACTGAGGAGAAAAATTGTTTAAGTAATCTTTCGTTTCTTTTGCGGTGGATATATCCTTAGCTGAGATTTTTCTATTTGGAGCAATAGCGGGTTCATCCCAAGATACTCCCGGATAATATCGTTCCTGATTTATTGTTGATCTTTGCTTACCTTACGATAATTCTATTTTAATTAATTTATCAATTTATTTTCATTATTTTTGAGACATTTGTCTCATCAAATTTATTACATAATTTAGTACATTACCTGGCCTGTGTTATTATAAATATATGCTGTGGAGATTATATGGAATTATTAGTTTATAGTGTAATATATTTTTTTAATATTATCGTCAAATATTAATAAAAAACATTGTAACAGATATATTAATGAAATGTAAATGACTTACATAAAATGAAAAGTTTATGTTTCTCAGAATGTAGAGGTGGTTTTCACCGAATCCGAATAGTTTATTATGGGCACAAAACGTGAAAATCTAATTTTGAAGGTAACTTAATTCTCCGTAACGTTGACTCAAGATTCCATTTCCAGGTTTGTTAATTTATCGAGTCGTAAATTTTAATATTCCGAAATTACTTTCTCGGTGCTAATTTTGGTTCTCGCTCCCCCTAGCCCCGACCTCCCCGTGATATTCTATTTTTTTGTTTTGCTTAGGGGTGTCCCTTTTTGCCGAATTAAAATCGTAAATAAAAAACGCAAATTCGCCTCCACTTTTATACGGAAAACTTTGCGCTGGTGCGAATTTCACATCAGAAAATTTATTGGTCTGTTTTTTTGCTAGTGTATGAGATTTCTCGTATTTTAATGTGTTTTTTAAGATTTCCTAAATGAAATATATGACACTGGGAAAAAACTTTTTTAATAATGTTCGGAAATTTTTCATTCCGCGCTTAACTTTTTCGTATATAATTATCTTACAACATTATTAAACAAATTTTATTTCGTTAGACACACGGAGATGGAAATATTAATTTGTATTTTATTTTGGTCACATTATGATTATATAAGTACACGCTCGTAGAAACTTCTCGTCTCAAAATTTCACATCGATCCATTATAACTACATACGTAGGTATATATGGCTAATTAAAAATACTCACATCTTACAAAATATACGTCAATTTAGTTAACGTATAACCAAAATATACACACCAAAGTAACATTCACACCTTATAGCCAAAATATTCATGTAACCAAAATAACATTCAAACCATGCAACTTATATGTTAAACTGACCTTAAACTAACTTAGTTAATATAAGTACAGCCAAAGAAAAGAGAAAAAATAAAGCATAGTTAGGTGAAATACAGAAGAATTCTCAGAGTGTATATTAGAATCACCGTCTTTATTACGTTAATTATACTAAAAAAGAATTTTAATAGTTAAGTTACATTTTTTTTATTCGATCGCCTCGCTTCGTTTTTTTATTTTATCTTTAGAATTTTAAATATATTGTTATTTGTGGGAAAATATTAGCTAATTTACTAACGAGATAACGCCAATCATTGGTATGACACGAAATCGTTTAGTGAAATGGATTTTAAAATTTATTTGTCGAGTATTGTTAATTTCTACTTAACAATAGATGATGAAACAGCTACCTCGTATATTTAATAACATGGAAAATAAATTTGTAGGTTTTGTGTAATTTGTCTGCCTTTCCATTATGTATGTACTATTGGTAGATTTTATTTGACGATGATTGGTAGAAGAAATTAAATCAATACAAACATTATATTTAAGAGTGCGGTTTTTAGTTGGTGTTGAGATAAATATGTTACCATAAACTATCATACTTGAGTATGTAATAAGCAATATAATTCATTGTCAAGTAGATATTTTATTTACAAATTTTAATATTATGCACGTTTGTGTAATAAGAGTTTCGATAATCTATAACCTTTTTAGTATGTAAGAAAAATATATAAGGATAAGGCCACTGGACGGTTGTGAAAGAGATATTTCAATAGGGGGTCAAAAGTTCTGCAATATTCGATTCGCAGATAATACCATACTGATTTTGAACAAAATGGTAGAGCTTAAATAATTTCTTGCTTAATATAACGAATACACTAGAGATGATTAACTATTAATATTATTGTCTGATATTTTTATCACAGGAACTAGAACGCCTTGCCTACTTCACTAACTCAGGATTCACATCAAGGTGGGCAATATGTTTTCGTATACGATATATAATTAATGATTGTTAAACAAAAATTATAGTATTTGACTACACTTTGACCACAAAGTTTGTGACGAATCATTAAATAAATATAAATGTTTATCAAAAAATTTAAAATAATCTTTGCAATTGATTCATTTAATTTGTATTTAATACCAAAGAACTCTGTTCTGAAAATGTAACTTAACAATTCTTGATTAAGAATGTATTGAGGTTAGAATAAATAATAAATATTGTTAAAAGATAAGTACACATTAATATTGTTGGTTATATAAAATGTAAAGTTATTATTTTTCATATGGTCTGAATTTGAACGTCTTATTATTTTAATAACATCTTTATTTGAATATCTGTACTTCTATATTTCGCAGAGTTCTTGTTTCGTATTAATTAAGCCTTTTGAAATGGGTACACAGAAATTAGTCTCGGAGCGGAAGTAGAGAAAAAGATCCCGAGAAGCCTTTTAAATGTCCTTTCACAACCTTAGACGGAACCTCCGTCGCTTCAGAGCCTTTGTAAATTAAGCTCATTGTTAACTTTTGAACTAAAATGTTGAAGGTGTGTAAGACTCTTGACAAATAATGTACTAGCCCTTATGCTTTCAATATATTTTTCTGTGATTGTCGAGGGCTTCTTTATTATATTTTTGTTTAGTTCTGTATTCTAAAACTGCATCATCGTGCGTATTTATTTTCACACAATTATGAAATAATACTAGTATTATGCCATCATTTAATGAATTATTTTCTAAATGTATTTCAATGCCATCAAATATTTTATATTTGAGCTATCTCAAAATATTACAAATATTTGTATTCTTCGCGTTGATAATTAGGTTACCAATAAAACCGTAAGATAAAGCGAACAGTACTAACATATTTAAATATCAACTAACTAATTAACTAATTTACCATCACGTTGTTTCCCCGCGGGGGTAGATAGAGAGGATATAGCGCCACACTCTTCTGTCTTGACACATAGTTCTCGCCTCATCCACATTCATACATCTTTTCATAAAAGTTTGCCGATTATTAAGGCTTCTAACAAGACCATCTTCCAGGTTTACCTGGTCGTGCCAAATCTTCTGCGGATGTTCTAACTTATAACTTATAAAGTTATAACTAAACCACCATAGTGATTATTTGTTAATCTTGCTTACTATACTAAGATGAGCTTTGTATTATTTCCTTATTTATTCATTCAGTCTACTTTCGTTTCTCTTCTGCCACCTCCAGGTTTCACTTCCATACATCAGTGTCATTAATAATTAAGTAAATACATTAATTGTGTTTATTTTATTTTGTGAATACGTATGTAGGATACAGGATTTTAAATTCACCGCTGTCTCAGCCGTCATTGATGGTAGCGATATAGCGCTGCCGTGTGCTGCTATAGGCCTGGCCCAATTCCTCACCGACGATTTCTCTCCTGTTTCATCGCTCCGCAACGGCGGTCTTGCCGGCCCACGCGCGCCGAGCGAGACCGCCGACTCGCTTAATTTCATAATACACGCGCCCCTTCTGAATCTCTTCATTTTTTCATTCTATTTGTAATATCTGTCTTCTTTATTCAATCATACTGTCACAATAAACATCAACATGTTAATCATCACTCTTTTATTTAACCACTGACCTAACCCCCAAACATATAAGAAAAAACATTGGTACTTCCTCACACCCCTTGGTAACTAACGTGCCAAAGTGGCTTACCCACGCATTTTCCATAGATGAGTGAATAATAACAATAAATTGAACCCAAAATATTTAAAAAGTCAATTTCACCAAACGTTTCCATGTTATACCATTAATTGGCATTATCCCGTTAGTATATTAACAATTACTTTATCCTACGAATAACAGTATATTTAAAATACTACACATTAAATAAAATTATTACTAATAACTACTAAATATTAATTAAAATATTATTTATTTTATGATAATCTGTATGCAATTTTTTTTCCGTTGGCTGTCTGTACGATAAGTCTGCTACCATTTTTATCACTTAAAAAATGTTAACAAAATAATAATGATTATTTTTACGAAAGTGCGACCTTAAGATTGATCTAAGTTGCAACACAATACAAAACCTATGATCTTTTGAAAGTTCAATTACTTTCTTCATTTCTCCACCTCTTAGCTAAGCGGCTATTATGATATTTAAGGTCAAATGAATAGAAGACCTGGAGAATAATATCCCGTGACATTCAGTTCGACAGCGCAGACCCTTACATCGAATCGCCCCGACCTTTTAGACCACCCTCCCTTAATCACCCGAAAAGGGCAACCGAAATGAAATATTACCCGAGACGGCCCTGCTCTCCTTCAAGACCAAATTGTTACTTAACCTTTTCCCAAAATATTACATTTACTTTCCACGAATTAAAAATATGCTATAAAAAATCAAATTAATTGCTTGTTTTCAAAATCTAGCTTAATCGATTTAAGCCTATATATATATATATACATATATTAATGTCATTTTATGTATTATTTTGTGATATCAAGCAGAGTTAGATTCAATAATAAGTGTGGTTTTTTGAAATGTATTAAAAATTAAGGATATTCATGGAGGCAGATTTCGGAACTTACCGATTAATTAGATCTGCTTCTTATAAAATAAAGTTGCATCGTAATTTGCGTTTTATAATATTACAAATTTTGATGAAATATAATATATCGCATTAATAGTGATACGTATTTGTAAAAACATTATTTTAGGGCGCGTTAATATCGGCGGCGAATAACGTTATTGTCACATATCCGCGTCCGAATTCCAATACTCCATAGATTTCTTTATGCTTGTCCTCAGTGTGAATTATAATCTTGATACCACCAGGTGTCAACTTGATTTAGTGTGATCATAGTGTTTGTTATTTGTATGTGTTGAACAGTGACACTACTGTCTTCAGTCGGTAGCGGAAATCGACACCATCCTTGTGCACGCAGTGTGTGAGATCGCTGGTCCTTCGAAAATCCCCTTCCATTCACCAACCTCGTCCTATATACTTTTCAGTGCCAAAAATTAATACCAAATTCGCTCAACGACCTTTTTTATTTTGTGCTCCACGAATATTTAACAAATTACCACAAGACCTTAAAGGGTCTAAAGTGATTAACAACTTCAAACCAAAAATAACAAAGTGGTTGCTCGATGTAGGTAGAAAGCAAAATGAACCTTTATTTGTCATTTGTGCTAACCTAACTACCTACACACTTTTGTCTCCAACTATTGTATATTACAGACAATAATATTTTTATAACCTTTTTTCAATAATATTTTATAACTTCAGATTGTAGTATTTTCAGATATTTTTTTATAACTTACTTAACATAATACTTATTAAATTAATTAATAAAAAGAACACGTTACATTGAATGATAATGTCAAGCAATCAAACTATGACATGATACGGAGAAAGCCCTACACTGAGGGTGTTGTATTTTTTTAGTAGTATCATATTTGTGAAGATAACTAAAAGGGATTAATTTATTTTGTGTATTCATTTCTATAAAATAGTGCACAAAGTAAATTGGTAAATTGCTAGTTTTTTTATCCCGTCTTAGGATGTTATTTAAGCATCGCTTTTTCTCCACTGGATCTTCCTTCATATTAATTAAACACCACAAACACTTTTTAATTACCAACGTCATAAAACTTCATGAAAGATTTTGATATATTAACTCTGAAAAATAATCGCAAGGAAAGAATAATTACCTATGTATAATACTGCAGTATTAGGGTGCAGTATTATAGCATGTAGAGAGGTAATAGAGAGGAAAGAGTACATTAAAATGATCTGTACGTAACTATGTATTTTGAGTAATAAAACAAAATTAAATACAGGATCTCCCCAAAAAATGAATACACACTTAAAATGGCCATAAATTCAATATTGATTAAGCTAAATTTATGTTATGTTTTAAATTTAAAATCAGAGAAGATAAACGTAGATTTTTTTAATTATAACAAACGTTTGAACTTGTTTGAGCATTTTTGATGATCCAAATGGCAAATATTTTGCATTTGAGGGCATTATACATTTTCGCACCGTCGACTTTACGGCGGAGGTCCGGAGAAAGTGGAGCATATTGAATTATATCGCTTCGATTAATACATCTGCCCAGCACAATATTGGTAAAAATTTATTATAATTGTATAAAATCAAATATTTACCCAAAAATTAATATTTTAATTAATTTTCTGCATTATTATTCAGGACTTCATCTCATCTTTTTACCAATTAGTCAATTTTACTTTTCTATAAAAATATCGAAATAGTTATCGAATTAATTTATAAGGTCATCGTCATTGTTGAACGTAACGCCGTGGAATTGATTGGAGAGCGACCGAAAATGTGATAACCTGACAGAACGCAGTTGGTACTGTAAGGTAGATGCTGTAGAATTTCCAAGTTGAGCTCTTGTATGACTATTTTAACCTTGATTAAAGGCGGAAAGAAGTATATGTTGAAATTTTTCGTTTTTCTCAACTTGACACTCCATTATTTAAGCCCGAAAGTTACGAATATCTATAAGATAGATAAAAACAGTGACATTAACAATTTAGAACAGAAAAAATGCTACAAAAAATAGTACGTCATGTTTATGACACAAAAAAACAAAATAGCTAAAAAATACAATTTAAAAAAAACGCATAGTTTTATTAGACGACCCATTAAAAACATGATTTTAATTTTCTCTCAGCGGATCTGTCATTACTATGAACAATTACGGGTAAAATTTTCCAAATTGAAATCAAAATTTTCACACTATATCGAAGAAAAATGCACTTGACAGCAATTTCCATTAGAACAAAACCGTTGAAAATGGCAGTGAAATCAAACATAAGAGCTTTGAATGAAAAACCAGAATTTGCGCTTACCACCAACTCAACAAAGCTCACGTGCTCTCACTTTGCATACTGTTTACGGTCGATCGGGCATTGGTCACTCTTTGAGCTTTCCGGACAATGCACGGCCGTAGTAATTGCCCCTCGGTCCACAGGGACATTCCTGGCAATTAATCACCTTTCATAGCTTTCCACTGATTTTTGGGCACAGGTGTAGAATTCAGGTGCAATTTCCATCGCCAATATTTTCCTTATGGCTCGCGAGCTTTTATATAAAGCTTTCGCTACAAATTTAACGCGTTTTTTCAATGTAATTTAATTTCAAATATTTTAATAAATATTTGCTGAAGTATGAGACTAATAGGTTGTTTTTTCTCAGAATTACATACAAAGATGCTCATAACAAAACGTGTAATCAATAAAAATTGTTTCTTTAGATTGTTCTTAAAAATTTTATTATAAAGCATTAAAAAAATATTTTATACACGGTTTATGCTCTCTAATAGTTCTAATATTGTAATAAATATACTATTGCATTCAGCTATCACTTTGTAATAATCATTATAAAAGAAATTAATAAAAATCCGATTTCTTTAAAACCTCATTATTTTATGTATCAACAACCGGTTTCGAAACCACTGTTCCTTTTTCAGAGTATTCCAGATTACCCTAAATTTAAATAAAGTAACTTTTGTTCATTTCATATTAATACTATATTTAATATTTCAACAAAAAAAGATTAATCTTTTGTGTACAGTTTTCTGGGATATTCTGCCATGTATATCTGACCATTCTGACCGACGTTTTGGATCTCATTGCAGGGTCCATCATCAGAACTGATGTGATCACATCTGATACACAGGAACATTTTTAAAGAATTTAATATTCAGTGCACTTACAATTAAGCTTATCAATATTTTAATATAAATATTTATAAATAGTAGCATCGAAATAGACCAAAATTTCATCTCTTTCCCTAATATTTGAAGTCACATGGATCATTTAACGAAGAGTCGCGATTACGGTATTTAGCTAATTGTTTGGCGAAATTCAATCCGTTACCCATATGTTGGAATGTTTCCAATGCTTTCAGCATAGCCAAACGGTCCAGTTATACTTTGAATGGAAATGTGTTATTGACAAGGGAAGCGAAACATTTTTTATTGGTATTATTAACAATTCGAAATTCTCGGAATATTGCGGTACGCCTGGCAAGTTTTCATTAATTACTTATTAACCAAAGTTCTTCAAATAATATGAAATAGTGACAGTTATTGCACAGAAACGTGATGTCTAAGACTCTTCAAAAGGTCTTCCAATGAACTGCTGCCGGAATTCGACCATTCGAGAATGAGATAGAGAGATACAATATAAAATGATGTACATAGATTGCAAATTTTAGACTGGAGAAAATTGGTTCGAGACAAAGATATCTATATAACGTTTTTTCAGTCAGTGTTAGACCTGGAGAGCTCCAAATAATGATAAATATTCACAAATGTAGGTTTATTATTAAATTCTAAAGTATTATCTTTTTTTAAAATGTGCAATTGAAAGCAGTTCAGTGGACCATTAAAATAATAAGTTAGAACAACAGAGGTAGAGTATAAGTCCTTCTTCACTTAATATTTCTTCTTTGAGTACGTCTGCTAACGGATAGTTTCTATCTTATTAGATGTAAGGACTTTATTTACAGCTTTGCGGGAGAGATTCAGGTATCCAGCCGAACCATTTTGGAAAGTTCTACAAAATGGATGGAGACAGTCATCAAAGACAGTTCTGACAAAACATCAACCCACATAAACAATAATAAAGGATGCGTGTGATGGCAAATTTTTCAACACTAAATTGAATTTTGAATAAAAATATAATTAACTGTCGATGGATGTTCCATAATTAGCAGTTTGATTAATCAGTATCCAAAAAAATCAGAACGCAGATTAAACATGTGTATGGTCCTTTCTATACTAGTTCTTGTATTAAAATTCTTCAATACTAATGCTCGAGACCTTTTCCAAGGGTGCATACGGTACTACTTTGCTTGCTATTTTATTCTCATTAACGCTCCGTTGGGACATTTTGAAGTCTTGATTAATTATTCCTTTAAAGTTTCAAAAAGGTTTGCAGGACTTTCAAGATGGTGCATGATATAGTTTTACAATTTAAACTATTTACAGTACAGAAACCTTTTTCTTACCATCCCTTCTAATTATCACCCCTAGTAATTGCACTGTACGTTGTATGTGTATTGACATTTTCGGTACGCCGACGTGCATATTTGGGACTGGTATGAATACAGATGCAAATCAATGTTGCAGGGCATTGTATTGAATTAGATTCAGACCGATTGTGATGCCGTTAAAACAAATTTAGATCTCCATAATAAACAAACAATAGTGTGGATAATTGCAAATTGAAACATAAATGATGAGGGTCAGAAATTGTTATAGTTTTTATTTAAATTATGTATTTGTTATTAATCATAGAGTTAAAATTATATAATACAAATTGTAATAGAGAATCTTTCAATGGTTTGTGTTGCGGGAACAAAGTTTTAAGGATGTAGGTATCTGAGAAAAATGAAAATTTTAATTGCGTTTTCTAATAGGTATATAGTGTTATGATATTTCATTCATAATCATTAGCTATTTTTATCCACTGCTATATAAAGGCCTCACCAAGTATCTCTCATTTTTTCCGTCAATTGTTATTCGTTCCTACCTATTTCTACAAATGATTTTGTCAGTACAGCGGGTTTTAGAGTGGCCTGTCGGCCTTTTGATTCCCCTCGTGTACTCCTAGATGACTGCATTCATCCATTTATTCAATGACCTCTAAGACATGATGCTTCCGGCATTTATATATATTTATTAATTATTCTTCAATTCTTTGCCAGTCTATTTATTTTGTCCCGCTTTCTCGTGTCTGTCTTACATTTCGTGTAATTATTTATTTGTACAAAAATATTAGAAAATGTATCAAAATATACGTATTGATTAGTTACGTGTATGCGTAAGGCCTATTACTCACATTATACACACATACATGCAAAACATGCTTGCACAGATAAACAAATGTACGTGTGCTGAATTCCCTAAGGCAAATATTGACCACGCACTATGCGAGCAGTAAGCTCATGTCAACATTGTTCTCTGATATAATTATCCATGTCAAATTTAGTATACGGGAACATATTTAAAAAAAAAACTATCGTTGTTTTACAAAAAAATTAACCTATACTAGTATTTATTCTTCTAGTAAAATTATAATTTTTTTATTTATTTATTATATTTGTTTTATTAACCACTGAATTGAGTTTAAATACATCTAACGGTTTCGAAAAATACAATTTTCTTCTTCGGGATGTCATAACTAACTAAAAACATATATTATTGTTTCTTCACCAGAATCTATTTTTAAAAAAACAACAATTATTTAAAAAATAAATTTAGTACCTAACTCAAATTACTTAATACAAATTTAGTAGAATAATTTTTAGGAAAAAAATTTAGAATGGGACTCGTAGTTAAATTTAGTTGGTTGTTTATAATTTTTTGATTACTTTTACACACTTTATTTATCTCCAACGATTCAAAATTATTTAATTTGTGACCAACACCGTTTATGTGCAAAATTGACAATCCTATTTTTTTTTTATCTAAACTATGACCATTTTCTATCAAATGATTAGAAAATTCTGAAAACCCACTATTGTTCAAACGTCTCAAATACTCCCTTACTAATATTAAAATTTCTACCCGTTTTACCAATATACAATGCAACACAATCCTTGCAACTAAGTTTATAGACATCAGAATTGTTAAAACCAAAAGTACCTACCTACATGTTAAAAGTTAAAATCATTAAATACATGGCATAACATACAGTAAAAAAATGCTGAAAATAAAAATTATATAACGTTTACAAAGTATAGAAATTTTGTCAAACACCCACCCAAAATCTATTTCTTATATATATACATAATGATTAAATATAAGTGCATAGGAAAGATTTCACAATTTTTATTTATTTATAAATGTAAATTTCAATTAACATTCGTTGTAGCTTGTGTTGGCCTCAAATCAGAATAAAAGTAATTGACTTTGTTTTACATGATAACCGCAACATTCACGTAGGGACATGGTGAATGTGACACAGCTGGCTGCGAATGTGACATAGCTAGCTGCGAATGTGACACAACTAGCTGCGAATGTGACACATATTATTTAAAAAATAAATGCAGTACCTAACTCAAATTGTTACTTAATACAAATTTAAAATATGAATTTTAACCACAAAGTTAATATTAACATACATTCATTACTTTCAACTTGTTGATAACCGAATTAATAAGATCACAATCATCAAAACACTTTAAAACATAATATCTTATCATAATATGGCCCACGGATTTTTTAATATGTATAATTCATGAATACATATAATACAAAAATATAATATGAATAAGTACGATTTATGAATAATGTGCAATAATATATAATACAGTAAAATATGTACTTTAAAAAAAAAATTGATCACTGTACCAAACATTTATTATATTATAAAGATGGTATGGTCATGTGGAACGCACAAGCGAGGAGAAGATGGTAGAGAAAAAACATAACCCGAGTTTCAAAAGCATTAAAAACGGAAGGTGCCCACGAAAGACCTGGCGAGACCAAATAAACCAAGAACTGGAAGAGGGCTCTGTTAAAAGTTTTAACAACTGAAAAACGTGCCTAAAAAGATAGGTATACAAAAGTGAACGAGGCGAAAGTGGCGTGCCAGGACAGAAGAATGTGTCGTTCTGTGCTCTCGGCCTACTCTTGCGGGGAACCGGCGTGATATTAAGTTAGTTAAATAGTTTGAGTAAATTTATAATTTTATAACAAATTATCGAAAAATAAAAATGTTTTAAAAAATAATAGGACAGTAGTGTTTAAGTCGTCGAGATTCTCACTAGAAAATGTTTTACTACTATACCAACAAGCATGGCAATCGATGTTTTTTTTAATAGGTACTTTTTTTTTTAATAGATATTCCTCCATAAATAATATCAAATCATCGGCAGAGCTGAAATTGAGATACAGTGTTTCAAAAATTAAAAATGATAATTAGGATAACATAGGACTGTGATATTTTAAATATTAATTAAATATATTAATTAGACAGATATACATATAAAATCAATTTTATCGAAAAATATTTTTATTGGGCCACCGGAATTCGAATCTGGATATCTTTCCAAACCGGGGAAGGTGCATTATTCAACTATGCTAAAGGGACGATATTTTTAGCGATAAATTTTCGAACTTATATGTTACCTTTTTGATATTAATACATTTAATCGTTCCATTATTTGAAAGAGTCATCTACCTTATTTTTACAGAATCTCAAATACCTATAAATAATTTTATTGAAAAATATTGTTGTTGCGCCACCGGGATTCGAACCTGGATCTCTTTCCAAACCGAAAAAAAAAATACCGCTAAAAATATCGACGCTGTAGCACAGTTGGATAATGCACCTTCCTCAGCTTGGAAAGAGAACCAGGTTTGAATCCCAGTGGCGCAACAACAATATTGTTCGATAAAATTAATTTTATATGTACATCTTTCTAATTGATATATTTGATTAATATTTAAAAATAATATCTGACGATGAGAAAAATATACCTCAACAAGACTAGTACTGAGAGAGTGGCACAACTGTCACAATATAAATATATAACTGCAAATTTACACAAATTTTTTAAACCATTGTTTATTTAGACAAGCCGACTAAATATGAAATTGCCATAATTAAAAAAAATCTGTGTACAAAAACAAAAATAAAAAATTTCCTTTTAAATTTGGCGTGTGATAAAAGTAATGTTTTTTATAATATAATTAAATGTTACTCACCCCCAATTTCCACAACCCTCAAAGTAAAGCGTTTCCCATCAAGGTAACAGTGTCTTAATTCGAAATCTTCTCCCACTGCTTCCGTACGGCTCTCTAAGTACATTTTTAATATATTATTTCATAATTGGCTCACCATTTATAAAAGTTTCCGACCCCTGGTTTGGCCGCACAATAAATTTCTGGTTCGCTAATACCCAGATTACAAAGATCAGATAACGAATATGATGAAATTATCAAAGCCCTTTTCTACTACTGTTCTACTTATGTATAGTCTGGTCCTCTTCTTTCTCCTTATCTCTCTTCTCGTCTGTGTAATCTTCTATCATTTTATTATACTAAATATTAATATTGAACCATTCTCATACAAAACTTTTGTATAATATTTAAACAGTAAATAAAACATATAGTTCCTTATTTATGCACCAATAAATGTAATAATATCTCTATCGGTGTGCGTTTTTATTATTCTAATAAATAATTTTTCACAAAACAGATGTTAATTCTTTTATATGTATATATATAACTTTTTTTTCACTTAATTTTAAAATATATATATATATGTATATATGTTTTTTTTTCATAAATCACTTTGATTATTTAAACGTCGACCGTTTTCGATACTACTGTATCTTTATCAGATTGGACGCACACGTTCTACAAAGATAATATTTATTTAAATTAATTATTATTATTCTACATATACTTTAAAATGTATCGTTTTAGATACATTCATAATTACTACAATGAGATTTAAGATACATTTTTTATCATCCAACATTTTTTCTTACATTTTTTAACACTAAATAGTAAAATAAATATTTAACAGAAACCTGATTTTGCTTTATAGGCTAACCCTATTTTATAATTATTTTTCAAAAATATCAAATAAAAAATATAACGATAATTATTATGACCACATTTTATTACATTGTATTTTTTGACAGAATATAGACAATTAATTCATAATAAAAGATCTGACGTTAATGTGGAAAACAATTGAATTAACGATTATTCGAATAACATAACAGTAAATCAATTAATAATATCACATCAGAATCACTTATAGTTTGATTTGTGTAGATAAATTTAATATAATTTAATTATATTTGATTTGGAAAACTTAATAGTTAAAAGATGTAAATAAATGTGTAATAAAAATTAAACCAATTACATATTTTCTCTGAAATAACAATGTACTTAATACAGTGTAAAACAATAAATTTAAAAAGACTTATAAAATTCATAAATAGCTCTTTAAGATATAAATAAGAAATGAATTTTATGCTGTATAGAAAACCATAAAGGAATGAGAACTTTTTCCTCTAATGCACAAATACAAAAAAAAACAGTATATAAGAGAAATGAGAGAAAAAGCAGAAAATAAAAATATAAACACAGGAGAGATAGAAGTTATAAAGAAGAAAATTTTCCTGGGTAACGGAAGGGTAAGAGAAAAGGAAGATGGAATAGGGAATAAAATTTGCATGACAAAATCAAAGTGAAAATTATTAAGGTTTATATATTGAATTTTGATTTAATTGTGGTAACTAAAGCATTGAAAATGTTGATTTCATTTAAGTGTGAGTTTAAAGAAAGAGAGGTTCGGTTGAAATTTTTTTTGTTTTGCATTGGTGTTACAATGTGGATGGTTAAATGTGAGAGTAGTTTTGGTTGACCTAGATGGCACTCGAATGGATATGCGTCCGAGTAAATCAGGGCAGTCTACTTTTGAGCTACTTTGTGTAGGAAGATGACATTGGCCTAATTGGAATATACATGCATGTAGTTTTAATATTTATGTATGTATATTGTTCTTGAGTGTTTGTTAAACTTGTATATAATAGGTACCTACCAAACTGAAACAAAATTATATTCTCTAAAATCAAACTTTTTTCATTTTTCGATCAAAAGAATATGATGAAGAATACAAAAGAGTATCAAAAGGTAACATGACCACATTTCTGACAAGTCCGGTTTCAATAGAACCTAATCCTTATTATTTTGATTTTAATATCGATGGAGATCGATACGGAAGCCCACCACAGCCCGAGGACCGGTGCACACAATGCGGATGCACCCCGGCTAACCAAGATGTAATGAATCTGGCATACAATGAGCTAATACTAAGCCACATGGACCAAACAGAATACAGAATACGAACTATGTATCTATTATCCCAGCACATTATATCTTCTATTCGAGAATCTATAGCCCCCCGGGCTGTGATTATATTTTTTCCAAGATAATATATATTATCTTATATTATAATATTTTAATCATTTAATTATACATACAGGGTGGTTCACTTCATGAGGGAACAAAAAAATGCAAAAACGACGGTTCTCATGTGATTGTTCGGCGCCTGTTTCGCGCTCGCTATCGATTACACGGTGTAACTCAATGTCCGAGTGTTAATTTAATTAAATCGTGATCCAAAAAGTTCTAAGAGATTGGTTCAACGCTAAATAAGAAAAAAACTGGGCGGCCACGGAGCAGAACAAGCGAAGAGAATGTCGTTCAAGTTAACGCGTCTATACGGAAATATCCAGGCATTCGTCCGCGTACCCTTCCTTTGCTCAGAAGCGATTTATAAACTTATTGAAGTCTCCTTGAGGAAACTTAGGCCGACGTTTCGGTACAGTAACAGGTACCATTATCAACGCACCGCCATAAAAAGTTACTTTACAGCGGTGGTTTAATTTTGGTTCAAAATTAAATACGGTTAGCACGTGTTAAAAAACATTGTATTTTATCATGATTCATTGTAAGGAAAAATAGTATCCCACTATCGTTACAACATAATATTGATCTTAATGCATGTTAGAATTAAGGTTTTTATAAAAAAAAATAATAATACAGCATTATGAAATAATAGATACACAAAAAAAAACGTTTTTTTTACATATCTTTACACGTGCGATGCCTGGCTAGACAAAAAGTTCTTAGGGCACAGTAAAGAGGTGTATTTTTACAGCGGATAACATAGGCGTACCAGGAAGATGATTTGTGGTGAGTGGTGAGGTTATACACATATGTAATTCAACACAATGTAAAAATATTCATTACATTCATAAGCGTTTTTCTAATTGAGTCCATATTTAACTGAAGAGCAGAATCGACAGCATACATTTTATGTAAGGTCCTAAAAAGTAATTACGCAAAATTTGGTTTAGATCAGTCAATGGGTGCAAGATAGTATAGAGAACAGATACAAATGTCTACATCCAATTTTACACAAATACAGATAGATTTAACGCTATTTCTATTTCTATTTGCTATGGCTTTGTTTATAATATTGAAATTAAGCTTTAAATATATGACTATTTAATGGCCAGGGGTTGTAGGACTTGTCGGTAGGTACTTCTGAACGCCTTTTATAGCTAGGTTAGTTTGATTATGGTTCGCAAGGGACCTAGAGTTTGTGGCTGTGATCGGCTTTATGAGCCAAGGATTGGTATTTATTAATTATTGTTTACTTAGGATTTAGCGGAAAATACAACGTATTTGATGTAAATCATTTCTAGTTGGTTAGTTAAAGCAACACAGAAACGAATGATATTAATTCAGGATGAAACACCATTACCACGATGTAGTAATTTGAGCAGTATTTCCGTTCAGTAAATTATATTTTATTTAGAATAATTATTATGTTTATTTGTTTATTAATTACATAATAATATAAGCATTTGAGTTGTATTATACTGGCGTATTATTATCATATAAAACAGAATCAATAATACGAGTAGGTATATTGGCTAAATTTAAATAAAAGGAATATTAACAATATTTGAATATGTCCAAAATCACATAATTACTGGATTTTTACCTACAAAGGAACTGTTATTAAACAAATAATAGATATCTCATAGAGACGAAGCTATTGTTTTATTATATTTTTCCATTTAACACAAAAAAAAATAGCTTTGTCTCTATGACATATCTATTATTTTAAATACTAAATTAATGTATTAATTATAAATATATACATATAAAATCAATTTTGTCGAAAAATATTGTTTTTGCGTCACCGGGATTCGAACTTGGATATTTTAAACCTGCATACCTGAAAACAATATTTTTCGACAAAATTGATTTTATATGTATATATTTATAATTAATACATTAATTTAGTATTTAAAATATCACAGACCTACTCGTATGTTCTGAATAATTACAACTTCACAATAAGAATGTGTTTTCCTTAATTATCTATTATTTGTTTAAAAAGATTATTATTTTTGAAATAATATAAGATGAAGTATTGAAGAAGAAATTTAAGAAATTATTATTGCGATTTTATAAATTAAATATCAAACAATAATTTATACAATAAATTTTACTGCTATAAGAAATATTATGCAAATGAGCTCCCATATATTATATTTGATCAGAAAATAATGACGTAATGATGTGCGCTAATTAAAAAAAATTATACTGATAAAAGATTTTGAGTCGAGGTGCATGAATGAATAATGGAAAAGACGGCTGTCAAAATGTAATTAATAATTTATTATTTAAAAAGTATGCAAACAAACTAAGCATGAAAAAAAATTGTCTTGTTAATTTTTTCCGCAATATAAATGACAAATTTATTTAAATAAACAAAATACCAAAACAAATAAAAATAGTACTATATACGAATCTGTCCAAGAACACATAATTACAGGATTTTGACCTAAAAAGGCATTGTTATTAAACAAATTATAGATATCTCATAGAGACGAAGGTGTTTTTATTATATTAAATGGAAAGATATGGAAGTAATTGTGTGTTCTTGGAGATATTAAAATATTTCAAATAATATATTGGTTAGAATAAGAAAATATGTAAAAATTGATTTTTCAGAAATATTCTAGCAATTATGCTAGAATATTTCACATTAGTGTAAAAAAACAAATAAAGAATATTGCTTTAAATAATTTCAAAAATAATTAGATTCTCATTAGTTGACATCCGTGCTGTTTCAGGGCAATGAATATCAAATTTAGTCCATAGATGATGATAGTATTTGTATACTTGTGTTTCCACGTTGTAACATATGTATTGCAAAAAATATTATAAATATTTAGATTGATTAATGGGTGAGAGTGGTGAACCTTATATTTGTATAAAGTGATCATTTAAGCCGGTCGAAGACAGGTCGTAAGCCCTGTAATTACCCATACTTCCGTATCTTTCCATTAAATACAATAAAAATAGCTTCGTCTCTATGAGATATCTATAATTTGTTGAATAATCATACAAATAATTATAATGCATAATGTAAATATTGTTTCTTTTTTCAAATGATAAACACAGATTATTTATCCTAATCAATTTAG
Organism: Eubasilissa regina; assembly: GCA_022840565.1. NCBI lineage: Eukaryota > Metazoa > Arthropoda > Insecta > Trichoptera > Phryganeidae > Eubasilissa > Eubasilissa regina. The sequence continues at coordinate 10,290,002 of JAINEB010000020.1, read as the reverse complement.
TAAATAATACTTTAATCAAAATAGTTCTACTTATTACGATCGTGATGACATCATATCTAGGTATAGCTTAAAACCTTTTCAGAAAATTGTTCAATACTTTGAAGAACACCGCATCAAAATCTGTTCAGCAGGTCTAAAGTTTAACGAAATAGATAAACAGACGTTGTATTTTATACCGGTTAAAAATATAGATATAAAGAAAATTATGTCTAGTATTTATTGTAATCAATATAATGAGTACCATTATATAGCTCGCGTTGATTCAAATACGTAATGCCACAACACAATATTTAACTAATAAATTAACGTTATTTAAATTTACATTTGTGGAGGGCCATCGCCTTCACGCACCCGGCAAGACTGTACTCGAGTCAGCTCCCACCAGCCATAAAGGCAAGGGATACCCACGGCATGCGACACCAATACAGATGCGGTCAGCTTTATTGGGTCGGGCTGAATCACAATAACTCTTCCAATTAACGCCAAAGCCAATTTTAATCTCAGTTCGTGCACCTAGCAGTAACTTCTACCTTTGTACATTTTAACTTCAATAAATTCAGTACATCCATAAGTAATTTCTGCTCTTGTAACATGCCGCCTGTTACATACACATCGTCATATTTCGACACATATAGCATTACATATTAAACGAACACGAAGGTATTTGGGTGATTATTGGGGATACAGTACCCTTAGTATATTCACATATCATTCATCTTCTTCAATTCTTTTGTTCTGGAGTCAACATTCATTCATTCATTCATCATCATCTTCATTTCTCAAGCAGGTGAATCAAATGCATGTTGACATAACATATGGCCACGGTTTTTGTAGATACGCATTTAAAGGATTGCATTGTAGAGTTTTTTTTATTGTTAAGACCCCAACAACCTTCAACAGATGGTGCATTGTTCCCGTGATTGATATATCATGTGCCAACGTAGGGTATTCAAAAAATCAAAACCGGTTAACCGATTTTAACCACCTCGAAAAATTAAGATACGATATATGTTTTAAAGAGCTATTTTTAAAAATAAATATATCAATATTTTCTATAAAATTATGGGAAAAAAATCTAATATCATTGCTTATAGTACTCATAATAAAATATTCAGAATTAGATAATAAAATACATGAAAAAATATATATTATATTAAAAAATGTATATAGATGCTAGTGATGGTAAAGCGTTACGTGACTGTAATTGTGTCGATGATTGGTAACTGAGATTTAACGATTATTGAAAACTAAGCTAACTTTCTAGTAAACTAGTCATCGCTCGAAGAATTACATTAATTAGCTATCAATCATCGTTTCAATCGAACACAATCACAGTCACAACAAGAGTCAAAATAACGGTTTAATTAACGACTTTATCATCACTATCAATACATATATTTTTTTTATTTGTCTAGTTTATGTAAAATAAAATAAATTAAAAATTGTTAAACATTCGAAAAAAAGACATAATTCACAATAAAAAATTAAATGGTTTATTATTTTATACGTATACCTAGCCATTAAACAAAAAAAAACCTGAAGAAATTCTTTTTGGAAGGTTTTTCTGAGAAACGGCAGTTTTATTGCTGTCTATTTATTCATCAATTTTGTGTTATTTATAATTTAAAAAAAAAAAATTCTTCTTAATTTAAAAATAATCTTAAAAAACTGGTTAAAAAAGTCGATTTTTGTTTTTTTTAAATGAACGAAAAACCGGTTAATCGGTTCCGGTTTTAACCGGTTTAAAAACTCTAGTGTCAATCAAACTACTTTTTTGATCATTGCTAACAGTGTTCCATTCTGTTATATCGATAGATGTATTAGATGATTCTACTTAGACATAAACGAATGGTTTGAATTATCTCATTGTCTATTTTTATTTCTTTTTTATTTCGTATACAGACTATAAATTAGTTGTTGAACGATAATCTTAGGTAATACATTAAGGTACAATGAATAAGCAATTGGGAGTATAACATGTTACAAAATACACCTTTTATGATTATGAAATTTAAAAATACTGTTAAAAATATGAATAATAGTTATGTGAAATAAAAATACTTGGGTCTAGTCCAAAAATTAATTAAGTGTGAAATATTTTACGATAACATTTTTAACGCGGAGTAAACTCGCACCATATGCGTTACAAAATCGGATAAAGAAAAAATATATAAAAATCATTTCCACAACCATGTCGGCTACGACAGCGTCATGTACTGCTTCACTTTGTCAGGAGTCAGAAGAACCTCATTTTATTTTAATAATTCAAGATGTGTTGATTTTTCATAAACCAGAAATCGTTCATAGTTGTAATCTTGAAATTTTAATAACTAATAAATAACATTAAATTTTTTTTATTTTATCATTGTTAGCAAAATTACTTTGTGACTACAGATTATATAAATAATAAGATCAAACACATTATTTAAACAACTGTTTATTGATAAATCAACATGTTTTGATACCTATGTTACTGTCTTCAGGAAACAATGTACCTATACTAAAATTAAAAATGCGAGCATAGGTGTCGAAATATGTTGATTTATCAATAAATAGTGGTTTAAATAAAGTACTTATATTATTTTATATTTACGTAAATATTTATTTTAATAATTCATTAAGTATTAAAATATTATACATTAAAATTGAGTGGTAAAATAATTATTAAAAATTACTTTTAGCCTTTTGATAGTTTTGTTTATTGCACATTATGAATAATGAAAGGGAAGGGTTAAAGCTAATCATTGTAATGAGTTAACACAATGATTCGTCTAAATAAGGGAAACATTTGTGAGCCGTGGTGGAAGCCGTTCAGCGAGGCCTGAGGGTGATTTTGTGCAAGTAATGCATGTTATTGCATTTGACACGTTTCTCGTTAACGTAGCGTCTGACAAAAAACACGTTAAAACTAAATTCAATCAATTTTGTGTTAAAATTAAAAGCAAGTATAAAAGGAACGAGAATATCAACAATAGTTGGGGTTGACAATGGTTTAAAAATATAATGTTTTTGAATCAACATTTGTATACTTCAGTGAATATATTGGGTCTTTAAATTTCTCATCTAACCACGTTTAATCATCTAATTCTCAATATTTTCTTTTATTGTATCAAAAATGACATACTATTCGATAGCATACTCTTCGTCTTCTTTTAAATAGGCAATCCACCCTTCAAGAGTGATTTGTGCCATTAAACAAGTTAAAACATTATTTCATAGAAAGCAGTCCAACAATAATATAGAATAGGGAATATTACGCTGCAAGTTAATACCATTGTCGTTCAAGAAATTTGCTATTATATAGCTTAAATATGGCGAGTTGAGGGAAAGAAGATGACACAAGTTAACCGGGAGTTGAAAATTACCATTGACAAGATTACTGTAAATCAGTACAAGAGTACTGTATCCGCAATGGACAGGCAAAAAATACATGATCAAGAATTTCCTCCTCGGCACCACACTCACACATTGGGGAGTCTATTAAGTTCAATCTGAATAAATGTGAGGGTACCTGGTAATGCCCAATTCTCATTCTAGAGATATTTGATATTGTTCTTTTGGAGACTTTCCTGTTGGAGAACCAGGGTGTGCGGGGAATAGATCTTTGGATTATTTTAAGCCGATTAACCCTTATGATTGTTTGGATCCATCCATTGTGCAGACCAGATAGAATTCTTGCGTTTTTTCGTATGATATTAAGTTTATCATACATCGGGATATGGAATTGATGGAGAACAATTCCGGAAAGAGTAGCCTTCTTAGATAGCATACTCATTTGAGTCGAAAATCTGCCACGTCATGTTTTATCGTATTTTAATACCACAATAAGTGAACAAAAAATTAAACGAATGTTTGAAGCTGATTTATGTTGAAGATAGTGGAACATCTAGAGAATAGTGAAATATCCAGAGAATACTGGAATATCCAGGGAATACTGGAATATCCAGAAAATACTGGAATATGAAAATGTCAAGAACAAGACGGGATCATTGTAGGAACATACCTAATATTTTTAATATAATCGTTAAAGTAAATAATAAAAATATCATAGGTGGTCTTCTATTTATTTTTTAATATCGACTAATACTCACGCCGTCGATTTCTGACGCATTGAAACCGTAAAATTTTTAACTTATACTTGGATCGCCATATACGTGGTATACGGTAACTGCCAAAAAGCACACAACGCGATACATTATTTATTTGACACAATTTTTTTCATATGTCAGAAGTACAATAATATAATACACTTATTAATTTACTGTGTGGGATGTAGTAGATATATACCTCTGATATTTAAAGCATTGTCCTGGCTACTTTGCCAGACTACCGTCTGGGTTAAAGTAAACAGTTTTTCCGTATTGTTGCGGAGTTATTATATTAAATCTAAAAGGAAAGAGAACGATTCGATAAAGATATGTATGTAAAAAAATAAATATAATAAATAAATAGTGAATGTGCTGTAAATGTAAAGTGAATCATTAGTGATTAAGCTGGAATGTTAGTTTTGTGATTAAGCTGGAATGTTGAACAGCGATGCTTCTAACTGATCTATACCCAATCGAATCATGTATTGAGTCCATATTTGCTTAATTTTTTTGTAAGTGAACGATTTCCAGTCAGTGTTAAGTGTGTTGTACAGTTTCGGAGCTAAAAACGTGATACTTTCATCATAATTGTATCTTCAATCATATATAATGCTTATTATCAATATCATCATCATCCGCGTTGATTCCTCATGACTGATCGTGATATTCATGAACTCCCGCCCTCTTGACTATGCTCCTCCACTTTTCTCTGTTCTGAGGGATGTCACCAGAGAAGTGCCCGTAGCCTTTTCCACATCGGTCCAACGGGTGGCGGATCTTCATCTTCCCCTTCGTCACTCGACGTGGGCCATCACAACAAGCTTCTCCAAACTATTTTCTCTTCTTGCAAGGTGCCCAAAAATTTAACGATTCATCTAAGGATTTAAGGATTGATGATTGATTGATAATGAGTTCAAAATGGAGACATTCGTGTGTCTCACCGTCCATGGTATGAGTCTTCAACACATCTTAAACATCAATTCGTCTTCTCTCACTTATCTTCAGGTCCAATATAATGTTTTTAATTTATTATTTATGAATTAACTGTTAAAATATTTTAATTAAATATACTCATGTATTGTATTTGCTTCTAACGCCTTAATTTTAGACATTATTTTTTAGACATTTCAGACGTTAACCGCAACACATATCACATTATATAATTAGAGCCAATACATGATCTGTAACCATTCTGAATAATTATTATTAAATACGCGGTGAACATTTGTAAGCGGATTGATTGATGACAATAAGTGTATCGTTATACACATATAAATATTTTTTGATATCAAAAAATAACATTTTGATTGACCAATAAATAAATTTACACGTAAACAATATATTGTGTAAATAAAAATCAAATTTATATTTTTCGCTTTCAGTTTTAATAACAGATAATAAATAATAATATTGGATAATTTTTATAGCGCTATTATCATAAAAAAATTCACCTCATGGGCGCTATTGGTAGTTTCGAAAGTAAAGGCAGATTTAATATACGCTCATTGATTAGAAAATATTAGTTTTAGTTTAACGGCTAAGAATCAGTTGTACTTATTTATTGAGTCGATCAATTAATTCGCATTCTTCAGAAATTGCGTTAAAATATAAGTATTAAGTAGTTTTTCGCATGAATTTAAGCTTTGGAATTATGCATATCAAATAACACGCAACGTTAAATAAATATGGGGTAAAGGACATACATGTGAACAAACAGTACGGCGTTGATTCAAGAATGTTAGAAACGGAAACGTAAGTCTTAAAATGAATGCTTTGGTGGAAGAACACATGCTATAAACGCCTAGCATATATTAACCGCTTCTAGATTCAAGACAAATTTAATATTTTTAAGTATCTCGATAACTATTTACGACAAAAAAAAGAATAACACACAGGCAGTAGAAAATATCTTAAAATAATTACAGGATTCTAATCCTCCTGAATTATGCTGGAATCAATAAGGTTTTAAATCGTCGTTATTGTGTATACAGTGCTTCATGCTTATTATCGAAGAAGTATCCTGAAGTTCAGGAGAGTTGTGAATACATCAAAAAAATTCAGGTAAGTCGTGTTCTTCCTGGTTGATTCTTGACCTCCTATTGTTGTGTCTTTATATCAAATGCCTACCATCACATTCCGTTTCACCACTCACACGCGTAAACAACATGTTTATAATGTTGTATACTAATAATATTTGGCTTTGTGAATGTTTTTCACATTTAAATAAAACGAAATTAAATTTCAAAAAATATGTGAAATTCCTCCAAAATAACGCATTACATGTCTTATACACATGTATCTATCGCACCTACCCAATATAGGATATGTTTTTGTTTTAGTCTCTTCAAACATTTGAATTTTGTTTCAAGTTCAGATGACGTTATTTTATTTAGTGAAAAGGTTTCTTCCTCTTTGATGCCTTCTTACATATTGAACCTTCTACAAAATGTTAATCACAATTCTAACGGTATTTTATGAACATGCCGTAGTTTAAATGTGTCTCGGTTATTTCCCTAATTATCTTCATTTCACAATGTATTTTACTGTAGTTATAGGATTATCTATCAGGCTAAATAACGACCTGTTTATTAAAAATAAAATTTTTATTTGTTAAAGCTGTTGAATAAAGATTATCAATGAATAATAATCGCTGATTAATATGTACCTGGGATTGTTCGAGCGCCGAGTATTCGTCTGTAAATCACTTTACCATAATTCACTTCTATTAACTAAAACTAAACAAGTTATCAACTTACAGCCGGCTCTGTCGCGACAGTTGGAATTTCCCTTCGGAATTCAAATTCTGCGCCAACTTCATTCGAGTCCTTAAAAAACTAGTAATAATCGAAAAAACACCAGCAATATGAGTCCACACAGTAAAAAGTCTCAAAAAAAAAAAAAATCTACAAATTTCAATAGCTCAAAATGAAAAAACACTTTTTACTCGTTGTCGTATAAACATCAGGGATCGTCTGACGCGAGAATCCCACCGATAAAGCAGGCGACCAACATTCCGACTATCGCCACCTCACATCATCGCCAATGCAAAACATACCACCTTGAATACACCTCGCAAACCCAAAACATGATAAGTGTCTTAACACTTACGTCTGACTTACGCCATTTCGGCAGTGGATTGGCTAGTTCAGGGAAATATTGTTAAATGGCTCGGAAATGGATAAATTTATTCCACTAGCTACGTTTCTGTTTTATCTATTACCGCTTCAGAAACAAGTGTGTGAATGTATTGTTATTTCACAGAGATAATAAATCCGGAGTTAACTCCGGATGGTAGAAAATGAAAGTGTCTCTCCGTGTGTGGTAATATTAACAGTGATATAGTTAGTTGAAGGTATCTCTTAACACATACTCTGTGGTGGTGGGTCAGATTTAACCCGGGTGTTTGTAAAAATATGAATTACGCTATAAATATTCGTTTAATGCTGTTTTACAGAAGGATATTCGAAAATATTAAATAAATATTTTCAAATTATTTGAGATACAAATAAATGTTATGGGACGGGATAAAAATGTGAAAAAATGCTCAAAAACTGACCTTAGACAGTCAGATTGAATCTCAGCGCTTACGCCGAAACAACATTTTGAGCGGGTAGACAAAGAATACCAGGTATGCGTCCATGTATTTGTTTTGACTTATTTTCATCTGGCGGCCCCTAGACAATGCCAATTATATAATTATTTGAGGAGCGTTGCGCCTACTTGTAAATTTTATGACACAACCTTCCTAGGATGTTTGTATTTTAGCAGTGTAGGGCGTCTGTTGATGCGTGAGAATATGTACATTATTCGAAGTATTTTTTAAATTTTAAACTTTATTTTTTTAGTAGAAACATTACGGCACATTATTCCATTTCATTAAACCATATTTAAAATGAAATATCTATTAAAAAATCTCCCACAAAACGGTTGAAAAACCGAAAACTTTAAGTCGGTCTAAAATGACCCACCACCGCCGGACGTGTTTTGTTTTGACCCACCGGGCTGCAACTGTCAAGGTAAGCTTGCTTTTCATAATACGTATTTAGATGGCTTTCTGCAATAATGTGGTAAACCCAAACTCAATACAAATGGACACATTTAGTTAAAAATATATAAGTGCGTGCTTCACTGAGTAGTGTTAGGGACTTATATTTATTTGTGTAAATATATATTTATTCTTGAACGAAAATAGTGCATTGTACCTTTCTCCCTTCCCTTCCCGACCTGGCCGCCAAACGAGTCGATTGGCAACCTTGAACGAGTGCGGTTATATGTGAACGTAAAGGATTACAATATCATACTCATTTGAGATTTCGCGTCTATACTGTATCGGAATCTTTGACGAAATAGTGAATAATAAATACAGTCCACATTTTTGAGATGTCTGGATTATGGTGAGTGCTCATTTCTTCCATATCCAGAATTCTTTAAGCATCTATGTTTGAACGCAAGAAGTGGCGTTGCGCAACTGAGAAAAATGTTTAATTAGAAAAACAATGTGACATATTAAATCATATTTGCAATAACACTAAAACTATTAAAACTATACATAACTTGATATTTTTTTAGAAGATTGTTGATTAATATTATTGTGTTATTAAAAACACTTCGCAAATATTTAAACTGCTTAAACTATTTATGAAAATAAAGAATATGACTTTTCGTACAATAATCTAATTAACTCACTTTTATTTTATTCAGGACTAACACATTGTTGTAGAACACGACCCATGTGTACTCGTACTATTATCTCAAGGGTAAAATATACACTAAATATGAAGAAAAATTAAATTAGGGATTATAAATTAACACATTAAAGTTATTAATATGTTATTAATTAGTATTTATTAATATGTTCTCTCAACTATTTGCCTGAGATGAATCCTTCAATTTTTTGGGCATCTTGCAAGAAAGGAAGATAGCTTGGAGAAGTTTGTTATAATGTACCACGGAGAAGGACAAAGAGGAAGGTAAAGTTCTACCACCCGTTGGTCCTACCAAGTGGAAAAGGTAACATGCACCCTAAGATGCAGAAGTATAATCAAGAGTTCAATGTGGAAGAGCATGGTCAAGAGACTGAGACTGTCATTCAGGAAGGAATTCAAGGATGATGTATACTGTGATGAAATTTTTTAATGAAACGCTAGAAGACATAAGAAAGGAGGAGAAATTGAATATATTTAAAATGAAACTGACCAAATACGTAAAAGATAAGTTTTAGTAAAAGAAAATACTTTAATCTTGTTTATATTAGAGCATGTATAGGAGTGCTTATATTTGCACTATGTTAAGAATTATAAAAAAAAAAAATGGTATTAATAAAAAATCACGATTTTCAGCCATAAGGGACCGGTGTCGATTATTACCTTCGTTTCAGTATTTTAGAATGCATTCAACTGATGCATACCAGCCATTAATACTAAATCTCCGAGACGTGAGAGTAAACTATCACCTGTGCACACGCACCTTAAAGATATATATTTATTTGACTCACTTTCCATGGTATCCTAAATATATGCTTCCATGACAACAACTTGAAAGCATCGTTGAATTTTATGTAACATCAAAATACTGTTTCTTTAAAATTGCTATGAAATTATATTTCTTATTATTGAAAAAGAGGGCTTTATTAATAAGCCAATCAAAAACCTTTATTTTAATAAAAGTTACAAAAACCTTCATTTATTTTCCCTTTAATATAAAAATGATACCTTGCTGATGCTGGAGAAGGTATTTAGAATTTCAGATAAGGGAAACGTGATTCTAGAAGCAAAATTTACTTTTCTAATGTCAGACTCTGTTCGCATATCTGAAAGTTTTGTTTCGTCTAGAAGATGTAGTGTGCAAGTATATAGGCGCTAACGCTGTGCCGCTCAGAAAAGTTGGGGTTGGAAGACCGGGTGTCAGAATTGATAAGAGAGATAAGAAGGGGTGAGGCGGTTGCCATGGAGACGGTATCTCCGCTGACTTGAACACGTGACGTTTTCCTGGAAGTGATTACGATTGTGCCGTGTTACGTGCTTATTATTCATGAAAATAATTTTTGAATATAAAATTACAGATTTGTTTAGTTAAGGGTATTTCTTTAGAAAATGAAGGTAAGTTTTCTTGATTACTTTTATTTACTTCCTTTATTAATGATTATAACATAAAAATATTTGCATATAATTGATTACATTACACATTGTATTATAAACCTATATTACATATTGTATTATATATATTTTAATAGATTTAATTTTTTGTGCTATTCAGTCATATGTATCAGATACGTTGTCACTGAATTTCAAAATCCGCATAACACTTTTTTAACAAATTTGAGTTATGTACTTGGGTATGTAAATATGAAACCGGAATTTTTGTATATAAAATACACGTTTATTGTATGAAAATGAAACAAAATATTTTATTTGAAGCATTGTCCATCGCCAGTTATACATTTTTCCCATCTCTTTGATAATTTGTGGATGTCACGTCAAAAAACTGTTGCCCTTTTGAGGCAAATCAATCATCAAGCCATTTTCGTACAATTTCGTAAGAGTGAAGCGCTGCTCAGCAAGTGCGTGTCCCATCAATGCAAATAAATAGTAATCGGACGGAGCCAAGTCTGGCGAGTAAGCCGCATGCTAAAGTATTTCCCAACTAAATGCTTCAATCGTTTCCTTGACCGATTTTGCTGTGTGCGATGGTGCATTATCATGAAGCAAAATCACTTTGTGTTGCCTTTTTTGAAATCTGGTCATTTTTCACGCAAAACTTGAATTAAAGAGATCATTTGTTATTGATAGCGTTTAGTATTAACGGTTTCGCCAGGTTTTAGTAGCTCATAATAGATCACACCCTTTTGATCCCACCAAATACAGAGCATTGTTTCTCACGTCAGAATCGCCACTTTTCAATTTTTTAAGCCACTCAAAGCACTTCGATTTACCAAGAGCATACTCACCGTATGCTTCTACAAGCATTCGATACGATTCTGTAGCAGTTTTCTTCAAATGGTAACAGAAAATCAATGCTGTCCGCAAATCGTAGTTTCCAGACACAAAATTCGTCATCTTTAACGCTATTAAAAACTATGCTGTTGTATGAAACTTGTATTGTTATTTATGAGTTGAAAATCTTTGGCAGATGTCAAATAAGAAAATGACACCAATTAGACTGTTTAGGGCCATCTGTGGCCAAATTCTCGTATCATATTTACATATCTGATATATCATTAGATTTGGAATTAATTATTTTATTTAAAAATAAATGTTTCATTTTCAAAATACGCTTTGTTAGCTAACAATATTAATTACAATGTTAGGGTAAGCAAAACTCAATGTGACGCGATGTGACTTTCAAAACCTGCCATGTTTTTTTATCATAATAAAAGTACATATTTGGGTTCAAATTAATACAATAATCAACGTATATACATAATAATTTGATTTTTGATGAAAGAAGTTAATAAATTTTCTAAGAAAGTAATAATGCCTGTCATTAAAGTGTAGCAGTTTTGTTTGATTTTTTCAAAATTATGCAAACGTGTTACTTATCTGACATCTCTGGTCAGATCCTATTGCAGGGCTGTTATAGCTGTGTAAGTATCATAATGTCAATAATTACCTTGCAATACCGTGTCGAAAGCAAGGTGTATTGTGTAAAGTAATAACTAGCTTTACCGTGTCAATAGCAGTGCCGCTGATGATGCCGCAATACGATTCGAAATGTCGGCCAGAGAGGTCGAATACACATAGCAGAATAACCCAGAAAACTCTACTCAGAAGAATCTGAACGGCTACGAAAATCTTAAAACATTAAAAAAATATTAGGTTGTTTCAAAAAATAACGCTCGATTTAAATTTTTTTTAATCATAATTTTGAACCTTTTTTACCAAGAATTATTTGTGTTTATTTAGTGGTTTTAAATCTGTTAGGTATATTTATTTATTGAGTTAGTCATTTAATTTGAATTACTTTAATCATTCAAAAATGGGTTTGAAAGAAGTACGTGTATTTTTTTGCATCAATTTAATTACATTACATTACATCTTAAATAGCACGCAATTATGCCCAAGAACGAGGTGAAGGAATCACTTCTGGAGGAACAGTGTGACGTTGTAGCTTTAAAAACAAGTTTAAAGACGTCCTGATAATTTTAAAGTCGATGAATTGGAAAGTTTAGTTGATGAAAATAAATGACAAGCAGCAAGCATTAATTAATTATTGTTTTTTTTCCAAAAAGCAACAGAAGATGCTTTTAAAAAATTCTTGGATTCTAATGGCCCTTATTCACGAATATCTCTTAATGAGACTTTAATCTCTAAGTGACGCTTAAGGTAACTTCTATACTGGATGCGTTATTCTAATCCGTGCTACAAACATGTGGGCACATGATTCATACATCGATTCACGCTGAACTCTGTACAGTTCTTCACCTTGTCTCAGAGTTAAATCTCCGGGAGAAATCTCTTCCGTAAACATGGTCCATAAGTCTCCTAAGTTTTAGAATGTAAGCTTGTAATTCGTTGGTAAAAATGCATAGAATCAAATGTCTCTTATTTTGGTAAATGAGGTTTAATTTCTCTAAAAATTGAAAATAAAAATTCATTTTATTTTTGGAACAATCCGACATTAAAAATAACATGTACTTTCCAATACATTTTTATTAAATTAATTAAAATAAGTATTTTTTTAATTATAATAAATATAATACATTATTATTTGTGAATTATAATTTTTTATTTAATACATTATTGTTTGTGAATTATAATTTTTTCAGAACATAGTTCTGTGACATTTTAATATAAATTAAATGCATCAATTAGAAAGATATAACTCAATTTATTAAAAAAACATTTTAGCTGCCGCCGGCATTTGAACCAGGATCTCTTCCCATCGATGCACAAGTTTATTTAATATTAAATTGTTTCACATATTACTTGAGAAACTTTTCTATAATTAATTATCTATTTTCATTGTCACTTATACAAAATCGTTTTATATTTATAATTTAATTTTGTTTTAATTAAGATATGCTGCTTGGTCCACTAGCCAGTATTACCATCGTCTAATTATCAAGCCGAGGTTTGTTTAGATAGACCACAGAGATAGTTTTTTTTTTAACACAGAAATTTGATTTTATTTAAAGATTAGTAAGAATATTGATGTGACGTGTATTTCAAATATACAAAGTACATATTTGAATAAATAAAAAAAAAAATGATTTAATTAGGCGAATCTACCTAAGTATTTGCAGTACTTTTTATTTGTATTAAATTATTAATAAGAATCATTGAATTAAAATAAATTACAATGTTACCTATATGTTCTCGAAAAAATGAACATGAAAAATTGACGAGATAATGATAACTTCGTATCCCTCCGTAATATTTTTGGGGGTTGAATCATTTTGAAGGCTTTGTACCTGGTACGAATTTCTACATTAACACGGAGTCGAGCAGACAGAATTAGGTGATGAAATACAAGATAGGAATGTTGGCACTTCAGGGGAGAGAATCGGCAGGATGCGACAGTGATATTTATTCACACTCTTCCGGGTTACTGTCACAAGGGTTGAAATAAAGTCTGTTCATCAAATTAAAGTTAATTTTTTTGTATATAATTCTCAACCTCTTTTAAACAATCCTAAAACAGGAACATTTAAAAATGTTATATTTCCATTTATTGATATGTAAACATGTGAGTTAAGTCGCTAAGAATCAGTTAGATTCAAAAAGGATCAGTAAAGAAAGTAGAAGACGTCCGCGGAAAACTCGGCACGACCAGGTAAATCAGATACTGGAAGATGGTCCTGTTAGAAGCCTCAATAATCGGCGCGCTTGTACGAGAAGATATATGAATGTGGATGAGGCGAGAATTGTGTGTCAGGGCAGAAGAGTGTGGCGCTCTATCCGCTCTGCCTGTCTCCGCAGGAAGACGGCGTGATGGTAAGATAATTAGTTAATTAGTTGAACATCTTAATTCGTTCCTCTCTTCTCTACAATTTCGTACAAGACTAATCTCAGATAATATGTGTAGAAAAAATGACCAAACACGCTAGTAACTCATATAAGAATATATATTTTATTCTGTACTCATAAAATAGCTAATTCAGTATGTACTTGAAGGTACTTTTTAGAAATTTAGATGCCAACAAAGAACACATATTCGTAAATTAAAATATTATGTCTTTTCACATCCCGGTGGGTAGATAAAAAGTTAATTTCAGATTCGGTGCCTACACAGTACGGTAGATACCTAGCTACAAAATAGAATTAAATAAATTAGACATAACGAATCCATGTGTACGGCCTTCGGCAAAAATTGTAGATGCGCTACAATAACGCGCCAATCCGAACAGTATTCTGTATTGTACTGAATTCGGAGATGATTGTACATCATTTTCTTGTATTTTGAGCAAGCTCGTAGGTATACATGCTGGTGAAGAACAATTTGAACGAGATTTTCTTCACCTCCTTACTGCATCGGTAAAAATGTCGTGACGGCATATTGGCACGAACGCTTAACTGTCTCCTCAGTCATTCTATGTCATCACCGTTTTGACCATCGTCATGGTCAATGTATTCGACCTTATTTTGAATGCTCAATTTTGTCCCGTCCAGCCACCCGAGAGGGATATTATCTGGCCCTTTACCATATTTAAACGCCATTATGACCGATTTGTTACATTGTATAAAATATTTTATTCACTGGCATATGTTTAGTATATCTATAATTATATTCACTAGATTTTTTTACAATAATAATTTATTGTTTAATGTATTCTATTCTATGAATTATAATTTTTCCAAAAAGGTACAGTTCGACATCTTGTTGTCTCTCTTCTTCATTTGATACGGATGATAATCTTTAAACTACGATGGTCACGTCTGCTTGCCTACGGTCTTCGTAATCCTGGGTCTTATTTAGTAGTAGTTTAAAAAAAACAATAATTATTTAAAAATGAATTTAGTGCCCGACTTAATTTGTTACTTGATGATACAAAATTTTAGAATGAGACTTGTGGTTAAATTTAGTCGGTTATTTATAATATTTTTATTAGAAATAAATAAAGCATGTAATACTAACCAATTTTTAAAAATAGATCCTGTTAAAAAAACAATATAACATATGATTAGTTTAGGACACCTGTAGAGGAAAAAGTAATTTTTCTCAACCGGAATATGTATTTAATTCGGTAAGTGGTTAATAAAACAAAATTATCAATCAAAAAAATTGTTTTTACAAATCTTAAAAATAACCAAACTTAACCAATTAACGCAAACAAATTTATCTTAAAACATAATAAAATACAAATATAAATTTACCAGTACATTACATATCTAAATGAAAGGTAAAATACGTAATGTACCGTTCGGACACTAACACAACATCCATCATTTTTCACGTCACTAATGACTTAGTAGTTTGGTGACTGGACGCAGATAATATTTTTTTTATATATCATCATCCACATAAGTTCTTTATGACTGGAAATCGTAATTTACATGACCTTCCGCTCTCTTGATTATATTCCTCCACTTTTCTCGGCATTCTGCAGATTCTGAGAAGTGCCTATTGCTTTTTTTACTTGGTCATCTAACTGGTGGGGGATGTTCTTCAACGTGACCCATCACAACAAACTTCTTCAAGCAATCTTGAGTGATGATTGAGAGTGTACTTAATGTGAACATATGAGTAAACTCTTCGAATTAGGACTTATCCATGAACCGTGCTGTGTTTACGCTCAGGTGAGACAGACGCCGGAAGACATCTCGGACATTTCCGGGATTTATTAAGGTGCGGGTCTCCCACTGGGTGTTGCTGGGATGGACGATGTCGGAAGAACAGTACCTAGAGACACCTAACGGAGCATTCTACTGGATCTCCCTTGCACTCTTGCGACCTGGGGACATGGTGAATATCTGACCGAGTTCTGCGACTGCAATACACAGATTTGACCTCTACCCTCCCCTTTTGGTGGTTCATGATTATATAGCAATTAGAAGTCTCACGTCTAATTGTACAGGTATGGCTTTGGTACGATGATACTGGAGTCAACTTATGATGGTATAAATTTGTTAATAACTGAATGTAATTTAAAAAAGTATTATTAACTAATCGCAACGAGAGTAAACAACTCTCAAAACAATTCCGGGATAGGGTATAAATAAATATATACATGTAATTAATATGCAATTCTTGCAGAATAGAAACATTTTTTAAATGTATATAATGTAGATAGGTTGTGGGCGTAAAGACCTGCGTTCTTCCCTTTCACCAGCTAGTTAGTGAAGAGAATAAGATCCATGGGTCTTTACTTGAGCAAAACATACATATCTTATTTTTGTCACATTCTGCCTTCATCCTAAACTAGGAAAAAATTATAAGTAACATCTAGAGCTGATAAATAAAATGATTTTATTTATTATAAAAATTGATTCTAATCAGAAAAGCACAAGAACAAATGAAATAAATGAAAATACAATCCACTTGACAAATCTTCGTCGGGATGGGCGCGAGTTCGACGTCCTTTATGCAGGTGATAACCAGGTGTTAAAATTGATGGATCCCATCCCTAGGCTCCTCATCGTGATTTAAATCTAATAAATCTAAATCAAAGTCGAAACCAATGGTAGAAATCAAATATAATATCCAAAGGCAGAAACCAAATACAGAAACCAAAGACGGAAACCAAAGGAAAATATTTTGTTTCTTATTATTATTTACCATGTGATTAGATTAACAAATTAATAGTAAATTATGCACTAGTGATTGAATAACATAAAACATTTACCCTCTGGTTATATGTAGTAGATCGCACACAGCTACATCTTAGTAACACTGGTCGCGACTATTCAACCACCATCTGACAGCTTTCTTGATGATTTTTAAAACAAACCAAAGACAGTCAACCGTTTTAATAACCTCAGAAACAGAATGTGATACCAACGTAAGGGTAATTATATATGAATTTCGTGGTGCTTGACAATAAAACAAGTGACAGGGCAATTTCGTACGTGACCCTGATTTACAACGTCACAAGTTATATATTTATAAGTAAGGAAATGTGTTCAGCGTCGGGAACTATGAAGTCACCTTTGATCCTTTTAAATGAACCGAATATGAAAATTATTATATGTCATACGAATATATCAATTTGTTATACTGTAATAGTTTTTTGGTAATGTTTGCTCTTCGATGACTTCACAAAGTCAACGTTGTTTTTAATTCAGCTTGTTCACAAAATATCACATTTCATATATCAAGGGTTCATTAAAATGGACATGATTTCAATTTCCCACTAACTTAGGTATCAAAAAAAATATCGACGTCATACACAATTGTGTGTAGATAAATCAATTCATCTTTGTTTCCCAATATAAAAATTCCAAACAAAGAAATCGTATCAAAACTTTAAAAGTGCTTTTTGTTCACAAAGGTAATTTGATTGATCTCACAAAATTGATTTCATCGTTCATTTAGATAAAAAAAATCTTTCAAAGTCGATTTGCATACAAATTCAAACAATAAAAAACATTCATCTTGATTTTGGCGAAGTTCTGGAGTCTGAAAATAATGTACCTACGTGAAAATTTACATTTAAATGGAAAATTCATATTTATAACAAAATTCATTGTGTTGAATGGGAATTTATAAATCAAATATAATTTAAATTTTGAGCTTTTCGGCAGAGAATAGAGCCTACACGAGTACAGGTAATGTACAGGGGTGGGTAATCATCCCCTGAAAGCATCCCCCACGAAGTGATGAGGAGCTTTCAGATAACGTGAAATAATTTTCACTCGGTAGGTACTCTCGGCCCGTTTTCGAGTATTAGGAATTCACATCGGCTGTGTTGTTTATTATACCTAAAGATAATTTCGGGCGGTTCTATTATTTATCGGATTTGATTGCCTTTGTTAGGAGTTTTATACCTTCCACCTAGGGGATGTTTTAAACAGTGTTTAGTGTGACCCAGAGTTATGTAAAAGTCATATTTTGTTTATTTTGTGGTAATGATTTTAATTGAAACCTTAAGGGAAATTTTTAGATATTTTTTCTGTGTTATTAATATTAGAAAAATACTAATAATCAGAAAATATTACATTTATATAATCATATTCACTTCTATTTCATCTTATAAATTACTATGTACAATATGTACAATCATTGAAAGTGTATTTATTTAGCCTTTCAATTTACTGGTCACTAAACGTATTCACTATGTCACTATTATGGAAATCAGTTTAATATAGAAGTGTGTATCTATCTACCATTTAGGATAATGGCTTGGATTATACTGAGAGTGCGAGGTCATCTATTCCGATATTTAGTTAGACCTCAAAATGCTCAACGCTGGCAAAAATGTGTATTAGTGACGCAAATTAAATTTTATTTGACTCTCTTCTGTGATAAGTTAGAATAAATGTGTTAATCGTGTGCGTAATAGCTAGATATTAAAACTTCAATTCAGTTCCTTAAAGAATATTTTGCTGTCTCGGGAATGTATCACGCTGACATTGTGTAGGATGGGAAATGAATTAAGGTTAGAATTCTAAATCGCATATTTTCAGTAGCATCTTAGGAAGAAAGTCGTTGCTCACCCAAAATAAACATAAAACCGGATGATATGATTGTTTAAGGAAGTGTGTTCATCACGATTGTGGTTCCTTAGATACTTTAATCTTTTAATCTTTTTAAAAATTGCTGAAGAATTTCTTAAAAAAATGACACATTTGTAGTATGATTCTGTAGTGTATTTTTTCTCATTTTAATGAGAAAGTTTTGGTAGCCGAGTGAATAAAAATTAATCAATTTTGAAAATTTTTATAGTTTAAAGTTCCAGATTTATTATTGGTAGCCAAGAAAATCAAACTTAACATATTTTTAAATGCGGTAATATTTTTGTGATTCAAAGTAGATCCATTATTGGTAGCTAAATAATAACATTATTGATGTGCTAATATTTTAATGGTTATGTAGAGCGATTCATGTTTTCATTTTAACTATCCATAAAAAAGTAAATTATCATTTTACTGTCGTGCCAATATTCAAGGTCAAATTTGATTGACTTAAGGGATCATATATAAATTTATTCATATTTTAGACCGTTTGAACGTATGACTACAATTAAAATATTTAATATTTAAAAAAATATGATAAGAATAAATTTATTAATGGAACCCAGCTTGAGTAAGTTGATAATTATGTTTACTCAGAACAACAAACTTCCATAGCGGAAGGCATATCCGAAGAGATTATTCGCAGAACGAAGCTGGGCTAGCGTGCATTTGGATAATTGAATTTAAAAACTGATCCTCCACTGTAAAAAGTTTTCAATTCATGGATTGATTGATGGATAGGAAACATGAATTCTCAACAAAAGATTGGTCTAAAACCTTAACGAGTATCGCAAGAAGGCATGAAAAGATATATGTTTGTCATCATATTATATAAAGATATACGCAAAGAAAGGTGTAGATATGAGAACAAGATAGTTAATACAATTGAATACGCCAAGAAAATGAAATGGCAATTGGCACATCGCTCTGAAGACGGACAGTCGTTGGACGAACGTGAGAAATCAAGCCACCCTATAAGCGCGCGTTATTGTAGCAGCGCATCTACAATGTTTGCCGAAAGCCATATGCATGGATTCGTTTCGCTATTGAGACATCGAGTTGCTGTTGTAAAGCTGCGGCTGAAGCTCAGCACCAACTCTCTAGTGCAAGTGGCGCTCTCACGAAGATTATTTTTTTAAATAAACTTATTATTGTACTCGCTGAAAATCGTGTACAGACCGAAGTAGGAGACACCTGGGAAAGTCTTCATCCAACAGTGGACAAAAAAAGGCTGCTGACAATAATAATGATGTTGATGATGATGATATGTTAAATGTACCGTGCAGTAAGATGCTTAATGCGCATAGCAGCATACATTCTTCCGCACGACTATCATTAATATCGAGTTCTAGGTGAAGTTACTATCCAAGATGTTAGATTATTATGATACATTATTGCATCGTACCGACTGCACACAGTATATTACTATTCATAAATGCAGTTAGATGATAAAGACAGCACTGCGTTGCTGCCTTGCGTGCTAGGAGACCATTTATTTAACGAAATGGCAATTCCATGGTCGATTAAAATGAACAATGTTTCCACTTAGACATACTTTAATCGATTCTTCATTCGCAATGAAGATTGTTTTTGATGTTATTCGATTTTGTATTTTATATTATTCCCATCTGTTTTACAATTTTTTGAATGGTGTCTGAAGCCTTTAATATTTACTTATAACGCCAACATGACAGTTGATCCTAGCTTTGTGACGAATATTTTATAAATGTCATCAGACAAGACTGAAGGGTGTAATATTTGTTGGAAACAGAGCCGTTTTCGTACGTATATTAAAAATGTTACTGCTCCAAAGAGGGGAGTGGAAGTAAATTAAATTAAGAAGTGAGGGAAAGGAGCAGAAGAGATGAAATTAGTAATTATATCTCTACATCAACTGCAGATATATACGTAAAAAAATTCTAATTAATCTTTTACATTATGGTAAAATTAATTGAATGCTTAAAAGTTTGGTACAATTTTTTTTTTTACTATCAATATATTGAATTGTTTAACACTTAAAAAAAAAAACTTACACGGTGTTAGCTAGATGACACTTGGTTTCTTAGTCTATTTTTATTAATATAGAAGTCTTCATTTATAAATAAATTCTATTTAATTATCATGAATATTGCATCTTCAATAACATTAAATTTTGTGTTATCAAGTTCAATACAGATTTATAAAGTACAAAATATTTTTTTTCATGAATAAATGCATAAATTAGAAAGATATAAAATATTTTAGCTACCACCGGGATTTGAATCAGGAGTCTGCCTATCTACATCAACCTCGTAAATACACGACAAACTTTCGAACTTATATGTTACAGCCATTGATACATCTTACATTCCATTTATGAATATATATCTTTCTAATAGTTACATTTAATTCGTATTAAAATATCACAGAACTATGTTCTGAAAAAATTACAACTTCACAAATAATAATGTCTTCTCTTTAAAATAAGAATACATAAAAGATTAATGATTTTGTTATCTTTACAATAATCGCGACCGATCCAAGGGTCCCGGTACTTATTCTGACGAACAAAAGTTATCAAAAGTCCCGCGTCAAGTCAAAAGTCTAGTTATTTAAACTGAAACATTGTAACATTCTTCCACTGAAAGTTTAGCAACACGTAACAAGATTACAATTAAAACAAATGGCATTTTTCTGGTCCCCTTCAAGTCCGTTGATTAGCTTTCTTTTCGTAAAAGTTTTTTGTTTTGTTTTGCCTTTATTTCGAGTCCATCCCTTTGGGGAATCAAATGGGATCCAATTCAGATAATGAGTATTTATGTGGGGTTAAGTTGTGAGAGCTTATCGGAGAACAAACTCTGAAAACGGAGAAGACTTTCCTGATTCGAAACGGCATAATTATCTCTTAAAAGAGGAAATACGTTTCTTTTCTAATAAATTATGATAAAGAGGGTTGATATCTCTTATTCTATTAACTTGGTTTTATTTCCATATGTTGTTTTGAAAATTATCGAAATGTTTAAATGAGAAAAATTATTATTAAGAAGAACACATATCACATTATTTTTTAATACAAATTAAATCTATCAATAACAAAGATGTACAGATAAAATCAATTTATCGAAAAAATATTTTTGTTGGCACTCGGACTCTGACAAGGAACCCTTCCTATCCGGGGAAGTGCGCTGACATATTACACCATGTCAACATTATAAGTTAACGACAAATTTTAAAACTTATATGTTGCACTTTCAAATTGATACATCTGTTATTATGTGTCCAGCGAAAAATTTTCAAGTTTAATATTTAATTTAATAAAAAAACTACAATGTTATTCTCATATTTTATTTATACAAAATGGAATTTAAGGATACGGATTTTACTTTTTATAAACAATATCGTTTAAATGCCGTCCACTTCTCGCAAAACACTTACAATGAGACTCTTAAATTTGTAAACACGCGAGAGCAAAGTGTTGGTTCAATGCCGGCAACTTCACGGTGAATATTTTCTTGTTGGGCCTGAATTGATCGAGAATTGTTGCTGTAAACTCTCGATTTAAGGTATCCACGCAAAAAAAAAATTGCACGGTGTAAGGTCCGGTGACCGAGGTGCCCAGGGTATGTCTCCGTACTTGTTGATTAATTTATTGAGAAAAATTCCTCTCAGCTTCTCCATTGAAACTCTAGCTGTGTGTGGAGTGGCCCCATCTTGCTGAAATTGTGTTTTGTTGTTGAACTCGGAAAAAAAACTGCAGTTGCGGTACCAAAAACTCGTCGATCATTCAGCAATACATGTCAGCAGTGACTGTCTCTCGCTGGTTAAATAATGAGGGCCAATTATCCCTCGGGTAGAAATTGCTTACCACACTGTCGTTTTTTGGACAATGTAAACATTTTTGATAGCATTCCCTTGAATTGTTGAGGCACTAATATCTCATATTCTGTTTATTAATATAGCCATTAATATAAAAATGTACTTTGTCACTAAATAATATGTTTCCAAGGGTACGTGCTGTTCCAAAACGTTCCACCTTCGTTCTTGCTAAGGTTTCACGTAAAGAATAGTCATTTTCATTGAGAAACTGCACGATTTGCAATTTGTATGAGTGTAACTGTAGTTTCTTTTTCAAAATAACGTGCACTGTTGATTTTTTACAAGTAGTAAAAAAAGCGCAACGCGAACAAACCAATGAATTGCCGCACTATTGCTCAACCGCGAACGCGGGGTGCGTTCCCGACCAGTGACTCATTGCGACTGGCAATCCCTCAAATCACGCGCGTCGAACAATACCCCTCCCATTTACCTCATCCTGATAGTTTACGAGCAATTACAATTTAATCTTGAAATTTTTCCGCTGAACACCCTATATCTGTTGCATACCCTTTCCAGTTAATCACCCTTAGAGTACGAATCTACTACCACACAATCAAGCTACCATAGTTTCGGTCTAACTACTCTCTTGCACCCTTGCAGATCGTTGAACAAAGTTTGTGTGCGGGTTCTTTATACTACATGTGAAGCAAGTGCTCCAGCTAGTTTAGTCTAACAATATTATTAGATTTGACGATACTTATATCTTCATACATATCGAAGAGTTCACGAATCGTTTATGGGACCAAAAATTCTTCATAGAATTTTTCATTCAAAGCATCCATTTTTCCGACGCATATACAGGTCTCATGAGTTTTATTGTACAGATATATAATACGTATTTAGTATTTAAAAAATAAACTAACGAAGTGTACATTTATTATACTGCCATTTTTATTAAGCGCTTGAAAGAGACATTAATAATGGAAGTGGTTAGATCGCTTATTATTTCAATTTAAATAGATAATAATAAGTTTTAAATTATCGTAGAAGTCATACAATAGATATTATTTCTTCCTTCAGACCAGGGTGTAGGACGCTTTCACAAACGAAAAATCTTTTATATTGTATGATAATACCATATTTAAAATGTATAAACGTAATGCAATACTAGGTTAATATAGAAGCTCCTTTCAAATATATATTTTTTTGTTATATCTAACATATTTACAGGATGCTTACCGCATGAAGAAGGGGTCCATTTAACTCGTGAGAAAAGTGTTTTGTGGAAATAGGGGAGAGAGGCTATTAGAAGGAAGTTGTTAATCACAAACTTAAATTGGCCCTGATTATAAGGAGGAAGCATAAAATTTCATTAATTACTCAATATACGAAATAATATTAACTACACAACGGGATATAATACTAGTGATACAAGATCTTAAAAGCAGTTTCTATTTAAGTACTAATAAAAGAACACGAAATGCTTTTTTCTCTAGAAACCATAAATAAAGAATCGTTTATACTCGTAAGATGAAATGCGTTATTTAGCTTTTTTCAAAATTTTAACCCACAACAATAAATCCCGGTTCTTCTCCCCCTCCCTCTCAGGCACCGGCAATTTTCATCCCCTTGATGTAACATGAGTACAAATAGATAAATTTCATTCCCGATGCAGAACAACAAAGCTCCATTTGCTTTTAATCAAACAACTTTCTGGCCAATGCAAATCAGTCCTGCTGACAATAAAGTGGAAGGTGGGTGCGCTCGCAGCTGTACGGGCAGAATTTCAAATGATTTCCTCTGGAAGTACCACTCCATTGCGCTCGTGTACACGTGATTGCGTATCTGTCGAGTGCCTTCAGACACGCTCCGCAGTCAAACACATCCCTGATTGGTGGAAATTTCAAAATCTAAAATTGTTCAAATTGAGTATTTTTGAAATTTCGAACTACGTGAAGTTACAAAAAATAATCGTAGAAAACCAACGGTGATATATTTGAATACAACAACCTCTTCAGAATATTATCTGAAGAGACAATTATATATATACTTATATTATATATATATATATATAATATAACACAAATGTATGCACTGGATTCGGGTGTCGGGTAGACTGATTGGTTAAAAATTGTGTGACGTGACTCTAAATGTTACGGGTTTAATTTCCAAACCGTGAAAATGGAAAACGTTTATAATTTAGATAGTATTTATTCATGTACAATTAAACTTATGGTTTTAGTTAGTTTATTTGGCATCCTGTCGAAGAAAAAGTTATTTTTCAAATCCGGTGTGTGTATTAAATTTATCCCATAAAAATGGTTTAAAACAAAGTTACAAATAATTTATATTAAAAAGATCTCATTCAAGAATTCACCAAAAAAGGAAACATTTTTCAATAGTCATAAAGCATGATATATATAACTCATAATTTGTAATATTGAATTAAATGTAAGGTTTAGATGAGAGTTTATCGTGAAAACTCAAGGAAATGAGGTTAACAAGAAAAATGTAATAATTTATATTCACGGGTTTGTCGATTTTATTTTTTCATTTTTACTCAAATTAGCATCGTAAGTATCAGTAGTGAGAAATAGAATAGAATAGAAATACAGATATACAAATTTTCTGTAGATCAAGGGACTTGAATCAAATAGTGGGCTGCAACAATAGTTTCCTACACGTTTTAATATCGATTTTTTTTCTTGTGTGCTAAAAGAGTTTGCGATCATGTTGAGTATTTCGAATTTGTTTGAGAGATTCAAATATTTGGCTCAAACTCGTTTCATCATTCCTTCATTTCCATCATTCATCATTTCCTTCTGCCAGAACATCGTCGTGTGTTGAATTGTTCGTATATAACAAGGTGCAGTAAAAGTCTCAAGAGTACCTCATAACATGCCTAAAATAAGTCAGTTTTCAGATATTTATGGTACTAGTGATTTCATTTTATTTATTCGTTCTTATAAGATAGTGCGGTACCATTTCTTAATCTATCAGTCAAGCTTAAGTTTTACAAAGTCTTTGAGTTTTTTTAACACTAAATCTAACGTTATATAACATATTGAGATATTATAACAATTGAGATATTACAATACCGTACGTATTTCACTCACAGTATTCACGTATCATCATGATCGTGACTACAAAGAACGATTTTAATCAATTAATTTTATATAATTTTTCACATGTTTTGATTGTTTATTAGTTTGTTGTTAACGTGCTGGCCTAGTTAACTAATGGTCGGGGGTTCGCGCCTCGTTCCAGGAGATCAGCAAGTTAGTCCTATTTTTATTGCACAAGCGTTTAGCTTAGTTTGAAAATATTAAGAATATTTATGTGACATGTATTCCGTGAACGCATCTCTAATTTTATTTAAAGAAAGAAAAAAAAATTATGTTTATAAATTGAACATAAAAATGGTTAAAAACAATATTTTGTATTTTTATATATCCATTTATAGAGAGAAATGAGCAAACGATATATAGTTTTTTTTAATTCCTGCAAATTACTTTTTATGTAAATTTGTTTCTAACGATCACTTCTATTTATTATAGTATAATACAAATATATATATATAGTAATTTAATAAATATTTTAAAGTAGTAATATTTAATATTTTCTCATTTCTATGAAGAAAAGTTAGATTCTGTGAAAAACGTAATCATTAAAATAATAACCTACCTACAGCATCTTTACAGTGTTTACAACTTCAAATCCTGACAATAGATATGAACATCTTTATTTTCTATTCGAAAAAATATATCTACTTTCGAAATAAAAATGTCACATATCCATCTTATTTCTAAATTTCAAAGGAAATTGATATTTCAATTTAATGAGATGTATCAGTTTCTTTTAAAAATTTTCTACATACACAATGGCGTTGAGATATTACATACAATAATGTATATAGGCACATATTTTAACAAGTAGTTATATCGAAATAATTCAATACCACCGATCTCTTTGTTATTGTTTGAATCAATACACGCATTCGACCACTTATCGTTGCATCATCTCACTTCCGGTTGAGTCTTTTGAAAGCAGAGGTACTGACCACTTTCTCTCCTCGTGATCGGAAGTAGGTTCATCTCCGGTACACGAGCGGTACTCTGTTGAAACGGAATTTCATTTATACATTGTTTATTCGCTCGCTTTTGTTGTGGTCGCTTCGGAAGAAGGTTGGTTGTACGAAATCCTGGCTCCAAACGCAAAAGTTAAACTCGTTGTATAGATTTAAAAAGATTAACATTATTTGTGAAAGGTACTTTTTAAAACAACTTCAATAAATTTTCTGCCTATTAACTAATTCAAAAGTTAAATTTCGAAGGGCTTTTGAAACCACAATCGCTTTTTTCACGACTTTTATCCACGAGTTATGATAGATTCAATGTCTGCATTTTCATCAAATAAACTCTAGAAATAATTTTTAATTTTAGCGGAAAATTAATAAACATTCCATAAAAAAATTTTTTTTAAATAATCTACAAACGTTAGGTTTTTTTTTACCTTCACATGTGAACATTTAAATATGATGTTATTGATTTTATTACAAAATATATATGTATACAACGAACTATAATAACAGAAAAAAATTACTATTCCCACTAACAAATTTGATTTATTTGTGACATACATTTTATAATTTTACTTGTTAGAAAATGGTTGCTAAGCTTTGTACTAGGTATGATTAGTTCAGTTCAGGTGTGAAGTAAGGCGCGAAATATGTCGCAAAATAGCGAATCATTGAAATTTATTAGGTACGTAGTAATCATATAGTGTAGTTATTAAGTAATTAATGCTTATCGCGAGTATATTTAAATCTATTAAATTTGTCCTTAACTGTAATTCGACAAATACCAAGTCAATTAACAGGGGAATAAATATGTGACATCGAGTATGAAGTAAGATTGGCGAACTCTGCGGCCAATAGGTGTCAAGTAGAAGCATATCCTACAACCAACCAGAAGCTCCAAAAGTATGTCGCGATCGTCCTCTGTGTTCCACCGATTTTCAACAAATAGGAATTGACCAATTTATATAATAATAATAATATTAATAACGTGTTTATTACAGCGTAATCGGATTGTTAGTGCGAGACCTGATTCGCCATAAAATTAATACAATACATTCAAAAACAAAATATATATTTTTTGTTTTATTATTTAAATAATACAATATTGTAAATTTTTTCGTTCATCTCGCAGATATAATGGAGACTATTTTGATTGCTCTCGCCATTGTGATCTTTCAAGTTTCTCCATTCAGAATTTTTGTATAAGAATTCCAGTCGACCAAATTTTATTTGCCATGGGTGTATTTATCTTTTCAGCACTTCATTGTACTTTACAGGTTCTGAAGGGGGTGAGCTTGATTTTGTTAAGTACTTCTACTTTGACCGCATTGTGTCAAATGCTTTAAAGGTAAACCTCGAAATCTTATACAGATGTATCTAGTCAAATGTCAAAATGAGATACATAGAGCGATGTTTGCATTTCAGCTACATTCAATGTGATCGACTGAACTGAACATTCCGATTTTTATGAGTACGGCGATATATGACTACAATTGAAATACAGACTATAACTGCATTAAATTATGCATTATCCCGCATATGTTATTGGTGCTGCTCTGTGGTCACATCTGAGTACCTACTGTACCTCCAGTACCGAAAAAGACTGCAAAATATCGGAGAGCTCTAGTCGTCTCGGACCACCCTTTACATTGGACCAAGTTATCCATTAACCCAAGGTTGTGTGTGAGTGGTACTTTTCAAAATTACCTACACCCTAAATAATTCCACGCGCAGGTCTCTGCCATAGTCAACCCAAAGAGTCATGTGACGATGACCAGGGCAGACGCCATCCTCGTAACGAGGGACCGCCGAAAAAGAACAGCTAGGTATGTATTATTTTTTTAATTCAAATTTTGTGTAAGTACCGTGCGGGTACTAAATTTACAAATATATTCTTTACTTACCAACGGATACGTGAAAATATCTATTATAATTTTCAAACTTGTGAGTATTGTGGCTTTTCGAACATTTAAAATTCTACAATGTGTCAAAACATAATTTTGACATTTATAACGTTTGACGTGACGTTTAATATTGACATATTTTTTTGGTCTTGTATGTTTTTATTACACATTTTTAGAGATTACTCTAGGACTAAATTTGAAGGATAGGGGCGCAACCTAAAATGTAACAATTTATTATTAATTAATTACATATCTACACTGCCATACAAAGCACAGAGGGGGTAACTATATCGACAGGTATTTTTGTAAAATTTTATATATTTTCGTATTTTGTACGAAGTCAAATTTTTTTCTTCTGTATTTACAATACAGGTGGAGGAAAACGATATTTAAAACAAAAACGTAATTTACTAAGGGATTTGCCATTTACTAAACCAATTCAGCGATATCTACCGTAGTTAACGCTAATTTCGCTTAGTAAATATTTTGAAATACTATCAGAATGTCGTATGGTCACATGCCGCCAATATGGCTTAGTATTTTTGGTTATGTTTTGAAATTAATCTATTAGATACGGCTTGGAACTTGAGAACTTGAATTTAATAAATATTTTTGTTAGAAATACAGATTTCTTATGGTCGATATTAATTATTTTTATCAAAGAAAGTTTTAATAATTGTTATTTTAGCCAACATTTAAAAAAACTTAGTTTTCACACTTTTCTCTATATAAAAATGTATGCCTACTTGAAATATAAATTCATTATGGCAGTACCTGCTGATTTATGGTTAAATTAAAATATATTCTATGATTAAACGAAAGCATATTTGTTTAATTAAATATAGATATTATTTTTAAAAAGTAATACTATATTTGTGTGACAAATGTTGAAGCGAATACATAAAAGAATACATAAACTGGCCAAGGAGGCTACTCTTTCCGGAGTTTTCCCCCATCAATTCCATATCCCGATGTATGAAAAACTTAATATGGTAAAAAAAAATGTACGAATTCTATCTGGACTGCATAATTGATGGATCTAAATAATCAAAAGGGTAATCGACTTAAAATAATCCAAAGAACTATTCCCCGCACCCCTTGGTGCTTCTCCAATAAGAAAACTCCAAAAGAACAATATCAAATATCTCTAGAGTGAGAATTGGGCATTGCCAGGTAGCCTCACATTTATTCAGATCGATTTTAATAGATTCCCCAACATGTGAGTGTGGTGCCGAGGTGGAAACCCTTGACCATATCTTTTTTGTCTGTCCATTGCGGATCATAGGTTTTTTTTTACAGTAATCTTGTCAGTGGTAATTTTCAATTCCCAGTTAACTTGTGTCATCTTCTATCCATAAACTCGCCACATTTAATCTATATAATAGCAAATTTCTTGAACGACAATGGTATTAACTTGTAATGTATTGTTCCCTATTCTATAGTATTTTTGTGCTTTTTTCTATAAAATAATGTTTTCACTTGATTAATGACCTAAATCACTCTTGAAGGGTGGATTGTCTGTTTAAAAGAAGAAGAAGAAGAAGAAGATACATTCCAAACCAAATGGTACTAAAAATGGAAAATATTATTTATTATTTAATAAATTTCAAAGAAATATAATACCGATGAACACGGAATAATAGAATTTTGGAAAAACTTTTGATTTTAATTGATTTATTTTGATTTTATACATTTTTTCACGTTTGTATTTTGAAAAGAATATTGAATAAAAATGATTCCCTTTTTAAATAAATATATATTTCTTAAAACATCGTACATTTTTAATAAATCAGTGTATTTTCCTAAAATCATAGAATATCTTCTGATTTAAACATAAATTAGCATATACTGCTATAATGGTTTAATATTTCAAGATAAAAAAAAATATAGTGTAAGGGGTATCTAAATTTCTTTAAATATTGGCTAAAACAACAATAATTATTAAAACTTTTTATTGATAAAAAAAATTATTATCGACCATAATAAATCTATCGTATATACACCAAAGAACAATGTATTGAACACTGAATATGCTCAACTAGCATTAATTAAAGAATCTGGGTTCCATATCTCTACTTTATCTAAAATGTACATACACCTTCTGTGCACCCAGGTCCTCTGACCTGGAAATTCTGGAGACCTGGGCCCGTAGAAACCTTAAAATAGTTCAGGAAGTGAATTTTCTGGTGTCACTTTTAGACTGTCACTGTTCCTCTTTTGGGAGTTTTTTTTGATGACTGGATCCCTGATTGTCTACCTTGAACTGTTGTACTTTAATTTTCCATTAATTTTCCATCTGTATGTAAAACTATGTTAAATGGATTTATGCTATATGATTTTTATGAATAAAGACAGTACTCAACTTAAATATGTTATTGAATTAAGTCGTAGTCAATTGTGACATTTGTCGGTATTTATCATTCGTCAATTATCGATATTTATGATTTTTATACAATATAAGTAGCAGTAAAGAACAGTATCTATCCAGTAATATTATATATAGGTAATATAGAGTCATTGATTTTAATATTGCATATCATATTTAATTTTATGGAGAGCAAAAAAAAATTGTACTTACTTAATATACAAATGATTATATGTTGTATTATATTAATATATATATATATACAGGGTGTAACAGACCTAGTACATAATATTTAACGGATGGATACCTTAATAAATTAAGAGTCGAAAATATTCAAGGGATACATGCCTAATCTCAACCATGTCAGAGATATAAGTATTTAAAAAAAATCGTAATTATTTCGATAAATTAAAATATATTATTGATATCAAATTATATTTAGATACAGAAAATTTAAGATCATCAAATTTCGAGCAGCTAGACAATTTTTCGTTTTGATTTAGGGGCTGAAGCAAAGACACAGATTAATAATGGATATATAGTATAGTGTAGCTTAACACAATTTTGTAAAAATTGTGTAGAATAATATTTTTCGTAATAGTGCAGAATTATCACATATTCCTTAAACATTATCAATCGTAATTTAGTCAGGTACCCACCCATAAAATATTGTGGACTAGGTATGTCTGTACACATAAACTACACATACACTCTGTACATATAAATAAATATATATTAGTCTACCGACTACACTCCCGATTTTCTACATATTTACTCATTTATCTCATAACAATTTACCATGACAATAGTTTGTCGAAACTCTATTTCAGTTTTTATAAGAAAATGTGAACAGGATAAAAAATATTATTGCGCTTTAAAATGACATTTTTTTCCCATTTCATTCAAATACGATTACAGTCCTCGTTCGCAAATCCCATCATCAAATATGTGGAGCATCATAAATCATCGGTGGCCCTGCAACCCTCGACCGGCCCCAGCTCGCAGATCGCAACCCTCGACTGGCTCCAGTTCACAGCTCGCAACCCTTGCGCAATTTTCGATACAAAATCCCGAATCTGGAATCAAAATCCCAGAGGATGCTGTTTATCAAAACACTTAGCATTTTAATATGTTGTGTACATATCGGAGCGGTGCTAATGCAAACTCTACATATGTATACGGTATTCTAAAAGTCTCTTATCCTTGCGCAGTTTGGATTAACATTTTTATATATTACTTAGTTGTTACGTACAGAACAATGACTATATTTTCGTGTTTTTGTAATGTTTTTGGTGCTGGTCTTTTTAATATTCATATGGTTTTAATTGAATTATAATTATTGTAGAGAGATGAGTGAAGATGATGTACTCGATAAATAAAAAATCAGGCTATTACACTTTATATTTATTCAAGAGAACTGATCAGAAAATATTTATATTAAGATTTACTGCCTATGTGCTATTTACTCGTGTGACGGACGTGATATGTATTAAATACGACATTATACTGTAGAATTCGCAATACAGCGTGCACGTATTTTTTTAACCATTAAAGGCGTCAAACAATAAAAAGTTAATACGTGTACCATGTACATGAGTTGTAAAATAATGATAATATATGTTCGTAATATTGGTCACGCTGTGCTCTTTTGAGTTACGAGAAATAAATTTATGTGATAGTTAAGTAATGTCTAAAAATATTTTTTTAATAAATTAAATAATTGTTGGAAGCCTGTTGCGATCACCGTGTTTTATACGGTATCTACCGTGCGCTCTGAAAATCTGTAACATAATGGTCTGAAATGTATAATTGAAAAGTTCTGGCGTTTGTTTGTGCTTTTCGGAGTTTTTAGACAACTTAGTACTCAGGGTGGGAGGCTCCGTGATTGCTATTTTAACTATGTTTAATCCTGACGTAAAAACGTCACATCCACTGTTTAAAAAAATAATAGAAATATTGTATACATATAATTGTGATTTGTTTAACTAAATAAGTTATATGAATGAGCTATTAAGTGTGATAAATCAATAAGTGTGATGTAATACCAAAATAAATCAAAATATTAAACATTGCTAGTATTTAATATAAAAAACTATTTTATATCCATGACCAAAGAAGTTGATACGATTGTAGAAGACATTATTTCTACATACTTATATAATACGTATACAACTTACTAAATAGCAAGTTTTATCGGCCACAGTGAATAAAACAAATTTATAATTCTTTAGCTACATTATGCATCAAAGTGACAGCTTAGAAAATGAGATTATCCTGGGCATAATATTGGGCCGATGAAGACCTGGAAAATGCCACAACATTGCATCTGGCTGAAGAGACTCTGGAGATAGAGTCAGCTGTGAGGGCAACCTAGAACTGGAACTCGCGGAGGAGCATTACGAGCCGAATATTATCTGATTGAGATTACTACATCTCAATAATAATATGAAAAAGAAAATTAAAAAAAACAGTCCTCAGATAACAAATAATATATATTTTGAAATAAACCATACTTCAATAAAAACATTACATATTTTTAAAACTCAGAAACATCTTATCACTTAAATATCTGAAAATAATATATCACGCGTTTGTACTTTTCACAGATTTTCCCATCATAATTAGAACAATTACAGACTACAATCAATTTGTATCTGAAGTAAAAAATATACGCACAGACTTATTGAAACATAAATTATCTGGTATATACTCCTTCTCTATACGCAAGTTCTACTCTCATAGAGAAGAAATAAATGTTGAATGAAATATATATAGATCCTACTGATAATTGTAAATTGTATTATATTTTCTAATATTAATATAAAAAATAGCTATAAAAGTATATTATAAATAATTTCGTAATAGAAAATTATCTCATGCAGTAACTTTTGTGTTACTGGTAATGTTGTATAGAAAGGAATATATTGTTAGAAACTTTAAATTTGAAAATTTGTTTCTGATGTGAAATAATTTTCAGTTGTGGCTTTTTGTTAAGTTTTGTTTAAAAAACTAGAAAAATTATTCTACTGTACTTCTGACCTCAGTCTCTTTCCTGCATCAATCGGTAAGGTACAATGATAAGTATGACTATGAGTTCTTGGTGATGAACCCTTTCATTGGTTCCAAAATGATACCTAATAAGATCAAATGCACGCGACAGTACCTATAGTTCAGAATTATGAACTTGTATGAACAGACTATGTTATGAAGCACGGATTTTACTTTGCAAGCTAGAAAATATTTTACGAAGTTATCTAATGCAGCAGTATTTTAAAATACATTTAAAACTTCTTTAATATTTGCAAAATTACTTTATAGCAACATATTAAATAAATATCTAATAAGAAAAAAACGCTTTGTTTAAAACCAAACCAACCATAAAATTAAACCAAAACTTTTTGCAAATAGTTACATTTTAAAACTATTAAACCATCGCTAATATTTGTATAGTTTTGTTTTTGTATATGATTGCATTTTTAATTTTAGTATACATTGTATCAATATTGATGTACCAACAAATAGTGGTTTTAAACAAAGTTTTTTTTTATTAATTGCACTTAAAACTATATAAATAAAAATGTATATAAATTCATACACGTAATAATAGTTTATAGATTGCATAGTTAATATATAAAAGAACAAAAATAAAAGGATATTAATATACACCTACGTGTATGGGCTACATTTTAAGCAAACTTATAAGACTAACTAAAAATGTTAACTTGTCAATTTAATTATGGCTATCAAAACATATTCATACTTTGCGCTCACCCCCCAATCAATTGAACTATGGATGCAGAAAGGGTGTAGTTAAGCCGCTTCGGGTAAATCCGCTAACGATCGGGTAATCCCGGCGAGAGGGCCCCCTTCCACCCACGGGGCCGCTGCTGGGCCGCCCTTATCCGAGGGCAGAGGGGACGGGAATATTGAAAGTGTTATCACGATTTTGTGTGATAATGAGGTGGGTGCTTACTCTGACAGAGAGGGTAGTTTTTTACACGACAACGCTTATCTAGGCAAAATTAAATCAAGGATTTTACTTGGGTATTTTATTTTTGCGAGATCGAAGATTGCGTTTAATATGTTTAATTTTGTCGAACCTTACTTGGATGAGTTAAAATCATCGAACATCAAGAAAAAATCAATTAAAGCAGATTAAATGAAGGCTTAGGAAAATCTAATTTCGAAAACATGTATATGTAAGGTAACAGTACTTAGGATGATGTGTATAACTTTGTATATATATATATATTTATTTTAGTATTTATAGTGTTAACTTTGTGGACAAATAACTAACTTTTCATTATAATAATAATTAAAATAATCGCAGTTTTTTACGAAAATGTGAGTTTTTATTAATTTATATTTGAAGTTATATACTAGATAAGACTTTTTTCAAACTATTACTTAGATTATGACCTTTACACTAATTGTGATGTTAAGTATCAAAGGATGACAACTCCATTTTTAGACAAAATGAGTAATGAATGTAGTTTTATAGATTATAAAACTTATGTTAAGCATATGAAATCATAAGATTATATATTCTTATAAATTTAAAGCATTTTTAATTGAAAAAAATGTTATGATTTCAAAGGATTAACAGAAGTTTTATTATCTGCAAAACTACATTCATTACTCATTTTGTCTAAATATGGAGTTGTCACACTTTGATACTTAATGTCACAATTTAAAACTAATAAACTGAATATTATTTGTCATAATTATGACAATACGAGCATTATAAGAAAGACCGCGACCATTAAGTACATTTTCTGTGTGCCACAAAATTTCCTTCATATGAAGAATTCTTGAATATATGAAATAGATGTTGTTGTGATTTTGAAACCAAGATTACAGAGACATATCTGCATTGAGACAAATTAACAAAATTAAAAAAATATATTGGAATTATAAACCGTTAAATTTCCAGGATCAATTTTATACGTTTTTAAAATACTTTGTTTTAGTGAAACAAAATAATTAAAAATAATATGTGTTTATTTACATGTTTTAAGGCTTCAGCTACTATTTAAAATCAAGTTTTATATCAAAAACATTATAATTTCTTACTAAATAATATTTATACCGATCCTATTAATTGTGTGTTTTTTCGCTTCATGTCGCCAATTTGAGCTGCCGTGATTGACGGCAAATTCGCGCTCTCGTAATTATCGTTAAATACTGCCAACAATATACATGTTTTCATGCATATTTTAGCTATAATATGAAAAAAATTATGAATTTATTTACAAAATTGGACGGTTTTACACTGATTTTAAATGAAAACAATGTTTTCTTGAACCAAATAAACATTTTATGTGCGTTATTTTGTATGAAAATTGGCAATTTAATAATTAATTTATACATAACACCGTTGTCTTTTAAACACTGGTGGTTTACTACGTAATTATGAAACAAACAGCTCGCAAAACGGCAACGTGGTGTTTTAAATCGATAATATTAAACAAAATTTGTTTGACATGCCGAGCAGGTTTTTAAAATTAATTTATTTTAATAATTACAATTAATTATCAATTAAGCTATAATTATTTTTTACTTAAAAACATAACGCTAAAACCATGTCATCATTTAATAGGGTGGTCCGATAAGATAGAATGGGTTCATTTGCCCTTCCAAGCAATTTTCAATAGGGGGAAAAAAAAATATTTAAAAAGTTATAAAATACACTATAAGTAATTAGTATTAATGAGATTTTTGCTGCCCTACAATCCATGCCAAGTACTATATATCCGGTTCATATATCGTCACTTTTAGTAAAATGCATGCCCAACTGAATTCATCGCTCAATCTACTTCTTTTACTACATTTTATATATGTGAAGGAGAAAATTGATAATATTACTGGTACTAGTTTTTTAAACAGCTAAAGATTTCTGGAATGGTGCTCGCAAGTTATTTTAATTTCTTCTACTGCATTATTTTAAATTACATTTGATAATTGGTCATTTTCAATTATTTTAAATTAATTTCTCAAATAGACAAATTTATATTTCCAGATAGAACTTGATTGGAGCTCAATCAATTGCATTTATATATCTGTTAATTGTTGTGTGCCAGCCAAATTGATGAATGTGCCATCTCTGGTACGCGTGCCTTAGGTTCACCACCCCTGGCCTAAGCGATTCTTTTTTTTTATCCAATTAACTATGTTAATATCAGCTTTATGTTCTTTCTTGATTTATTCGTTTATTCCTCGGTCGTAAATGAATTTGCTGCATATACGCCTAAGTGATCTCATTTCCACTACTTTTAGTCGAGTTTTCTTCCTCTTCTACCTGCTCCAGGTCTCACTTTCATACATCAGTGTCAGTACAAGGACTCCACTGTTGATTGCTTTTAAAAATGGAATAATAGATGTATCAATTATTTAAAAAAAAGACTAAGTACTAGAATATTGGTTCAAAATTTATATATGGTGAACTTGTAATGCATTCTTCCGGATAGGATAAGTTTGGAGTTCGTACCCCGGCAACAATCAACATATTTTTTCGACAAATAATTTTTTTTCTGTACATCATGATTATTTTAATTTGTTCTAATTATATATATTTTTAAATAATTTGTTCACTTATTAGACAGTTTAACACCTGCAATTCCAACGGATAATTTAAAATATATTATTTCAAACTGCACCAATAAGTTAGTATGTTAGATAATACAATTTCACAATGGTGCCTGTTGCGTAAAAGCATAGATGCTGGAAGAAACATGATATTCGGAAGAAGGTTTGCACTCATCACAATCCAGTTCTTCAGGTGGACTGTAAACTTATCACTATCTTCGTTCATGGGTCCTAGCCCTTTAGAATGCATTAGACGCGACGTCTCAATTTAATACTATTCTTCGATTCTCGCATAACCACACTGCTTCAAGGTCGCCGTTTGACTAGTGCTTTGGCGTACAGGGTGAGGGGTGGGAGGGGAGGTGGAAGGCACAGTACACTATTTTCGTTCAAGAATAAATATATGTCCCAAACAGTGCCGAAATATGGTAATATAATGATTATAGTTCCGTGATTGATTTTCAAGTTATTTTTTTTTATAAATGCTTATAAAATGTAATGTAATGGTTTAAATTTCTCCCATAATGCGTGCACAGATTTTTTAAGTTTTCATTTAAATTTCAATGTCATTTAAATAATATTTTTATTAATTAATTATAATTTCAATAGTTATCTAAGAACGTTTTTAAATTTTCAATGATTAACACATTCTTATTGTGAAGTTGTAATTATTTAGATCACGGGTCTGTGATACTTTTAAATAATTAAATGTATTGATTAGAAAGATATACATATGAAATCAATTTTATCGAAAAATATTGTTGCGCCACCGGGATTCGAATCTGGATTTCCAAACCGGGGAAGGTGCATTATCCAACCATACCACAGTGACATTACTTCTGACGACAAATTTTCGAACCTATATGTTACACCTTTTCAAATTTAAAACATTTATCGTTACATTATTTGATAGAGCCATCTATTTTGTTTTTACGGAATCTCAAATACCTTTGAGTAAACCGATAGCAGACGCCAGAATTAACAATTCATTTTTATTAAATTTTGGACACATTGATACAACTTATATATTATTAAGAAAACACATTCTTATTGTAAAGTTGTAAATTAAGCAAAAATTATTGTTTCGAATAGACTTAAACCGTAACATTAAAATTTCAAACAATAATATTTTCCATAGTGGTGCAGAATTTGCAAACATTTTTGACTAGTAATTTAGTCATGTATCCACTCATAGTACCTGGTCTATTACACCCTGTAACAGTATGAAATAAAAAAAATGTTCTAAACTAATTTTTGCCTTGTTGCTTAAGACCCGGCGTAAAACAATGACACTCTTTTCCGATATAAAAGTGTATTATATAAAATTTTACTCAGTTGCGTTCTAGGACCCTGAAATACATATATTCCTCCCGCCCCCCTTGGACATCTCTCCATCTACTTTCTTGAACTAAATTACTCGCATACATAGTTTCTCTTTGGGGTCTGCGCAAAAAATTATCACCATCACCTAAGTACTGAGCCACGCCAGGTATGGACGTTTAGAAATACTATACAATAATTGATTTAATGCGTCTATATTCTTCAAAATTCATTTTAAGTACAGAAATTTATTTGCATATTAAATTCTTTAAATCAATAATTGTTCCGCTTTCGGCAATAACCTTCCGATTTAATCTTATCACGTCTCAACAAATATGCAGCCAGCGCCTAGATTCGCGCTTCCTCCGGCTCCATACGGGTTTCCGGTCACGTTCCAACGGCGAGTCTAAAACACTGTGGTTCAAATAATAATATTGCATTTCTTCCCGAACTTTCTCGAAGGATCTCCATCTTCAAAGAAAGGTTTGAAAAAACCACCCTTCCGATGCGTCCGGGCGGTGGAAACTTTGCCTTGTAATATTGGTTTTAGTCGCCCTTTTTGAAAGAAGGTTTTTTTAAGTCTGCAAAATAAGTCAAAGCTTTATGGTAGAACTCGACGAGCAGCGAGTAAATCAAATAGAATTAGGGATGGCTTTGGAAAAATCTTTACCCCGAGGGTACAGGGTGTCAATAAACACGCCAAATAATGGCGCCATTTCAAACATTGAAAATTAGTAGATATACTTTTAACATTTTTAATTACGTAAAAAAATAACGAATATAATTATGTACATTTATCATTCCAAAATTATTAATAATATGAAAAAATATATATTTCACGTTTAAAATTATATTAATTATGTAACATTTTATACTTTCTAAACAGGAACGAATTATTATTATTTGTAGAAAAAAATACTTTGTGATGACATATAATTATGTACCATTTCTTATGAATGCCATTTCTTATAAATATGATTTTCTCAATGTACTTACTGCACTATGCCAATGTATTTTTTAAGACACTTAACCTTAACTTAACGTATAACCTAACTACCTAACGAAATTACCATCACGCTGTTTCATAAAATGGTGAAGACCATAT
Organism: Eubasilissa regina; assembly: GCA_022840565.1. NCBI lineage: Eukaryota > Metazoa > Arthropoda > Insecta > Trichoptera > Phryganeidae > Eubasilissa > Eubasilissa regina. The sequence goes on along the minus strand of JAINEB010000020.1, from coordinate 10,250,153 downwards.
TACATTATTCTGTCTTGCTGACTCTTCTCTGGTTCATTTTCGTATATATTCTCATACGCACTCGTCATATATTGAAGCCTCTAATAGAGCCATTTTTCAAAATTCAGTATACTTGGTAGTACCAAGTCTTTTTCGGACGTCTTTTGTTTCTATTACTTTATTCATTTTATTTACCACCTCATTTTACTCAAACATTCCACATAACTGAACCATCTCACCTACGCTTTCAACTTTGACAAAAACAGATCTAATTCGATCCTTATTTGTTCTTTCTTCACGCTATTGTACATAGATTTAAAAAATATTCACCTTATAAAGATACGAAAACACAAAGTCATAATTATTTCAATTTAAATCTGGGATTTGCATGAGAATTCACGACTTTAATGTAAAATGAAAAATATAGGCGTTTTAAAAAATGTTTATACCATTTAATATTTTCATTTATAATATTTTATAGGATTGAAAAGTTACAAAAAAAAATTCTGCAATAGTATGTAGGAGTTATGGTGTGTGTGTGTTGATGTTATTCAAATTATTACTGACTCGAGATTGTGTCTGAAACTTATGTTGCTGTGAGATAGAACCTCCTAACATCTTCTAATCTCACGCGTATTGCTTGTATGTATGGTGTGGGGTGTTTTTTGTAACAAGAGCAGGGTATAAAAGTGAAAGAACACTTACAATGTTTCGTTAATTGACGTGATGAATTATACAATTTAAATGTGCGGTTAAAATTTGGAGTAGCTCGCTGGAGATACTGTTGAATGGCAATGTTGGTGATATGACGATCTGCGGAGAAGTGCTCGCTAGTTGCTTGGCAGTAACCGTCTCCGGTGCATATTGTTTATTTACGTCTGCTTATTGGTCGCTTTCGTTCGGGTCCTATATGGTTAATAGGTGAGTCCTTACACAGCCATGTCTATGGGCGCGTGTTGGGTCACCACAAGTGGAATAATATATTTTTGATAACACCACGTGGCATAATTATTTTTGATAACAAAAAATATTAATATTTTATGTCCTCCTGGCGAGATGAAAGGATCTAAGGGCACAGTAAATGGCTTGCTAGGGGTGTCTTTAAAAGGCAGATTACATTCAGGGATGGGGAGGTTGAAAATAAACGGTTCTAGAAGGAGTTTCGCAGAGATATAGTAAATTCTAGTAGATATAGTAAATGTAGTAAAAATTCAATACTCATCAATTCGCTTATAAATGTTCGTCACCTCCTTGATTATTTACAAATTGTCGTCAACCTTAATAATACATGGTTAGGTTACAGCTTATTGCAATTATATATTGCGCCTATATATAAAACATAACATTATACGCATTGCGGTAAATGTCTGAAAAATATTAGTAATATAATAAACACTTAATATATGAGAATAGTTAAATCAAACATTCAAACACAATGTGCAACTTTGACGTCGTGAGTGGATTTATGATTTATGATGAATACTTTATGATTTATTTATTAACCACTGAATTGAGTTTAAATACATCTACCGGTTTCGAAAAATACTATTTTCTTCTTCAGGATGTCATAACTAACTAAAAACATATATCACTGTTTCTTCACCAGAATCTATTTTTAAAAAATATTTAAAAAAAAAACAACAATTATTTAAAAAATAAATTTAGTACCTAACTCAAATTGTTGCTTAATACAAATTTAGTCGAATAATTTTTAGGAAAAAATTTTAGAATGGGACTCGTAGTTAAATTTAGTTGGTTGTTTATAATTTTTTGATTAGTTTTACATGCTTCAGTTATCTCCAACGATTCCAAATTATTTAATTTGTGGCCAACACCGTTTATATGCAAAATTAAAAATCCCAATTTTTTATCAAAACCGTGACCATTTTCTATCAAATGATTAGAAAATTCTGAAAACCCACTACTGTTCAAACATTATTTTAACCACAAAGTTAATATTGCTAATTTTAAAAGTACTTTACGATTTATAATATCATTAAAACAATCACAATTTATGTTTTTACGATGATGTACATCCAATCAATTACGACAAATAATTAAATTAATTAATTAATTAATCCAAATAAAATGTATTAATTAGAAAGATATATATATAAAATCAATTTATCTAAAAACTTATGTTGTTGCTACCAGGATTCGAATCTGAATCTCTTCCTATCAGGGAAAATGCATTAACCAATTATGCTACACCAACACAGTGAGTTAACGACAAATTTTCAAACTTGTATGTTGCACTTTCAAATTGATACAAGTCATTCCATTATTTGAAATCCATCTTCTTTATAATTAATACATTTAATTTGTATTAAAAATATCACAGACATATGTTTTATAAAATTGCAACTCCACAATAAGAATGTATTATATTAAAAATTAATTAATCATTTTTATTATTTTAGTTGGTTATTCTGCCATAATTAATAAAAGTTGGTTATTCTGCCATAATTAAACGATTTATTAACGAAAATATTTTGATTATGTTTTAAACATATTCATTTAAATATTTACAAGTATTCAAATTGTAAATATGTAAAATACAATCACTTTGTATGAAACCAGGAAATTTATTACACGCCAACCGGTTTCACTTAGCTCAAACTTCTTCAAGGCGTAACATATTAGATTTAATAAAATACAATCACTTTGCTAAGCGAAACCGGTTGGCGTGTAATACAATTCGTGGTTTCATACAAAGTGATTGTGTTTTATTTAATCTAATATGTTAAACCACAAAGTGATTGCTTTGTACGAAAATATTTTATATGTTTTTATTAACATTTTCCCATAACATATACGGTATTTATAAGAAATATTTTTATTTATTCGATATATTTTTCGATAACATTAATATTATTGATTCATTAAAAAGTGCAAAATAATATTCTTACAAACTCAAGCATCATATTTATTTTGTTCGACAGAAAAATACAGGACAAAATATCCTTTGAAATGAATCATTGCGTTAATACCATAATGATTCATTTACACTAATAAAAAATTAATAAACTGAATGTTATTTGCCATAATTAAGAAAATATAAGAAAGACCGCGACCATTTATTTTCAGCGAACTACAAAATTGCCTTAATACAGAAAATTCATGCAAATACAAAATTTTTTTTTTTATAATATTTAAGCCAAACTTACGGAAATAAATCTGCGTTGAACCAAATTAGTAAAATGTTAAAAATTGATAGTGTTATAAACCATTAAATTTTCAGTACATATAATCAATTTTTGACGTTTTTAAAACACGAAATTATTTTTTAATTATTTAATTAACTTTACTTTCTAAATATTCATCTTTAATGATGGTAAACTTTACCAAGCCAAAACGTAGGCAAGAAAATTTATTTAGTCAGTAGAAGTACATATTGCACATTGAAAAAAAAGTAACACTGTACAAAATTTATTATTTTTTAAAAATTAGTATTATGAACTTAAAAAGTAAAACATCCACTCTTCTAGCTGTACCAGTTGTCATAGGTGAGTAGTCTGATAACTTAACAGGTACATATGTATATAATGGTGACCAGATAACTGTACACATGGCTAATATATATAAGACTACTGCATATATAGACAACTGCACACAGTAACAAGTGCAAACGTAGACAACTGCACATTAAGTAATATAAATATATACATATATGGTATATGTTTTTAAAACATAATAATAAATATAAAAATACTTTTTTTTAATATAAAGTTAGGTTTTAAATTAAATTAATCAACCAGAAAGATATATGGAATAAATCTATAATAATAATTTTTAAAAATCTGTGCACCTTTTTAGTTGATTAATTTATTTTGTATTAAAAATACCACAGAACTATGTGCTGAAACAACAAAAATGTGTTCTCCTTAAAAAATTAGGTGAGGTTGACAAAGTCACGACAGAAGAATAATATGCTGGTTAATTGTACGCCGATGTCTACTTGTGCAGTTATCTAATTGTGCACTTGTCACCATCAATGGGTACACCTGTTTTGTGTACAGTTGTCATGAAATCAAATGCAACAATAATGCATTCGAAAAATATATTATTATTATTATAAATCAAGGTAAAACGGTACATAAACATGTACGTAATTAGAATTTAGAACCTATTTAAAATATCAGATCTAGTATATTTTTCAAGCGCTCACAAATTTCCTCCTTGGCATTTTTCATTTTGAAAGCTCCCAGTGATACCAATGCCTCATTAAAAATAATCATGTTAATAATAACAAGACTAGAGACATTTTTGAATGGTGTCAAAATGCTTATAATTTCACAGAGTAGGTAAAAAGTATGTCGCCTAAAAAGAGCACAGCAATGAGTGAACAATTTCCTGTGCATTCTGTACCACAGATAGGGGTCTGGGATGTTTTTAAAAGGCGAAAAGAATACTAATTATTTGAACCGAGCGTGTTGCATACATTAAAATTTATTCAATGTTCTGTACGGCGCGAGACTCGACGCGTATTTTATTTGTTTTAACTAGGGGGAGGAAAAATTCCTGGGGAGGCTTAAACAGACCCGGGTAATTTTTAATCCTGAGGGTAATAAGTGCAGGAGCATATTTCACCTTAATTAAATAGCTTCAGTTTGCTATTCCTATACGTGCATTACGTTTCACAAGTTTTGTGGGAATAAGGAGGTTTCACAATATTACTGAAGCATGATATTATTAAATATGATATAACGTAAAATATTGTACACCTTCAAATTATTTTTTTCGAGTAATACCATTATATATTATGTCCTTGAATGAATAAATATATGAATAGTGTTATGTAACAATGTGTGTAACATCTAATTAAGGAATTGTGCGATCTCTGGATCGCACGTCCCGCGGATTAGATTACGACGATTCCGGTCGTAAATCAGAATCGCCGCAGGGGGGTAAAGGAAGGAAATAAGGGAACCTGGATATAAGGAATAAGGGTCTACGATGGGATAGGGGTTTCCGTCGAAGAACCGGTGATCTCGGGGAACCGGAATTCTGAAGGACTGCTCGCTTTACCTTGTATATGACGCCTCCGTTACCCTGCAGATAAATAGACAAACGTAATAAATATTTTGTATATATTGATATTTGAAATAAACCATAATCTATCAAATATCAATTTTTCATCATTATGACCCGTGAATGAGACGCGATGAGATAAGTTTCAGAGATTTGGTTGATATAAATCTCAGAAATCACCGCTTGAGATTGACGGAACTGTTCCATGTACACTGCTTTTGATTTGACTATGAGGCTCGACACGTGAGCACAAACGTCACCTAGAGCCATAGACACTTACAGAAGTTCAGTTCTAAATGTATAAACAAAAGGTACAAAATTTTATTCTGTTTAGACTGCTGCATTGGACATTCGAATTCTGCTAACCGAATATCAACTGTCAATGGACTGACTTTTGACGATCATGAACTGAGGAGTAAGAAAAAATAAATATAATTTTTATTAAATATATTTTGAGTTTTTTAAAATGTTGAAAGTTTGTATTAATTGTTGGTAAAATAAAATATAGTGTACAAAAACAAAACTCTAAAAAAGCCAATGTCAATCAACGTAGTGTGTGTAATGGGTGGGACAAAAAAGGCGTTATTTAATATGAATTGTTTTTTAATTACTTCTGAGGTTTACCGCCGCCTTGAAGCAATACAAAAACAACAACCTAGAAAACGGCATTAAATCATTTTTCAGCATGATAATGCCCGTCCGCATACTGCTTACATTACAAAAGCAACAATTCAAGAAACCTCGATTGGGAAATAATTCCACATCCGACCTATTCTCCTGAACTTGTTCTATCAGATTCTCATATTTGTCGCCCTCTATCCGGCAATTTCCGAATCTTCTTTTAAAATATCACTGCTTTTCAAAATTGTTTTGACGACCTCTTCACTTCCAAACCACCGGATATTTTCGGCCCTGAAATAAAAAATCTGCCAGATGTTACTCATTTGTAAACAATGCTGGAGAATATATTATGTATTGGTTTATGCGTATGGTTTATTTAAAAAAATATATTTTAATATTAATATAAACCCTACGAAATTACGCATAATAATATTTAAAATTCTAAAGATGGTCCGCCACAGATGGAGTATTAATTAATTCAAACAATTAACGCGTAGATACTTTATTATCCTCAAACGTATGTTATTAGTCATTATTTAGGCGCTTAGAATAATTCAAAATCTAACATTAATTAAGCTGATTAAACATAACCAAAACACAAATACAACTTATCGTTAAATCGATTATATGTGTTTCCATGAATACATGGATTATGGCAACGTTGCCTAACTTAAGGGTTATTATAAGCTAACCGTTGAATTTAGTTAAGCCTTTTGGGATGAAACAAGATGTTAAATTTATGTGTTGATAAACAAACCCTTTCTTTATATATTGGAAAAATATTAGAACAGAAACGTAATGAGAGAATTATATTATATTCCCCCAAAAACACTTATCTCCACAATATATTATTAAAATAATCAGAGAAAATCAGACTACCAAATATGTATGAATTAACGGAAATTCCTTGTTTCAATATTTTCATTTTGGTGTTACTTTGGTACCACTTACGCAATTAAATAGCTCCGCGACGTTTTTAAATATATGATTCGATTGGAACAAAAATTAAAACGCTGACAATATAATATGCATTAATGTAAAAAATACGTCTTGTTTACACAAATAATTTAATTTTCAAAGAGTAAATGCTTTTATTGTTGCAAAAATGTGTCATAAATTATCGGATTGATGTTTTCACAAAGAAAATGTGTAGAACGCCCCTCATCTCGCAACTAATATTCCAAACCCCCCAACTGTACACTCCATTTCATATCTATTAATTTACTGATCTGTGGAGAAAATAGTAGAATCTATAACTACAGTGATCGAGTATCTCAGATACTTTCTGCGACGATGTTAATAAAAAAAATATACTTAAAAAGAGAAGACGACGAGCTTACAAAAAATGTTATTTGAAATATACCGTATGAGTTATTCTGCACATTTTGAGCACAATTTGTCGCCAATTAAATACGAATTCAATATAATGGGATAACAATGTTTGGCTTTCACTGATTCAGTAGTACTACATAGAAATTTGCAGAAGGCAGAAATCAATTAGAAAAGACTGCCAGAATAAGAAAAAGACTGCTGGAATCAATAAAGGACACCGTTTTGACCGCCGGGCGATGGTTGAACTCGCTCCTCCAGAAGGAGATAGCTAGAGAAGATAAAATGCTGCACTCTTCCTCTCTGACACACAACTCTCGCCTGATTCACATTTATAAACCTTCTCATTCTTGCTAATTGTAATGAAATTTCTATGAGGAAGTAAGTTGTTAAATACCATTTTCCAATATCTGTTTTTATTTCAATCGTTCGTGGACGTCTTCTGTTTCTGGTACCATCAATGCACGCATCGCTGGTTAACAAGTATTGCACTAACAAACCAATTTTGCCGAAATACAGTCATAATTATTGTAATAAGTGAATACTTTAATATTTAACTCGATATATATATAAGCTGAGAAAAATATCGGAAGGAAGGTGACAGCAGGAAAAAAAGTGAATGGCGCTTTAAATGAAATAATATCTTTAATACAAATTAAAACTATCAATTAGATATACAGGAAAATTCAATTTATCGAAAAAATGTTGTTGTTGCTACCGGGATACGAACCTAGATCTCTTCCTACCCATACATTAACTGATTATGCTACACCAGCACAGTAAGTTGACGACAAATAATATCTAATGGAAACTTGTCAAACTAGTGTATGGAAGTAAGGCCTGGAGTGTGCAGAAAATATACGAAAGTAGACTGAATGTAGTGAAAATGAGATTTATTAGGCGTATATATGGTAGATACATTTATGACAGAGTGAAAAATGAAGAAATAAGGAAAGAATATAAAGCTGATTTTATCGTAGAGAGTAAAATTAAGAAAGGATCACGTAAGTGGTTTGCTCATTTGGAATGGATGAATGAGGAGAAAATGGTAAGAAAGATATTTGAAGCATGTGTTGATAGCACCAGAAATAGAGGACGTCCGCGGAAGACTTGGCACGACCACGAAAACCAGATGCTGGAAGATGGTCCTGTTAAAAGTCTCAATAATCGACAAACTTGTATGAATGTGGATGAGGCAAGAATTATTTGTTAGGACTGAAGAGTGTGGCGTTCTATCGTCTCTGCTTATACCCCCGTGGGGAAATGATGTGATGGTAAGTTAATTAATTAAAAACATTTTATCTATATTTATTACGTCTGTGAAAAATTATGGTAAGGGTACACGAATGCAACTTTACTCTCTAAATTCACGTAAATAATTGTATAGAATTTATTCAGACTGTATGTACAGCGACTTTTATCGCTAATTAAAGACTATAATGAAAATTTTAATTCGTGAAGCCTGACACTATCGTACTGTTCCACCCCCCGTCCGCAATATTCCGTCCTTTGTGATCAAGACAAATATGGTATAATCATTAATGAAATATTTTCTAAAATTTTTTTTTTTCAAAAAATTCAGTGTCATTAATAAACCGGAATATGTTAAAGTTCTGTTATTGTGGGTGGATACCTGAGTAAATTACGAGTCGAAAATTTTAAAGTAATATGTGCAAAATCTGCACATATTACTTTAACATTTTGCACCGTTATGGAAAATATTTTTGTTTGAAATTTTTTTTAAATCATGTTAACCTTTAAGTTAACGTTAAATTTATCCATATATCTCTATCATTGCTACAGGGACCAAATTATCTAACAAAAAATTGTTTGGTCGCTCGAAATTTGATGGCCTTTATTTATATTCAATATATAATTTGGAAGTAATAAAATAATCGCATAATTACGATTTTTTTTTAATACTTATATCTCTGATATGATTGAGATTATGTACATATTCTTTGAACGTTTTCGAATCGTAGTGTAGTCAAGTATCCACCCATAAAATATTGTGGATTAGGTCTGATTCACCATGTATAGTTGCGTTGTGTATCATGATCACCAAACAATACCTTATCAGCATCAATACTATTAGTAGTTGTCTCATCTGTCAATGGAAATAAAACTAAAAATATATCTCCGTAATAATCATAAACGAACGTAATTAATTTCGCGTTACCATATTTCCTAAAGCACTTGGGCAAAATTCTCATCCCTAACAACCCATTTAAAACTGGCCAGACGAATAAATTAATAAACGTATCAAATAAGTTTCTACATACGTACTTTAATGTTTCTTCCCTGGGGAAATAATTTTGTGAACCTTATGATAACCTCAAGGATCAAATTTCAAAACCTTATTCCACCTTCGATTCTGCTGGTTCTCGTTCGACCTGAATTGCAAAACCAAAATGAGCTTATAACATTGAAATATTTATATTAATGTAAGTAATAAAACATAATATCTACCTTAAGTTGAGAAAGCTATACTATATATGTGCGCATTATTATGAAAAAGGTATATTTCATGTTTCTTTCGTTTCGAGATGTTTAAAGGTTTGCGTTTAAATTTTTTATTTTATTATTTTTTTTTTTTAAATAGAGATGTGTACACGGAATACATATCACATCAATATTCTTACTATTTTCAAACTAAGCTAAACGCTTGTACTATAAAAATAGAACTAACTTGCCGGTGTCCTGGAACGAGACGCGAACCATTGTGTTGTGTAATATTTTTATATTACACAGCACAGTGTTTCAAAATTTATTTAGCCTTCTAGATTTATAATTTATTTTGACATATTCAACATTGCATGTAGCTTATAAGAAATTAAACAATTTAAAGTTGAAATGACTTACTCTATTATTAAAATAAACACTAACGGAATAGCGTTGAACGTCTTAACAACACACTGAAGATATCGCTTCAAATTTTTCATAATTGTTACGATTTGCATCATATTATAATATATTAATTTAAAACAATATGACACGAAATAATTGATAAACTCATTTTTTTTATTTTCTTGACTTAGACCACTTTCATAATAATGAGAATATACATATACTCGTATAGGCAATCAGTCTTCCACAATAAATCTTAAAACGATAGTAGTGACGAAATGACGTAACATGAGTTTAGTAGGTACAACGATTTGTTTATTTTAAAAAAATATATATATTTTAACATATACGTTTGGTTATTTATAATAAAAAAAATTATAACCATTTTTTATTAAGGTTGGTTAGTTCATTTTAATGATGTTGACTTCATATTTTGTCAAAATACGTTCAAATTCCGAACGCGATAGAATTTCAAATATCCACCCTAATGATTTTATTTGCATGTCGAACCCGTAAATATCTGGCAGTGAGCGTAAAGCTCTTTTCATAACTGAATCGGACGATGGAAACACTGAAAATCCATCGCACCAATTAGCCAGCCGTACACTGCACAATGTACACTGAACACTGTACACTGCACCCGTCCAATAACTGAGTCATCAGTGTTAGAAATTGGAACAATATGCGTGACTGTGACGTTTTAACTGGGCGTGCTTGTTTGACATAGTGGCGCAAATGGGAAATTAATTAACTGTATTATAGGTGACTACTCGATGTTTGTTTGCTGCCTGAAAGTTGGTCCCCAATATGCAAGAGTGGGATTTAAAAAAAATGCATTTTAGTCTTATTATTTTTCCCACAGTCATTATTTTGCGCTTATCATCTCAATAGTCATTTATGCAGGTCCAAAATAGACCGTACAAACGTTCACCTGGTATTCCTGTTTCCCATCAAGACTCTCCATATCGAAATCTGTAATATATCAGGGATATCAGTATTCTCAGGTTTTCATGCCAAATGTCTCAGATATCTTTGGCTGATGTTTCGGATCCCATTTTAGGTCTCATTCACTCCATTTTGGGCGACCTAGTATTCAGTTCAGTGTCTAATCTTCTATCTTCTACCCTTCATGGGCTCTTTTCCACTTTACTAATTTAATTTCACAAAATATTTTTCGTATTTCTTCTGTTACGTCTCTAATTCTTTCGCACTCTATTCCCCTACTTAAGTTCACTCTTGTAATGTAAGTAATGTGACATGCTTGTTGGTCTTGTGACTATGACACTCATATAGTGATTCATCGGTCGGGGGTTGGAGCCTCGTTCCAAGAGACCAGCAAGTTAGTCCTATTTTCCGCACAAGCATTTTGCTTAGTTTGAAAACGGTAAGAGTATTTATGTGACACGTTCCGTGTGCACATTTCTATTTAAATACAAATCTTATAAACGTCTTCTATAACAAATTTGTTCCTTTTAAATAAATACTTTTAGTAAATACCTTTTAGAGTAAATGTTCATCATTATCATTTTTCAAGTCTTAAGTCAATCAAATCAAAAACAAAGCGCTTCTATCTTCCCCTGACTTGCGCCACTCCGAAACTTGTCGACCAATCAAGGTACAATATGTCTTGATATATTTTATTTCAGTTTAGTCTGCGGTGACCCATTCTCCTAGGGCACATTCCGTCCAGAGTTACCGAGAAGATTACATCTTGGTTGCCATTCCTCTGAAATTCTCCAAGAATCCATGCCAAATATCCATGCCACCAAGAATAAAATAGGTAATATTTAAATTATTTTATATTTAATTTGCCTACTCATCAAACAATGACTTCATCTTGAGAAACCTATTTGTCTGAGACTCAAAAAAAATTTCATTCCAACCAATACGAGAGTCATAAACAAGTGCTCCAGTGTTTTAATAGCAAATTACGGCAATTAGGGTAAAGATAAAAATTTGTTGTATTAAAATAGAACGATTATGCAAAAAAAACTACCTCTTTTATACAAACGCAGAATATTGTTTTCGGTTTTAATTTTTTTTTTAAATAAACAACATTTTTCTGGTACTTTGCTTACGGGGCGGGGCGTAAGACTGTATCGCAGTTAGTTAAACTTGAAACGAATAAGGAATCATTTTTATAAAATGATCAAAAGTTATTTGGCGTTTTTCAAAACGCTCGAAATGGAGGGACAGGATGGAGGAGGGGGGGGGGGTTTAAGAGAGCGAATATAGTGTGATCATAAAATTTCTGCAGCGTATTAAAATGTATGGCATGTTTTTCATGTTTAGCATAACGGCGAGCTCCGTACCGGAGTCGTGATGCACGCGGGGCGGCGGCCGGTGCACTTTCGTAATTTGCAATACCTTTATAGTGCCAAGGATGAAAATGCCGGGATACATACTAATATATACGGGGGTGCTATCAGAGAGGTGCCGTGAGCGTTGACCCAAGTTCAATAATAATTAAATCATTTTTATTGAAAGAAATTAAATGAATCACAAGATAAGAAAATATATATAGTTGCAACCTGGGCTCGAAGCCAGATTATTTTTAACGGGAGAATGAAATATTACACTACCATGAAAAAAAAATATATTGCACTTTCAATATGTTTACTTAAATGTAAACATACTCGCTTGGAAAAATTCCAAAAATTGACCGAGATATGATGAATCAATAACGGCACGGCAGGTGTTCAGCCACGGGCGTCAAGTAAGTCACGTTTTTTTTTATTATATCGCGTTTTTCTAGAAACCATATTTTTCGAACTGGCCTGCAATTTTACAATTACAATTTAATTTTGATTGATTTGAAATATTATTTAAAATATTTTATATAGCATTGTCTACAATGTAGCATACGATTTTTTTAATTTAATAAATTATTTAAATCGTTTAAAAACAACTATTAAAAAAAAATTTTCAAGATTTTTTTTATACTACTCCAAATTTTATAAAATACGTTTTTTTTTTAAATTTGATGTGCTATATTTTAAATATTTTATTTTTGAATAAGTATTAATTTTTTTTTTCAATAAATTTGCACCAAGAAAGGTTATAGGCTAGTTAAACGCGCAACGGCGGAGGAGCTTTACAGGAATGGACATGACGTGGCATTATTTTTTTATTTTCAAATTTTTAAAAATAAAATAATATCTTAATATGTACATTAGTAAGTGCCACAAAAACATAGTAAATTAATCAACTCCTTGTAAAAAATCACCGATTTTCTATGCAGTGGTGGTTGCAAGTTACGCGTTTTTTTTATATATCACAAGGAATGAAATTTTTAAATACGTCTTATAAGTTTTTTTTAATACTTGACTAAATTTATTTCTAATAATTTAACTTCTTATGCCTGTTTATTTGGTATGAATTAATCTCATAATACTGAAGTGATCAAACTGAAGTGATATACTAGGGATTATGTGTCGAGACTGCCCGGGAATAAATTCCCGGGATTTCCATGTTTTTTTTCTGTCTCGAATTCCAGGAATTAAAAAAAAAATAACCCTGAGATTTGAGACTGTAATTTTTCTTGATTTTATTTATTTAAACAAGTTCAATTAATCCCATCTGATCTTTACATACAATAGGTAATTACCCAGCTACGAACGGTGCATGTTTAATAAGTATATAAAAAAATGGACAGTTTCCATAGTTTGTATAGTTAGCCATAAAGATTTGCATGGAGAAATTACTCCAAAGATATTTTAAATACAAATATTAAAATATGAAAAGGATATTAACTACTTACAAAAATAATCTAAAGTAAATGGTTTTGTTGATTTATTCAAACAGGGGTTATGTTTCCTTATAAAATGTGATCTTTTATCTTTAAGATAAAGTCATGTCATTTTTTGAAATAAAATTTGGATGGAATTAAACTATCTGAATAATTTTATTAGGGGACTTTAGTTAACTTAGACTAAATACTTTCGTTATTACCTTCGCAAATGTTAATTGTTCATTTTATATATTTTTTATTTTATTTACTGATTTTTTAAATTATTTATGTTTTTATAGATATATGTGTTTTTGTACTAAATATAAAAGTAAAATTAATTTAATTTTAAAAAACTACTACCACATTATAAATCAAATCAAAAATTAATTTGTTCTAATAAATTAACACTAACTTATGTTTTTTTACATATATAATCCTTAATTAAAAATATATTTTAGTAACTGTACATCAATTACTAAAATACACTTTATTTTTAATCAAATAAAAATTATGGACTTGAAATTTTGTCTCTTGAGTCCCGGGAATTGAAAAAAGTTGAGAACACAAAATACCTAATATGGACCCTCAGAGAGAAATTGATATTAAAAATCCAGGTTGCCAAAATAAGATAACCTAGGAAAGTATTAAGAAAATCATTATTGGACGGAGTGGGAATTACCGAGGTAAGGAAAAGCCTTTACCACCATTATTTGACATGGCGGTTACTTTGTGGTGTAACATGATTATTTTAATTTTCACTTATCATAAACTTTGTACTGCACACACGTTGGGTTATTCTATTTGAGGTACAGTCTCTCTCGAAACTATACTAGTGACAGAAAAACATATTAAAAAATAACAATTAAAGTGGCATGGACACGTCTTACGTACAGGAACGACTGCTAAGACGTATTCTTTTTATTTCAGTTCTGGGCTGGACGCCAAATTACACCTCCCTTGACTCGCACTGTCTTGATGACGAAGGAAGATCTCGTTGCACTTCGTGACGTTGTCGAATTCGGTTTCCCGGTCCGGATAACTTACAACGCACGGCGATGCTTTCGACAGAAAAACGTTGTTGACACCTCGGCGATCGAAAAGCACTTTATCCACCCGTCGGCCGAAATCCATAGGTTACAAGTTAGCCAGACAGGGACAGGTATATCGAAGGATTATTGGACCGAAGAAATACACAGTGGTATTTGACTTGCGTCAACAGTAAAAGATAGAAGTATATGCGCTAAGAAGTCTACAACAAGGAGAGTTTACTTGTGAACTTGTCAGAAAGACGCTATGCGCAAAGTATCTGGTCCGCGGACGGCTGCCGGCATATATTATTGTTGTTTGTTATCCGATCAGTACTGGCGTGTTTTGTGGTAGGGTGCGTTCAGGTGTCATCGGCGGTGATTCAGATTGAAAATTATGATGATGATTAATTAATTGCTTACTACATTTGAAAGCCTAACTAGCCTCACTAATGTTTGAAAGGTTTGCTAATACCCCGATACACAAGTAGCAAACTTAACGTGGAATTTTAGCTATATACATGGTAATATCGTCGGCTGAAATTCGGTAACTTGTAATATGAAATACCAAGCCTCGGCCCGTAATAAAGTGCTATGCACCGTCACTCTTCAGGGTGCAGGAGTGGGAGTTGCACCGTTTTTAATTACAAACCTCCCCATTGTGAGTGCGCCTCTGTACTTTATGCCGGGGCAACTTTGTAGGGGCACTGTCGGATAAAACAATGGTCTTTAAACTGCACAGGAGCATCCTGAAAAGGTAAAATGCGCATTTATAGAACTCTGCTTATTTCATATTTGTTATTCTAAATTTGTTTTCTTTGAAACCACTACGCCTTTGAAAATTCAAAGATGTTTCAACGAACCGCTGCATATCCTGGTAAAAGGTAGGTTTAATCATTAAAAAATTGTATGAGATTATCTCCAGTAAAACATTTTAATACTATTATCCTTTCTCTGGTGAATTTCTAAATCATTATACAAGTTTACAAAACGAAAGGTATTCCTAACAGAGTGGTCTCTGTTAAAAGAGAGTCTAGTCATTAAAAAAATTGAATATACATTTTCGGGGATTTTTTCTAATTGTTATTTTATTATTTATCGTTCTTAATCACAACTAATTTGTAACTCTGAAATTTAAACATACAGGGTGTTTAAAACGAAATGTTGATAGATTTGATCATAAGTCTAGCGTAAACTTATGAATATAAAATGTTATTTAAAAATTTTCTCTAATCGACATAATACAACATATTTTAATACCATTATTTAGTAGATAATTAATATTAATGCAAAAATAAAATGCTTTATCACTATAATTACTATTATCATTTTTTTAAATATTTGTACATAAATAATGTAAATATTTGAAATTACATATTACAGAATTCAACAATTGAATTTCGTAGCCTCAAGAGCTTTTCTTCTTTATGTCTCATTTCATTTTGGGAGATTCATTTATCACAGAGTAAAGAATGAAGAAATAAGGAAAGAGTGTAAAGCTGATTATAGTATAGTGAGTAAGATTAAGAAAGGATCACTTACGTGGTTTGGTCATATGAATGAGGGGAGAATGATAAGAAAGATGTATAACGCAAGTGTTAATGGTATCAGAAGTACAGGATGTCCGCGGAAGACTTAGCACAACCAGGTAAACCAACTTTTGAACATTGATCGCATGTCTTACAGGGTACCGGGTTCGAAGAACCCCTTGCCCTATCATCGGTAGTATGCCTCTGAGGCCTTTAAAATTTTATTTTTAGGAATAATAACAAAAATTACAACAAACTGCTAAAATATAAGAATTTTACATGTCGCAGGAAACTGCTAGCTGACGCAGTGAATTACTTTTTAATCCTATAAGAGGACGGATTTTGGACGTTTAAATCGCGTCGGCGTATTCAAGTCGTGCTTAGCTAACGACTTGATGGTCGGGTCTGGGTGCGACTCGAGTCCATCGTAAAAACGCTTGGAGATATGTTTAATGAACTCTTTTACGGGGAGTATGCCCGACTCATGATGTAATCGTGTGATCTTAATCCATCTGAGTGCACCCAGCGCTAACCGGATGCACTTATTTTGGAAGATCTGTAGTTTATTTATGTGCGTGTGGGCCGCGTGACCCCAGATGGGGGCTGCGTACAAGAGTATAGGCCTTAAGATGGCCTTGTATATGAGAAGCTTGTTGTCGATGGCAAGTTTGCTATTCCTGCCCAAGAGTGGGTACATAGCGCAGAGTGCACGTGTAGCAGCGCTAATTTTATTATGTATGTGGTTGCTGTAATTTTATTATCCACGGGATGTTCTCTCCAAACATTTTTATGTTATTATTTTTATAACGTTTGAAGGTAAACCAGATACTGAAGGATGATCCTATTAGAAGCTTCAATAACCGTCGATCTTGTATGAGAAGATGTATAAATATGGATGAGGCGAAAATTGTTTGCCAGGACAGAAGAGCGTGGCGTTCTAACCTCTCTACTTATCCCCGCGAGGAAACAGCGTGATGGTAAGTAAGTAACTTATTTTTGTCTTTCTTTTATGCGAAATCTTAATATAACAATTTTCATTTAGAATTTATGTTTCACCGATTTCAATGTTTCACATCGTTTAAGAAAATGAGAAAAAACTATCGTAAATTAATAAATCAGTTTGATTTAAGTAATTTTAATGTTTTGATTTAGTTGCCATTAAATAACCTCAAGAATCTCAATAAAATGAATTAATTTATACATAGTGCAAAAAATAAAGTGACAAATAAATTCATAAATGTTGAAGATGTGTGCTTGCGGGGGAGGGATACGAGCTCCCCCCCAAACGACAAGCTACATAAGAGGTAACTATATCGATCACGAGATGTGCATGTGAGAGGAAATTAAATTATTATATGTAACGAGCATCCTGTCTTCTGGCCTACATTGGCAACTTGCAAAATTAATACTGTTCTAGTTGTTAAAGTTTCCTTTAACATGATACTAACAATTAATTATCAATACTAAACGGGTTATCTTAACTATTGATTAAAATTACATTTTCTCTTGAAGCACTTCATTATTCTTCTTCTTCTCGTATCTTATCCGTTCAACAGACGTTGGAAACCATCACCTAGTTTAGGTTATATTAAATATTGATTAAAATTACATTTTCTCTTAAAGCACTTCATTATTCTTCTTCTTCTCGTATCTTATCCGTTCAACAGACGCTGGAAACCATCACCTAGTTTAGGTTCCTTAGGTTCTACAGCCATAAAGTTCTCCTTCTTCCAGGGCCCCGACTTCTATTTCATTAATTCTTTGCATTGTGAGGTGGGAGATCTGATACTTTTCTGGATAACTCAACAGATGTTGAAGTTTTAGGGTTTTTATTATTTTAGTATTAATTATATAATAATACAATAATTAATATAAATACTTATTTTTCTTTATTCATCCGAATCATAACATCTTTTTTCGTAACTCTATCCATCCAGCTTATTTTGAGCATATATAATGCATATCTACTATATAATTAAAAGCTTCTATTCTCTACAATCTGAATTCTATAATCAGTTTTATGTTCTTGGTCTAGTAAGATCAGGGATGATCTACGGTTCATTGAAAGAGACCTCCACTCTAACACCTTTTTAATCAGTTGTCTTTTCGTTATAAGGTGTCTACACTATATGCCATTTCAGTAATGGCTGACATTATCTTCTGCTTTGGTTCTACAGCGAATATTTAAATATTTTATTATATCCCGTAAGAATTCTTACCATAATCCTTACCTACAGCATGCTGGGTTATCTAAAATATTGCGTTCCTTTAAACAAAAATTAAGGTTCTTCTATAAATGTATACAATTATATATGTTTGATTGATATATTTAATGTAGTTAGGTTAAGTTATTGACTAATTTATAATAAAATTTCTATAAATATAATTGGGTATCTGAATTTAGTAACTTATACAGTAAACAAAAATTATACAATATCCCTTGTAAATTAAAATACTTCATACGACCAAGGACCATGTGACATCTTGATTACATACTCAAATTTTATTTGGCTTACATAATCTACCAACCAGATATTTATAGGCTACTCTACCGCATCACTTTGTTTGGCTGTGTCCATCCTGATACGGTGTCCATCATCACCGCGGCCCCAGCAATGCAAAGTAAATATTGGCTACGTAGGTCAAACCATCCACAACACTACAAACTAGTTCAGAAAACCATATTCAAAGATGCTATTTCATATATATGAAACTATTCTCCTTATATATTTTTAAAATAATTATATTTACTTCTTTTTATAAAAATCATCAACATTTTGATTATAAGTTTCTTGAGTTGCCTGTGTTTTGCCATATATTATTTATATTATGCTGAAGCGTTGCTTAGTGGAGAATATTTTAAATTCAAGTTAAATGTAATAATTAGAAGGATATACATATAAACAAAAAATATTAAAATATCACAGACCTATGTTCTGAATAATTACATCTTCACAATAAGAATGCGTTCTCTTAATAATGTATCAATGTGTCCAAAATTTAATAAAAATGATATTCCGTAAAAATACAGTAAATGGCTTTCAAATAATGGAACGATAGATGTATCAATTTGAAAAGTGTAACATATAGGTTCGAAAATATATTGTCAATGCACCGTGTACTGTAGCATAATCAGTTAATGCACGTTCCCCAGATTGGAAGATATCCAGGTTCGAATCCCGGTAGCAACAACAATATTTTTCAATAAAATTAATTTTATATGTATATCTTTCTAATTAATACACTTAATTAGTATTTAAAATATCACAGATCTACGTTCTGAATAATTACAACTTCACAATTAGAATGTGTTCTCCTTAATAATGGGAATATTTTATTAAGGAGAATACATTCTTATTGTGAAGTTGTAATTATTCAGAACATAGGTCTGTGATGTTTTAAATACTATCCCGATAGCGCAAAAACAATATTTTTCGAAAAAATTGATTTTATATGTATATGTTTATAATTAATACATTAAATTAGTATTTAGAATATTTTAGATTTAAAAATAAGATACAAATTCACACAACTCATATAAAACAATTAATATTTTATAGGTACCTTGAATCTATCGACATTTATTGAAGGAGTTACTAACTAAAATATAATATATATTATATATATATAAATAATATTTTTTGTTTTTATATTATATAGGTCTGTCTGGACACTGTTTTTCTGTGTGTCACACATAGGGAAATTGATACAAATACATATTTCATTGGAATGAAGAATCAATTCCCTATTAAATGTGAATATGTGACCTTTCTGGTCTAATTTTTCAAAATAGTAATCGAACAATAGCTAGAAATTTAAGAAATAGTAATAATTTAAAGTTGATAATAATTCACGTATTTTATAAATACTGATCTTAATAAATTCAGAAAATCACAATTCACTTAATTGTAGTTTTTTGTGAGTTTTATATTATTATACATATATTTCTATGTAGTGTGTATGATATGTATTATATATTATTCTTATGTATCCGACCAACCCTTCACAGCACGCACCAACAACCCGCGTTACTCAACTTCTCGCAACCATTCATATTTTACGTATCATTTGGCTGGCTGATATTTTTTTTTCAGTATTTCCCCACAAGCGAGTGAAAAATCGTATTTTCATTCTGTAGATATTTTGTATGTGAGGGTTGCAAATTGTTTTTTTTTTTGTTAAATATTAATAATATTTCTAAAAAACATAAGGCTTTTTCTAAGGGTAGTCCACTCGTTCAATGTTTTAACGACTTAATGTTGGATTTGAAGTATTGTTGCTATTGACTTTCAAATTCCTTAACCCAGTTCTAATCTCTCTCTCTAATGTCTCTCATATCTTACAAATAAATATACTCTTCAATACTTTGGATTGTATCTGAAGAAAACTATACGGATATTTTTGTCTGTAGGAAAGACATGGCTGATAAATAACGGAATAAAATAGCACAATGACGATTAGAACTAAAGAATTTGAATGTCAGATAGATTATTTTGTATATCTTCCTATTTGATTAATTTAATTTGTATTAAAATATCACAGAACTATGATCTAACAATGCAACTTCACGGAGAAAGTGTGTTCATAATGTATTTATTTGAACATATAAGTACATTTTTATACTTCTTCTTATTTGCCTGTTCACTGCTGTGCGTCGTGGTTCCCTAAAGTACCTGGTACCCGATGCACAATACGTCTCCATTCCTCCAGACCTTGAGCTATGTTGACGACAACGTTCAAAGTGTACCCTGTTAACTTCTAACTTAACTCTTAACTTGAAGGAAACCGCCTTCTTGTTCACTTTTCCTCAACTGTTCCTGTGATTCTCTCATTGTATCTTCAAGCAATATGTCCAAAATGTGTAAGAATTATTTTTTGTATATTCGAAAGTTTTTCTATAATCCTTTCTTAGAGTCATCATCCGCCTCAAGTACCACATTTTGAAAGTACATTCAAATTTACATTCCAGTAATATAGTGAATACCATATATTTTTATAACATATACACGGTGAATATTATGTTCCAGGCCGATATTATTTTTGAATAACTAGTAAATAAAAATTAAAAATTAATTTTATTTTTATTTATCAATTAATTGATTTATTACAATTATGGACCTAATATTATATTGGCCAAATAGCCGCTTCTGGCAGCGACATAAATGTGTTCTTTTTTAACAATATTTTTCATAACATTCTCGCACGTTTCGGAAATTTCATTTCAAATATTATCTTGTAGCATCGAAATTGTTGTTGGTTTATTGACGTAAACTTTTTCTTTCAAGTACTCTACAGAAAATAGTTGGAAACCGTCAAATCAGGTGGTCGAGGAGGCTAGTCGATATTACCACTTTTTAACATCATAGGGCTGGGATAAATTTCTCGAATAATTTCAAACGTAGCTCGGGCTGTGTGTGAGATGGCATCATTCTATTGTAACCATATATGTTTCATATATGGTTACTGTACCCAATTGGCTACCAAGAAGTTTTCCAATATGTGACGATAGCGATCATTATTAATGGTTACAACATTGTCTCTTGTATCCTAAAAGAAATACACATACTGTAACTCTGCGTGAATATTATGGTCGTTGGTGTATCAATTGAAGATTTTTAGTGCCCCAATAATGGCTGTTTTGTTTATTAACGAAACCTGCCAAGTCGATATGAGCTATGCGCTCATGATTACTTTTTTTCAAAAGTCTAAGTATTATTTAGATAAATGTTTTAAAGACTTCAACGCGTTGTTGAAGCGTTAGATAGTTTATAATAAATTGTAATTAACTATTCCTTATGAAGATTAAATACAAACTGAAAAATATTTGCCAAATCAAAATGGCGGCCAAACAAAATCGGCCTATAACATAATATTCATCCTGCATGTTAAATTTCGTTAATATGGTTTGCTTTGTAAATACACACAAATAAGTATTAACAGCACATGATATAATATAATAGTATTTAAAATAAGAAAAAAAAATACATAATTTAAAACTTCATCCACATAATCAAGATTTATGTACTAGTAATTTATTTTGTATCATTTTCGTGAATCTTGCGTCATTTAATTTCATAAATGTTTGTCCAAATATCAGCAAATAACTTTGGTTTCTAATCTTTTTGTTCGAACAACCTACCTGAAAATAATCTTTTGTTTTAAATCGACTTAGACCCTCGTCAAGGTGCTCAAGTAACCGCTGGAGCTCCCTGGCTGATAGCCAGCTTAATGTAAAATACAGAAATATCCGATATTTTCATTCCCGATGGTTTACGACACCACCGCAATGTTCAGCCTGGTAGAATTTAATATTTAGCCACCTGCATTCGAATAAACTTTCAATCACATAATGGACTATTTCCTCATGTGTGTGCTTGATGAACTACTGTTTATTTTAAATAAAACTTTGTGAAAATTCTAACGTTCAACATTTTTTTCAAAAATCATTTTCCAATAAATTAATGCAGAATTCCTGTGTAACATTAACAAGTGCGTATTGAAATATTTGTGTTGAAAAAAAAAAAAACTGTTATTTAATACCAAAATATTGTTAGATTGATTTAAAAATACACGTGAATATTATTCAAATATTGTAAATTGCTTTTTCCGCGTATACGTATAACGATTTTTTTTTCAGTTTCAGTTCTGTTCTCTTCGGCTACGTTTCATTTGATTTTAAAAGGACCAATAATTATTTTAAAACTGAAATATTATACATGTAGGCTGACGAATAATGAGTCAGAGTATTGAATTGTACACTAAATAAACGAACCTCAACATATCACTGCCAATCGCTCACTATCACTGAATATTATTCACTGCATGTCATTATCTGCATATCGCTGTGCATCATTCACTTAGCCTCAGCATACATATCACTGCATTATGCTCTCTACGTATCACTCCCTGCATATACTCATATTTATAAGCTATCTTACTAAAATGTGGTGTTCAAAAAAGTGAGTAATAATATTTTTAAATTATCTAAGTATATTATTTAATAATGTTATATATGCCGTTTAGATTGTAACATTGAAACTAGCAAAAGCACATTTCGTTTGTGTGAAACAAGAGAGGGATTTTCGTATTCTTAAAATGATGATAATAATATAAAATGACGAATTGTAAGAAGCGACGTATGTTAAAAAACGGCAAATGATAGTCGATATAATCATTGTATATCATGTACTCACTAATACCTTTTTATTGGTAGAGTTGTTAAATTGGGACATATTTAGCAAACATCTGAACATCTGTGTTAAACCAAAAATGTTATTGTTATTTTCTTAATTTTACATTTTTTATTGTATTTTAAATCAACTCTACCAATTTCTGTTTACTTTTGAAATTGGCAAAATTAACTTTGTGGTTAAAATTCATTATTTTTATTTATTAGTTTTGTTTTATTAACCACTTATTGAGTTAAAAATACATCTACCGGTTTGGAAAAATATAATTTTCTTCTTCAGGATGTCAATAACTAATTATAAACATGTGTTATTGTTTCTTTAACAGAATCTATTCTTAAAAAACAATAATTAATTATTATATAGTATTGATAAAAAATTGGGATTGTCAATAATCAAACTAAATTTAACTCCAAGTCCCATTCAAAAAAATTCTCAAATGAAAATAATAATTTGAGTTAGATACTTTATTATTTTTTTAAATAATTATTGTTTTTTTTAAATAGATTCTGTTGAAGAAACAATAACATATGTTTTTATTTAGTAATTGACATCCTGAAGAAGAAAATGATATTTCGAAACCAGTAGATGTATTTTAACTCAGTAAGTGATTAATAAAACAAAGTTAACAAATACAAATATTTTTAGTTTTAAGTATATTACATAATGCTTGTGTAGCTGCACTTGTTTTTTTATAATTAATTTTGTGAAAGCCCATAAGTACGTGAAAAAAATATTAATAAAAAAAACGGCCTCTATCATACATACGTATGATAATTTCACTCTGCAATATTATCACAGAAAAAAGTGATAGTGACAGCCAATGTTCCCTAATAATTATAATTATAGATAATTTTATTTTATAGATCGTAAAGTATAAATAAAACGTATTTTTACATATGCAACATATATTAATTGACATGTCAATCTAAAAATTATTAGTAGATAATAAGATCAGATTATAAATGTTCGATTATAGTAGCTTGCTAAGACGCTGGCCTAGTGATCTAGTGTGCAGAGGTTTGCACCTCGTTCCAGGAAACCAGAAAGTTACTCCTATTTTTATAGCACAAGCGTTTAGCTTAGTTTGAAAATAGTAAGGATATTCTCTATGACACGTATTCTGTGTTCACATTTCTATTTTGTTCTTAAATTTAAAAAAAAAGTATTGGGATGGTTCTCACATGCTATTTCTTTTTCATGCGGTACTAGGCTTTCTGAGCCGGGTCGACCCGAAAATGGATTCCCGGAAATACACAGTGTTTTCGATGCATCGAGTCCCGGGAATGCTTACGTCGAATCCTGGAATTCGTAATAATTTTGGAAAAGTAGCTAGTTTTTTTACAATTTTTTTGTCTTACGAACGCAGTTAAAAAGAAATGTTCGGGTCAAAACAAAAAAAGTAAACTTTTCGAATGGGTTCCAGAAAACAATAACAATGGGTTCAGAAAACAATAAATCATTTAGTCGTAAAATACAGAGTTACAAATTCTTGGAAATTTGCTAGCATTGACGACTGTCGGTGAAGTGCAATAAAACGTACATGAGTAAGTGCTTTCGCTGAAACAAAATTTATATTTCATTGAATTTTTTGATGTTTTTTTTGTTTAATAAAGATTTATTATATCTGTATTTTTATTTAGAAATTGTATTTTTTGTCAATACATGTTTATTTAATTATAACAATTTAATTGAAGTAAAATAACAATGTTTATAAAAAACTAACAAAAAAATTTATTTAAAAAAAATTTTACTAACATATCGTGAGACCCGGGATCCTAGAAATTATCCAGAGCTGCAAATCGAGTCCCGGGAATGAAAAAGTCCGGAAATAGAGAAACCTATGCGGTACTGAACATTCTTTTACACGTGTCTATTTTCTGTAATATCAAGTAATAAGCATTACTGACCAATTCATTCTGCAGCCTGCACTTTATAGTTATTTTGTTGAGCTCAGATTATTTATTGTCTTTACCACTTCGTCTTGTCGATGTAATGCTCGCCTTCTCCGTTCTGAATCCAGAGTTGAGTGTAACTGTCTGTTTTCTCCTTGCTCATTATTTGGTAAATGTATTTTTGTCTCAGCTATCATTTCCGTCTTCTTCTCTAAATTATATTTCTGAGGTATGGATTGTGACTAAGAATGTGCCCCGTCTCTTGGACCCTTCGATTTTCGATGGTGTACTAAATTTATTATTGCACTTTTCCTGGTCTGACTGTCTTAAGCTCCGCGCATTTGTGATTGAAGATAGCTACAATTTTTTTTTTAAAGCTCCAGTGACTAATAATTTTGGGTATCTTGTTAATACTAGATAAATCCTGCATCGTGATTGATAAAATAACTATTTTATTTTTGCTAGTAACTTGTAATTTTCATTTTATTTATTTATTGTCGAGAGCACTACGCGCACGCGCGCAGCTTATAAAGGACATTGGTGACGGCTGTTTAAGACTTTTTGTTTGCGACAGTAAATTACTCACCGATACAAAACGCTTTAAGGGGAACGTATGTTGTGGTGAAGCCATATAAATGAAAACAATTGAATCAAGAATTTACAACCAACAAAGAGAGAATTTCCATTAGAAATCCAAATTTTAACCCTTTGGCGCCCACCCTGGCCAGTTTGCATTCGATATGCGGTTTTCAACCCCATCCGGCGTTAACAATACCGCGGTATTGGAATTTAAGCCGGCCATAAAGTTTTGGCCGGACCCCCCAGACCCCATAATGCATAGGTGTTTCTAATTCGGAGGCTTATTGGTCACTTGGGGTTCGTTCCTGGTTTAATGGGCTTTCACACTACCCGAGCGACCCTCCTGCCATTTTGATAATGTTTTATATATTTTTATTTTGTTATAATAAAAAGCCAGTTTATTTAGGCATGCTGATCATAAACAATAGTAACAGTGGGCAGAAAATTCAATGACGTATATTGCTATGAACCATCTTACCAGAATACGAAAAACAGTAACATCAAACAAACAACTAAAAATAATAGATATCTCATGGAAACGAAGGTATTTTTATTACATTTAATGTAAAGATATGGAAGTATGGGTTAAAACCTGTCTTCGGCCGGCTTAAATGATCACTTTATATAAATATAAGGTTAACCATTCTCACCCATTAATCAATCTCCATATTTATCTAATTTGTTGAAGTTGTATATATGTTATTACGTGAAAACACTTCGAGTACAACTACACTATCGCCAACAGTGGATTATATTTGATATTCATTTCCCTGAAAAAAAATTTTTTTTCAGGCGTATTCTAGTAGTGTTAAAAAAACATTTTACAGAAAAAGAATATTGCTTTAAATAATTTCAAAAATAATTTAATTCTCATTGTGATATTACTGATGTGAACATATCACTCATTCTGCGCTTGTCCGGTTCAACTATTGTTGCATATTTTTCTTACAATTCTTAGAAAAGGTATGAGTTGAATTTATACGGTCGGCACTATCAGGTGTTCGAGTTGATCAATCATGTTATTGTAAATATTGTACTCTGTTCACTATTGGAGCTATTTTTGTAATATAATTTGAAACCTAACGTTCCCGCTCGATGTTAAGTTTCGAATCAGCTTCAGTGGAGTAATTGTCCTATTACTATTTATGTGTTTCGACATTGCTATAGTTTAGTGGATTAATAAGTACTGCGCGTTCAAGGTCTCATCAGCTATCGATATCAGCTATTGCTAGGCCCGCAGCAAGTCATAGAAAATAGACGGAGAGTCGAAATATTATTATGGATTCCCGGTGCTCTATCACAAGAATTGGTGCATCGGTGATGTTGAGCACTGAAGATTTATTCAGGTACAAGGTAAGTCGAGTTCCCGTCTTCCAGGGATTAGGTCCTTCAGTCATCTAGTACGAAGTAAAATTCCCAAACTACTGATATTCACACATCCCATTTCTTATTTACATTAGGAATGGGATGCGTTATGGGTCAGACAAACCGGAGACTGTTCATAAAGTAAAATAGTTTTAATAACAAAAGCCAAACGCACGCATACTTCGAATAAAATAATTTAATAAGACTCATTTGTTTCTTGACTGTAAGAACAATTTTCCTCTCTGTATTTTATAAAAATAAATTAATCAACATATTTGCGTATCAAATGAAGATTGCTAAGTAGATATGTGTAATCTTTAAGATATTCTGCCGTGTGACTCCAAATTCTCTGGTCGATATTTCGGGGGGGGTTCATCATCAGGGATGATGTCACTAATGCGTTATGTTAGTGTTGATGTTTAATAATTTCTCAGCAAAACAGAAGATTCTGAACCTGTGTAATTTTTCAAATCGTGATTCATGTATGTGGTGAGAAATTGGAATAGGATAGGATTTTACTTTTTATATTCAATACAATTTTTTTTTGTTATTGCAATACCAGTATTCTGAATAATTTAAAAATAATTAAAGTTAAAAAGTACATAGTAAATGACGAAATAACGAATCATCCATCACATGATGGTGATTAGCAACGAAGATAGCATCACACTCCTTTGTCTCTACATACAACATTCGCCATATATTCATATGTCTCATACATATTTGTCAACTATAAAGGCTTTTAACAGGATCATATTTCAGTATCAGTGAAACAAAATCAATCACTTTAATTAAATATACATTTTTTATTGCTAAAGAACGCCACACTCTCAAAGTTACTTCAATGGTTTAAAACTGAGTATGTGAAACGATAATTTTATTAGTTTAAATTTACATACTCAGGAATATGACTCATAAATTGACATAAAGATTAATCTATTCTAAGGGTTCCAATAAAATGATGTACAATTTTACTATCTTTCCAGATTCTCTAAATCAGTCAACTTTTCTATTTTGTTGAAATTCCCTATAACTCAAAATCTTTTTTATTTGGAGATTCATAACTCTATTGTTGAATATTATCATTGAATGCATATGTAACTTATACATTATATTTGTATTCAAATAAAAAAATTTTGATTAAATAATAAATAAATAGTACATTTCAAGAATAAACTTATTGTAAGCAGTGCACAATCCCTATCTTCTGAAAAATATACTGATTATATACAGTCATCAGTGATCTCAATTGGCATCATCATAAGCCTAATAAAATAATATTATATGATAAAGTATTATAAATATAATAATTAACGTTAAAAATTATTCAATATTCTAATTTATTTATAAGCTTTAGGTGAGTAATGTGAATATTATTAAAATACTTTGCAAATAATAATTTGCCATAAATATTGAAAAATACACAGGGAAACAATAAAAAAAATTAAGTACTTACTTATTGCAATGTGTGTATGGTTAAATGGTTAAATAAGTGTCCCGACAAAGCCGCGCGGAACAATCCCGCCAATGTCGCGCCGACAAATCCGAAAAAAAATAAAATATTTTTGATAGTTCAGGTTAGTGAAATTTAAACCTTCTAATGAGTATTTTTTAATTTTTTCAAAAAATTTTTGGTTTGTATTATTTAAGATTTTTTCATATTACATGTATATTTTAATTTTTATTGGATATAAAAACAATATAAAAATATTTATTGGATATAAAACAATAAATGTTCTTATTTACTTTTGCGCGGCATTGTCTTGCGCGGCTTTGTGGGGGGTGCCCAGAAAAATTCAATTTATCTAAAAACTATTTTGTGGATTTAAAGGATAAGGAAAAAGTTTCTATATGAATAATCCCGAAACAGTTTTTTAGATTTTATTCTAAAAATCTAATGTACTACTAGGTGCACCATCTGATCTGACAATCAGGTAATTACAACGATATTGTATAATATACAATTATTTTCAGTTTATAATTTTTTTGATTAAGTCACTGCAATGTTGAAAAGAGTCTTAGTTTTCTAAACATCCTGTTAGATTCAGCGTCCGCTTTACGACCATAATAACGCAGCTGATACGTTCCGCACATCGGAGCATTAGCTAATTTCGCTGGGAAATTTTATGCGTTCTAAATACCCCCTTCTGGTCATTCCAGGGTTCCACCCGGGTAGCCACCCCGCCTCGCCCCGCCACAAGCCACCGCCCCTCTCCCGTGGTGGAATTCGCACAAAATGTTTGCCCTTTTTGTCGGTAGCGCCCGGCGATATATTTATGTTTATGCCCGCATCATGTTTATTTATTATTTATCGCCTAGGTATTTCGAAAATTGCCCTCATTTGGTATTCGTTCGTGACCAGGACGGAATATTTGAATTTCGTTACGCAATTTCGGGTTTTATGTTAATGGGAATATATATGTATATATGTATGTATAAAATGCATGTACCGATATTTTTTTGTGATATGTCCAGCGGTTATTTTCCTTTAATTTGATACAGGAACAATTATTTTTTGTTAATTTTTTTTATGAAATTGATTCGATACGTAAAAGTCATATACGAAATAAGTTTTATGATATATATGTCGGTATGTATGCGTTTTTTATTGGTTCTTATGCTGGTTTTTGGACAGTAACTCATGCTATTTATCAAATATACCATCTACAATAAACTCAATCTAATATATATATATATTAGATTGAGTATATATATATATATATTGTGAAAAATATTAAAAATGTTGAGTAATAAATTAATTATCCAAAAATATATGAAAAATAGCGATATCCTTACTAAAATATTTTTTTTAACTAGTTACAAATCTCAAACACATCATGCCACTCCTGTATTGAACATTGAACTTATTTAATTTATGTGGTCGATATAATATTCTCAACTATTTAAGATATATGTACTTACTTACCACCACGCTGTTTCCCCGCGAGGGTAGTTAGAGAGGATAGAGCGCCGAACTCTTCTTTTCTGACACACAATTCTCGCCTCATTCACTTTCATACATCCTCTAATACAAGCTCGACGATTATTGAGGCTTCTAACCGAACCATCCTACAGTATCTGTTAAACCTGGTCGTGCCAAGTCTTCCGCGGACGTCCTCTACTTCTGGTGCTATCATTACTTGCGTCATATATCTTTCTTATCATTCTCTCATCATTCAATTATTCCATATAATGAAACCACCTAAGTGATCCTTTCTTAATTTTACTTACTATATTTATAATATAGTAAGTAAATATACTATAATTTTACTTACTATACTAAGATCAGCTTTACATTCGTTCCTTATTTATTCATTATTTACTTTTTTTTTTTATTCATTATTAAATGGATCTGCCACATCCACGCCAAGTGATCTCATTTCCACTGCATTCAGTTTACTTTCGGTCCTCTTCTGCCAGCTTCAGACCTCACTTCCATACATCAGTGTAGGTACCAGGTATATTGTATATTGAGTCTTGCCTCAGTTGACAAGCTCCCATTAGCTATAATTCCATTCAAAGCGCTGTTCACTTTATTCCCTGCAGTCACCCTCCTTTCGATATCTTTTTCAGTCTTTCTGTTTCTATCAAACATACTTCCCAAATACAAACTCATCTACTTATTCCAAACATTAATTACCTGCAAATATTTAGCACGGTGTATTGCTTTCCTCCTTCTCGAATTCCATCACTTTCGACTTGTTGACATTCATAATAAGATCGCTTTTCTTGCATACATCGTACATTCTACTCACTAGCCTTTGTAATTCTTGTTCATTATTCGCCATTAATACTGCATCATCGGCGTACAATAAACTGCATACAATAAAATCACCCATTTTTGCTCCTATATTCATATATTCCAGTTTTTTCACACAATTATCCATATACAAGTTAAACAGCCATTGAGACATTACATAACCTTGCTTGACACCCTTTGTAATGTCAAACCATAGTGTGAATGATCCATTGATCCTTACACACACAGAATTTCCTTCACATAGGGATGCGATTGCATGTATAAGTTTGCTATTACCCTGTATCAGAGAATACCTTATCTTATAACTCTATTATACGTTTTTTGCAGATCTACAAAGGCACAAAAAAGTTTTTGGTTTATCGCTAAAACTTTTCCGTCATCACTTGTAGAGAAAAAATCTGATCCATGTATCCTTTTCATTCAAAAGCACCTTCCATGTCCCATACTTTTTCTATCGTCACCGTTCTTGCTCTTTCTATTAAATCGAGCTTAGTAGACTAAGTGCTCTATAGTTACCGCATTCCATAGGCAACTTTTTACCTTTGTAGAGAGGCATAATAACACCTCTCTTCCAATCCAACGAAGTGTGGCTCTATATAAACTTCTTATTGGCTCTACATCTATATCAATCTAGTATAGATGCCCGTCCGTATGATATACATGCCTATTTATAGGGTATACATGCCCGTCAAATGGAGGCTTTCATTTTATTTATCACTATTATTTATGTATTTTATTTATGTGTACTGCATTTTCTTTAAATATAAAAAATTCAAGAACGTATTTTTTTTTTGTCTTTTATAATATTAAAATTTTAGCACTCTACCTCTCTAGAATTTCCATTATTAAATTTAAATAAAATAATTGAAAAAGTAAAGTAATTTAAACATAATTAGACATTTCAATTGTTGGTGTAAACAAAGAAAAGGCATTTCAAAGCCTTGATAGATCCTTTGAGATCCCAAAGATAATTGAAAATATAATAAAATATATTATATCGGGATGGTACAACCTTTGCAAATTTGTTTGACTAATAACTACATTCTTATCGCTCTTCTCGGACATTCTAAAACATCTTACAAGATCATTTATCTGTGCTGCTCTACAAAGACTAATATTTAAGGGTAAACTAGGGTAACGCGCTGCACCATTCCGGTGTCACTACCACACGACATCCCCTTGTCTAGTCCTCCTCTATATTATGATTGATTCACCTGTCAAACAGCTACACTGATTTATAGTGTCCCGTGACGCATGGTCCCGAGTCCCGAGGGATGATATTTTAGTTACCGCGGAGAGACAGCTGTGGAACATTGCGCCATGACATGATGTGTACATTTTTGAGTGGTAAAATGTGTATTCGATTCTGATAAATTTTATAGCGCAATACGAGAATCGCACAGATACTTAAAAGCATCGGCGTGTTGTTTTAAAAATGATGTATTATCGGGATATTAATGAAATAATGAATATTTAATTAATTGACAGTATGATGTATTTGATATGATCTTTGAACTAAATTTTTTCTAGTATTATGGCCTATGCCATTCAAAATAATTAAAGGTCTGTGAATTTTTGATATTTAAGGTCACCATATTGGAGATACGTCAGATTTTTTAATGTATGTAACATTAACAATTAAAAGATGCACACATTTTTTTACATATCAAAAATAGAAATACAGAATACAGAAAAAATTTTCGTATTTAAAACTGAACCGTACTTACTTATATTTAACATTAATAATAATATATTATGAAACATCCGTTATTTAGCGTTACGTTAATACCTAGGTACTTATTTATATTTAGGTCTTACATTTATTACATAACGTATTTATATTTAGGTTTTACATTTATTACATAACGTATTTATATTTAGGTTTTACATTTATTACATAACGTATTTATATTTACGTTTTACATTTATTATATAACGTATTTATATTTAGATTTTACATTTATTACATAACGTATTTATATTTAGATTTTACATTTATTACATAACGTATTTATATTTAGGATTGTACATTATTAAAAAAATATATATTTATTTTCTTTCGAATTTCTCATTTATAATTTAGAGTAGCGTAATACGATTATATAATCTTAAATGTAATGATACTTTTAAAATTAGCAATATTAAATTTGTAGTTAAAATTAATATTTCTACGTGTTATATTTGTTTTATTAACTACGTAATTGAGTTTAAATACATCTACCGGTTTTGAAAAATACCATTTTTTTCTTCAGGATGTCATTACTAACATTAGTACTTTATTTTATCTAAATTTCCTGTATTCTTTATTGTAATTTAAGTTGAATACTGAAATATGTGAACAGAAATGATGGTCTGAATTATGAAGGTAGATTTTGGTACATTCATTCTCATCATAACATATCTCCCTAATCTCTGTTGTCTCGATGTAAATAATCTTTGCCATGCCTTTTAAATTGAAAGTTTTAAAAAGCGAAAGTATTTTAGAAAGTGAGCCAGTACACTGTAAGGAAATGTTTGATCGCTCACTGATTTTCAAATGTTTTTTTTTAAATTCAAGAGTGTAACTTGTGGGTCCAGTTTTCTTTTTCTGTCTATAGCTTTTAAAACCATGACTGACCCTATGTGTCTCCGTACCCAACTACCGAAATTATTTATTTTCTAGTATTTGTATTTCTTTCTTCATACCATTCGAGTTACTAGATGTCATTTAATTTTCCTACACAGCGTCTTCAATAATGCAAATATAACTGACTTTTCACTAAAATTGTTTAATTTTGCAATAAATAAATTAAAATAAACCGCATGTACCTATAGATTAACAAACGAATTTCTCAAAGTACTGTTATTATTATTTCGAGAAACAAGGTCAATTTTAAATTGTGTTCAGAAACTTATCGAACGGAATATTCTGCTTGCATCTCATATAACTCTTGATCTAATCATGTTGCAGCATCCTTCATCTCCGCTACGCTGTTATCCGCAATGAAACTTCAGGTAGTAATTTCAGATTGTAATTTGAGGCTACCCAACAGAATTTGCCATAATAATACTACCCCTCTATGTCAGGGGTGTGCTGAAGCGACGTGCGAGAAGCGTTCAATGTCATTATTTTAAAACCGTGTGATATAAAAATTTAAATTAATCAATTATATAATATTTTTTATTTAATATCTTTGTTTTATTAACCACTGAATTGAGTTTAAATACATTTACCGGTTTCGAAAAATACCATTTTCTTCTTCAGGATATCATAACTAACCAAAAATATATAGCATTGTTTCTTCATCAGAATCTATTTTTAAATTTTTTTTAAATTTAAAAAAAAACAATTATTTAAAAAATAAATTTAGTACCTAACTCAAATTGCTGCTGAATACAAATTTAGTCGAATAATTTTTAGGAAAAAATTTTAGAATAGGACTCGTAGTTAAATTTAGTTGGCCGTTTACAATTTCTTGATTTAAACTCAATTCAGTGGTTAATAAAACATAAATAATAAATAAAAAATATGAATTTTAACCACAAAGTTAATATTGCTAATTTTAAAAGTATAATTATATAATAGTCCAAAGAAACTATTTTAAACCTAAAATCGTTATCTAATTACATCTATCCTTTGTGAGGTTTGTTTTCTTTCTCTTGTGTATGTATATTTTCAATCCCACAAACATTTCTTCGAGTAACAATTTAACATTAGTAAAAAAAAAATTATAAGGGAAGGTGCTCTTTTAATTTTGAAGAGTCATAGTGGAAACTATTATACAATTATTTTAAATAAAAGTATTTGCTTAAGAAATATGGAGAGATATTTATTTTTTGACATTTTTGTAAAATATTTCAATGTGTTATGCTACAACATGCATCTAATTGACAAGTGCATAGACTTTCTTATAATTTGAGTAATTTATTTATTTATCACTCAAATTATGAGACATTTAAAAGAATTGTTAATAAACTGTTTATATATAATAGTTACCAAAAAAACTATGAAGTATTTATAAAAGCAATTACCAGCAATAAGCGAGGCTCAAAATCTCTGAATTTATTTATTGCAACATAATACTTGCATCCAGGCAGTCTATAAATTATATTTTCTTACAGATATATTTATGAAAACGCATTCAAATATTAAAATTATTTACCAGTACTATTCAATATTTTATTTTAAATAATAATGTAAAAGATATTCTTTGTCTGCTTAACAAGAGAAAAATAGGATATAAAATTGCTTCCATATCTGATCATAAAATACATAAGCCAACAAAAAGATAAATTTTAGAACTATAAATGAAGATTCAGAAAAATGCAAGATTAGTTCAATTATAAAATATAAACGACTACGTATCTAAATAAATACTTAGAATGCTTTTATTGCATAAAGCACAGAATGAAATAATTTATTTTAAATGGTTGTATTGTTAAAAATAATAATGGATTACCTGCTTAGGCGGCGCACCCTGCGACTGCGCCCTGTCAAGAACAGTCACAATAGCATTCGAAAACTTTGTTGATACGGCAAATAATTCCGATTACTAAGGAAACTTATAATTAACGGTAGAATACGGTGTATGTGGGTCATACAGCTTCCGTGTAATTGAATTGTGATGCCTGGCGACGTCACATCGCATCACGGGGCAGAGAAATAAGGGAGGGAAGGCAATTAAACTTTTCCTATTGTTTAACTTTGCTGACACTTAATAATTAATACTAGGAATAATCATATTATTGTGAACAGTGTTGCTGAGCCAAGGAAACTGGCTCCTACTAACTAATTTTAATAGAGTCTTATAATAAATCTGTCTTTGTTTAATAATGATCGTACTTTTGGGTCACACTTTGGATGTCGTAAAAATAGTATTTTTGCTATTGAATCCATGAAGCGGTGTAAATAAGTGGATACTTAATCATTTAAAGAAATTGATCAAAATATAAACGGTTTTCAATTACTGTTTAAAATTACATTGATTACACTGGCCAACAAAATTATTTATTTTTTTGGTACCGAAAAGAAATAATTGATTTTGAATATTTTCGACGTGCTGATTCCAAAAATACTTGTACCTTCTACAACATCCGAGTGTCTTAAAGATGACTCCCAGCATCCTTCAATTACTGAGCGTGGAGAGAGAAGCGGGACTATAAATGGTCGTAGTAGTTTTCAAAGTCATCCTGTTTCTTCCTCCATATTTTCTTTCATACAGTCATGAGTTAATCCCTAACACGTTCCATAGCTTCTCTAGGTCAGTACAGGATGTAAGCTCTGATCGAGCATTTAGAGATGTTGAGATAACTTTTTGTTTCTAAGAATGTGGTTAAATTTTCAAATGGCTGCTAATCTTAATCTTTTCCATAGCTCTCTCTGCAATCTTGAATCTTAATCTACAATCCCCTTTCCCTTGGAACATTTGGTGGACTCTATTAAACAAACATCCTCAGCTTGAAAAAAAAATACAACTTAATGTGTTTGACTTTTGATTTTTATTTCTATAATCGTGGATATTTAATTTTTCGGACATCTTGCAAGAAGAGAAGATAGCTTGTAGAAGCTTGTTGCGGGGGCTATGTCAAAATGTGGAAAGGAAGTTCTTCGGATGTAACATGTGGATCGAACATGTAAAATAACATCTGGCATCTCTCTGGTGATAGCCCTCAGACCCAGAGGATGTTGAGAAAAGGGGAGTAGTATAGTCAGTAGGGTAGGAGTTAATCCTGTCATGAGGGACCGATGTGGATGGAGATGGTGATGAGTCATGGATTGAGGATGAACATTTAAAGAAAATTGAAAGAATAATTGTAATATCGTTATTATATTTTGATTGAGAAACACTAAAACTGATTTCAATACTTCCATTTAATATGTATACAAAATCTCAGATTACTACCTTACATCTGTTTTCAATTTTATACCTTTTCTTTCAACATTATAGGGGTAAATTGGACAAGTACGTATTTAAACCTGCGCAAAGAAACTTTTATTACTCCTATAAAAGAATACGTATCGAATAGAATTTGCATAAAGGAAATGCATTTCGAATTTTCAGGCGAGCGAGCTTGCCTGTAAATATTTTCCCGTTTGCTATCATCACACCTCGAAATAATTTAATTCATTGCTGTGCCTTTTTTCACCGATTTCGCTGAATGTACTATTGAGAATTTTATGCTTGAAGTGATACAGGGTTGGGTTAGGTTTGGGCTTAGTTATAGATTTTTCTTGTACAGAAGACGACAACATTGTGCTTATTGTATCTTATTTATAATGCATATATTTTTTCCATGCATTTTATTGTATTATTTTTATCCAAAATAGGTAGAAAATTTACAATCATGCCACTAACTATAAACAAGTTATTGTCAATAGGTTTCTTTTAAAATACACATTTTTAAGAAATAATTAAATAGTACTACTATTTTTAAATATTTATTTGATTCGGGAATATTGATCATTCC
This sequence comes from Eubasilissa regina, assembly GCA_022840565.1. NCBI lineage: Eukaryota > Metazoa > Arthropoda > Insecta > Trichoptera > Phryganeidae > Eubasilissa > Eubasilissa regina. The sequence goes on along the minus strand of JAINEB010000020.1, from coordinate 10,212,829 downwards.
GGGGGGGCAACGTATTAAAGATTCTTATAAATGCTACTCTTAGAGTCCCTTAACCATAATAGTTATCCCAAAATAATTTTAAGTTTATGGGCTACTTAGCGTGAATTATATATATAAGATCCCAGTTTAAATGCAAGAAATAATTTATCTGTTATAAAGGTATATATGTATCTATAATTAATATAATCTAGAATATTTTATATTATGATTCAACTGTAATACATCATACTGTGCGAAAAGTTAAAAATAAACACATACAATAAAAAAAGTATTATAAATAAATATATTATTTTCGCTAATAGTCAATTTTTTAATTTGTTTTCACAGTAGTTCCTGATTATTTACCCATTTGTTTTTATTTACGCATATATTTTTAATTTTCGTGTAAATAGTTTCGGAAAGAAGATACCATAGGTATCGAAACATGTTGATATATCAATAAATAGAGGTTTTAAATAGTTTTATTATTATTTATAAAAAAACTATTAGTTCATATCCAAACAGCAGTAATTTGGAATGATTCCACATTTAAATTAATTCTTAAATGACCTTTATTTATTTTTGATGAATATTTAGGTGACAAGCGAGTGAAAGAAAGAAAACGGTCAAATATCATCTAAATCTTAAATAGTTAGTTTTAAAAAAAATATTCGACATTCGATTCATACGATGTGAAAAAATGTTATATAATATATGGATAGGTAATAACTAACTCATAAAACTAAAGCTATATTCAGTTAATTTTAAGGTAAACAGGATCTAAAGATAAAGAATTTCTTTCTACAAGAAACATATAACATTATATTATATTTTATGTTTTACAACCTATATTACATTATTTTATCATATATTGTTGATCATGTTATTATCAATGTTAAAGCTATCACTTAATTTAGTATAAGATTCTATTTGCATTGCATAAAATTAACGTAAACGTGGAAATAAAATATCTTTAAAATAAATTATTCAATATTTTTACGTATATTTATTATACAAGCGTATGCTCGTTAACCACTCAAATTGAATCTAAATCAGTAATAACTTATAAAAAAAAATTAAAAATATATGATTTTTTGTTACAAAAATATTCAGCAAATTAAACGGTTGCTTTCCCTTCAATAAGAGTTAAAATTCCTGATTGAGATTTCAGATGAAAAGTCAGCAATATTGTGTAAACATTTTCTTTATGTAATTTTAAATTATTATCTTGTAATTTTTCAATCAAAATTAAAACCGTTTTATGACCGTTATATATGATGCATACTAAATTGTGAGGATAATAAGAGCTATTAGAAAAATTTAAAAATGTACATTTTTCAATCTGTCATTCGCCGCCCCTGGAGGTAACATTCTCTCCTGATTGCTTCCTACTTTTTTTACTCCATTTCGTTTGCAATAACCGGAAACCGTTCACGTTTCCCGTATTCAATTAATGAAGAAGGCATAACTTAGCAGACTGAAACGCTTAAGGAGAAATCCTATTTAGCGAACATAGTTTTCAATTCCGATGTGAAATTTTCCGATAATATACAGTGAAATGGAATCCAGGCCAGCGTTTTTTTTTTAATATAATGAAATTCGTATTTCATGATTTTTATTTTGTTTCAGGAATATGAGAAATGGATAACAGAGATCTTAGGCAGATAAAGAAGACTGCTTTCTAGTAAAATTTGTAAGTATTTTTAATATTATTAAACAACATTGCAAATTGTAATAAATACATTACGTTGAATTCAGTGCCCAATATTAAAATTTAAAAAAAACTTTTTACAAAATTCTTAACGTTTGAAAAAAATAATTAATTATTAAAATAAAACACAACATTGTATACTTCACACTATACTTTAATTAAAAATTTAAACGTTTTCGACTCTTACCGCGTCATCTTCAGTAATAAACTTATGCTTAAACTAGAAGATAGACTATCGACCACATGGCGGGGAGGGGTGGAATGAGAGCGGTGTTGGGGAAAAGGGGGTTTCGGTGAAAAATGAATTTGGTTGTGGGTGAGGCTATTATGAACAGGAGAGGAGATGTAATAGGAGTGTTTGTTTGTTAAGTACATTTTTGTTGTTAATATCATTATTTATTTATGCATATATAAACATAATCCGATCCGATTTAAAATAATGATCCGTGTTGAGACAGGCAAAGTCCACAAATAGTTGTTTTAATAGAACGTAAAAAAAATAATACAGAATTTTATGATAGTAAAATAATATGCTGTTTTCATAGTAATTGCGACAATATATATTGGTTTAGAATTAAAATAAATATGTATATTTAATTTTTTTTGATAGCTTCTTGTTAATGGTCACAGTTCATGATAGCTTTTTTAACCTGATTCGTGTATATTATGCATTATGTTGTGAAAAACGTGTGGACCGGCCGATATTTTTTTAGTTACCAGGACTGAGATCTCCTGACAGTCTTATAGTGAATCCAAAGTACAGTAGAACCTAATGTAAGTCGAGCGTCATCCACCGCTTCCAAATCTGTTCTACAATTTCTTCCCAATATCGTTATCTGTATGTGCTCTCTACTACTCTAATACTTATGTCCACGAAAAAGATTTAGATGACTCAAGACAATCCCCGAGATATGTATTTTGCTCCCATGAGGTGCTTTGGAGACAACTGCCAGATGTTCGCCATCTTGCCAGAATATTAAACGTCAAATGTCATCGTTGGCATGTTCGTTATTTGAGTGATTTTTAATCTCCCCAGTAAAAATTAAAACGCAAGAAATGTTTTTAATATGTTTATATTAATGGTTAATGTTTAATGACTTATATCCAACTTTCAGAATGTATAATTGTAAGGATCTATGCTAGTTTTAGGTGAAGTTTATGTGCACGTATCAAATCTTGTGTACGCCGTATATAATGGTTTAAGTTTTCGTCTCTTTATAAGAATCTCAAGCTAATCTGTCAGTTTATCTTCAGATCAAAATCTCAAATACATCTCTGAGATTGTCCCCATCCATGGACATGGACATTTAAAATACTATCAATTATATATAAATTATAAATAATAAGAAAAATACTTTGCTTAAAACAACTATTTATTGATACATTAACATGTTTCGATACCCGTGGAATCTTCTTTAGGAAACAATGTATTCTAAAATTAAATATACAAAGATAGATAAAAACTATGAAATTATAAGTTGTGGGTAACTACTGTGAAAATAAATTTAAAATGTGTCTATTTGCAAAAAGGATTTGGTTATTTATAACAGCTAATTTGCTATTAACATTTTTTCCTTGTAAAACCCTAGTAATTTGTGTGAAACATTTCTAAACTTTTATAATATCAAAGCAATTAATTGTTTTCAAAATATGATAGGTGAAATTTTTGTATACATTATTTCCTGAATAAAATACCATAGGTATCGAAATATGTTGATGTATCAATAAATAATAGCTTTAAAAAGTTATTATTTTTTTTATTTACATAATATGTTACCACAAAGTAATTTTTTTAATATTTAAGAAAATATAAATTACGTCAGAGATACCTTTTTTTTGTGAAAAGCAATCATATTTTTTTTAAAAATGGAATACTTATCGGTTTAAATTGTGAGCGAAACTTTCATCGATTCTCGATAATAATATATACCTGTGTTTACTTTTGGGACATTCTACGTCTGGCCAGACGAATGCGTTGCGTGGGTGACGAGTCGCGTTGTGTGCAATACGAAGGAAGTGTGCATTGTTTCAAACACAAGGGAAATCAGGCAACTTGCATACCCCAACATGGCAGCCATGGATATAAATTCTCAAGAGCCCAACCACCCCACGAAAACTACCATGGATGTCTAAATCTTTTCTTTATTGTCGTTTTGTAGATGTTTTCAGAAAGAATTGAACTCAATATTTATGTAAGATATTTTTTTTAAAACAATTTTCAAATGAAATAGATTTTTAAATATTATTTAATATAAATTTTAATATTTCACTTCAGATTGCTTTAGTAAATTTTTACGCATTTAAAATGATTATTCATTATGTTTATATAAAGTTGTTGAAATGTTCAACAAACATTTAAAAGGATGAAAAATGAGATCATTCTGTTAAAATCAAATGCCATATCGAGCAAGCTCGTTCAACCTTCATCCGTATGAAAACGATGTCTGCAGTTATAAACTTTACAGATTACGAATGCCAATGATCAGTCGCTACTTGTTTTCAATATTATTTTATGAAATGGAAACATGGGTACTTACCGAAGAAATGATAAGGCGACTTGAAGCATTTGAAATGTGGATCCACAGAAGATTGTTTTAAATAAGCTGGATGGATAGATTTACGAATGAAGATGTTATGGTTCGTATGAATAAAGATAAATAAGTATTTAAAACAATAAAATTTATAAAACATCAATATTTCGAACATGTGATGAGATATTCTTAGAAGTATGAGATCTTGCATCTCATAATGCAGGGGAAAATTGATATTAGTCAGGACCCTGAAACAAGGAGAACATCATGGCTGAATAACTTATGGCAATGGTTTAACCAGTTTACTGTAGAGTTTTTACGAGCCACAGTGAATAAAGTGATAATAACGTCTACTGAACAAATAAGGCACGAGAAGAAACAGAAGAAGATATTTAAAAAAATGATATATATATGTATTTCAAAATTTTCGTGATCGGAAGGAAAGTTTCAAGGAAAAATGAATGATCATATTTGGTTCATAGATGGCGATGGTGTAGTAGTACTCGAAGCGAGTCCACGTATCAACATACATACAACTTTCAAAAATTTGATAAATATGGAGATTGAGGGGTGAGAATTGGTGAATATGAAATATATATATATAAATATATATGTATTTCAAAATTTTCGTGATCGGAAGTCCATTATAATTAACATTTAAAAATTTTTAATTTTTAAAAAAAATGAATAATTATTAAAATAAAACAACGTTGTTTACTTAACATTACACTTTATAATTAAAAATTAAAACATTTTTGATGCTTACTGCGTCATCTTCCTTAAAAAAATAAAATAAAATGCTTAAAGTTTTTTAAATGTTAATAATAATAATGATTTATATCTTTGGGTCGCTGAGATGGCTTGGTCATGTGGAATGTATAGGTGGATAGAGGATGGTAAAGAAAATATATGAGGCGAGTGTTGAAGGTAACGGGAACAGAGGTCATCCACGAAAGACCCGGCAATGATCAATTAGACTAGGCATGATCAATTAGACCGGGACAGCCCTGTTATGAGGTTCAACGATAAACTAACGTGCATGAAAATATGTACGAAGTTATAATATTTGCGAGGCAAGCGTAGTATGCCAGGAGAGAAGGGTATGGTGTTTTACCTTTCTGCCTACCCTTGCGAGAAAATGCTAGACATTTGGCTAAGATGAAATCGTCATAATGCACGCCTAACATTTTATTAGCCAGAGGGAAGTCGGAGCACTGGCAAAACTTCGATGGTTGGATTTGTATTCGACAAAATAAAGAACTGTGTAACTTAATGAAACATTCATTTAAAAATAAAGTATACACATCTATGTTACTGTCGGATTTAAAAATAATAATTTATAAAAATCTTGGATCAATCTCTTTAATTTTGGACTAAAGAGACTGACTAAATGTTTTTAAAATTAAATAATAATCTTTGATGATTTCTTTTTCATATTGATTATTTTCTCTCAAAACTTACATATATGTCGAACTATCCGCATATTTTATTCCATATAGTTATTTAAAAAATATATATTTTAACTAATTTAATTAAAATCAAATTTAGTTATTAGCTAAAATAAATAATTATGTTTTTTTTAAAAGAAAAGAACGCAGATATCTAAATAATGAATCAAATCTTCATAATCTATCCATTTCCATCGATTTAGTATTTTTATATTACAAATACAGATCGATGATAGAGTAAGAATTTCATTATTGTAAGCAAATAAATATAATACATACTGCATAACCAAATTCGTTTTTTAATTTATGTATATACATATATATATATATACAAAATTGACATATTTTCATTAGATGATTTATAACATAAATTTAGTCTTCACTACTTCTAATAATAACTTATTTCTACCCATAAAATCCAATTAAATATGTGTTTTTCTTATCACGTTGAATGTGAAACAATCTTCTTGTTCGTCTTACAGAATCTCCCGAAACTTTTCAAGCGTCAATTTTTATAATTTACAAAAATGCAACAATGCATTTGCATTCCGTTGGATCATCAAGGGATTCGCCTCTTCCCATTCACACCCATTGAGCGTCCTGTCGCCCTATCCTTCTCCAAAGCCCGGAGCTTTCGTCTAAGCTTTCAGCCACAAGTACCCTGATAGTGTGAAAGCTTCAACAGACGAAAAATTACTCTTCATAAGTAGGCAACTGAGTAGAGTTGTCCGGGTTTTTTGATACGAATGTCGGCCTGCGGAATCTCTAGGGGTGTTTTGATAATGGCTTTTTATGTTAGTACAAATCTGTGCAAAATTTTAATAAAAATTTTTATTCTCTTGGGAAATGGTTTTAATTTTTCTTTTTGTATTTTAGGTAATTTTTTAAAAAATAAAAATAGAGATGCGTATACAAAATACGTATCACATATGTTAGAGACTTGTACTTTTGATATACCTTTAACAATCTAACGTTCAGTGCCTCCCACCTTCCTTTCCTCTCCCTGCGGTCAGTCGATCAGCAATATTGAATCGGGACGGTTAAATGTCAACCTCGAAGGCTCCGAATAAGTGATATAATTACATATAGTCCACTGCATCCGGAGGTGATTGGGAGAACTAGAAGAAACGAAATTCAGTGAGTCTCTTTTCCCTGTTTGTGTGTTTCTGACACTTATGGTGCGATACCACCAACATAAATACTCTTACTATTTTCAAAATAAACAAAACACGTGTGCTATAAAAAATAAGACAATTTTTATAGCCTTCTGGAACAAGTTTCGATCCCCGACCACTAGATCACTAGGCGAGTTTCGTAACCACTAGATTGCAAGCACGTCAATCTACAATTAATAACATGCCATAATTAACCCTTCTCAAATCATGCAGTGACACAGGTCTACCGCTTTAATTAAATCTGTAACATTTCGGTAAATACACGCAAAATGCAATTCATATTTTATTTAAATTGAAGGTAAATATTTACACTTCGAAATGACTAGTGAAAAATCAATTATGTAAGGCGAATCCAACAAAAATATTAATTTTTCAATTCAATCCGTTATAAAATTAATACGTTGACAAAAATACAATTTGTGTCAAACAGAATTAAATCACATATTAATTTCGCAGTGTAAAGAATAATAAACATACAAATATAATGGTATTTCTTTTTCACTAATTAAAAAAAGATAGATAAAAAGGAAGGTTGTATTATACAATCCAACGTCCTATACACGACTTGATGAATGCTCCGAATTATAATATATTTTTTATACTGCTTACGAGTATTTTATAGCATGATATGGTAAAGGTTAATAACAAATATGAGTTATCTTGTGTTCAGCAATGTCTTAGGTGCACATGGTTCAACAATCAAATTCTTCCTATTTTAATGAAACCTTGAAACGCTTTTTCTATTAAACAAAATATAAAACTCATTGATATAGCGTCTACGACAAATTTTATTTTGTAAAAAAATTGTTTAATTAACTAATATTGTATAAGGATGGCATTTTTTTGTGGTCAGGTCAAATGACTTCTTATATTATTCAATGATGTTTTTTTTCGTTTATTTTTTTTTCATTATATTTTTCAATTAAAAACTCATTTGAATTAAAAGTATTATAATATTAACTAACAGTCCATGTTTGGCGTTGCCTTTGTTTTTGATCTAGTAATAATTTAACATAAGAGTAGATACATGTAATGTTGGTTTTTAAACAAAAGCCTTTTTTACTGTGATTCAAAATTTAGTCAAGATAGACCTATAAACCTGAAGAAAAAATTGGAATGGAAGTTTATTGATTTAATTGATATGTATATTGGTGGGAAGTGTAGGACTATATTAACAGACAAGCAAGTTGGCATACATTATTTTTTTTATATAATATATACACACATTCTTGTCATGTACAATATTTACAGGGGCATGCACTGCATACAAGCAAAAAAGCTGTGCATTACTAAAAATTCTGGGAAACAAATACAAATTAAATAATCCATATTACGTTATAATTACGCTAGCGCCAGCCAAGTATCAGAATAATCATTAGTTGCGTAGTTCTGCATGCTACCGTGCGACGTCACCGGAGCGCTGTAGTCCTCTACTGGGTTATCCTTCATTTATTACTACTATAATTGCTAGCCACTGCTTTAATATATCGTTCTATTAAAGCCATACAATTGCTACCTACTAAATTGAAAATTTCACTCGGCAGAGTCAGAAATCGATCAACTGATCCATGGTGTACGTAGTTCTTATTTATGCTGTTTCCTAACAGAAAAACATTTAAAAGGTTTAGAATTTGGCTTAGAGATGATCGAAGTATCTCATCCTCAATTACTAATTCGCAATTTTTACTACCTTACTAAACGTATTATTCCAATGATTGTTCTTTTCGTTCGAGAATAATTCATTTTCATTATGCTTAAAGGCGTCGGTTATACGAAAGTTCATAAACCTATGTACAATGTAGCATATAGTATTATATAATATCATGGTTTAAGGAAAATTTCGTAGCATAACCTAAGTCTATACCTACTGCACGCCACTGAATATTTTAGTTATGCCAGGTACATATTTGTGGATTTATATGGTTTACATTGATTTTATATGTACATTATATATTAGGCATCTGTTTATATTCTGACTTCACAAAGTTTATTATTTTATTATTATGTGTTTTATGAAGAATCTTTTAAAAAATTCAGGCTTTTGTTTATGTAAATATTAAATATGAAAATATACCTCTCAAGTTAGAGTAGAGTTATTTTCCTCCTCCTTTACGCACCCCTCTATACAGACAAGGGAAACGCCCCCATAATAACGGTCGTAAGGTGTGAAAAGTCTCCTGAATGAGAAAACAATGCTGATTATCTCACGGTGAGGTGACTTTGTTCATTTGTCTGGTCGCTAAACATTAAAGCTTGTGTGTAGTTTGTAGTTTGGTGTGTTAAGGTTAATCAGTATACCTTTCTTTTGTCGCATAATAAATATTAAAAAGATACACATTATAAGTAAGTATATATTATTTTAGAAGTTTTCTAAAAATCTATAATATTTTTTTTTCTGTACAGTTTTATTCCTATATCAACAGTACAAAAAGGTATTTTTTTAGAGGTTTATTTTTCGAATTGGCAGGACATATTTCAGCGACAGCCAATTTGAGAGCTGACAGCTGATTTTTGCTCACTTTGGTTTGTCATTTTACCATGAATAGACTTACGTCAGAACAACGCTTGTAAATTGTGCAAATTTTTTTCTAAAATCGTGGTTCAATTCGCGAAACTTACCGTGCGCTACTTCTATTTTCCGGTTGATATAAATGTTCGTCCGAGCAAGTAACTCGAATAACCATGGATAGTTTTTGCACCACGCATACCCTAATTGATAATACGTATACGGAGAGACGTCGTATAGTGCGCACTGAATAAGCAGTGGAGCCTAATATTGAGGAGGACCCGAATGAATCGATTCGCCATCGCACACAGCAGTAGATTCATGATTACTGACTTTTTAGTTCCCCAATTGAATGGCATTAATGTGGAAGACCTATGGTTTCAACAAGACGGCGCAACATACCACACCTGTCAGACCTATGAATTGATCTCTGAGATCGTGTGGTTTACCAGCTTTGGATTATTTTCTGTGGGGATATGTGAAGTTGATAGTCTACGTCATTAAACTAGAGACGACAGATAACTTGGAGTTAACATTCGTCGCGTTATTGCCGGAACACGTCCCCAGCTGCTCCAAAAAGTGGTCGAAAACTAGACGCTCATATACGCGAAATCATATTTAAACATTATTGCATTTTGGTGCAATTTGGTGCATTCTTTCCAATAAAACCAATACCATGACCATTACCACGATTTTGTTAATCACTTTTTACCATTTTAAATTGAAAAAAATTGTTTTATTTAATTTATTATTAATATTTTTAATTGTACTCATGCGGTCGTTATTTATGTTTATTTTATTTTAGTAATTTTAATTTTTAATAATAATAATAAGTTATATATGAATTAGCATCGAGTTATTCGTCTCATGACCAGAAATTTCAAAAAAACGTTTTTGCCTGTCATTTTTTATTAATTTTTTGTTGTAAATTTTGCATTATGGTTTTTACTTTATATTTCGTTTACAGGTATTGAAATTGGGAGTATTTTACGTGAATTATCTTAAATAAAGAAGTATATAAAACGAGTTAATGGTCTCGCTATCTAATAGAATAAAAAAAAACGCGTTAAAGGTAACATCGCAATCCAGGAAATATGTATTACCTTTGTAGCTGTAGTATTCAAAAACACATTTTGTTTTAACAAATCTCCCTTTCCTAGATAACAGGCGTCTAGGCTGTACTCCATTTTATTATATTAATGTCACAGATATCAATCTTCGCAGCATCACCCGCCGGGGGAGGACAATGATTTAGAGAGATGGGTAGAAGAATATGGAAAATGAGATTTTTTCCACACGTTGAATTTAACGGAGATGTGATCCCTAATACGGCGCCATTTTTCAGGGAAATTAGTTTTTCCTTTCTATTTTTCCTTTGCGCTTTTGATGCGTGATATAATTTCACGGTAAATTTTAAATCACTGTAAATCTGTCTTTGCGACGCCGCGCCGTCGAAATTTATCTAAGTCTTATATTTTAAGCACGCTTGGAGATTTATATGGCAATTGAGTTTTATTACTTACCTCAGTATATCGATGTAATAAGGTTAATGGAGGATTTCAGAAATATGTTTTCTTTTTAAAAAATTCATTCTTCATAATAATACAGTTTTTAGATCTAACATTATATTTTAATCACGATTTAAATCACAAATTATACAATTGGTGTTGGATTGCCTGTCTTAATAGAAAGATCTGTGTTGAGACAAGCATTGTTTACAAGTAGATATACAAGGTAGCATATATAAGAATACAAATGAAATGTATTAATTAGAAACATGTACATATAAAATCAATTTTATCGAATAATATTGTTATTACTCTACCGGGTTTCGAACCTGAATCTCTTTCAATCCGGGGAACGTACATTAATCGATTATATTACAGCACACAGCGCATTGACGACGAATTTTCGAGCCTATATCTTATACTTTTCAAATTGATACATCTATCGTTCCATTATTTGAAAGCTATCTTCTTTATTTTTACATCTCAAATACCATTGAGTAATCCGATGAGAGACGCCAAAATTAACACTTCATTATTATTAAATTTTGGACACATTGTTACAACTTATGTATTATTAAGGAGAACACATTCTTATTGTGAAGTTATAATTATTCAGAACATAAGGTCTGTGATATTTTAAATACAAATTAAGTATAGAAACAATAATATTTTTCGATAAAATTGATTTTATATGTATATCTTTCTAATTAATACATTTAATTAGTATTTAAAATATCACAGACCAATGTTCTGAATAATTACAACTTCACAATAAGAATATGTTTTCCTTAATAAATATGAGAATGTACTAATAGTTACTTCGAAATGTAAGTTAAGATAAGGTATATGTATAAATAGCAATTACAAGATAGATAGTTAACAAGTTATCATTTACCACTTAACAGGCAGATAGTATATTGAAATAATGTGTAAGTATTTAGGTGTTTTGGGAAATAAAGTGAAATTAAATATTTATCTGTATCTATAAAGTTCGTGTAAAATGTTATGAATATTACGAAATACATATTTTATTTCAAATTATTTCGTAGAAATTCTAGTTAAGTACAGGTTATTTCAAAATACTGACTACAGATTAACACCACTGAAAGTTAGGTTAAGTTGGATGAGGTTAATTAAGTTAGTTGTTTGATGACAGTGTCAATTTTTAAAGATGATTATTTATCGAGATAAGGATTCCGTGGACTGTATCGATTAAAAATAATGAATAGTTGACGTAATCTGAATTGGAACAGAAAGGCAAACTGACAGTGGATCTGCATACCTTGATCTCGGTCCTGGGTTGGACGTCAAATTTCACTTCCAGTTGACTCGCACTTTTGTAGTTAATAACGGAGATATCACTGCACTTCCGGAAATGTTTAGAACATCTGTTAGTGGTCTGTATTTGTATACACAGCGACAATTTTGATCTACAAAAAAAACCTGTTGACAGCTCGGCGCCGGAATGTAATCTGGTTCCACGTCGGCGAAATCCTTAATTAGAAGTGGCCCAGGAAAGGACAGGTATAAAAAAGTTTAATTGATAGAATTCACAGGGAGTATTCAACTTGCGTCAACATTTTTGTTTTATTTAAATGTAATGGAAACTATTAATTTATTCTTCATCGTATACTCAATGCTGTGCGTCGTAGACCCCTGAAGTATTTGGAAATTAATGCTCTGTATGTCACCATTTTTCCCGGTCTTAAGCCATGTTGATCGCAGCATTGAAAAAGGACCCCGTTAACTCCTTTATTTGGTCTATTGATATTGCAGGACAGACCGTCCTTTTGCTCACTTCCGCTACTGAGACATCGAGTTGCGGACGTAAAGCTGCAGTTGGAGCTCAGCACCAACTCTCTGGTGCAAGCGGCGCTCTCATGGAAACTGGCTCCCTGACCAAAGAACGGCAACCCCTACAAAATAGCTATATATATAATAATGATCGTGACTGAAGTATTTATACATGTGGTATTTATATTTTATTTAAATTTCTATAAATATATATATATATATATATATATATATATATATATATATATGTGTGAACTTTTTATTTATTATTATTATTTTCTCTGGTTTTCTTTTTCATAACATTATATTTATTTCATAGCTATAATGTATAATATAATATGTATTATCTTTATGGCAAATCGGGTTAAAAAACACCTGATTACGCTGGAATAAATGCATTATTATTATTATTTTTATTACAAGATTACCATTTTCAGTATATTTATAACGGATTTAAAAATCTCTATTAGGTTAAAATATTTTTAAAACGAAAATTTCTAATTTTAACTACCGCCGCGAGTAGCTTAACACAACCTGCATATGGGGGTGAGTTATAAGTCGTCTGCGGGAAAACACCCTTGTATTCTGAAGGTGTCGCATAAGGGTTGGTAACTCACACCCCACTTAGGTGGCGGATCCACTTTTACGACTAGTGGGGTGGCTGTGCAATGGTAATTTGTTTTTAAGCATCTTTACGCGGGATGAAAATGCCGTATGAATTTCTATACGAGGATTTTCTTCTGCAATTCAGAAGAAAAATTGTCACATTCCGCTGTGAAGCTTGATTTCAAACATTTATATAAACGAAGTTAGATTTTCCATTATATTTTACTTATTATATATTCATACTTACTTTAAAAATACTATCCCTATAAACTTTCGTATAAGTATAGAATTAAATAAAGCGATTTTGGTGAAAATCTAATTTATATTTATTTAATATGAAGATAATATTATAAAGATATATGAGTTTTTGTAATTTATTTGTTAATAATACAAATCAATTTATATTTTTAAGTACGTAATTATATTGGTTGATTGAAAAGTTTTATTGTACTTATTTAGATACTTAAATCACGGTTGTTTATTAAAATTAAATATACGAGTACTCATTAGAGTGTTGTTATTAAGTGAACATATTCAGGAATAATTAATATTTGAAGAAACTACTAATTATAGTATTAGTTCTAGTACCGATATTAAATATACAACCAGATTCTTAATTTTTTCTCCCTTCCCCTCCCTTATACTATATCAATTTTATTATTATCCAAATATAGGTCGTGATTCCATCGTCCTACTAAAGCACCATTATGCATTTCTATCTTGGCTGTTTCCGGTGTAACAAAAATTGACTTAAAAATACATGAAAAATGATGTCAAATAAAATTATATTTGTGAAATACATAACACTTAATTTTATGATAACATATATAATACGTTTTTTTTTAATATTTATTGCAAACTTTACATTGTCATTTTTATTAATTATAAATAATATAACCAAATAGATTTGGAAAATATAATTTTCTTCATCAAAATATTAAATAAACTAACTAAAACCATATATTAAATTGTTATAATGTTTTTAAATTCTATTTAAAAAAATATATTATTATTTAAAAAGTTAATCATTTAAAGTTATTATTTAAAGTATCAGCATAAGTTTTAAGCATGATAAAATATGATATAAGAAAAAAATTAACCCGATACAAAATTACTAAAATATATATATATTAAATTGTCTAAGATTATGTCTAAGAAAAATGTATTCAAATCAATACGACCGCAAACATCATACAAGGGGAAAAGATAGACTGAGATTTTCATTCAGGAAGAAGGCTGAATCTCAGAAATCGATTATGTACAATATGATGAAGAAAGTATTTAATGAAATTCTATATAATATAAGAAAGGAGGAGAAACTACATACATAGATTCAAAATGAAACAAAATCAATATGACGAAAAGGAAACATTTTGATCTTATTTATATTAGAGCATATACTCGTATATGTTTTCACATGTATGGCACTATATTAATTAATAAATAATACGCAGGTATATGAAGTATGTCATTTTTAAAATGTACTTTAAATACATCATTTTAAACATGTTGTAAAAAATAATTAATTTCATCGGAAGCATTAAAGTTTTTTAAAAATAATGTAGAATGATGAAATAATCTTATGGTTGTACGTAGTAGTTCAATATTATACTATTTATGTATCTTGAACTTTTTTATAGAACTTTCCCGTTAATTTTAAATTTTATAATTTCTACTCTATTTTGATACCTTTAGAAGTGTGGACAGTTAATGTTGGTAACATCATCTGGAAAGCACTGAAAAATAAAAAAAATGTGAGACTATTTTCGTATGAGAATAATCGTTTTCCTATTTTCCTGTTTTCTGTTTATATATATAATTAGTATGTGTGTTTACATAAACTATTATCGTCACGGTTTGGTTATAAGAAAAGATTACGGGGTATTCAAATTTTTTTAAATTTATTATAAGACGAGACAATATGTAGTAAATAAATGTCGATTATTGGCGTCAGCAATTGGCAGGAAATTTCCCAGCGCAAAGAACGATGGAGGTGTATTTCTATGAAATCCAGGACACATACCGAATTGTAGTGCCAGGGATGATACATTTTTATAACAGATATTAACAATTTTAATGACTTAAAAGAAAATACTTAAGATGTTAATTATTGTTGTTAGTTTATTAATAAATTGTAGGTTGAAATGAGTATTTCAATACATATTGATTAACAAATTACTTACTACAAATAAGTATTTTTATTATTATTTATTATTATATTATTTTATTAGTATTGAAAAAAAAAACACGTATCTGCAAAGAGATTGTTTTCGTTTATTCGTTCCAAATAAATTATTATTCTTCTTTCATGGTACTATATCTCAGGGTGAAATTTGGCCACCAACTCCTATCCCTAGCCATTCTTCTCCAGTTCCCGGACTCCCCCATCCTGCTCCAGTCTTCTTCCTTACAATCAGCCTACCTCTTCCTTGCTCTGTCACTAGGACGCTTCCACTGAGGTATCCACTTTGATTTTTGGTGTTCTGTCATCTGGCATTATTTCATCATGACTAGCTCATCGCTATCTATGGAACATACAGAATCTTACAATTGTTTCTTGCTCGATTAAATTTTCGACCTCGTGATTTATTTTTATTCTGCAAATTCTATATAAATGAGATACATAAATATGATATCATATATTTTCTTTGTCAGGTACCACGTAATAATTCGTTATATTTCAGAAAGTACAGAAATCCTATCATTGTTATAAGAGTATTTTCTCCATGAAATTTAATAAATTATTATACGTTAATGTAAATCTCACTTTTTTAACCCGCAGTAATACTACGATACAATATTTTTTTAAAGTTTTTATGCGAATGAAAACCAAAAATAAGAAAGTGGTTGCCTGATGTGGGTAGAAAAAAAAATGAATCTAATTTGTCATTTGTGCTAACCTAACTACCTACACATTTTTGTCTCCAACTATATTATAAACAAAAATCTTTTGATTTTACCTTAACAATATACGACTTGTAAAAACTGGACAGGTAATTGGTAACAGGACACGTCTAGTATAGTAAAATTACCTTTATTTCAAATGTATTTTTTATGCTAAAAAAAATAATAATTGAACCACCATATTTGCCATGAATTTTAATTTTTGATCTTTGGACAAAACTAGCTTATTGTATCTAGGATCTAGAGTGTATCATTCAATCTACTGAAGTCTATCATACAAGAGTTTTGCTCTAATTTGAAAGCTCGCTATTCTTAACACCTTTTCTCTCGCGTACCTCCCTCCTCAATCCCTACTAAACCTGTGCACAGGGGTGGATTACCTACTGGGCTGTAAAACCTTCTCACTGAAAGCAGTTTATGTGTTAGTGACTGAACTGAATTTAAAGTACATACTAGGCATTTAAATAGCTTATTTATGGGATGAAATTAAATGTTACACTTCGACTGACATTTTAACTCTTTTAGTATTCGTAATGACCGAGTATCTTTGTATTTCTTAAAATTAAAATAAAAACACAAAATGTAGAGTTCATTTTTATGTATTTTTAAAACAGCGCCTTCAATAACAATTTAAATTTTAAATATAATAGAAACATAAATTTAAAATATGTGGATTGTTCATTTATATCTGAAGTTATACATTAGATATTACTTTTTTAAACTATTACTTAGATAAGACCTTTGTACTCATTTAAAACTAAATGTTATTTGCCACAATTAAGACAATACAAGCATCATAAGAAAGACGGTGACGGTGACATATTTGGCGAGCTACAAATTACCTGGATTATTAAAAATTATTGCGTATACGAAACATATTTTCTTATATCATTGAAGCTTAGATTACGGAGACAAATCTCAATTGAGACAAATTAACAAAATGTTAAAAATTAATTGTGTTATAAACTATTCAATTTTCAGGACATATTACCAATTTTCGATGTTTTTAAAATATTTTGTTTTAGTGAAAATATACGTTTTTAAATAATATATTTTTAGTCCTATAAAATACGACAATTTTAATTATCGATCGAACTTTCAATAAGTCGCTCGATCTGGCCATGACAGTCGTGAAATCCACGCTGTCAATATTTTCGTTTAAAAATGTCTAAAATATATGTTTTCACGCATATTTTACCCACGGTTTGAATTAATGTAATGAACTTATTCACAATATTAGTAGCAAATATCATAAATGTAATGTTTTTTTACTGATTTTAAGGGAATACAACGTTTTCTTGGACAAAGTAAACATTTTATGTACGTTATTTTTATGTATGTCGCAATTAAATATTTCGTTTATATGTAACACTGTTGCATTTTAAACAAAAGCTCTCTATTTCATAAATAATATATAATTGTGAAACAGACATTTTAAATCAATAATATTAAACAAAATAATAAATTGAAGCTGTCACAATAATTTTAAATTTAGAACATTGATTTAAGCGATTATCTAAATGTATGCAGGTACTTTGTTTGATTTCAGAACATATTCTTATATATGAATTAGGTACTTCAAAAATTGTTTAATTTTCGATAGATTAATTCAAATGGTAATACTCATTCCATAATATTAATATTAAAAGCTTGGATAAGTCATAGATAAGCCTATAGACACGACATAGTTTGAATGCGAGTAAATCAACAATTTTATTTTTAAATACAAATTAAATGTATTAATTATAAATATATACATATCAAATCAATTTTATTGAAAAATACTGTTGTTGGATTCGAACCTGGATCTCTCCCATTTCGGGGACCGTGCTACAGAACACAGTACAATGTCGATAAATTTTCGAACCTATATGTTACACTTTTCAAATTGATACATCTATCGTTCCATTATTTGAAAGCCATCTACTTTATTTTACGGAATCTCAAATACCTTTGAGTAATCCGATAGGAGTCGCCAAAATTAACAATTCATTTTTATTTAATTTTAGACACATTGATAAAACTTATATATTATTAAGGAGAACACATTCTTATTGTGAAGTTTTAATTGTATATAATTTGCATTTAAAATATCACAGACCTATGTTATGAAAATTAAAACTTCACAATTAGAATGTGTTCTCCGTAATAATTGTATTGTCGTCTCTTTATATTCAAACCTTCCTCTCTCGCATGATTAACGTAACAAATAACGTCATTAATTATTTCTCTGGAACTTATGTGAATTTAACTATTAACTTCGTCTTGAAAATATATATAATTTATGTATGATATCTCGAATTTCAATCTGAAAAACGAAAACTCGGCCATTTATCTTTTATTTATTAAATTTTTATTTAATTTACTAACTTACATTAACTAATAATTCTTATAATTTTGATATGGAATGTAGCTGGTCACGGGTAGTCACTATTTTGATGGTAAAGACTATTGATTGACTCAAGTTGATTAGAAACTTAAGCAATTATTCAACTCCAGTGGCGTAACTATAAATATTGAGTATCAATGCAAAATGGAAAAAAAGGCCAAGTATGCATACAGACAGTAGAATAAAATTGAACTCTTGTATCCTACAGTTTTCACCCTTTTATCATCATCATCTTTATCCCCTAGGTAGGTCGGGGGGCTAAAGTCTCAACAAGGCACTTCCATCTTCCCCTGCCTTACGCCGTTTCGGTACTAATTGCCCAGTTACACGGTTGACTGAGGCAGATTTATAAAGAAAAAAACAAGTGTGTTTTTAGCCACTCATATGCACTTGTAAGAGCACAAAATCCTTGCTTCGTTTTACAGAGATATGTATCGTAGGGTATGAATGGATTTTTGGGCGCCTAACTAATTGGCCCCCAACACAGCGCATTGGCGTAGTTAGGCCACTACTCGACTCCTATTATCATAAGTGATTTAGGTGAAACTACGAGAGGAGTTGAATAAGCTTCTTTTCTGGGCCATCAGCATGAGGTCCCTCTCCCCATTACACAACCTACCCTCTCCAATCGACCGGTTAAGACCGCCGCGGTGGGCTACCTTATGGCTCTCTTATCACTGACGATGGTGTTGAGGCTAAGCCAGTATCGCCGCGCGGGCCACAGATGTCGCTGTCTACCCTCCACAGGATTATTTTCAGTTATAGACATTTTATAGCTTTTGTTAATTTTATGACATCTGAAACATACATATTTAAACATTTCCAATGTGCACACTTTTTTCATTGCATAGTATATCTATAAATTGTATTTATCTAGATCACAAGTAAACACGTAATATAAATAAAATTAAAATAACTTTGAAATTTAATGAATTTATATCCTTTTTGAAATGCTCAATTTTTATTTGATAGTAGATTTCTTTTTGTGGCGGTGGTTATAAACAAATTAAATTTAAAATGTCTTGTTTAAGCTATCCACATTAAAAGACCTAATTAGCGAGCAAAACAGTTGTTTTAGTACCCTGGAACTAATAATTCCGCGTCAATTAAAATCCCTGAATATTTTATCCTGTCACTTTTCTTTTATTCACGACAGGGGCGTTATCGGCCCACTTCTAGTATGAAAGGTCGTAAAAGAAAACCTTAATTTGCATACTACGACAGTATGCCCATAAAGTTTATATCCTTTTTTACTGCCAGTGAAATGGCGTGGGCATTCGCTTTACTTTTCTCGTCACCGTGTTTGCATTAGCCTGTTGTAGTTTTATTAGCATGATATTTACTTAAAAAATAATGGTACCCATTATATTTTTTCTGCCAGCAACGCGCGCTGTCAAAGTGAATGTTTGGGATAGTATAATAATTATTTATCTCAGTTTTAGAAAACAGTGCTAAAATATTTTTTGAAGTACTCCGTCAATATTTATTCATTTTAATCACCGCGAGTAAGTTTTTTATAGTAATTTATACACCAGATACGATCTAATATAAAGATTAGTAAAGATGCTATGCAAGAAAATAATAAATATGAAAGAATGTAGTAAAACGGAACATGGAAGTAGTAATTCATTGAAATAAATTGTCTTTACACATTTCAAATTTTACTATGCAAGTGATAGAATATTTCACTTACAATTTACATTATTATATAATAAATGAAGGACCAATAAATGATGGGATAAGATCCCGTGGATTATATCGATTAAAATTAATGGTCAGTTGACGCTATCCGAATTGGAACAAGAAAGTAATAATGGCAGATGGATCTGGCCTACTTTGATCTCGGTCTTGGGTTGGATTTTTACCAAGTTTACCAAGTTTTACCTCCATTTAACTTGCACTTTTGTAGTTCAGAACGAAGATATTACTGCACTCCTTATGCGGAAGAACACTGCCTCTTTTTCGTAGTTCTGACCGTTAAAATAAACATATGTGTTGACAGCTCGGTGTCGAAATGCAATCTGTTCCCACGTCGACGAAATCCCTATGTAATTAGTTGGCCAGAGCGGGAAAGATATATAAAGGTTTATTGGAAGGATAAAATGTACAGGGAGTAGGTACTCGACTTGCGTCAACATAGTTTGTAGTGTTAATTATAATGCATAACAAGTCTGATGATGCATCTTATTAAAAAAATATTTGAATTGTAATTTTGAAAATTAAAATAATTTCAAATGCACAGAAACTTAACCTCTGCGTCATTTGTTTATAAGCTTAATCAATGATGTTGACAATAGTCGAATACGTATTTTAATTTTGAATTAATTAATTAGGTACTTTTTCTTTCATTCATATTCCTGACATATAATTATCACCTCAGCCATATTCATTTATCTTCTCAGAGATATTCGTAAATTTTTTAAGCTTCTAATAATACCAGATTTTAGAATTATTTCTAGTACCTTCAACACTCAAATCGTACTCTTTTTACAAACGCGCCACCAACGGACTGCCGCAAGCTCTGCGCCCTTCACTTTTCTTCCACCACCTGATTTGGCAAAATCGTACATTCCAAGCTTTGCATTCTACCCGCCTAAAAATACTTACTCATCATTGTAAACAAAAAATTATAAAACAAGCTCAGTATTCGTAATATAAATAAAGCGTTTCAATTAATCTGCCACTAGTGATATCATTCCAATTTCATGATTCTTCTAATCTCACATAACGCACACATCTCCTTTAAAGCTAATAAAATGTGTAAAATGCTCTTAAGATAAAAATTTTACGATAACTATATAAATTGTTCAATATTAATATTTATTAAAAGAAGCTTGAAAATCATTACATATTTTTAGATGCAAGTCAAGACATCTTGTAACAAAGCATGTCATGATAAAATGAAAGTAAATTTATCTTTCTAAAATTAGATATTGTAATAGTTGAGAGTATTAAATTCTTTGTAAATCTAACCTTTCAATGGTACACAAAACCTGTCGTAATGTAAGAAGCATTATTTAAATATATTTAGGTATGCATTATTTTTTTTAATGTTCTTATATCTTTACTCAGTAAAAAGTGAATACTTATTTTAAGGTAAATATTTATGATATGTACTGCTATTAGTGATGAGTTCAAAATCATGGACCGTGAGTCAATCACTGATATCTTTGAGTCACACTCACGTTCAGTGATCTGAGAATATCGTGATTCGTGATACATTTTTTTATTATTTATGTTTAGTTGTGAACCGTGATTCGGTGCATGTGCGTATGAATCGAAAATATTCATGAAAGAATGATATTATAATTCGTTACAAGCGCCATCTAGTAGACTCCGTCAAAACGTTTTACGCATTTGACTAGAATTGCTGAGAATTTGACCCGAAAAACAAACTCCCATTTTTTTCCTATTTTCATTCTCTTTGTGATATTAAATTAGATATATATATGAATTGTATATGCTAGAGTATATTTTTTACGCAAATGAAGTTTGAATAATATAAGTATATACGCTTAAAATTATACTTTCTTTTTATTATTATTTAATTCGTGTATTATGATATCGTGCGGGGCACACGTATTAGTAATGAAAATGTGATCACAGTCACAATTTTCAATCACTGAATTATCGAATATCAATCACAATCACACCAGTGAGTCAAAAGTTAATTATTTCTCATCACTAATTGCTTTGCAAATTATACTTCAGATTTCAAATAAATAAAATGTAATAAGATAAGAAAAAACTAAACTAATTAAAAATTTATATCAAAAAGTAGATAAACACATTAACATTTTAATTATCACGCTAATATACTATATTAATAGTATTCTGTAAAAAAACGGTTATATGTATCTGACACATCACCACTGATGTAATATTTTAATGAGTGGCTCTGTGGCCTTTTTTCTTATTGTAAATAAATAGAGCTATTGATATTTTATTTTGGGAACAATTAATACATATTAAAAAAACTTTGTTTGAATACAAATTAAATGTATCATCTAGAAATATATACCTACAGACATAATCAATTTATCGAAATAATATTATTTCCATCCGGACTCGAATCAGGAAGCCTTCCTATCCAGGGAAATGCGCTTACCTATTACACCACGTCAACATATTAAATTAACGACAAATTTTCAAACTTAAATAGATACAGCCACACTTCCCCGGATAGGAAGGCTTCCTGATTCGAATCCGGATGGAAATAATATTATTTCGATAAATTGATTTTATCTGTATATTTTTCTAATTGAAATATTTAATTTATATTAAAATATCACAAAACTATGTTCTCAAAAAACTGCAACTTCACAATAATAATGTGTTCTTCTTAAAAATACTTTGTTCCTTAGAAATAATTATTTGTGCAATAAAAAAATAACAAAGTTATGTTAGCTTTGGTTAGGGTAGGTATTTTTTATTGAATAAAGATATATTTATTTAATATTCATTTTTTATTATTGTAATGTAAAAATAATTATTTTTATGGAACAAAAAATTTATTTAAATGCACTATCAAATCGTATCATATCGAAACAAGCAAATGTAGATAATCTTCATGATACCAAGCATAATCTTGGATTGGCTCCACAATTGTGCATGTGAAATTTTATTTGCGAATGATTTGTACTTATTTTCATATATCGTGTCACTTCACACTTTACATACAGCTACTGGCAAAGGTATAGAATCTTCACGATATCAATCATAAAGTTGGATTGGTTCCACGATTCTGCGTGTGACATTTTATTTGCGAAAGATTTGTACTTATTTTCATATATCGTGTCACTTCACACTTTACATACAGATACTGGCAAAGGTATAGAATCTTCACGATATCAAGCATAATATTGAATTTGTTCCACGATTCTGCACGTGACATCAAATGTAACAACAATTTTTTTTTTAACTTCAAATAAAGCATAATTTATTAACATATTCTGGATATAACAAAAAGAGGTTTATTTACTATTTACGAATGCTAAGTCTAGCCAACATTCATATATATATATTTTTTTTTTTTTTTTTTTTTTCAAAACACATTTGTTTTATCGGCTTCTCTTTATATCAATTTAAAGTAAGATATTTTTACTAGTGTTCATTCTTGTTCTTAATTATAATTTATTAGAATATACATATTAATTTAGATATTTTTTACACTCATAGATACCCTACTGAGTTCATTTTAAATCTATTGTCTATTATCTATTATATAATGAGCTATATATAGCAGTGTATGTAGTGACGACTTTTCTATATGCAATTCACTAATTCATTGGCATTCATAATAAGGTCGCTTTCTATGCGTCTGCTATCAAACTGTCATAATGTCAAAGCACAACAGTAAAAATGGTGTCAAATTTAAATATTCCGCTCTTGTTGGGACACCCTTTATTTATGCATATTTTTAACGGTCAACGTGTCTCAATGTTTCGATACTGTGCAACGGTATTATTCGTATTCGATTGTATATCGTACATACACGCCACTGGTTTTGAGTGTGTTTGCTTATGCAAACTTAACATCATTACCATAGAAGTAAGCAAACATTATTTCATTCTCAATCTCTCGGGCTCAATATTCACGTCGGTGCCTAATAAGTATTAGTGAATACTGTCGATAATCAAAGATGTTTCTACTTGAAATGTGATGCAGTTGCTTGATTGCGTTTATCTAAGGACACAGCTAGGACGAAAATTAGTCTTCTTCAGATCAGGGACCTCTGGGATGAAGTGAAGAGACTTCACTGACTCTCTATTGACTAACGCCTAAATTAAACTGTACAAAGAAGACAGCGATATGCAAATACAGTATGCAGGTACTTCAGTAAAGCTAAAGGATATCAAATCTTTGAATTCATTTAACCCTTCCCAAACCATGCTGTAACGCTGGTCTACCGCCTCAATTAAGCCTGTAATATTTAGGTAAATACATGCAATATAAAATTCACATTTTAGTTAATTAATCCTAAGGAATACTAATTAAATGTTTTAATTGGAAAGGTACACACATAAAATAAATTTTATCTAAATATATTGTTGTTGCTACCTGGATCTCTTTCCAATCCGGGGAAGATGCATTAACTGACTATGCTACAGTACTTTGATGACAAATTTTCGAACCTTCATGTTACACTTTTCAAATTAATACATCTGTCGTTCCATTATTTGAAAGCCATCTACTTTAATTTTACGGAATCTCAAATACCTTTGAGTAATCCGATAGGAGATGCCAGAATTAATTAACAATTCATTTTTATTCAATTTTGAACACATTGTTACCACTTATATATCATTAAGGAGAACACATTCTTATTGTGAAGTTGTAATTATTCAGAAGATAGATAGATCTGTGCTATTTTAAATACTAATTAGATGTGTTAATTAGAAAGATAAAATCTTATAAAATCAATTTTATCGAAAAATATTATTGTTGCGCTACCGGAATTTGAACCTGGATCTCTTTCTAATCCGGGAAAGGTGTACTAATAATAATTACAACTTCACAAAAATAATGTGTTCTCCTTAATAATATGTAAGTTGTATCAATGTGTTCAAAATTTAATAAAAATGAATTTTTAATTAACAAATTTATTAATTTAATATAAGTATACAAATTATATTTGAACAATTTTGATTTTAATTTTAAATACAATATCTACATGCATTTATTATTCGTTCAAAAAACTAATTTTATTTTTGTCTTTGCGGTATGCGTATACGTTCGAAGAATTACATTATCAATAAAAGAAGAAGTGTCAAGTATAATTTTTCATTTTTGTTAGATCCTTTTAAACGAATTTCTTGATAATATTTAAATTAGTTGCCAGATTTTGAATAGTTAATTTATACATCTTTCTATATCATTCCATAAATTTTTAATTAGGTTTAGATTTGTTCGAAAATAAATTTTATTTTTAAACACAATAGAGCAGCGTTTTTTGCACACTGACTGGAAATTGCATGCCATACCCAAAAATATTCTCAAAGTCAAGACTTCAATCAGACGCTAACCGCGAAGGCGAGGTCCTTTGGGCGGCATCAGAAGCGAGAAAGGAATTGGCGGAGAGCAATCAGTAGACAACGTATAAACTCTCTCAGTCGAGATTTAAACACAATATTTTCTTGATACTGTAAAATAATTAAATTATTTACGTTTATGATGGAGAAGAGACAAAAAAACACGACGTACGAATGCAATACGTGTTGTGAGCAGTGTTGTGCACACGATTTGGCATTACAGCGCACGTAAACAAATATAGCACGCACACAATTTTTAACAATACTTCTTCGTGTGCCGCCGCCTTGTATCGAAGATTTGTGACCTTAATTTTTTCATAATAAGATCACCAACATTTTGAATCTTGAACCATTTTCTGAGGTTATACAATCAAAGTAATCTATTTTTTCTTAAACCTCTTCTGCTTTCAGTCTTCCCCTGCTTAATGAGAAAAATATCATGTTTTTCATTGCGGAGAGCATATGCAATATTCCTTGATTGTTATTAGTTCTTTGAATTATTTGTGTGCCTAAAGCCGGCCACACACGCAGTGGTATATCTAACAGGTATAATTAACCGAAGCTCAACTTTGGCCATACACGTAGCGGCCAACCTATGATAATCTCTCGGTCAACCATTGCATCGGTATAGGTAACATCGACGATGCGATAGCGCTAGTATATCTTCTCGTCATCCTACAAAAGAATGAAAGAACCGCGACGAAAGTTGTGTAAAGAATAGTAATTAACCTTTACCATACCGTGATAGAAAATATCCGTGAGCTACCATGCTGTCAACTCTTGTTACCATTAAGTATTTATAGTTTTTTTTTAGCATTTTTAATGAGAAAAAATACTTTTACGAGTTAAAATGGCTTTAAAATAGTTAATGCCGTACAAAGCGAAAAAAAATATATATTCGTAGCATTTATTCATACAAGTTCTATACAATACGACATTCCTTCTTATTATTATTAATTTAATTAGTGATAAAGATGTGTACATAATTATATTCGTATGTTTGTTTTTCTTTTCACTGTGAAACTAATGTTTGATCTTTTTCAGTCTTACTGCAAATAGTATTTTTTCCAACGTGGTAATTTTACATGGCATTGAATTGAAAAATAATTACTTTTACATAATTGGTTATAAAGTTAATTCTACAAATCATTAGTAATTTATAAGCGTAAATGATTTTTTTAAGGTTAAAATATTAATTTTGTGTTGAGTGTATTTACGGAAATATACAGGTTTAATTTGGACGGTAGACCTGTGTTACAGCATGGGTAGGGAAGGGTTAAGAATAATTCAATACAGTCACGTCAATTTGATAAAGGGATTAAATGTAGAGCTTTAAGAT
Organism: Eubasilissa regina; assembly: GCA_022840565.1. Taxonomy (NCBI): domain Eukaryota; kingdom Metazoa; phylum Arthropoda; class Insecta; order Trichoptera; family Phryganeidae; genus Eubasilissa; species Eubasilissa regina. Next base: position 10,185,908 of record JAINEB010000020.1, on the reverse strand, counting down.
TTATACAATTCAACAAAATCTTCCACAATTACGCTCCGCTTGCGAGATGCCATTTTTTAGAACTACGCAATACGACCTTTCTCTTCGCGGTGGATGGAATAACTGAGACCTGCGCTCGGGAGTAATACACACGCTCAGATTTGCCTGAAGTCAGGACTTACCCACAGGTAGAAAATATGGATTTTCAATTGTTATCAGGTCGCTTGTACAGGTAAAGGGGCGCTAGAAGGAGAAGACTCTCCCGGAACCATTGTAGAATTTTGTAACATCTTTTATCGGTCCCATACACAATGCTACAGAAACGCGAAATATACAATTAATAAACAAAAACAAATTTATATTTTAATTTGATACGCAAAACGAACAGAGATTTTAATTTAGACCTGAATGCGCCCTTTAAATGCTATCTATTTATTCTTAGACACAGGTATATTACAGGCCTTCTATATTCAGGTAGGGATTCCTGACAGTTTTGACATATACACGCTCTGGTTTGCCTGTACAGACGACCTGAATAAGTATAACGTTGCGTGTATGGTCGCCTTTAATACACATTTATTAGTAAGGCTTGTTAGAGGAAATATTGGTTGTGAGCCATATTCGTCGAGGGATCCGAAATAAATGATTTTTTGGCAGATCCGGATAAAACGATAATATGCTCCATATTTCTGCCTCCGAATGAAGTGTATTATAGACCTCTGGTGCCGAGTAGGCAAAAATACTCTCAATTGGCCCGTGAAGTCTTGGAGTAAGAGTAGTCTAACGGTCGTATTGTATATTTATTTATTTATTTAATATATTGTATGTACATAGTATTTTAATATCTGCCGCACTGGATTTCGCCCATACAGAGGCAAACATAAATTAATAAATAATCATATTTTACATAGTTGGTTCAGCAAATCGTCAAATATAAATTAAGAATAATAAAAGACAGAAGAAAAAAAAAGGAAATAAAATTTTCAAATTATGAAGATAAAGAAGGAAGGAAATGATGCAATATTTGAACATTAAATATATATAGGATAATAATACCTGAAATTTGTCAATATTTACTTATATATTTTGAAATTTTTACAATTAAGTTCGAATTACTTGATTCCATTATAAACTAAAGTTAGATATTTTTTATATATCGCTGTACCTTTTCAAAAATGAGACTATCTCTTGTGCTTGTATTAATACACATTCATTTTCAAGTTAAAGTAATACAAATTTAAATGTTAGATTAGTAAAATAATGACAATTATTCAGGATTTGTGAAATACACAATTTGTGTCACTGATGTTTGAGCTGAGGTCTTGCCATGCCCGCACTCGTACATAAATTTCTCATAGAACATACTTCATTGAATGCGTATGTTCATATTGAAGCGGTCTCGTGTTATGAACATACACTCAATCTGAGTTTTTATCCGGGTCTTTATTGGGTATTTGAGCTGTATGTAATTTTGCCCGTATGTGGTACGTCTGTAAGGGTCGTTTAACCACCTGTTAATAACCTATATTTGATATTTTATATAGTAGACCAATCGCAATGAAACAATTGTTGATTTGTTTTATATTTGAATACATTATTTCAATTGTTGTAATTTATACAGGTAATATATTTTGAATTTATATTAGTTACAACAAACACTGTACACACAGAGGATATTAAATTGTCAATAATCCCACAGAAGCGAGGATGTATACATTTGATTATCCAGATGTGGTTTAAATGCGAGTTCTCCATTAATTTACCATTAAAGTGATCAATATATTTAGTAAATGTAATCAGGTCATCTCATTTAGATATTGTTTGAATTCAACATTCGCAATAAGCAATACGAATATAATACTCATTGGAATTGTTATCAAAATTGTACCTACCATAGTTTTATCACAAAATATAATATATCTTTTCAGTAAGTAAACCAGTAAAATGTATTACAAAACTTTACTCTCACTTTTATCTTGTGTTTTACTTTCACAATTACCAGTAACCGGATGAATAACAAGTGCTTCCAAAACTATTTTTGAAATAAATTGTGGTAAATATACGCGTATTACTAAAAAAAATGGAATTTAATGCACTGTTTTTTTTATTTTTGAGATTTGTTCTTTCTACTTTATGTAACACCTTGTAATATTTAACTTTATTTGAGAAATAATTATATATCGCTGGTGAGTTTTATAACAAGATAATAATAATAAATACATTTTTAAACGTCTATTTTTGCATTTCATTCGTATTCTTTGGCAGTGCAATGGTTAGTATCCCCGCGTTTCACGGTTCAATTCTCACTCAGAGCAATTTTAATTTTAATTTATCTCACTAAATCAATTGCAGTCTATTTTTTGAAGTACCTACTTAAATAGAGAATCGAACATAAATACAAAAAGGGGATCAGTGTCTATCATATAAATTTTAATATTCTCATCTCTTTAAGAATTATTTATTTTAAACGACACAAATACTTAATTTTTTAAATACCTAATAATTCTACTAACTTGAATATAAAATTAAATACCTAATATTCTACTAACTTGAATAAATAGCTAATATTTTGTACCAGCTTGCATAAATTTAACAGTAATTGTAAATCTTAATTCGATTTAACATTTTTTCGAGTATTTTTTTACAAATAAATTTTTATTTGAAAAAGTTTCTTATCAAAAGTATTAGACAACAGCTAATTTTAGCATCCTTCCGCCAAAGTTTTGTTTTAATGGGAAGTTTTAAGTTCAGGTTGTACAACCTTCCGCAAATTATAGGTATTAGAAAAAAATATTTTTTCATATTCGCATAGTAAAAATATAGTATAAATTTAAATAAGCTCTTAGTAAATAGGTAATACTTTTAGAAATTTAAACTAACTCTGGGGGCATCTTTGAAAAATAATTTAGGTGCTATTAATTTTAGAATTCTAATTTGAAGATTATATTTGCATATGTTTTAAAAATGAATTTCTCTATACTAAAATTTCTTATCAGATTATAGATTCCTCTTTAGTCCAATTACTAAGCCAAATATTGAAATAGACAGTAAATTTTTGAAATATTTTTGTATGTACCAAATCGGAATCCATAAATCTTTAAATAAAATCCGATAGGAGCGCCATAATGAATTAATAATTATTTTTTATTGAATATTGGAAACATTAATACAACTTATATATTTTTAAAGAGAACAAATTCTTATTGTGTTTGAGATTCCGTAAATATAAAGAAGATGGCTTTCAAATAATGGAACGATAGATGTATCAATTTCTAAGTGCAACATGTAAGTTTGAAAATTTGTCGCCAACTTACTATGTTGGTGTTGCGTAATTGGTTAATGCATTTTTCCGGATAAGAAATGATCCAGGTTCGAATCTCAGTAGCAACAAAAATATTTTTCTAATGATAATTAATCTTATACATTTATTTTGTACTAAAATTATCACAAACCTATGTTCTGAAAAATTGTAACTTCACAATAAGAATATGATCTCCTTTAAAAAAAACTTTTTGTTGTTTTTTATTTGTGTATTTGCTATATTAGAGTATATTCTACTTTTACTTAACCGATAATGAATTTTTAAATTGGCTGCAATAGACCGATATACCGGGAAGGGATAGGCGTATGGAGAAAACGACAAGGGGAAAAATTTAAAAAGAGTATTAATTAAATGACTTTATCTCTTGGTTCACCTTCATAAGTCCCCATCGTGGGTCACTCTCGCAGCTGACTTCAAAATCTCTTTAGCTTAGGTCTCTCTTTTAGGTCTCCGGGCCAAAGTTATGGCCAGGAAAATAGCCTTTTCTAACCTGACACCTTGATGCATAATGTGGTCGAATAATTGGAAGAATCTTTTGTTCACTGCTGTAGACAGGACTCAACTGTTGTTGGATTGGTTACAGGAATGTAGCATTTGTACATCGTGATGTATACACGCTGTATAGATGTCAATTTTGTGCTTGTCTCTATTGCAAGTCTACGCTGCATGAAAATTGGAACGATAAGAGTGTGAACCCGAAAACGGTCAGGCGCAAAAACACACCGGCGCCGATCGGATAACACGCAACAATAATATTTATTTATTAATAATACATTTTTATTTAATTTAAATATAACATAATATTTTTAATTAACATTTTAATATAACAGTTTAAATATAACAAAAAAAAACTAAGTACAATTTACATACAAATATTTTTTCAGCTCATGTATGATCCTGTAATGAAAAATGTTAACAAAATTCAACTTGTTACCAAGCCGATGCATCCACGATATTGGCGAGTTAACAGCATAATTATTTCTATGTGTACCTACAAATAACACTTCATGTTGTCTCGTTCGAGTTGGTACTTTATACGAAACCATTTGTGACAACTCAGGGCAGTCCAACATGCTATTGATCATTTTATATAGATATACTTAATGCTCACATCTCTTCTTCACTCTATTTTTACTTATAGATATACTTAATGCTCACATCTCTTCTTCACTCTATTTTTTTCAAATTAAGTAGACTCGTTAAAAAATCGTAATTTATATTTTCTATCGGAATATGCAATTTAAAATTGATAAATCTTAGAAATTTGTGTTGCACTCTTTTGATTTTTAAAATATGTGAGCCATAGTAGGGAGACAGAGTAAAGTTAAATTCCACCATACTTTTTACAATAGATGTATATAAAGTTATTAGAGAGAGGAGCGAGTTAAAGTTTTTGGCTGTCCTTAACACAAATCCTGAGGATTTCATCGCCTTGTTGCAAATTTCGTTGTTATGTTGAATAAATTACAATTTTTCGTCAAAGAGCACACCCAAAGTCCGCATAACCGTGACTCTAGTTAGATTAATATTGTTAATGCTGAATTGAAAAAGTATTTGATTTGATTTGATAGCCGTCCGGAGACCCGCCCGTTCGCGCGTTCTCTCACGGCTGTTTTCCTGACAAGTTTACTGATAAACGCTACTTGCAGTAGACTGCGTGTACTTCTATATGTAGCTATGTTTAAGCATCAAATAAAATCGTGAGTAGTCTTTTTTGTTGTACCTACTCTGGCAACACACACACACTCATAAACACATTCCGCAATATTATGCAGAATAACCTATGAGCTCTGGGTGTATTTATTTGGGAGCACCAGGGAGCTCACACATTAAATCTTCCGATTTGTAACAAATACGCTCACAACCATTCACATCTCAAGCACATATCTCATAATTTATCTTTTCTTTTACCACTTTACACTTTATATTATAATAAGATAAAATAAAGTGTATCAAGACTTATCTGAGTATACTTACTTAAGAACACTAATGCCAATGCTAACGCTGACTTAATCAATAAATCTGAGATGTAGGCACCGTGTAGCGAGGTTCTTGTACATAGTAAAGAGGAACTACGGACAGATACACTACATACGTAAGTACTGGATACTCTCAATTAGTTTCGTGTGCCGCCTAGCCGAGGCTGGGTCGAAAAGTTTACAAAGGGAAGAAGGGTTTAGCTTCCGCTGTGATGAAAGGGTTGACAACGAAAGTAAAACTTTCACGTGGCTGGTGAGTAAAACTGTTCAGTCTTTTGATACAAAGTGGGCATAAAACTAGTTTTAATTTTTTTTAAACCCACGGCAGTAGAAAAAAATATTATAACATTTTGTGTTAGAATAAATCACACATTTTGGTTAAAACACCAAAAATTTTTCACCCAAATAAATCAATAATATTTCAATGTTAACAAGAGCTGAAAAAACTATCGATTCTATTCTTAGAAATATATTTTTGGAAAAGAAAATTTATTTTTATTATGACGTTTATTTTTTTTTTTTTATCAAAATAATATAATTAATTAGTTAAATTAGATTTCTGTTTATTACAAACATTATTGTTTTAATATTGTATTTATTTAACTCTTTTTTAATGGTTAATAAATCAATGTCTTTAAAGTAATTGAAAGTAAATATGTAAATAAACAAAATGTTAGATTATATAATATTCAAACCCCTAAAAATGTTATGCAAAAAGAGACCCATTTAAAAAAATATGTCGAAAATTTGTTGAAAAAGATATGCTTACTAAAATGAATATTACTAAAAATTTAATATGCCTTACATAACTTTCTGTGGTCGAATTATGAATCCTCGGGGATGCAAAGTTATTCATATTTATTGAGTAATTACAATAAGTTATGGTAATCTTATAATTCTGATGCGATTATAAGGGAGTGTATACTAATTATATCTACCCTTTTGCAGAATTTGCATAAAGTATCCAAATTTAGGCGGAAATTGAATTCGGAGATAGACTACTAACTTTGTAACTAAGAAGGTCATTTAAATAACTAGAAGGAAGGCATTATTAATTAATTTTATTCAAAAAGTCCGTGATCATTTTGTTTTTTTTTAAATACAAATTTAAGGTATTATTACGATCTATGGAACGATTAAAATAAACAATAAACATATAGTAAGATTAAGATAATGATTACCGGACTAGTAACAAAACTATTGATGAAATTGTTTGTCTAAAAAGTCTCAAACACGAATAAAACAGACACATTTTTTAAATATTATTCTCAAGTTTTTATAATACATGAGTTACTTGAGTATTTTACAAAACTAAAATGACATATTTGTTTGAATCGCTTACCTCTTCAAAAAAGAACTAACTCTTGTGCTTGGAGAGGGAATAGCTTGAAGATACAGGACTAATATGATAGTATGAAGTTCATACATTGCTCGTAGAATCAACCCAAATCAACATCCAAATCAATATCCAAAAATATTATAAACAAGTTAACCAAATTAAACGTAGAATAAAATCTCAAAAAAAAAGAAAATTAAAAGTCTTCAATAAAAAAATTCATTTATCTTTATACATCTATAAAAAATTATACAACCATTCAATGTATCTTTTTCTCTACAACGGAAAATGGGCTGTTGATCCCATTTGTTTTCACACTACGAACAATACCTCTAATCTCTGATGATCTATAAATCAACTACATGTTCAAATCAACTAACTCCAAATCAATAATACTTTTTTCTTTCTTTTCTTTTTTTTTAATAGAGATGCGTACACGGAATACATGTCACATCAATATTTTTACTATTTTCAAACTAAGCTAAATGCTTGTGCTATTAAAATAGGACTAACTTGCTGGAGTCCTGGAACAAGGCGCGAACCACCGACCACTGGATCACTAGGCCAGCGTCTTGACCACTACACCAACAAGCTACTCAAATACTAAAATGCTAATTTTAAAATACTAAAATCTAAAATACTAAAATGCTAATTTCCCTTTTATTATTTTTCAATTTTCCATTATAAATGTTAATTAGTTAACCAATCTTTTTTTTTTTTGTTCTAAATCAATGCCAATTTAAAAAAAAATTGATTAGGGACGTAGTAAAATAATATAACTTAAGATTTTCTTATATATTGTGTATATTTATTAAAAAACGTGTAAATTAATTTTACCTTGAAGTCAATCCCGAGTATTCTATAACATTGTCAGAGTATTTTTCTTAATTTAGGCAATATTGTTCACTGTTCAGTATAAATTATAACAATTTATTAATAATACTTTTAAAATTAGCAATATTAACTTGGTGGTTAAAATTCATATTTTTTATTTATTATCTTAGTTTTATTAACTACAATTGAGTTTAAAAAACATCTATCGGTTTCGGAAAACACCTTTTCCTTCTTCAGGATGTCATAACTAACTAAAAATATAGCATTGTTTCTTCACCAGAATCTGTTTTTAAATTATGCTATATTTTTAGTTAGTTATGACATCCTGAAGAAGAAAAAGGTGTTTTCCGAAACCGGTAGATGTTTTTTAAACTCAATTGTGGTTAATAAAACTAAGATAATAAATAAAAAATATAATTTATTAATAATTTTTATTTATACGAATTCAATAAAATTATCATTTGAAAGCGTCAAAAGAAGATTTCATTCCGGTTAATAGAAAGGATGAATTAGAAGACGTACATCTAATAGGTACGCAATAAACAGGGTAGTATTTTGGGTATATTTAATTACAAGGAAACCCTACTTAAGTTTACCATAGAGAAATTATTGACCGCCAGTTAACTTTAATTGCATACTAGACGCTAACTGTTGTGCTATTTTAGTAACCGTTTCAGACAATTTAACTTTAGTTAAAAAATAATTCAAATACACTCAAACAGAGTATCATGTCAAAATTATTAAATATTTCTTATTTACAGCATTACCTATGTGGTTAGAGTTAATTATTATCTAATTACATCACTATTTTTTTAATATAAAAAAATATACTTTTGTGTATAAAGATAAGGATAAGGATAAGATAAAGATTATGTTTTCTTATATATAACATTTTCATCTTCATTAATGCTTTTTGGCCCAAATTTACTTTTTAATATATTATATTTTCTTCTTCCTAATATAATAATTTCTCAAAATTAACTCTCTCCAATGACAGTATTATTATCTAAAAATATTATAATTTCTGTTACCTATGACCAATTAATTGTTCATAAAGTTGCTGGATTTAAAAAAAAATGTTTTTTTATTCGGTAAAAATTAAATCAATACTATTTTTTACGAATAAAAGTAACTATGGATAATTATTAATTAGCACACAATTAACATCGCCACCATTAATTAAAAATTGTTAATTTATGTTGAAATAACTCACGTATATATAACGTCAAAAACACTGTATCTCAGCGTATTTCCCTCGGCAATGCAGTCTTTGTCGCAAAACACATTACGTCATACAATAGCAGACCCGAATTCAGTCATGTCAGACCACAATAATATGCATTGGTATAATAAAACCTATCTGAAATAGGCTACCGTGGAATTACTTCCTTGTCCTAACCTCAAACGGAATTATCCCTTGGTTGTATCTCTTCCATCCTTTCCCGTCCCCTCCACCGCACCATAACTACCCACGTCCCCACCTAAACTACCCCTACCATAATTTTACCCTTACTCCTTCTTATCTGTCTTGCATGAATACCTGCTGACAAAACAGCTTCTCATGATTACATCTAGGTGTATTTGTATTATTTTATTTGGATTTCTGAGTCACTTATTCCATGGACCTTACGTGTCCATTAATTTAATTATTTTGGAAAACTTCTTCACAAAATCATAAACAATAATAATATTATCAACAGTTTGAAAACAAAATATTATAATATTCCGATTATTTTTTTTATTTTGAATGGATCATGTTTGGCAATTGATATTTAGACTATTATTATATAAAAAAAAAAAAAACAAAAAGATTTAAAATACTTTATTTTCGTTTCCAAGAATCTAATTATCTTAAATACTAAATTAATGTATTAATTATAAATATATACATATAAAATCAATTTTGTCGAAAAATATTGTTTTTGCGTCACCGGGATTCGAACCTGGATCTCTATTTCCAATTCGGGGAAGTACACTACCAATTGTGTTATAACGCCAGTATTTTTCATGACAAATTTTCGAACCTATATGTTACATTTTTCAAATTAATACACCTGTCGTTCCATTATTTGAAAGCCATCTACATTATTTTTACAGAATCTCAAATACCTTTGAGTAAACCGACTGCAGACGCTTATCTGCTTGTTAGTCTAGTGTCAAGATACTCGTCTGGTGATCCAGTAGATTATTCGATCCCTATTCTAGGAGATCAGCAAGATAGTCCGATTTTCAGCGCTGAAGCGTTTAGCTTTATTTGAAAAAAATGAGAATATTGATGTGAGAGATCGAAAACGTATTATATCAATATAATCAAAGTAACGTTTGCGTATCTCTATTTAAAAAAAATCATAAATACATTGTTATTCTGTATGTATACAATAAACATAGTTTAGTGATTATGCTGATAGTGTATTGTGCGAGTCACTCGGATAGAGCAACTGATATTTGTAGGTTATATTTATCACAAAGATTCTTTAGGGTAAGAACTGAGGTCCTAATTTTCTTCAGATTTTTACGCATGTATATGAATATCACAGTGTATATTAATGTTACGGAGCGTGCGTGCAAGTTGATAAAATGATACAGGGCTCACAAAAGCTGGCGTTACTAGAGGTGGTTCCGAGAAGGTGGCTTGGCGAAAAGTGATCACTTCAGCTGGCTTCTCGGACCGGTTACGTCGCGATGTATTGTCATCTGAATTCTGTCGGTACTCGGCGGCGTGGAATAGCTGTATAATGTCTGATTTGACAGCCAGGTCTGTGAGGCGCGAGCAGGGCCTTCACAATGGTAATTTATTTTGTATAAATATATTACAATCTGTTGAACACTTTTGTTGGTAATTTTTCTTCCAGGCAAGTGATCAAATATATACATATTTTAGCGTTTTATAGTATAGTTTATTTTAATTTCTTACGCAATTTTAGGTGAAATAAATAAAAATTATATATAAATAAAATAAAAACCTAAAAGGGTATCAATGAGTTATTTTTCCGTATATAACCAACGTTATAAATTATTATTGTACCTGTACCTGTATTGTTTCAAATAGTTTCAAAATGTTCACATGTACTTTTACATAATTTTTTGCTCCCGCTGCATTAGTCACAGACCAGTGAATGAATAGACATGAAAAGTACATATAAGAGAGGGGTTTGTAACATTAGTTGCGGGACGAGGGGTATTCTATACACATTATTTGTGAAAACATAAATCCGATACTTATAACACATTTACGCAACAGTAAAAGTACTCTTCGAAAATTATAAACACGACGTATTTTTTACATTAATGCATATTATATTAAAAGAGTGAAAATTTTCGTTTCATTCGAGTCATATATTTTAAAAAATATCGCGGAGCTTTTTGATCGCGTAAGTGGTACCAATGTGATCATGTAGGTGACACCAAAGTTATAATAGTGAAACAAGGAATTTGCGTTAGTTTATGTCTGTATATTTGGTAGTCTGTGGTATATTAGTATTAAAATGTCTATCTGAAACATATATAATTGAGTCGTTTACTTCCAAACCCCTCTATAATCAAAAATGTATATTTAAATGCAGTTTTATTAGGAAAAAATTGTAAGCAAGTTTAAGTTTCGTATCAAAACCCTCTATAATTGAGTAGGTACTTAATCTCCAAATAGCTCGATAATGAAACTGATCATTAATTTTTAGTTGTATTGTACCGGCTTGTATCAAAAAAGATCAAATAATGTGAGCGACAAACAACTAAAATACGCGTGTTGAGTTTCAAACACCTCTATAAATAGTACAAAGTGGCAATAAATTTTGTAATTTCTCAAAATCGATAAAATATTTGTAATATTTTTTTACATTTCCTATAGTATTGATACATACACCATATTTTAATCTATTCTATTTTTAATCGTTTTTCGTGCTTTCTGATTCGTCATTTAAAAATCTTTTATGGAGTGGTATGGAATTAAACGATTCAATTTTTACCTTGTCCTTATTTACATATTCTAGTCGATTATTTCAGCTTCTATCAAGATCACCTTGTGACTTCGTGTTTATTTGATCTTTTACTGACGTTTTATTACTATTCTATAAATATTCGCGAAGAATTTTGCCCTTACACTCCTCTTTTCATTCATTCGTCCCATGTGACCAAATCATCATAGCGAAGTTTTTTAATTCTGTCGACTACGTTACAGATTTTTTTCCTATCTTCATTCTTATATTCATATCAATATAGGTATACACTGGTAATAAGTACCGTCGAAGATAAGAAATTATGATATACCATATAATCAATCCCGAAAAGTCTGAGTTCAGACATTGAAAAATAGTATAAAAAACTATGCTCGTGTATTGCGCGCAATAGACGAAGCAATGATTTTGGTCTATTTTGTTGTTTTGTAATAATATTTTCCACATTTGTATTATTTTCAAGAAATATATTTTTTATCAGATCCGCTTGCGTTCGGTCCATTAAACTATCTATCTGTATTTCTGAGATCTGGCGCAAGACGAGGCGCCACTGAGCACAAAACATCGTCTGGCCGCCTATAATTACAAGGGTTTTGCGGCGATCACACGCGCAGGCACAGTGGCGTCCGGCGCCCGCTCGGGCGGGTGGCGTAAATTAATTTCTCCTAAGGGGAATATGCCAGAAATGTATCGCCCCGTTCCACACTAATCTCGGATTAGGGTGAACTACTAAGGACATTCATTAATGATTATATTTACGACTATTAATTCTATTAAAATATGTCTTTATTTGTACATACGAATGTTTGATTTATTTACAAGTGTTTAAAATTCATCTTGGGTCATGCCTGAGATAAAAATTACAAGAAAAATCATTTCATTTTATCTGTTATTGTTTTTGGTGCCATCAACACTCGTATCATAATATGACCAAATCATCTATGTAACCTTTCCTAATCCTATTCACCATGTTAGGATCAGTTGTGTGTAAAATATTGTTATTTTCATCTTTAATCGCTTTTCCCTGCATTTATTATGTTTGTCATATACTCATATTTTTGTCTTTATCCTTTATTATATAGAATGCTCAATAGAGCTGAAATTATATTAGACAAATCTGTCAGAAGAAACTACCAGGAATCTTAGATCTCCACATCAAACTTATGAAATCACCAAAGTGCCATCACTCAAACACAGTTTGAGAGTTAAGGTAAATTAATCACGACTAACAGGGTGAATATTTTGTTACAGACCGATGTTGTTTCATTCATCAAAATTTCAAGCGTAGTTCGAGCTATGAGTGAGGTCACACTGTCTTGTTGAAACCACATGTGTTGCATGCCCAATCGACGCAATTCGACCAATAAGAAGTTTTTACAGCTTTGCCTCTTGTATTCTGAACGAAATGGAGCCTGAAAAAAATGATTCACACCATACAGTAATTCTGCGTGTGTGTAAAAGTTGTTGATAGATGAATTCAGGATTTTTAGTGTCCTAGTAATGGCTGTTTTGTTCATTAACAAAACCCGCCAAGTCGAAATGACCTTTATCGCTCATGACGATATTTTTCTAAAAGTCGGGTTTGTGTTTGTTTTAATAAATTTTAATAACAACGCATTGTTGTGACGTTAGATGATTTATAATAAATTGTAATCAATTATTCTCTATGACTCCAAATGTGAACTAATAAATGTTTGATAAACCAAAATGGCGGCTAAACAAAATTAGGCTGGAACATAATATTCACTCAGCAGAGACCCACGGTCTCGACTAGTGATGGTAAACTGTTTTTGTGATTGTGATTGTGCTCGATTGTGTCGATGATTGGTAAATGAGATTTAACTGTTGGATGATTAGTTTTTAATGTACCAGTGATTGCTCGAAAAATTTGTAACAACTGAAAACAATCACGGTCACAATAACAGTTTAATCACCACTAGTCTCGACAAAAGCGCGAGTATTAAGTATGATACTATCATAATTATGTAATGTAATATACTATACATGTGTACTATACTACATGTGTAATATACTACCTTTCCTGTACCTGTGGGAAGCATTAATGACCTGTGTCAATAATCTCTGTTTCAATCACACGGGATTCAGGTAGTCCCCCCTTCCTGCACCCGCCCCTACCATCACGGCAGGTTGATGTGCACTTATAGGCCATAGTACATCCAATGTAAGGCCAGTATTATTATTGAGTGAATTTATATGCATGCCAAAAATTATATATAAATGTTTTCAAATTTATTTAAAACGGCAGTTCTTTTGTATCGAGTTTTCTGACCTCTTTAGATTCTATTGCTGGGCGCATCATCGAGATTGTGAAGCATAAAACACTAGACGATAAAAAAATTTAATGATTAAATAAAATGCGAGATTTTACATTTTTGTGTATTTAAAAAAAATAAAAAAATCACAAAAGATATATTTAATGTTCGTATTTAAAAATAAAAAAATTTAAAACACGTAAGTAGGAAAAAATTCCATCCATACTCGGTTCATAAGTTCCAAATTACTACCATCACATTCATATATTTAGATAAGTAAATTTTAATGATAAATTAATAAAATAAATTAATCAATTAAAAAGATTCAGGTACAGATAAAAATCTATATTTAAAAAAAAATTTGGTTGCTCCAAGTTTTACTAATCCGGGGAAATGTGTTACCATTTTGCCACCTAATCATTTATTTACTGTAAATTAGAAGAATTCCATAATCACATATGTGAAAACAAAACATGTGTTTTTTTTTATTCAACTCGTTTAATTTATTTATTATTTAATCAGAGATTGATAATGCCTCAAGTAAATTAATGGCGTCTCAAGTAAATTAAACAAGTAGAATCAAAAAACAACAAGTTTTCACATATGTTAACCATTTATGTTACCGATAAATTTGAAACTTACATTATGTAAATGATATATCTATTATTTCATTTTTAAAATCAACTTATTTTATATTGCAATGGGTCACAAAAATCTTTGAGTAAAACACGCTAGGTTTTCCGGATTCCTAACCGATAGATAATATGTTTCTGAATATCTTTCTACTTGATTAATTTAATTATTTTTTAAAATCAAAGAAATGTATTTTTATTAAAAGTTTAAGTTAAATTTTCAAAAATATGTCAAACCATGTATTTAATACATGTTTAATTAATAATTCCGCTTAAACTCAACATCATAATAACTTTATATAATCGCGTACGCAAGTAGGTACTAATTCTCGCCCCGAGTCTAAAGGCATGTCGGTACAACCATGTTCGAGCTGCGTTTATCTATGCTATTCTAGAAACGACTACCATCGTATGCCAACATTTGCGTTATTTAAGATAATGCTTCATGATTATTCAGGATCTTTATCGGATCATTCCATATGAAATGGTCTAGGTATTAAATAAATATTTGCTTAACCAATTAAAAAAATCTTAAATTTTATTGTTTTTGATTTTTGCGTGGCGGCCATATTTGTTTACGGGGTTTAGCATATTTTGCAATGTAAAGGGTTTACGGAAACTAAAATATCTCGACTAATATTTAATCTATCAACATGGTGTTAAAAGAAAATTTTTAAGAATAAAACGGGCTACAATATTGTTATTAAAAATTTTCACTTACAATCATTTCTACACTGTGAAATTTTCGCCTAAATTCTTAGCTTTCATTTTATAAAAGTTCTATCTTCAAGAGTTAAAGTATAAACGTCAAATTTTTTTTTACAAGCCTTGAAACTCACCCCTCCTCATTGCTTTAAAAATTCTCAAAGTTTATAAATTTACAAAAACTGCACATTTTAAGGCTCAATATCTCTGGTGGGGTAACCAATCAGTGGATCATTTCATATAGATATATCTGGTATGTTACGAATCCTTCAAAATTTCTTGGTGACTGACACAATTCTGAATATTATTAAATAATTTATAACGGGATTCAATTGTAATAATTTATTTATAAATCACTCGTACGTCACTGAACACATGATTGACAATCTTAGAATACTTTTTGCTAGTTATTATTTTGAAAGTCAGACAAAATAAGACTGCAGTAAGACATGCCCACTTGATTAGTGGCTGTTTCACAAGGTCTCTTTCAAAGTTGCAAAACACGCCCAGTATGGGCTAATTTATACCAGCCACGCTGTTATTATGGATTCTTCGGCTGTCGTGTGACTTCTACGCAATACCATGTTAAATTGAAGCTAAGACGAAAATAGTACAGTAAAATTATTTATGCAAATAATTTGGGTGTGAGTGTTCAAGAATCTATGATAATATTTATTTCATTATTATATATTCCATTCAGTTAATAAAATTATACTGATCAATTACGACGCTGATTCCATGAATATGCTTAAACGCAATAATAGGGTAATAAAACTATTGGCTTGTTAATTATCATGTATTTATATATTGTTATTTATAAATTTTTATTTTATTTATTATCTTTGTTTTATTAACCACTTGATTGAGTTTAAATACATCTACCGATTTCGAAAAATACAATTTTCTTCTTCAAGATGTCAAAACTAACTAAAAACATATATTATTGTTTTTTTACCAGAATCTATTTTTAAAAAAACCACAATTTTTTAAAAAATAAATTTAGTACCTAACCAAATTTTTACTTAATACAAATTTAGTAGAATAATTTTTTGGAAAAAAATTTAGAATGGGACTCGTAGTTAAATTTAGTTGGTTGTTTATAATTTTTTGATTAGTTTTACATGCTTTATTTATCTCTAACGATTCCAAATTATTTAATTTGTGACCAACACCGTTTATATGCAAAATTGACAATCCCAATTTTTTTATCAAAACCATGACCATTTCATCAATTGATTAGAAAATTCTGAAAACCCACTATTGTTCAAATCAAATGATTAGAAAATTCTGAAAACCCACTATTGTACAAACATCTCAAATGCTCCCGTACTCTTATACTACCCGTTTTACCAATATAAAATGCAACACAAGCCTTGCAACTAAGTCTATAGACACCAGAATTGTTAAAACCAAAAGTACCTACCTACATGTTAAAAGTTAAAATCATTAAATACATGGCATAATATACAGTAAAAAAATGCCAAAAATAAAAATTATATAACGTTCACAAAGTATAGAAATTTTGTCAAATACCCACCCAAAATCTATTTCTTATATATATATACATAATGATTAAATATAGATGCATAGGAAAGATTTCACAATTTTTATTTATTTATAAATATAAATTTCAATTAACATTCGTTGTAACTTGTGTTGGCCTCAAATCAGAATAAAAGTAATTGACTTTGTTTTACATGATAACCGCAACATTCACGTAGGGACATGGCGAATGTGACACAGCTGGTTGCGAATGTGACATAGCTAGCTGCGAATGTGACACAACTAGCTGCGAATGTGACACAGCTAGCTGTGAATGTGACACAACTAGCTGCGAATGTGACACAATAGCTGTCAATGTATGTTTGTTTTAATTTGTTATGCGATACGAATGAATGTAAAATGAAAAGGAAATTATTATTCTAAAGTTACTTCGTACTATATATTGAAACTGTATTTAGAAACAATCGATAAGAAAACTATTATGTGCCATTACAAAATTCTTCCAATTATTTTTTAATTAATTTTATGGTTCTATAAAGTTACTACAGAAATGTAAAAAATAATTATCCCGAAACAATGAAAGCCGAAGAAAAATATTTTAAAGAAGCCGAGTCTGTTAAATCAAGGAGGCCTCGACAGCGTATTCTCCTCCATATCTCATGGACCATAAATTATCCGGCGCCCCTGGAGCAACTTATCTCCCTGCCACTAATAAGCAACGTTTCTTCAGCACAACCTACCATTAAAATACTATCTTCAAAAAACATTTCAACATGCTCAGCAGCTACGACTCAGCAGAAAGGACCAGAGAATTCCACCGTATTTAACAATACATAACACTCACAATTGTCCACTTTTGCCGAGTTGGGTGTTGTTTCCTATGTTTGTAGTACGGGAACGCGTAATTAATTGCGAAATAGTGGAAAATAAAAAGACACCATGCGGAAAGGAATGATTTAATGGAACAGAAATTATTAAAGTTGAACATTCTTCTGGTGGCACACTTTTTTAATAAAAATTATTTAACATTACTATCATTAAAAATATAAACTAAAAATGATCGATCGAGTAATGTTCACTGTTATTTTAAATAATTTTTGTACTAATCAAAATGTATTAATTATAAAGATATACATATAAAATCTTTTTTATTTAGTGAAAAGTATTATTGTTGCGTCACCGTGATTCGAACCTGGATCTTTTTCCAAACCTGGGAAGGACATTATTTTTGACGACAAACTTTCGAACCTATAACTACCACTTTTTCAAATTAATACATCTATCATTCCATTATTATTAGGTTTTCGTTGTTTTATTTGTTATTTAAAATATCACATACCTATGTTTAACTTCACAATAAGAATGTGTTCTAATAATATTTTTTGTTCCCAGTCCTTGTGACGTCGTACATATTTTTAGTATGAACATTTATCTCTCTAACGTTATATGAAGTTATAATAATAATATGAAATAAAATTCATGTTTAGAAATTTTTTCTCTAACATCATTTACACACGTTTTTAAATAGGGTTATAAAATCAAGTCAGTTTATTACAAAAGTTTTTAATAATTCTTTGTTTGTTTGTTTTTCGTTAAAAATAAAAATAGTGAAATTCTAGTTGTGTTCAAATGTGAATACATGGTGTATTATTAAATTTAAAAAAACTTTCAAAATATTGTGTGCAAGTCGTAATAATTTAATGTTGCCGATAGCCCTAAGATAACATTGCTCGGTGCTTATAAATCAGATAAAACAAAGTACCGGACACAACTTATTGATACACCAAACAATTACAACTTACTGCTATTGTTTTTTTTATATACGATTAAATTTATATTCAATTCATAGTCGCATTATTAGTTAACGTAACCTTTGGCTAAACATTAATTTTATTTGCTTTCTAAGCTCCTTACTGAATTATACAAGCGTGCTTCGTTCACTTGTATACGAAAATATGCTCTATATGCTTCTCGTATGATTATACTCATGTCAGAACTTTCCAACAACGTCACTAGTGGTTATTTTAGAAAAGACTGGAAAGTTACGGATGTTTTGAACATTTACAGATCTTTTCTTCGATTCTTCTTATTTCCATTCGAAGTGTTCTTTTTCAATGGTATTACAGAAAAAATCCTTGCCCAGACGTTATATATCTTCTACTTCTGGTCTTTTCTGTTTTCTGGTACCCATTTTCTATTATTCACCAACAGCAGGTCTTATACACATCGTCTCTTCAGTGCAGCTTTGATCTTCCAATAAGTATTTTTTTCCTCTCGATTTTTATTAAGTATTCTTTTTGGGATTCATGAATAATATATACATCTGTAGCAGGTGTCCCTGTTTATTTTAGTCGGAGCATTTACATATATGTTTTTCTTTAATAGAGATGCGTACACGGAATACGTGTCAC
This sequence comes from Eubasilissa regina, assembly GCA_022840565.1. Classification (NCBI taxonomy): domain Eukaryota; kingdom Metazoa; phylum Arthropoda; class Insecta; order Trichoptera; family Phryganeidae; genus Eubasilissa; species Eubasilissa regina. The sequence continues at coordinate 10,166,981 of JAINEB010000020.1, read as the reverse complement.
ATTAATATTCTAACTATTTTGAAACCAAGCTTGCACTATCAAAGTAGGACTAACTTGATGGCCTCCTGAATCGAGGCTTGAATCCCCAACCACTGCCTGATTATATACAAGCACGTCAATATATACCGAATGTAAAGAATATATCTTCATCATTTATGGGTAAGATATCGAAGTTATCCAATTATTCAGCGATGCTTTCCAGGCTTCATTTCCGTAGAATACCACTGCACGGTTATACGTATTATATGATATCTTGGTTTTTCTGTATATATTTTTGGGCCGTAGAATCAAGTACGTTTCATTTCCTGGGGGTGTTCTTTTGATATCTTCTTACTTTTCATTGTTTTGTATAATATTGCAATGAAGATAATTGAAATTTTCAAATACTTCAATATTACAGGTACGAGTATCGAAGGCTTAAGACAATTATAAAAACATTACAGGTCTCATTTTAGCCAAAAAATAACTTACAATTTTTCACAATAACGGAATCGATATCTTGTTTTAAATTGGAAGGTAATTTTTAATTATTTCTGAGATAGTTGTTGTATTTCAATACAGGTAATCTATTTTTCATTTAACTGTAATTGCCCATATTCCAATTTCAATTTTACTCCAATAGGAATAATGTGTGAGCAGATTATTTATTGAATGACTGAGGATAATTTTCCAACTTAATTTTCCGCACATCGCACCGCGTAAGGTGAAATGTGGCGTATCGATTCCACTTAGATATATTTTATATTCTATTCCTATAGCAATCTGTTTTTATGTATAAATAGGAGTTGAAAATACAAATTCGCATTAAAATAATTTTTATTTACGAGAATTTAGTAAGGCTTATATTTAATATTTGTAGCTATTACTTTGTGGTTAGACATTTTAATAAACCACACATATAAGTATATTATTATAACTACTTAATTTTATAGTAATTTATAAACCAACCAATTTATAATATAATTTCATTAAAAAAATAGTGAACCGGTTTTTATTTTAACATATGAGCATTTGAGATGTTTTATGATTTAAATAATCATGGTATCTCAGAATTTTCTAATCATTTATTGGAAAATAATCATATTTGTATTAAAAACTTAAAATTATATTGCACGTAAATAATGTCGTTTTTAAACTGATTGGATAAATAAATAATAAATGTAAGAAATAGATATGTAAATTGTCAATATATCCAAAATATCAACTAAATTTAACCACAATCCTATTCTAAAAATATTTACAATAAATAATACACTTCACTTCACTTCACTTTCCAATCATTAAGGTCATTTTTGACTTGATTACACGTTCTTATGTCGAATATTAGAATTTATTTATTAATTTTTTTAAAACAAAAAAATAATAATTTTATGTTTAGATTTAATTGTCATATAAGATATTATTATCCAGACTAGGGAAATTTTTTCCAGAAACTGCATGTTTTATAATATTTTTTATATTATATACAACTCAGTGGGTATTATTAATGAATTATTGGTAAAGTATACGCGGGAGTAGACAGAGAGGATAGAGCGCCACACTCTTTTCTCCTAATACATAACTGTCGCCTAATCCATATTCATATATCTTTTCACTCTAGCTCGTCGATTATTTAGGCTTCTAACAGGACCATCTTCCAATATCTGGTTTACCTGGTCGCGCTTCGACTTCCACTGTCGACTTCTATTTCCTCTCCTCATTCATCTGTTTCATTTGACCAAAGCACCAAAGCAATCGTTTTTAAATCCTATTCACTATGCTAGAATCAGCTTTACAGTCTCTTCTAATTTTAACAAATTAAATGTATTAATTAGAAACATGTATATATAAAATAAATTTATCGAAAAAATATTGTTGTTGCTACCGGGATTCGAACCTGGATTTCTTCCTATCTGGGGAATTGTATTAACTGATTATAGTACATCAACACAGTGAGTTGACGACAAATTTTCGAACTTATATGTTGCGCTTTCAAATTGATACATCTGTCGTTATTTGAAATCCATCTTTATATTTACAGAATCCCAAACACCTTTGAAAAAAATCCCATAGGAGATGCCAGAATTAATTGATAATTCATTTTTTATTAAATTTTGAAATCATTAATACAACATACAAATTTTTAAGAACAGGTACATGTTCTGAAAAAATTACAATTTTACAATAAGAATGTGTACTTCTTTAAAAAAAAAAAATTAATATTTATATTTTAAAAATCATTACAGTTGTTGAGAGTAAACTCTACTAAATTACACAAGTATTAGTACTAATATCTTGATTATATATTTTACGTAGTAAAATACTAAAAAAAATATATAATTTACAATTTACGACATATTTTACGACACAAGTTTTATTCGTTTTGTCGTACAACTTGATTTGCCGCGAGGGAAAATATGTTACCGAAAAAATGAATATTTTTTTATTACGCTAGTAAAAGAATAAATAAATTGACAATAAAACCTGTGGATATATCGCGTTCGACATTTATCAACTGTCAGCCGCCGGGCGTGCAATAATGTCGGATCGTTAAGTTTTTGGCAACTGCCAGCTAGTAACGTCGTTTACAAACGCCACATATGAAACAATAACAATTCTTTTCTATTACCCTGTTTTGTGCCAAAACCGTGAAAGGGATTGTCCGTCAGTTATCTTGTTAGCACACAGTATTCAAAAAAGTCTGTTGAGAATTAAATAACACATCGAAATGAAAATAATAGTAATATAACTGTGATTTTTTTGATTGGTATTCGATTAAAGCGATGATTGGTAACTGAGATATAATGACTTAATTGCGAATAATCAATTACCAATCATTGTTACAATTGAACACAAATCTCACAATCACGAGTAGCGTAATTCCGCATTTTAAAATTCAAAGATATATCACTAACCGTTATAGATAGCAGAATTCTACACAAAATATGTTTTAGTGTACGCTGCACGACAGTCCAAACAATCTGTTTCCAGTTAGCAGTCGGCCTTTGGCCATGAAACGTTTATTTATTTAAAACTGGGACCACATAAAGAATACATTCATTTTACGTTGTGTATACACGTTTATGTTTCGAAGAAACATGCACTATATAATCTATAACATTAAAGAAACTTATCATAGCATAATAATTAGTGTGAGTCATTTTCCGACTAACTGTAAATTACAGTACGTACGTGAGGTATTTCAGAGGACATAATGAAAAGATAAATTAATTAACTACATATAAATAATTTTTATCTGTAAAAAATATCCTATAAATTATCTAAATTTATATATTTACGCAACATATTAAGTTACGTATTTACGATTTTTACGATTTAAAGGTAAACAGAACTCCTGAACGGTACATTACGTATTTGAATTATTTGTATATGTCTGATTTGATATTTGTCTGCGTTAATTGATTAAGCGAGGGTATTCTGTGGAAAAGCACTTTGATAATGTACTAGATTTTCAACATTTAAGAATAAGTTTTACGGACACATTGGATACGCCGGGCCTAGCAACAAGCAATCGATGACAACCGAGTATTAGAAAATTGACACTTCACTTTGGTTCAGACCATTACGTACCATTTTCAACAACTCTCATGACACTTGACATTAATGTATATTTTTTACCGATGGTTACTAAGAACTCGAACTGTTCAATTTTTGAAATTAGATTCTAGAGAAAAAATGACATGTTTAGATTTACTTTTTTTATGCTCTGAGAAAAGAACAGACGTTATTCTGTAAAAGGTTGACATTAAATAACAAGTTAAGTGGTTATGTACGTTATTTTATTATGATTATCACGGGTTATTATTTATATTTATATAATACTGGCGAGTACCCGGCATGCGTTACAATACCACTTAAAGAAAGAAAATGTTTGTATTTTAATTCTGATTATTGAAGTACTTTTAAATACACAATCTTTTTTATTCCGTCTGGTGCGTATACGAAGAAGTCGCTAAAAAAAGCGATAATACTTGGAAAATTCACCACAGAGAATCCTAAAAATAGCCAATCAACGTGTTCTAATTTCACATTTCACGACATATGGTTTGCCATGAAACTGATAGCCGTGGCGTGCAGATCGCTTTCTTTGGCAAACTTTCTCGTTGTAAAATGATTGTACTAATTCAAAAACCTTCGCGGGCGTGTGCACAGCAACTCATCAAAGTTTCATGGCAATAAACAATATGAAATACACACATTGAAAAATGGTTATACTAATTTAGAAACCTTCGCGGGCGTGTGCACAACAACTCACCAAAGTTTCATCGCAATCGGATTAATGGTAAAAGAACGCATACGGGACAAACAAACAAACAAACATTTATTTTTACATATATTATATTTTTATATTATTATATTTATTGTTATATGTTTTAATGACGTTACTTACGCGTGATACTCTTGTCAACCAAAATAATGACAACCGGTGGAGTAAAACAATACTAGAATTGATGCTCCGTACCGGTACCTGAAAAGTAGAACGTCCCCTAGCTCCTTAGGCCAATAACATAAAAATAATCGCAGGAAGCAGCTAGTTACGGCGGACAGATGACAGAAAGGAATGACGGTCGCTAAAATAATATTTTCTCTAACATTGGGTGGACGTGGGTAAAGAATATGAAGATGTGTTTACTGCCAGTCCAGAGCGTTAGCGACTAGTCTCGATCGTCTCTAGTTCTAACGTTGTAAAAATAAAAATTTCAGTCTTTCCTTAAACCACGGTTAAAATACATTTTAACGTTGAACGTTAAAATATAATGTGATAACCTTGGCGTGACCGGTAGTAGAGTGTTTCGTCTCATGACAAACCTCAAACCGGTAGCGCCAGTTGTGATTTTCTTTGTTCTAGGGTTGTGTAATGCTAGTAATGGTGAGTCGACAGATAAACTGTTTGTCATGTGACAATTAGCAGTATATTAAATTCACGAAATGCAATAATATACATAACAAGTTAATGTATTCACGTCAGAGCAGTAAGAGAGCGCTCCGATGGGCGCGGCTCCCTTAAAGGTCATTCTCCGCGCGCGCACACACACACACACCTACCTCTTTACACGTCTCGCTACCGCTAACACACATATACATACAAACACATGCTAATTACAATAAAAGGAGAATACGTAAAAATATTTCACTTGGAATGTGCGAGCTCGGCAAAACTTTGTTTTATTATAAAATGTTTTTTTTTCCGTTCTCTTACATTGTGTATATTATTATATATACTAGCAAGCCTAGTTTTTCTTCTTATTCTTTCGGTCTTACAAGACAACGGAAGTCCATGACCGCAGTTACTACAGGGCGCCATCCATCGTTGTGGTCCAATCTGCTAGCCTCTAGTCGCCTACCACTTGCGTGACTATCATCTTGACATTATCCACCCATCCACGTGTCGGTCTTTCCGTCGGTCTTCATTCTGTAGGCTTATGTAAGGGTGCATATTATGCGACTCGTCACTCCCACGGTAGCTCCTTTGCCATTCTCAGTATATCTGTGGCGTCATACCGTTCAAAGTTCCAAGTTCTTTAACCTCATTTGATTATCGTTATTGGACCGTAAATCTTGGGTGGTATGGCAGATCTCTGTATAGATTATAATATGGTCTTGTGAACTCAGTGGGTATAAAACACGTAAGCGTTTTTTTTTCGTTAAAAAAAAATATATTTTTTATTTATTATCTTAGTTTTATTAACCACTAATTGAGTTTAAAAAACATCTACCGGTTTCGGAAAATACCTTTTCCTTCTTCAGGATGTCATAACTAACTAAAAATAGATTCTGGTGAAGAAACAATGCTATATTTTTAGTTAGTTATGACATCCTGAAGAAGGAAAAGGTATTTTCCGAAACCGGTAGATGTTTTTTAAACTCAATTAGTGGTTAATAAAACTAAGATAATAAATAAAAAATATGAATTTTAACAACAAAGTTAATATTGCTAATTTTAAAAGTAAAAAAAATATATACTTGATATCCATTTTTTCGTCAACAATTTTGTTTCTTCTTCTTTTTCTTCCACGATACTACATCCCAAGGTAGGATTTAGCCTCCTCTGCGAGTGCTCTCCACCGACTCCTATCCCTGACTATTTTTGTCTAGTTTCCAGACCCTCTCATTCTGCTTTAGTCCTCTTTCACACAGTCGGTCCACCTCTAGGTCTACTTCTAGGCCTACCTCTAGGTCGCATTCATCGGGGTATCCACTTGGTTATGATTTTTGTTGCCTTGTTGGAGAATCTTACAATTGTGTCTTGATCAATCAAAATTTTGACCTCATGATTTATTTATATTCTGTAAGTTTCATTTTCTAGTGTAGGTTCATAGATTTTTCTAAATATTTTACGCTCAAATACTGCTAATTTGTTTTTTTCGATTTGGATTAAGCTCCATGTTTTGGAACTATAAGTGACTACTGGTTTTTCTGTGATTTTGTATATTAGCAGTTTCCTTCGATGACTTAGTATTTTTGACCCCAGCAGTTTTTTTGCAAGCGTAAAAGGTTATATTTCCAGCTAGAAGTCGGATCTTCAATCCATCAGTTGTCTAATTCACTGTGTTGAAGTTAAAGTCCAGATATGTAAAATTATCAACCCCTTCAAAGACATGGTGATCTACGTACACATCTTTGAGTGCTTCATGTTCACATGTACTGACCATGTACTTCGTTTTTGAGGTGTTTACATGTAGTACACATTTTTCCACTTTGTTTTTTAGAGTGGGAGCATGGTCGATCATTCTTTGTTTAGAATAGTTCGAAGTAACTAAATCATCAGCATAGGCACATATATGCGATGTATTACAGTTAATATAACCTGTAATGCTTATTGCTTCCAACACTCGATTAAAGACCATGGTAGAGAGTGTCCCTGTCTTACTCCGGATTCAATTTCAACAGTATCCGTTAGCTCATTCTCAACATTTATAACTGTACTAGACTCCAAAAATGTGAGTCTTATTAGTATTATTTACTAGTTTTAAGGGAATGCCTTGTATTTTCAGAAAGTGTAGCACGATTTCTCTGTTTATACTGTCAAAAGCCTGTTTAAAGTCAATGAACAGATGCTAGAGCGACATGTTATATTCGTATGCTTTATCAAAGGTTTGCTGTATAAAATATATGTGATTTGTTGTGGATCTGTTATATCGCAAACCGCACTGGTATTCACCAAGAGAATTTTCGCCATAGAGTTAGTAGTCTACCATAGAGTGTAGAGGAAAACACTTGGTATATTGCATTTAAGATTGTAATCCTTCTATAATTTTCACACCTTTTGTGTCACCTTTTTTCAAAATAGGTACGATAATTCTCCATTCCTTAGGTAATGTTTCTATGATCCAGATATTTTTAACTAGTCTGTGTAGTTGCGTTTCTAGTGCTGTACCACCACTCTTGAGTAGTTCGGATGGTATCGTGTCTGTTCCAGTAGATTCATTATTTTTTAACCCTATTAATGCTCGTTTTACTTCAGTCTTACCAATCTTTGTTTACAAAATTATACTACTGAGTGTACATTGTCTCTCGCACAATTAAATTGCGTACAAGCATTTGACATCTTTCCGAGACAAAAAAAAAACAAATTATAAAATCCGGCGTAATTTCATTGAAATGCAAACATCACAAAGTTACCCCATTATATTAGATACAAGTGGGGCATTATTCAAAACAATGTTGAATAAACTTGATTAACAGCCGTCCGCAGTTTACCCCGACTTCCGCCGGAGGGTTGGGTTCGGGTCCCGGCTGCGGCTGGTGGATATTTTGCATGGCTCGGGATTAGCGGAGACAATAAAATTGGTCTTTATTGCTCCGCGCTTAACCGGGCAGAACGTTGCGTCGTCTCCGCCAATAATGTTTCGCGAGTAAATCGGAGGACCCGGAAACGAACAAAACATAGAAACAGATGAAAAAAGATATATAAATTCACTGAATACACTATTTACCGAATAAGAAAAATGGCGGACCAACCCCAAAGCGAAGGAAACAATAAAATTCTGAAGAACAGATTTTCAATGAAGGTTTCAAAAATATGTATATTGGGTTAAAAAAAAATTAATACGTTGGATGCCTTCAATAGGTTGTGTTGCGTATCCCATGAACCTGGAAGTGCACAAACGTCTATATCTTCCAGGAGTTAAGGATTGTAGAAAGAGTTTTGGTATCATGAAGTAGAAGAATTTATATATACTTCGAGCATATTGCCATAAGAAACGATAAGAGTTTTGAGAAGCCTGTGATTAAGGGAACAGGAAACAAAAAGGCGAGTAAGGGGATAAACCAAATAAATAAATAAAAATTCTGATACACTAATGTCAATATGCACACAATGTAAGAGACGTTTACTGTCTCCTTAACTAGAACGATGTATACGTCAAAGAAGACAGGTTCATCCGACATATCTGCAGTTCTGATATGAAACAATTAATCTCAATCTAGACCAGAAATATTAATTAATTTAAAATACATAATTGAATAAACAAAACTGTAAAATAATTCAAATAACAATATATTTTTAGTCCTCTTCAAAGGCTGCAATCAACATGGATCAAGACCAAGAGGAATGGAGACGAATTGCGCACCGTGATCCAAATTTTTCATGGGACCACGATGTATTCCATTGAGTATACGATGAAGGAGAACTATTGTCGAGAAAATAGTTATTTTTTGTAGTGGACCAACGTAAATAGTTTAAGGGGATACATTCATTCCCTCTTGATTTAAAGTAACTCGCGTAAATCTCCACCTAGTTTACTTCTTCAAACAACTTTTAAACACATAAAATCTAACCTTTTTGGATGTTAAAAATTTTTTAAATTCTTTATAATATATGAGTTACTTGAGTTTTTACAAAACTAAAATTGCATATTTTTTTAATCGCTTACTTCTCCAAAAAAGAAACTCTTGTTCTTGGAAACGGATAGTGCTTGTTAAAGCAGAATTATATTGGATTTCCGCATTGAAACATAGATTATACGGAAACCCTGGCAGCGCAGCGGCCACCACCATGCTCGTACTATCGGCTATCACAGATTTATTGCTACTAGGTTATTATATGTCGCGATACGAACGAATGGTGACGAATATCTGAAGGGTCTTATTATAATATATGATGGCTCTGCTTACAAATATACAGTTTGTCTTTTCTTGATAAAATTTAAATGCTAATGTCTAATAATGCTTCTATTAACTCACGATTTCAGTTAACTATATGAAATTAAGGAAAACACATTCTTATTGTGAAATTATAATTATTTAGAACATACGGTTTGTGATGTTCTAAATACTAATTTAATGTATTAATTGTAAATATATACATATAAAATCAATTTTGTCGAGAAATATTGTTTGAATTGATAATTCTGGAGTCCGCAGTCGATTTTCTCAAAAGTATTTGATATTCCGTAAAAACAATGTAGATGGCTTTCAGATAATAGAACGACAGATGTATTCATTTGAAAAAGTGTAACATATAAGTTCGAAAATTTGTCATATCAAAATTGGTAGTGTACTTCCTCGAATTGGAAATTGATTTCTAGGTTCGAATCCTTGTAGCGCAAAAACAATATTTTTAGACAAAATTCATTTTATATGTATATATTTATAATTAATACATTAAATTAGTATTTTAACTATATGAAATGTACCTTAATATTTATTTATTTCTACAAAGGTAGATTGAAATTTGTAAAATTTTGATCGCTTTGAGAGTAATGCACTGGTTAAAGTAATACGTTACCTTAACAAAATATATATTACTAGCATCAAAAATAAGGTGTTACCTTTCAGTACCCCTAATATTATCTGTTTTATTAGACTAGTATTAAAAATTTGGGTTCAACAAATAAATTTCTAAAGAACGATATGTCACTGAAGCTAATAATCGTGTGTCAGGATTTATTTTCATTTTTCGTATGGAAACAGTTCGGAATTGTTTGCCCCACATTTTGGCCCAGAGCCCCCCATACTTGGAATCTAGAAAAATATATTTTAACATAATTTAGAAATTTTGACGTAAATAAATACACGCGAATATAAACAAAATATTTACAAAACTATATAATTGTGAATTAACTTCTTACCAATATTATAGCGAAATGTGAAAACTATTTAGAGAAAATAAAGCTTAGTGTTAATAAAATAAAATGACTGAGAATTTCAAGAAAATTGAGCTCATCCGGAAATATTTAAATAATACGAATTAAATTAATGTATTAGAAAGATATACAAAAAAATACCGAGAGAAATTTCGAATACGAACCCATTTAATTTGTTTAAAAAAATATCACGGTACCTACTATGTTCTCAAATTTCAACATGAAAATAAAAAATGTGTTTTCATGTGGTTTTCATTTAAAATATTCAAATAAGTAGATGAATTTGTATTTGATAATATTCCTTTATTCAAATATTTCCATTATTTCATTTTAAATTAAATTTTTTGAAATTTACCGAAAAGATAAGGAGAGAAAATGTCAATTATTTCGCACTGCCGAATATTTTCAGGTCCAAAAAGTTATTCACATAGATACAATTCCGGATCTATAACTGCTACATTAATAAAAAAACTTGAGATCTTCGAAGGCCCTCCAAATATTACATTTGAAAACAAAAACTTCACGCAATTTGTTATGATCAATAACGAATGCCAGATTTGCATTAATTTGGAGCTCGACAAGATTTTCTGCTCAAATAGATTTGGGGGCTGATGGAACTGAGATGCTAGTTACGTTATAAAAAGCGATAACTTAAGGACTGTCCTAAAAGCTTTCGAAGGATCTCCGACTGGAACTTGACCACCAAGAATGAAAGGAGCTGATACGGAAAAAAAATATGAAGAAGTTCACATATACAGTCACGGCTATTATTGTATCTGAAGCTAATCCGCAGTCGATTCCATTCTCTGGTCAGGGACCCAGCCGCCCATGAGAGCGCCGCTTGCACTAGGGAGTTAGTGCTGAGTGCTGAGCTCCAGCCGCAGCTTTATACCAGTAACTCGTAGTCTCAGAAGCGGAACGAATCCGTGCAGTACACGGTCAACATCAACAGCAAACATTGTAGATGGGCTACAATAACGCGCCAACCCAACTAAAAATGATGTGATTGCTGCAGCAGCGCCGTGTACCTATATTTTTTCAACAATGATGATGTGCCACTTTAATACTTTTTGTGGAAAAAAAAACTTGGTCTTTCGGTTTGCAGCTTTTGAAATTAGCTTAAGGATTTTGTACCCTTTTGCTGGATTTATTGATGATCAAATTAATTTCAGTCCTGTGGTTCGTGTCCGCCCACGATGGCCACAAAACTGTTCGGAAAGTTCCGACGCCACTTTATGGCGAATAAAAACTTTATCGGCGGATCACTTTAACAAATTCGATCCGTATGAAAAGTCAAGAAGTAAATGCATAAAAGTAAAAACATTTATTGAGTCGAGACGGAATACTTGCCACGTACTGGAGAGTTCATGGCAGTTCAACACGCTGGTCAGGCTCGGGCTAGTTGGTCTTGTAGCACCTCGCAAGTAATAATTAAGAAACCCACACTTACAGAGACATTATAAAAAATCCCTCACACGCATAATACGGTTGACAGTATATTCATTTTTTGGAATAAAAACACTATCTCATGATTTAAGGAAGTTGTACTAATCGAATAATTAATTAATGAATATTGATTTACTTAAATATAAAACATATAAAATCATTTTTTCAATAATATACTTAAATATGAATTAAATATATCAATTAGAAAGATATACATATATATTATCCATGCATATCCAACTATGCTACAAATATCGTCGCTATAGCATAGTGGGATAATGCACCTTCCCCGGTTTGTAAAGAGATACACGTTCGAATCCCGCAATAACAATATTTTTCGATAGAATTGATTTTATATGTATATCTTTTTAATTAATATATTTAATTAATATTTAAAATATAACAGACCTATGTTCTGAATAATTACAACTTCACGATAAGAATGTGTTCTCCTAATAATAATATACCCGAATGTCAAAAACAAATCGTAAATAAACCACTTAATACGTATTTGCGTAAGCCAGTTCGCACTATTGCGCAGATACGGCATTTCGAATTCTACGCATCGTCACGTGTTAAATATAATTAACCTAATTATATAATCTACCCTAGAAGGCATGAGTTATAGTGAATGGTAAGAAAGATATATGACGCAAATGTTGATGGCACCAGAAATAGAGGACGTCCGCGGAAGATTTGGCAAACCAGATAATGAAGGATGGTTCTTTTAGAAGCCTCAACAATCGGCGAGCTTGTATGAGAAAATGTATGAATGTGGATGAAGCGAGAATTGTATGTCAGGACAGAAAAGTATGGCGCTCTATCCTCTCTGCCTACCCCCGCGGGGAAACGGCGTAGTGGTAAGTAAGTAAGGGGCATGTGTTGCAGTGACAATAATTTTTTTTGGGTTTTTCCACTCTATTTTTCGATATTATATCAATATATTTTTAATAAATCCGTACAAGTAATTTTATAATAAATAAATGATTCAATATTAAACCAGTTACATTTTTTTTCCCTTGATATTAATACATACTTTCTTTTTATCTGCGCTGAATTTGCAGTAAATATTTCTTTGTTTGTTATTTATATTAAATTTTTAAATAGTTTGTTAAGTTAAATATCTGTTAAATATTCTGTTTTTCAACATCATTAATTTACATGGCAGTAACTTAACGTAGAAACATGATTATTTTAATGTTCATTAAACTTAACTTTGGGTTATTCTACAGTTTCGATAGGTGCAGTCTCTCTCATCATCAGGTGATAACTAAAGTTTGGTAAGCTATTCAGGTAAAGGACTGTGGTTCAGGAAAGGGGGGAGGGAGAAATAGGTATTTAATGGGAATATGGAGAGTAGAAGAAGTATTAGGGAATATAATTTTCTATGACTTGAAATTAAATTTTGACGGCTTCTAAATAATTTATCATTTATTAAGGTACCAAGTGAAGAAGTTTTAGTTTGTGACTATCGAATGATGATGAGAGAGATTGCACTTCTCGAAATTATAGCGGCGACAGTATAATCCAACGTGTGCGGTGTACGAAGTTTACTTTTGTGAAAATTAAAATAATTCTGCTCTTCAGTTGATCACACTCAAATGCAGCAATACTACCATACTTACTTAATTACTAACTTACAACCACGCCCTTTCCTGCGGGGGGGGGTAGGCTGAAAGAATAGAGGACGTGACACACAATTCTCACCTCATCCACATTCACACATCTTCTCGAACAAGCTCGTCAATTATTGAGGTTTCTAATAAGATCATCCTCCTGTTTTTGGTTTACCTGGTCGTGCCAAGTCTTCCATGAATATCCTCTGGCCATCAATACTTGCGTCACATATATGTTTTACCATTTTCTCCTCATTCATCCGTTCCATATGACCAAACCACCTAAGTGATCGTTTCTTAATCTTACTTACTATACTAATATTAGCTTTGCATTCTTTCATTATTTCATCATTCTTTACTCTGTCATAAATAGATCTGCCACATACACACCTAAATGACGTCATTTCCACTGCATTCAGTCTACTTTTGTTCCTCTTTTGCCAGTTCCAGGCCTTACTTCCATACGTCAGTGTTGATACCAGAACTCCAACTCGGTTGACAAGTTCATATTAGCTACAATTCCATTCAAAGCGCCGTTCACTTTATTCCCTGCAGTCACCCATTTCGATATCTTTCTCAGTCTTTCCATTTCTATCAAACACACTTCCAAAACACTCATCTACTTTTTCCAAACATTCATTACCTACAAATATTTTGCACGTTGTCTTGCATTCCTCCATCTTGATACCTTATTGTAAAATATATTATTACGTACATTTGTACATTATTGTCGCGCTAGGGTTTTTTCAGACAAAACACTACGTGAGCTATCTCAGAAATTGTAAGTAGCAAATGTTTAAAACTTTACGGTTCCATAAATGTAATTTTCCCACAAAAATTTATCGGTAACCTATTTGCAAGGCATGCAGAGCATGTCAGAGAAAATTTATTCGCGCCGCGTGCACAACTTTATTTAGTGATTTAATATTTATTTTTATTACTCCAGAGTTTTATGTAAACTTTCAATCATATTTTACGTCTGTAAAACTTAGTGTATGCACTTGCTTTTATTGAAGTGTAAATCATAATTGCAGTTATGAGAAAAGCTATCACACTTTCAACTGCGATAACCTCACTGCATATGCAACGTTCAGACTGTCTGAGGGGTGATATATGCAGCAGAGCCTTACAGGAACGAAGCCTGTAAAACCTTAAATGTAAAATGTATGAATTCACGTTAAAGTTACAGCGCGCTACCCACCTGTCTAACGCGTCTCATAGACAACGTTTATATGAGTTTTTGATTCGGCAAATTTGATATTCACTGATGTCTTGGCCTGATGTCAGCCAAATATTACTTTTATAATTTAATAAAAATATAATTCTAATGTGGGCTTCTAACTGGCTCAGCGTCTAATCTTATCTACAGACAAAAATTTGAGAAGATATTGGTGAGATGGTCAATTAAGTTATTTTTTAGATTTAAGAACCTTAAGCACAATTACGAAAAAAATCGCAAATATCAACTAAATATCTAGTTATATTATGAAATATTATTTAATAAAGTCTTAATATTTTTAAAGAACACACATTCTTATTGTGAAGTTACAATTTTTCAAAACATATATGTGTGATATTTAATACAAAGTAAATTAATCAATTACAAATTAGCAACAAAAACATTTTTTCGACAAATTGATTCTATCTGTACATCTTTCTTCTTTTTCTATTTCTTTTAAATAGGTAATCTACTCTTCAAGAGTGATTTGTGCCATTAATAAAGTCAAAGATTTATTTTATAGAAAAAAGTACAATAATATTGTAGAATAGAAAATATTATATTACTTGTCAATACCATTGTCGTTAAAAAAATTTGCTATTATATATATTAAATGTGGCGAGTTAAGGGAAAGATAATAACTCAAGTTAACCGTGAGTTGAAAGTTACCATTGATGAGATTACTGTAAAAAAAACCTATGATCCGCAATGGACAGCCAAAAAAGATATAATCAAGATTTCCTCCTCGGCACCACACTCACACATTGGGGAATCTATTAAGTTCAATCTGAATGTGAGGCTACCTGGTAATGCCCGATTTTCATTTTAGAATTATTTGATATTGTTCTTTTGGAGACCTTCCTTTTGGCTGTACATCTTTGTAATTGATACATTTAATTTGTATTAAGTCTTAATACATTAATAAAAACAAATTGAAGTTGAAATATTATAATAAACGTATCTCACGAATGCTCTATTCATATTTATTTTTTAAAATAAATATATTATAAAATTCGTCGAAGAATATATAAAAAACAATTGTATTCCATCTGAAGCCGTAATGAAAACATTAAAAGGAGGAAATTTAAACATATCTATTAAATTATCGAGTAGTAGAATTGTACGGCGTTGGATGAATGCTTTGTTAGTTTTAGACAAATGTCTAAATTACGAATTAGTGTTAAATCGATATTAAGACATATTTATTTTTGTAAAATGTTTAACTCATTAGAAATAAGAGGCTGAGCGCCAATGCGATTAGCATGCCACGATTCAAAATGTTCGGTCAGATAAGTTTTTTGTATTTATCATTATATGAATTTCATTACAAACTATTCTAAATATGAGACTTATTCAGAAGATTATAAAAATAATTAACTTGTGGAGATTGTAACAAAATAAACATTGGCCAAACGAAATTGGCGAATTAAAGAATACCAAAGCTGTCTGAAAAACAATAATTTCTCAGAATTCGCCAACCGTATCATTGATACCAGCCATTCTTTCCAGATCCACGATCTAAAATTAGTACACTCGGTACCATATAAGGGAATAATAATGAATAACTATGAATTGATAGAATTCCAGAAAAATTTCAATTCGGAGAAAACATTATTGAATAATATAAAATTTTCAAATACTTCGCCGCTTTTATCACTGTTTCCTAGAAAAAATAGAGCTACTCCCACCCTTACGTGCTCTGCCGCACCAATAGCCAACTATATTTAAATTTAGTTCAATTTACATCTGTAGATGGAAAGGACTGCTCTTCCCGAAACTAGTCGTGATTCAACTCGAAAAACTGTGTGTGTAGTACGAAGTGAAAATAAAAAATTAAGTATTTTTTTTAAATTTATTGATAGTAAAATTATCAAAAATGACTGGTACAACAGGTGTCCTTTATGTTTAATATGGCGGGGAGTTAATATGTTAATTATTTTTGACAAAATATTATGTATGCTTGTATAGCTGAATGTTTTGTATTAGGGAAGAATAATATGGCTATTTCTTTTCTTTATGGTGGTGTCATATGGACTAAATCATAATCAAAGGGAAAAGGGTACAAATCTAACATTTTACGAAAAACGTTATTCTCTAAATAGATATAGGCTGATTTATAAGATGAGTACATTCTCTCCCCCATCATACATATACAAATATTTCATTATTTCTTATTCATTAAGTTATAGATCACTCATACTTATGAATTTCATTTCTATACCATTAAGTATATTTTCAAAAAAATTGCGAGTAGGAATGGATAGTGACAACATATGTGCCCATTATTATGAAAGTAGTCCAAATCATGTTTCTTTCGTTTATATATTTAAAGGTTTGTGTTCGAATTGATTAAAAAATATATTTTTATATCACACAACACAATGTTTCAAAATGTTTTTAGTTTACTAGATTTATAATTTATTTCAACATATAAATGTGGCATGTAGCTTATGAGGAAATAAAAAATTTAAGGTTGACATGACTTACTATTCTATTATCAAAATAAACACTGGCGGAATACCGTTGAACGTTGTAACAATACGTTTCAAATTTTTCACACTTGTTACAATTTGCATCATGTTACATTAATTTAAAACAATGTGACACTAAATAATTGATAAACTTATTTTTTTCAAATTCTTACATAGACCACTTTCACGATAATGGGAACATATCAGGTTTCTACAATGACTCACCATATTTTCATTTTGTTTCAGAAATTATCACACAACGGACGTTGGAAATGGCGTATTTTAAACATAAAAGTGGCATCGACTTGAGTGAATATTTGTAAGATCAGTTTACGTAGTGTTTTGTCATTAACTTGAAAACAACATGGCGTCTAGCGTTCTGATTCTGGCCGTCTTGAGGATACTCATCACCTCCACCATCCTGTCCAGCTCTGCAGGAGTGCAGATAGTCATCGAGCCCCTGCCAGAAGGTAAGTCACGTTTCATCTTTGGATTGGTACACTAGTACGAATATTTGTATAGCAAAAATTTACTCACTTATTATATATTATTTTTAATTAATTTGGTAACCTGTACATTTATTAATCAAATTTAAAAAAGTTAATCGTGGAATTAAAAATCTGAATTCGAATCGATTATCACCTATTTATTTCGCATATATAATGTAAAGCTGACCTTTGCATAGTTAATAAGATTCAAAAAGGATCGCTTAGGTGGTTTGGTCATATAGAACGGATAAATGAGGAAGAATAGTAAGAAAAATATATGACACAAGGTTGATGGCACCAGAAATAGTGGACATCAGTGGAAGACTTGGCATGACCAGGTAAACCAGATACTGAAAGATGGTTCTGTTGGAAACCTTAATAATCGATGAACTTGTATGAGAAGATGTTTGAATGTGGTAGAGGTGAGAATTGTGCGTCAGGACAGATAGTTAGTTAGTTATATATGTATCCATTATTTTCTATTATATTTAGGTCGTTTCCTCTTTAAACAGTGTAAAAACACTTTTTCGTTTATCTTATTTTTAGTATTTATTATTTTGGAATCGAACCATTCTTTTAACATTAACAAGGGTTTAGAAATTTTACATACAAATGCTAGGGCTTGCAGTTTGATACATTTGGAATTTTAGAAATAAGAAAAAATGTTAATAGCAAATTAAATTATATAAATTACCAAATCCTTTTTGCAGTCATCATTTAAATTTGTTTTCACTGTAATTACACACCACGTTTATATTTATATTTTTGTTTTTATCTGTGCTTACATTTTTAATATTAATGTACATTGTTTCCCGAAGAAGATACTATAGGTATCGAATTATGTTGATATATTAATGAATAGTGGCCTTTTTTCTTATTATTAATATTATTTTATATTATATTTGTGCAAATAATAAGATACCGGTATTTAAGTCTAGAACCAAACGAAATGAATTAATATTAAGTAATTGAGACTAATTATAGTTACATTGAAAAAAATATAAAGGAAATTTTGAAAAAAAATGCAGTTTCGATGTCTATGTTTAGCAAGTTTCAGTAGACATGAAAGAGATTCTTTCAGTGTTGTCTAATTAATATTCTTTTCAGAGAAATAATTAGGTATAGGCTCATAATTAAAAGGATCCCATTTTTCAATAATTAAAAGACTTCATTACGGAAAAAAATTCGTTAACGCAACACTTTATTCAAAGCTTTTAGAAATGTTTTCCAATTAATGACTGGGGGAGTTTCTTAAACTTTGCATCTTTCATGAATGTTGATTTCAGATATTTAATGTAAATGTGACAATGTCTTCTATTTCGGTCGTGTATATATTTTAATTTTTTCATTATTGTTTTTCCGTAATAATTAAATATATATATATATATATATATATATATATATATATATATATATATATATGTGTGTTTTTTTTAAATATTGCATTTTAAATCATATATTATGTATTTTTACTAGTCATTTTGAGTAATATTATCTTTATTGGTAAACAGACATAATTTTTTTCTAGAAGCTCATTTGAAGAATTAGTAATGCTCTCGATATTTAAATGTATACATATTTAACTTCGTACTTATATAGTGTAATGTATACAGTATTCCTACAATTTGATAATATTAATATTATCAAACTGCCAGCTGTGATTTCCAAGAACTCCCGCCATCTTGACTATGCTCTTCTACTTTTCTCGGCATCTTGCTAATCTTAGGACTATCGCCAGAGAAGTTCCTGTTGCCTTTTTCATTTGGTTTGTCCAACAAATGAGAGATCTTTCTCTTCTTCTTCGTCCACCGACGTGGCCCAAGCTACTCCAAGCTATTTTCGCTTTTCTCAAGATGATAAAAAATTTCAGTGTAGGAGCAATATCCTCACTCCGTGATTATTCGTGATCTTAAGAGTTCTAAATATGCAGTGTGGCATGCATCATATCCATGAAAAAACCAACTTAATAAATGTTTTAGAATTGCAATTCCCCTTTATTCATAAAAAATCCCTTCTGGTATGAGCCGCAAGAATCAAGTAGATTCACATAATATTTTCCACTTAATAGTATTCTATCGGTACTCAACCATTTCTCTCAAATTATTATTTTTTCACTAAGAATAATATTAACAATTTTTCAGAAAAGTTTAATAAGAACAACGGAAGTAATCGTGCTCACAAAATCCGTAACATCCCATATACGAGTATAATATATTCTTAGATATATTCAAATATACTTTTTAACGGGATCTCCTGATCATGAACGAAGACGTATAAGACCTTCTACAATAGATTTACCTAATGTTATCTCATAAAAGGAATGATCTGTGAAGTATATATAATTATTTGAATAATTTATATTTGAATCACACACAATTTATTTTTAAAAAATAAAAATAAATTCTAGGAAAAGCAATGAGATTAATTAAAATAGATAATTAACTATTTCCAACTTGTTGTTAATTTTACCTCACATTACGCAATTCTCTGGGAGTTATTTTTGATTTATTCCATATGAATTATTGAACAGGGCTGATTTTAACTATACGTATAAATTGTAATTGTTATTTTATAATTTATTACTTTTGAATCTTAAATAAGGTTTGACAACCTTAAGAAAAATAGAACTCATGTTGCATATGAAAGAAAATATTATATACATTTTAACATTTAACTGTGTAGACAAAATCTATAAAAATATATATTAAAGAGAGCAATCTCCCATCTTAAGCTGAAACGTGTACAGTTAACTAACATTTTGTATTAAACCTCTAACAAAATTCTTCGGGTTAAACATATTTTCTACCATACATAGTCCAGTAGTACTACTCGCCCCTTTGAGCTTAAAAGCTCTGGATATTGGCTGCTCTAGCTGGAACGATCGTAAAGCTTTCGGAAGTAAGAAACCACTGTAATTAACGGCGCGCCCACCATGTGTCCTCTGCAGCTTTCTGTAGCACCAGATATACGACTTAGGTTCTCATCTGGTTCCTCGCTTCGATAGTGTAAATCTTTCCTTGGAAAACATGAAAACTTATATAGGTGCCTTAATATGTTACCTAATGTTTTTCTTGAAACATAAGAATATTTTAAGGCATTTATTTATTTATTGGATATACCACAGATATTATACATACAAGGATATTGGACGTATAAAAAAATGGTGACAAATAAATATAGAGAAGAAAATAACTCGAAAAAGTACAGTACTTCGTAAAAAAGTTATACATACAAAACCAAAAACAATGATAAATCGTTTACATATTGCATCGAAAATTTTTGTTAATAAAGTTTTTAAATATTGGTAATGAAACAGAAAATATATCATGTCGATGAATAAATCAATGAAAGCTCGGCACGTTCTCACTTTCGGAGAGTACAATTAGTTAGACTTGAAGGAATGCTGCAGAAAGATTGCAATCATAATATCGATTGCGATCGCAATAATACATGTAAATTTATTAAAGATAAATGGGGTGGGCGATTAAGCTAGTTTCGACAGATTTTGTACAATTTTTAAATATCAAGTCTCTGTCTGTTTTTTAAATTGTAAATTAATTTTTTTTTCCGGAAACTACATAGTACTGCCGGAGTAATTGCAATGTATAGTTTAAAGTTCGCATGAACTTCTCTCCATATCCTGGACGTGTATTCCAGTTGTGATCGGATAAGAGTTTGGAACAATAAGATATATGTTGTACTCAATACAAAACCTTTAATTTTTAAGCTTTACTGATTCTTTTAACAATGTGTATGAAAAAAGATGGGAGTCATAAAGAATACCTAAGTCTTGTATCTGGTCAACGGCTTGGAGCTAATTGTCACCAGTGATGTACTGATGTACATATTTATACTGTATCATACTATTGCAAAGAAATAAACTATTTAGTGTTGACTGCAATAATTTCTCTGGTCTGATGCATATATTGTGTCATCATCGTCATCATTATCCATATTTTAATTCCCTTAAGGATAAGGGGATTGATATACCTCCTAGAAAGGAAGGTTGGGGCTCAAAGTCTCGTCAAAGCGCTCCCATCTTCACTTGTCTTGCGCTATTTCAGTTTCCGATAACCAATAAAGTCCCAATATACCTACTTGAAGTAGTAGTCTTTGTTTCTGTTAATTTATATCAGGTCGAGTCATAAATAACTTCCGGTGCAGGTAGGTAGAATCTATCGTTTTTATTTACCCACTATGAATCAACGCGACAAACGAGTTTTTGTTTTCAATAAATAGATAAGGGTTTTGTTAGTCCTTTGACAACTATTTTGTGTGGTGCACATTACGCGTTGTGCATATTCGTCATGTGATGTTTTGGAAATTTAAACAATTGCGATGCAATAGTGCAACGGCGACAGCTGAAAAAATATGCAGTATATACGGTGAAGGACAAATAATCGATCGGGCACCCTGCCAGATCAGAGAGCAAGCATTCATGGAAAAAAGATTTTATCATGTTTATGATGAGATCGTGGAAATATAATCCATCACGAATTATTGAAATCAAATTTAACGATTACTGCAGATACATAATATATTCAGCAGCCATAAATAGATCAAGATAAACCCCACGAAAAGCGTCCTGCACTCGTCAACCGCAAAAATATTATTCTTTTACATGACAATGCGAAACCGCATACAGCAATGGTGACTCAAGAAAAAATACCTTACTCCCCAAATCTTGCCCTGACAAACTATCACCTTACAGAACTTTTTGAAGGTAAAATCTTCAATACTGAAGAGCAAGTGAATCAGGCTGTCGAAAATTTCTTCCAGTCCAAACCCATCAAATATTATGAGGAAGTAATTGATAAGCTGCCAGTAAGAGGAGGGGGGAGGGAGAAGGTTATACAAAATAGTGGATTATACGTAACAGATTAATACAATTTAGTGATTTTACAAAAGCAAAATCAATGTCTGATAAAAAAACGGAAGTTATTTATGGCCTAAGTACTTAGCCTGAGGCGACTCATCGACCGCCTTCCCACCAGAGTTGCCAAGAAGTTTTCATCTTGCTCTCTATGAGAGAAGTCATGATCATGGAACTGTGTAATTATTGTAATTATTTCGGATGATTTGTCGCCATCTATTCTGATCCGTGGTATTTCTTGTGCATTTCAGGAGTGGACTCTGCATCTAAGTTTTAACCAGGTCGGTCCATCGTGATGGTGATCTTTCTGACCACAAGATTTAGTTCTGTCTACCCTTAGAACTTAAATTTTCAATGGTATCCTCATATTTGGTAACATGGTCGAGACATCTGAGAATTGGGTAACGTATAGTTTAAGATCTATAGACGATTTTTTCATTCCTCTGTGATAAAGGTATTCCTTCAACAGAGTCATCCACAGTAACAGCACCACATTTTCAGAGCGTTTTAATAGGAAAGATATGGTTCTGATCAGTCAACTTTTGTTTTCTGGTTATTCGTTAATCTTGCCAAATTTTCTTAATATTATATTATCAAGAAGGTACACTTCGGCAACGTTCCTCTGACAGTCGCAAGACGTGTCCAAGCCGCCTTAACTGAGATCCTCATGTGTGTATAAGTAGGGGCTACATATCGAGACTCCCTTATCGCTGTACTTCTCATTCTGTCCGTTAATGTTACTCTTACCATTAATGTTACTTCTCTAAGATATTTCATTTCGGCAGCCTGGATTCTTGATCTCATTATATTCGTGAGAATCCGTATTTGGTAACCATGTACCAAAGTGGACCTGTGCACAGCCTTAAATAGTCAGTTTGGTCTTGACACTCAATTCGGATTTTTTTATCATCGCACTATAAAGGGAACATAAAATATCGCTTAATAATAATCTGATTAATACTTTTCACAATTAACGATTATTTTGTAACAAAATTAAGAAATAATTGTCCGCATAACATATTCACGGCAAACAAATGACTAAAAATTCTAAATATAAAAAATATATGTTTCAAGTGTTGAAGACTACAAATAGAGAACGTTTGCGAAAAGAGTAAAAATTAATCATTATTAGTAAATTAGTATGTAATGTTACATAATATGTATAATTGACATGGCAGATACTTTGTGGTGCAACACGATTATTTCAATTGTTTAATTAAACTCAGCTTTGTTCTATACAAATCCAACTGTATTTAATTCGATTTTCATTCACACCTATGAATGAAAGGGATTGCACCTCTTAAAAAAATAGTCGTAACAAAAATAAAGCTCAATTATGTATATAGTACAAGGATTAATTTATTTAAAAAATTAAAACAAACTGTATAAGATATTATCACATAAATTTGGATGAATGTAAAAGTAATTTTCAATAATAAAATTTGAATCTACCCAAAAACCACAAGATCTTTTTTTTCAAGAAATAAAAAAGATTTTCTTCAAGTGATATTAAAAATAAATGGCCTTTAATAACAGCTTCAAAAATATTAATTTTCTTTGACTATAACAAATTATTATAGAAAGGGCAATATACTCTTAATTATTGTGAAATTTTAGCGCTCACAAAGAAATTCTTCAAACAATAAGAAAACTGAGGATTGCTAGGACATTGTCTTATAAATATTGAAAAAACTTAAAGCAAAGCAGAAAATTTAATTAATGAAAATCAAACACCTCTAGCTATTTTCTTAATTTAATTAATTAAAGTGAAAGTCAGTGAAATCTATTTTTAATCTGAAGTGCTCGCTAAAATATGTCTGTTCTCTATACAATTCTACACCCTGTGACCGATCTAAACCAAAATTTATCTTTAGAACCATGTGCGGTAAGTCAGTGAAATAAGCAAAAAGCGTCAACCTAAGAGATAACATGATGCGACACTACAAAGATAACTTACTAGAATTTAGTCTTTGTTATTAAATCAGCTTTAAAAGCCATAAAAATTACAATTCTCCAAGTCAAGAGGGTATCACCGCAGAATACCTGAAATACAAATAAAGCAGACTACATAAAGTCCTCCAATACATTTTCAACGTTTATAATGTCTAATAAAAGGAATATTGAGTCAATCCAAAGAACTTTTTTTATGAGCCTATCTCACTGCCACCATATATCTTTAAACTGTTCACGAAAGTGATCACAAAAAAGCCAAGATTTCAACAGGCTTCAACCATAAGAATTATAAAACAATTATTGAACAAGCGAGATTTATAAAAGGGTATAGTAGAATAGATCATATATATATATGGTCTATTGTACTATTGTCCCTCTCTAAGTACAAGAGCTAGTCTCTTTTTTTCAGAGGTACAGCGATTCATAAAAATATGTCATTTTAGTTTTGTAACAGATTTAACTCGTATATTATATAAAATTGTAAAAATTTTAAAAAAATATATGCATATATAAATAGTAAGAGATAACTTATCCAAAAAATCAATGAAGTCAACAGGTCGATAATTAACTATATAATACCAAGAAAAACCGGGAAAACCTTATACCAATTTCATAGTTGGCAAAGAGAAATTGAACATCTACCTCTACAAATTATTACATTCAACAAGGACTTACACCAAGAAGTCAAGGAACGAATATGACTTGGCAGAACAAGCTTCGGACCTCAAGATTGTTTTTACGTACAACGTGTGAATATAAGACTCTTAGGGATGCCATGATGGCAATTTTCAAGAATAAATGAGTGAATACGTAATCGAACAGAACTTAACGACATACAATACCGGATGGAAAAAATAAAATGACATTGGCAAATTTAAAACAAAACATCACGATGAGATAAGAAAATAACAGATGAGCTAAAAAAGTAATTGAGTGGAGACTTTAGACTAGACTTAACTTTAGAAGGCGAAATATGGGCAGGCAAAAAAATAACAGGATCATTGACAAACCGTTGATACCAACAACATTGAAGCTTGGAGGGAGACAAATGTAACATCTGTAGAAGCAACGATGCTAGAAATATTGATAATGATAACTATAGTATGGTATGAAAAGTCATGACGCAGTTTGACAACACATGGCGCTAGTTCATTTTAGGTACTAGAGTCTTTCTCATCTATATTATTGCTGTATTATTTGATAGTTGACAACTGTAGCTTCATTTTAAAAATAGTTGAGCGATTTGGTTGAGTTTTGGAGATTTTACAACAAGGATTAAGATAGCTGCGTTGTGGCTCTCCTAATGTACACTGGCAATATTGTTGCCACTTGCATCTTGTAATTCTACATTATTTTTCGCTATATAAACCATGTTTCTTTTCGCATTGCTTGAGAGACGGAATTTCTTTGTTTATTGAAGTTCAAAATTGCATATCTGCGAGAAATACGGAGCACTTCATTTCCTGAATACATTGTACGTCTTGAAGTTTCGCGTTTTATGCGGTTATCAAAGGGATAATAATCTACATCATTCTTTACATTTATAAAACATCTTATTCTTCTATGAATAATGTTTAATTTCAAATAAAAATATGATTCATTTTAATTTGCTGTGTGTATGACGTACTCGAATAGTATTTCAGATTCAAAATTATGTTCACGAACTGCAATAGACTTAAACCTTTTAAAATACTATTAAGAATGAAAAAATCAATAATTGAAAAATAAACGCCATCTCGCATTTTTCTAAATGACTGAACGATCACTTTTGCTATTGGAGGGGTAAAAAAAATCCACATCTTTGCAAAGTGTCAAAGTCTGATGCCTGATGCGGGTCGAAATTAATCAACCCAAAAGCAGTTCGAGATTGTCTTCACACCCTATCCGGTCTTTCAATAAAGCTACTGGCTTTTGTGGGTCCTTCTGAAGAACACGGTGTTTCAAATAAAATATTTTATTTCGTTTTTTCTTATTTATATAATTGATTTTACATACCGCACACCCTGAAAAAAAATAGTAAATTTTTATTTAAGTTTAATCATTCTTATAATACGATGGTATTGCTTTTTATTTCTACATGCGGTACTGCAATACCGTGGATGGAAATAAGATTTACTTGAAAGGTTTCAAGGGCACAGTAATGGATTTACTTATTGAGTGGTAGATTTTCACGGCGAATAACATATGCCAATAATGGTACACGGAGGGCGGTTGATCGTTGGCAAAGTAGTACAAGGGGTGTAGGGGAAGTTATTAAAAATATATGATATTAAGAAGATTTATGAAATATTTGGATGGTTATTTTTATATAAATAATTAAATATTATATAATTAAATAAATGGTTTTGAAAGTTAAAATTACGTTAAAAATAAACATTTTTAAATATTACAAATTGTATTATTTATTATTTTACGATCTAAATCGATTGTGCATGAGAGAGTGAGTGACAAAATTCAAATTATTAAAACCATTAAAGAGAACACAATATTATTGCGAAGTTTCAGTTTTTCAGAACGTAGTTCTGTGTTATTTTTATACAAATTAAATGTATCAATTAAAAAAATATAGATATAGCTTTTAAATTTAGAATTATAGATGTATCAATTTGAAAGAACTACAGCATATAAGTTCGAAAATTTGTCGACAATTTACTATGTTGGTGTAATGTAATCGGTTAACGCATTTCCCCGGATAGGAAAGGTAACAAAAAAAAAGTTTTTTTCGAAAAATTGAATTTTCTTATATATCTTTCTAATTGATACTTGATAATTTGTTTGAAAGTTTTTGAAATGTTTTATGTTCAAACATTTGAACATTTTTGTGTTTTTCTTGAATATAAAGTGAAAAATTAACATTTTCGTAGAAAGCAATCACTTTGTGGCTTAATATATTATATTAAATAAAATAAAAATAATTTTGTACGAAACCACAAAATTTATTCTCCCTTTTTATGTATATATTATATAAGTGCACTCTTCTTGTATTTATGATCAGGCCTGATGAAGCTTGAGATTTGCGAAACCGGTCGACGTACAATAAAATTCGTGTTTCATACAATTTTATTTAAAATGAAAAATTAATTTCATATTTACGTTTGTATAATATTTTCTTAAAATTCTGTATCTTGTGCAATTTCTTTTTTCTTTTTACAACATGTCAATAATTTGAAAGCAAAGATTTATTTTAAATGACGCTAATATTTTTAAAGCTGACCAAATTATATATTTAACTTTTAAAATATTAGTATCAAGGCAGTTGTAAATCAGGCTGTTTATATTTTGGTTCGCGTTGTGCGTACAGCCTTTCTCGCTAGCCGATAAAAATTGCTTCTCCCTACCCTGACAGGACAAATAGCCCATCTGTCCATCGACTTGTCAACTGTATTGGTTCCGCTTCCCCGCCCCTTCCTTCCGCCCCGTACTTCCGGACCTACGCCCGTAGAGTACGTGGCCAAAATACAAAATACGTCGATCAAGAGATCAAAAAACTTAAATTGAAAAATCCCTCCTCATGGGCCTTTGAAGATGGATAATTTTAGAAATGTAAAAAATGTGTCTAATCGTCATTATTTAAAATATAATTTTAATATATCTCGGGTATATATTTAATTATTCATTTAAAGTCATAATAGTTCTGTTTAAAAAAATTTCCACATGGTTTTAAGCGTTTTTTACCTAAGGATTTTGTAGTTTTCCCGCTAACATCAAACTCTGGTAACATTAACTATTTTCATTTATTTATTAACTAGCTTTTTATCCGTCCTAAGAAATGGAAAGGTATGGACTATATTCAGTATATAATTATTTTGACAGATTACATAAAAAAGCAAAATTATAAAGTAAAAGGTTACTCTAGAATGATTTTTTATACATATAAATTAAAAAAATAGTTTTAAAGCAACCTGACCATCAATGAATGAGTAAAAGTTAACGATAATGTTTTTATAAAGCAAAATAAATTTGGAAAGTCGCTATGTCGGTTGGCGTAAAATGTTTTCTTACTATTAAGGATTTTTCAGGAGTTTACCTTGTCGGGCAAATAAACATGTATTTTTATAATTTTTATCTTATTAAAATATTTGGTATACTACTTTAATAACGTATACATGTATAAGTTTCTTATCGCAGTAGATGAAAAATAATAATATCGTCACCTAAGCAGCAATACCATATATCTAAGAATTGTGTGCTTTACAGGAGAGAGACGTAATTAGATTTAAATGATTTTTATAGAATTACTGAAGTATTATTTACCTATCTAATGTTGTAAAATGAAATAAATTCTTTCTAAACTGAAACTGAAACTTAAGTACGATTTCCCTTACTAATGTACGGTCGCTAGGGAGGTTACAGACATGTGGTGATTACATTTCTTTGATTTGCAAGCCCTTAGTAGAATCTATGATGAAACTAATGATATAGAACGTGAAAATTCAAATTCAATGTTATAAATATCTTAATTTGACAAAAAAAATTGAGATATGCGGTGTTGCTGCTTAGGTGACGATATACAGTTGTAAAAAAAATAAAAAAATAAAAAATCAGTTAAAAAAAAAAAAAAATGTATCAAATTGTAATTTTAAAATTTCTGAAAGAATAATTAAAATCTTTCTATTTGAAAAATTCATTCAGAACAAAAAGAAGTTGGGTTTTTAATTAGATGCGGTGTATTTCATTAGCTTACGTCTCACGTCCATCCACTGTTACCTCTTTTAACGCCATGCCATTTACAGTATCCATCTCCTTCTTGTAGGCGGGCCTAGGGGTGGGGACGTCCCACGCTTCGACTTCCAAAACGAGGCCTTCGCTCTAACACCTTTTTACCCTAAGGGCTGTCAGTCCATTGCCATTTCAATTAGATTATTCGGCGGACTGTATCATGTACTTTGGTTCTACTACGAAATCTTTAATTTTGTATTCTATCCTACAACGACAGACCGACTTAATATTTATTTAATAATAATATATTAATTATATTATAATTTCAAACGCTTACTTAAAGGTTAGTAAGAGTGAAACAATTATCCTTTTTTTTGGTTCATGTAAAGATTATACATTTTTTAACGTTATCAATATTATAATAATTTTATTATATCTGTTCATCCGTCTGTCATAATAATAATATATATACAGCTTTGTGTTGCATTCTACTTCATTAAATAGTGAAATTTTTACGTTAAAAAAAGCTAATTACTTTGTTTATTTTTAAGTATTTTAAGTTTATTTTTGAAATAAATTAGGGTTATAAAATTATTAATTCTCATTCGATTTTCCATAATTATATAAGTTATTTATTGTTGAAAATATTGTTATTTGAAAACTACAGTGCTAACAGTATAATAGTAAATGATTTTACTCCCAGAGTAAACATTTTTTTTAATATAATAAATATATTAATTAGAATAAAATATATTAATTAGAAAGATATACATATAAAATCAATTTTATCGAAAAATATTGTTATTGCGCTACAGAGATTCGAACCTGAATCTATTTCCAAACCGGGGAAGGTGCATTATGCAACTTTGCTACAACTACGATATTTTAAGCGACAAATTTTTGATCCTATATGTTACCTTTTTGATATTAATACATTTAATTGTTTCATTATTTGAAAGAGCCATCTACCTTATTTTTACGAAATTTCAACTAATAATACAACTTCACAATAAGATTTTGTCCTCCTAATAACCATATTTTTTTTAGTTTTAGTAATAAGTATATGGTACATTACAATAGTAAAAAAATATATATTATTATTACTTAACAAATCATTTTAATGGGACATGGAAATAACTAAATTTTACTAGCTAACGATTTGTGTGGAATTAGTCTGGTTAGCTTAGAAAACTGAAAAAAATAGCTTCTAAAAAGAAGCCTTAATATGGGATGAGGGTGTTTATAAGAAGGTATATACAAATACCCCAGACGAGAGTGTAACCATACTATTAAATTTTTGTCTACCATTTCAAGAAAATACCATAATACGAGTAGTAAATAAAAAATAAATTCATGTTTGGGTTCACTTCTTTCTAGTATCTAGCTTTGTGGGGCTTGTTGGTCCAGTGCTTACGATGCCAATCTAGTGCTCTAGTGGTTTGGGGTTTGGGTTTAAGTCTCGTTCTAAGAAATCAGAAAAATATTAATTTTTCATAGCACAAGCGTTTAGCTTAATTTTAAAATAGTAAGAATATTGATGTGACTTTTTAAAAAAAAATAATAATAATCCATTTGCCACGTTATTTCAATTAATTGTGTTTACTCTGGTTTTATCGATGTCTAATTTAAACATAAATGATTTATATCTCCGTGAATCATGGACAGTAATAACGTTTTAAATACGATTAAAATGAATAAAATTGTTATTTTTTAATATTATTATTTCCACGTGTATATTGAACCATATTTGGAAGCAGTGTCATGATATGGATTCAATTCACGTTATTGAAATGTTGAAAGGACTGGAAATGCGAAAATCGCGAAGGGAAAATTGGTAACATGTATTGGATAAGAGAATCCAATAACGCCATCTGAATATGGCGTCATAAAGTCATACATATATTTTCAATCATGATTCTTTCATTTCACTTAGTAATCTCCAATTTTAACACTCCTTCAGGACGTGTGCATACGCCTATATTATTTTGAAATGAAACCGCGGAAGTTTGCAATAATATAATTTTAGTTTTATAAAATAATATGAAGTAAACGAAGCTTCGCAGTTAAAATCGCAATATTTTTAAAGCCAACTAACTATTTTTGTCTGAAAATGATTTTTATTTAATATATTACATTATAAGATTAAAAGTAAAAATAAAGTTTTTTCATGTAATGAATGCAGTTGCAAAATTATAAACTAAAAAATAAAAACTATATCACTAAAAACCAACATTAGATAATTATTTAACACAGTAGCTACTATCAATATGTAACTTCTTGGCAACTCTGGAATGAAGGCGGCCGGTAGGTCACCCCATACAGAGCTGGAGTGATGAACAACAACAAAAAGATTGTATGAAGACAGTAAGTTCAAGTTCAATCCGTATGTTGATCAATAAACAAAATATAAATTATAAAATAATTTTATATACTGTAAATTTTATGAATAATATTAAAAATAATTTTATATACTAGTAAATTTCTGTGCCAATAATAAAATCTCAAATCTCGATTTAGCACGCCAGGCATCAATACATACGTCCATACGCGTCAACGGCGTAATTGATTAGTACCGCTGTTTGTCTACATTGCAGATGCAGCCTTTTTACAAACTGTCCTTTACCTATCATTAATTGATATAGCCGTTACTTTGTGGTGTAACCTAATTATTTTAATATACACAAACTAAACTTTGTACTACACACGCGTTGGATTATTGTCACTTTAAATTTTCGAAGTACCTCATAAAGGATTAATAATGAACAATTTAGAAATCGTTAAGATACAAAAGAATTTAAATCCAGAGAAAACACTAATTAACAACATCATCTTCAGTAACATTTCACCTATGTTGTCCATATTCCCAATAACAATCAAATCCATCCCCATATTCGCAAGCCCCACCCCTCTACCCGAATAGATTACAACACTGTATTTAGTTTAGTTATCACCTGATGATGAGACGGACTACACCTCTCGAAATTATAATAGTAACAATAACCCAACGTGTGGGTAGTATAAAATTTAGTTGTGCAAATTAAAACGTCGTTTTTATGGTTCAAATATGACGTGGAAGGTGAAAAATGCTCAGTAAACATTTTGACTGGATCCTTGATATGTGTGCTAGCTAATTTAGTTAATTTTTTCTACGAAAACTAACATATTCTAAGGACTTTTTTGGTACCTCCTTGCTTACAAGTAATTAAGCGAGATACATATTTTTTAATCTGGGTAATTAAATTTAAATATGTAACAATAAACTAGTAACCCTATACTAATCCAACTCTCTCCACGTAAAAAAAATATTTTAACTAATTAACTGTATAAAATTATTTGTATGCTTTAGATAACGTTTTTTATACATTACTAGTAATCTATATCAGCAGGATTCAATTTTAGTTATAATTTATAATATATATATATAAATATATAATATTATTAAGAGAATACATTCATATTGTGAAGTTGTAATTATTCAGAACATGGGTCTATGATATTTTAAATATTAATTAAATATATACATACAAAATCAATTCTATCAAAAAATATTGCTGTTGCGCCACCGGGATTCAAACCTGGATCTTTTACTATACCGTCAAAAATAATGTCGCTGTATCATAGTTAAATATATAAAATAAATTAAATTATTGATAGAATCGGCGATAACTTTGTAGAGTTTCATCATAATGAATGGATATAGATAAAACAATGTTATAACTCTACTTGAGTTTATTAGCACTGCTCGAGTTTCGAGAGAAACAGTAAGTCTCATCGATAATTCTACAAATAAACTCAAGTAGACCTATAACATTGTTTAATTTATATACATCTACTCATTAAAATAACTATAATGTAAAATTTCGAGACATACACAAAATTAAGTTTTTAATATAAATGAATAAAAAATATTATTAAAATGACATTTGTATACATGGTTTAATGTAATATCTAACAGTAAGTATTTTTATTTACATGTTTTTAAAGGTATTTCCAAAAGAATGTATCATAGATACGGCGTGATGAAACTGTCCAAAGTTTAGATTGAAAAAATGGGTAAACTGAATGAAACTTTGGAAGGAAGAAGAAAAACTCACATTTGTATAATACAAACGTCATCATAGTAAACAAAAACGAGAAAAATAAAATATCAGGATAATAAAAATTATCCCCAAACTCCTTTCCATCAAAATAATAAATAGTAGGTGGTGGGGTTGTTTTCATGTGACTATTTTATTTTTTAAATAAATGCGTGTGCATAACTATGTATTATTTTATTGATTTATATATAAATATTGTTCTCCAATATTGTTAAGAAATAAATATATTGTAATAAATAACACAGTCTCGTTGAAAACGAATGTGTTATCAAGTCAAATATATCGAAATAAAAATCAACAAATATGATGCAAATAAGTTTTATTTATTTATTTACGGTTGGTTACGATTAAGTTAAGTTTTGTTATTACTGCTAAGCCGTGGATCAGATGATATTGGTTTAGCTGTACTTTCCACAATGCATAAATACTAACAATTTTCAAATCATCGCATCATGTCGGTTAAAAATATGTTATTAACCTTTCCCTTACGGTGCTAAAATAAAAACGCACGTTACGGTGCTGTAAACTCAGTGTACATGTAGACTATTGCGATTTTTAAGTCGAATAAATATGTATATTTTAAATTTATTACTTATATAAATCATGCAAATAATAGTTGATATACATGCAAGTGAATATTTATATAAATTATTATGTAAAAATGCTATGAATGAAAATGAGAAAATATACTGATCATCACAAATGACAGTATAAGACACGTCTAACTCGGCCGGCGCACGCTCTGCTACTAAGTGACGATCGGCATCCGGCACCGCGCGACCCGCGCACTGCGCCGTTCGTACCAATCCGCACGTTCACGTCGGGTTCTTCAAGAAAATATGTTTTATTGTTGCGTGTGGTAAATCATAATACATGGTAATTATTTTATCCAATACATTACTCTGTATTTAGTATATTTACAGAGATATTTAAATAATAAGAGGCAACGTTAACTCAGATTACATCATTGGAGAGGAAAGGTTGATTTCTCGAATCACGTATGTATTCATATAAATCTTTGTGTATGTGTTCACAATGCTTCGTGTGTATGTTAACAACCTTTCAAACCACGTGCATACTTTTTATGATAAATGTTTGCCTATCATTTTCATATTAACCTTAAGTAGCAATAGTGATTGGTTAGAACGTAGTTAGTTCACAATTCTAAAATAATCACCAAAATGAAATAATGAATTTCTAGCAAAAATTTCGAATAGCAATATGGTATATAAACAAGTACATCTCTACTATGACTTATTATGAAATAAATTTTATATATATTCAATCTTTAAGAAAATATTATGTATGAGTCTGAGTACAAAGTAAATATTTAATAATAATATTATGGTAATAATAATAATAATAATTATGGTCGAAAAAATTATGTGTACTAAAAATAAGACATAGATGAAATTATGAAATATAAAACATAGATTATTAATAATAAAATATAAACATAGGAGCGACTAAATATAAACGTTCAAAGCTTTAAGATTCGCGTGTAAGTAATACGGGGGAAATTTAAAAAATGCTTGCCTGCCACTATTGGAACACCCTCATTGCCCACAGACCACCAAATATATATATATGAACTAACTCAAAACCACATGACCACTTTGGTACCACATACATAATCAAATAGCTCCTCGACATTTATAAAAATATGACTCGATTGGAACGAAAACTTAAGCGCTGACAATATTGCATTAATGTAAAAAAATACGTCTTGTTTACAGAAAGATTTAATTTTCGAAGAGTAAATACTTTTACTGTTGCATAAATGTGTCAAAATCTATCGGATTTATGTTTCGTTAATGTTTATGCAATGCCCCTCGCCTCGAAAATAATGTTCCAAACCCTTCTCTTATATATACACTTCACATCGTATCTATCCATTTACTAGTCTGTACCTAAACCCCATTTTAATATATTAGCAGTTTATGACACTTGAAAACTGCAAGCGTAGATGATGAGGAAATTTTCTCCTGAGTTTTGGAGATTTGGCAGAAAAAACAGTGCATAATAGTTGGTTAGTCTGTTCTTCATATAGAATATAACATATGAGTGAGGACAATATTGTCGGCTAAGAGTTTTAAGGCTCGTGATGACGATGATCTCTCAGTGACTCTGATCCCTGAGGGTTGCTAAAGAAAGAGAGAATTCATCGTGGAAACGGGCCATTAGAGCAACATTTCATTTAGTGGAAACGCACCCTAATAATAATTGGAAATCATTTGTTAATAGACCCAACGTTTTCAGTTTTTTAATATATGATTCGATTGAAACGAAAATTTAAAAGATAGGAGTATAATATGTATTAATGTAAAAAATACGTCTTGTCTACAGAAAAATTTAATTTTCGAAGAGTAAATACATTTACTCTTGCATAAATGTGTCATAAACTATAGGATATATGTTTCCAACAAGAATGTGTGTAGAATGCCCCTCGTCCCGCAATTAATGTACCAAAGCCCTCTCCTGTATGTACACTTTATTTCATGTCTATTCATTTACTGGTCTGTGGACAGTACGGTTTATTAAAATAAATTTGTTTTGAAATTAATGCAAGATGTTACAACTTTTTCTGGCAAGCCTAGCGGTGGCATTTTCTTGTGTCTGAACCACGATTCAAATTGCGTTTCATTCCAAATATTTTTCCAAAATGAATATGTCTGCTATAATCCGTGCATACGTAATTCGTTCATATCGAAATATACGCGTGCGTAACTCGGGCCATGTAACTGACGGCTTGGTACACAGAAACAAAGGGAATGCTTACTTCCATAGTGAAACATAAAAGAATAAGGGTTGAGGAAACGTGATTTTGGAAAATGTCTCATTTGTGGTCGGGTCACACACTTAAATGTCCAAAGCAGACCCAAATCTTGCAAGCATCTACATCCCCGCGACTTTTCGTTATTCTTAAACCTCTGAATTTTTCTAGAATAATAAGGTTATCGCCGTTTCTTGAAAATATATATTCAAACCATTTTAGTACAGAAAAATATTTCAATACTTTTGTATTTCGTTGAAAAATTTTACCTATTTTTATAAAAATATTTATTTCGTTAAAGATATTTCAGTGGAAAATTGTTAAAGTAAAGATATCAAACTTTAGTATATTTAAGCCTCGTTAATAAAATACTTGACGATGATTAGGCTATTGAAAAATTCTAAATAATTTTTGTAAACGTGTATTATTATCATCTACATATATTTAAAAAAATAATATCAATCAATCAAATAATAGAAAATTACTTATTTTAAAAAAAATCTAGTGTTTCTTCTGATACCCATTTTCAAGCGCAGTCTTTTTGAGGAAAATTTATCCAAACTGATGTCTGCCCTTTTTTATTTATTATTTCTTACACGAATGCATTCATGAGTACATATACGTACTATTATTACTGCTACCGGGAAACGAACCTGAATCCATTCCTCTCCAGAGAAATGCGTTAACCGATTACACTTCACCAACATAGTAAGTTGAAGACAAATTTTTGAACTTATATATTGCACTTTAAAATTGATGCACCTATCGTTAAATTATTTGAAATCTACTTCATATTTACGGAATCTCAAACAATTTTGAGTAAAATCCAATAAAATATACCAGAATTAATTAATTCATTAAGACAAATTATTAATATATCATCGAGATATCATCTATTTATATTATATTATATGGGAAGTATGGAAGTACGGGTATTAAAAGGCTTATGACTTCGACTGGCTTAAGTGATCAATTTATCATGTAACATTTACCATTTCATCCAATCAACCTCCATATCTATCAAATTTTTGTAAGTTGTGTACATCCTACCATGTAAAAACACTTCGAATATTAACTACAATCGAATAATATTTCCCTTTTTAATAATAATAATAATGATCATGGATAATTTGTATAGGGCGTCTTACACACAAACTTAATAGTTCTACAAAATTGTCTTTGTTTTTAAAATTAAAAATTGTTATTTTCACATATGGAAATGACTTTTTGAAAAGGTGCGTTTTTAGTTTATTTTTAAATAAAGTCTCTGATGCATTTTTTATGACGGAGGGCAAAGAGTTACACGCTTTTGGCTCTGCCACTGCAAATGCCTGTTCACTAAATTTAGACTTCTGGGAACGGTTGGTCGGTGCTACAATCCTTCGTGCAGCTGAAGTAGAGGCTGACCTGAGAGTTTGACGTCTTCCATTCAAATTGTCAAATTATTCAACTCTTTCAAGAAAACCAAGCCAATGTAACTGATGTAAAAAGCATGTTATATGAGAGAATTTGGAAACTCCATATATTATCCGCGCAGCCGCATTTAGAATGAATTGTAATCTATCCAGCTGAAACATCTGCATATATTTAAAAAAATAGCATCAGCTAATCAAATAATAGAAAATTACTTATTTAAAAAAAAACTACCATTACTTCTTCTGATACCCATTTTCAAGCGTGGGCTTTTTGAGAAAAATTTATCCAAACTGATATCTGCCCTTGTTTATCCATTCATGAGTGCATATACGTACTATTATTCATACATAATATTTCCATTTTTAAAATCTATCTATAACTTGCACACTTTACTATGTTTAATTTTAAATGTATACAATTTTTCATCCTTTGTAATGTCCTCTGATATATCATTGAAAATCTTGAACGCACTGTACATCGTCGATTTCTGATATTAGGCCTTCCCGAATGGCAGTCCCATTCTGTTTCTTCCTTTTGCATGAAGCTCGCGCACATTCATCATTGATTTACCTCAATTTTTCTTATACGTTCTACCGACATATGTTTAGTAAGGTTTTTAAAAATGTACTGTAACATTGAAATATATTTTCAGTTTAAAGATCATAATATTAATAATGTCATATATCATAATCCGAGTATATATATACTTTTTTTTTCAATATTATTTATCTATTATATAGCGAAACTTTATTTTGCAGTACTAATTATTGTTGCATTTTTATTTTCTAAACAAAAAGAAAATTCTTCTTTAGTCGTTTATATAAAGAACATTGATGAAGTTGTTCACTATTATATTTTATAAGACTTAGTAGTAATGAATCTTCTAATACTTCCCAAAAGTGAAATTTTTTATAACAATCTTTTTAATCACGTATCCTGTGTTTTGATAAAAATCTATTATGATTCCTAATTTAATTTCAGTCATATCTTTAAGACTTTCACCATTTATAATAATTACTGACGTAATTCGTATTTCTTTTTCAATCTTTATGAGCTTAATTTTGTTTATGTTTAATTTTAGCTTATTATTCTGGGTTTATTTATCATCTGGGAATAATTTCTCAACTCCAAGACAGGTCTACAGCTTCCACTGGATGATTCGTAACCACATCAGTGAATAATTATTTATGGGAGGAAACTTGCCGGAGGACAAATGATATAATCATAATATTTAATTTTACGGTACTTAACGATATACATGTATTATTTCTCGTTCTTTGTGGAAGTTTTTTCTGGCATAGTTAGCTCTGCCACATTGATGCCAGCTTACCCCAATCGATCAAAGTTCATAGACTACACTGTCTAGGTCATGCACGGCATACGGAAGATCAGGAACCAGCGAAAAAGGTTTTGTCTAGGAACCCAGAGGAGCATGAAAGAGCAAAAAAGAAGAAGTAGACTAAAACTGCTCTTGTAGAAAGATATGGTATCTTTACTTACTTGAGGGAAATCGACAGAATTCGACAGAAACCGGCAAAGAATTTTACTGGTAGCCATGACCTATCACGAATTGTCTGGCTTATGATGAAGATGATAATGTAACGTGAATAATCGTATTTACGTATTATATTTATATGCAATAATATTAATTTTTCATTAATGGGCATAGCGATTACTTTATGGTACTATATGTAATATATGTATTCTTTTTTTAATACACCGTCCTTCGTACTATATATACAATTTATCATCCATATTTCAAAGAGGCGTATCTCAAATTTATTTGAGACGATATATTAATAAATTGTGTGAAATTTTTCACTGTTGAAAATAGATAAAAAAATCTTCCCAATTTCTACAGATATTTATTATTTAGACATTGTGAGATGTATTTGTTTATTATAAATAAAAAATATAAAAAATTATTATTTTCCATTCAATAATTATTTTGTCAAATACACAAGTCCAAAGGTTTCTACGGCTATTGGATGACAATAGAACAAACCAGAACAAATTGTATTATCAATAATTTTGTTTTCAACATAGTATTTTCATTGAATGGACTACTTATGATGAAGCACTATAGGATGCCATATTATTACACAAAATTAATGTTTTATGATCACTGAATTTCTAAAGAAATTAACACAATTAAAATATATTTGACACAATATATAATAACTGTATTATTAGGCCATAAGTTATTTTACCATTTAAAAATTAAATAACTTTTTAAATTTATTTTTATTCACCTTTTACACGATGTTTACAAAAGCTAGATTTTTTTACCTACACAGTAATAACTGTTTTTATATTTTTTTTATTTGTGTTTGATATGATACTCTCCATAGCGTAGAGATTTATATACATATCTATACATATATACCTACATATAAAGCTCACGTTTGTAAAGCAAAAAATGGTGGTCATATCCTATATATTATTTTTTATATTAGAAAATGTCTTATCAATGTTTTTACTTTTTTCATTC
Source organism: Eubasilissa regina (assembly GCA_022840565.1). Classification (NCBI taxonomy): domain Eukaryota; kingdom Metazoa; phylum Arthropoda; class Insecta; order Trichoptera; family Phryganeidae; genus Eubasilissa; species Eubasilissa regina. The sequence continues at coordinate 10,127,391 of JAINEB010000020.1, read as the reverse complement.
TAAGATCTATGTAAAATATGACAATCTTGCTGATTACCCAGAACGAGGATCCCACATGCAGTCTTTGGGCACTACCCTGAAAAGTATGAATTTGATCTTTAGAATAACTTTGCTATTGCTTAACTCAACGATAATTTATTGAGTGATACAGATTGATGAAATGACTTGGAATTCATTAATTTTGATACATTATCTAAGGTAGGCACCCATGTCTTCACGCAGCAAAAAGGGGAGAAATTAAATTGACAAAGAGAGGTTAAATAATTTTTTCTTGCTTCTTTTAAATATTTATTATGACGTTTTTCAATACCAAAGAAACAATAATACAGTAAAACTCTTAATCGTTCACTTAATTTACACTATACAAAGTGTTGATTCAAATTCCACAACGAAAATTCTCAGTTTTCTCAGTTAAATTATTAAAATTTCACAAATCTCATTGATATTATGCGACATTTGTATCAAGGCAGTAAAATTTCCATTTGTATTTGAATTCGCTCCGCTTCTTTTCAATTTGCTTAAAGTATAATATAATTATTTAAATAAAATCGTTTTTATTATTGAGAACATTTTCTCTTATTTATGGTAGTTTTTACCAAGAGTACAAATTGAATAATTTAACAAAATAATGTACAGATTCATTTCCAATTTCGTTATATAATAATTTTTCACGAATTTAATATAAATTCACGCTGTATTTGCGTTACAATATATTTATTAAAAAAAAAATATTGACACCATACATTTATTTTTTAAAAATTACATACCTCTAAAACAGTACGGTAACAATTATTTTGTATCAATGTGTCCAAAATTTAATAAAAATGAATTGATAATTCTGGCGTCTGCTATCAGATTACTCAAAGGTATTTGAGATTCCGTAAAAATAAGGCAGATGACTTTTTCAAATAATGGGATGATTAAATGTATTAATATCAAAAGGATATATAATATGGTCGCTGTAGCATAGTTGGATAATGCACCTTCTCCGGTTTGGAGGGAGATCCAGGTTTGAATTCCGATGGCGCAACAACAATATTTTTCGATAAAATTGATTTTATATATATATATATATATATTTCTAATTAATATATTTAATTCATATTTAGAATTCTTTTTTTTTTAATTTTCAGTGCCTTTCATTATTTTTAAAACAACATTCCTTTAAATCTTACATCAATATAAAAATCCTTAAAGTAACCAATACACCAGAAAGTACAAGTATTAATACTACATTACATTTACATGCAAGCCTATTGACTGCTTCCTACCTCGCTAGGTATATATAAAGTACCTGTTCATATAAGGTAGCCATTAGGTTCCATAAGCTAGATAATAATTGGAAGTAAGGTAACAAATTAAATTAAATGGTAAAAAACAGAAAAATTAAAAAGAAAACAAGTAGAGAATAAGTATATTAGAGAATAAGTAATTATATTCACTTCATGAAATAGTATGTGAGGAAATATTTCGATTATAGTTTTCATAACTTTACTGAGGAAATATTACATTACTGAGGAAATATTTCGATTATAGTTTTCATAATTGAGATTCAGATACGTTTTCTAGAGACACCCACACTATTTTCATTGCAATTATTTTGATGGCTTCTATATTATCATAAATTTGAGATGCTATTAGGTATTGTAGTGACCACGAAATGGCCACGGTCAGTGTTTTCGTAAAACATATTTTTAAATATTGAAAAAATAATTTATAATTATGAAAGTGTAACTAACATAACTAATTAACAAAAATAGATATCCAATCAGAAATATATGTAATTTACCGCTATGGTACTAACGTGACACAAGTGCTCCACCTTATACTGTCAATGCTTGACTACCGAGATACCAAGTGAGCCGTCATACGTAGTAAGCTTAATACCCAGTATACAGGTGTAACAGATGTAGTCCACAATATTTTATGAATGAATACCTGACTAAATTACGAGTTGAAAATGTTCAAATTCTACAATGTTACGGAAAATCTTATTGTTTAAAATGTTTATAAAATCGACCTACTTCGAAATAAATATTTGCGAAATTGTTACATATATATATATCTATATCTTTGCTTCAGGTCCTGAATCACCTAACAAAAAATAATCTAGTCACTCGAAATTGGATGTATTCGATGTATGTATGATTCGATGTATTTAATATATAATTTTGAATCGATAAAATATTTAAAATAATTGAAATAATCGCATAATTATGATTTTTTTTTAAATGCATCTGAAAATTTATTTTTAAATCTCTGACATGGTTGACATTAGACACATATCCCATGAACACGTTTGACTCTTAATTTAATCAGTTATTAAATATTGTGGAAATATTAAGGCATCCCCAAAATGAAAGTGAGAGAGAGAAATTTTTAAAAATGCAACAAAGTTGTATAAGTTGTGAACCGTATTTGGACAGCAATTTTTTAATGTTGTTCAATAAACGTATCATTTTGTCACTTTAGCTATAGATTATGGAAAATATTCGTTTTAACTTTGTAAAATGATCGTTATGAAAAAAAACGATTCTAAAGTAAGAAACATAAATAAAATTACCTACCCATATAACATTCGTATCAGAAATATTACTGTATCCCACAGACCAGTAAATGAATAGACATGAAAAAAAAAGTACATATAGGAGAGGGGTTTGGAACATTAGTCATAGGACGCGAAGCATTCTACACACATTCTTGGTGTAAACATAAATCCGATACTTTATAACACATCTATGCAACAGTAAAAGTATTTATTCTTCAATAATTGAATCTACGTGTAAACAAGACGTATTTTTTACATTAATGCATATTATTTTGTCGCCGTTTAAGTTTTTGATCCAATCGAGTCATGTATTTAAAAAATGTCGCGGGGCTATTGATTGCTTAAATGGTAAAAAAGTAATCGTTTGGGTGACACCAAAATGAAAATATTGAAGCCAGGATTTTGCATTAAGTTCTTGCCTTTATTTTTGGTGATCTGTAATGTACTCTAATTCCAACTTTCAAATCGAAAAATGTATTTTCAGAACCAAAAGATCACATGTTCACCTAATTCGAATATTTCGAAGGAAATATCTAAAAGTATCGTATAATTGATTGTTTTTGTTTACCTAGATAGATATCGATTTTGTTTCAAATTTTCATAGATAGAAGAAGATTACGAGTCACTTCCGTTCTTGAAAGTTTTCTCAATCTACTCCCGCTCCTTCTTGATGTAATTATTTTAAAGGGTTTAGATTATTAAGCAAGATAAAAATCCAATTATAAGTTAAAGCTTCCTGCGACCAGGGGATCTGCTAGAAAACGAATGATAGGTATTTTTAACTCTTAACTGGTTTTGTGGGTTGTATAAATATTTCTTAACCACCGAGTACATTACATAATTTTTTTTTAACTTTCAACATAAATTCTGTATTCATATAATCACTATATTTTTTTCTTGTTTTCAGTCTTAAAAATATATTTAAATACGTAGATATATTTCATCGAATTAAAAAAATAATAATAATTAAGTTAGTTATTAAACAGTCATAGAGAAAAATCTATTTTTTATTACATTTAATATAAAACATATTGAAATATGAGGCAATTACAAACTTACGGCATATCTTCAACTGGCTTAAGTGATCACTTTATATATATAACGTTCACCAATTCTCACCCCTCAATCCCCACATTTATTAATTTTTTTAAAGTTGTATATATGTTAGCGTGTGGACTAGCTTCGAGTACCACTACACCATCGCCATCTATAGACCAAATTCAATTATTCATTTTTCCTTTTTTTTAAACAGCATATATGTCATCACTATGACATATATGGAATCACTTAAGCCAGCCGAAGACAGGTCGTAAGCCCTGTAATTACTCCATACTTCCATATATATTCCATTAAATATAATAAAAAATAGCTTTGTCTTTATGAGATATCTGATATTTGTTCAATAACAGTGCCCTTGTAGGTAATAATCCACTAATTGTGTGTTCTTGAACATATTCAAATATTGCTAATTAACTATTCACTAGAATTCTGTTTGAATAATAAAACTATTACCATACTTTTAAAATTAGCAATACTAACTTGGTGGTTAAAATTCATATTTTTTATTTATTATCTTAGTTTTATTAACCACAATTGAGTTTAAAAAACATCTACCGGTTTCGGAAAACACCTTTTCCTTCTTCAGGATGTCATAACTAACTAAAAATAAACTAACATTTCTAAATTTAATTAATTCATTTAATAATAAAATACAATTTACACTAGAAATGGAAAATAATTCTACCCTAAATTTTTTGGATCTAACATTGATTAAAAATAATAATAAAATTGAGTTCAAAATTTTTAGAAAACCAACTTTTACAGATACTATCATACACAATGAATCTAATCATCCATTATCACATAAACATTCAGGGTTCCACTCCATGATACATCGTTTAGTCAATTTTCCTATGTCAACATCCAATTTCAATATTGAATTGAGTACAATTAAAAAAATAGCAGTTAATAACGGGTATAATACATGTTTGATAGACACTATTTCAAAAAATAAATTAAAAGAATATAATAATCAATTTTTATATAAATCACACATAAAACATAATGATAATAATGATAATTGGCGTAGGATTTTATACATAAATAACTTTTCGAAACAAATATCTAAACACCTACCACGAGACATTAGACCAGCATTTTACACAAATAATAATATAGGAAATTTACTCATAAATTCTAAAGACAAAGATGATAAATTTAACAATTCTGGTGTCTATAAACTTAGTTGCAAGGATTGTGCTGCATTTTATATTGGTAAAACGGGTAGAAATTTTAATATAAGAGTAAAGGAGCATTTGAGATGTTTGAACAATAGTGGGTTTTCAGAATTTGCTAATCATTTGATAGAAAATAGTCATGGTTTTGATAAAAAATTGGGATTGTCAATTTTGCATATAAACGGTGTAGGTCACAAATTAAATAATTTGGAATCCTTGGAGATAAATAAAGCATGTAAAAGTAATCAGGAAATTCTAAACAGCCAACTAAATTTAACTACGAGTCCTATTCTAAAATTTTTTCCTAAAAATTATTCGACTAAATTTGTATTGGGCAGCAATTTGAGTTAGTTACTAAGTTTATTTTTTAAATAATTGTTGTTTTTTTTTTTTTAAAAAAATTTAAAAATAGATTCTGGTGGAGAAACAATGCTATATTTTTAGTTAGTTATGACATCCTGAAGAAGGAAAAGGTGTTTTCCGAAACCGGTAGAAGTTTTTTAAGCTCAATTGTGGTTAATAAAACTAAGATAATAAATAAAAAACTATTACCATTGAAGGCTCAGCGGATACATACCTTCATTGATTATTTTAATAATATTTTGATGAAAATCAACCCTCGAACTAAACAGGTCAAAGAAAGACACTACTTCAACAAATCTCCATGTGAAGGTTTCCTCGCCATATTTGCAGCAGACGGTGGGTGAAATCACCGTCTTCATTTAGAAGCGGAGATCATTGGAGATCATTGCAGTGTGTGGTTTTGGTGGCGACTACAGGGAGTTCGAAAAATCGTTTATTTTAATGTGTATATATATATGAAGTTATATACTAAAAGAAAAAATATTTTAAAAATTGAAAAAAAAATTCTTGTAGAAGTACATAGTATTGTTACATTATGGCTGTATAGAGGTAGTAAAAATAATTGGATGGAGATATTTGAGTTGAAACATTTTTTTAAATTTTTTACCTCTATTTTAAATAATCGTACTTATTTCGGATCAAGTATGTATAATATGATAAATTATAAAATTCAATATTCACGTCGTTTCGTGATAAATAAGGTCATATTATTTTATTATATTATTTTTCCACTTCGGTGTGTTTGGAATCATGGATATTGGACACATTTTAGCCAATCCCTGCACTTTGTAAATTTAAAAAAACCGTATACTGGTGACTTTCATTCTATTAGGACGATATATTTTATTACCATATTTACAAATTAAATGTATTTTAAAACGTGTGGATGAAAAGATTTCATGCCATGGTTGCCTGCTACATGATTATACAAGCATCATCGGATAAATACAATATTAGTGCTTATGTAAACGCCTTCAATGACCGGTTGCCAGGTTTCCGATTAACAATAAGCATACATATGATATATAAACTGCACTAATCTCTTTAATTTTGTCTTTCTGGTCCAATTTTGTTGTTCATTTAGCTGGGTTCTTTAGATGTCGATCGACCAAAGCCCGCACTGGTGGTTTATTTGGACCGATGGACTGGTCGAAAAACGGGATGTAATTAAACCACCTGTCGTTTACCGTCTTCTTTGCTTTCCGAAAAAAGGGTGGCAATACTCACACACACACATTTATATTATTTTAAACTAGGAAACCCAATAGTACCAATCGAAGTAACAAGGCGCGTAAACAATTAGTAACTTGATAATAAATAGCATTGTCGTTTATTTAGTCACTAAACCTGAATAGACATGTCTCCATATTCCAGAATTTTCTTCCTTTTATTTAGTCACTAAACCTGAATAGACATGTCTCCATATTCCAGAATTTTCTTCTTTTTTATTTCACAGAAAAATATAAACTGTAGAATTATATTCTGAAAATACGACTTCATTGAAAAAAGTTTTCTTCTTAATAATTAACAAATTAGGTAACCATGACGCCATTTCCTAGGGACGGTAGGAGCTCCATACATTTTTTTCATGACACAACACCCGCCTCATCCACATCTTATCAAAGTATACCAAGTTTTCTGCGGATGTCTGATATTTCTGACGCCATCAACACTCGAGTCATATATCTTTCTTGCCATTCTCTCCTCATTCAATCATTTGATCCATTTGATCCACTTTAGGTTAAAATATAATGTCTTAAATTCTTCTAATAACTTGAACATTTTTAATGATAAATTGCTACCCCTTAAAATTAAACTACGCCAAATTTTCAATAACTATTAACATAAATTGTTAGAACACATTCTTATTGTGAATTTGTAATTATTCAGAACATAGTTCTGTGATATTTTAAATATGAATTAAATATATTAATTAGAAAGATATACATATAAAATCAATTCTATCAAAAAATATTGTTGTTGCGCCACCGGGATTCGAACCTGGATCTCTTTCTTAACCAGTAAAGGTGCATTATTCAACTAAGCCACAGCGACAATATACAGATAAATTATGTATTAATATCAAAAAGGTAACATATAGGTTCGAAAATTTGTCGCCAAAAATATTGTCGCCGTAGCATAGTTAGATAATGCACCTTCCCCGGTTAGTAAAGCGATCCAGTTTCGAATACCGGTGGCGCAATAACAATATTTTTCGATAAAATTGATTTTATATGTATATCTTTCTAATTAATAAATGTAATTCATATTTAACATAAATTGTATACATTGCATCCCATTTCCCTTCCCTCCATACTGTTTCTATTCTGTATTTTCAGTTTAAAAACACTTTTTTGTTATCAGTTTTTTTAAATATATTATTATTATATTTTTTAGTTTATTATGTTTATTTTAGTGTAAAAGTATTTTTGTTTATCAGTTTGTTTGAGTGTACTATTTGTAGTTTATTATGTACTATTTATTTAATTCCGAAGAAACGTCACTGGTGTTAATTTTATATATTATGTTATTAGTTATTATTGTTTCTCTAAAAATAAATAAATATAAAATTAAAAATTTAATTTAATAAAACCTAACCAAACTGATTTTTTTAAAATCGTATTCAATAAAACCAGACATACATTATTTCTTAATTTTTTTTATTATTTACTCTATCATAAATGAATTGGCCACTAAACGCCCAAATGAATTGATTTTCTCTCATTATAAATCTTATTAAAAATAAATCATTTGTAACGGTTTATATCTTTCAGCGTGCTTGAGGTCTAGTGTTTACGATACTCGCCTAGTGATTTAGTGGTCGGGTATTCGAGCCTCGTCCCAAGAGGTCATCAAGTTAGTCCTATTTTATAGCAAAAGCATTTAGCTTATTTTGAAAATAGTAAGAATATTGATTTGACACATATTCCTTGTACGCAACTCTAATTTAAAAAAATTAAAAACATCAGGTATTTTTTGATTCTGCTGATGCCGGTGAAGATTAGCCATCTTTATTATATATAAATATAGTTACATTAGTTATTTTATGCTAGTGTGTATATTTGTAAAATATGGTCAAACTACGCACGAGCAGACATCGTATATCCATTTACGAGTACAAAATAATGATCCTTGTAGGATTCTATTCGCGTAGGTGTGGTATTGCAATGCAATCCGCAATATATTCCGGAGGCTGTTTTTATGAATTAATTCCTTTCCTGAAATGTCATATTAATGGTATCTAAATATCGCTGAAATATTTTATATATTGCAAACTATACTACGTTCTTGTTCAGTTATAAATGTTCTAGAGAAACGTGCTTGTCTCTTCTTAGCTATGCAAACTTGGATTGCAATGTTATTGTAGGTAACAAGATTATAAAATGTATCCAGGTGGTATGTGTTTATTTATTTACTTTAATTAGTTAATCGGTTGCACTATGGTGGTACACCTTTCTTTTTTGGTAATAAATTATATTTAAATATATATAATACGGAAAAACTAGCCGTGTCTGCGCAGCAATCCACATTGGTCACAGGGTGGCTTTTACACTACCTATAAAAAACATTAAAATCTTAAATTAAATTAAATAACAATAACTTTGTATGAAACCACAAAAATTATTATACGTCAACCGGTTTCGCTTATCTCAAGCATCATCAGGACGTATTTAAAACTGATCATAAATACAAAAAGAGTCCACTTATATAAACATAAAGAGAGATATAGAATATCAAATTATATGTGAAAGAGAGAGACAGAATACATATACAAATAAACGGAATATTAAGAGAAGGGAAATTATAGTGTTGATTGATATTAAATTGATTTTAAAAGAAAATTACCTAATATGGGGCTAATGGATAAATTAATCTGATTATTAAGAATTGGCGTACTACTATTTATTGCCATTTTTATTTTAAGAGCTTCTAAATTATCCAAAGTATCTTTTTCAATAATGCGATTGGAAAATTCAGAGAAACCATTACTGTTTAAACATTTGAGATGTTCTTTGACACGAATATTGACATTACGAGCAGTTTTGCCTATGTAGAATGAGGGACAACTATTAAAAATTAATTTATATGTATCCGAGTGGCTTAATTTGTTATCTTTATCTTTTGAGTTTATTAAAAATTTACCTAAATTGTTGTTTGTGTAGAACGCTGGCATGACATTAGAAGGAAGATTATTCACGCAAAGGGAAGAAAAATTATTAATATATGGAACTCTACGCCATTGGTAATTTACCTCATTATAAATATTTTTACCGAGAAGACTAGTAAAACAAATATATATATTAATTACGTTCAAAAAATCATTTTTGTGCATTACGAATTCAGATAGAGAAAATTATATTTTCTCAACGTCTCGGATATTAAAGATGGTTGGTGAATTTTATTATTTAAGCATCCAGAAAACACTCAAGTACCGACTCCTTTCAGGCGAGTTCTTGCTCGATTAAAATGCAAGTCTTTTTTTATTATACAGAGATGTTGTCTGGAAGTATTAAGAAATTTTCTCGTTCGCTTTCCATCTCCCTAGTTGCGAATCAATTACGCCAGAAGAAGAAATTGAATTTATAATTTAGTTGCACTACTTAATTAAAATATAGCATAAAATATAAAATATCCACGCTAAGAAATGCACAATTTAATAGGTCGATTTTGTAAGAAAAAGTTGCTACTGTAGTTTGTCAAAATTACATATAATTAGTGTAGTGAGAAAATAAATAATGATTGATCATGTACGAAAAGAAGACATAAAGATATCATTTGCAACCGTGGTAAGTGTGCTGGAATATATACATAGACATAAATCTTTTGTAATTTTGATGTGAAACTTCTTTAGCCGTAGTTGAGAAATTTCAATTAATATTCAAGGCCACTGTCACATGGATTTGAAATGAAAACGAGAAATCAAAAATAAATGTTAAATGGTTTTACGGAAAGGCTCCTTTTACTTGAAAAATTCGCCGCTCTAATTTTATTTAATCTATATATTATGTATTACATACGTTTGTGTATTCATAAATATTTTATTAACCCTTCCCAAACTATGCAGTAACACAGGTCTACTATTATAATTTTAACCCGTAATATTTCGGTAAATACATGCAACATAAAATTCATATTTTAGATGATCTTAAATAAACTATTAGCGCTTAGTAATAACTTGTGAAAAACCAATTATGAAAAGGGAATCGTACAAAAATAGTTATTTTTTCCATTCAATCCGTTGTAAAATAATACGTTAGTAAAAATACAATTTATGATATGAAAGACAGAAATCACACACTATTTTCACAGTGAAAAGAACAACAAACATACAAATATAATTGACTCTTTCTCACTAATTAAATGAATAGAGATAAGAAGGAAAAAAACATTGTATAGGACTTAATGAATACTCTAAATTATAAATACTAAATTAATGTATTAATTATAAATATATACATATAAAATCAATTTTGTCGAAAAATATTGTTTTTGCGTCACCGGGATACGAACCTGGATCTCTATTTCCAATCCGGGGAAGTGCACTACCTTTGTGCTATAACGCCAGTATTTTTCTTGACAATTTTTCGAACCTATATGTTACATTTTTCAAATTAATACACCTGTCGTTCCATTATTTGAAAGCCATCTACATTACAACCCTTATATCCTGGTGACGCAAAAACAATATTTTTCGACAAAATTGATTTTATATGTATATATTTAAAATTAATACATTAATTTAGTATTTAAAATATCACAGACCTATGTTCTGAATAATTACAACTTCACAATAAGAATGTGTTTTCCTTAATAATACTCTAAATTATTTTATTAATCATTTTTTCAAAATTAAATGCTCAATATTTAGAATAAATTCGGGCCATTGAAGCTAATAAAAACATTTTTTATAACTGTTATTTACGGTAACACGAGTTGACAGCATGGCTGCGTTCGGGTATTTTATGTCATGGTATGGTAAAGGTTAAGGAGAACGCATTCCTACTGTGCAGTTGTAATTATTCAGAACAGACGGTCTGTGATATTTTTTAAAATACAAATTAAATGTATTAATTAGAGGGACATAAATATAATTTCAATTTAATGTAAATAATTATTAATTCTGGCATCACCTATCGGATTACTCAAAAATATTTGAGATTCCTTAAAATATAAAGAAGATTGCTCTCAAATAATGGAACGATAGATGTATCAATTTGAAAAGTGTAACATATAAGTTCGACAATTTGTCGTCAGTGCACTGTGTTTGTGTAGCATAATCGGTTAATGCATTTTCCCGGCATAGGAAGGGATCCAGGTTCGAATCTCGGTAGCAACAATAATATTTTTGGATAAAATTGATTTTACATGTATATCTTTTTAATTAATACATTTAATTTGTATATAAAAAATAAATACTTCAAATTTTAGATAAATATATTTATTTAACATTTCAATTTATAGTACGATATTCTTCATAATTTATTAGTTCAGTAGATTATTTTTTTTATTTAATGAAATTGTATGTAGGTACATATGTCAGTTTTACAATATATACAAAACAACCCTTTGGTCATCTAAACCATAATTATATATTATTATTGTTCGGTATTTATGACAGGTCCATGAATCGCCAACCGCCTTGGGCGTCTGGATGCTCTATTATGTTGACTAAACCCATCTGTCCACACACCTCCTCTCTTACCACAGATCACGACATTCTGTTCGTGTGTCTATGAACTTTTGAACTGGGTGTCAGAAGTGTGAACATCCTGTTTCAAGCTCGTCACTGATCTGGAGTACGATTACTCCTGCGAAGTTGCTCCTGACGTTCAGGAGATCTGTGGTTACAGCTGAGAGAAATTCAGAAGCTAAGTTGTGTTCTTCCTGGTTGGTCCTTGAGTCCTTACTAACATGTCCTTTTACCAAATACCTACAATCCTTCCTACATCCCTTGTTCAAACAATTATAATTAATTATATTACTGTTATTCTTTAGTACCTTGCGTCACACTGCCTCTTTCTCCCTACATTGTATTGATTGCCTTTGGTTCAAAAATTTTCTTATATGCACTTCAGGATCCTGAGAAAAATATAGTCACACCACCCTACCGACACAGACTGTATTATGTCCCGCAAAAACGAGACATAACTTTTTGTATAAAAGGTAATGTGACTGAGCAAATATATTTTCTCCGTGTATTCTGTGTGAAATAAAAAAAATAATTTACTGAATTTTTATTAATATTCTTATGTAATTTCATATTAAGTTACTTATTTCTTCTAATAGACTTTTATAGTGTGGTGAAAGACCAATAAAATAGCGTGCGTAGTATTTTTTATCAACCAATGACGCTTTCTGAATATAAAACATGTTATCTTACCATCGAAGATATTTTTCGCTGGTGTTCACGCCATATACCATCGTAATTTAAAATAGCTATATCTGTTCATTATATACAGAAACAGAGATAAATTACAATATTTTGAATATGAATTAAATATATTAATTAGAAAGATATACATATAAAACCAATTTTATAGAAAAATATTGTTGTTGCGTCACCAGGATTTGATCCTGATCTCTTTCCTAACCAGGGATGGTGCATTATCCAACTATGCTACAGCGACAATATTTTTAGCGACAAATTTTCGAACCTATATGTTACCTTTTTGATATTTAATCGTTCCATTATTTGAAAGAGCCATCTACCTTATTTTTACACTCTCAAATACTTTTGAGTAATCTGTTAGCAGACGCCAAAATTATCACTTCATTTTTATTAAATTTTTGGACACGTTGATACAACTTTATTATTACGAGAACACATTCTTTTTGTGAAGTTGTAATTATTCAGAACATAGGTCTGTGATATTTTTAATATGATTTAAATATATTAATTAGAAAAACATACATATAAAATCAATTTTATCGAAAAATATTGTTGTTGCGCCACCGGGATTCGAACCTGGATCTCTTTCCTAACCGGGGAAGGTGCATTATCCAACTACACTACAGCGACAATATTACAATTTGTCGCTAAAAATATTATCTATATTAATATGTTCTGAATAATTACAACTTCACAATGAGAATGTGTTCTCACAACATTTTGAATTACAAATACAGTAACTGCTCAAAATATTACACTTATAATATAATAAATATATCCTTTGCATATGTGTTCCCAGTATATACATTCAGGTCTCTTTTTATGTGGTAGATACGTTCCACAGGTAAACACATAAAAAGACTACACACGTATAAAAATAAAGGATACATTCCATAATTTTCTATAATCGTATAAAACTAATTCAATTAGTTAAAATATAGCGAAAATGAATAAAAAAAAGGTTTTTAAATTTTATAAAAATATAATCTTAACATATACCTTCCAAATGTACGTATAAAAATTTTATACATTTTTTTTTATCTCTTTTGCATATTTTTTCTTAAGAATTATCATCGCTTTATGACTATGTTGGGCACAATTTGCAAACTGGTTCGAAATCATCACTTTCATCACTAGAAGAGATAGTCAGCGTATCAGATCTATGTCCTGAAGATAATGATTCTTCACAAATAAAATTTGCCTCAATTTCACATGCTGATTTTTCCCTTTTGATAATATAATCAATGATTAAACTTTGCGATGACATTGCTAATTTGATATCCAGAAATGCAATTCTAAAGCTCGAGTTGAAACTTGAATGCTCGTTCAGAATTATCATATTTTTCAATGAAATGGTTTGTCAATTTACTGCAAAGTTGAAGACCTTCTCGAATTACACTTGCAGTGAGAGTGACTGGAGTTTCATTTACTTCCGATTCATTTTATTTTTCTTCGACGGTCTCGAAAGTTATGCCAATGATATCATTGTCATTCATGACATTATCCTCTGCATTATGCTCACTAATAATTTCTGAAAATAATGGAGGGGAGAAACGCGTCCAGACATGCCCAATTTCACTTGGGTTGAATTGTACTGGTGCAGACTGTGTTTGCACATACAGACAAAATTCTACAAATTTTTAACCCTTTCAATATGTCAAATAGGTTTAAAATAGTTATTTTAAAATAAAATGCTTCTTGAAATATAAACCGCATAACTTCAAAATCGCTAAAAAAAATAGTACGCATAAAAAGAGACCAGAGTGTATATAAATGAATAAATATTGTGTCTAGCGTAGCTACGTATTTTAAGTTCGAAAATAAAATTGAAAAATACATTGTGATTATACATAATTATAATTTAAATAAAAACCATTTTTTTAATATATTTTAAATGTATAAATTAGAAAGACAATCATATACAATTAATTTATCGAAAAAATATTTTTGTTGCTACCGGGATTCGAATTAATGCATTTTAAAATATATATTTAAGTTCGAATACCGGTAGTAACAAAAATATTTTTTCAATAATTTGTTTTTATATGTATATATTTATAATTTATACATTTAATTTGTATTAAAAATATCACAGACCTATGTTCTGAAAATTGTAACTTCACAATGAGTATATGTTCTCCTTTAAAAAATAATTATTTTATACAGTATATATTTATTGAAGGTCACCCTGATGAAGGTTCAAGCTCGAGCCAAAACTAGTTGGTTTTTATATTAAAATAAAATAGTGTTAAAACAAAATAATAGTATTTATTTAAATTATAAAATAACTCTCTGAAAATGTATTATTTGAAAAATTTCAGAGAATCATAAAAAATACTGATTTAATGTCGATCGCATTTATTATATATAATGTTACCATACGAAGTTAGTACGATATGATGGTTCTATTTGCATTTAAAAAATTTAAAATATACAATAAGAGATTATTTTTAAAACTTAAGAATTTTTTAACATTAATTAACATACCTAAATTGGTCGTCTTATTAATTTAATTTTGTTACTGTATAATTTTGTACTGTAATGATGTTGATGAGAGAGGCTGCACTTATCGAAACAAAAGTCATGCGAATAATTTAATTCAACGATGTTTGGTACAAAAATTATTTTATTTAAAAAAATATAGGTATATATTAAATAAAATAAAATTATCTATCTTTTCATTTTATATAATATATTTTGATTGGTTTGAAAGCTATAACAAAACAAAAGAAGTGACTTATATGTATAATGTAGGTACGAGTATATAGTTTATTTCATGGTCTATTTTACATAGTATTTAAAAAACGGTTTTTGTTATTTTAAATAAGTATATTGTTAGTAGGGGTGTTATGTTTTTAAAACATTTTTTATAATTTATTTATTTATTTATATATATATTTATGTATATAAATAAATAAATAATATACATATTTTTGTTCTAACAGATGTGAATACATAATGAAGATAAGATACATACTCATAGTTTATTATGTGGGATGGAGTAGACTTCACCTTTGATATATACAGCGTTATCCTGGCTACTTTTCTAGACTGAAGTCTGTGTTAAAGTAGCCAGTTTTTTTTTCGTGCTGTTGTGGTGTTATTTAAGTCATCGACAGGAATAAAAAGAGAATTACAAATATGTACAAAAAAGTAAAAATATATTAAAAATAAAAAGTGGGAGTGTTGTAGGACTAGTGAATTAGTAGTGAAGGTATTGTATAAATTATATTGGAATGTTGGATAGCCATGCTTCTGATTCATCTCTACCTGATTGAATCATATATTGGGTCCATATTTGTGTAATCTTATTGGAATTAAACGATTTGCAGTTGGTACTGAGTGTGTTGTGTAGTTTCGGAGCTAATAACAAGTAGAATCTTTGATAAAATATCGTTGTTGCTCTCGGAACTGGTGTGTAGATGTTTGTTGTTTGTCTTGTATTGTGTCCATGATTTATTGCTCGAGAAGAATTGTTCTTAATATGGAAATATTGAACGAGTCTCAACATAAAGATTTGTCTTATATCTAGGACATTGTACTCTTTAAATATAAGATCTGATGGATAGCTAAAGAGACGACCAATTATTACCTTGAGAATTATTTTTTGTGCTTTTTTAACCAACCCCAATATTGTTTTTGCTGCTCCTCCCCAAACTAAAATAGCATAATTAATTAAGGAGTAGCACAGTGCAAAGTACACCGATCTTAAGAGTTTGTAATCAACTATACATCGTATTTCTTTAAAAAAGTTAATTAGTTTTCTTATGCGTTTAGATAGGATAGAGTTACTAGACAAGTCCTATGCCGCGTTCTTGAGTATTCGTATATATTACCTTTTATTATCTTAATTTAAGTGTTTGTCTTACTTTATCTGTGTTATAAAAACCTTGCTATCTTGTGAACCGTTAAAAAGATATGTTGACGGAAAATCTCAAATATATAAAAATATGCTATTCATAGAATTGCTTTCTTTATTGATATTGAAACGAGATCAATTCTGCTGAGTAGATTTGTTGGCGTATTTAAGTTGAATGGTGTATTTGTTAGTACTTTAATAAAAATATCTAAAATGCACAAAGAAAATGTATTTTTTGCCAGTCTAAAAGAGTTTTAAATATACGTTGCCAGTTATATGAGCCTCATTCAAACCTTTTATCGTCGTTTTATTCTACCGGATGAGTACCTTAGTTGGAAGGGTTCAAAAATTATGCTCATTTGAGAAAGCCTTTTCCCATGCAAACGTAAAACCGCACTGATGGAAAAGCTCTTTACTGTTATTGTTGCGTTTACGATGTCGGTAAAGTAGATGTCGGTAACTCTCGTGCTAAAAACTTCGGATGTATTTTCAAATGTGCATTAAGAATCATGCATGTTGGAAGAGTGCTACGGGTGGGATGGACGAGTATCCATAATTTAATCGAAGTACTGAGGCTAAAAATATCGGCAAGACTAACACAACACTGTAATAGTTCAAGAAAATATTCGCCGTACATATTTACTTGCTTATTAAAATATTATAATTACGAAACTGTAATATACCAGCAGTATTCTGTCACTTCTTCATCTGAAATAGAGATGAATATATTGTTTTCTCTTTGCAATTTTCAGAGCTCATCTGCCCTTTTTGCCGACGTTTCGGATCCCATTGCAGAGTCCATCATCAGGGCTAATGTGTTGTATGACTGTTGGTGTTGTGATTAAGTACAGATTTGTAGTGCCATGTCGAAAGCAACATGCATCATTTATAGGTATTGGCTTGCAATACCGTATCGAAAACAGGTGTTGTGTGAAACGAGTAGTGTCGGGTTACTGCCAGATAGGTCAGTATACATTTCAGATTAGCCCAGAAACCTCTATACTGAAGATTCTGAACAGACATGATAATTGCAATATATTTAAATATTCTTTTCATAATAAAATTGATATATTATTTTAAAAAAAGATTCGAAAATTTTACACTTAATCGACTGTTCAAAAAAAAAATCATGTGGATCGTGTCCTGGCGCCTTTTAAATGTACAGTATTTTTTTATGTAATGGGTGAAATTATGATATAACGCAAACATTTTTAAAACATTTTAAACCACAGTTTAGTGCGAGAAAATATTATATTATTATATCCCTACTACCTGTTCTCTTTTTTCAGTGCTCGTCTACAAGTATATAAGCACATAAATATATAAGATGTAGTTGATGTGAATCAATAAACGACTACGTGTTCATCATCGATCTTCTCCGGGATTTTACCTATGACAGGCATTCACTATTCAAATAGTTTCTTTGCCGTTATTCAAATCACCCCACCTTTGCAATATACACAAAACCTTTACATCGCCCTATCCCTTTGTTCTTAACCCCTTGCCAACCTTCGCCTCGTTTGCCCTGCCTATCAGGTCTGATGATATTCCAGCTACATTTGCAATAAAGGATAATTACTGATTGGGAGTGCGGACTGATGGTGTTACAGATAGGCAGCACGAAACGAGAATGCTTAAAGCCTTAGTGTATACAGATATTTGCATAATGCAACGGAGATACTGAGACGAATTGAATTAAAATCAAATCTTCCATATAATTTAATATATATACATCTGATGAACGCTTATTGTAAGATTTTATGCACTCCATAGATAAGCGTGATAGATACCCCATAACAGATGGCACGAAACGTTCCATCTAAAGATGTAATATATATATCAAAGCCACGTCGCAACATTGAAGTGAAAGAAATTTTGTTGATTAAAACCGTCAGTTATGCCAATAATTTAGTAGACGACTTACTCTACTACATATACGAAAATATGAAAATGTGTTACGGACTCTGCTCTCTTGTATCAGTTTGTGCTAGAAGTGTATCCTGTGCAATAGTGAATAGTGAAGCGCG
The DNA here is from genome assembly GCA_022840565.1 of Eubasilissa regina. Classification (NCBI taxonomy): domain Eukaryota; kingdom Metazoa; phylum Arthropoda; class Insecta; order Trichoptera; family Phryganeidae; genus Eubasilissa; species Eubasilissa regina. The sequence continues at coordinate 10,108,967 of JAINEB010000020.1, read as the reverse complement.
TTTTCAGATATTACAGTTTTTAGAGCTTTATTTAAGTCGCTGACTTTCAATACCCGCTATAACACGTTTTCATAATATCGATAAAATCGAGCAAAACCACCACCGTAATGACAGCCATTAATACTTTTTTAGAAAATTTATTAATAACTTTCATTTAAAATAAAATTATTATGTATTTATATATTTATATTAATTTTAACCCAAATATGTGTATTTCAGTATGATAAAAAAAATATCACCCGTTTTGAAAGTCACTTAACGTTATAATATACTTAGTATAGTCAGTTAACATATTTAAGCTAACGTATTTTAAAAATGAATAAAAATAATAATTTCGAATTCAATGATATATATAACTCCAATTTGTTAAAAAAGTGTTATAGCGGATTTCGAAATTCAGTGACACATTTATAGTCCTAGTCAGCCTTATTTTTTTTCTTTTTCCTCGCTTTTATCTCAGCCATTTGGGGTCAACGGTTCGATCACACAGTTCGATCGATCGACAGTTGTCAGTTTTCAGTGGTTCTATGGTTCAGTTTATTCTGCGACCTACCCCGATGCCTATGAAAGAGTTGCCAGTGAATTAATTTTGTAAAATCACAACATAAAAATAAAATTGAAAAATTCTTTACACTGAAATTTTTCAATTTTTTTCATGTTAAAATTTTTCCGTAATTACTTAACAATATTTTAAACGAACTATCGTTAATTAAATGACAATATTTTCGATATGGCGACAAGATTGTTTTCAAATCTATTAAATATGAGTACGTCACAATTTACAAAATATTATATAACAGCATTAAAACACATTTAATAATAGAATAGAACATATGAAATCTAAAAAATTTACGCTATAATTTCGCGTAGGAAGAAAGATTTACCTACTAGTAATTATTATTTATCGAGACGGATATACGAAAGTGTTGACGAAAGGGTTGTTCTCCCTTATCAATCTTCTCGTGCATTACTAAAAAAATGTTACAAATATATGATATATAGCAAATATTCCTTAAAATTTTTCTCAAGTACAGTCACGTGAAAGACACATTTCTGATTTTTTATTATTATATATCATTAATGATAATCACTAAAGTATATTTCAATAAAATAAAAAGTATTATCTATTTCACGTAAATAATAAATGCAATCAATTTATCCACATAAGCGATTCCCATCTAGTGAATATTTAAACTCAATCAAGGTAAAATGTTATTTATCATTCTTAAAAAAAATATTTCACTACATAATACTGTTATGAATTTTCGGTTCTCAAAAAATAATTTAAAAAGTGCTACTAAATTCTCATTTTCATTTATTTATTTTCATTTCAAGAAATGCTTATTACTATGGGAATAATAAGAAAATATTAATTATATATCGATATAAAATATACTTTCGTGCGATGGCCGGGAATCGAACCCGGATCAACTGCTTGGAAGGCAACTATGCTGACCATTACACCACCATCGCACTTCGCTCGGGCGCCGCAAAATGTAATCTTGTCTAGTTTATTAAGAAAACGCTCGTGTGGGCGTAATACATATGAATTAATATACATGTATGTTTTTTATCGCTATCTCCCTCAATCGTAGCAATAATATTTTTAGAGAAAAGTGTCTAGTATATAATATAATTATTTTCATCGAAAATTAATGATTTGATAATAAATATTTTTGATTCTGATCAAAAAATTTATTAATTGATATTTGTGAAGTGTTATTATAAAAAGTGTTTTGTATTATACGTTAAAAAAATACAACATTATTCTTTGTCTTTTTTTTTTGACAATGTTTACAGAATCAAAAAACATAAAATTAATTAAATATTAATTATTTTGTATTATTATGCATGTACTTTATGACAAATTTTTCACACGTATCAGGGTTAAATGATACAATATAGATTGCTCTCTTTACTGCCAATTCCAAAGACAATAGTCCTGGACGCATATCAGCAACATGGTCACAGTACGAGCAGCCGCCTGCAGAAATCGGCGATAAGCGATTGCATTCTGTTAGAAGGTACATCATATTAACATAATAAATTGAATCCAATTTTATAAATAATAGATTAATCATCTTGTTTTTCAATCATTTCTTTATCATTTTTTAATCATCAAAATATGAATCTTAAAATCAAAAAGTATATCTATGACTCTTTCATGGCTAATCATTACCGTCGGTCGCTCGACTCGTTTTAACATCACTAGTGTACGAAAACTAAGCTGTTGATTTTAAGACGTATATGATTCTGAAATATGATTTGCTTTGCTGAAATATTCATGAATTTACAATTTTGTTGAATCATTTTCATGTTAACATAATTAATCTTTTTAACCCTTCCCAAACCATGCTGTATGTAACACAGGTCTACCGCTCTAATTAAATTTGTAATATTTCGGTAAATATATGCAATATACACTTCATATTTTAGTTAATTTGAAGGAAAATATTTACGCTTAGATATAACTAGTGAAAAATTAATTATGTAAGGCGAATCCTATAAAAATAATTATTTTTAATTCATTCCATTGTAAAATAAATACGTTGACAAAAATACCATTTGTGGCAAGACAGATAGAAATCACAGGTTAATTTCACAGTGAAAACAACAACAAACATACGAATATGATGGTTTCTCTTTCTCACTAATTAAATGAAGATAGGTTAAAATGAAGGTTATATTATACAATGCAATCTCCTATACAGAACTAGATCTATGCTCCGAATTATAATATTACCTATTTTTTAAATATATTATATAATGCTCAATACTTAAAGTAAGTTTATGGCATTAACCATTTCTTCACATTTAAAAGGCTAAATAGAAGTCTAATTTCTTACGGTAACACGAGTTGACAGCATGGCTGCGTACGAGTATTTTATATCACGGTGTGGTAAAGGTTAAGGTAAACACATTTTTTGTTGGAAGCAATTAAAATACTTTATAAACATGAATTAAATTATCACAGACCTGTGTTCTGAATAATTAGAACTTCACAATAATAATGTGTTATCCTAAAAATATTTTTTTTTTAAGTTATATCTATAAGTCTATATCTTTTAAGTTAACTAATTTAATTTGTGTATAATTTATCCATTGCAAACACAAATTTGTTAAAAGATAATACGAATTTTCTCTATTATTACAGTAGATTAGATAGTGAGTGACTCAGTGACTCAGTGACTCAGTGACTCAGTGGTCAGTATCACTGGCAACAGTATATCACGGTTGTTTCTCTGACCCGTACACAATACAAATACCAATACAAAAATATTAGTAGCAGAGGATACAGCGCAATACTCTTCTGTCATGACATACTTACTTTTCTAGTCTCATTCACATCCATGCATATTCTCATGCACACTTGACGATTATTGAGGCTAGCAACATTACTACCTTCAAGTATTTCGTTTACTTGATCATGCCGAGACTTCTATGAACATCTATAAAATATTTATAGATATATTTCTGGTGCCATCAACACTTGCATCGTATATATTTCTAATCATTCTCACCTCATTCATTCAATTACATGAACAAACTACTTAAGCGACATTTTTAATCTTGTTCAATAAGCTTAGATCAGCTTTAAATTCACTCTCATTTTTTCCCAGGCATCGTATTTGTCAAATCCATGTATGATAAAGTAAACTTAATAATAAGTCGCCCGTTTAAAGGGATCATAAATGTATTCGATAAATCTAGCTAATTTTTATTTAAATTGTTTTAAAATTATATAAATAGATTTCACTTATTTTAATAAAAATATGTTGACATCATCAAGGTACCTGTATACACAAAATATAATACTAAGCTTCTTAAAATTGAAATTTTAAAATGTTTTTCCCTTCTAGTAAACTGTACAAAAAGTACTTATACACGTGTGCTTATGCATAGCAAAGAGAGTTAATTGTACACAATCACCAACTTCACAATTAATACGCTCACATGTGTTTACATAATTGTACTCATTCGATTTTTTCATTTCAATTCAAATCATTTGGATCACAATGAATCAATTATACGGGTTTCAAGTTTTCTCATTCTGCTGTTAGAAAACCTATCTCAGAAACTTGATTAAAAATATAGCCCTCGTGCAGTCACTAATGTGTAGGCAATTAACAAAATTTTCCTGCAATCTGCCGAACTCGAAATTACATTAAGTTGTTTATTTCATGTCCTGATAAGTTGCAGGCTTAGTTTGGTGCAAGGCGCCATACGGCACGGACCTCAGAGTGGCAAGAAAAAATCTGCTGTCTCTGTTACGAAACTTTCTCCATAAATTTTCAATGTCTGTTTGTGATGACTTGCTTTTGAACGTGTTTAAATTGCTTTCTTCCGTTTATAGTTGGTCATAGAGCAGTTACTATTTTGATGGTAAAGACTGTTGATTCAGATTGATGAACAACTTGAATAGTTACTCAACTCTGAAAATCAGAAGGGATATTAGGTGAACCTAACATCAGGGATGTGTAACAGTAAATAATTACACATTGGGTCTTACCCTGTTTTCTATTGAAGACATTCAAGTAAGTTGTTAATTGAATATAAATAAGTACATATCACCACAGTAAGAGGAACACTAGGTATTATTGTTAGCTTCTGCAGGCTATGCTAGTAAAATGAGGCTCATTTTGTTTACGTGCCAATTCTTTCTCCCAGTCTGCGACCTTTCCTCTCTAACCGATCGGTAAAGTGGATGATCTCTATGATCCGCTCGCAATACAACACTTCTGGCCTGATGTCACAGCTACCCACAGATGTCGGGGTCTACCGTCACAATTTTTTTTATTTTCAAAAGTGTGTTTTATAAACTATTTTAAACTCTGACGTAGTTCATCGTATATTTTATGACTAACACAAACAAGCGTGGAAGGATATATGTTAGAGATCTCGAAGAGACAGGAAAATAAACGTGTGAATAAGAAAACATAGTAACTACTATTAGATGATAGCCTTCACAAGGATCTTCCATTTTTATTCGCTGTTGCGTATCTCCGCAAAGTTTGACAATTTCATCGATCCAGCGGGATTTAGGGATGGTCTCTTTATTCTGCTCGGTCACCACTGCTTTTGTCCGTTCTCTGAGCGGTATGTCCTGCCCTTTGCCACTCCGTTATCTTGAGTACTTTACTTTAGTACATTGACAAGAAATATAACATAGTGACGGTACGGAACATTTATATTATATAATTATTATATTTTATCTTTGATTTGGTTATTAATAAAACAATATTAGTTAATGTTACATATTATTGATCGATCTTTAGAAAACAATAGCAACTATAATATAATAATAATATAGTAAAAGTCATTATCAGTTAAATAAAAGTACGGATTTAATTTTTTTTAATATATTCACCAAATAATAACATTTTAATTGCTCTACTAAAATTTGCCAATTTTGACGTACGTTTAGGAATATATAGATATATTTACTAGACTTGGTCTATTTTAAATCAATTACCTGTACAATTTTTATATGTTTTGTATTATTAAGGTACAATCATAAGTTATTCAAAAGATGTTTGTCTACAATATGAGGTTAGCACAAATGTCAAATTAGTTTCATTTTGCTTTTATTATTATTATTTAATTTATTAAATATACGCGGTGCACAAAACATGAAAATTCGTTGACCAAATTTAGTATCCATTTTTGGCACTAAAAATTATACTAAGATTTTGCTCCTACTTTCCTTTGATGATATCTATGTAATAAGTATCAAGTAATGAAATGGTGTTAAATCTGAGGCTATAAATAGGTATAATCAGATATGTAGTAAGATATTAAAACATTAGATTAAATTTTTACAATACTATGTAAAATTTAATTAAACATTCTCTAAATACCTTACTACGGAAAAAGTATGAAAACCTAGAACGCAGCAGGCTCGGGGGTAAAAAAAAACACCCAATTTTGGGTATTTACTTCTGAAAGGGAGAAAGCAGCCACCGACCACTCCCACCTAATTCCCCTGTTTTTTTCCGACTACAATTTTATAGGAGCGGTGTAGTCTTTCTTATCCAAAAAGTTCCTGGTTTGTTGATAAAATCATTATTTTAAATAGTTGAAAATTTTTTGTCTACTAGACAACGTACATGTATGTTATAAATCCATGTACATATATTTAATTGTTATTTTATGAAAACTTTAATTGATCGTATTAAGTAATTTTTTAATTTATGAAATAATATGTTTTGTTTTACGATTCGATAGTCAAAAGTTTAAATGTTTTCGACGTTTAAAATTATTCTATCCGAAATAATATCATTCTGACTTTTTAAGATTGAGATTAAAAATTTGATAAAAAATACAATATTGTCGAAAAGTGTCACTTCATAAATTGCTGTACCTTTATATTAATGGTATAGCAATATTGCATTGATAAATTGTACATCTTTTTTAAATGTACGGATAGCAACCATCAAATACCTACAAAATATTATACAGATTTTTTTTTTTTATTTTACTGAGTTACTTATACTTGAGAACATATTATTGTTGAGTTACAGTTTTTTCAGAACATAGTTCTGTAGTATTTTAATACAAATTAATTAATTAAATTAATAAATAATAATGTGTTCTCCTTAATGTATTAATTGTATCAAAGTTTATTTAAAATTTAATAAAAATAAATTAATTTAATTTCTAGCGTCTCCTAGCGAATATTACTCGAAGGCATTTGAGATTTTTGCAATAAAAAGTGATAGCTTTTAAATTTGGAATAATATAAATATCAATTTGAAAGAACTGTATCGTATAAGTTAGAAAATTTGTCAACTTACTATTACTCGGTTTACGCGTTTTCTCGGATAGAAATGGATCCAGGTTCGAATCCCGGTAGCAAGAAAAATATTTTTACACCCTTTTAGGTGTTTACAAATTCGAAACATTTACATATTTTCTAAGCGTAATAATTATGAGTGATTTGTTAAATTAATTAATAGTTATACTTTTGCAAATCTCAAATTGTAATGTACAGTTGAGATATTTAAGTATAATATATATTATAATATATATATGTGCATTCCGCCTAATGAAAGCTGTCGGAGAACATAAAGATCACACTTTCTTCCCCCCCACCCTGTTTTCTGCCAACCCAATCCATCTCACTTCTGTCTGGCGTTCCCGAATATAAAGAATTTTTCCCGATGTCGGGATTTTCCCTATTTTTTCTATTTATTGACTGGCGAAGGGGATGATTCCGAGTCATTTGGTAATGAAGCCAAGTCTTTCGTCAGATTTCTTCGTCTGTTCATGGTCATTTATCATCTGTCTATGATGAATTATTTTCTGTACAATTTATGTCGGAGTTTTATATTATTGTAGTATACATCTATAAAACCACCGACGAAGTATTAATGGCAAAAAAATAATGCGATGGAATTACTTGTTTTCCTTTCGTGAAAATACATCGCCTCTGAGTTTTCTTTCAAAAAATAAATGTTTATTACCTTTATTTATTTGTTGCTGGTATTTTAAGTCACAATTAGATTAACTATCGAACTAACTAACTTATCATCAGGCTGTTTCTCCGTGGGAAGAGCGTCACACTCTTCCGTCCTGACGCCCAATTCTCGCCTCATCCACATTCATATATCTTTTCATAAAATCTCAAATAGTAACAAAAAATATCATGTGAACCGTAAATAAAATTTTAAAAATCAAAACTGACTGTTGACCCAAGTCGAGTACCTTCTGCCTGTGCATTTTGTCCTTCCAAAATAAACCTTGATATACCTTTTCCGCTCTGGCCAACCAATGACATAAGGATTTCGCCGACGAGGAAACAGACTGCCTTCCGACACCGAACTGTGAAGATCTGTGTACTTTTTTAACGTTTGAGAGTGGCGCCGTGCGTAATGCTAGGACGACGAAAAAACGGTGTTCTAAACATCTCCGGGAGTGCAGTGATATCTCGGTTCGTCAGAACGAAAATGCTAGTCAACTGGAGGTAAAACCCAGGATCGAGATCAAGATAGGCCAGATCCATTTACTCTTATTCTTATTTCTCTCTTATTCCAATTCAGATTGCGTTAATAACCATTAATTTAATCGATACAGTCCACGGGATCTTATCTCACCACTGACTTCAAAAGCATAACTATTAAAATGGTTTAACATTTGAATACCTAGCACTGTCTGCTAATTGAACTTGAATTTTAAAGTAATAAACACTAAACCTGTACCTGATGGTGAGAATATAAAAAAAACATTGAATTACACAGAATATATTAGAATATTTTAAACCACCATACAAATCTGACAAATCATAAAATAGGGCAAATATGATTAATTTGTAATGAATTTAAGTTATTAGACAAAAAATACGTGAAATACTCACTAAAATGTGCACAGATATACTCGTTACACTATTAAAGTAGAGTCAAATTTAATTATAACGAACTCACTTATTAAAAGATTACCTCTGTGACGGACAAAAAGCCCGAATGATTTAATCTGACGCGAATTTCCATAAAATCGCTTTACGGATATACCATATATGGTGCTCAATAGACTACTGCAAATATTCGTAATTGCTAAAATAGTACAAATTTCTTCAAATAATAATAGACAAACATGAAAAAGTGACTTATTGTTTATGATGGCATCGTATTACGGCCCAGTTAATGAACTATTATCATGTGGATCGAATTATGTTTTCAGCGACGATCTTATATTGAAATGGTGGCCACTTAACTGATTGCCTCAAATTCGTCAAATCTTAAATTTATTTCGGAATTTATAAACATTCTTGAAACTATAACTTTAGCCATTTAACGTAAACGTAAAAGAAAATCTTTTTCAATTCGCGAAAAAGTCATAATTATTCGTGAGTTAAAATGTTGCGTTAAAAATGTTGAAATGTGTAAAATGTTATCTTTGACGTCTTTCTGAAATCACGGATATATCGAGTTTTGTTTTGTTTAATTTGTTTAATTTGTTCATATTTATGTTTGATTTTTAGTATAAAATTCCACTATTAATATTATTATTACCTTATTAATTAATTACATTGGATAAAAGAACTAAAAAAGCAATGTTTTCATTACTTCATAAAAAAAAATCTTCATTTTCAAGATTAAATCAACGTAAATTATTAAAAGCTCTGTAAAATGACTTGGACTTTATAATACATAAAACTAACCAAAGGTGGCAACAAATAGGCGTTGGTTAACCTTTCACCCTACCTTTTAATAGAAAATATGCCAATCATCCCCACAGCCGATTAAATACAACTTTAGCCTCTCGTACAATCAGTGTCAGCCGCCGATGTAATTTGAAATGCCAATAAGGCTTAATTATGTGAAAAATCGCCCGAATACGTTTCATTAATTATTTAGGTCTACACAACTGGAACCATTACATATTTCTTTTGAAACGGTTTATTTGCAACCATTTTATTAACTATTGAACTAATGTGATAGAATTAGGTTTTTCACTAGAAATCACGTAAATTTTTACGGTTTAAAATTATTATAAAAGTAAAATCATTTTAATATTGACTCTTGCATACCATTATCTTTTTTTTTTAATATTGAGTTATAAACCATAATGTCGTAACCAACTAAAATAAAAAATTACTGAGGGATATAAAAATATCTTATATTATTTGTCTTTTTTGCCAGCACCCACATATGACCGATACTGCTTCATGGAAACAAATTTAATATTCTTCACAGAAGCTATTAGTTAGGTTAGTAAATGCCAGGAGTATTTCCCAAGCAATGGTGATTGTAGTACGTAAAACATTTTCATATCCAGTTCTGTATCTCCGGTTCTGGTGAACTCATTTTGAAAATTATAAAATATCATTATTTTTCTACGACCGAAATAAATCATTACAAAAATATTCTATCTCAAACTCTGGTTCAGATGAAAATCAAATTATAAAATGTAAAAATTTTGATGTCTTATATAAAATTATGCAGTACTCGTGTGTCAAAAGAAGGTGGAACAAACATATGGAAGTGAAGAACAAACATATCACAGTGACAATAAAAGAAGAAAAATTCCATCTTCCTAATTATTTCTGTCATACACACCAGAGAAATTAAATCATACTTAATGATCAAATTGTGGAATATGCGTTAGGTGTGAAATTTTCTAATTTGTATGGATTGCAATTTGTACGCCCAGTACTTTATAAGCCAAACATTTGTACGATGGTATACTTTATATGACACAACGTGTACTGTAATTAACCTCAACATACTATTTATTCAATTCTTTAAAATATATTGTCGTTTAAAGTACACTATCATATAAATGACATATAATAGTATAAATTGTGGCGTATAAGTTACCATCGTACAAATATAGGCATAAAAAATCGTAATGCATGTGTGTGCGCTATAGTTGGTGTTCCGTATTTGTAAGCATTATTTTATAGGTGAACATATATACTTCCATACTTGAATCAAAATGATTATTGCTAAATGTAGTATAATTGTCATCGGTTTTGGTTTTGTTTCTACCCCTCAATATATTCCCAATTCAGTCTAGACCTGGTCTCCAGCTCGGCTAGTTTGTTTTTGTATGTATGAAATTCGTCGGAGTGTGAAAAGGAAGTAATGCTCCTGCTAGATCACTCGTTGGATTCAATGAATAACAGAAGATTTGTATTGTGGAATTCAGTAAATAGTGTGCGGTTGATTCAAGTTTTGGGGTGAACTTCAGGATAAGCCAGGGAGCGCCATCATCAGGTGAGTCGAGCTGTCCTTCGTATCCCGTAAGCCAGCCTAGTCCGCTATTCCCTAACCCTCTTCCCATCCTTCCCTCATTTCTAATTCCCTATTCCATTCGCCAACTCCTTCCACCTGTTTCCTCTTCCCATTCCGTCCCTTCTGATTCCATCATCATCCACGTAATTCTGAAACCACTATTAATTAAGTTTTTTCATATTCTTTGTAATGTTGGTATATAAATGAATTTTCGTATAAAGTACATAAATGTTTGGCGTATAAATTTCCTATCGCATTAAATGTAAGTTTCCATTCTACAAATATTGACGTTGAAATTCCTTAAAATCAGAATGCGAAGATGGCCAATTTTTTAAAAGTTAAGAAATTTGTATTTGTTTAAAAATTAATAATAATTTAGTTTTTAGATTCTAACTACAAAGTATGCTACATTGTAATAAAAATAAGGAGCAAACATGCATAAAATTATTATATTGTTTACTTACTTAATATATTTTTAGCTGTAAAACTTGTAAATTAACAATTATCATATAAAAAATTACATTTATACATAACAATGGATCTAGTTTGCTAAATAATTGAAAAGGGTCACTAAATAATCTGCTAGTTTTAGAGTTGGCTTTTAAAAAGCTCTGACGTGGGCAGACTGTTTGTCCCACAAATTCCGTCAATGCGTACAGCCTTTTAACAAAAGATCAAAGCCCTGAAGGCATGAATTGAATGAAGGATGAATTGCTGGAGTCTTTTTTATTATCAATACATTTCAAAGTGACTGAGGGCGCTACAATTCTTGAACCATTTAAAATAAAACTGAAGAAAGTAAATGCTCACATTTAAAAATATTTAAGATCAATTTTGAAATACATTAACGATTTTTATATAACGCAGTGTTATGAAATATTTAATAAAATTTAATTTAAAGCATAAATACTAGTAGATACATCAAAATTTATTACCAGAAATATATTTGTTTTGTTTATATTTATTTTTCACAAAATCTACAGATATTGGCTAACGCGTTACCGGATAGGAAAAGATTCAGCTTTGAATCCCGATAGCAACCAAATATTTTTTCGATAAATAAATTTATTCTGTATATCTTTCTGGTTGATTAATTTAATTTGTATTAGAAATACCACAGAAGTTCTGAAATTTCAGTAGATATTATTTTATCTTTTTACACGACATGGACATGTAAGTCGTTTTTGTTTATGAGTCATATTAACGTTAAAAGTATTTCTAATTTATACACACAGAATCTTGTTAATCTTGTGAAATTATAGATATTCACAACTGTGTTGTGTGGTGGGTGCATATCCACGGATGAAACTCTTCTCTCTCCCCTAGTTGTTCATTCTGCTCTGAAACCAAAATACAATTCACGTAAATACAGAATATCTTTAACTTGTGGAGAAAATCAGCTGCAATCATTGAATTTTCTCATTACTATGTCAATTTTAAATTTACTCCATTTCATCAGCTCTAATCATTTGAATTTACAAAATAATTATTATCAAGTATTAATAGATTAATGGATTATTTTAATATTTTATTAGCAATTATCAATTAATTACTTTAGATTAGAAACTCAAAATGAAAAATAATTAATTGTACTCTTTGTGAATCGGTAATCCCACGGCGACCGGGTTCACCTTGAGGTATCAGCAAAGCCCTGACGAAAGCCAACCAACCTAAAGGTTAAGTGGGCGAGGAGGGGGAGTTGTTAAGAAGCTTATAGAATAACATTTTGTTTTATTGTTTCAGTAGTGGGGGATTTGACAAAACCAATTAGTCATTGACGTGAAATTTTTATGTAACCACATTTTAGACATACATATTTTCGACAGTTTCAGTGCTTCATTGGGGCACCCAATATGATTGTAGTACGTTGAGTCATAGCACATCCAGGAAAATAAAATATCCTGCATTTCATTATTTAAGGCAAAAGAAGAGTAAGAACACTTTGGCTAAAGAATCTAAGGCGATGGTTCGAAAGGTTCACAGCCTAACTGCAGGGTAGTTCCAGGCCGATGTTGTTTTTGAATAACTAAGAAATTAAATAATTTTTTTAAATTAAGTTTTTATTTATTGATTGTTTAGTTTAATACAATTTGTATGAAATATGACATCGGCCAAACATTTTCCGTTTTAGATTCGGCGGGAGGTCATTTTTGAATGATCACTTACAGGGTGAATATTAGGTTCCAGGCCGATTTTGTTTTTGAATAACTAAGAAAATAAACTATTTTTTTAAATTTAATTTTTATTCATCGATTATTTAGTTTAATACAATTATTTGTAAAATATAACATTGGCCAAATCTTTTCCGTTTTAGATTCGGCGGGAGGTCATTTTTGAATGCTCACTTACAGGGTGAATATTATGTTCCAGGCTGATGTTGTTTTTAAATAACTAAAAAATTATACAATTTTTTTCATTATGTTTTTATTTATAAATTACTTGCACTATTACAATTATGAATAAAATATGATGTTGGCCAAGTATCCACCTTTGGCAAAAGCACAAATGAGCGTTCTTTTAACCATATTTTTCATAACATTTCTATGACACTTTGCTTGTTATTTCAGCATTTTCATTTCGAATATTGATCTGTAGCACAGGCTATTGGCAATTGCTATTGGCCTATTGGTGTAAACCTTTCCTTTCAAGTATCTTTATAAAAAATAGTCGGAAGTCGTCAAATCTGGTAATCTAGAAGGCCAGTCGGTATCACAATTTTTTGATATTATGCAGCCGGGAAAAATTCTCGCAAAATTTCAAATGTAGCTCGAGCTGTGTCTGAGTGTTGCAGGCCCATTTGATCCAATACGGCTACTAATAAGTATTCTTACATGTAACGATAGCAATCACCATTAATGGTGACAGCATTTTCTTTTGCATCTTGAAAGAAATAGGCATATATATCACATGCTGCACCATACAGCATCAAATGAGAATTTTCAATATCTGCTGTTTGCTTATTAACAAAACCCGCCAAGACGAAATGAGCTTCGTTACTTCAAAAGTCGAGGTCATCAATCTTGATCTGCAAAACATGTACTGTTGCATGTTGTTAAAGCGTTAGATGATCCATAATAAATTGTAGTTAACTATTCTCTACGACAACCAAATACAAACTTACAAATATTTTCAAAACCAAAATGGTGATCAAACAAAATCAGCCTTGAACATAATATTCACTCTGCATTTTGAGCAGTGCAAATAAAATAATGACCGCTGACATTCGATAATCCGGCAAGCACGCGCACTCAATATTGTGGAAGAAAATTGACTTTTTTCACTTTTCAGTCAGTTTTCTTTCAAAGAGATAATATAAATATATATATATTTAAATGTGAATTAAATATATTAATTAGAAAGATATACATATAAAATCAATTTTATCGAAAAATATTGTTGTTGCGCCACCGGGATTCAAACCTGGATTTCTTTCCAAACCGGGGAAGGTGCATTATTAATAAAATTCTGTATATTATATCTTTCTAATCAATATATTTAATTCATATTTAAAATATTACAGACCTATGTTCTGAATAATTACAACTTCACAATAAGAATGTGTTCTCCTAATTATAAAGTTGTATTAACATGTCTAAAATTTAATAAAAATGAATTGATAATTCTGACGTCTGCTATGACATTACTCAGAGGTATTTGAGATTCCGTAAAAGTAAGGTAAATGGCTCTTTCAAATAATGGAACGATTAAATGTATTAATATCAAAAAGGTAACATATAGGTTCGAAAATTTGTTGCTAAAAATATCGTCGCTGTAGCATAGTTGAATAATGGACCTTCCCCGGTTTGGAAAGAGATTCAGGTTCGAATCCCGGTGGCGCAACAATAATATTTTTCGATAAAATTGATTTTATATGTATATATTTCTAATTCATATATTTAATTCGTATTTAAAATATCACAGACCTATGTTCTGAATTAGAATGTGTTCTCCTAATATATATTTAAATGTATCAACATTCCTAGACCAAATTTGTAATCTTTATTCAAACCTTTCAGTACCCAAGAGCCTGCTCATTCATTTTTTACAAGAGTACAAAAAGGGATATGTTCTGTTACACATCAGGCTTCTTCATCTTCCTGGGTATTTTTTCGGAAACTCTTCAATGCTGAACCATCTTCCTTCCGTTGTCCATGCCTGAGTCAGTGTAGTCGTACTTCGCGAGCTTCATGCACTACATGTTGCCTACCTAGAGGTTCCTCTAATTGTTTAATTCCAGATTCTACCCAATCTAATCTGACGTCCAGAAACCAACTTATCTCACTGATATAGTTGTAATAAAGATTTACGCAACTTTTTATCTTGAGAAATAAATTGTTAACTTAAAATCACATACAAATATTTATGAATAATATTTAATAATCTACGTAAGCCATCTATATTAATTTTCTAGCAATTATTTTTCACTCTTATTAGCTATGAGCTCTAAATCACCATCTGTAAGTTAATCACTTACATATGTAAATAGTAATCACTTACAGTGATTGGGTACATGATAATATTGTTATTATTATCTGAAAATATTTAAGAGTTGAATAGAGCCATTGAATGGTATCTATCAAAATATGTATGTATAATTATTGGTAACTCACTTTTAATGGGTTTGTTATTCCTATTTATACAACGGTATCACGTGTTCTGAACACGCGTGAGGTATTCCAACATGTGCACAAGAAATTAATTGTCAACAGTATTTAGCTTACTATTTTATTTCAACTTACCAGTTTTGAGACATATTGAATGTCTCACATATTTAATAAATAATTAAAGTCTTTAAATAATATTAATCTTTAGTGCTGTTCTTAAAAATAATGTTATAACACCAACTAATTTTTATTCATTGCTTCTGGGTGTACTATAAAAATGCATCCCTCTTTTAAACACGGGAATTAATTAATTTTTTATATGATATGTTATATATGTTTACATAATATATCATATATGTAAAGGAGATATAAATCCTGCGCCGATAGGATCTAATGAACGAATTGCGCGATCCCCGGGTCGCGCATCCTGCGGATTGGATTACGACGATTCCGGTCGTAAATCGGAATCGCCGTAGGGGGGATAAAATAAGGAAATAAGAAAACCTGGACATAAGGGATAAGAGTCAGTGAAGGGATAGGGGTTCTATTTGAAGGACCAGTGATCTCGGGGAACCGGAATTCGGAAGGACTGCACGCCTTACCTTGTGTATGACGCCTCCGCCACTCATGCAATCGCCGCCAAGATCACACAAACGGCACACAGATAGGCAGATCTCCGCTTCCAATTGAAGACAGCGATATCACAACTTCACTCGCGGCACACAAAAAACAAGCACTACTTAATCAAACATAATATCACCAATTACAGTCACCAGCACTTTCTGACAAATCCATAAATAAATATCGATCACGTTGACGTCTACCGACGTCAAAGTCACATTTCACATTGTACCTACATTAATTACTAATTACTAATTGTACCTACATTAAATACTTAAATTTTACCTAATAGATATCGTCCAATACCAATTATATCTTAGAAGCTATGTGCAAATATGTTTATAATGAACCAATTTTTTTATAAATGAATTTAAAATATCTATACATCATTAATCACTATAATTAAATTGCGTAATGATGAATACTTTATATTTTACGAATACTCCATCGTAAAGGTCGATTGCAAGAGTTAATAAAATCCCAGTGGTTAAATAAATACAAAGCAATTTAAATTCAATTGTTTAAAATATCTAACTATTAAATTGCCTGCTCCGAATTTCACAAATGTAACGAAACAAATTTCGTTTGCTTCAAATCGATTTTCGACTAAGCAGCAAATTCTTGCGTTTTGCGCTGAAATAATTTTATTTTATTTGTTAAACATAATCAAACGATACCTTTCTGAGAAAATCTCGTACACAAAATACATAGAATAACAAAGTGCTCGGATTTAGTCCTGCCATCCTTTTTCAGGAGCGACACGAAACCTAAATCAAAATTCGGTTGACCGCTTCGTTTGTTGGTGCCACCGAATTGAAGAGGTTTACAGAGGGATTTAAGAGAGTTCTTGAAGGCCAGCGGTTTTATTTGAAATCGGTAGGTACCTGCTACTGTCTGGTCTGCGGAATACTAACAATAATATAATAAAAACTTTACAAGGATTTACCCTAATTGGGAAGAAGCAAAATAAAACAATGTGTACTCGTGATTCACTCAATTCTTTTCTGCCATATTCCACCGACCGTTGGTAGTATCCAACATAATAGGTGCATTAGTGATGATTAAGCCGTTACTTAAATATTTTTTTAAACTGTTATTTATAACAGTTATTTAAAGAGTTGTTGTGTTCGATTGTAAGCATGTTTGGTAACTGATTAATCGTAATTATTGAACCAACGTCTGATGCACTAGAAAATAAACATCCAACAGTTAAATCTTAGTTACCAGTATTTGATAAATCTCAGTCATCATCACATAACTGTTTAACATCACTAAATGTTTAATCTCTCAATCAACTGTGGGAAATTTATATTTCCCGCGAATTAGTACAGCTGTACCGTAACTTTTTGATCCAGAGCCTTTACAATAGCACAATGTCACGTTTGGCCTAATTTTTTAACCATCTACAAAAAATACAATCTAACCTAAAATATATATATTAGAAAATAAATTTATTGGTTATCCCGCATCTGTCGGTTCTGAGAAGGACCATCGTTACTTCAACGTATCGAGTAAATCTCATGACCCATCTTCAGGTGGTGATTCATCGGATTCGCCGCTTTGGAACGATCATGGATCATGTATTTTTAATCTGGCAGTTCAGCGCGGATGTTTACGACCGAATGTCGTCTATTATTTAAACTACCTTCTAAACTAACTTCCGTCGATTGTGACGCGTTGACGATAAAAATATTAACATTTGACAAATAACGGTTGTTTTTTAATATTATTCAAATATTAACATTGCAGACGTAAAGCTCTATGTCCTAAGTCTTTTTTGAGTTTTTGTTCAGCATGTATATAATTATCAATAATTAACAATTTATCTCATTGTATTTTGAATAAAATAAATTTATTAAATAAAATAACGATAACTTTGTATGAAACCACAAAAATTATTATACGTCAACCAGTTTCGTTTATCTCAAGCTTCATTAGGATGTATTTAATACTGACCATAAATACAAAAAGAGTGCACTTTTATATAGATAGAATATAAAATTTCATGTGAAAAAGACAAAGAGACAGAATACATATACAGTTAAATAGAACATCAAGGGAGAGAGAATATACAATTATATGCGAAAGAGAGACACAGAATACATATACAGTTAAATAGAACATCAAGGGAGAGAGAATATACAATTATATGCGAAAGAGAGATACAGAATATATATACAAATAAACGGAACTTTAAGAAAAGGGAAAATACAGTATTGATGGATATTAAGTTGATTTCAAAGTAAATATACCTAATATGGGGTAAATGGATAAATTAATTTGATTATCAATTTGATTTTTGAAACATTCCAAATTTTTTGCCATTATATTAAGTATTACAATAAAATTTACTTTCTTCACCTACTGGTATCAGCTGATGAAGAGCATCGACAGAGTTATTATTATTATTAAGATGTGATTAATATTATTTCATTCCCTATCCATTAAATAATAATACATTTAACAAATCTATGGTAATAATAATAAAATTAAAACAGTACACAAGAGATCATAAATAAAAATTGCGTATGCATATGAAAATCATTAGAATGTGTAAAATATGAAGAATATTTTATCAAAATCCTTATTTTTCCATCCAATTATTTAACTTTTCTCTTCACAGCCATGCTCTAATTACATTCGTGCAATTTACAGATGAGTTCTACTATATTAGTTTTTTTTTATGTCTCACCCTCCATTTATTTAATTAAGGAAATGCCACCAAGTCGAGACTCCATCCATTATATCCAATTCTGTGCTTAGAAAACAGGAGACGAAAAAATACCGGAATGTGCGAAAGACTACTTCATTTAGTCGCTAAACATGGCAAAGCCGTTTTGAGCAACATTTCGATGCTGATATTTATTACACCGGGACCTAAGTTCACAAAGTATATTTTATTCAGAAACAGATAAATAAATAAATAAATTGAAGTTACGTATCGTATATGGCAAAATTACTTTTGTTCGAAAAAACAGACATATCTTTACATTTTTTCAGGGTCATTTATAATATGGTTTTAAAACATGGAATCTGGAAAGAAAGTAAATGAAAAAAATTGATCATTATATCATTTATTTTTCAATAAAGATACGGACATTATACGATACGGAATACGTGCCACAATAATATTCTTATTGTTTTCAAACTAAGCTTAGCGCTTGAACTATGAAAATAGGATGAGCGTCGAATACTTCATTACTAGACAAGTATCTTATCACTAAACTAACAAGCAAGTCTTGTTCAAGTAAATGTTCTTAATTCTTTCAGTTTTAATGATGGCCTATGAGCGTAAGCCATGTGCACGCACATGTCGAATAAAATAATTATATATTAATCACATTATAACAAATTGGATATGGAATAATACTGCTCTCTGAATGATTCGCATCATAACAAATTGGATATGAAATAATGTTGCTCTCTGAATGATCGATTTTCAACTAAGCTTTTACATATTCCACGAACGTACTTACCATCTATTCTATAAAAATTTAAAAGTATTATTTTTCCTGTTATACGGCTTTTACATATTTCTGTCATAATTACTCAATTTAGATAACTTTTCATATAATTACAGAAAAATATTAAATTCGTAGTAACCTATAATGAAATGTGTGGACTTGTTTATTAATCTCTTGCAAAGAAAATCCAGCATCTGTTTTAAGATTGAATTGTGGATAGAGAAATCATAAAAAAAATTCTTCTTGTTAAGAAAAATGTAGATGTTGGTCCAAAAAAGTGATATTTAAAGTTACACCAATAAAAAAATATTTTTACTTTTATTTTATTATTTTATTTTCGTTGTTCTTATCTTCAAAATATTAATTATAAATATTTTATCTTTTAATTTGCCGACTTCTTCCAATTTTGAAAAACCAGAGTAAGGATTCGATACCGTTACCATCTCATGTGGTACCTTACAATACGGTATACGAATACTTTTGGAGATCAAAATAGCATGCTGGAAGCTGCTAAAATTTGTCTTGATGTTTCATTATTGTTGAGAATAAAAATAAAGTAGTGAATAATTTTTATTGGAAATAGTGTTTTATGTTGGTTTTATTATTTTTAAAATACTTGTATGGTGCGAATAGTTTGTTTCAAATTCTACAAGTTATGAGTCGTGAGATTAACTTCGAAAACACTATATCGGCACTACGAATATATATTTCTCCATATTCTTACAATCCAAACAACCTTCTTCTTCTATTAAATGCTATGATTGCTACATCATACTAAAAATCTTTCGTGTGGGTTAGCAAACGGTGAACGGTGGTCTGCTGCATCCCTAGGACCGTTTTGTGAATGGGTACCCCCATTACGGTCCTTTCATATCTATACAAGGTTAACATTTTTTAAATTTTAATTTAAAACCGTTCTATTTTCCCCTATAGGAAAACTAATCTTCATTAGTATACTCGGATCAGTGCAATGCTAAAACATTTGAATATGTTGACCCTTAAGCAGAAAATATATTTCAATGTCGTGGTATTTATTTTTAAAATTCTCCCTAAAAAAATATCGACAGAATTAATAAGAAAAATTGATGCAAATCAACATGAGTACGAACATCATACAAGAGAAAAAGATAGACTGAGACTGCCATTCAGGAAGAAGGTTAAATCTCAGAAAACGAAGATGTTCTGTGCGATGAAGATCTTTAATGAAATGCCAAAAGATATAAGAAAGGAAGAGAACTACATAGATTCACAATGTGCAAGATGAGTTATAGTAAAAAGGAACATTTTGATTTTGTTTGTATTGGAACATACATAAATATACTCGTGCGTGCACTATATTAAAAGTAAGAATAAATAATTAGACATCCAATTCATTTATACTTCATAAGAGTTAAAAATAATCAAATAATGAAGTCATTATAAAGGGCCGTCACATTAATAATATAAACGGTTCTCAGTAACATTTGTTAAGGTTTAAATGACGATTGCCCATAGTACCGACGAACTTCCAAAGTCAAACATCCATTAATAAACTTTCTTCACGCGGAATACAGATCTAAATCCATGTAAAAACATTTTCAAAGTAAACTTCTATATAAGTTACTTCGATCTTCCCCCGAATAAGAAGTGGAATCTCGTCCCTTACAATTTCAGCCAAATATATTATCGCACCACGAGTACAACTATCCAAGTCAATACTATTTTTTTATACTTTTAAAATTAGTAATTTTAACTTTGTGGTTAAAATTCATATTTTTTTTATTTATTATCTTTTTTTTATTAACCACTTAATTGAGTTCAAATATATCTACAGGTAAAAAAATAAAAAAAATACTATTTTTTTAAATAAAAATAACAATATGATATTTCATTCCAGATAACATACACACGCAAACAATGAATCAAATTTTGTTTTAATTTTTTTTTAATTGTTAATGTACTGTAAATACAAAAAAATAGAGGTCGTTCACAACATTAATATATAACTAATATTATATACATATTTAACAAATTTAATAAAAATTACATAATTAATGAACATAATAAAAAAACTTAGTCTCAGCTAAGGCAATAACTAATACCTACTCATATAAGAACCTTATACAGAACTAATATAATTTTAAACCTCAGCTGATCACAAATGTAAAAGTCAGTGTTCGAAAATATGCAGTGCATTAATGTATTTATTTTTTTATGGAATAGAGATGCGTGTACGGAATACATGTCACATCAATATTCTTACTATTTTTAAACGCTTGTACCATGAAAACAGAACTAACTTGCTGCTCTCCTTAAACGAGGCGCGAACGTCCGACCACTAAATCAAAATATTTACTACTAGACCAACATGTTACATTTGCTCTTGCAGTACGCATAACCTTAGGCAGGTTGATTTTTTTACTAATTTTTTAAAAAATTTCTCTAAAAAATCATATGCATTTAAGGAATTACACGAACACACCCACTCTCGTATACATTTAAACTCACATGTAAGTGTAAATATATTTATCGTATAAGTTTGGCAGTTACACTGCGGTGCAACATGATTTATTTGTCTAAACTTTGTACTATATACACAGTGAGTTAAGTTTTTGTCACTCTTATAATCTCGAAGTTTACTATATGTCTCATCATAAGGTGTAAATGATAACTAAAGCAAGAAAAAAAACTGGAAATACACTAATTATTAATATCACGTTCCCTAATACTTCACCACTATTTTCCATATTCCTCCAATAATGATAGAAAAATAACCCTCTCTTTTCCATGCCTCGTCCCTTTTGTCAAATAGATCGGCACCAATCTGTATGATGATGAGAGGGACTGCATCTCTCACATGTGTAACATTCTTGCTTAAACAGCCAGGTCTATGAGACTCCTGTAATAGATGAGAAAAGCATTCTGTCATCGCATCCATAACTCATGAAAATATCACATCACACACATGTTTTATTTCCTTATCTATGTCACTGTCAAATGTGACATGAATGTTTTGTTCGTATTTTTTATCTTTGATATCTTTAAGTGGATGTATAAATATAGATTCTACTAAGACCCTGACCGCGAAGCCGTCACAAATGGCCGCATAGCGACCATTATTAGCCGTGAAGTGGCCACAATAGACGCCCGCAGGGCCTAGCATCAAGCAATCGGCGATAGCTTATCTGCTAGTAATTTGTATTATCTAACAATATTTTATTTAGAGTCTCCTGCCCATGCGTCATGGTCCATTCAGCCAACGGAGCCTCGGTATCGTGCAGTGCGTAGCCGGAAACTCTGAAGTTATTCATAAACCATTAAACATTCAATACCAATTTTCACATTTACGCCCTCTACCGTGCGGAACTTTTCCTCGGAAAATTCTAGAATGTGTGACAAAGGAACTCGCATTTCGGTAACTTATAAGGCCGCACACGAACGTGGAGCGATCCCTCCCTTACTGTTTTATTTTAGTCTCTCGCAGCGAGAAATGCTTTTTTTTGTCTCCGTACTAAAAAATATTTTTAATGTTAGAAGCTATCAATTGTGGAACTAGCTCAACTTAAATAAAAGTGATTTATTATTTTATTTAAAAAATTTAAGGTACCTTCTGAGAAAGAACTTAAATAAGTGTCATAACATAACAGTATTTATATAAAATAAAATACATGTGTATTTGTTTGTTTATCATTTACAATCGTTTTACTGATCTAAATCAAATTTTTCGTAATCACTCTTTAGGACTTTGCGTTAAAAAGGCACCTTCGCTCGCTCTCCCATAGATATAAATATATATTATATTGTATGCCAGTCTAAACTATCTCGGCACGTTCTCACTATCGGAGAGCGTAATCCACAATTGGTTCGACTTGTAGAATTGCTGAAGAGGAGTTGCGATCGTGATAGTCGCAATGGGACATGGCTATTTATTAATGACAAAGGGGCAGACAATTAAACTAGTTTCGACAGATTTTGTACAAGTTTAAAGTATCAAAGGCTGTACTACTTTTCATTTAGATAGAATAATTGTATGCACATTGTAACAGTGTATCGATGCTGCCTAGAGTTTTATGTGGTCAGTGGGCGGGGGGTGGGGTTTTCGTTTGAAATTAGTTATAAACAGCAGTGTAACTAAAATAAATTGAAACCAAAAACATAAAAAATATTACGCGATTTCATCCATTCAATTATAAAGCTTATGCCACGTCATTGGTTATAAATACGGTATTTACAAAAGAAATGTACGGAATGTTTGAATTTTGTAAATTATGAATTTTTATTTTTTTATTTGATGCCATCCTAAAGAAGAAAATGATATTTTTCGAAACCGATAGATGTATATAACTCATTAAATAGTTAATAAAACAAAGTTAATAATTTTAAAAATGAACTTGAACCACAAATTTGCTTTTGTAAATATTAAAAATAAATTAGGAAAATTTATATTTATGTTTATATCTGTTATTTTATTAACATATAGTTCTCTTTTTGTATTTTTATATTAGTATTACCAACTTTTACATTTGTTGTATTTTCCATTGTTTACTTAGATGCACTCTATACCGTGTACTGCCAGTAAAAATATAGCCCCCGCCCCCACCCCGGAACTTTTCTGTTTACATTCTGATGACAGTGGCATAGCAACAAATTGCCATAAATATGTACCCAACCCCCTAGCCTCCCCTCAAGAATACAATTTCACAATGGTGCACATATTAAATATTGTTGTATTCTATTATGTTTTGTGAGAGTGATTTTAATTAAAGCTCTTAATGTCTCGACGTATAGTGTCTTACTGCAAATACATACATCTAGTAGAACATATTCTTTTCAATATTAACATTTTTTCACACAATAAATCATCACACAACAATGTCGGTTTTTAGTACATTATCAGGAATACTTAGGTTCAAAATAATAAAAGTTGTATATTTATCTTTTTAGTTTGCTTTGATCTTGTACAGCGATTCCGGGCCTTTCTGAAGCCCAGGTCCCCGGGCAGTTGGCCAGGCGGCAGCTACGCCACTGCCTAGCAGTAAAGTGACAAGTGACTGAATCTGATTTATATTTTCTGTACAAAGCCTATAATCAAATAAATATAACAAATATGTATGTAGTCCTTTATACTATTTAAAACATTGACCCTTTCGTTCATACTTAAAAGCGTTCAAAATGTTATATATACTTCTGCTTGTGAATTATTTATTTATCTCTCAAGAATATTCTTTGTCTATTCTATTTTGTGGAATTTTTACTGTGATCATTATTGTTTAATATACTCGTGGTTGGTATCGCGGGAAAATAAAATAAAACTTTTAAAAATCACCATTGATGTATTCCCTCGTAATCCCATTAAAAGGAAACACAATCTAATAGACAGCATTAATTAGTAATACGTCCAAATACATTCAGCAAACCCGCGTGATCCTAGAAGACTGACGGGCCAGTAGGGTTGTGTGTGATTTGGGATTCAATCAATTATAATTTGTGGTACAAATCGCGTCTACATACTAATGGGTACATAGATATTTTATTTATTTGCTCGATAGACCCGATTTCTCCAACCGTTATTATTGGGTGAAAATTCATTGGCGTATAAAAAAGTTACCCTTAATATATAATGCCTTATTTCATAAAGTTAAAAAATATCTCTTTCTTGCTTCAGTAAGTTAAATAGCTATCAATTTCAATCAAAGTTCGGTTGGGAAAATCCTTTGTAAGAATTTTTATTTGATACACTTTTATGTCTTACCTATCTATAATTTTACTGCAAAATTTAAAAGTTTTTTACGCGTATTTTACAAGAGAGGCGAAGTCAAAAATAATAGGCAAGAAAAATCACAAGTGCAAATGATGGAATATATACGATTGTTAATGACCTAGTGTTCTAGAAGTTGGGGGTTAGCGCTTCGTTCCAGGAAACCAGCAAGTCAGTCCTATTTTTAATACTACAAGCATTTATTTCAGTTTGAAAATAGTAAGAATATTAATGTTTATTTACATGCATCTCTATTTTAAAAAAAAAATAACTGATATATTGTCATATTACAATATTTGTCAATTGTCATTGTGTAGTTTTCTTTTAAGATTTATTCTCGTCAAATCAGTTTTGGCCAATCATCATTCAGCAGGGGTGCTGCCATCACTAAAACAGTTTTTTTTTTTTTTTTTTAAATTGTTAAATCGGTGACTTAATCTGATTTAATTTAATCTAATTTAATTCATCCTGAAGAAGAAAATTATATTTTCCGAAACCGGGTTGATATTTTAAATTGCTTATTAAATGGTTTTAATAAACAAAGTTTATTTATTTTTATTTATTTATTTATTTATATATATTTTGACATCCATAATTTTGTACTAACAGAGGTGGATACATAATAAACATACATAATACATAGTTTATTGTGTGGGATGGAGTAGACTTCACCTCTGATATATACAGCGTTGTCCTGGCTACTTTGCTAGACTGAAGTCTGTGTTAAAGTAGCCAGTTTTTTTTTCGTGCTGTTGTGGTGTTGTTTGGAATAAAAAGAGAATTCAAATATGAATAAAAAAGTAAAAATAAAATAAAAATATATGGAGTGGGAGAGTTGTAGGACTAGTGAATTATTAGTGAATGCGTTGTATAAATTATATTAAATTGTTGGATATCCATGCTTCTGATTCATCTCTACCTGATTGAATCATATATTGGGTCCATATTTGTGTAATCTTATAGGAATTGTACGATTTCCAGTTGGTACTGAGTGTATTGTATAGTTTCGGAGCTAGGAACATGTAGAATCTTTGATAAAATGTCGTTGTTTCTCTCGGAACTGGTGTGTAGATGTTTGTTGTTTGTCTTGTGTTGTGTCCATGATTTATTGCTTGAGGAGTGTTGTTGTTAGTATTGAACGAGTGTCAACATAAAAATTTGTCTTATATCTAGGGCAATAGTCTATAATATCTAGTTAAATAGTCTATAAAAAATGAACATAATAAACCATAAAGTGCAATTAGCTAATACTAAAAATATAAATTATTTCGTTTATTTAATTTAACCTATCGCTTTTTAGAGTACACAGTTTGTGAAAGCCTTTATTCAGTGCCATTATCAGATATGTTAACATATAGGCAAACTGACATGTTAATGATATCCATTCATTCTACCTTGAACCGCTAGTATGTTATCCGCACCCTTGAACCATCAATATGTTATCCGCACGCCTTCAACCACTAATGCGTTATCCGCACGCCTTGAACCATCAGTGTGTAATCCGCAAACCTTGTGTTTGGCAGAAAAATTGAAATACGCAAGATTAAACAACGGACGATGTGATGTATTCAATTTTATGTACTTAAAGATTAATAAATTATTTTTAAGGAGAATGCATTCTTATTGTGAAGTTACAATTTTTCAGAACATATGTCTATGATATTTTTAATACTAATTAAATATATTCATTAGAAAGATACATATATAGAATCAATATTAGAAAAATACACTTAATTTATATTAAACATATCACAGACCTACATTCTAAAAAATAGCAACTTCTCAATGAGAATGTGTTCTCCTTAAAAATATATAAGCTGTATTAATGTTTCCAAAATTTAATAAAAATTAATTGTTAATTCATTCTGGCGGCTGTGAAAGTATTTTCCTTAAAGGTGTTTGAGATTCCGTATTTATTATATTTATAAAGAAGATGACTTTCAAATCAACGGCAGATGTATCAATTTGAAAGTGCAACATATTAGTTCGAAAACTTGTCGTCAACTTACTATCTTGGTGTAGCATAATCAGTTAATGCATTTCCCCAGATAGGAAAACATCCAGGTTCGAATCCCGGTAGCAACAAAAATATTTTTTCGATAAATTTATTTTATATGTATATCTTTCTAATTTATACATTTAATTTGTATTGACACATTAGTATGCCATAAAGAGAACCAGATTCACGTAACAGAAAGTTCAATAAATGCATTATTTATGTATTAAATACATCTAAGAGAAATGCTGGCCTTAGAAGGATGAAACTGACAATACAGAATTCGGTGGCAGAATATTTTGCAAAACGGCTGATTTAAAAGAAGACGAGTTGTAACTTAAACTGGCACTACTATAGTCTTATAATCTATATTTAATCCTAAGAAAATAATAAAATTTGAAAAAAGTGAAATCCATTGGTAGATCTGATGTTGTCCTATCATGGTATGTCTTCAATCAAATGTATAGTTCACAACTTCGTGTTTCGCAATCTGAGTGATTTTCAATATTTTATTATTGATTAAATATTAGTGATGAGATAAACGTTATTGTGACTGTGATTGTGAGTTTGGTATTTCTTTTATAACGATGATTGGGAACTAATATTTTACCGTTAGAGATTTAGTTTCCACTATATCAGTGATTGCTCGCCGAATTACGAATGATTAGTTACTTATCATTATTATAATCGAACACAAATTTCACAATCACAGTCACAATAACGGTTAAAATAACGGATTAGTTCATCACTATTAAATATCATATATCGCTCACCAATACCTAGGCTAAATACATGTTCAATATTTTATTTACATTAAATATTTTTATCATATTTACGTAATTTTTCATAAATATCAAAATTGTTAAGCCTGCCATTTTTAATATCGTATATACATAAATCTTCACGTGAGTCTAAGGTAGTTTACTGATTTATATTCGTAGTAATAAGTATAAGTCTCATAATATTTTTAATATTTATAAAAATAATAATTCCATAAAAAAAAATTATTTAAATTATAGCTTTTTTTCACATTTTGACTATTAAATAAGAACGGTTATATGTATAATTTTAACAAAACTAAGACACTAAGTCCACCAATTCATCATATTATAATTAGATGGATGGGCCAAAAAATATGTATTTTTTTTGTTTTGAAAAATATAGTATTGAATTTATTATTAAAGGATTGTTTCCAAGATTGACATATTTACCGACATGGATCGCCAAATGATTTTCCTTCATGGCCTTGGTAGTTCTTGGGAGCCTACTGGGTAACTACAAGCTAATTAATTAATAAAGTGCCGTTAAAATACATAGTAGTACTACATCGACTTTGAGAGAAAGTAATCTTTATCGATTATGGCATGTGTGAAATTTTTCATTGTATTTATTGTGTTAAATATGTATTTCGATGATCAGCTTCTCCAAACAAGATGTCATATTCGACTCATTTTGAATCCAAAAATGTTTGTGTGTCGTTCTGAGCGTTGTATACAAACATTAAAAAAATAAAGATGCGTACATAGAAAACAAATGACACCGATTTTACTTTTTCTAAACTAAGCTAAACGCTTGTACTATGAAAGTAGATATAACCTAGTGGATAACTAGGCGAGTGACCTACAAATAAATATTTACTAAACCAACATAACATATTATTGTTAATTCGCAAAATAATTATTGAATACTTAATATGTTAAGTATATTAATATATATTATATGATTTACCCATATAAATCTCGGACTAAAATTTTTACTTCCTAACAAATTTCTAAAATTACTTTCACTAATAATAAAATATTGTAATTCAGATTAAAAACATTATCGTATTTTAGCTCCTAGATGGTTATTTTGCTTCTATGGACTACCTATCTCATATTTAGAACATTATTATACATACATACGTAATATATATAGTATGCGTACAAATTTCTTTCTTGAATATGATATATATATCTGTAATATGTAAATGGATAAATATACATTTGCTTGTGTATATATACTTTTGCCGAATATCAGATAAATTTAAAAAAAAATTATATGTTCTTCTAATTTCGTTAATTTACGTATATTGTGTATACTTGATTATAGGAAAATCATGTGCATTGATGATCTTAAAATTCGAGGGACAACATATAGAATAACGTTTTATAGATATAATAAATTGCATAGAGATGTGTGACAACACTCTGTTATTATTGCAGCAACTACTGCAGCAGCATTTTGTTTTTGGTTAATGAAGAAGAAATGCAGCAATTGCTAGTGTTGCAAAATAAAGCATTGAGAATAATATTCAGAAAAAATAGACACTCGGATCAGAAAATATCAGCGGAATTTATACACGAGCATCGTACAAGAGGAAGGGATAGACTGAGACTGCCATTCAGGATAAGACCAAAACTCAGAAATCGATGATGTATGGTGCGATAAATATGTTTAATGAAATATCAGAAAATATAAGAATAGAGGATAAATTGAATAAATTTATAGTGAAACTGACCAGTTGTGTAAAAGATAAGTTTTAATCAAAGAAAACACTTCAATCGTGTTTATATTAGAGCATATATATGAGTGGTTATGTATGCACTATTTTTAGAATTAAATAAATAAATTAGGAAGCTAAAGATATGCTATTCTACCACACTTACGTAATATACAAATTTAACGTACCTACTTATGCGTATGATTAGTTGTAAAACAATGAGATTAAGAGATGAAACCGATATCTACGCCTTTTTGCCATCCGTATATTTGAGTTAGCTGTGTCATTAGATACGTATACGTATTTGTATTATCACAAACAAAAAAAAATTAAATATCAATGTACAAAAAACAATACAACTTTATTAAAGTATTTAAAGAATTGATTTTTGTTATTCTGGTCTACTTTTACTATTAATTTTTAACATGAAATTTTTATCATAGAACAGATTCTCAATAATCTGGGAGGTCACATTAACTAGGTTGCCGATTAACAAACATGTCATTACATAATTCGTATGTACTAAAAAATTAAAGCGGTTAAATTAATAGTATGTAACAGAAAGTAAAACTGACAAAAAACAACACGTCATTGACTGTAAATCCCGGTATATGACAAGTTGTTTTTTATTTTGGGCGAGCGCGTCACATCAAATTGATAGATTTTTTTTTCTTAGGATATCCGAGTGAATTATTGCCCTAGTATTTTTAAAAATCAAAAGTCCACTATATGTATGTTAAAATCATCCTCACGTTAAAAAGATTAAATAGTTTTTAAGGTGGGGATGATTTTAACAAATGGGACACATGGAAGACAGTCGCAATACTTTATAAATATCTTCTTGTGTTTTGAAATAACAATTGTATTACAGGCAATTTTTAGATCCCATGTTCCGCCGTGAGACTACGTCCATGGACCTTCAATCCCAGACGTCTGTTGGCTGTCGCATTTGGGTTGTTGGGACCACCGTCTAAGGTCTCCTCCCTAAGCCGAGTCCCTAGGGGTTGGTCAGCCCACATTTCTTTATTATTGCTTTCATTACAGCCGACTTCAATCTGACCGGAGTTTATTTAATTGGTAACTGAAAAAAGAAGATAGCGCTTATATCAAGAATTCTCAGACGATTTTTAGTTTTATTCTGAAGACGTGGCTGAAATTTATATAATATAGATTAATTATTATTTTTTTTAAATTAGGTAGAGCAGATACTGAGGGTGAACTGTACTATATTATGAAATAACTCTTATAACTACATTATATGGTTTTGGATGACAAATTTAAAGACATTAATTTATTTATTAAAATGAATTGATTTTTTTAAAAAACAGAGTAAGCGACATTTATACAAGCAATATTTTAATATGACCAAGAACAAGAACAATTACTGGATTTTTTCCTACAAAGGCACTGTTATTAAACAAATATCAGATATCTCATAGAGACAAAGCTATTTTTTATTATATTTAAGGGAAAATATATGGAAGTATGGAGTAATTACAAAAAATAAGGAAAAAATTAATTATCAAATTTGGTCCATAAATGGCGATGGTGCAGTGGTACTCGAAGCGAGTCCACATATTAACATATATACAATTTTCAAAAATTTGATAAATGTGGAGATGGAGGAGTAAGAATTGGTGAATGTTATATTTATATAAAGTGATCACTGAAGCCAGCCGAAGAAAGGTCGTAAGCCGTGTAATTATCCCACACTTCCATATATTTAGCTTAAAAAATAGCTTTTTCTCTGTGAGATATATGATATTTGTTTAACATTTATACATTTTATAAATGCATATTAATATTTTTTCTCTGATTTTACATTAATATTATATATTTTCACATTAACTTTACCTTGTATGTACTTTCATTTCGTATTTAATTGTATTTTCCCTCGTTTGCATCCAATGATTTATAGTAATTTTTAGTATATGAAATATGATTTGTTTACCAACTTGCCCTAAAGCAGGCTTACCTAGTTGGGCAATACATTTTAAAAATCTGTCAATTTTCATCAATTTTCAATTTCAATTTTCAAAAATCATCAATTTTCTTTTGAAAATGTTTATCACGTTTTTTGTAAAATTGTTTTATTTATTTTGTAAATCGTAATTTATTGTATTAAATATTCATTAGTATTATTATATATGCAATTAATAAAAATGTATTCAACAATGTAGATACTTGTTAATTCAAGCGTTAAATTGTTTACTTTGGATTCTCAGTTAAATATCTAATTAATGAAAAATCATTTATTTAATTATTATTCGTGCTTCTTACTATCCTATTTTAATTGTGTTCAGAACAAATTAGATTTTTTGTCTACAAATGGATACTTCAATATTAATTTCTGTCTCAAGCCTCGCTGTATCCAATGTGAATTTTTGATTAAGGTCGTCATGTTTAGCTCCCTACAAATGACAGTGTGACTTATCGCAGTAATAAAAGTATTTAACAATGATATTTAATGATATTTAACAATGATATTAACAATCATTTCTGTGCTGTACTTTGTTGATAGAATTATATTACATAATATCACAACGAAAAATTTTTTTGTTTATCCAAATTTTGTTTTATAATTGTATAATATTATGGATTACCTCATTATCTTGTACGAGAGCTGTCTGAAAAGTTTGCGACCTCAGCATGAAGATGGGTGATAGCAAGATGAAAGCACTAATCGGTGCGCACGGTAGCGAGGAACCGATTACACACAAATAGTACACGCAGGACAATACTTCATAAACCAACGCTTCGTCCCCATATGGCAGGAAGACTTGATGGCAATCAATGCACCCAATCGTCAAACTTCAACTTCAATTGGTCCAAAACCACAGAAAAAGGTCGTGTTCTGGGTATGTGTAATGGAAAGGAACTATTCTATACGTCGCGTTAACATTTGCGCAACACGGTGATCGGCGATCCGTAGAATCTTGTTATAAAGATCGAACAGACATTTCTTCAAAATGGTGCAGATGGACGCTATCAACCTCTGATGGACGCACTCTTTTCAGATTTAAATTAGCCATGCAACGTTCTAACTCTAATTCCACAGACGCCAAACCCGAAATGACTATGAAATAAACTTTCTATGAAAAACAAAATAAAATTAGTCTCCCGGTACAATGATCTAACCTAACTTAACCTCTTGGTCCGCTATGACCGCTAGATGAAACAAATCTACTTAAAATATTTTTCTTGCTTCCGCTTAGCTTTTTAAGCTGAACTATTACAATTCGAGCTTGTAAAATAAACAACTCTTTACATATTAATTACCCCCTTGCGCATAAATTCTTATAAGCGCCTACGTCAGAGAATTCAATTAGCAAAATGACCCCTCAGAATAACAAGGTTCCATCTGACACTGACACTGTTTTGAGATAATGGGATCAAAAGTGTTAATTGAATTTCAATATATCTTCATGTATACTTTGTTTTGTGTAGGTATGCAAATATGATCAGTTTTAAGTTCTTAACTTATTTTCAGTATCATCAATGACCACTATGAGATGAGGGAAATTAAAAATAAATAAAAACATTGTATATTAACAATAATGATCCATAAATTGAAATAAATAACTGATGCAGTTGGATCTTTCAGCTTTTGTTATTTCATTTAATATTAGTTAAATAGAATCGGTGTATATGAAAGAATAAAGAATACTGTATTTGGAACCCTTTTTACGCAATAACTCAAATTAGCCCAAAATGTAAGTTGGAACCTTTTTATTCTAAGGGGTCGAAAAGCTTGGCAAAGTAATCAACATCACCCGCATGAAGCTCATATTTAATTTCTAAATCGCCCAAACAAATTTCCTTAAATATGATAATATTTGATACGGCTCATAACAGAGGTTAAACATTTTCGCGGGTTCACGCATTCATTTTTCATCCAGCATCCCTCTTAAATAATAAACCATCCCCTTCCCTCCCCACCAGAAGGGCGCGACTTCTGCGCACGTGATCCTTCCTGACAAATGTAGGTAAACTCTGTTTGTATCTCGTAGTGTTACCAAGTATATAATAATAATAAACATTAAAAGAAAATTAATTTAAACAAATTTTTAAAAATTACAACATATAAGAGTATTAGTAATAATATTCTAATAGTTTAAGATTGAACTTATTTATATTATTTAATAAAAATAAGGTTTTACTGTAAAGTTGTTTTCTTGATAATTAAAACATATTAGATAAATCATTTATCTGAAAAATTATATAAAAAAAGAATAATTCAAATGTCTACAAATGGCTACTTTAACACAGACTTTAGTCTAGCAAAGTAGCCAGGACAACGCTGTATATATCAGAGGTGAAGTCTATTCCATCCCACACAATAAACTATGTATTATATATGTGTATTATGTATCCACCTCTGTTAGTACAAAAATATGGATGTCAAAATATATATAAATAAATCTAAATCTATCAAAAAATATATATTTACCATCGGGGCACGAATTTGGAACTTTCTCTTAACGAGAGAATGGGTTCTCATTTATAGTACGGTAATAATTAATTTTTCTCGTGGAATTTAGAACTAATATACAATAAATAATTTGGACATCAATTATATCCAATTAAAAGCTATCATTTTTTTGTATTTGTAATGAATCTCTAACATCTTTGAATAATACATGCTAATAAACCTGATAATTTGTATACCAAGTATATACTTAATACTATTTGGCAATAAAGTAGCTTAATCGAATTAAATTTAATATTTATGTAATGCTAGATAGCCTCGCGAAGCTTTTTACGTTATTGACGAGAAAAAAAATAATTTCAAAACAGGTGAAATTTTTAACAAAATGTTTAAATTGTTAAAAATCTTTAAACAAAAGAACTTGATAATAAATAATAGCTAATTTTTAGTGTATAAAATTAAGATGTATGTATATTTTAATTTTGATATATAATTTTATATATAATTTTGATATATAATTTTGATAAATAATTTTAAGGTCAGTAATTCAAAACTTCATATTATCATGACAGATTATATCATACTAGCTGGTAAGCAATCGACAGATACTGCTGAGTCCTGGGGGCGGCCATTGTGGCCGCTTCGTGGTCTATAGTGGCCGCTGCGAGGCCATTGGTGAACGCTGGTGTCTCATTGCGGCTATTGGTCTGATCAGCTATCGCCGATTGCTTGCTGCTTTTTGCACTGACAGAAACAATCGACGATAACCGATATTGTATAGCATTCTGTATTGCTGTTCCTAGAATTATACAAATGGTTTTTTTACGTATTGGCTTTGAAATATAATGTATCCACTTAAAAACATTCTAGAAAAATATGAACAAAATATTAATATTGTCACAATTTAACAGTTCTATCATAGATAATAAACTAACCATAAACTCTCCAATGAGAGGCCAGAAGATATAAGAAAGGAGGAGAAATTACATTAATCCAAAATGAAACTAAGCAAATATATTCAATATCAGTTTTAGTAAAAATAAATATTTTTATCTATGTATTAATAATATTAATAATAAACAAATAAATATTGACAAACTGTTTCAATATATTACTACAAACGAACAATTGAACTCTGCATTTAATATCAGGAGATCGATGGAAATGCATTGTCCGCGTTCACCGATTAATATCAGGAGATCGATGGAAATGCACTGTCCGCGTTCACCGATTAAACTACAAATCTGTTCGTTATTCGTTCGGCGATGAATCGAATCCGGTCCTACATTTTATTTATTCGAGCCATTCTTTATTTACCCTGTCGATCGGATACAAAGCGCCATCTCTGGGACAGTTTGTGTACACGGACTTCGGTCCGATGAAACTGCAGAAATTAAGTATGTGGCAGTCGGAGCTGGACCGTGACAAATGACGTCATACAATACAGCACACCTTTGGGATTCGACGATGCCGGTGAGCGAGCCGATAGGTAATATGTAATAGGTTCACGACGGTAGGGGCTTTTAATATGGAACAATAAATTACCCTGAATAAGGGTGAATTTTTCTGACCTCAAATTCTTACACGTAATTAAATTTTAATTTTAATTTGACCTTCGACGCCCTTGTGGGCTTTTACATAAGAATAATAATTTAAAATATAATAGTATATTTTAATTGACATTTCAATATAACAGTTTAAATATTAGATAAAAAATAAAAACTCAGCATTATTTTCATATAAATATTTCTTCAGCTCAAATATGCTCCTGCAACGAAAAATGTCAACGAAACTCAACTTGTTACCAAGCCGATGCATCCGCGATATTGGCGAGTTAACAGCATAATTATTTCTATGTGTACCTAGTATCAACTCAGAGTAGTCCAGCATGCTATTGATCATTTTATATAGATATACTTAACGCTCACATCTCTTCTCCAAGCTTATTTTTTCAAATGAAGTAGACTCATTAAATAATCGTTATTTATATTTTCTATCGGAATATGCAATTTAAAATTGATAAATCTTAGAAATTTATGTTGCACTCTTTCGATTTTTATAAAATGAGAGCCATAGTAAGGAGAAGGGAGTGGAATTAAATTCCAGCGTACTTCTTACAATAGATGTGTATAAAGTTATTAGAGAGCGGAGTGAGTTCTTTTCAGTACTTAATAACCAATCGAGACCCAATCTGTCATGAAGTATTTGCTATTGTTCCAACTTAGTGTGGGGTCACGGAGTAGCTAAAATAAAATAATGCATCTTGTTAGTCGTTCCTCCAGCACTCGCAAGGTGTATCCAAATCATCAAAAATAATTTGGTTTAAAGGGACTCCCTTATCACGGTATTTTTTACTTTGTTCAATAATGTTACTTCTGTTCCTACTTAGATATCTCATTTAAGTAGCCTGGTTTCTTAATCTAGCTCTCTCTAATACTTAAATAAATAATAATATTGATGGTGTACGACGTACACATAATAAATCTAATTATAATACATCTTTTTAACCAATATATTAATTAGTACATTATAAAATATATTAATTAGTACATATAATATATATTTATATGATTAAATCAACGCACGAAGATTGTTGAATTATTTTTCATTGAACTGGGTGAAAAAAAATATCGATAATAAAATAAATATTGTTAAAAGTAACATTGACACAGTAAATAATACAGATCTTAAATAAATAAAAAAAAATTTGAATCTGTATACTACCTACCTCATAAATATATTTTTTTAAACAAAGCGTTCTCAAATGTAATTTTAACAAATGATGTATACAACAAAATGTACACAGTAGATATAATAACATGAAATATGATATATTACCGTGTTATTGATACATAAAATAACTTTCTGAAAGTTTCAGAAAACATCCCTTTGATAGCTATAATGGTATTATAATCTAACGCATTTAATAAATAATAACAAAGTGCCTACAGGTTCCTAAACAATTAGAGCTGTCAGTATAAAATTTTTAATTTTTTTTTAGATATCCCAAAAAGTTATATAATATAAACGTTGAAGTTAAATAATTTATTTTATTATGAATATGATGTCCTTGGAATCGCACGGTTATGTGAGTGAGTGTGCAAGGTTATAAAGGGCAGCGCGCGGCAGGGTGCGGCCTCTCGTGTGTTCATCGGCTTAATCGTTTGACCTATACAAGTGATATACCTTGTACTAAATTGTATACAATATGTATTTACATTACGAGGTGTACACTGAAGATGCATTTAGAAGACTAGTACGTAACAATATATATAATGTTTAAATACTGCAAATATTACATCAAAAGAGTAAAAAGTATTGGTTTCTACTTTGAAAAACATTTTTTTTTCTTAAATTATTAATACAAATTAACAGAAAAGTAATATTTATCGAAATAATATTTAATTGCCACCGAGATTTGAACCTAGACCTCTTCCTATCCTGGAAAGCACGTTCACCATTTTCTCTATAGCAATCAAATATATTTTCGACAATATTCTGTTATCTTTCCAATTTATACATTTCTTATGATATTTTAAAAATAAATAATATTCTGATACACAATATTCTCATTTAATATTCTGTGGGTTACGCCACTTTGACGTAGTTAGTCTCAAATTACTTTTGCAGAAAAAAACACTAAAAATATGATGATGTAGCCTATTGAAATATTCAAACGATATAATATGCTATGAGGAATTGCCACTTTTTCCAGTAAAAGCGGCCGAACACGTTCCAATGCATTGTGAATGGTGAACGGGCATCACCATCTAGTCCTTCGTTTTTATTTTTGCCAGGTCGAATTCATACGTTTAGCTATTGTTTCTTCTCTGCATAAAAAATAGCCAATTCCAACTACAGTAAAGCTGCACCAAAATGTTACTATTTTTTTATTATTGGATTAACTTATTATTTTGTTAAATTAATTCACCAGTTAAACTACATAATTTTGTTTAAAATATTAACAACTTTAAAAAAAAAATTATATTTTTAAAATTTGTTAGTTGTTGAAGTTCTCTGCGAATATAATAATTAATACCTACACATTCGTCTAAAAGATTATTTTTTAACTTGTTTACTCACCATCACGCCGTTTCCCCGCGGGAGTGGGCAGGGAGGATAGAGCGCCACACTATTTTGTCCTGTCACACACTTCTCACCTTATCTATTTACATTCATACATCCCCTCATATAAGCTCGACGATTATTGAGGCTTCTAACAGGACCATCCTCCAGAATCTGATTTACCTGGTCGTGTAAGACGTCCTCTAATTCTGGTGCTATCCACATTTGCGTCACATATCTTTCTTACAACTCTCTCTCTTCTTATTTTTTAATATACATCGTAATTTTCCAGGCGAAAAATTTTGGTTTTTAAGAATTGTTGGTCTCAGTATAGTGAGTAAGATTAAGAAAGGATCACTTTGGTGGTTTAGTCATATAGAACGGATGAATGAGGAGAGAATGGTAAGAAAGATATATATATATATAACCGAGTTTGTATGAGAAGATGTATGAATATGTATGAGGCGAGAATTGTGTCAGATTATGTATGGTGCTTTATCCCGCCGAGAAACAGTGTGATGGTAAGTAAGTCAACTTTTAAATTAACATATCTTGTTTCACCTGACCTCTACATTGTACCTTGTAAAATTCGGAATTGCACAAAATGAAAAACCTTTAAAAATTGCATGACAGAAATGTTACGTATTATTTAGTAGCGTTATAGTAATAATGTTTTATATTAATTTATTTACTAAGTATAGAAAAATACAATTTATTTGAGTGGAATATAGTCTTACAGCACACTTCTTAATCGCTGGTGACACACTGTTTTGTCACGGCACATTAGTTAAAAACACTGACCTTTATGTTAAGTCCAATTTTTTTTAAATAATAGGTATATCTTACCAATATATATACAATGTTGATGGCTTCGGAAGTAGAGGATGTCCACGGAATACTTGGCATTACTGGGTGAACTAGATACTATAGGTGATCCAATTAAAAACCTCAATAATCGGCGTGCTTGTATGAGAAGATGTATGAATGTGGATGAGGCGAGAATCGCGTGTAGACAGAACAGAAGAGAGTGGCGCTGTATCATCTCTGCCTATCCCTGCTAGGAAACGGCGTGATGGTAAGCAAGTAAGAATTGTTGACCGCGAACAATTGTGGCTGGGAAAAATTTTGAACGAACATTTAATTAATTTATTTTATTTGTAACTATGTAATACAATTTAAAAATCTGTTTGAACTGTGCCCGTCTCACTAGAGAAATTCTGTGTCGAGACGGGCATAGTTTACAAGCAACTGTACAATTAATTATAATTACATTTATTACTATACTTATTACTAAAATAGATGTATATGAAGAAAATTTTAAAGTGGACTTAATTTTTGGATTACTTTGTAGCAATAATTAATATAGGTATATGAGTCAATATGTTTGGGCAAGTGCATCAATACCGGGTCTACCCATATTACGAGTCCAAGTTTTAATATACAGTTTCATGTTCTTGGGACAATTCAATTAATTTAAATCTTTTAGCATTCTATTAAATAATTGCGGGCAACTAATGATCATATACCCTTTTGACACTTAGTAGCTTGTAAATACCATAAAAAATATTTAATTCTCCTATTATGTGTTCAAGTGTTTAATTATTTGTTTACCAACTGCATGGTAAACCCGATAAGACCTAATTCTAGATGCTCTTCATACAATTTAAATATTAAAATGCGTTGTATAGTAGAAACAAATCACATTAATTAATTTTGCATAAATTGAGTTATGGCCTGGGTATTTATTCGTAAAAACATTATTTGTTTTTAAATATGATTATAAAATATTATATTAAAATCGATAACAAAAATATACGTAACCGTCCATATTCATATAATCAATTTTTGATTATATTTTTGATGCATAATTGAATATTCAGCTTAATTCAAATACCTCAGTCTTTCATATTGTAGAATAAGTGAATTAAAATAGGGCTATTTATATTTTATAATAAATATTTAGTATCTTCTTAATTAATGTTGTTTCGACTATCTCAAAACTAAATTGATTTATTTGTGTATTTTTATTATGCATTTTTTGTTATCACCTTGTAAAATGAATTATTTTGATTCGCATAGTATGTTAAATAAATTATTATTTCATAACCAATTTAAATAATCAAGGGTGTTCATTTCACTGAAAAAAGAAAACACGTTCACGGAAATTAAAAAAAAATCTGAATTTTTATCATTTCTATTTATATCGCGTTTTAGATTTTTTAAATAAAATGCTTTCTCGCAGGTGTGACATTATAAAAGTATCCTCCCTCCCCCCCCCCCCCCCCTTTTTACCCACACTTTTAGCGTATTACTAGGAACAATCTCATCCTTTGCTTTCAGAATAAATCCTTGTCAATTATATCTGCGGCAAAACCGAAAGAAGAAATTCTAAGAGGAACGAAGAGAAATGTATGACTTTTGAGAATTGGTTTTCTTAACGCTGGAACGATTTTCGCAATTTGCGAGGGAACACAAATCAAGATACGTTTGTCGCCATTTTCTTATTTTAGTAAAAATGATTTTGACATACACACCGCTAAATATTGTGATATTTTCCGATTTTTTGTTTCTTAAAAAAAAATCTGAATACTGTATGATACATTATCTACGTTCGTGTTTATATATGTATTAAGAATAATCATTCCAACTACTTGCCAGCACAGTTTCTGATAGACTCGCTCGCGATGTATGAGTTTCACCTGTAAAAAAACCGGTCATTCCCTAATATCTAGTCCGTAGTTGCGTTATAAGTCAGCCTTAAATATTATAAGACGTTTCAAAAATGCAAACAAAATCTGATAGATGAATATTTTATGAGACGCTGGGAAACCTGACCGAAGAAATAATGGTTAATTCAAATATTTAAAATACATCATAATATATTGATTGGGTGAATTATTATAGTTTCCAAAAACCACCACGGCTAAGCTAAATAATATGCAGAAGGGTTGCACAGTAACCACGTCAACAAATATGCATCTGATAAACACCTTTGTATTTTCCAAATAACTGTACTGTATTGAGATGTGGACCCTGAGACAAAAATAAAGACATATTCTGGATGGGATTGAAAAAAGTACTGGCGCCACGCGATGCGTATATGTATACGTAGACTCGCAAACTTGTCCATCCTCCAGGAGCAAAATATTAAAGACACAATGTTGACAACATGCATAGCATGAAGAGGTGACAATAATCTGGATAAACTGGTAAATTAGTACTCAGAAATATTGAAGGTGAGAGAGCGAGAGTGCGATGAACAGATTAAATAAAAAAAGTCATAAAATCATAACTCAGCTTCGTATGCAGGATAAATGGAGAAGGGAAGCAAACAGAGGTGGAATTACAACTGCAAATAAATATAATATGGTTTAAATATCAACAAATTATTTCAAAATTGAACGATGGAATGATTTGATTAGAATAATTTGACTAATGTCGACCAATTACGGAAATTTATATTTTCCTGGATCACGCATTAGAATTTTACGAACGATAGCGCATTACAAATATTGATTTTTTAAATAAAATTGCATAAAACTATTTTGCAATTGACTTTTTGGAACCTTTATACCATGAATATTATTACATTGGAAATATTTGAAATTTTTTATTGATGTATGTTGGCAGATAAATTTCAAATCACTAACATCATTAATGAATTACCCAGTCTGATATGTACAGATTATTGTTAAATGAACCCTATACATTATTTCACTTAATGTAGATCTTTCTTTAGAAGTTCAGAGATAACTGT
This sequence comes from Eubasilissa regina, assembly GCA_022840565.1. NCBI lineage: Eukaryota > Metazoa > Arthropoda > Insecta > Trichoptera > Phryganeidae > Eubasilissa > Eubasilissa regina. The sequence continues at coordinate 10,067,079 of JAINEB010000020.1, read as the reverse complement.
AAAATATATGTGCAAACTACAATCCTTTCAAAAACGATACAGTCAAATCAAATAAAATAATTAAACTGTGCCTTATATTATCATGTTTATTAAAAATACTTAAAAAGCAATATTTCTTTTGTTACAGGTATGTTCCAGATCTACTTACTAAATTAGAGAACTTCGTAAGCTGATTGGTGGTTAAAAGTAAAAAAAAAATATCCTAAAATTTAAACTAATTATTGATTTAAGCCAATATCTACATTTTTCGAACAACGTGGATAAAATAATGAAGGTTATTTGGTAAAATAACTATCTTTGTTATGGTTACAGCACAGGGTTAACATAAGTCATCAGTCTTCGACTTCGAGAATATGTAAGTCCCTTAGGGTACCATCTAACTTACGGAATCTTGGTCTACCGATACTCTGTCTCCGCTTTGGTTTATACAATATTTCAGAACTAGGAATTCTGTATTCTCGACTTTTTTCAATTCCCGGGACTCAAGAGTCAACATTTTCAAGTCCCGGGAATTCCCGGAAAACGAAACGAAATAAATTTAATATTAATTTAATTTAATTTTAAAAAGGAAAAATATTATGTAAGAAAACATACGTTAATATTAATTTTTTAACAAATAATAACCATTTGAAGCAAAACTCATTGATTCTTAATGTGGAAAACACATATCTATAAAAAAATACTAAACACAAATAATTAAATAAAATCAAAAAATAAAATAAAGATCATACAAAAAAATAACAATTAATAGAGAAACATCGGAAGACAATGATGTACGTATTTGGCCAAAATCAACTGAGGCTCCATATTAAAGTTTTTCAAATAATTTCATACTACCCAAATTATGTTTCGAAAGGTGAAATTAACTATTTTTTTTATATCACATTTTACAAAGAAACATAATTCCTTGTTTGAACAAACCGAAAAAATCATTTACTTCAGATTTTTTTTAAAGTAAAGTAGAAAAATATCGGAGGGCTAATTTCTCCTAAATGCAATTTTTTATGGCTGACTATATAAACTTTTCATTTTTTTATATACTTACACGCTCGTTGCTGGGTCACTAGCTACTGTATGACAATGGTCAGATGGGATTAACCCAAATAATTTATTTAAAATTAATAATATCAAGAAAAATTAGTCTCGAGTCTGTTTTTATTAAAAGTCCCGGGACTCGAGACAACAAAAAACATGGAATTGCCGGGAATATATTCCCGGGTTGTCTCGACATAGAATCCCTAGTCAGATCACATGGTGAAAAGTCTCCCTTTCAAACCAAATGCACTACCAATCGAAGTCATTAGATTTTAATAATTTTTTCAACTCAGCCTCATTATAGAGCTTATGAACTTATTATATTTATATCTTTATTTATATTTATGATAAATATAATTATAATTGTGATAAAAATATAAGCACATACATATTTAATTTCGCAGAAATTCTAGTTAAGTACAGCTTATTCCGAAGTACTGATACGCGGCTGAATAAAACAAAGAATTAACAATAAAATAATATTCAAGTTTAATCTTAATTAATATATGCATATTTGTTATATTAATGAACCGATAAGTTCCCTTTTGCGCTGAGTATCTATAACAGTATTTTAAAATAAATATCTGTGAAGATATTATTACATGTTTAAAATAAATATAATAATATCTATTATTTTGAATAATACAACATTATCATTAAATATATTCAATTCGCAGGCAACATCAAAATATCAATAAAAAAATAGATATTACTCGCTACTAAACTGTGTGGTCCGCTTCTTAGTAATCGAGAACCGTGACGTATAAATTATTGCCGAACTTAAAAAAAAACTCGAAGAATTTTTTAATACACATGTTTGCGAAGAGAACTAACAGATCAAAGAGACGACGCTATGGAAATTTATTCAAACCAATAAATTTGTAATAATCTGCTTCGTAGAAAATTCAATTGAGTCATTAAAATTTTAAGAGAAATCCAATCCGAAACCTGTAATCAAAATTGTGTTGCAGGTGATTTGAGGTCATGTACACCTATCTTATATAAAGAGTGTCTTATTTTGTACTCGAACTATCTAATCTAAAATTGATTTATTTTGAAATTTATCATCTAAAGACCAGCAAAATTCTTCATGCAGATTTTAAAAAAAGGAAGAATATTTATCAATCTTGCAAACCTTATAAATACGATTTATTTTTGGTCGTAATTATATACCAAGTGGCACCGCATTTCGCGACCTCATCAGTAAATCGAAGGCATATTTTTGATGAAAACATAACTTATAAATGTAAATGTAAAGTTATAATTTCATAACATAGTTCTATGGTATTTTTAATATAAATTAAATTAATCAATCAGAAAGATATATACAAAAATCTATTTAACAAAAAAATATTTGGTTGATAACGGAATTTGAACTTGGACCTTTTCCTGTCGAATGATAGCAACCAAATATTTTTTCGATAAATTGATTTTTTCTATGTATCTTTTTAATTGATTAATTTAATTTGTAATAAAGGTATATTGTTTGTTCTTTGATACAAATACACCGGTGCATAGTTTTAGTGCAACTTGAAACGAAAATATTACTAGAATGAGTGAAAATGTCTCCGAAAATCCAAAAACTTTAATTTTTTATCATTCAAAGCAATTGGACATTCCAGAAGTTTCATGCAAAGAGATTTAATCAAAGATCTTGGTTTACAAAATTCAATTGACTTAAGCCTGCAGACCATAAGTACTAACTTATATTTGCCGATTGGATCGTAAAGTATAGGTTCTGTATGTGATTTTTAATTTTGTAACATAATCATATCTAGTTGCAAAGTCAATTTTCACTTCATATGTCCTGATCAAAATTGTCGCATTTCAGTGAATTGTTTGAAGAATACCCATTGTATCCACATCGAGTTGTAGTCCATGGACCACGTAATTTTAAGTTGTAGTACATGGTGTAATTTTTGAGCTGGATAGAGAATGAGCCATTCTTTTTTGATAATACCATGATAAATACAGGTATTCAATTGTTTAACAAAAGACAAAGTAAGTAGAATAGTATGTTACGTATATAATATTTTATAAATTTATTGTTTTGGCGAAAAATGTGAAACTTTTTTTTATTTATTTCGGTTTGGGGTTGAAATACGAGATTATTTAAATTTCGCCTACATATAATTTGATTTATAGACAATTTGTAAATTAACAGTTAATTAACCGAATCCATTGAATTGTACCTAAGCTAGATAGTTATTAACTCACTCATCAGCTTGCAAGTCCATTCTATGAATATAAATTTCTGAATAACAATTTTTTCTATCATTGCAATACGAAATAGTCAATTGAAGTTTACGATTTTTTATTACTTCACCCTCAACAATAATAAACGTATAAATAAGAAAAACGATGTTATAAATTATAAATCTGCTTTAAAATCTCGTTGCTTATTCTTCATATTTTTTTATATTACAATTTATTTTCCATATTTCCAAATTATAATATGTTTTCCAATTAATTAATAATCTATTTCAGACGAAAAATAAAATTTTAATAAATTTTTTAAACGTAACGTTTACAATTCTAGAATAATACAAAACATTAAAAACTAAAGTATATATATAATACATTTAAAAATATAAAATAAATTTATGATAAACAGGAAATTCTGAACAAAAATATACAACTGTTAGTACAGGTGTAACATAAAATTTAAAACATTTTTTTTATATAAGTACAAGGCGCTTTTTAAGTATGTACCGGTATTTTTTCGTAAAAAAACCTACATTAAAAACGCGCCTCATATTATAGAATGTTGAACAAAAGACATGTGGACAAAAGTCAACTACAAAAGAAGAATCGATAAATACGATTAATATTGGGTGTGATGAAATAAGATTTTGTGAAAAAAAACTCTCTACGGTACAGAAATCAATAGCTGAACACTGCAAACAAACAACGAAGTAACAGGATATCATTCCGAGCCTTTAATTTTTGTACCTGTAATTATTATTACATCTCGAAAATGGAAAACTTTTAACAAATTTTTGTATAACATTTTTCCATTACGCATTTTATGTTATACATATTCAAAGTTATGCTAGTTGCGTTTGGAATATTCTGTGAACATATTTTTTTTATGTAACATTGAAAATGAGTAAATATATAAACGAGTGGTTTAGTACGGAAATTGAACATGAGTGCACTCAAGAGACAATTTTTTATATTAAAATTGTATTCAAATAAATAGACAGTTTTATCCAGATGAGGTTGTATGGTTTTTCAAAGAATCGATGTAGGTGTTTATCGTACGTGCGCCGATAAATTAAATTAAATTAATTCAAATACAAATTAAATGTATTAATTATAAAAATAAACATACATAATCAATTTTATTGAAAAATAATATTGTTACTTTTGAAATTAGCAAAATTAACTTTGTGGTTAAAATTCAAATTTTTATTCGTTATCTTTGTTTTTTTAACCACTTAATTGAGTTTAAATACATCTACCGGTTTCGAAAAACACTATTTTCTTCTTCAGGATGTCAAAACTACCTAAAAAGATATATTATTGTTTCTTAACCAGAATCTATTTTTAAAAAAACAACAATATTTAAAGAATACATTTAATACCTAACTCAAATTGTTACTTAATACAAATTTACACGAATAATTTTTATGAAAAAATTTTAGAATAGGACTCGTAGTTAAATTTAGTTGGTTGTTTATAATTTTTGAGTTAGGTACTAAATTTATTTTTTAAAATAATTATGGTTTTTTTTTAAATAGATTCTGGTAAAGAAATAATAATATGTGTTTTTAGTTGCTTTTGACATCCTGAAGAAGAAAATTGTATTTTTCGAAACCGGTAGATGTATTTAAACTCAATTAAGTGGTTAATAAAACAAAGATAACAAATAAAAATATAAATAATAATATTATTGTTGCTACTGGAATCCCTGAATATCTTTCCAATCCGGGGAAGTTGCATTATCCAACTATGCTACAGCAGACAGTACTTTTGACGACAAATTTTCTAACCTGTATGTTACATTTTTCAAATTAATACATTTATCGTTCCATTATTTAAAAGTTATCATCTTTGTTTTTACGGAATCTCAAATACCTTTGATAAAACTGATAGCAGATGCCAGAATTACCAATTTATTTTTATTCAATTTTGGACACGCTGATACAATTTATATATTATAAAGGAGAACACATTCTTATTGTGACGTTGTAATTATTCAGAACATAGGTCGGTGATATTTTAAATACTAATTAAATTCGATAAAATTAATTTTATATGTACACAATTAGTATTTAAAATATCACAGATCTATGTTCTGAGTAATTATAACTTCACAATAAGAATGTGTTCTCTTTAATAAATTAATTCAAAATAAAAGTACTGGAAGATATTTTTTATGTGACAGAAACATTCGTTCTTTGAATTCTTTTCATAATAATTATTTTCTCACTTTTATTCAACCATATTTTTTAATATTAATCGTCTTTATTCTGAAATCAAATCTTATAAGTAAATTCAATACCATTATCCAATTATTTAATAATTTTATCTCCAAAGTACATGTATACAAAGCATAAAGCTACCCTAGAAATCCAAAGCATCTTCATCTGTTGGCCTTATCAATGACAGTTATTTACCTGGAATACAACTCTGATCTGCAGGTAGGGATTCCTAATCGGACTTGAGACATGGCATTCCAAAAGACTATTCAGTAGTAGCAACTCGAATCTCCATCCACGAGTATCCTCAATTGATAATATTCTCTTTATTGATTGAATATATGTTATAAGAGGCCAACAAGGCTAGGAATGACAAATAATGACTAAAGTAGACTAAAACAGAGGAATAGAATTATTAAAATAAATCGATAGAAGTATGACTGTAAAACCAGATTAAAAAATTTAAATATAAAATTAAAACTTAAAAATATATTAATACATCCGTAGTATACGCTGTAATTAGACTAATACAGCAATGCGGTATATTGGGGACCACAATAGATATAGACCCAAAAGTTCTGCACCCTACATCACTCTTAGTATCGATGGTTTTGCAAGTATCAATACATTTTCCAGCTCTAGTATGGGCGCATATTTTAAAAATTACAGCAAAAAATGAACATAAATTGTTAGAAATAATTTCTCAAACATTATCGATGTAAACAGTAATACTCTGCTAAAAATAGGGATCAGACTATCGCCGAAAAGTGAAGATTGCCGTAAAGTAAGAATTTTTTTCCAGTTAAGAGTACATGCAAATATCAAATAACACACTAGTTTTTTCGTTTTATGAAAATTTGAATATTGTAAAAGAAACGAGACTAAATTTGTTAATCTTATTAAAATCTGCTTAATATTTAATATTATTATTTCTCATACACAATTCATTTGCAGGGGGGGCCTTTTTTCCATTTCGCATTGGGACACAATTTTTTTAGTTACGCCACTGAGTGTTATACCATCCCGATAGGTGAATATCCTCTTCCTCATAGCAGGCAGTCGTTCTACAGATAATAATTTACTCACCTATAGCGTTGGTGGATTTCGGAATACTCTAAAGGTAATTCATCATACATACTAATATCGCATATATTATCACAAATATTTGCCAATAATTAACTGCCCGGTAAATTCCTTCCTATGACACTCTCTTTAGTCCTCTGCCGATTTTCGACAAGTCACACTAACTGCTTTTAAAATTTATTCTACCCTAGATTTATATATAAAGTGATATTTTTACATTACATATAATATAATATAACAAGGAAATAAAACAAATAGATAAGAATATATTATTTTACTTTGTATGTTAAGGTGATCACTGGGGTCTTATCATTTTTTTAAACATTTATTAGGTCTATGTTGATTTTTTAAATTATTCTTGGCACAACATATTCTCTGGTTCTCTCACCATACGCATTGTTCGCGATCGGTACTCTCATGGTTCGATCTGACGATCTGGTTGAATAGCTATGGTGAGGATCAGTATTTATATTTACATTATGTATCAACTTCTCGAATATTATAGCATATGATACTTTTTTGTCAACTGGTAAGATTTTACATATCGTAAATAATTTACTATAATCATCTTTGTACAAACACTTCGTTCTGTTATCTACTATAAGATTAAAAAATCTTAATTGTAACTGTTTAATTTTATTAATTTATGTTTTATATGTCAGTCCATAGCTACTCACTCCATAACTGATAACCGAGTCGACCATCGCAAAGTACAGTGAGTACAGTGTAGCCCGAGAGGTGTATAACCTTAACATATAAAATACACTTAACGTGGATCTTAGTTTCTTTACTATATTATTTGCCACTAAAAAAAGTATTATCTTTGTGTTCTAACCTCAAGTTACTAAATGTTTGCAACCGTAATCTCTTAGATACTTTGGGTAATTGTATGTGCCATTTAGTTAATCAGTCTTGTCCTGTGATAATTCTACTTCCCACTCTTTAAAATATTGTTCATGTACTCATCGAACATTTTCCAGGGATTGTCGTTAATTTCACATTCCAATGCGTCACTACTTAGAATTCTGTAACACCGCTTCAATTCAGTGCTGTTTTTGGTTATATACTGTAATGTATAAAGATGTAGTGAATGTGTGCGCGCGCATGTTGGCAACAATGGAAGCGTGGACGGGGTAAAAGAGCGTCGCACATGGGCGCGCGCTCTCTCGCACCGGAATCGTAATTCAGAAAATATCTAACATATTAATACTTATAATTGTGAGATCTGTATTGTTGTTACATCGAGTTACCTTGACTACCTGAATTCCGGTACAAGAAGTAAAAGAAGACATCATCCTTTGGAGCCGTAACAAACCGGTGTGAGGACTTTACATTTACTAAATGAAGTATCTCGCAAATATTTTTGATATTATTTTTTTTTAGTACAATAGGTTCAGAGTTTGGTAAATATTTGATCTTTTGATTTATTTCAAAACATCAATATGTATAAATTGCATTATTAGAATTGGACCGAAAATATCAGCAATTTGTCATATGTTTCTTTATTTATTCGTCACACGCCCAGGGTCTTTTAAATAGTTAGGTGTGGCTGCACCTTTCGCGCCTACCTCAAGTTGGCCCTCCTGAACAAATTTTGTGAATATTTTAATTATTTATACTTATCAGTACTTACATTTATGCTTCAGCCAATGGTGAATAATTTAACATCATCGCGATACTGCTATAAAAACAACGGTCCCGGCTTCGACCTCTAGACATTTCCAGCGGCTTCAACACTGAATAAATTACCCACCACAAAACGACTTCTTTAAAATTATACAGAAATTTTTATTAAAATAAATATAGCAAAGAGTTTAAATGTGTTCAAAAAGTCTAAAATGAAATAAATCATTTTTGTAACTGCACAATAGTATAACTTATAGACATTTCTATTACTTTTATTTATTTTTTTTAGTTTTGTTTTATTTTTTGCTACATATATTATTAAATAGTGACTAAAATTTATCTCAAAGATTGGACACTCCTTTTCAGTGTAAAATGGTTACTCCGTCAAAATTTTGACATCATCATTAAATTGTAGGAACCGACGGTTTAAATATTTCTCGACATTGTTAGGTATAATTTAAATAATGTCTTACTTTTGTGGTTAACCGCAAATTCACACCGATTCGTCAGATTTATTTGAATAATTCTATCGGAATAAGAAAAAGTAGTTTATGCTTCAGATTGAAACAACGGAGTGTTTAAAAAACTGTGATTTTGAAACTAAATGGATTTGCTAAATCTAGGTATCCACAGAAAAATAATAGAAACGTTCGTAGACACCGATGAAGTAGAACATTGACAATGAGACCAACCTTAGTCACAGGTCGTCTCTGTGTTTGGTGTCACCGCGCCATGATAGTCATCACATACATGTTAAAAACTGTGAGATGTACAATTATTTTGCGAGAGTAATCATATCATCACAATCACAATTAGAAAAATTACGGACTGTCATAAATTTGTAACTGAAGTATAAAAAATATGTACACAGACTAACTGAAACATAAATTAACTAGCATATACTCCTTCTCTATACACGAGTCTTACTCTCATAGAGAAGAAACAAATATTAAATGTTAATACATATCCACCGATTATTCAGATTGTATTACATTTTTAATATTATTAAAAAAAAAATAATAATAAATAAAAAATTAAAATAAATAAAAATATGAGGCGGATATTGATGGCAACAGGAATACGGTGTCTGCAAAAGATCTGACATAATCAGAAAAACAAAATATTGGAGAACTTAAAGCTTCAACAATCAAATAACGTGCATGATAGAAGAGTATGGCGTTCTATCCTCTCTGCGAAGAAACAGTATGATGGTAGGTTAATTAATTAGAAACTATACAAGATAAGTAACTATGGAACGTGAGCATGCTCGAATGGACTATATTTAAATGGACACTTCAGTATTTCAAGCCCTGTAATTACCAAGTTGACTTCACATTTTTGTCCTGAACGGGCACCTGGTGGCGAAATCCTCCCATTTATTGTTGAATCCTTTAAGTGATGCCTTTATATTCCTATGATTTCGTGGTGATTTCAGTATTCTACAAATCTTGACGTAAAAAGATCGAGAAAATAAAAATATATTTTTTTTACATCACATTTTAAAACTTGTTTGTTAATATTTATCGGTTAAGACTGGTTGCCTCGATATGTTTTAATGACTTAATCGGTACAGAAATATTGATCTCTCCACAAGTTTATGTGATTCACGGTCTCAGTTTTTTTTGTCCACCTCTTGGAAGGAAGTAAAACAAATTTAAATAAATTAGACATTTCGTGATCGGACTAGGTATTTATTATCTCCACAATAAAGCAATCTGCAATCAACGGACTGGTCCATTTCTAAATTGGCGAGATTATTTACCTTCGTAAAGTAAATATAGCGAGTAGTAAACAGGTAATATATATGTACGTTCTAACCAGTCTTTGTCAGTATCATGTGAACCATGATACCGCATGCTCCATGCATCGCGTCGTTTGCGTGCATCGGAAATCATGTTTACCTAATATTGCATTATTATTTCAAATACACTAAAGCGCCCTTGAGGTGAATTTTTTTACGAAAATGGCGCTATATTTTTCAATAAAATTGATTTTCTATGTATATCTTTCTAATTAATACATTTAATTAATATTTAAAATATCGCAGAACTATGTTCTGAATAATTACAACTTCACAATAGGAATTTGTTCTCCATAATAATATATCAGTTGTATTATTACACTTTGGTTCTATTTTTTTTCTATAAATTGCTTCGTATTATCTAACTATCGCGTCTCGGTACGCGTGAAAAGCTCTTTATATAATATAGTTTTATACAACAATGTAAAAGATATATTACATGCAATAATAGTCATTTTATAACTCAGCATAATTCGAAAACTTGAACAACACAACTAAACAATACGGTATGAAAACATTTACAGAATTAGTTATCTACATTATAGAATTTGAAAAGCATTTCTATTGAAAAATACATGGAAATAGTAAGAAACTAACATATATGTACAAACTAACCACAGATTTAGGATATATGACTTTGGCTATAATTAAATGCCGATACACAGTTTGACAGATAAATTCAAAATATAGTAGGAAAATTAATATGTATATTTTTAATGAAATATATTAGAATTTAATTGAACCTGAATCCCGAGTATCGCCGGATACGGACCGCTAGTGGTAAATAAAAATAAAATTTATAACGTTTCAGTATATATGAATATTATAATTTTAGTACGGGACCAATTTTTTTTTTAAATATTCTACTGGCTTCAATAAAATTTAAGAAATAATATCATCTATTTCCTTATTATAGCACAAGAGGAGTAGAACAATTACCAAGCTGAGCATCCACGGTGGGTGAATTCACTTCAGAAAAAGCAGTTGGAACTCACTGAAGTATAAAGGAATAAAAATCTTGAACGATATTTTAAATTGAACCAAGAACGACGAAGTCTTTGATAAATGCATAAATGAATATTAAAACGGGTACCTACTTTAAAGTATTGAATTAATAAAATAAATTAAATAGGTTCTCAGATTTTCAAATCTTCTGTGCAGCTGTTTTTAAACTATTCTGATCTTGAATGATTTCGCATTGAAATGTGTACCGTCACGGCTAGCGTTATTGATACAGCATCATATCAACAACATAACAACCTTAAATATACCGACGTCAATATCATTAACGCCATGCATCGTGAGAGACCAAACTTATTAAATTTCAGTGCTTAACAACTTAATATTTTTTGTAGTATTCTTCAAACATAAAATAATCAAATTGTAATAGAAAATTTTAAAAAATCTAGGTATATAAATATTATTACATGACATACATAAAAAATAAAAATATATAGTATAGTACAAAAAATAGAAAAGAAATATTCAAAACATTAAAAGAAATTAAAAGAAAGTTGAAAATTTAAGAAAAAAACTTTTTTTTTTTAAATACTAGCACGTCGAACCTAACCTTGTAACAATGCGAAACAGACTTATTTCACCTGCTGCAATGTTGACATAACAAAAAATAACTAATGTTAGTAATCTAAATAAATCGAGTAGACTATTATTAACGTAGATTTAGTAGTACCGACAGAGAATTGACACCGCAGTAAGATATATGACCAGATAAAGTTGATGGTACTCTTAAGTACCGTCAGGGTAGAAATGGTTAAATATCTGGGAACAAATGTGACAAGGAATATTGATATCCAAGAATAAATAAATAGCACGACAAATTCAGTAAACGTTTGTTATTTTGCTTTAGGGAAATTTCTGTCGTCGATGTTGTTGTCACAAAATTTAAATATTAAACTGTTTACAATACTGATACAACTGTTCGTGAATATAATAAACAAGAAAATAGGTTGCAGGTTTTTGAAAATAAAGTCTTGCGCAAGATTTACGGCCTAATACATGAGATAACCTAGTCAGAGAATGGAGGCGATTAAAGAATTTGAAACTTCGGAATCTGTATACCGCACCAGATATCCTGACGAATGTGAAAGGTGAAATATATTTTCTATCCTTTCCCGGGGTCGTTCAATGAGTTTGAACTCATACATTGGTTCCACTCCACATAGCAAAAGTGAAAAAATATATGTAATCTTGAGAATTTAAAATAAATAAAAGTTATTAGAGGCACAAAAGCAAACATAATGTTACAATGATTCTTTTTACTATTACACCCTTCGATGCCCTTATGTGTAATATATTATACATAAACAAATAACATATAAAAGTATATAAAAAAGACAGTATATTAAGAAAGCAGGAGAACAATTTATAACAAAGAGAAAAAGAAAATTCCAATTTACATATGAAATAGAAACAATAGGTATGTATATGTATTACTGAATTAAAAAATTCGCTATAACACTTTTTTAATAAATTTTAGTTATATGTAACATAGGATTCGGAATTAATTCTTTAATTTAAAAATGTATGTTTCATTTTCAAAATACACTTTGTTATCTAACTTTATTAAGTATAGCATTAGGGTGAGCAGTACCCAAAGTAACGTGATGTGACTTTCAAAACCTGCCATGTTTTTTTTTATCATAATGAAAATACACATAGGTTAAAATTAATACAATAATTAACGTAAATACGAAAGATTTAATTTTAGATTAAATAAGTTAATAAATTATCTAAAAAAGTAATAATGCCTGTCATTTAAGTGTGGCTTGCTTGTTTTTCTCAAAATTATGAAAAAATGTGTTATAGCGGGTATTGGAAGTCAGCAACTCATATCGAGAAACATGGAACAATTATTGTGTGTATGTAATATATAAATTGCGCTGCATAAATAATTGAGACCATTTCCCATCTTGAAACTCGCGTTCTATTGAAACTACGGAAAAGCAAAGAGGTTGCAGTGAGTGAGACATGCAGAGAGAACAGATGTATATTATGAACATAAGCCAACAGGATCTAGACTAAAGGAAAGACCATGATGTGGATGGGCGGATAATGTCAAGATATACCTACAAGTAGTGATGGTAAACCGTTACGTGACTGTGATTATACCACTGATTGGTAACTGAGATTTAACGATAATTAGTAACTAAGATTGGATGTTTACTTTTAAGTATACCAATCATTGCTTGAAGAATTAGGTTAACTAATTATCAATCATCGTTACAATCGAACACAATCACAATTTTAATAACGGTTTAAATAACGATATTAACTACCTATAAGAGGTAGGCGGGTGTCCGGTGAACTGTGTAACTATGTCTTCTTTGATATCTTGTCTTTTGGAGTACCGGATCTCGTAGATCCTTTTGCTACTTCATCGTGAAGTGTGATCGTGGATTTTCGAGTCCCATGAGGCCGTTGAAGAAGAAAAAAATACCGACGCGAGATTTGTATAAGTTTTTATAATCATCATAGTTATTTTAATTTAGATGTTTGATATAGTCGTACTAGGATATAACAAGAATCAGGGGACCAACATAATTTCCTCATTATAACCATTACTCGCTTTATCCATGATTCTATTACTGACACAATGTTATTTTGTTCTGTCCTTTTAACTTTTAACTTTTTTGAGCTCATTCCAATTTACGAATAACTTAGACATTTTGAATTGTATAATAAAAAAACAATATAATTTGCCCCGTTCTATTTGTAAGATTATTTACTTTATGAACAAAAAAAACATTTTCATAATCACAAAATTCAATTTATTTTGGTGGCCATAAAAACGTGAACTACAAATAATAAGCTTTGAAATAATATTCTCTATTTGTAAATATGGAAAGCGAAACATGCCCAACAGCCAAAATGAAACAGCCTTTAAATTCTCACTTCCTTTTACGCCCATTTGTATGGAATTGAACTCAAATTGGTTTTAGAAATACAAAGAATGTCTAAGAAAACCTAATCTGGAAGGTTTACTATATCTCGAGGCCTTTGTATTTGTTTGTGTGAGAGGAAAATGTGTAGGTGTAGAATTGCCCAATATGTGTGAAAATTCAGTATGAACAAACTAAGTTCGAACAAAAATATGTTATTAAATAAAAAATATTTTTTCTTATATATTTACGTTTAAAATCAAAGAATTATTAGGATTTTTATCTCTGCAGGTTGATTAAGATTTATACATAATATTTGAGATTTGTAACAACTTAATAGATGGACTGTCAACCATCTTGGATGATGTGCAGTACCTAATTAAATCTTTAAAAATTAACTTTTGAATAATTAATTTATATAATAAAAGACAAAGTTGTTTACTTCACACTACACTTTAATTAAAATTAAAACATTTTCAATGCTTACTGCGTCATATTCAGTAATAAACTAAAACTTGAAACTGTAAAATATTTTATATACAGTGTGTATATATTACATATAATATTTATACATATATATACTAATATACAATGTTGTTGTAGGGTAGCTCATTTAGAAATCGTGTTTTATAGTATCTTTATTTACTTTTTCTGATTGTTTAATATACCATTCGATGTCCAAGAATATATACAATGATGTGGCATTTAAAACTCGTATCTGCTCAAAATCGATAAACAGTGTTATTTCAGGGATGATCTCATTTAATTAAACTCCTCTTTTGACGTATGCACTATAATTATTGATAAGACACATTAAAAAAAGGAAAAAACACCACACATTCTAAAAATAAGCTTGACTGATAGGGTTAGAAATAACAAAATAATTACCCGGGTAATGGAAAAATAAATCCTTAAAATAAAACAATAAAAACCCGGAAATTACAATAATTTGGCCATATCATGAGACATCCAGAAAAGTCAAAGGAAATTGGACCAGTACTGTTTCAATTTCCTATAAAATTACTAATAATTTCCCTTTGCATATAAAACCCGCGTTTTACACCAACAACATCGACAAAATTCTACTTAATTCAAAAACAAAAATTAATTTATTTAAAAAAATCGGAATATATGAAATAACTTATGGAGATTGCGATAAAAAATATATAGGTCAAATCGCGAGAAATCTAAATACGAGAATAAAGTAACGTCGCCGCTGCCTAAAAAATAACAACTTCTCGAAGTTTTCAAACCATATAATCGAAACATTATCGATAGTGTTTCAATTATATGAAAAACAGTAAAATTAATTATGAAATTCTGCCAAATATTACAGCCAATAGCATAACAAAAATTGAAACACTAAATACACAAGCTTAAAAGGCAGGAACATAAAATTACGCAAAACACATGAAAACCGTCAACCATAAATCAAACTACAACAAAAACAGGGCAATCACAACTCATTTGCAACGCATTAAAATTATACAATGACTCGTCATAACAGACAAGATAATTTAGCATTGACAGATTTTAAAAAGAAGCGTTAAACATATTAAGATGTACCATAGACATAACGAGTACAAATAACTGTATTTTTTTTAATGTTTTACTTCTAGTGTCTCTTACATGATATTATATATCAATAAATAAATAAGTAACGCAGATTTTTCCCGTGCGGCAACGTACTCTTATGATTTATTTATATAGTAATGGTAGGCGATTTAAATTTTCCGCAGAAAAAGATGAACGCAACGCAAATCTAAATGGAGATTATTTTAATTTCATTTATTCAAGTACCCATCATTGAATTAAATTGGCTAAAAAAAGTGTCCCAGTTTAGAGAGCGGGCGCGGATCGTCGTTAAAACACTTCATTAGAATAAAATATATCGGATTACAATAAAACGTTTACACAGATAATCGTCCCGCCAATCAAATTGTAAATCTTAAACGTTTCAGATACCACGTGGTCTGTTCCATTAATTTTACCACTCATTTGAAATTCAAATTTTATCCGCCGATTCGAGAATCAAGTTTTTTTTACTTTCTCCATTTTATGAGAAAAGTGTAATCAGAAACGAGATAGATATTAAAATGTAATTTTAAAAGAAAACAATTTTCATGTTTTACGATTTAATAAAAATAAATTATTTTATATTTTATGTAAGGAGATGGTAGTATTATATTTTTAATGCCAACCGTACTGGGATTCATTTTAGACTATTAATGGGGAAATGTAAAACTAATTGCTTTAAATACATAAAAGTACAGAGGAAAGGCAGTTCATTATTTAAAAATATACAATAAATCATGAAACCGTTTGACCAATTTTGAATAAATTAGTAAAAAAAATTTCTGTCTTTAATTTTTTATCTACTTGGTACATATCTTTCATTTCTTTTTTCCTCATCATCATCATCAGCCAATCCACCACCGGTTGAAGGTCTCCATAACCTGCCACTCTCTTTGGTCATTTTTTATTCTTCAAATCTTTGCCATGTCACTCCCACTGCTCCAATAATTAACAATACCCAAGGTGACTTTAAGCGTTCTTTAGATAGTTTGTTGTTTTATAGATACTATTCAAGAAAAAAATGTTTGTTCGCCTCGTAATATGGCCTACTCATTATCATCTGCGCTATATCCCACGCGCTTGTTATTTTGTCTATTCTAGTAATTTTCGGAGTGATTTTAATATTTATGTCCAATTTATGAGTTTAAATATAAATTTAACAAATCGCACATATTTATTTTGGTCAATGGTTTTATCCCCATCTGCGAAGATGCATTTAAAGCAATCTATAAGCAATGTAGCAAAAAAAAAAGTTGTAAAAAAGATGTTATTAAAAAAATGAACTTTAATGGCACATATCCACAAAGGAGATTTCTCTCCAAAATTCGATTCGAGTGTTGCATAAGGGTCAGTGCAGCGTCAAGCGAAACTATAAATCATCATTCCAAGTGTTTTCCACGTCATTCCGTCATTCCATTCTTGCAGATTATAATGACGCATACAGACACAACTTTACTCGCTCTTAGAGGTAATTCATTTATTTTATTTTCAATAAAGAGCTTCATCAATATCAATCATATAATTATACTACGAGAGCAAAAGTGAATAGCTCACCATGAAGCCCAAAATGAGAACGAGCTTTGGTCAATCCTCTTACATGTTTCTGGCCCCCAAAGCCTACAATATTTTGCCGAATAGTATGAAACAATTCTCGATGGACAAACTCAAATACCATCTCAGTAGTTGATTATTAGGTATTAGGGTGTTGGCTGAAAGAAAATTGAGCAAAGATTTACGGAAACGATCACATGAACAGAACATCATTTATTTTTTATATTAATTTTCTCTTTTGTATTGTGTTTCAATCACGAGAAAGTGAGAATATTTTGGTTTTGTTAATATAAATATTTTATAACCCTGTTTTCTTCATTTTGAATATTTTTGGTTTAGATTGAAAATAATCGTTTCGTATTTATATTGATAGGTATAAAGAATAAACCTATCTCCTTTAGTACAGATTTCGGTCAAGTTAAGAAGACAGTGAACATCTCTTACATTATAAATCTTGAATGGAATAAGTATGTTTGAATATTCGTTTTATCTGTATACCTATATATAATATTATTTATAATGTATAACCTGTATGTATTATATATTAAATTGAAAAAAGTCTCAATGAGAGATTGTCGTAAGCACGAGCCTCATATGATGCGTATAAACTAATATACGATATACTTTGTATAACCTTTTTGTAGTAAAGTGTTTATTTTGAGAATATTGTGTTATGTATTTATCTATAATACATTTTTATTAGAATGTTTACGAATTCGTAACAAGTTCTACAAGTCCAGATTCTATATTTTAATTATAGTTATAATTGTATTTCTCTTTCACTATATTTTAATTATAGTTATAATTTTATTTCTCTTTCACTATATTTGTTATTTTATTTTTAAAATATATAATGAAATATTATTAATGGCTCAACAGTCTTATATCGGCCCTGATCTTCTCGAGTAAGGTTCACTACCGCCATAGCATGGCTCTTTCAATACTCTTAAGGCCAATAGATTTTGCATCAAACACTTTCTTAACTGCTTATTCAGAGTCCATTCATTGAACGTGCCCAGCCCACCTCAGCTGTGCTAATTCGTGGTTGTAGCCATTCCTCATTTTCATATTTGGCACGAAATATGCTGTTACAGTACTCTTTGTTCTGGTGGATCGAATGCTAGAACGCATTGCAACCGACCAGCTGAGTCTTGGTGCTGTGCCGGATATTCTGTCAGATCATATTTACAAAATTGCCTTCATAAATTTCATATATTACTTAACCTAGGCAAAACACAACAAGTTTTAGTCTCTTAATCTTATGGTTCGACGTAGGTTCATGAGTTTATTTACACCATTACTAAAATATAGGTTCAACGTTACCCAATGGAGACCCAGTGTAACGAGTCGCCGTATCTCCGACACGGCGTTCCCGGATGCCTCCTCATTGGTGGACCCATGCAAAGTCCAAAAGCCCTTAGTTAGTTCGGACGATTCTCTATCAATTCTGATGTTCTGACTATCTTCCCGGCTTCTATTCACTAGTTTTTCATTTTCAAAGTCTCCATTTTGCCAGCCAGGGCCAAGGCCTGGCACAGTGACGGCATCTCCAGTCTCGTCCCACTGAAATGGCCGATTGCGTCAAGCTTCTCTCACTCTCCACCAGGGGACCGCTCGCTCACGTTCCTTTAGCGCGGAAATTTTGTAATGCCAAATCTACATGGCCACAGGCGTATTTTAATTTTCTAATGCTGCGTCCCTAGGGGTATAATTTGTCACGTCACAATTGTTTTTAGTAACATACGTTCAAAGAACAGTAACACTATAAAACATCCGCACTCATTCTAGAAGCGCCATAAAATGTAAAAATAATTCGGCGTTATTCCTGAAATTTCCGTTCAAAATATGTTTACGTAGAGAGCCGTGTACTGGTCACTCAATTTTTTTTAATGCCATTCGCCTCAACAAAAAATATTTAACATCTTATTTAAAGCGAGAGTCGAGATTATCTTTTCTCGGACGTGATCTAAGGCAGGCGTTTATAAAATTTTAATACAATAGAAATTTAAATATTCCCTCGCACAATCTTTAATATGACGGCAAAATTTAATCGCTCTCTAAAAACTTGAGAACTTATTTTTATATCTACGTTTTTTTTTTAATATTCTATATCTACATTATTTTAATGAATGTAATTAAACTAATCAGCATTCAGTAAAAGTAACACGGATTCCATTAGATTTGGTAAATATCAAAATTGGGTATGTTTATTTTATCTAATTGGTAATCAGAAATCCGTTATTTGATGGTCCAAAGAAAATTATGATATACTTGCGGAAAATACTCCTTTAACTGTGTGAAAATAAATTACTTATATATTAAACTAGCAGAAAACAATCGGCTTATATTTTAATCTTGAAAATTTAATTTATTAAATGTATTAATTAGAAACAATACGACACATTTTCAAATTAATACATCGTTCCATTATTTGAAAGCCATTGTTTTCATTTGTCGTCAAAAATACTGTTGCCGTAGCATAGTTGGTAATGCACCATCCCCGGTTTGGAAAAGAGATCCAGGTTCGAATTCCGGTAGCGCAACAACAATTTTTTATGATAAAATTGATTTTTTTATGTATATCTTTCTAATTAATACATTAAAATATCACAGGCCTATGTTCTGAATAAATACTACCTCACAATAAGAATGTGTTCTTCTTAATAATTTAATTTAGCGATCAACTTAAGTAAGTAATAATAACTACATTATAATACATAATAAGAATACATATTTATTGTTAAGAAAATTACAATACAGTCAAATCTCTTTGAAACAAATACCGAAGTAACAAAATTCCCAGTATAACGTATCTTCAATTTATCCCCGAAAAACTTATATTCCAGTGGTTCCGTGAACTTTTCTATACTAAGATTTGACTATATAAATAATGTACTAATTGAAGTGTTAGAATCTATAATATAAACCACCCTTGCAACAATACTGTATATCAGTTTTGGGCAGATCTGAGTTATGAATTTTACAACGTTGTATATCTTCTTGAGCGTTTAATATCTTCTTGGGCGAATAAATAATAATACTATTAAATAAAATTTCTAAGTGAGCTTCCCTGCAACAACACTATTTATCATCAGTCACTCTGGCAGCCGACTTCCCGTCTATCAACATTTGTAAAAACTGATATACAGTGTTGTTGCAGAGGGAGTCTCAATTATTGAACCGAAATAAGTGGATAATATGTAACTGTGAATTAGCAAAAAAAAACATATAAGGTTATATAATATAATCTGTAAGTTCTTGTAATGATTGCAAGTACCGATGCACGGTTTAAATAAACGAGTTTATTATTTTTAAAATATCTATTAAAATGCTTCGTAACTGAATTACAAATATAAATTGTTTGAATTCTTAGGCCATAAATAACTTTGATATAAATAGTAGAAAGGACGAATGCGTTGATGGCATCAGAAATAGAGGACGTCCGAGGAAGACTTGGATAAACAGATAAACCAGGTACTGAAAGATAGTCCTGTTACAGCCTCAATATTATCGTATTGTCACATTATATTTCAATTATATTTCATCGTATTGTCACAATACCGAGCACTTTCCAACTCTGTAATTTCTGAATACGTTGAAGACCTATAATCTGTTATCTACCAGAAACGCTCAAGAAGTTAAATCGAAATGCAGTACAAATTGCAAAAAATTATTTAAAAAAAACTGATTTAACATGTTCAATGATCATTAGTTGTGATTATTCCGAACATTCGAACTGAAAATTCCGAATAAATTAAATTTTCATAATTTGATCTATTATAATCATTTATCCCGGTGCGCGACTTTTGATTTACACTGTAGATACAGTATTATGGTTACGAATATATGTGGCAGGAATTAATTTTCATAGTCTATTATTTATTATTCACTAAGTAGAACCTCGCATTGGGACATTGCGAGTGATTATTTCAAGTAACGCCCGTGAGTTCGGCGGATACCAACTTGTAATTTATAATTCGTATTTAAATGTCATTATATCAAGACATACTTCATCGTCGCGACAGGTAAAGAATTGAAGAAATGTCTGCCTACAAATCTTTTTGATTCACTGTTAATTCTTGCTGAGTTTTTTTGTTGAATTTAGCGGTACGAATGAACGTACCCGCGGCATATAATTAACGGACTGTGATGTGACCTTAAACTTTATGACCTAATGCTGCGAACGTATTGATACTTGAAAGATAATGTCTTATTCAGTATTATATTATTTCATTTTTGTATTACCAATAAGCATTGCGATATCGTGTATGGCATTATAGATCATGTATTGTATTCTAGGAACTGAAGAATAATTACATCGATCATATTATTGATTTATTGTTTTAGATATATACGTATTCTTAATTATATATATTTGATGACTTATATCGAAGTAGTGTATTTTTATTTTGATTTTGAGATGCGTATTCATAATAATATTACGCTTCTGCATCTACATTTGAAACTTTTGGATGCCGGCTTCAGGAGTGTCATTATGGCTGTATAGTGCTTGATTAAACGGCCAGATCTGTAAAAATGAACATGTTTTTAATATCACTACGTTAAGATTACTTAAATATTTTATCCTTTATATTTTCAATAACAGTACGTTAATATATATTCAATTTGAAATGAAAACATATTTTAGCGAAATTGTATTATATATTGACATCTATCATATTTTCTTCTATCTATGGTAAAGGAGATCTTACCATAGAAATTGTCTATCCACGATTATTTAATTTTTTTGTTCATTTTAACAGCTATCTTACAAAGATGGAATAATTTTAATTACATCGACATTTTGTTTACGTGTTGTTTTATTTGAGGAAAGCTCTATCATTGAAATATTGATTCTATTGAGACCCTGACTATTGAGAAATATTGATTCTATTGAGACCCTGACCACGCAGCAGTCACCAATGGCCACGTAGCGGCTACTATTGGCCGCTAATAGCCGTAAGCAAAGCGGTTAAATCGCCTAACTCTTCTATCTTGGCATACCACTCTTGCCTCGTTCACTTTCATACATATCCTTATGCATATTCGTCGATTGTTGAAGCTTCTAATAAAGGATGTTTTATAATATCTGATTTAATTGATTTTTTGGTTTTATATACCATCCTCTCTTTACTCATATGTTCCACATGTTCAAATGATCGATGCGACTCTTTTTAGGTTTATCGATTATGATGCATTTGCTTCTACTTTATATGTACATTCTTCATTCTATCGTACATAGAATTTTGACTAGATTAATATAATACTTTTACCCGTCCAATCAATTTTTAGAAGAAAGAATATGTCAGAAATCTACAAAGGAATCACAGATGCGTAAACTAAAACTATTCGTCTTACTTGTGAAGCCAATGACTTTTCTTTATATTTTTTTAATTAAATTAACTAAATGCAATGGAATGTGTTATCAACTAAAATCAGGAGACTACAAAGAAGATGCTGTCCACCAAGGTGAGTAATTAATTCAGAAGTGCGATGAACGTACGATAGTCTTTTACTGCACTGGCATGACGATATTATAGCTCTTCTGAGGTAATGAAACTAGCATTTGGATACTATGGACAACTTTTGAAGACAGTTATGGCAGAAATGCCAAATCCGAGTATCCCTGTACTCCATTACTTCCATAAATAGTATCGGCAGCTCATTTTATGTCATGTGTATTTTTCTTCTTCTCATTTCCTATTCTTTCAACGGACGTTGGATATCATCACTTTGTTTAACTACAGCCCGGAAAAACTTTGGAGTTGTTCAGAACCTTTGTCAGAGTGTGCGTGTCTAGATGGGAACTGTTAAGGGCTCCTAACTGGGACCCCTAAAGTTTTTGTGTTTTCTAGTATTTATTTAAGATGAGAACTGCCAGCAGTGGTGCTTCTGACACTCTGTTGACTCTGCATTCCAATTATTATATTATTATGTTGCTTACTTTGTGTTATTTTTTTGTTTTATTTATGTTAATTTCTTAAATATTTATGTACCATTCATTTCCATATATTTTATTTCAATAATGTCATTTGTAATGTAAATCATAATTAATAAAGGTCGGGGACTGTGACTGTGGGGTTTTGATATGACAGCTGTTTGGCTCAGTCTTGTCACATATGCGAGACAAAGTTGCACAGCTATCTAGTAGCATTAAAAAAATGCCAACCAGGCGGCGAATGAGTAAGACCGTATAGGAGCTTTTGCGTATAAACGGTCCTGGGTAGGCGGCCCGGAAAACTTCTACAGTAGACTGGCCAAACCATTGCCATAGGTTCTTCAGCTATGATTATCCTTCTTCCAGGGCCCCGACTTCCGACAATCTTTCTCTGCATTAAGAGGTGCAAGATCTCATTCTTCTCTGGATGTCTCATCACATGTCCGCAAAATTGAAGTTTTCGGATTTTTATTATTTTTATTACTTATTTTTCTTTGTTCATCCGTTCCGTAACATCTTCATTTGTAACATTATGCATCCAGCTTATTTTGAGCATTCGTTTGTAGATCCACATCTCAAATGCTTCAAGTTGCCTTATCATTTCTTCAGTAAGTGTCCATGCTTCCATTCCATAAAATAATCGAGAACATCTGACCATTCACATTCGTTATCTAAGTTTGAGATCATGACTGCAGAACACATTTTTCATGCGGATAATGGTTGCACGAACTTGCTTGTCCATTTATATTGCAATCCAGGTATATAACATATACAGATTTGTGGCGTATATATTATTATAATTTAATTTATAAATAGATTTTCATGTATACTTATATTCATGTAAATGTCCATTGATTTCGACATTTTTACATACCATAGTACCTAGTAGGCACCTGGAATATTTAAGATTTCACTGTGAATTGCAATCCATGGTTCTAAATCAATTAAACTTGTATCAAAAATCGTGGATAACCCGGCCATTAACCAGTTTCAAGTAATTATATACACTGGGGTATCTGATATCATTGAGACGTCGTCTTTAACGATCTCTTATTTATATATTTTCCGGCCGTATAAGATCTCCCAACGGTAATTAACTTAACCGCATAATGGAGGGAATAATAAATGGTCGCAGCCTCCTAAGATTAAAACATAAAATGTGTTTCTGAATTATAATTACAGCTGCCGCGATTTTGGAAATAAATATAAATGGAGACAGACGCCACAAATTCCAAAGATAAACTCTGAATTAAAGAGAATTAATTATTGCATTGGTTGACAGAGAGGAATATTATTGTTTTTAAATAAAAATTTATCTAACCACATTATACCTAGGCCATATACTTTTCCAGAACAGTCGATGAGTCTAGTGGAGGATCTAATGTAGTTTAAAATTATTTTTTGGATGTCTGTATGTCTATCGTATTAATGAAAGACTCTTCACAATATGCAGAATGAGGTATATTTTCACGATGGATAACTGGATAACATTAACATATCAGTAGTACTGGTTGGAAGGGGAGGGGGTGCGAGGGATTATTTCCCATGATATGAATAGGTAAAGGGTGAACAGCGGAAAATTTTTAAGTTTAATATTAAATTTAAAAAAGACGTTTCAAGTTTAATATTAAATTACAATGTTGTTTTCATATATATATATATATTTCGACGATGCTAATTTAACGTTTTATAAACAATATCGTCTAAATGCTGCCCATTTCTCTCAAGACACTCTTGCAATCGAACTCTATAATTTGCGAATACGCGAGAGCAAAGCGTTGGTTCATATAGCGTTAGATAGTTTCGTGTAGGGCTTGAATTGTTCAAAAAATTGATACTGTAAACTCTTAACTTAAGGTATCCCCACAAAAAAAAGTCGCACGGTGTAAGGTCCAGTGATCGAGGTACCCAGGGTATGTCTCCGACTTGCTGATTAATTTATTGGGAAAAATTCCCATCAGCTTCTCCATTGAAACTATAGCTGTGTGTGGAGTGGCCCCGTCTTTCTGAAATTGTACTCTGTTGAACCAATACCAGTACCAAAAACTAGTCAATCATTCTGCAATACATTGATGGTTAAAAAAATAAGGGCCAATTATCCCTCGGGCAAAAATTGCACACCCCACTGTCATTTTGGAGAATGCAACGTTTTTGATGGCGTTCCCTTGGGTTGTCGGGGTATCAGTATCTTATGTTCTCTTTATTAACATAGCCATCGATGTGAAAATGTGCTTCGTCAGTAATCAATATGTTTCCATGCGATAAAATGTTCGATATGCGTTCGTGCTCTTTTAAAACGTTCTAGCATCGTTCTCGCTAAAGTTTCACGTAAAGAATAATCATTTTCGTTGACAAACTGCACTATTTGCAGTTTGTATGGGTGAAACCAGTTTATTTTTCAAAATAACGTCCATTATTGATTTTTTTATTTCTTTCAATCTTCTTTATCGATTTACACGGAACTTGAGCCGCATGTTCTGGGGTCACTGCTGACGTTGATGATCCCGGAGGAGTTTGGTTAACCATTATCCCTTCTTATCTGAACTTTTGAACCCACCACCAGATAAGTTGCGTGCTCGGCCCATCACTTACTCGTCGAATATTAAAGTGAGTACAAAAAGCGCGACGCGCACAAACCGATGAATCACCGTACTTTAAATATTGCTCAGCCGCGAACGCGCTGTGCGCTCACAACCAGTAACTCATTGCGTCTGGCAAATCAGAAAATCACGCGCGTCAAAGAATACCCCTCCCACTTACCTCACCCTAATGGTTTACGAGTAATTATAATTTAATCTTGAAATTTTTCCGCTAAATATCCTATAGTACCTTACAACTAGCTAACAGAATTGTTAATAATTAATAGTAAGTTGATAATATTACATTAATAAATCGTATATAAATAATAATATTCTATTTAATATCAGCAACACCAACACATCATAAGCTAGTCACAAAAAGTACATTACTGCGTTGCTACGAATATAAAAAGTAAATTTTTAGTACCTAAAAAACAAATTATTGCGGTATTTTCTCGACGTGATGATTACTTGCATTAACTCTGTTTGGTGGAAGGTCTTAATATACGTTTTACGATCTTGCAATTGAAATTTTAAATTACACTATTTCAGCACAAGTTCGATGGTGGCAAAAAATAAATTTTAACGGTATTAATGAATGTATGAAGGAATGTTGCTTTCGTAAGTAGAAAATTAGATTTTAAGAATTCAATAAGCATGTGGTGAAAATTAAACTTTTCGGGTCATGATAATTTTATTCTTCCCTTTTTATAATATTTTAACAGTTATTAATAATAGTGCCCCCTCACTAGGAAGATCCTGTGTCGAGGTGGGCTGTTGATTAAAAGTTATTCAAGCGTTTAATAATATTTCTATTTTATTTAAGAAAAATAGATGATGTAGTTATGAATGGCGAAAAAGCTTTTGTCTTTCCAATAGATCTCCGAGTAGTTTTCAAGATATTTGCGAGAAGGGGTAGATTGAGCATGTATTCGTGATGTATTCCATTGCTCGAAAAACTTTGCACTCACTTAGAAGATACCATTTATAATAATCAATTACGCAGATCAGATGTGAATCATACTACCCTACATTCTGGAGAGGTTAAAACAGGGATGCCCTGTCGTCGAGTATCCCGCAACTTTAACGTTAACTCGCGCTCAAACTAAAAATATGTTTCAATACCTGTGGTATTTTCTTCAGGAAATAATGTATTCTGAAATTAAATAACAATAACTATTCAGAATTTTCCAATCATCTTTTGGAAATGAACCATTCCTTTGATATTAACAATAGTTTACAAATTTTACATACAAATTCTAGAGGTTTATACTCGTAGTTAAATAAATTTGAAATTTTAGAAATAAGAAAAAGTGTTAATAGCAAGCTTAATATTATAAATAACCAAATTCTCTTTATAAATAATCACATTTTAAATTTGTTTCCATATTAGTTTTTACTTATTCTCCATTTTATAGTTTTGTTTTTATCTACGCTTGTATTTTTCAATTTCAGTATACATTGTTTCCTGAAGAAGATATCACAGGTATCGAAACATGTAGAATGATTAATAAATAGCGGTTTAAACAAAGTATTTTGTATAATTATTAATATAAAATGAGGCCACAAAGTATTTTTGCAAATATTGAAGAAGTAAAAATATGTATTTAATAATAATATTCCTATATATACCTATTAATTTAAATCATACCGCGCACAACGGTCCATATAATCCAGGTGGTACCGACGCGGCAGTAGGCCTTTGGCCAAGAAACATGACGGGTGTTTAGCATGTTACCGCCGGAAGAGTACGTTATGTTCTACATATAATGGTTTTAAGTGCACAACGCACGACGATCTATTATGAAAATGGTCAAGTCAAGAAATTGAAAAAAATTGTTTATCAGTTATTTCACGCAATGCAAATTGTAACAGTTATGGACAATTTGAAGCGTTATATTCAGTGTATTTCTGCGACGTTCAACGGTATTCCGCTAGTGTGTAATATTTTGATAATGGAGTAAGTCATTTCAACTTTAATTTTTTTATTTTCAAATAACCTACATGCAACATTTGTATGTCGAAATAAATTATAAATTTAATAGACTAAATAAATTGTGTTGTGTAATATAAAAATATCTTTTGATCAGTTCAAACGCTAATCTTTAAATATCTCGTAACGAAAGAAACATGACATGACCACTTTAATAATAATGGCCACATATAATATGTCGCAGTTGGCCAGAACGAAACGCCAATTGCTATTTTATTTATATCTTAAAAATAATTCAATTCTATTATGATGGTCCATCGTACATTGCCAATACGATCCACGGTAGTTACAGTTAAGTGAGCTTGGACAGAAGAATTTTCATAACAGAGCTCGTCAGTCTGAGTGTGTTTCATTGTATCAATATCAGCGAGAATTCGAGATTCACACCTCATTTACAGTGTTATCGAATCAACAATGAAAATATTACCAACGCAATCAAAATTCACTAATCATAAGATATTTTTTTGTTTTCGTAGTGGATTAATGTTTAAATAATAAGACAGAACATTTTATTTAAACCACTATTTATTGATAAAACAACATAAATCAACCTATGGTATCTTCTTCAGGAAGCAAAGCACACTAAAATTAAAAATACAAGTATAGATGAAAACAAAAGTATAAGTGGTGAGTAACTAAGTTGGAACTACAATGAAAACAAATTTAAAAGGTGACTATTTGCAAAAAGGATTCGGTTATTTATAATATTTAGATAATATTAACACTTTTTCTCATTTCTAAAATTTTAAATTTATCTTACTGTAAACCCCTAGTAATTGTACGTATAATTTCTAAACCATTAATAATGTGAAAAGAGTAGTTTGTTTTCAAAAGAATTCTGAATAGTTGTTGCTATTTAGGCATCTTATGTCCTCCTTAATTCTAATATCAAAATAATAATATATGAAAATGATTGCAATCATTGCAAATTAATTTGTAGACACCCTTTTTTTTTAAATCATCCTTATCCTTGTTGTTTAATATATAATTCTTTAATTTATTATTAGTGTAAAAAGCTGGTTGTGTAGAATTTTGGATATTTTTTATAATTGAATTTGAAATACGATTATTTAAAAATATAATTTTTTTCCACTGCTTCACTTGGTGGGTAAACATATGATCTGAAAAAACTTTTTCTTGTACTTTTTGATTAACAAATTATCGGTTAATTTAATATTATAACCATTATTAATTGCAATTTGTTTAATAATATTTAATTATACGTTGAAGTTATTTATGGATAAGGGAACATTAACTAATCTTCTAAGCATAGAATGAAAAGCTGATAATATTTGAGAAAACGGATGGTTAGAAGTTTACGTATCACTACGTCAGTATCTTTACGAAATAAATATGTTATATTTTATTTAATTTTTAATTTATTATTTATTTTGCTTACTTACTTACTTACTTATCATCACGCCGTTTCCCCGTGGGGGTAAGCAGAGACGATAGAGGGCAACACTCTTCTGTCCTGACACATAATTCTCGCCTCATTCACATTCATAAATCTTCTCATACAAGCTCGCCAATTGTTGAGGCTTCTAATAGAACCATCGTCCATTTTCTGGTTTACCTGGTCGTGCCAATTCTTTCGCGGACGTCCTCTATTTCTGGTGCCATCAACACTTTCGTCATATATCCTTCTTACCATTCTCTCCTCATTCATCCGTTCCATGTGACCAAATCACCTAAGTGATCCTTTCTTAATCTTACTCACTATACTAACATCAGCTTTACATTCTTTCCTTATTTCTTCATTCTTTACTCTGTCATAAATAGATTTGCCACAAATACATTCAGTCTACTTTCGTTCCTTTTCTGCCAGCTCCAGACCTCACTTCCATACATCAGTGTCGGTACCAGGATTCTATTATGCACCGTTAGTCTTACCTCGGTTGACAAATTCCCGTTAGATATAATTCCATTCAAAGCGCCGTCCACTTTATTTCCTGCGGTCACCCTCCTTTCGATATCATTCTCAGCCTCTCAGTTTCTATCAAACATACTTCTCAAATATACAAGCTCATCTATTTGTTCCAAACATTCATTACTTCCAAGTATTTAGCAGGGTGTCTCGCTTTCCTCCTTCTCGAATACCATCACTTTCGACTTGTTAACATTCATCATGAGGTCGCCTTCCTTGCATACATCGTACATTCTACTCACTAGACTCTGTAGTTCTTGTTCATTATTGGCCATTAGTACTGCATCATTTATTTAGCTAATACAGAAAAGTGATGAATGTTTAACCGGTTAAGCAAGTATTTAAAAGATGGGATCATAATTTTCGAGTCGGCGGTAAAGTTTAATGAAAATGAAAGCGAATTGATTAGAAACGGGAAACTAGTTGTTTTGCATAGAAATATCGTAAAAGTTCTTTTTCGTAAAGGATTTCGCCGATCTTATTTACTGATTTCGATAAAAACGGCCGTTCAAGCTTATGTATCAGGAATACATATTCTCTCCTTAGACCTTTTAACAACTTTATCTTCGGTTTTGAAATTTACGCTCGCCGAATTGGTCTTCTGTTCTAAATTTATTAAAAATGCTTTTTTTTTCAAATAATGAACCTGTATGTCCAACCCTAATATTTTTAAAATATGTATGCTATGTGAAGTTTTTATATAACATACGATCTTCAAATACTAAGCCAAAGATATTATTGTTTAAAAATGTTATATAAAATTTTCACGTATTTACAACCATATTGAAAAGTATTCTACACCAGAAAATTACTACAAATGGCAAAAATTGAACTTTGTTAATAACTTAACTAGATATTAGAAAATATTGCACTTTTAGATTTTATAGATCCCTATGCATAAAGCTTGGTTCCACGTGGTGATAAATACTATTTATTGACTGACAAAAATTTAATAAATTGTAAGCGATGTCATATTTTATTAAATTGAAAATTGAATCGATGTTTGTAATAATTAAAATGGTGTCAAGTGTATTTTTTTAATATTCTGAGGGGCGTAAGTACCTACTAATCAATGCTCCTGTGGAAAAGACATCACGTGAAGGTTCTGTGGTTGGAAGTTGGATCTTAAGACTAATTTTTTAATGTAATTAGAAGATATTGAAAATATTTTGTGAACTTGGATAATCAATATGAAGAGTTTTCAAATGAGTTTTATCAATAATTTAAGATTCTTTAAGAAAATAATGCTAATAAAGATACCTATGAAATGTTAAAATAATTAATTATTAATAATAACGTAGTGCTGATTTTTATACCTAAAAACTGCTACATTAATTAATTATTCATAATAAAAAAAAATATTACCATATCAACGAGGAAGAAATGTGTTATGAAAACCTGTTCTATTTTCGTGTTTATTTTAAATAATATATATTTTACATAATTTTCTTTTAAATGATTCCTCCGATGGACCTATATTCTAAAGCCGCATCACCCTTTACTTGACCGAAGTATTACTCATTAAACCGAGACAGCTCATGACATCGGGTCGAGCGACGTGACGCTCTCGTCGCTCGACTCGCTGCCCTCGTTCGCAGTTCAGTGATTGGGAAGTGAGCGAAGTCACCGAGAGCGGTGCGACCGTGAGGGTGTAGTCACGTCTCGTGAGGCGGATGAACCTAAGGTGCCACTTATCTCGGCCCGGTAATAGTAGCACATACTTCTCACTAATTTTACAATACATACAAACAGGTATTATGTAATACTTATTTTATTTATTTATTTCCAAGTTAAAAAAAAAAACATATTTTGAAAATTTTTAATGATCATTAAAATTGTACCTAGAGACAAAATATAATATTATTGAACGTTATTCACGAGACAAAAAGATCCAGAGGATTTTCAAAGTCTCGTCGTGTATACGAAATAAACGGAGAAGTGGCATGGAGAAGATTGATGGAGGACTGGTGAGATATAGTCATGGGGAGGCCTTCATCCAGTAGTCTATCGGTAGCTAATATATATGTATTTACATATATATGCGCAGTGGTTTCCCGGTACCGATATTTGTGTAAATAACAAAAATAATAATCAGTATTGGCCAAACTACAAAATATTCACTAAAGCTTCAAATAATTAGCCCTTCTCGACACAGAATTTCTCTAGTGAGACGGGCACAGTCCAAACAATTTTTTATATATATATTATATAGTTACTAATAAATAATAATAATAATAATAAATAATTATACAACCTGTGTTTAAAACATAAAGAAGATTAACTAATACATACTAAAACAAAAATAGAAGGTTTATTTAATACTATAAAATTTATACATAATATGTGTCCTGCGGTTAGAAATAAAATATATATAACGAATACTAAAACAAAAACAGAACAATATAAAATTTAAACATAATTGATTTAAACCGTTTAAAATACATGGGTTATCTGGAAGTAAACTTAGAGTTGGTGTAAAAATAATGATAGTTCCTCAAGCGTATGCATGGTAAATATTTTATGATAAAATGAAGAATGAACACACTTGATTATAGCATAGATATCGACCTTGAATATGGACGAGGCGAGTGATTTGTTTTGGTACATAAGAGTGAGGCGTTCCATCCTCTCAGCCTGGCTCATGGAGAAGTTATGAGATATAAATAATATATTTTGTGACACTAATAATTTTATTTATTCTCAGTAATATTCAAATAAGTACAGAAATCGATAAAAATAAAACATTTGTCACTAGGTAGGTACCACTGTTTCCGATTCTTCAACTGTCAAATATTATTAGAACTATCATCACGTAGCTTCCAGAAAATTCTACAATATTCTATTCACGAAATATAATACATGTTATATTATAAATATATTATTTCTGATTTGACAGTCGTTATGGAATAACATCACTTTTTTTTACACATTTAAAAAATGAAATAAATAAATAATTTTTGGATCAATTGGTTAAGGACTAAAAAGCGTCTTAATTTTTAAAAATTCGACCCAATGAAGATGTTAGATATCAAACGTATTCATAGACGTGTTCCCATATCCATACCTAATCTTTCATTCTTCTTTACTAAAAAAAGAATGACAATAATTATTTATTAAAATTATTCACGGACCTTACATTCCAAACCCCTGGCTCGCACACACCGACAAGGCGGACCAATCCGAACTATAATGTCTTCATCAACCCAACTGACAGCTCTCCCACACGAGTGCAGCTCCAATCACACCAACACTGACAAGATCGTGTAGTCGTTAATAAACTTTTTAAGAATCGCTACGATTGAGAATGATGATTCAGGATATACAGGCTGATCAGAAATTAATTGACAGCATTTTTTTTTAACTTTTAAAAAAGTGGTTGGTGCTCAACTTGGGCTGTCAAAAAGAAATATTAAAAAATGTCTTAAAAATATTACTAATAAAAAGATATTATTTTTTAAAAATCCAGTCAGTACAATTAATACTCTTATGGTTATGTGTAAATATTGCGCGTGCGCGTGTGTGTATGTATATGGGTGTATTATGTGTAAAGTACACTGAGAAGGAAAGAAGAAATAACATTTTTTACATTTTAAAATTAAATTTGTTAGAAAAAGGGTTACATCATCATAAATGTGTAGGTGTAGGCAGAACATCATAAATGTGCAGGTATGTACAATTTTTTTTAATTGCATTGTAGGTAGGTACCGCGTAGGTAATATTTTCACAAATAAGTTCTTTATCTATCGATGTAAGCATTTTAATTACATAAGTTGAATATATTTTAAATTTCGAATACACGAGTTTTTGCAGATTTTCGAACATGAAAATTTAAAGTGTCAAGGCTAGTTTGACTTTTATGAGTACGCAATAAAATATGTAGTCACTATGGTAACGAGTAGATGTATTTATTTGGTTAATTTTTCATGACATATTTTTCTAAGATACATAATTCTAGTTTAAATTTTTTTGGAGGAAAAAATTATATGTTTTAATTTAACAATTATATATTTTTTTACCAGTTTACAGTCTTAGACTTTGTCTTCTTTTTTGCCTCCCTCCATCTATTTTGAGTCGTGTCTTCTACCAGACAAACCATGCTAGTCCACCAGATTACCTGGATCCATTCTCTTCTTCTTGGAATGCTGAGAGCCTTTTTGATAATGTGCTTATCATCTTAAATGCATAACGTTCCCATGCCAGCGGAGTGTGGATTCATTAAGCTTGTCTGTAATGAGCGTTATCTTTAAACTGCCTCTGATATACTCGTTTTTTAAATGGTCTAGTCTTGTCACATATCCTGCCCAGCAGAACATCTTCATCACTTGGAGTATATGCGTTCTTCGTGGATTATGTTGACTAATGTTCAGTTCAAGGAAGGCCTTGTCTGTTAAAGAGTATGTAAATTAAATCGTTTCTCTGAATCATTAATGTGTGCGAACAAATAATAGAGTTAAAAAATGGTCGTTGAAATAGTTTGGTCATATGAAACATACGAGCAAAGAGAGAATGGTAACAAATATTGAATGCAACAGGTATAAAGCTCGTCCGAGAAAAAACTGAAATGATCAGATAAACTAGATATTAGAGAACGTTCATGTTAAAAGCTTCAATAACATAATATTATGCATAGAAATTGACAACATAAGAGTGCATAAGAAACAAGCGTGGGGCGGTCAATCCTGTACGCCTTCCTCTGCGTGGAAACAGGGTGATTAAAAGTTACTTAGTTTTATATAAAATTATCCTTCCAATAGCTACACTCATTTCAGAATTGACATAGATCCAACTTTAATACTGGACTGATCTAAACTGAAACAGACTGTGATTCTGTTAAGTCTTCGATTGTAGCGATAGTTGGTAATTATGATTTAAAGGTTTAGTTTTTAGTATATAGATAACTACAGTTATCGTTACAGTCTAACTCCAATCAAATAATCATATTTACAATCAGAGTTTATCTCATCACTAGTCTAAATGATATGAAAATATGTGCACTTCCAAGATCCACATCTTTTAAAGTTACTTCCCTTCCGTTCAATTCTTTTTAATGTATGCATTATTAAACAATTCGTTAGATGTACGTATGATTAAAAACAAAATGAATATTTAATCAATGAACACACATTCTAATTTCTAAGAAGGACGAGTCTTCCACGAAATCACAATAGAGCGATTATTATTGTGTATTTCTTTGAAATCTCTTGTTTCAGATATTTTCTTTTATCGTCCGACTCCTCTTGGTAAGCTTATTTCGATTAATATGTTAACAAGATGTGTACTCGTGTGGGTGAACCTCATTCGGTATAATTACATCCATACAGAGATGCGGAGGAATTCAGAAAAAGTTAATAGAAAACGAGATATAAAGATATGGTTATTGAAACATTTATCCTCTGTATGTATTACAGTCGGTCTGAGTAGAGCGTGGGTTTTGTTTAATAGCTGAAATTATTTCAATAAATCAAATAATTTGTTAAGTATTATAAATATTGTACAGTCAATGCCATGTATTTGATATTTAAAAATCACTTATCGATAATAGCAAGACTGACATTGAAGAATTTTTTTGGTGTATTTCTATATAATTTTTCTTCCACAGGGGACGTTAAAAGTATAGAGCAATGTCAATATTGGGAAAAATATTTTACATCTTATGTAAAATATCGCATTGTCCTTTTGTGTCACGCGTAGGGAAATTTAAGAGGAAACTGATATGTTACATCGGAACGAAGTGTCAATTTCCTTTGAAACATACGAATTAAGTAGATACACGATATTTTCAGAAATTTGTGAATTGGAATACTGTAACTCAAATTTTTTTAATTATCAGATTTTTTCACGGAAACTGGGTTTTGAATATCAGTTTCAAAATAAAAGATCATAATAGATTTAGTTTTCTTCAGGGCTGGACGCCAAATTTTGTCACATTATTTAAGTAATTATAAATTAGACTTTATCGGACATACTCGGCGTTTGGATTGCACTGTCTGAGTTGAAGATATACATTTTTTTTTACGATCGATGAAAAATTGAAAAAAATTACCATGTGCTAATCATATTTATATTCTACCATCTTTCCTGCGTGACAATAAAATGGAATCTCTCGTGCGGATTAAAGAGCAATATAAAAATATAAATAAACTACATAATATAGTCTGCCGAGGTACTTCATAGTGTTCCTTAACTTCATGCGTCAATACTAAAAGAATGTCGATGTTTTCTAGAACACTTTTCCCAAGGTTCTTCGATGGTGTCATTTCTCGCGATCTGGCACTATGCCAGATGCAATCTAAAATTTATTTTGAGTATTAAAAATAGATTTTTTTGGTTATTAATCACTAGTCACTAGTCATGTTTGGTGTCTTACGTTAAGATGAATAAATCTAGTGCACATATTCATAAATATTATGGGGACAAATTAGAATTTGAAAAATGTTGTGGGAAAAGGAACAAATCAAAAATTTTACTTCATAATAGAAAACTTATTTAAATTAACCATTATTAAGAAAATATATATATTGAAAAATGAAAAATAAATATATTTTTAAAATAACATGCAAAATTTACAAGGAATAAGTCGATACTTAAATTGTAATATTTGCAAAATAAAATCTGATTTTAAGATGCGTGTCGACCATAGAATATATTTGAAATTGTCTGTATTGTAAATTTGCTTTTGTAATAATATTAAAATTGTTGAGGCCCGTCTTGGAAGAGCATCCAGATTTGATTAAAAAATAGTACGAATTTTATTTTGACATTTAGGTATTATATTTTTTTAACATAATATTCTGACTCGTCAATTATATACATTTTTAAACAATGTACTTATATTCATTGTTTTTTAAGACGCGAAGTTACAAACACAATATGTACGAATATATTTCCGAAAGGAACTGAATCAGGTTCTCCATGGATCCTGCTCCATGCATGGCGCACGGCTTGAAGGTAACGTCGCGGCCGGGCGATGAACCCAGACCTCCCGGCGCGTGACGCCAGCCGAACCCACTGGGCCACGGGCGGCCTGTAATAACCGCGGTAATGTCTTCATCTCGTCTGCTCGGATGCTGCCTGGACCGGATCATTTTGTTCATAGACCTCTGTACTGAAGTTTGGTAAACACCACGCGGCGAGGGTCAAAAGCGGAGGCTAGTTGCAATAATTTTCGAAAATATTAATAGCTATTATTATTTATAGTACTTAAACACCGTCCTAGGATAGTTGGCATTCGAGGACATCAATGTCTATCTAGTTTGCATTATTCACATCTTTTTTACGCTTGACAATTCACAATCATATCAACATTTTCACTGCGTAATCAGTTTAACCTTTCCTCTCCGATGATGTAAACTGAGTTGACATTACCTCTATTTATGTGAATATCTCTGTAAATATACTAAATACAAAGTTCATAATTTAGATATATCTCCGCAATATATTTATGTATTGGATAAAATAATCACAGTATATTAGTATTTACTATAAGCAACAATAAAAAATCTTTTCTCGATGAATTCTATCTAAACGTAAATACATTATTTTCATCTTATGTAAATACAATTATATAGCTGTCCTTTAGTATAGATTAACATCATTATAAATATAAGTTTTTAAAATTGTTAGATTGATATTGCCCTTACAAATCTAAACGCGTCTCAAGTAAATTAAACGAGTAGAATAAAAAAACAAGTGTTTCATTTGCGCATATGTGATAATGGAGTTCTACTTACCTCGGAAACAATAAAAATATTGTTGTATACTGCAGAATAAGGACACCAGATTGACTATAATTACTGAATACAATTGGATAGAGTTTTAGTTGAACAATCATATTCTTATTTCTAATAAATAACGTTTTAAAAATTATAATTCTATACTTCTACTAAAATTGTCCTGTACATCCCCACTCTCCCCTATTTAATAAAATCTCAGAACTGTTAATACAGGACACTGCAATGTGAAAATACCCCGCCGCGCCGGTTAAGGGTTGTTTCATATTTTGTGAATTTTCCGCCGATATTGCAGTGTTGCTGATATTTTCACATAGTTACGTCAGCGTCATTCACGAGAATAAATTGATTAATTATATTTTCACAAAGTGTTTCCAAATCGCACATAAACTCTGGCTCCAAAATCAATTTCATGAACCGTTTTATAAGCAGACTATGGTCGACAAGCATTTTTGTATACAACGACATAAGTTCGGTTTTGTAAATGATTTTTGAATTCATCAATTTATGAAAAAATCGATAAATTATACGTAAAGATTTGATGACTGAGTGGGTGCAAATATTTATTTAAATCTAAAGCTTGAGGGTTCAATTTCAAAGTGACGACAAGCGCAAGAGATGACATCTTATTTCAAGACAGATACTATTGTTTAATAATGTTTGTCAATTATCATAATTATAACCTTCTCAATTTGAGTTTCGGCTCCACACTTCTCTCATGATTATCTTGATGCTAACATGTTTCGCTGTTGTACGTCAACGATGACAAGAAGTTAATTCTTAAGATTTTGTCTAAACGAGGGATTGGGGAAATCCTAAATGTAGAAGGGGTGAAAGGAATTCGGGAAAGGAACAGGAATAGGGAACAGGGAGGCTGAAGGACCACCCAGAACTCACCTGTTAAATGCTCCTTGAGGAATCTAGATTCTCCACTGGATCCACAAATCTTCTAGCTCCGGGACACGTACTCCGTTGTTCCGCACGAAGTACTCTTGGTCATACCCTTCGGTGATGGCGCGAAGTGTGACGCAACACGCACAATGCACAATAGCAAGACGTACATGACGCGAGAAAACCGAACACTCTTCTTCAATTTATCATTTCTACACGGCAGGACGATAATTTACAATTTCACAGCCTATCGTACCACTGGTAATCGATAACCTGTCAGTTAAAACTCACCAAAAAAACTATTAAGAATACAACCGCAGAAATAAATCGTGTTCCGGTATAGGGGGAGGGGGTAATGAATTCTATAATGTCGCGTTCATATTGCACGTTACCGATCGTTGGATATTTATAAAGATGAAACAGATTTTTTAATTCTAATTTTTGTCGACTTTCTACAGTGGATAAAGTGCCACTTAATGAAAGAAAAAAAAAATACACGAGGAAATAATTTGACAGAAGTGAAAACTTCAAATGTATAATTATTTTCGGATCAATGTTATTTACTTAGAATTCGTAATTGTAAAAAGTACATATTGGATAACCTTTTCAATTTAATTTCTATCCGACGGCAGATGTCACTCGATAAATATCAAAACGAATACAAGTACGAAATTTGAAACATTTTTAAACACTTTGCAGAAAATTTAAAAGATCAAAAGAAAATATAAAATTATATTTTTAGTTATCAGTACCTACTTATCTACCCACAGATATTGTATTAGAATCCCCTAGACTGAAAAATTACACCCTTCGTATTGTTTGGCTACAAATCATGGAAAATGCCTCACAATAAGGGTTGATAGCTATTGAACGTTTTCATTGTCTCTGGTGCGGTTTTGTCATTGACGTCGGAGCCAATAAAAATGTGATGGGCTGTCTGTCAGTCATTCTCTATAAAAAAGGCATATCCAATTAAAATTTATTCAGAATTGCAATATAGAATGTTTTTCAGAGCAATTTCTGTCGAAATTGGTGGTCGAATTGGACGAAATTTCAATTTTTTGTGTTTTAATAACGATCATTGTGGGAGTGATTGACTCGACATTTTTTGAGGAATCTAGCAAATTCCCGTGCTTTATCTATTTTATGGACGTTAGATATCATCACTAAATCTGTTTAAATGTGCGCGCACACGCGATAGCGCATACAAAAAAATATAGCGACCACACAATCTTTAGCGCACTTCTTGATTTGTCCTGTATAAGATCACCAATATTTTGGACACAACCACTCTCTGAAGTTACACAGCCAAAATAACATATATTTACCTACACTACTAGCTCTTCTGCCTTCTGTTATTTTGACATTAAAATTAAGGAGCACTTGAGATGCCTAAATAGCAACAACTATTTAGAATTCTTTTGAAAACAAACCATTATTTTGAAATTAACAATGGTTTATAAGTTATACATACAAATACTAGGGGTTTACAGTTAAATAAATTTTAAATTTTAGAAATAAGAAAAAGTGTTAATGGCAAGCTAAATATTATAAATAACCAAATTCTGTTTGCAAACTGTCACCTTTTAAATTTGTTTTAATTATAGTTCCTACTTAGTTACCGATCATTTATATTTTTATGTACATTTTAGTATACATTGTTTCCTGAAGAAGATTCCATAGATATAGAAACATGATGATGTATCAATAAATAGTGGTTTAAACAAAGGATTTTTTCTGATTATTTATATAATATGTGATGACAAAGTAACTTTTCTAATATTATTAACGAAAAAACTTGGACTGACGCTAATTTATCGGCAAATGAGGATGTTAATACCATAAAAAAGTGGACGGATGATAACTTACTATCAATTAATACCGATAAAACATACTTTCTACGATTTGCTATTCAACAGAAACAAAACACCGAAATTCATATTAAAATTCACACCAAGGCCTGTACTCGAGAAAACACTTGTGACCAATGTTCATCAATTAAAGAAAAATACTATATCAAGTACTTTGGAATCATAATAGATAACAATCTCAAATGGAAAGAACATATTACTAATCTCACAAACAAAATAAGGAAAACTGCCTACACATTTTCAGACTCAGAAACATCTTATCACTTACATATCTGAAAATAATATATTACGCGTTTGTACAGTCACATTTCCAATACGGTATTATTGGATGGGGAGGTGCATATAAAACTTTAATGTCACAATTAGAAATAACTCAAAAAATGATAATAAAAATTATTCTTAAAAAAAAAAAGACTATCCAAATATACAACTTTTCACAGATTTTAGAGTACCAAAAATAATAGACATATACAAAAAAAATTCAATAATTCAAATTTTCAAAATTAAAAATCAATTAAATTTTAGAAGCGAATTCCGATCTACAAGATATGGAGATCAAATTGATATCCCAAAACTAAAATATACCGCAACTCAAAATCAATATATTTATCAAGGTATCAAATTTTATAACAATCTCCCCATCACAATTAGAAAAATTGCGGACTATCATAAATTTGTAACTGAAGTAAAAAAAATATGTACACATAGTAACTGAAACATAAATTAACTCGAATATACTCCTTCTCTATACACGAGCCTTACTCTCATAGAGAAGAAACAAATGTTTAAATATTTATATATACATCCACTGATTATTAAAATTGTATTATATTCATAATATTAATAAATTTTAAAAAATATATATATATTAAAAAAGGAATCTAATTTTTCATTGTGGAGAATATGACCGAAGTATGCAGTTGTTTTGACATATTTATGCGTCTTAATTAAGTAATGTAGTACCAGTAGCCTTATACTAGTATTGTTATGTTTTTCTTATTTTCTCCTCCAGCGCACAAATGACAGCATTGTTACTTACTGTGATACAAAATTAGAGAAAACGTTGAATTCTGCCCGGAATAGTTCTACAGCATACCGATCAAACCATCACCTTAGGTTCTTTAACCATGATATTCTCTTTCTTCCAGGACTTCGAATTCCAGAAATCTTTACCTTTATGAGATGTTAGATGTGATATTTTTTTGTCATCACATGTCCGATTTGTTGATTTTTCGGATTTTCGTTGTTTTAAATGGTTGTTTTTCTTTATTCATATGAACCGTAATATCTATCCAGGAAACTTTATTTATTCTTAATATAGTGCATGCATAAGTATTTTTATATATGTTCTAATACAAACAAAATTAAAATCGTTATTTTTTACCACAGCTCATCTTTCACATATTTATTAAGAGAGCACATTCTTATTGTGAAGTAGTAATTATTCAGAACGTAGGTCTGTGATATTTTAAATATGAATTAAATGTATTAATTAGAAATATATAGGTACATATAAAATCAATTTTATTGAAAAATATTATTGTTGCTACCGGGATTCGAACAATCGATTTTAAAAACGAAATTGATTATATATATATATCTTTCTAATTAGTATATTTAATTTGTATTTTTACATATTTGCTTAGTTTCATTTTGAATCTATATAATTTCTCCTTCTTTTTAATGTTTTCTGGCATTTCATTAATAAATCTACATCGCATCGTACATCATCGATTTATGAGATTTAGCCTTGTTCCTTAATGACAGTCTC
Source organism: Eubasilissa regina (assembly GCA_022840565.1). Taxonomy (NCBI): domain Eukaryota; kingdom Metazoa; phylum Arthropoda; class Insecta; order Trichoptera; family Phryganeidae; genus Eubasilissa; species Eubasilissa regina. Next base: position 10,025,385 of record JAINEB010000020.1, on the reverse strand, counting down.
AGTATCTTTTCTTCTTGTAAGATGTTCTTGTTCATGTTGATTTGAATTAATTTTTCTTATAGATTCTGCCGATATTTTTTTAGTGAGAATTTTATAATAATAAAATCTTTGATCATTTATTTGTAGCTCCACATCTCTTTTCTTCGGTAAATGTACTTTCTTCCACTCAATAAATAAATACATAGAAAACTTATCTATGCTTGAGATCATGACTGCAGAACATCCAGTTCATACGTATAAAGGTTGTATGAGTTTGTTCAATAGGACAATTGATTTCCTCAAAAGAATCCCATGATTTATTAATATTGCAACCCAGGTGTCCAATCTTCAATTTCATTCCAGTAATATAAAAACTTTTATTTTCAAATATATTCTAATATAAATTAAATGTATCAATTAGAAAGATAAAAAATTAATTTATCGAAAAAATACTTTGGTTACTGCCGGAATTCAAACCAGAATAAGTTACAAGGGACTTACTGTGGCGTAATGGTAACGCATTTCCCCGGATAGGAAAAGATCCTGGTTTGAATTCCGGTAGCAACCAATATATTCATTCGATAAATTGATTTTTTCGCTGTATCTTTCTAATTAATACATTAAATTTTCATTAAAATACCATAGAACTATGTTCATAAAAAACTGCAACTTCACAAAAATAATATATTCTCCTTAAGAAGAAACTATATTCTGTTTGCTAATCAGCAATTTTGATTAAAAATGATTGATTAGGCAGTTACATTGTGGTGTAACACTAATAACACTACTTGATACTATTAGGAGAACACATTCTTATTGTGAAGTTGTAATTATTCGGAACATAGGCCTGAGATATTATAAATACTAATTAAATGTATTAATTAAAAGATATGTCCAAAAATGTAATAAATATGAACTGTTGATTCTAGCGTCTGCTATCGGTTTCTGATTTGGGTTTAAATTCGGTTAAAACAAAGTAGATGGCTTTCAAACAATGTAACGATAGATGTATTCATTTGAAAAAGTGTAACATATAGGTTCAAAAATTTGTCGTCAAAAATAATGTCGCTGTAGCATAGTTGTATAATGGACCTTCCCCAGTTTGGAGAGAGACCCAGGTTTGAATCCCGGTGGCGCAACAACAATATTTTTCGATAAAATTGATTTTATATTAATATCTTTCTAATTAATACATTTACTATTAGCTTAGTATTTACAGCTAACTAGTAGTTTTATTAGTGATACATTTAATTTGTATTAAAATAAATCTACTAGTTTCGGGAAGATCAGTTATAAACTATAGTTAATTTAATTAGGAACGACTGCTCTTCCCGTAACTAGTAGTGTTATTAGCTCAAAAATTGTGTGTGTAGTACAAAGTTAATTTTTTATTTTATTTTGCATGTTGCATTAAGTTCGTTCGTATTTGTTCACGCTATTCATCAATAAATCGATCAGTACTGCTGTTCGCGCCAGGTTCTCATTTTCAGCTAAACTACCCCGATTCAATAATGTAGCCATTTGCGAATGGCGTACACATCAAAGTTAATTATAATCAGCGTTTATTGCTGTTAAATTTCCATATGTGATTGCGCCCGGGCGAGTCGTGTAGCGGCTTTATCACCGCTAAATTCATCGAAGGCGATTGTAGCCTCAAAGTCGGAGATGTTTCGTTCATTATGACATCAAGAGATGGCGTCTAAGTCTGCATTTGAATAATTTTATTATTTTAATGGTTTTAAAAAACTCAGATGAAATAAATTATATAAAAAACGTGTTAGAGCTTAACGATAAATTAAAATGAACTTAACGTAACATCAAGTAGGCAGAGAGGATAGAATGCCTAATTCTTCTATCCTGGCATATTATTCTTACCTTGTTTGCGTCGGTCCTTAACGCTTCTTATATGGCCGTCTTTGATTGATTGATCATAGCACGTCTTTCGCGAATTCGCGGTATATGTTGCCTTCAATATTCGCCTAACATTTGATTTTCCATTCTTTCCTCGCTGATACCTTCTACATGCTCAAACCATTTCGCCTATCTTAATTCTATCGTTGAAATGTTTGTTGGTCCTGTGCTTAAGACACTCGCCTGTGATCCATGTATAATGATCGGGATATGATAATGGTCGGGTTCGAGCCTCATTCTTTCCCAGAATCATATTTCATATAACTGCAGTACATTTATTACTGTATGGGAATGATTCTAAGTATTAAATTATTAAAATGTCAATAAAAAATATTAATTGTAATGGATAACTTAATTGACGATTAAACGAATGATATTATATTTTGTTAACGCTAGGTTCTTTACGAATGAGACGTTGGCTCTGAAAATCAAGTTGCAGTGCTTCGAAAATGAAGTTTTCGCCAGGTTTACTCCGTAATCGATGATCCCTGCAAGGTGTACGATGTATCATAGCGCACACAAAAAAATATACCGCGCACACAATTTTTAATAACACTTTTTCTTCTTCATGTAGCACCTGCCATCGAAAGTTGACGACCATGTTGATTTATCTTGTACAAGATCACCAACATTCTGAGGTTACGTCTCTGCTTCCTTCTATGTACCCCTGCATAATGAGTTGAAAAAGATCATATTTTTCATTGCGCAGAATATTTCTGAAATAAGCAGTTTTCTTGAAAGTTGTTCATGTGTCCTAATATATCTTCATTAGTAATGTGATCACGCCAGACCCTAACGGTAGCTTTATACCAGTATGAAAATGTTTTTCTTATTTTCTCTAATAATAGTATAGGTCCTTAAAGTTACACTGACCATTTTTTATGTGTACACCGTGTTCCGAAATTAAATGCACCCAACACGTAATAATTGAGGTAAATAATGAAGATGGTTAAAAAACTTGAAACTTCGAGAGCTGTATGACGCCTCAAATATCCTTAGAAAGATGAAAGCATGAAGGCTGCAGGTGAGAGACATGTAAAGAGATTAGATAAGTCCCGTAATGCACAAAAAGCCCTCTTATACAGGGCAACAAGACCAAAACCAAGGGGAATACCGAAACATTGATGTTAGATAATGTCAAGACGGACTTGCAATAGGTAGGTGATACCCAGCAGACGATGTCAAAGGATTCGTGACACTTTGTAGTGACTATGGTCATGGACTTTGAGTAATTTATATGTATTCAGTAGAATATATTTTTAAAAACAAATTGGATGAAATACTTAAAAATATATTAAATACAAATTATATTTTCGTAGAAATCAATCACTTTATATATAGGTGTACTCCCCCTTTTTTGCATTATTTTTATATATAAGTGCACTCTTTTTATATTTATAATTAGTTTTAAATATGTTTTGATGAAGCGTAAGACAAGCGAAATCGGTTAAATGAATATAAATTTCTTTTATTATTTTTGTTTCTACCAGGATTCGACCCTGGACCTTATCCTATAAAGGAAAACGCGTTATATCATATCAACTAAGTAATTTTACGAACTTATATTCTATCACTCTTTCAAATTGATACATTTGTTAGTCCATTTTTAAAAACAATAAACTTCATATTGCGACGAATCTCAAATATCTATGATTAGGTAGGTAATATACGCTACGAGACGCCAGAATTAAATCAATTCATTTTTATTAAATATGATAGGAAAAACTCCAGTTTCAAATCCTGGTAGCGACTAAAATAATTTTTCTTTAAATATATTTTTTCTGTATGTCTTTCAAGTTGATAAATTTAATTTGTATCAAAAATATCACAGAACGTCGTTCTGAAAAACTGTAACTTTACAACAATAACGTGTTATCCGTAAAATTATATATGTATATACAAAAAAAAATTGCCATAGAAAAAATGCATGCTTACCACCGGCACTCGAGCCAGGAACTCTTTCTTGACGAATCTATGAATGGTAACGCATTCTCCCGACAAGATAAAGTTCGAGTTCCGGTGGCAACTAAATATTTTTTCAAGTGCGTTTTAAATATCGAAAAACTTTATTCTGATATTGTAACATTGCAATAAACTTACTATCTTACCATCATGGCGATTCTCCGCGGGGCTAGGCAGTGTTTTGAGTGTCATACTCTTCTGTCCTAACACACAATTCCTTCGTCATCCATATTTCATACATTTTCTTACGCAAGTTCGTCGATTTTTGAGGTTTCTAAAGACCATCTTCCAATATCTGATTTACTTGGCCATTTCTTACTATTCTATCCTCATTCATCCATTCCAAATGACCAAACCACCTGAGCGATCTTTTTTAAATTCTATTAACATTACATTCTCTCTTAAATTATTCATCCCTCACTCTGCCATAAATGAATTTACCGTATACACGCCTAAATGTTTTCATTTCTACTGTATTTAATCTACAAATGGCTTACATGATTCTAATAGCTTCTAACAGGACTAATAAATATGTGATTTATTAAATATATATAAAAGTAATATAGTTTCATATCAATTACCGTCCCATCAATAAAATTAGCCCCAAAACCATCAGAAAAAGTAAAAATTCACTTTTTTTTTAACAATCTACCTACTGGCAGATCGCACGTATGCTGCAGTAGGCAGTGGGACAAAAACTCCCCTCGCCGCCAGATGGATGGGTTCCCAACCGTCGCGCGCCGGTGCGAGCCATGCATCAGCCGAGTGTCATCATCATTACTGCACTAATTGTGCGACTAATTCTGTCTGATTTATCCCCAAACATAAAATGCATTTGCATCAGTGCACTTTTTTCTTTTTTGGTACGTCCTGTATTCTGTGAATGGTTGAATATTGAAAAATATCTACGGTATACGCATTTCATTAGCGCTCTCATTTACATGACAACGAAAATACAGAATAATATTTATAAACTAGAATATTATCTGTGAACACACTATATGCACAAATTTAATTTAAAAACACATTGTGAAGTTGTAATTATTTAGAATATAGGTCTGTGATATTTTTAATACAAATTAAATGTATTAATTAGAATGAATATTAAATCGATGTTATCGAAAAATATTGTAATTGCTACCGGGATTCAAATCTAGATCTCTTCCAATCCGGAATGAAATAATGGAACGATAGATGTATTCATTGGAAAAGTGTAACATATAGATTCGAAGATTTGTCGTCAAAAGTATTGTAGCTGTAGAATAGTTGGATAATGCATCTTCCCCGGTTTGGAAAGAGATCCAGGTTCGAATCCCTGTATCGCACGAACAATATTTTTGATAAAATTGATTTTATATGTATACCTTTCTAATTAATATATTTAATTAGCATTTAATAATTACAACTTCACAATAAAAATGTGTTCTCCTTAATAATATTAATATTGTAGTGCTTATATGGTCACATTCCAATGAAGGGCGTGCGTGAAAAGATTCTCTATATCTAATCAATTAATAATGGTTAATTTACATAGGTACATATTTTCATTTAGTGCACATGGTTGATTTCTTAAAGAAAATGCACGGTAGGTACCTAATTATTTATAACAATCTAAATGACTTTTAAATATACAATCCCGCACACTGATATAAATAAACAAACTCTCGCGAAACTCGTTAATTAAGAGATGCAGAAAAATACAACAACGCTGCGACACATTAGCTGTAATCCGTGAATCGTTCGTTAGCGCTCAATTTAGATGCACCCGCCATCTTTCGAGCCCCGAGACGAGAATGCATCGGTGATCGAGTGGCAAGGCAGTGGTCGTTTCCAATAGATATGTATGACACAGATAGATGTACTCATTTCCATTTAGAAAGAACAATTGTATTAGTATGAATAATACCATACGTAATATAATGCCACGTTTTAATTGATCAATGGGCAGAGTTGTCATTTGAAATTAGTTATGAATACGATATCCACAAAAAAATATGTTAGGAATGCTTGAATTTTGTAAATTAGGAAAATTTATAAAATATTTATGTTTATGTTGATACTCGTTATTTTTGTAAATGTATTATTAGTTGTCTTTTGTATTTCTGTATAATTACCAACATCTGTCTTAACATAATTAATTTGTTAATTTTTCAATTGCTTTAAATATATAACTTCGTGCTTACACTATGAAATCTATATATTAAAAATAAATATTTCTGAAAGCATTGTATGTTCACATACACCATTTTATTCTCTATACATAAATTTGTAAGCAATGAATGTTTGGAACAAGTAGATGAGTTTGTCTATATGGAAAGTATGTTTGATAGAAATGGAAAAGCTGAGAATAATATCATTTTATTTTATAAGTAACTATATAATACTATGTAAAAATCTGTTTGGACTGTGCCCGTCTCACTAGAGAAATTATGTGTCGAGACGAGGATAATCGAAAGTAGGGTGACTGTAGGGAATGAAGTGAACGGCACTTTGACAGGAATTACATCTAACTGGAATTTGTCAACCGAGGCAAGACTAGTGGTGCACAATAGAGTCCTGCTACCGACACTGATGTATAGTAGTGAGGCAACGAGCTAGCAGAAAAGGAACGAAAGTAAACTGAATACAGTGGAAATGAGATCACTTAGGCATACATGTAACAAATCTATTTATCACCGAGTTAAAAATGAAGAAATAAGGAAATAATGTAATGCCGATGTTAGTATAATGAATAAGATTAAGAAAGGATCACTTAAGTGGTTTGGTCATATGGACAGGATGACGCAAGTGTTGATGACACCAGAAATAGAGGACGCCCGTGTAAGACTTGGAACGACCAGGTAAACCAGTCAATGGAGGATGGTTCTGTTAGAAGCCTCAACAATCTGCGAGATTGTATGAGAAGACGTATGAATGTGGATGAGGCGAGAATTGTGTGTCAAGACAGAAGAGTGCGGCGCTCTATCCTCTCTGCCTACCCCCGCGAGGGAACAACGTGATGGTAAATAAGTAAGTAAGTACGTAAATATACTCGTACGTATAAAATGTATGATATATCACAAAAAAAAAACGGTGTACATTAAAATTTGAACCTGTGTTTTCTGTGATTTTTCTGACACCATTTAAAAAAAGTACGAGTATTTCTTGTTTTTGGAACGGGCTCTGTTACTCGCACTAATTCAATTGTTGTTTCTAAATAGAAAGAGTTTACTGAATATCAAAATCATGTTGTTTTCTGTACATTTTCTTTATTCGCTGTATATAATGATGGACGTGTACCTACCAATATTTAATTTATGTATTTCTCACCTGTTATGTATTATTGTTATAATAATTTATTGTATTATATGAATAATAAAGAAGTTTCTCTCCGGGGAACAATGAGGGATGTATTTAATCTGGTCACTGTGTATCGCCACCCTGTAGTATGGGGGCGGAGAACAGTTGACGTGTAGCCTTTTAAAAAATGCCAACCTGGTGGCGAATGAGAAGGACTAAAATGGGAGCATACGCTCACAGAAAGTTGTTGGGTAGGTAGGGTAGGTTACCACTCACTATATTCTTTACATCTTCAAATAAATACATTTCACCATTATTACATATTATAATATTACTAGCAGAAGATTTTTGAATAGAATTTTATTGTTAGGCCTAGCGCCAATCATAAAAATCTGTCTCTCGGTCGATGTGCTCACGACTGAGCATCATCTTCTATTCTACTTCTACAGAGCGAAAACTGCTTGCCTCCACTCTTCGCGATCTTGGGCCTCGTTCGACATGTAGTAAACCTCTGATCATATCTCGAACAACTAAAATAAAACAGGCGGTTAACGGCCGACTGCGGCATCTGCCAGACGACTGGTATGACGTCAAGTGGCTCTGATAAACTGCAGCAATGGAATTGGGTAGAACTGTGTGTTAATGCGATCGCAAGTTTTAATTTCTATTTAAGTTGCATTATGAATTGTCCATCAAAATAATGATATTCAGATAATTACAGATTTGCCTGCACAAATATCCTTGCAATCTGATATGGACCATACGGTATTACAGATTTACGATTGTTTTATTACAGGTTAGAAGGATAATTTCTGGTAGGTAGTTACATAGTCCTATGTACTGGTATTAAGTACCTATGTATTAGTAACTTTGCACTTCAGGACAGTTAACTCCCACTCCAATACGTGTGCGTTAATGAATTTATGTATTAATTAAATGCATGTAACCGACGTAATTACATATATTGAAGACAATAAATAATCGTTCAATGATTTTTAATAAATGACAAGTAATGTACATATATTAATTTCGTGTCATTTAGGTACATGATAAATAAATATACTGAAATAAAAATAAATATTTTAATATGTAAAATTTAATTCGTCAACCATTGTATTTTATAAAATATACTTTGGATGATTACTTCTACCCCTTTATTTGGAGAACACATTCTTGATGTAAAGTTGTAATTATTCAAAATATAGGTCTGTGATATTTTAAAACAAATTAGATAGCTTTCAAATAATGCAGCGATAGATGTATTAATTTGAAAAAGTGTAACATACAGATTCGAAAATTTGTCGTCAAAAGTACTATCGCTGTAGCAAAGTTGGATAATGCACCTTTTCCGGTTTGGAAAGAGATCCAGGTTCGAATCCCGGTAGCGCAACAACAATATTTTTTCTATATAATTGTTTTTATATGTATGTCTTTCTAATTAATACATTTAATTAGTATTTAGGATATGGCAAAACAATCAAACCATAAGAAATTATTTTTTTACGAAATTTTGGTAAAATTATTTTCTTAGTTACCATCATGCCGTTTCTCCGCGGGGGTAGACAGAGTGAATAGAGCGCCACACTCTTCTGTCCTGAAACACAATTCTCGCCTCATCTACATTCATACGTCTTCTCATACAAGCTCGACGATTATTGAGGCAACAGGATCATCCTCCAGTATTTGGTTTATTTGGTCATGCCATCAACACTTGTGTCATATATCTTTCTTACCATTCTCTCCTCATTAATTCGTTTCATATGACCAAACTACCTAAGCGATCATTTCATAATCTTACTCATTATACTAAAATTAGCTTTACATTCTTTCGTTATTTATTCATTTTTTACTATGTCATAAATGGATCTGCCACATGTACGCCTAAGTGATCTCATTTCCACTGCATTCAGTCTACTTTCGTTCCTCTTATTTGTTTTTCATCCTTCGGTTTTAACGATATTAAGTATTTCCTTTGTCGTGGTGAATAGGCTGATGCCAACGTGCCAACACTTTGACTTGGCTTGAAAGAGAGGTGCGATGCTGAAGCGAAACGTCAAATTGAGTTATTATCTCGGCGCGTTGGACCTTTATAATGATGGTGGAAGGCTCCATACACCAAACACTGTACACTGTCATTCAACACATCGGCGGGGAAGATGCACAACCTCGTATATCATTCTTGAATGGATGTATTTTGGAATGATGATCGAGGGCCGGTGGTGTGTGTGATCAGTGGTAAATTATTACTATGGTAAAAAAGTTACTAGAGTAATTTTACTGTTACTAAAGTAATTTAAGTAATGTAGTTAATTTTAAAGTTACTTTATTTTAAGTAATGTAAAGTTACTAAAGTAATTTTTTTTACCAAAACTGGTTGTTTGATCGTTGTTAAAAAATCATCTGTTAACTAATTTTACTCTCGAAGAATCAGATGGTAAAAACCGAAACTCGTTTGTTAAATATGACGGAGTCTTCACAGCTGATTCAAAAGTTATCCGTCACATAGATACTTTGAAAAATGCAGTATAGAACAATGAATCATTTAATATTCCGACAGTTCGTCCGATGATGGTCTCGTTGTTTAATATAGATATGAAGCATAATTTCTTGTCTCTATTTTAACAATAGTAAATATGACGTATCAACAACCGGCAAACGTTTTATTACCCCGGGCGATGGAAAAAAGTTACTATGGTAAAAACTTACCATGGTAAAAATTGACTACTGATCACACAACTGGCAAAAGTTTACTTATATTGTTTGTGAATACTTATATATCATATTATGTAACATTTTAAATATATTGTTTTTATAATGTAATTATTACGATTATTAATTTACATAATACGTCAATGTCTTTCAGTGTATCGCGTATGGAGAAATTTAAAAATAATCTGATACCGTACCTTGAAGTGAAATATCAATTTCTTATGAAGTATACAAAATTGGTGAATATGTTACTTTTTTCCGAAAGTTCATTTTTCAAATCAAATTTGTGAATTTGAACACTATTATACTGATATACCGTAGGTATGTAGTTAATTAATAAAATTATTAGATTTTTTGAAAAAACGGTAATATATAAGTGTTTGCGTCCGTCATAGGACGGGGAATCTGGTAAATTGCACAGTCGCCACATTACGGCGACCCGGTTGTTGTTCCCTACGCAGCTGGTCAATGTGGAAAAGCATTTTATAAATTAAAAATACATTTTTGTTATGAAGTTACAATTTCTGGACATAGTTCTGTGGTGTTTTTAACACAAATAAAATTAATCAATCAGAAAAAAATCAATTTTTTTAGATAAATTGTTTTTTTCTGTATATCATTCTAATTGATTAATTTACTTTGTGTTATTTATTCAGTTTAAATATTTATGTAAAGTTTTTGAAAAATTATTAAAACGGATCAAAGCTTTTCGACTGTCCGTTCTCAAAGCACGCCCTTAAATAATATAATTTCACTAAAATAAATTTGCTCAAAGCCTTTATTTCAACCATCGAACTAATCACAAATACGTTCTTACCTGCACACAATCCGATAATAGTCGATCTATCCCTTTCCCCCGCATTGTTTCTTCAGCGTTGATATACCCATCCATCCGCCGTCCCGCTCTCGTACCCGACGACTTTAGGCGCGTTTCTGCAGCCTTCTCGCTTCCACGCATCATGGGGGTAACGTGCTTCAGACCTGAAGATATACTCGACGTATACGTACGTATATGTTTGTGTGTTTACGCGTCCGCTGGGTGTAGTGGTGCCGGGAATGCACACAGACACGGCACACAGAGGCACGTAAGCGTGGTTCGTGTTCCATGCTTGAAAACTTTATCCAGCCAGGCAGCCAGTCGCATTCCAGCCGCCGTCAGGGGTGGTTGTATCGCTCGCCGGCGCGATTTCTCTGCGATGTACGTTCGAATTTCGAAGTTGTCCGCGGCAGCTTTTTGAATGAAACACTCGGCGTTCTTATTTCGAAAAATCTTCCGAATGCTCCGCAAAATTCGGAACGGAATACCGAGATATTTGTGGCGTTTGTTCCGTATACAATCAAACTCCGAAAGGATTTCGGAGGCAGTGTTTTGATATTTTAATAGAACAGAAAAAAATAATTAAACGAACAGCAGTGCTTTTAAGTTGAAATTCAGTGAAAGCGTGGGAGATCACTGACGACATCTCCAGTTTTGAATCCCGTAAAGCTCGTCGCCCTGTTATACCTTACACATTTCAGCGTGTTGTGCGACAAGTCTTCGAGCGAATGAGATGAATTCTGGTACACACTAGCCGGACTCGTCAAACAAAATAGACGAACCTTAAAGTCATCATTCGGTATTTTTTAGTACCGATATCGGAAATCTACAGGATATGTAAGAACATTTTAAAATATTTTACAAATACATCAAATCAATGAAATAATTTTCTAAAATAGTATTTTTATCATAATCAGGTTGTAAGACGATCGCTGATTTCCATGCAAATTGAATTAAAAATTATAATCATTAACTGGCAAAAACAAACATATGTTTTTTTTAGAAGAAATTCAATTTAAACGATTCCACGTAGTTTTATAATATTACGTACCTTTGATACGCTACGTGCTATATCACCATCAGTTTCAAAACTTATCCCATATCAATTTCAATTCAGACACCACGATCAGATTACAGTCGCGAACAAGCCGTGGAGTGAGAATAACAAATAACGAAGCTTATTCCCATGGTATTTATATTAATACAATTTTCCTGCACCTACCTGTTCCGAGATTAGAAACACAATCTCAGTATCGTGTGTGGTACAATAACATCCAATTATATGCATATTAATTCAAAAGTCTAAATAGATTATTTTGACCAATGGGTAGCACCCATGTCATGTTGTCCGAGTGGAAATGTTGTACAACAATGGACAGATATTTAAATCAAAAATTTAATTTAAAAATAATGAGCCGTATCAAACGTAAACAAATTACAATTACGAGAAAATATCAATTTCGTATTTTTTTGACAAATTAAACACAAAAAATCATCTTATAATTTAGATCACAATTTTTTCTCTTGCATTAATTAATATGTGAAAAAATATTTGGAATTCTATAACTATATCTACATATTAATTATTTTTATTGAATGTATGTAGGTATATATATTTTTGAATGTAGTAGTGACATCAAATATTTAAGAACATCCAAAACCTTATGATTCTCGGACCTTTCCTCTTATCTGCAGAATTTTGATTACTGAATAAATTGACATTTTAGATAGAAAATACTGTTTTATTAAATTTTTAATAAATTTTGAAACTAGAAAAGAAATTATTTTTTTAAATACACTCTAACCCAACCAGATGGACTCAAGTGAGCGTATAAACAATTAATCGCCTTTATTAGAACGAGACCAAAAGATAGCAGTTAATTTACGAAAACATTTTATATTTATGTTTTTTGTTGAAATTACACTCACGTATAAATAAAGTTTTCTTTAGAACTGGGTAATGTTTAAGCAGGTCATAAAGTGTATAATATTTAAGTAAGGCATTATTGTTTAATAAAAGCTTTCAAATCTCCAAAACTAATTAAACCTGAAGCTTTCTAACTAATAGTTTGCGATTATAGAACAAGAAAGATGAAAGGAAATTTCCGTTGCTGCAAAGGTCGGATATATTGTTGTATACCAAATGAAATATTTAATCAATTAGCCCAGAAGCTTTGAAATTATAGGATTTAGTTAATTCCGTGTAATCAGTTTTAGTCAGAATATCATTTCCACGTTAAATTCAACAAAATGTTAATTAACTATTCCAAAAATTGTTTCAATAATATTTTGTAGATACTTCTAATGTACTAAATCATTTAAAATTAATTAAATATTACGTATTTATAAATGACAAGCTGTCGTAAGGTTTGATTGCAGATTTAAGACTTTTATTTTTAATCAAAGCAATTTGTTTATATATTTTAAGTATTAATGCATTCAGTACCTCATGGTGGTTATCTAAATGTCTGTTTTATCTTTTTATCTGTCGGTTTTCTATAAAATTTTAAATGCTTTAACTTATCCAAAGCAAATTTTTTAACTCTGAGAGCCACAGCATACAGGCATGATCCGTGCAACGATGGACAGGGATAACTAGTAGATAACAAACTCAATTACGAAGAACTAAATTACTAATCATACAAACAAAATAAGGAAAACTGCCTATATATTTTTATGACTCTGAAACGACATCACTTACAAATCTGAAAATAAAATATTACGCGTCTGTATAGTCACATTTGCCATGCGGTATTATTTGATGGGGAGGAGCATATAAAACTTCAATTCCACAATAAGAAATCAATCAAAAAATGATAATAAAAATTATTCTAATAAAAATAAATTATCAAGTATACAACTCTTCACAAATTTCAAAATACCAAAAATAATAAACATATACAAAAAAATTAAATAATCCAAATTATCAGAATTAAAAAATAACTAAATTTTAGAAGCGAAATTCGATCTACAAGATTTAAAGACCAAATTGATATTCTAAAACTAAAGTATACTGCAACCCAAAATTATATTTATCAAATTCAAGGCATCAATTTTTTTAACAATCTTACCATCAAAATTTGAAAAATTACAGACTACTATAAATTTGTATCTGAAGTAAAAAAATATGTACACCGACTAACTGAAACATAAACTCTCGTATACTCCTCTATAAATGAATCTTACTTTCATAGACAAGAAATAAATGTTAAAAGAAATATGTATATTCTAAAAATGTATTATTATATTTTCTAATAAAATTTTTTTTTAATAAAAAATGATAAATCTTAAAGTAGCAAAGAATATAATAATAATACTTGTAATCTTGTTCAACAAATATTTTACTCATAATCATTAATGATTTTTTTCTGTTTTTCCATAAAATATCATTAAAATAAGTCTGAATTAATTTTCGTTTATTTCATATAAGTAATGTTTTTTTCTATTATTCACATTAAACATTAACATTTTTTCACAATTAAAAAATAATGATAAAATTAGCCATGTTTTTGTGTCGTATAATATAGTCGTTTGTCAATGTATCGGTACCGCACGCCCCCGCGTGTAGATATCCGACATCGTTGTACTGTAACATGGTTAAATAATGACTCGTTCGATATCTGTTTCTATAAAATGTAATATTAATATTGGGCTACCGACAGGGAGGCGTGAAGCGTAGAAAAAATATATCCGCTGTCAAAATAATTAAGATTCAACATGGACACCTGAATTTATTTTTCTCACTGTCCACGATGTGTTGGTAAAGTGATGCTAGTCAACAGTAAAATCAAGTCTTGCTAGTGACCAGTAATTTATTTTAGTTACATTTCATTATAAATACTATCTATATGTTTAGGGTCTCATGACGCAACATCCGGAAAATTTCAATGCGCTTTCTTATATGTAATAAAACGGTTTATTTAAAAATACATTAAACATATTCTGTATTTTTAGGGTACATTGTATATTATATCTATAAATAAGTACAAAGTATAATTATTATATTATTAAGGAGAACACATGGGTTATAATAATTTAAATACAAATTAAATGTATTAATTAGAAATTATTAATTGTATTAATTAAAAAATTTATAGATTAAACGTGGCGAGTTTAGGGAAAGAAGATGACACAAGTTAACCGGGAGTTGAAATTTACCATTGACGAGACCACTATAAAAAAATCTGTAATCCGCGATGGACAGGCAAAAAAGACATAGTCAAGGGTTTCTTCTTCGGCATCACACTCACACATTGGGGATTTAAATAAATAAATTATCATTAAACGAGTTCATCGATTTTTATGGCAATCTAGACATTAATATTTATATTTTAATAATTAGTATGCAGAACCAACTAGGCTAATTTGAATAAGATTATGATTATTTATTGCATGCTCTGATAAGGGACATCGTAGCGAAATACATTACTATTGTCCTTTACTTTTCATATCCTATAATATTGGAGATTAGACTAAATATAAGAGATTATGTATATGCATTGTAGATAGCGCAAACACTAACTACTTGATGCCAAAACACATCACATTTAATAAATGGATCACTTCCGTGTTTTCTGTTGATAAACTTATTTATTAAAAATCATTATAGACAACATACATAATAATACAACTCTTCAAACATAATGTAAATCTGATCTAAGCATAGTGAGATTAATAAAGGATCACAGAGTAAATAATGAATAAATAAAGAAAGAATGTAAAGTTGATCTCAGTGTAGTGAGTACGATTAATAAAGGATCACTTATGTGGTTCGGTCATATGGAATGCATGAATAAGGAGAGAATTGTAAGAAATATATGAGGCAAGTGTTTATGGCACCATAAATATAGAAAACTTAGCACAACCAGGTAAACCAGATACCGGAAGATGGTCCTGTTAGAAGCTTCAATAATCGACGAGCTTGTATGGGAAAATGTATAAATTGTGTCAGGACAGATGAGTGTGGCGCTCTATTCTCTCTGCCTACCCCCGCGAGAGAAGAAATGTCGTGATGGTAAGTTAGTTAGTTGTGTTTCATATATTAATCATAAAAAATTTTAACATTTACATGAAAAATAACGCGCTTCAAAATTTTGTTCATTATTTAAATGTTAAACTCTTGAAAAATACTAAAAAATATCGTCTTCTATACTAAGTTACATTTCTACATCCCTTTGTCTCATGTGTTTTCCCATCAAAACGGAATTGATCGTTACCTTTCTTGCACTACTGCTATCTTCGTCCCCATGCGGGAAATATATAAAAAAAAAAAAAATTAATCTTATGAATAGAATATTGTGAACTTTGGCATTAATATTAATTGGACATGGTCATTTTTTCTAATACATCTATCTGGTCGGAGTCGATTTCGTTTTGTGATTGGATTATTCATAACTTGGGCGTTATATATGACAATTATTTTTGTCAGTTTTATTATCCTCCAAAGTTATTAGCTCACCTGAAACACCCTAATGATGACAGACTTATTACCTAAATGTATTTATATTGATGGTTATTTTACTATTCAAATTTTATTTAAACGTCGTCTTGTAATATGAAAACATTTTTAATTTTTATTTATCGAGTAATGTTAAGTTAATGAAATTTTATTTTAGAATTTTTATATAACGTTGACAATATGTGTGTGAAGCCTTTAATTGAAATGTATAATTTTTTCTAAAATTATTTACAAGTCAATACGTACCACGGAAGTTTAAAGACACATTGATCATTTTTACCAAAGGATAATTGAAATGAATTATATATTATCTTAATGAATCCTGATGATGTATTTTCTGGTATTTTTTAATTTTATTTATTAATTATGTAAGGGATTCGGGAGGACTTAAAATATTTGTCACTTTTTATTCAAATATATCACTATTTAATATTTATGAGTAAATATAATTTCAAACTTTACACCATCAATATGTATGTCACGCCAAAACACTGTACACTTAACCAAAATACATAAATAAGTTAATATCGCTTCTCCCGCGTCATTGGCCGTGGCTAAACGGGTTAGGCATAGTAAGATATTAGGAGTGACTTTCCTAGTGCTTATTACAGATCGTGCTGGTTACTTATTGCAACTTTAAATCCTAGCACTTATTAATTTTTTTTTTATTCGATATATTTATCCAAGATACAAACCCCATTATTTGTCCTGATGACGAAAGCCTGGCGGCAAGGCCCGCGAGCTTGTTCAAATGGCAGTCGATCTAATATTTTATTTATCCTTGTTACAATATGTTTTTTTTATAATTTTACAAGTGAAAGAGTGCTACATAGCATGTAAAAATATATAATCTTATATAATAGGTAAACATCTAATCGGTTTATCGGATGATGCTGCTCAACTAGGTGACGACTGTATCAGAGCAGCCTGATTATATTTATTTTATTTAATTGTAATTTGTCATTCACATTGATAAAAATACGTTGTACGTTACACGTGTAGGTAGTAAACATAAAAAAGAACAGTAATTCTAGATTGAATCTATTTCGTGTAACGTGTAAAAATGACTAATTTCAGTTAATTAATTTAATTATTAATATTTTATGTTGTGATGAAGAGTAAATTTTCAGTTTCTTTTTTTATTAACCAGTTGGTGATTATTTGTTAAATTTTATATTGTGGATATGCTTCTATTTTTGGATATTGTTTTAGGTAATTGAACAATTTAGGAGCTATATATACATAGTTCGGTATTTCGTCTGAGTCAAGTAGTTTATATCTAGTATTGCGTTGACATGAGTTGTTGAGAGTATAGTTTTTTATGTAAAAAATGACAGTTGTCTTATATCTAAAACCGTGAATTCACTAAAAAGTTCGTTGAATGGATATGTAGGTAGTTTTTTTATTTATAATATAATCCAAAATAGTGTTTTTTGTGCCGCTATTATTTGCTTTAGTGTTATTTTATATGTTTATTTTCTTTTTTATCACTTCCGAAAACACTAGCCGTTTATGACACTATCCGACTATCAGCGATAGCTACGCGACGTATAGTTAATTCTCCATAGTGTGTTATAGATACCGAAGAAAAACAGTTGATGAATAATCTCAATACTGGTCGAAAATCATCTCCTAATCAGTCAGTACACTGGCGGATTAAAGTATTAATAAGAAGTAATTGTATGCAGGGACCAGTGGAAGTAAAATATTGGCGATCGTTGAGAGAGTGGACTATACCCGTCAGTGGTTGAATGTGGGCTGACGATTATGATGATGACGAGAATCGCTTCACTTTATCAGTTGGCCGAGCGACAAGACCAGCCCACTACCATTTCTAAACATGTGTGGGAGATAAAAATATTAAAAAATCTAGCATTAATATTCACGCATTAAAAAAAATGTATCTTAATATTTTAATACTTTTTTAAATATGACTTCTGCTCGTTGGATTATAAACATACGATATGAATAAATTAAAAATGATATCTGAGAAATGACAGCATCGCTCTTTTGTGTCAGTGTCACGTATCTAGCTATCATTAAAATATTTTTTTTAAATTTGCTTAGTTTTTCTTTGTCTGTGAAACATAATACCTCAAGCGATCACATTATTACGAACTACTGCTGGATAAGTCACACCAATTATTAATGAAATATATGTATTTTCTAATACTATTTGATATGTACGATGTTAAATGACCTAAACGTCTATTATATTAGTGTATACCTGTATAAAATGTTCAATTTAATGTCGCACGAGAGGCGGTTAGTTTTAGATAAATTTAAATAATCCACCTACCTAATAAATTTTATTGCTTATACCATTTATTGGTGTGGCTAGCACTTTATAGTATTACATGATTAATTTAAATTTTATTGGAACAAACTTTGTACTATAAATCTATTAAACTTTTTAATTGCCAACCATATCTGTGATATAGCTCTTTTCCCGTGATTGCAAACAAACACAAACTTGCCCACTTTTAACAGCTATCAAAACAAAACTACTCAATAAATTTGTCTGAAATTTTGACATTATGATGGCGTTAGATCAGTTGTTAAAAACGGGTAGTTATCATATAGCCCTCGTATTTGACATGGAAGAAATACGTCAAGTAGGGGTAGTATGGAAAAAATATTTGAAATATTTTTATGAATTTAATCCCGTCTCTGTATGGTGGAAAAGTGCATATTACCACGCGTTACTTATGGCATTTAAAATATTAATTTAGCGTTAATCGCCATTGTTTGAGGTTCAGTTCCTATACATTTTTTTCAACGAATATCAAACGTATTTTAAAAACAAAACTCGAATTAGAATTCAAGAATTCTTTAAAAATATTTTCTACTGCTTCTCTGTAAAGGTTTTTTTTTTACCATCAATAGTTAACCAGGTGCTTGAAAATGTGAAAGTGGTCGTAAAACAACGGTCATATTCGGTTAATCAATGCTGGCTGTCTGTTGCATATTTTCTTCTACTAATAATGTATTTAATTTGTCGTTTTCAACAATAGCAAAAATTCCTTGACCCTCTTCGATCCTAAACTCTTCGATCCTAAACTCTTCGAACCAAATTAAATGCCGTACTCAATAAAAAATAAAAAAATATATGAGATCTTGTTTTATATAAATGTCCGATGGCCACCCCCATAATTCAAGAACTTTCTTATTTGGGGATGCATAACTCTATTATTTCATATTATGTTGTCGAATATATCTAATTTTTAAATAAACTTTTAGCAAAGAACGTTCGAATCAATATAATATTTAAAATGATCATTATTTGCAGAACAATCTAAAAATTTATAAATAAACACATTATTTAATTCTTCCTAATTTTTTTTACATCTTTAATGTTGGAAAAAAAAGTTTGTAAGTAGTACAAATCTTTTACCTAATAAAATATTATAATTTATTAATTTTAATTAGGCAATCTAGAGCTTAGCAAATATTAATTAACTTTAATAACTTTTCTGTAAAAAAACTTTTTGATCTCATTAATTTTCTTGCTCAACTTACACAAATTGTTTACTCTTCGTTGGTTTATTGGACAATAATATTCAACTGATAAATATTTTTGCAAAATTAATTTATAAATTATGTATTCTATGTCTTTAACTCACGGAATTTAAAATTTACATAGACGGAGAATACATGTTGGCGCAGTACCTTTTCTTCCTCGTAAATGTCACTCTTTAGATTTTTTTTCTAGATTGCGATAATTTAAAAATCAAATTTTTCAAGCAGACAGCCAATAATGGCACATTGGGAAATGTTCGAAAATATTTAATTTTCGCAGTAAACATAAAATTACTCGTATTTCATGGCGAGATTATCCAAAAAGTCACGCCTTAAACCTTTAGGTATGATTGTGTTTGTTATTTTTTAAATGATGTGATGTAGTGGATGGACCAATATTTCATCCACCGCTATCGTGTTCATTTGAAAGTCGCAGAATGTATTGCTCACAGACTACCAAATATACTGACATGAACTAACTAACGCTAATTCATTGTTTCAATTTGGTTTCACACACGTGATCATTTTGGCACCACTAATGCGACTTTTTAAAAATATATTACTCGATTGAAACGAATACTTAAACGCTGACAATATGCTATGCATTATTATACAAAAAATAAGTCCTGTTTACATAAAAATTTAATTTTCCAAGATAAATACTTTTACTGTTGCATAAATGTATCATAAACTCTCGGATTTATGTTTCCACAAATAATGTATGTAGAATGCCCATCGTCCCGCAACTAAT